>CAKJTW010000066.1:5888844-7122689 GCA_917880005.1 Nanger dama
GTTCTATTATTTCTTTAGCAACCTCTGCACTGTTTTTTATAGGGACGGCACCAATTTTCATTCCCACCAACAGTGCAGGAGGGTTCTCTTTTCCCCACATCCTTGACAAAATGTTATTTGTCGACAGCCATTTAGACGGGTGTGAGGTGACATCTTATTGTGGTTTCAATTTCCATTTCTCTGATGATTAGGGATATTGATCATTTTTTCAAGAGTCTGTGGTTCATCTGTATATCTTCTTTGGGAAAACATTTATTCAGTTCTTCAGCCCATATTTTTCATCAGCTGTTTGTCTTTTGATGTTCAATTGTATTAGCTGCTTATATATTTTGGATATTAACCTCCTGTCAGTCATACCATTTACAAATATTTTCTCCCATTCCATAGGTGGTCTTTTCATTTGTCAATGGTTTCCTTTGCTGTGCAAACATTTTTCAGTTTAATTAGCTTCCATTTTTAAATTTTTGCTTCTGTTTCTTTTGCTTTAAGAGACAGATCCAAAAGATATTGCTGCTATTTATGTCAAAGAATGTTCTGCCTATGTTTTCTTTTAGGAGTTTTATAGTATTTGGTCTTACATTTAGGTCTTGAATCCATTTTGAGTTTATTTTTGTGTATGGTGTTAGAGAATGTCCTAGTTTCATTCTTTTACATGTAGTTGTCCAGTTTTGCCAGCACCACTTACTGAAGAGACTGTCTTTTCTCCATTGTATATTCTTTCCTCCTTTGTTATAGATTAAATGACCATAAGCTTGTGAGTTTATTTCTGGACTCTCTATTCTGTCCCATTGATATATCTGTTTTTGTGCCAGTACCATGCTGTTTTGCTTACTGTAGTTTCAGAGTGTAGTTTGAAGTAAGGGAGCTTGATACCTCCAGTTGTGTTCTTTTTTCTAAAGATTGCTTTGGCTATTCAGTGTCATTTGTAGTTTCATGTAAATCTTAGAATTACTTGTTCTACTTCTGTGAAAAATGTCATGGGTATTTTGACAGAGAGTGCATTTCATCTGTAAGGTGGTATGCTCATTTTAACAATATTAACTCTTCCAATCCAAGAACATGGAGTATCTTTCTATTTTCTGTGTGTATCACCTTCAGTTTCCTTCATTAATGTTTTACAGTTTTCAAAATATAGATCTTTCATCTCCTTGCTTAAGTTTATTCTTACGTATTTTTTTTTTTTTGATGTGATTTTAAACCAGATTTTTTTTGTCTTTCTGATAGTGCATTATTACTATTTTGAAAAGCGATAGATTTCTGTATATCAATCTTGTATCCTGCAAAGTTACAAAGTTATTTATTAGTTTCAACATTTTTTTTTGTTGGAGACTTTAGGGTTTTCTAGAAATAATAGTACCATGAAATCTGCAAATAGTCACAGATTTAGTTCTCTTCCAGTCTGGATGTCTTTTATTTCTTTTCCTTGTCTGACTGCTGTAGCTAGCAGTTCCAATACTATGTTAAATAGACGTGGTGATAGTGGGCATCCTTGTCTTGTTCCTGACTCTAGAGGAAAGACTGTCAAATATTCACAGTGAGTATGATGCTAACTGTGTTATTGGTCTTTTTAATGTAAATGCTCTTTATTCTGTTTGAATTTTTATTGTTCAGTCACTAAGTCCTGTCCAACTCTTTGGACCCCATGAACTGCAGCATGCCAGGCATCCCTGTCCTTCATTATCTCCCAGAGTTTGCTCAGACTCATTGAATCAGTGATGCTATCTAACTATATCATCCTCTGCCACCCTCTTTTCCTCTTGTCCTCAATCTTTCCCGGCATCAAGGTCTTTTCCAGTGAGTCAGCTCTTCAGGTGGCCAAAGTAGTGGAGCTTCAGCTTCAGCATCAGTCCTTCCAATGAGTATTCAGGGTTGATTTCCTTTAGGATTGACTGGTTTAATCTCCACGCTGTCCAAGGGACTCTCAAGAGTCTTCACCAGCACTACAATTTGAAAGCATCAATTCTTTGGCACTCAGCCTTCTTTCAGAGAAGGCAATGGCACCCCACTCCAGTATTCTTGTCTGGAAAATCCCATGGACAGAGGAGCTTGGTAGGCTGCAGTCCATGGGGTCGCTACTAGTTGGACATGACTGAGCGACTTCCACACTTCACTTCAGCCTTCTTTAGAGTGCAACTCTCACATCTTTACATGACTACAGGAAAAATCATAGCTTTGACTATATGGACTTTTGCTGGCAAAGTGATGTCTCTGCTTTTTAATACGCTGTCTAGGTTGGTCATAGCCTTTCTTCTAAGGAGCAAATGTCTTTTAATTTCATGGCTGCAGTCACCACCTGCAGTGATTCTGGAGCCCAAGAAAATAAAATCTGTGACTGTTTCCATTGTTACCTCATCTATTTGCCATGAAGTGATGGGACTGGATATCTTCATCTATACCCACTTTGATGAGAATTTTTATCATGAATGGATGTTGAATTTTGTCAAATGCTTTTTCTGCATCTGTTGAGATGATTATGTGATTTCTTTTAGCCAGGTCTTAATGTGGTGTATCACACTGATTGATCTGCAAATACTGGGCCATCCTTGTATCCCTGGAATAAATCCCACTTGATCATGGTGTATAAGTCTGATTCTTTTAACATACTGTTGACTTCAGCTTATTAATATTTTGTTGAGCATTTTTGCATCTATATTCATCAGAGATAATGGCTTTAATTTCCTTTTTTGTAATGTCTTTGTCTGATTTTGGGATTAGGGTAATAGTATAATGAATTTGGGAGTGCTTTATTCTCTTTTTTTTTTTATTTTTATTTTTTGGAATAGTTTGAGCAGGACAGGTATTAGCTCTTCTGTACATGTTTTGTAAAATTCCCCTGTGAAGCTGTCTGGTCCTGGACTTTTCTTTCCTGGGAGTTTTTAAATTATAAGTTCAATTTCACTACCAGTGATCAGTCTGTTCAGATTGTCTATTTCTTTCTGATTCAGTCTTAGAGAGTAGTATGTTTATAGAAATTTGCCCATTTCTTCTAGGTTATCCAATTTATTGGACTATCACTGTTCATAGTATTCTATGATATTTTGTATCCTTGTGAGATTATTGGTTGTTATGTTTTCCTCTATCATTTCTTATTTTGTTTATTTGGGTCCTGTCTCTCTTTTATAAGCCTGGCTAAAAGTTTATCAATTTTATTTGTCTTTTAAAAAAGACTACTGTTGGTTTCACTGATACTTTCTTTTATTTTGGTGTCTATTTTCTTTTGATCTTTATTATTCCTTTCCTTCTACTGACTTTGTTTTTCTTTTTCAATTTCCTTTAGATATTAAGTTAGGCTGTTTATTTGAAATGTTTCTTGTCCTAAAGATAGGCCTAATCACTATAAACTTCCTTCTTAGAACTGCATTTTGCTGCATTCCATAGGCTTTGGAAATTTTCACTTGTCTGGAGGTATTTTCGGATTTATTTCCTCTGTAATTTCTTCATTGACTCACTGATTTTTATGGTAGCATGTTGTTTAGTCTCCATTTTTCCCCTAGTTTTCTTTCTGCAATTGATTTTAAGTTTCATACTACTGTTATCAGGAAAAAATGCTTGATATAATTTCTATCCTTTAATATTTGTTGAGACTTATTTGGTGGCTTAGTATGTGGTCAATCATAGAGAATGTTCCACATGTACTTGAAAAAATGTATATTCTGTTTTTAGATGGAATTCCCGGTAGATATTTATTAAATCTAGTTAGTCTAATATAATTTAAGACCACCATTTCCTTATTGATTTTCTGTCTGAATAATCTGTCCATTGATGCAAATGGGGTGTTAAAATCTATTAGTATTGTGGTTTTGTTAGTTTCTCCCTTTATGTCTATTAATATTTGCTTTATACATTTAGGTGTTTCTATATTAGGTACATATATATTGATAAGTGCTATATTCTTTCCTTATATTGATCCTTTTATCATTATATAATGCTCTTCTTTATCTTTTGTTAGACTTTGTTTTAAAGTCTGTTTTTTCCTGCTATGAGTATTGCTATCCCCAGTTTCTTGTCATGGCCATTGTTTAAATATCCATTTATTAAATATTGAAATCTCTTTTTGCATCCTCTCATTTTCAGTCTGTGTATGTTTTTACTTCTGAAGTGAGTCTCTTATAAGACAGATCCTGTATTTTTCTTTTTTCTAATCAGCCACCCTGTATTATCTTATTAAAACATTTAGTCCATTGACATTCAGAATTATTATTGCTAGGTGTGTCCTTATTGCCATTTTGATATTTCTTTCTGGTTGCTTTTGTAGTTCTCTTATTTTCTTCATTTAGTTTCTTTGTGGTTTAATAATTTTTTTTGGTGATGTGCTTGTTTTCCTTTCTCTTTAATTGTATATCTGTTGCAGGTTTTTGATTTTTGGTTCCCACCCCCTTAGCCTTCTATGATTCTACTTCATATTTATAGATTTAGGCACTTTAAAATTTCCATCCTCTTTGTAACCTCTTTTTAAAAGGGACATTTTTAACCTTGAAAAATTATGAAATGTAATAGGAACTAACCAATTTGCATTCTGAAACATGAACACTTGGTTTTACCAAAATGCCAAATTGTTCTGTAATTTTCTTTGAGGTGCTGCTGGATTATTGGTAGCCAATAATCTCTTAATTTTACATAGTCAAAGGAATAACTTATCTTTTCCCTTTCTAAATTCACTTAACAGAATGAATTTTACCCAGATGACTCGTCCCTTTGAAAAGTGACCTGAATTCCATATAATAGCAATAATAACAACAACAATGTAGTGGCGTAATAACAGTAACAGAGATAGCAATAATAATGCCTTTGTTCATCGCATTGGTTTCTTTAGATTTATTTTAGATTAAGCCTCCCCTGGTGGCTCAGATGGTAAAGAATCTGCCTGCAATGCAGGAGACCTGGGTTTGATCCTGCAGTTGTGTCTCACTGTTTGTGACCCCATGGACTGTATACTGCCAGGCTCCTCTGTCCATGGGATTCTCCAGGCAAGAATTCTAGAGTGGGTTGCCATGCCCTCCTACAGGAGATCTTCCTCACCCAGGGATTGAACCCACATCTCTTTCATCTCCTGCACTGGAAGGCGGCTTTCTTACCACTAATGCCACCTCGGAAGCTCATAAGTAGAATACACAGGGAAAATTAGTATGTAGTTTCCCATTCCCCAGTACAAACACATAGACTTCTCTCTCCAATTTTCTCACTTACAGAAAGGCCACATTGCTTAGCCTTGGAATATTTTCTAAATTCTCCTCTTCAATGATTATACTACTTTTACAGTATATTTAGTGCATTTTGCATCAAGGAGTTATTGATGTGCTTCCATGAGTTATGTCCTTTAACAAACATCATTTAAACGTCACCATTTCTAGAAAGCCTCGCTTGTTTAAGCAGAATTTCCTGCTATATCTTCAGATTATATATCAGAAACCATACACATATAGGCATGTGCTGACATTCTATATGTTAGAGTGCACCTCAGCATGAATGTTTTACTTCTTCAATTTAAGTGCCTAGGCCCATTAAATATGTTGGCTTCTCTTGAGAAGTACACAAACCCAGCCATCTGGTTCTTTTCAGATCTCTGCTTGGCTGTTTTTGTTTAGGGAAGCTTTTTCTGATCTTCCTTTGTATGGTCTTAACATTAACATGGTCTTGTAACACCTCTCCAAATTCTTATATTTATTTGAGCAATCATTTGAATAATATCTGTCTCTGTTAGTAGGCTATAACTCTGTAAACCACAAACCCAGAGTCTGTACTTTTGTTTACCAGGGTATTTCTAGCATTTAAGCAATGACTGGATCTAGTAGGTAATCAACTGGTGAATGACTAGATGAATAAGAAACTATGTTTTCTCTCTGAAAAACAGTACAGTTCTACTTCACCTAAGAGTTTTGCAATACTTAAAAATTATAAACTTAGAGATTTTGTCCTTGTAATTAAACTTAAAAGTTTCTGGACAGCAAAGGAAACCATAAGCAAAAGAAAAAAGACAATCTATGGACTGGGAGAAAATATTTACAAACAATGCTACTGACAAGGGCTTAATTTCCAAGATATACAAAAAGCTCATACAGCTTAATGTCAAAAAACAACCCAATCAAAAAGGGGCAGAAGACCTAAATAGACATTTCTCCAAAGAAGACATTCAGATGATAACAAGAGTGTGAAAAGATGTTCAATATTGCTAATTTGATTCAAGAAATTTAACTAGAGAAATCCATATTAAAGCTACAATGAAGTATCACCTCAAAGCAGTCAGAATGACCATCATTAAAAAGTCTCCAAATAATAAATGCTGGAGAGGGTGTGGAGAAAAGGGAACCTTTCTACATTGTTGGTGGGAATGTAAATTGGTGCAGCCACTATGGAAAACAGTAAGGAGGTTCCTTAAAAAATAAAAATAGAGTTACCATATGATCCTGTCATCCAACTCCTGGGCATATATCTAGAGAAAATTCTAAATGAAAAAGACACAAGCACCCCAAAGTTCATAGCAGCACTGTTTACAACAGCCAAGACATGGAAGCAACCTAAATGTCCACTGACAGATGAATAGATAAAGACATGCCATATCATATACATACATATGAATATTATTACTCAGCCATACAACAGGAATGAAGTAATATCATTTGCAGCAACATAGATGGATTTAGAGATTATCATATTGTGAAGTAAGTCAGACAGCAAAAGACAAATATATGACATCACTCAAATGTGTAATCTAAAAAAGTGATACAAACAAACTCATTTATGAAACAGAAATAGACTCCCATAGAAAACAAATGTATAATTACCCACAGGGAATAATGGGGTGTGTGGGAGAGAGATAAATTAGGAGTTTGAGATTAATGTGTATACACTACTATATAAAAAATAGACAACAAGGACCTACATATAACACAGGGAATTATACTCAGTATCTTCTAATAACCTATAATGGAAAAGAATCTGAAGAAGGATACATACATACATATGTATATCTATATGGGCTTCCCACATATATATATATCTCTCTCCAATATACACACACACATATATAGTTGAATCACCATGCTATACACTTGAAACTAATGCAATGTTGCAAATTAACTATGCTTCACTTTTTTTAAAGGACATTGTTCTTAAGCTGAAATGATGCTGGAACTTCGGTATTTATTTCTAAATGTCTTTCGTTCCACACCGCTCCTCCCCCACATCCTCACCCCATTCCTTGCATGATGATGGGCTGCTTCCTAAACTCTGGCTGGAAATCAGGATCTATGAGAAATGACCATTGTATTTGAAAAACAAAACAATGCTATCTAGAAAGCGAGAGTGCTCTGAAATATTTGCACAAAATAGCACTAGGATTTGTTGTGTGTCATGCTAAGAAGCAAACTTAAACTCTTCAGTCAACTTCAAGAGCAAGATCCCATTTTGCAAAATTCAAGAGTAACACCTGTTTCACTTAACCCTTGTTCAATCTTTATGGTCTTCCTCAAAATCACAGGGAACTATTCTCTCATGTGATCTTTTTATGTTACATAAGAGTTTTAACAAGAAGTTTCTAATTCTTAAAACCACCTCAGTCATTTCAATGCCTATTAACTAAGATTAGAGCAAAATGTTCAGATGTGAAAATTGTTGGATTAATGTAGTGAAAAATTGTAGTTTTCCCCTTATTAATGGTATATGGTCCTTCTAGTAATTTTAAAGCAATTGATTAGTATTAGCCTTAGACCAAAGGAAAATAAAATTTAAAAGAGCTCAACTTGACCCTGAATATCCAAAGCAACTTTCAGAAAGAACCACCAAGCTGGAGGCATCACACTCCCTGATTTCAAACTATATTATAATGCTATAGTAATCAAAATAGGATGGTATTGGTATAAAGACGGACATATAGATCAGTGGGACAGAATACAGAGCCCAGAAATAAAGCCAGGCTCATATGGTCAATTAATCTATGACAAAGGAGCTAAGAATACACACTGGGGAAAGGACAGTTTCTTCAATAAATGATGTTGGAAAGCTGAATAGCCACATGCAAAAGAATGAAACTGGATCAACTCAAAATGGATTAAAAAGTTGAATGCAAGACCTGAAACAACAAAACTCTTAGAAGAAAATGTAGGTTTGGAAGTACCTTTTGACATTGGTGTGGGTGACAATATTTTGGATTTGACATCGAAAGCAAAGACTAAAACAAAAATAAGCAAGTGAGACTACATCAAGCTAAAAACCTTCTATGCAGCAAAGGACACCATCAACAAAATGAAAAAGCAACCTACCAAATGGGAGAAAGTATTTGCAAATCATATATTTGACAATGGGTTAATATCTAGAATATATAAAGAATTCATAGAAATCAACAGCAAAACAGCAAGCAATCAATCCAATTAAAAGTGGGTAGAAGATCTGAATAGGTATTTTTTCAAAGAAGGCACATAGGTGGTATCTGAAAAGGTGTTCAGCATAACTAATCACCAGGGAAATGCAAGTCCCAGTCACAATAAGGTGTCACCTCACACCTGTCAAACTGGCTATCATCAAAATGTCTATAGCAAATGTTGATGAAAATGTGGAGAAAAGGGAGCCCCTGGTGCACTGTTGATGAGAATGTAAATTGGTGCAGCACCTATGGGAAACAGTACTTTAAAAAATTTAGAAAACTACCAATGATTCAGCAGTTTCACTTCTGGGTATTTATCTGAAGAAAATAAAAACAGTAACTCAAAACGACACCTGTACCCCCATGTTCATAGCGGCATTGTTTACAATAGCCAAGATACGGAGACAACCCGTGTGTACCAGTGGCTAAAGAAAATACGGCAGAGAGCGCTTAACCACAAAAAAGGAAGTCCTGCCATTTGTGACAACATGGATGGACCCTGAGGGTATCATGCTATGTGGAATAATTGAGACAGATACCATGTAATCTCACTTACATGTGGAACTTGAAAATAACCTGAGCTCACAGATGTAGAGATCAGGTTGGTGGCTGCCTTAAGTGAAGCAGGGGCGGTGGGGGCGGTAATGTATCGGTGGTGACAGTTGGAGGTGGTCAAAAGATACAAACTTCTAGCTACAAAATAAATATGTCATGAAGATGTAATGTACAGCATGGTGACTATAGTTAATAATCCTGTATTGCCTATTGAAATTTGCTAAGAGAGAAGATCTTAAAAGTTTTCATCACAAGAAAAAAATTATAACTATGTATGGTGATGGATGTTAACTAGACTTGGTGATCTCTTAGCAATATATACAAATATTGAATCATTACATTGTACACCCGAAATGAATTAAATATGTCAACTATATCTCAATTAAAAAAATTACAAGAACCCAGTTTTCGGGTCAGGGGATAGCCCATTTTCTTGATTGATAGTTCTGGTGGAAACCTTGAGGTAGTTTCTTACCAGCATTTGGTTGAGCCCAGCACCAGCTGACTAATGATCCGATTAGATACACAGATACAGCATGTATTTTGGTATCACTGGATATGCCTTGTAATGGCAACCTTCAAGTTCATGCATGTTTTATTCTCTCTTTGTTGTGTTTTCCAGAGGGATAATCTATTGGCTGATAGAGTAGCAAATCAAAAGTAACTCGACGCCATTGATTCGCTTAAGCTCGTGTGGGAACAATGGAAAGAGGCAGCCGTTTACTCTGAAAGAGTGGAACAGGTATGAAATAGTTCCTTTTGTTGCTGCCTTTCTTTATCTCTTTGCATACCTATTTCCAGACCAGTTGAAAACAGCAAGTGGTTCCTGTTTGAAAACACGGGATCGGAGTTATACGAACAGGTGCTGGGGATTATTTGTGACATTCCAAGTTGTCTTGTCTTCAGGATGCTGTTTATATAAGTACCAGTGCAGTCAAGAGGTAATTATTTTTCAATAACAAATTGTAATCACACTAGGGAGAGTTAATAGTTTAAAACATAGGCTTAGCATTTTGGATGTGTTTAGCTTTAAGATACAACGCTCTATGAATAAGATCTTGCTTCAATAAATAGATTTCTATAGAGGGTTTACAGATGTAATAAAAAATGGTAAAACATGTTGGTTTCTCCAATCACAGCCATCAAAAGTGTTTTTACTATTTAATGATCTAATCTCCTCTGCTCATATTTTACTTTCTCAGCAGTGAAGGGACTCTGCCAAGAAAGGCAGAGTCTGATATATTTTTCTCCATTTTCAAAATTCACATAATAGATAGAGGTGAAACTTCTTTTATTCTGAAGGAAACATTTCATGTCACCATGAAAATTTTAGCACAGCATTTGTAGGACTCTTCGAGTCAGTACCTTTAAAAAATGTGCTTATTTTGAATTAGATGTTTGTCACCATTGGAGCACTGAGCCTTCTTTCAGTTGTATCTTTATCAAGAGACGGGTGAATGTGGTTTGGTAGTGACTGTTCAGTGGTCAGTGCCTTAAGAAATTATAGTATTCATGGATTGTAATGCAGCGTGGTGACTCAGATGGTAAAGAATCTGGCTGCAATGCAGGAGACCCAGGTTCAACCTCCTGGGTGGGAAGATCCCCTGGAGAAGGAAATGGCAACCCACTCCAGTATTCTTGCCTGGAGAATTCCATGGACAGAAGAGCGTGGTGGACTACAGTCTGTGGGGCTGCAAAGAGTCAGACACAACTGAGCGACTAACACAAATGCAGCTAGAAAGTAATGTAAGTTCAGAAGATTAAGTATCATGTACCTATCATGATCAAAATTAAATTATTTAATAACTTTACATAACAATTTTCCCCCATTGGATAGTATAGATGAGAGACTATGAATAAATAATAAAGACTTGAATTTTACATAGGAATATGAGCATTCAAAAGGCTAAGAGAAAGAACTCATAAAAATTATATTTTATATAAGGCATTAAACAAGGGTATGGCTCCATTATTTAAGTTTCAAGAGAGTTTTCAGCAGATATTTGAACTATTGCCCTGTAGTTAGTAGGTTCTTAGCATAATGTCTTTATTTTCACAAATTGAAACAAGTAAGGGTTTCAATGTATTGCCTTATTGAATCTGACACTAAATGTTATCTACGTTAATAATATATGAAGAGTCTGGTTTCTAGCTCACCAAGGGCACAGAAAAATAACAGGTTGTTGCTTGACACACAAAAAAGCAAACTTGCAGTCTTTGTGTTCCTTTATGTTTCCGTTTGTAGGATAAGCCAACTACTAACAACTCCAACCAACTGTTGACCAACTATCTTTTCTTAGATGTTGCCTAAAAGAAAACAGTTGGGAATAGGGCAAAGAAGGCGAAACAGAAAATAAACAAATTTCAAACTCTCTGTAACAACTCATTCTCAGTATTAATCAACCCACAACATAAAGGCATTAGCTACTGGATTTCTTTTTAAATTTCATTTATTTTTAAATTTTATTTAATTGGAGGCTAATTACTTTACAATATTGTAGTGGGTTTTGCCATACGTTGACATGAATCAGCCATGGGTGTACGTGTGTCCCCCATCCTGAACCCCCCTCCCACCTCCATCCCCATCCCATCCCTCAGGGTCATCTGTACATTGGCCCTGAGTACCTTGCCTCATGGATTGAACCTGGATTGGTGATCTATTTCACATATGGTAATATACATGTTTCAAAGATATTCTCTCAAATCATCCCACCCTCACCTTCTCCCAGAGTCCAAAAGTCTGTTCTCTTTACATCTGTCTCTTTTGCTGTCTTGCATATAGTGTCATCATTCCATCTTTCTAAATTCCATATTTATGCGTTAACATACTGTATTGGTGTTTTTCTTTCTGACTTACTTTACTCTGTATCATAGGCTCCAGTTTCATCCACCTCATTAGAACTGATTCAAATGTGTTCTTTTTAATAGCTGAGTAATATTCCATTGTGTATATGTACATCTAGGTTGCTTCCATGTCCTAGATATTGTAAACAGTGCTGCGATGAACATTGGGGTACATGTGTCTCTTTCAGTTCTGGTTTCCTCGGTGTGTATGCCCAGCAGTGGGATTGCTGGGTCATATGGAAGTTCTATTTCCAGTTTTTAAAGGAATCTCCACACTGTTCTCCATAGTGGCTGTACTAGTTTGCATTCCCACCAAGAGTGTAAGAGGGTTCCCTTTTCTCCATACCCTCTCCAGCATTTATTGTTTGTAGACTTTTGGATAACAGCCATTCTGACCGGCATGAGATGGTACCTCATTGTGGTTTTGATTTGCATTTCTCTGATAATGTGTGATGTTGAGCATCTTTTCATGTGTCTGTTAGCCATCTGTATGTCTTCTTTGGAGAAATGTCTGCTTAGTTCTTTGGCCCATTTTTTGATTGGTTTATTTTTCTGGTATTGAGCTGCATGAGCTGCTTGTATATTTTTGAGATTAATTCCTTGTCAGTTGCTTTGTTTGCTATTATTTTCTCCCATGCTGAAGGCTGTCTTTTCAGCTTGCTTATAGTTTCCTTCATTGTGTGAAAGCTTTTAAGTTTAATTAGGTCTCATTTGTTTATTTTTGCTTTTATTTCCATTACTCTGGGAGGTGGATCATAGAGGATCCTGCTGTGATATATGTCAGAGAGTGTTTTGCCTGTTTTCCTCTAGGAAAACAACACAGATTACAGTGTGATTAGATTTCTCAACAAAGAGATGATCTGAAAAAAAAAAAAACATAAACGAAAGCAATAGCCAGCTACCATGTCTTCTTGGGGATGAGTTTCTATGTATGGAACTATTCGAGAGATGGAATCTGCCTTCTTTTTTCCACTGAGGAGAGGAGTGCGCAAAGGGATGGCCGTGGGACAGGGAAGGGTGAACCCCAGATTGTTTCCAGGACTATTTCAGCTCCCAAGTAACCCCCTCTCTTGTTACACACCTGGAATAATTTTAGGGGGCAACCTTGGGGGAAAATAAGGCCCAGTCAAAATTGAGAAATTATGCATATTTATGCTTTGTTGAAACTGATTTTAGGACAGTCTGCTGATTTATGAGCCATGGAATTTCTCTTATTTCACGAGATAGATGATGAAGAGTGGACAGGCTTTATTCCTTCAGTTGAAACTCTTTCTTTTGAATGCTGAATATAGAGTAAAATACATAAAGCAAAGGTATTTCTTTTATCTCTTCTTGGCTCTCTTGAATAGCTCTCTATAAATTTCCTTTATGAAAATGTCTTAACCCAGATTTACCACTGCTTCTTTTTATCCATAGTAGTAATGTCTACATAACTGAATCTGTTTGGTTTGAATATCTTAGTGTGTGTGTGTGTGTGTGTGCGTTCTGTTTGTAGAATAAGCCAACTACTAACAACTCTGACCAATTATTGACCAGCTATCTTTTCTTAGATGTTGTCTAAAAGGAAATAGCTTGATCTTTTAATTGAGGTACATGACACTAAGCAATGTTGGTTGACCAGAATCTAGTGAAAATATACTCAAAAGAAAACAATGTATATAAATTTGTGTATAGGGAGGAATTTCGCTGGCTCAATCCAAGGAAGAATTAATTGACAAACTGTTGGAGACAAGGAGTTGCAAGTGTACCCGAACCCCATATAGGTTCTATCTCCTTCTCTTGCCCCTGCTCGTCCTCTGCAGGTCTGTTTCAATATCTCTCCTTTCAGGCCAGCCAACAATACCCAAAATCTACATTTGACAGATTTTTACCATGAGAGACTGTTCTACATCAAAAAAAAAAAAAAAAAAAAGAAAGAAACTTAGGAAAGGACTCTGACTTGGCTTGGGTAAGGTACCTACTCCTGGTCTAGTTGGCTATGGTGACCTCTGGTCAGAGGGCCCCAAAGGCATTTGTTAAGTTGGCTTGTCCTGTGCTGTGCTTAGCTACTCAGTCATGTCCAACTCTGTGACCCCATGGACTGTAGCCCACCAGGCTCCTCTGTCCATGGGGATTCTCCAGGCAAGAATACTGGAGTGGGTTGCTATTTCCTCCTCCCAGGGGATCTTCCTGACACAGAGATCAAACTTGCATCTCTTGCATTAGATGACCATCTAAGGTCATCCAAATTGGCTTAGATGACCTATAACTCCATATTCTATGGTCTTAGGATTTGAATCATATTCTTAGTGACTTGGGGATCTTGCTGCCCAGTGAGATCTTACAATCTCAGAGACAAGTATAATTACTGTAGTTTATTCCTTGCCCACCAAGTCACACAGAAATCTCTACTTTCCAAATCCCATTCATTCATGGCAAGTAGTGTGACCTGTCTGTCTGCCAGTTGTCTCCATTTCTGGGAGCAGTTAGGTGAAGTGTAGGGCAGAGTATCAGTGTCCTGAGTTAATATGTGAGGTGGCAGCAGGAGAGAGGGGACAGGAAAGGAAGTAGGGAGTGTGCCAGGCAATTTTTCCTTCAGTTGTGAATACTCAGCTGGGCTGTGGTTCCAAGAGAGGGCTGAGCTGCAGACCTGGAACACAGGGGTGAATGACCCAGCCCCAAGTCCTGAATGATTTATCTGCTAGGGAAACTGTGATGGAAGGTGAGAAAGGTAAGGTGGAGCAGTAACTAGAATATGTGCTATGATTTACTGCGTGGCTGCCAGTCAGTTTGAATATCTGCTAGATTTTGTTTGTGTGGGTGTGCTCAGTCATGTCTGATTCTTTGAGAACTCTTGGGCTGTAGCCTGCCAGGCTTCTCCGTCCATGGAATTCTCTAGGCAGGAATACTGGAGTGGGTTGCCATTTCCTCCTCCAGGGAATCTTCCTCACACAGGGATCAAACCTGCCTCTCCTGCATTGGTAGGTGGATTCTTTACCAGCCAGTGCCACCTGGGAAGCCCAGATTTTGTTTAGTGGCAGGAAAAATTAGAATTCCTCCTCTTGTCCTTGTGTGTACCAGACACTTAGGGACTAGGGCCTCTCTGGCCTCTGGAAGCTCGACTTGCATGGACAGCTAACTGAAAGGAGACAACACAGTCATGCCACCAGATGAGGCTTTATCCTTGGGTTGTTGTCCTTGTTAAATCAGTTTTTGCCTCAGTGCCTTGGAGTCTACAGGATTTTTGACTGAGGTCTGCTTTCTTCAGCACCAGCTTCCTTTTCTCCTCTCAAGGAGCTAGATGCTCACAAAAACATTTTGAAGTTCTTCACTCTGTTCTTAATTGAATTACTTAGGACCACAAGTGCTCGCTGTGCCATGCTGGAATCTCAGGGGCCTCTAAGACCACTGAAACCCACCAGGCAACATCCAGAAGGCTCTGTTCTTATCTATGTTGGTTCAGTCTAGTCTGGTGGGAGCAGAGCTTGAAGGTTGGCTTCAACCAAGCCCACCCGTCCCTGGGATATGCCTGTTTGGGTCTGCAGCTTCAGTGTTGTCACCAGGGGCTCCTTGTGTAGAACATGAGAGTCTCCCCAGCCCTGACACCATTCCTGAGCCCTGGAACATTCATTCACCCACATTTATTCACTCTTACAGCACTTGATGCACAAAGCCCAAAGCTGGAAGACAGATGATAATTTTCAAGGAACTTCTGGTCAGAGGAGCTTGCAATCTAAGTAGTTTTGTTTTCTATCTTGTTTTGTTTTTGTGATAAAATATAACAAAGTTTAGTATTTTGTTTTAAAGTGCACAATTCAATGACATGAAGTAAAATCGCTGTGATGTTTAACCATCATCATCGCCTGTTCTAGGTACTCATATAAGAGGAATCCTATACAATATTTGTCCTTTTGTAACTGGCTTATTTCATTTAATGTTTTCAAGGTTCATTTTATTGTAGCATATGTCAGAATTTCTTTTTATAACTGAATAATATTGCATTGTATGTATATACCATATTTTCTGACTTTTATGAATAATGCTGCTATGAACATTGGTATCTTTTAAATATATTAACTCATTTAATTCTTATGACAGCTCTATGAATGTAAGTACTTTTTGGTCTCCAATTTATAGATAGGGATAGTCATGTAGCTGGTCATGGCAAGGTCTATATTCAGACCTATAGTCAGAATGCCATGCACATTCTGAATTATACACTGTGCCTCCTTTAATAGAAATAGTTCTTTAAAGTCAATATGTCCTCTGTACATCATCTGCATTATTTCTAAATCCTTAAGATACCCTTATGATGTGGGCTTTATTATCCTTGTATTCCGAGTGAAGACATTAGGTTTGGCAAGACTACATGATGGATGCAGGAATGCCCCAGTGTGTTTGCTTCTCCGTGCTTCCCCCACAGCCAGAAAACAGCAAAAGGCAGCTCCATGGGACATGGGGCAGCACAACCCCTTCTGTATAGACCACAGGGAGAGGAGCTATCTTGGATACAGAACTCATGAGCACTGTGGGGGACTCGGTACCCCCATAGTTGCAGAGATGGTCTAACCAGGCTCTCAGATGAGACTAGGAACATTGTGTTTTGTTTTTGATACTTACAAGATGTTGGGTTTTAGTTTTTGTTTGTCTTTAGAACTCATACTCTAACAATGGCTACGCCAATAGAGTCAAAGTAAAATAGATGATTATTTCCGTTGTTGGCTACATTTGGAAAAGATATCTTAAAAAGGACAGATTCTAACCAAAGAAATCCTGACAGAAAAAAAATCTACATATGCCTGACCTGAGAGGATCAGTTTTTAACAACTGTAAGTTAGCTGGCTATTTAGATAACATCTTGCTTCTATTTAGCCATGTGGACTAAGCCATATTCCATTTGCCTGACTGCGTGTAGCTCTTAGGACCCTGACCTGAAGCTCTAGTGCTGGCTTTCCCAATCCGTTTCTCCCTTCCTTTCTCAGCTGACACAAAGATGTACTTCAGATCAACATTTTACAAACACTCAGAAACAAACTCTCTTCCCTTTAGAGATCTGGCATGCATAACCTTCACAGCCATCTCCCTCTTTGGTTTTGCAGTTTGAGAAAATGGCATGTAACATACCTAACCAACGACAGCGGACAATGTCAACATCTGGAAAAGCTCTGTATGAAATTCTTGGTCTGCATAAGGGAGCATCAAATGAAGAAATTAAAAAGACCTACAGGTACAGAGGAAGTTCAGTGATGGCATTTCTTGTACTACTAGTGATAGCTGTGTTGTGACTGGTGAGTTTCAGAGACAGAAGCTTCCTGCTAAGGCCTGGTAATCAGAGCTTTGGGATTCATGTTCCATTCCCTATTCTACAGCTGAGCAGTTGGGGAACAGAGAAGCATGATGCTGATTTTATGAAAGAACTCTCCTGTGATGCTGGAAAGGTAGTCTTGTGTTCTAGGCCTATGTTGTTAGAGAGAGAGAGAGACAGACAGACAGACAGACATTGCGAGTGACCAGGAATTGTGGTTAACTGACATGATAGCACCACCAAATATGGCAGAGGGTTTTAAATAAATAAAGGGGGGAGTTTCTTGCAATTGCTATATTGTGCTATGCTTTCCAAGTCTTCCATTTTGATCTTTCATATCTGATCTAGTTCCAACTTAGCTGTTTTTGGGAAAAAGTGAAATAACTTTATTAAAAGCATTAAGGAATTTAAAAAGGATTAAATATAATTACTTTGCAAAATTTGGAAATTATTAAAAATGAAGATAATAACATTTATCCATAATTTTACCTCTACTGACAATCACTGAAGTTTTTCTTCCAGTCTTTTAAAAAAATCTAGATAATACAACCCCTACAATGGTCCCCCTCTCCGCCTCTGGTAGCCACCAGTTTGTTCTCTATATCTGCGAGTCTGCTTCTTCTGTGTTATATTCACTAGTTAATTGTATTTCTTCATTCTTAAAATTTTTTCCAGATTCGTGCCTTTTGTATTTTAGGAAAACAATTTTTTTTGTCTGTTTTATTTAATTTTTATACAATTTTTAAAGGTTACTTTCCATTTACACTTACTACATATTGGTGATATTCCCTGTGTTGTACAATACATCCTTGAGCCTAACTTACATTCGGTAGTTTGTAACTCCCACTCTCCCACCCCTATACTGGGTGCAAGTATCTTTCTGAATCAGAGATTTTGATTTTTTTCAGATACATACCCATGAGTGAAATTACAGGGTCATATAGCAGTTCTATTTTTAGTTGTCTAAGAAATCTCCATACTGTTTTTCACAGTGGCTATACCAATTTATATTCCCACCAACTAATTAGCTTTCTTTAAAGAGGATCTATCATGAATATAGGTGCCATTTAATATTGTGATTTTAATGCCTGTAGCCTAGGCTATGGAGAAGGCAATGGCACCCCCACTCCAGTACTCTTGCCTGGAAAATCCCATGGATGGAGGAGCCTGGTGGGCTGCAGTCTATGGGGTAGCTAAGAGTCGGACACGACTGAGCGACTTCACTTTCACTTTTCACTTTCCTGCATTGGAGAAGGAAATGGCAACCCACTCCAGTGTTCTTGCCTGGAGAATCCCAGGGATGGGGGAGCCTGGTGGGCTGCCGTCTGTGGGGTCGCACAGAGTCGGACATGACTGAAGTGACTTAGCAGCAGCAGCAGCAGCCTAGGCTATTCTGTAACTTAATTAATTTAATGTAAGCCATTAAAAAATATTTTAACTTACTTATTTGGCTGCAGTAGGTCGTAGTTGTGGCATGTGGGATCTAGTCCCTCCCCCACCCCCTTTTTTTTTTGCTGTATGGAAGTTTAAAATCTTTAAGTAGGCAAATTTGTTAGTCATTTTCTCTATGGCTTTTGCTTAATCTGTTGTGGTTAAAAAGCCTCACTTGATTATAATATTATAAAAATATTTAACCATTATCTTCTTATAGTACATTTATAATTTTGCTTTTATATTCAATCTTTGATCCATTTGGAGTTTATTTTGACATAAGAAATGAAGGCAGGATTCCAAATTTTTTTTTCCTAAATCACTAGCCCACCAAAATTTATTGAATTCTCCATTTTTATCTACTGATGGAAAATTCTTTGGCTTTGGATTAGAATCTTCACCATGTGGTAAGTTGTGGGACCTGAAATGCCTTCAAGAAGCACATGTTGAAAAATAAATGACAGCTGTGAAAACTGCCATTTGAACCCAAATAGTTCTGTGAAATAGTATATTTCGATCAAAGTCAATATCAAACTTGTAGTTTACTTAACTTAATGTGCTGGAAAAGTCTTTGCTGTTTCATTGCTCCCTAGAGTTACCCAGGAGTGTGGCTAGAAACTGTTTGGCTTCCTGTGCATAGATGTCCTCGGTGAAAGGTCATTAAACTTGACCTTTAAGGCTCTGGGCTGAGACACTGTGCTGGGGGTGAGACTAGGAATCAAAGTAAATGCACAATAAGCATAATACCTACAAAGATGCTTCCCAAAATGGGAAAAAAGTGATGTCTAACTATAAGTTCTAGAGCCCACTTTATAAATGTGACTTTTAATTGCTTTTATTTTGTAAGCTGAAATTTCAGGTCATATCCTAATTAAGGCCCTAATTATGCTGAGTAGTTTGCAAGTTTAATCATTACAACCTAAAGTCTCTTCATGTAATCAGTGTCTTCCTATTAATTTTGTTTTAATGTCATACAAATATTATTTTTTCAGCTGATTAGGATACTAGTATGCTGCCAAAAGTCTCTCCTTCTAACTAAATTACACATTTGTATTCTGCTAGTTATTCAAAATGTATGAGCAGGCTGAAAAATCCACTGAGAATATTATTCTTATATTCAGGGATCTGGATCAAAGCAATGACAATACAGTGAAATTAAAAGTCAGTGAAGTTTAATAAAATTACCAACTGTTGAATCTATATGCCGCTTGACCTCTGTTGTAATCCTTGGTTGTGCTCTTGAATAAGGTTGAGCTAGAAATTTTATTTTGTTTTTGAATACATAATATATTCACCTGATTAACATGAGATCACATAAAATGAAAGTGTTAGTTGCTGAGTCGTGTCAGACTCTTTGCGAGTCCATGAACTGTAGCCTATCAGGCTCCTCTGTCCGTAGAATTCTCTAGGCAAGAGTACAGGAGTGGGTTGCCATGCCCTTCTCCAGATGATCTGTCTGACCCAGGGATCAAACCTAGGTCCCTTACATTGCAGGCAGATGCTTTACTGTCTGAGCCATCAGGGAAGAACACAAACAGGTATGCAAGAAAAAAGTCTCCTTCCTACCTCGTATTCCCCAGGTTCCCTCCCCGGGAAAACAATTCC
This sequence comes from Nanger dama, assembly GCA_917880005.1. Lineage (NCBI taxonomy): Eukaryota > Metazoa > Chordata > Mammalia > Artiodactyla > Bovidae > Nanger > Nanger dama. The sequence goes on from CAKJTW010000066.1 coordinate 5,908,923, forward strand.
TTGTGTACCTTTCTACAGAGAGATCTTATGCCTATGTAAGCATATACAGAGACTAGGCAAGATGGTATGGGCTTGTCTCTCCCAGTTCCTCATACTAAACATGACAAAAAGCTTTGGAAATAACTCAAGAGACAAAAAAAGAGAACCTTCAAAAGGTAGAAGGAAGAAGAAAAGGTGAATTAGTCAGGGACCACAGGAGCAAAGGAACAGCACTGTGACAAGGCCTCTGATGACTCCTCATCCAGGAAAAGGTAAGCCAGGCCTGGCCTTTCCCGACACCCGCTGTAGCAATGGAAGGCAGCCAGGTGGTCCTACACTTCCTTCAAACTGAACGGGAGTCCTGCCAACAGCTCTAGGCAATCCCCACAGAAACGGCCAAGGGGACCCACTGAATGTCTCCCTAACAACAGCCAGACAGAGGACTTTCCCCAGCCTGAGACTCCCCTTTCTCACCAGAGACCCCACTTTACAGGGGAAATTAACACCAAGGGATTCTGCCACAACAAACACCCCACCCAGGAAGTGTTTTTGTCCCTGCCCCTAGAGATTCTCTTTCCCCACCTAAAGGCACTAAAGCACCCAGACTGGAGAGGCTCCTTTCCCTTCTTTATCTAGAACCAACAAGCACCAGGAGGGGCCTCAGAGGCAGGAGACAGACCAAGCTGACCAAAACAACACCGTAAGGGTCTGAAAATTAGATTGTCATTGGAACCACTGACCACAAAAAGTAGGCTAGGACCTGCAAATTAAACTCTAACAAAGTGACTGTTAAAGTAAAACATTTAAATAGGACCCAGAGGGGGCTTCCCTGGTGGTCCTGTGGTTAAGAATCTGCCTTGCAGTGCAGGGGACTCCGGTTTGATCCCTGGGGTGGGAAGATCCCACATGCCACAGGGCATGTAAGCCCATGCACCACAACTACTGAGCCCATGCTCTAGAGACCACGAGCCAAACTGCTGAGTCAGTGCATGGCAACTACGGTAGAGCTGGTGCTCCACAACGAAAGAAGCCACAGCAACGAGAAGCCGGCACACAGCAACTAGGGAGTAGTGCCTGCTCACCGCAACTAGAGAAACAGCCCGGATGGCAACAAAGACCCAGCAAAGTCAAAATAATAAATAAATAAATAATTTTTAAAACTATCGTGTTTTATTAAAAAAATAGAAACCAGGGTCTCATAACATAATAGCCTAAGTGTCTAGATTAAAATCACTCATTGTATACAAAGAAAGAAGGAAATCCCAACTTGCATGAGAAAAGATAATCACCTTACTCCCACACAGAGATGAACCAGTTATTGGAATTATCTAGGCATCCTAGAGTAACCATCAAAAAAGATTCAATAAGCAATTGCAAATTCTCTTGAACCAAGTGAGAAAAAAAAAATGAAATTTCAGCAAAGAAATAGAAGTAATAAAAAAGAACCAAATGGAAATTAAAGAACTGAAAAATTATAGAAATAATACAACTAACTGAATGAGCTTAGTAGCAGAGTGGGATAACAGAGAACAGAATCAGTGGAGGGCGGATCCATGGAATATATGCAAGCTGAACAGCAGAAAGAAAATAAACTGAAAATAGTCACAGGAAACTGTGAGGCCATTAACAAAAGAGCCAACTTTTATAGCACTGGTGTCTTAGAAGGGGAGGAGAAACAGTGGCACGGAATGAGTATTCAAAGAAATAATGACTGAAAATTCCCCAAATTTAGCAAAATATACAAACCTATAAATCAAGAGGTTAAGTGCATCTCAAATAGAATAAATCTAAACAAATTCATGCCAAGATACATCATAATTAAACCTTTGAAAACTAAAGACAAAGAAAATATCTTAAAAGCAGACAGAGAAACAACATAATACCTATATGGGAACAGTAATTCAAATGAGAGCAGATTTCTCATCTGAAATAATAGTGATCAGAAAGAACTGATACAATAGTTTTCAAATGCTTAAAGAACTATGACTTCTATGTCTGGTGAAACTATTAGTCAGTCAGTCAGTTCAGTCGCTCAGTCGTGTCCAACTCTTTGTGACCCCATGGACTGCAGTTTGCAAGGCTTCCCTGTCCATCAACAACTCCTGGAGCTTACTCAAACTCATGTCCATAGAGTTGGTGATGCCATCCAACCATCTCATCCTCTGTCATCCCCTTCTCCTCCCGCCTTCAATCTTTTCCAGCATCAGGGTCTTTTCCAATAAGTCAGATCTTCGAATCAAGTGGCCAAAGCACTGGAGTTTCAGCTTCAGCATCAGTCCTTCCAGTGAATATTCAAGACTGATTTCCTTTAGGATGGGCTGGTTGGATCTCCTCGCAGTCCAAGGGTCTCTCAAGAGTCTTCTCCAACACCACAGTTCAAAGGCATCAATTCTTCAGTGCTCAGCATTCTTTACAGTCCAACTCTCACATCCATACATGACCACTGGAAAAACCGTAGCCTTGACTATATGGACCTCTGTCGGCAAAGTAATATCTCTGCTTTTGAATATGCTGTCTAGGTTAGTCATAGATTTTCTTCCAGGGAGCAAGTGTCTTAATTTCATGGCTGCAGTCGTCACCATCTGCAGTGATTTTTGGAGCCCAAGAAAATAAAGTCTCTCACTGTTTCCACTGTTTCCCCATTGATTTGCCATAAAGTGATGGGACCAGATGTCATGATCTTAGTTTTCTGAATGTTGACTTTTAAGCCAACTTTTTCACTCTCCTCTTTCACTTTCATCAAGAGGCTCTTTAGTTCTTCTTCACTTTCTGCCATAAGGGTAGTGTTATCTGGACATCTGAGGTTATTGATCTTTCTCCTGGGAATCTTGATTCCAGTTTGTGCTTCATCCAGTCCAGGATTTCTCATGATGTACTCTGCATATAAGTTAAATAGGCAGAGTGACAATATACAGCCTTGACGTACTCCTTTTCCTATTTGGAACCAGTCTGTTGTTCCATGTTCAGATCTAATTGTTGCTTCCTGACCTGTATACAGATTTCTCAAGAGGCAGATCAGGTGGTCTGGTTATCCCATCTCTTGAAGAATTTTCCAGTTTGTTTGTGTTTGGCATAATCAATAAAGCAGAAGTAGATGTTTTTTGGAACTCTCTTGCTTTTTCTATGATCCAATGGATGTTGGCAATTTGATTTCTGGTTCCTCTGCTTTTTCTAAATCCAGCTTGAACATCTGGAAGTTCATGGTTCATGTGCTGTTGAAGACTGGCTTGGAGAATTTTGAGCATTATTTTACCAGTATATGAGATGAATGCAACTGTGTGGTAGTTTGAGCATTCTTTAACATTGCCTTTCTTTGGGATTAGAATGAAAGCTGACTTTTTCCAGCCCTGTGGCCACTGCTGAGTTTTCCAAATTTGCTGGCATATTGAGTGCAGCACTTTCACAGCATCATTGTTTATTTGAAACAGCTCAACTGGAATTCCATCACCTCCACTGGCTTTGTTTGTAGTGATGCTTCCTAAGGCCCACTTAACTTCACATTCCGAGATGTCTGGCTCTAGGCGAGTGATCAAACCATTGTGATTATCTGGGTCATGAAAATCTTTTTGGATCGTTCTGAGTATTCTTGCCACCACTTCTTGAGATCTTCTGCTTCTGTTAGGTCCATATCATTTCTGTCCTTTATTGTGCCCATTTTTGCATGAAATGTTCCCTTGGTATCTCTAATTTTCTTGACAAGATCTCTAGTCTTTCCCATTATATACTTCAGGAATTAAGGGGAAAGAAAGACATTCTCAGATTGAGGAAAATTAAAACAATCACTAGCAGATCTATTCAAAGAATGGCTAAAGGGTTTTCTTCAAAAGAAAGAAAAGCATGAAAGAAGGAATCTTGGATCTGAAAGAAAGAAAGAACATGAAGGACACAGAAATATTGTTGTTGTTCAGTCACTCAGTCCGACTGTTTGCAACCCCAGGGACTACAGAAATATGGGTAAATACAATTGACTATCCTCATAAGTTTTTTAAATTATATATGATGATTAGTATAAAAATTATGTCTGCTTAGTCATTCAGTTGTGTCCAACTCTTTGCAACCCCATGGACTGTAGTTTGCCAGGCTCCTCTCTCCATGTGATTCTCCAGGCAAGAATACTGGAGTGGGTTGCCATGCCCCCCTACAGGAGATCTTCCTGACCCAGGGATTGAACCCAGGTCTCCTGCATTGTAGCCAGATTACCATCTGAGCTACCTGAGAAACCCATGAAAATTTTATAGCACCATCTGATATTCAAGACAATGACATTTAAAGTGGAGAGGATAATGAGATCTAAATGGGAGTAAAGCTTCTGCACATCACTCAAATTGGTATAACACTGTTATCAGTAGACTGTGATAAATATATACCCAACCACTAAAATGAGTAGACAAATTAATAGACTCCAAAAAATACTACAAGTAAATCAAGATAGAATCCTTAAAAATGTTCAAATAACCCTCAGGAAGCCAAGAAAAGGGAAATGGGGAAATGAGAAATAGAGGAAACAAGCAGAAATCAAATAGTAAAATGTCAGACTTACGTATTAGTAATTATATTAAATGTAAATGGTCTAAGAATGTTAAATTTTCCCTTTCTTATAATACAAATGGTGATGTACTATCAGTCCTATCTTGTGTGTTGCATTCTTTTCTAATATATCTTGGAGATCATTCTAAGAAATGATCAGTTTATAAGGGAGTTTCATTGTTTTCACAGTGCTGTATAGCTGTACGGTGAATGAATCCTTTCTCTGTCAGTGGATATTTAGGTTGTTTTCCATCAAGGCTTCCTTTTAAACCAACTTAGAGCTTCTCAGAGAAGGAAACAGAATGTTTTCCGTAGTCCCATAAAGGTAGACAGAGGTGGGAAGAAGAGGAGAACTATTTTGGTTCTTATCCACTTTTCAGCTTTCATAGGTCCCAATTCTCAGTTCCTGAGCAAGTAGCTAATGGACTCAGCTAGATCAGATGCTCACTCATGTATGCCTGGCTCAGACTAGAGATCTGGAATCACAAATCCCCACTACCACTTAGCAAGGACTGTGGGATCCAACTTGATGGGGAAGGAGAAGTGGTAATGTTCTCAAAGAGGGGGTACAGAGTTGGATGGGAAATTATCAATATCTTTAGCTCTTTATTTTCAAGAAAGTATCATAGATAGAAGCCTCACATATCTCTCTCAGTCCTTTTCTGGGTCTATTTAGAAATCTTTATCCTAGAACCTTTCTGTGACTAAACCATGTATTTTCCCCATATCATTGTTTTTCCTGTATTATGAGTACAATCATGGTTCGTTAGTCACCTGATAAACTGGAGCCCCCAGCTCTCTCAAAGGACATCAAGGAGTATGACAAAAGGAAGGTTTCTACTGTGTCAATCCACAGTGTACCAAAAGCTCTTGCCTCACTGAGATTTTGTGAAGAGATCATTTTTCAAAGTGCATGGAGCCCTTTGTGGAAAAGCACACTGAAAGTACCAGGTACTATTATGAATGGACAGATACTCTCATTATCCTTAAAAGTCTGAAATTATCCTGCTATTTGGTGCTACTGTTCAAAAACCATTTATCTAGCATAAGGTGAGTTTCTGTACCATGTCAAAAGTGCCACATCACGGAATGAGATTATGCTATGAGTCTTTTTTTTCAAACTTGGACCTTTTTATTTTATATTGGGGGTATAGCAAATTAACAATGTTGTGGTAGTTTCAGGTTTATGCCATGAGTCTTATCCAGGGCCTTCCTTATGAAATAAATCTGCTTTTGGTATCATGGAGTGTAATAACTCCTAAGAGTCTGAAGTCTGAAAAAGTGAAGAAAAGTGTTAGTCACTCAGTCGTGTTGGACTCTTTGCAACCCTAAGGACTGTAGCTCCTCTGTCCATGGGATTCTCCAGGCAAGAATACTGGAATGGGTTGCCATTTCCTTCTCCAAGGGACCTTCCCAACCCAAGGATCAAACTCAGATAATTGGAGGCAGATTCTTTACTATCTCAGCCACCATAATTCCCAGGAGTTTGAAGTCTAAGCCTTATTTAATCCAATTTTCCCATAGCTGGGTCATGTCACTTGATCCCAACAGGGTTTCATAAGATGAAGAAAGATTTCCCCCATTTTCCCATAGCTTAAAAGTCTTTACTCCCCTTTTTCAAGTGGTCTGAAGAAGACTTACTTGAGTTAATCTTTTAAAGTTCAGATACACCCGGAATGGTTAAGCATTTACCCATTTTTCCCATATTTGCTGCAGCTTTAAACAGACATGCTTCTCCCTCTTGCTTGATTTAAACAGCACCTCTGAACCAACAATGTTTTTGAGTTAGGAAGGTGGTGAAGGAGGAGACAGACAACAGCAAATGGAAAACTAGAAAATAAATCCAGCTGTGCAGTTTAGAGAATCTAAGTCTTGAGTATTTACAATCTCATCTGTAACTTAAATGGTAGTTTTATTTACACTGATGTGAAGTTACTACATGTGTACTAACTTCACTCATGTGAAGTTAGATAAAAACAAACTTAAGATGGTCAAAAGAAGGCTTCTTGGTCTCCTTGGTATTTATGGCACAAGAGCCTAACATATGGTTGGCCAACTGGAGGAGAAATCAAAGACTGAGCTCTTTCTTAAGTCCTCAGAGAACCACAGAATCAGAATGAATCATTTGTACGTTAGCACCTGGGTATCTTTGTCCATGGATGAGCTTAATTTCTCCTTGTAGACAATGTACCAAACTCTTGGTTCCCAAGGTAGCAGGGACTCTGTTGATTCTTCTGTTTCATTCAACTTCACCTGGAACTTTCTGGAAATTGTCTTCCACCTCTGAAGAGGTGAGTTGCCTCAGCCTAGACTGAAGTGAGGCAAATGGTGTTTTCACAAGAGGCAGGAAAGATTGTCATTTCCATAGACATCTGTGGTAACCCCAATATGTGGTGCTTTTACCCATCTTTATCAGCAATTATGGTCATAATAGAGGTGCTTATGAATAAAGTTTAAATGTCAGGGGAGGGCATAGCTAATAGAAGAATTGTAAATATTTACAAGGCAAAGTGATGATTCAAGCTCACAAAATAAATTGAAATTAATCTCTATCAGGCACTAATTTGCTTCCTGAATTCTAAAACCTTCCACTGAAAAGAAGAGTAGATGAAGCTATGCCAGAGTGATCCTCCAGGTCAATAAGAACTTCCCTTCTCCTGTAGCAGATCCTCTTAGCTCTTCCTCTTAGTTGAACTTAATCTAACTTAATCAAGTTGAACTAACTTGATTCTCTTCATTCTTCATGCAGCATCTATTTTGATTATTCCTGGGCTCTAGAATCATTATGATCAATGATTTTTTTCCCCACTCACTCATTCACTCAATACCTGTTTACTTTTGAATACTTATTATATTACACTGTGAGAGATGAATATACATATCTATTTCTATATCTAGATATGTATATTCATCTTTCACCATGATGGAATACCAGCTGAGCTATTTCAGATCCTAAAAGATGATGCTGTGAAAGTGCTGCACTCAATATGCCAGCAAATTTGGAAAACTCAGCAGTGGCCACAGGACTGGAAAAGGTCAGTTTTCATTCCAACCCCAAAGAAAGGCAATGCCAAAGAATGCTCAGACTACCACACAATTGGATTTATCTCACATGCTAGCAAAGTAATACTCAAAATTCTCCAAGCCAGGCTTCAAAAGTACTGGAAATGAGAACTTCCAAGTGTTTAAACTGGATTTAGAAAAGGCAGAGGAATCAGAGATCAAATTGCCGTCATCTGTTGGATCATAGAAAAAGCAAAAGAGTTCCAGAGAAACGTCTATTTCTGCTTCATTGACTAAGCTAACGCCTTTGATTGTATGGATCAAAACAAGCTGTGGAAAATTCTTAAAGAGATGGGAATACCAGAGCACCTGACCTGCCTCCTGAGAAATCTGTATGCAGGTCAAGAAGTAACAGTTAGAACTGAACAGGGAACAACAGACTGGTTCCAAATAGGGAAAGGAGTATGTTAAGGCTGTATATTGACACCTTGCTTATTTCACTTGTATACACAGTACACCATGCGAAATGCCAGGCTGGATGAAGTACAAGCTAGAATCAAGATTGCTGAGAGAAATATCAATAACCTCAGATATGCAGATGACACCACCCTTATGGTGGAAAGCAAAGAGGAACTAAAGAACCTCTTGATGAAAGTGAAAGAGGAGAGTGAAAAAGTTGGCTTAAAACTCAACATTCAAAAACTAAGATCATGGCATCTGGTCCCATCACTTCATGGCAAATAGATGGGGAAACAATGGAAACAATGAGAGACTATTTTCTTGGGCTCCAAAATCACTGCAGGAGGTGACAACTGCAGCTGTGAAATTAAGACACTTGCTCCCTGGAAGAAAATCTATGACCAACCTAGACAGCATATTAAAAAGCAGAGACATTACTTCACTGACAAAGGTCTGTATAATCAAAGCTATGGTAGTAGTCCATATGGTAGTAATCCAGTAGTCAAGTATGGATGTGAGAGTTGGACCATAAAGAAAGCTGAGCACCGGAAGCACTGATGCTTTTGAACTGTAGTGTTGGAGAAGACTCTTGAGAGTTTCTTGGACAGCAAGGAGATCAAACCAGCTAGCCCTAAAGGAAATCAGTCCTGTGTATTCATTGGAAGGACTGATGCTGAAGCTCCAGTACTTTGACCATCTGATATGAAGAACTGACTCATTGGAAAAGACCCTGATGCTGGGAAAGATTGAAGGTGGGAGGAGAAGGGCACAATAGAGGATGAGATGGCTGGATGGCATCACCGACTCAATGGAAATGAACTCCGGGAGTTGGTGATGGACAGGGAAGCCTGGCGTGCTGCTGTCCATGGGGTGTCAAAGAGATGGACATGATTGAGTGACTGAACTGAACTTATTTCTGTATCTATGTCTACTGATGGTGGTAGTGGTTTAGTCACTAAGTTGTGTCTGACTCTTGTGACTCCCATGGACTGTAACCCGCTAGGCTCTGCTGTCCATGGGATTTCCAGGCAAGAATACTGGGGTGGGTTGCCATTTCTTTCTCTAACATCTTTTTCTCTAATGCCATTTCTTTCTCTAATTGATACATATCTGTAAATACAAATTTTGTGCCATTTAAAGAGGTTAACTTATAAAGAGATTTAGTAAGGTTTAAAAGATACATATTAAACAACAAGCAAAACAAGGGAAGTTGTGGTGCAGGGGGATAGATTAATTTCAGCATAGAATTAATATCAATCACTTAATGAAAGTGAATGCTTCATGCCATTATTCACTTCTGTTCCAGGCATTATGGTAGGTTCTGGGGGTACAATTCTAAGCAAACCATGGTCACTGATCTCATGTAACCTAATGGAGGAGACAAGAATTAATCAAATGGTAACAAAAATGAGTGTATAATTACTGATACGATAAGGAGACCTGAAGGAAAAAGGATGGTTCCATGAGAGTATATAACAAAGCTGATGTGGACTAAGGATTAGAAAAGTCTTCCACAAGAAACTTAATGCAGACCTAATTTTAGGACAAATTATACCAATTTTAGGACAGTTTACGCTGGCTTCCCTGTTGGTCAGCAGTAAAGAATCCACCTGCAATGCAGGAGATGCTGGTTCTATCCCCAGGTGGGAAAGATCCCCTGGAGTAGGAAGTGGTAATCCACGTCAGTATTCTTCTGGAAAATTCCATGGACAGAGGAGCCTGGCAGGCTATGGTCCATGGGGCCATAAAGAATAGGGCACAACTGAGTGACTAAGTACAAATAAATACATACATGAAAAGTATAAATGAATAAATCAGTATAACAAAGCAATGCTTGTTTTCCTGGGTGCTTGAGCAATGGCCCTCAAGCCAAAAAACACAATATAGTAATTGAAAGAAATTATGTAGATGTAAATGTGAAAGTAAGAGTATGAAGGTACAAAACTAACATTGTTTTCCTTGTTGGACATTGTGACATCTTTTAGGTACCAAAATGTTCCTTAAATATGCTTTATGTCTAGCAGTATTCTTGAAACAGAAGCATAAAGTATAAAAGTATACTTTCAAAGAAATGTTTTCTATAAACTTTAAAAATACATTTTATTGAAATTTGTATATGTATTAAAACTATTGATAAGTGATATCACTGGGAATAGTTGAATAAGGGACTCCTAAAGTCTGCTCCACCATAAAAACAACTAAAAATCTGAAAGATTTTTCAACTATCAAAACTATTAGAATCAACCTTTTCAGAATCTGGAAACTGTACAAAAGTGGGTGAAGTGAAGTCACTCAGTCGTGTCTGACTTTTGCAACCCCGTGGACTGTAGCCCGCCAGGCTCCTCTGTCCATGGGATTCTCCAGGCAAGAATACTGGAGTGGGTTGCCATTTCCTTCTCCAGGGGATCTTCCCAACCCAGGGATCGAACCCAGGTCTCCCACACTACAGGCAGATGCTTTATCCTCTGAGCCACTAAGTGATGATATCACTGCAAATAGATGAATAAGGGACTTCTAAAGTCTTCTCCACCATAAAAACAACTAAAAATCTGAAAGATTTTTCAACTATGAAAACTATTAAAATCAACCTTTTCAGAATCTGAAAACTGTACAAAAGCTTGTGGCAATTGGGGTATACTTATTTTTAATTAAGTTGAATCATGGTAAGAACAGTGAATTTCATGGCATTTTAAATTATCCTAGTCCCACAACTTGCTCCTGTGCTCAGTTGTAACCTTGAAAATAAACTGCCTGCATTCATGGTACTCCTGGTACTAGAAGAAGCAGGAAGGACTTCATTTGCAAATAATTGTCATTGGATGATCTGTCTGGTGGCTTTCTGGAAGACCTATTTAAGAGGTTTGTTTTATCTCACCTAAATCAAAACTCACCCAGTGCTAAAGTTGCCATGAAAAGGAGCAGGAGGCGGGGGGCGAGGGGGGGGCATGGAGGGGATTTGTTGAAAACATTTATGGGCAAATTTGTAGTCACTGCTGCCTGAAGTAATGATAACAGTTGGGGTAACAGTAGACTCACTAAAGAAACTTGGGAGGAAAGGCTAGGGAATGAGATACTTTGGGGGAAAAGGGCTTTGGAAAGCTCTGACAGATTTCTGGGTATCTATAAGCTACTCTCATGCTCAGGGCTCTGCATATGCTCAGAAAAGATCCAAGAAAGCCCTAGGGTCCCACTTCTGGCTGACCTTGAAGAGGTATGCAAGCAGGAAGTGAAGGCTATTATAAGGCACAGTTGTAAACTGCCTAGCTGAGTGCGGAAGGTGTGTCCTAACAGACACACCCAGAGCTCATCTGAAAAGACTGAGTGATTTTTGGTTCCAAATGTGTAAGAAAATCTGTTGCATCCTTAGCTGACCATCAAGCTAATGGAACAGAGACTTCAGTGGCCATACATGACTAAGAATACAGACTTCATAAAACTAGGTCAGAAATGTTACTAAAGAACAACTACCGCAAGTTAACAACTAAAAACCATAGAGAAAGAAGAGAATCCGACATGTACAGTTGCCAGATTATACTATTCAAAATGTCCAGTTTCAAAATAAAATATTATGAGCCATGCAAAAAAAAAGCAAGATAATAAGGCCCATATGCAGGGTGAAAAATAATCAATATCAACTCTCCCTAAGAAAACTCCAAATTTGGACATGTTATACAAAGACTTTAAATAAGCTAATATGTCAAAGGATAAAGAAAATCATATCTGAAGAACTAAAGGAAAGATGAAAATGGTATCTCATCACATACTGAATATTAATAACATAAGAAAAATTATATAAATGAACAAAAATAGAAATTCCAGAGTTAGCTGAAAAGTACAATAACTAAAATGAAAAGTTCACTAAAGAGTTTAATAGTAGATATGAGCAGGCAGAAGAAAGAACCAATGAAGTTGAAGATAGATGAATTTTTCCACATGTACCATCATGCACACCAACACATACACATGAGTCCCAGAGGAAAGAAGAAAGAGAAAGGGGAAAGAAGAATATGTGAAGAAATAATAGCTAAAACTTTCCAAATAAAAAAAAATAATCTACATATCCAAGAAGTCCCATAATTTCTAATTAGATAAACTCAAGAAAATCCTCACTGAGATACCTCATAAACCACTGTTCAAAGCCAAATAGTATGTTGAAATCAATGAGAGAAAAATGAATCATCATTTATAAACAGTCTTCAATGAGATCAACAACTGATTTCTCATTACAGACTATGAGGCCAGAAGGCAGTAGATCAATTTATTCAAAGGCTGAAAAAATATATATGTCAACCAATAATTCTATATTTACCAAAATAATCCTTCAAAAATGAAAGAGAAATCAAGATGTTTCTAGATAAACAAATAACTGTGTCATTAGTAGACTTCCCCTATAAGAAATTCTAAAAGGAGTCCTTCAGGCTGAAATGCAAATACACTAGTCAGTAACTGGAATCCACATGAAGACTTAGTGGACACCAGTAAAAGTAACTTCATAGGTAAATATAAAAGACAAATTAATCTGTTTGCAATTCCTATTTTTTCCCACCTGCTTTAAAAACAACTGCATACATCATACAACTCAACATCAAAGAAATAAACAACCTGATTGAAAAGTGGGTGGAAAAACTGAATAGACATTTTTGCAAGGAGGAAATGCAGATGACCAGCAGGCTTATGAAAGGATGCTCAACATCACCAATCATCAGGGAAATGCAAATGAAAACCATAAGGAAATATCACCTCACACCTGTTAGGAGGACTGTTTTCAAAAAGATAAGAAATAACAACTGTTGGCAAGGACATGGAGAAAAGGGAATTCTTGTGCAGTGTTGGTGGGAATAAAAATTGGTGTAGCCACTAGGAAAACAGTGTAGTGGTTCTTAAAAAATTAAAAATAGAACTACCATCTGATCCAGCAATTCTACTTCTCAATATTTATCTAAAGGAAGCAAAAACACTAACTTGAAAGGATATCTGTACCCGTGCTAACTGCAGCACTATTTATAATAGTCAAGACATGGAAACAACCAGAGTGTCCATCGATGGATAAATAGATAAAGAAAATGTGGTGTATATTCAAGAGAATACTGTTCAGCCATGAAAAAGAGAGAAAACTTGCCATTTCTGACAACATGAATAGACCTTGAGGGCATTACACTAAGTGAAAAACTCAGAGACAAAAAAATGTGTGATCTCACTTAAATGTAGAATCTAAAAAACACCCCAAACTCATGGATACAGACAGCAGAAAAGTGGTAACAAGAGGTGGACGTTGGGGCTGGGTGGAATGAATAGAGATGGTCCAAAGTTACAAACTTCCAGCTATAAAATGAATTAAGTCCTGAAGAAAAATATAAAATAAAAAAGCAAAAAGAACAGACTTAAATGTTTTAACAGAGATTGCATTGCCATAACTTGATGTTGTATGTGTATAATGCTTTGCCATTAATATTGTACAATGTGCTTAACTATTTACCATAAGGGGAAAAAAAGCATCAAATAATTAGTAGCATAATAACATTCCCAGCAAAGCTGTTGAGAAAGTGTTAGATAGCTTTGAAGCTAGCAATTAATGTATATGTTAAACAAAACAAAAACAAATTTCTGTCTAAAGTAGTCAAGCTCACAGAAACAACACAGAATTGTGGCTTCTATAGAGGAGGAAATGGGAAGTTGTTTAATAGATACAGAATTTCAGTTTTGCAAGGTTAAAAAAAAAAACTCTAGAGAAAGGAAAAGAATGAAAGATTCATGGCATGACATGTGAGTTTTTAAAAAGAAAATCCCTTCACAGATGACTATTAATATCAGATGTTGAAAACCACTGATTTAACTGTTAGGTAGAGGAGAAATGGGGCTTCCCCAGAGGCTCAGTGGTCAAGAATCCACTTGCAATGAAGGAGACCTGGGTTAGATCTCTGGGTCAGGAAGATCCCCTAGAGAAGGAAATGGCAATCCATTCCAGTATTCTTGCTTGGAAAATTCCATGGACAGAGGAGCCTGGCAGGCTATAATCCATAGGGTTGCAAAGAGTTGGACACGACTGAAACAACTTAGCATGTGTACACACGGAGAAGAGAGTTAGGAGATAATTAACAGTCCAATAGTTTGAAGGGGAGGTGAGGACAAAAAAAATAGTTTCCTTTTATAAAAAATGATGAGTGTGTTTGTTTGCTGAGAAGGAGCTAATGGAGACATTATTGAAGGTACTGGAGTTGGGGTAGGGATTGATGACTGATGGACCAGGATTTAGGAAGGTGCACAGTTAAACAGAATACACTGGAAATTTTAATTTTAAAAAGGAGAGGTTCTTCTTTTCTCTAAATAAAAGGAGGAGGGAAAGATGACTGCAATTATGCATAAGTATAGAATAAAAGTGTGTGAAGGAGTTTCTTTCTAATGACCTCCTAATCCCTTTGAAGTAGGAAATGAGGTTTCTTGGGAGAGGGGTGAGGGACTGAGGAAGAGGAATCAAGAAGTGGCAAAAGCTTGAACACCTGCCACAGAAGACTTGAAAGGGAATTTACTCAGGTCAAGCAACAGGATTGGCAAGCAGCATGAAAGGCCAGCTGAGGTGGGAAGCTTTACTGTTTCTGTTTCGCATGTTTTTGCAATCCTCTCCAGCAATACTGGTCTCCCAGAAATAGGGGTGGAAGCAGTGGATTGCTAGAGTGTCATATGTTCCTGGGGGCATGTCAGGAAATCAGAGCTTTTAAGAAATTGAATGTAATTGATTTGAGTAGCACTACAAGAGTATGGCCATGCATGAGGTTGAGTTTGTCTAGTCAAGGAAAGTGACTCAGTGAAATGGACTGTCTAAAAGAATGAGTGTCATCGCTTTGTTGAGTCCTACTCTTTGTGACCCCATGGGCTGTAGCCTGCCAGGCTCCTCTGTCCGTGGAATTCTCCAGGCAAGAATACTGGAGTGAGCTGCCATTTCCTTCTCCAGGGAATCTTTGCAACCCAGGGATCAAACCCATGTCTTCTGTGTCTGCACTGGCAAGCAGATTCTTTACCACTGCACACCTGGGAAGCCTCTTAGAGGCCCAGAAATTTTCTGTATCTGAGTCAGATGCAGATATACCCTGTATTATACGTAGCTCTTGAGTCCTGGGTGAGGTGGTGGGCTATGGAGGAAAAGGATTAAATATAGCACACAATCTTACTGGCCAGCTGAAGTCTGTCAGAGGCCCACTTGTGTCCGAACTTCAGGCCCTCCTCCCTAAAGTAGTATTTTTATGATTGGTGTAGATAAAAACTTCTAATGTTGGCCGCATTTTATCTACTGTGTTTTCACAAATATTATGGTCTATTCTATTTATTAAGGAGGGTAAAGAGCTGCTCTTAAAATTAGTCATAGAAAAGAATTGTAATGATCAGAAAACTATCTAAAACAAGAGTCTATCAATTGGCATTTGAACTTTAAAAACTTTTAAGTCTCACAATGAGGAATGACAAGCATAATGCCTCACGGAGTCAAGTAAAAATCCGGCAAAGGATCATTTTAAGTATGGTGGGATCACTGTCTCAACCGCCACTAGGGGTCAGCACTGGACTCTCGATGTGATTCTGTTATGAGAGACAAGATTTATCACTAGCAGATAATCACAATGAGATAATAGATCATCACAATGAGATAACCATTGTTATCTCATGCAACCTGTCTTGAATCGTGAATGTGACTGTAGATCCCAGAAAACTGGAGAAATCATGAACCACTGCTGGGGTGAGCTGCTCAGATATTCTGTCTGTGAATGAGGAAATCATAGCACTGTGTAGTGTGGCCTTCAGAGGGCCCTGGGTGAAGCCTGCCTGGGTAGTCAAAGTGCTTGAATCACACACTTGAATCATATGGCAGCCGGTGTTCGGGAAACACTTACACAGCAGGGGTGGTGTTGGCATCATTCTTTGCTATTCTGTTACTGGAGTCCTGTGGCTCAGCAGGTCAACAATCTGCCTGCAATACGGGAGACCTGGGTTTGATCCCTGGATTGGAAAGAGCCCCTGGAGAAGGGCAAGGCTACCCACTCCAGTATTCTGTCCTGGAGAATTCCATGGACTGTATAGTCCGTGGGGTCCCAAAGAGTCGGACATGACTGAGCGACTTTCACTCCACTTCACTTGCTTGAATCCACACCAGCCCTGGCCCAGTGGCTCCAGCTTCCTTGAGTCCCACTCACACTCTTGTTCCAGCTTTCTCTCAGCAGCTTATTATACCAAAGTGCCTTGTGAGGAAGAAAGCTGTACTGAGTGCCAATGTCTGAAATGGTTGTGGCGGTTTGAGAGATTCGGGGGCGGATCAAGGGGAAAGAAAACACTCATGAGAGCTAGTGACACAGCAGGTCTCACTGGATGGGGCCTGAACAGGGCTGCATGAGGGGGAAGTCTCTGACAGCATGAGCCTATCCAGAGGTGTATGACATGGAGGTTACCACCGAAAGGCAGGCGGCCAAGGGAACACCAAGGCTAGCAGAAGGTTGCAAAGGGGGGTTATGTATCTAAGTGATGTCACTCAGGACCACAGTGGGGAGTTTCTGAGTCAGAGAGTTCCAAGGGCCACAGCACTTTGTAGTCTCAAAACCACAAGACTCTCTTACCAATGACTGGCAGACGTGGGATGAGTCTTGCAGATATGTAAAGCATATAGGCTCTCAATGGCTAACAATCTACCTGTTTGGATTATTTTAAAATTAACCGAGGAAATTCCCTGGCGGTACAGTGATTAGGACTCTGCTCTCACCACCGAAGCCCTGGCTTCAATCCCTGGTCAGGCAACTAAAATCCCACAAGTCTTGCAGTATGGCCAAAAATGTTAATAAAAAATACCTGATTGTGTGTAAATTGGAGTTTGGCACTGACGGGCTTTTGAGCTAATGAGTGTCAGTCTACAGCAAAGAAATAAACAATAAATTATTACACAGAGGTTCATTCATATAACAGTGGTCAAAAGCTCTTTGTGGAGTTAAAATAGAATTGAAAGAATGGAATATTGCTGCTAACTAGGTCACAATATAGGAGAAGAGAAGCTGAGAGGCTGAGTGGGACTCAGTCTTCAGAGAAGGGAGAACAAACCTAGACACTGGCCCTACACAAATGGAAATCCTGCAATTCTATTTAGATGTCAAAGTGCTGCAGCCCAAGGGAAATCGCAAAATGGAAGGAAACCATCTCCTGCTGACAATTACTCTTGTGGTCCTGGACTTCCATCCTTGTGTAGTGTTCTTGAATTTGGGCTGGCTTTCTGACCTGATTTAACTAATAGAATGTAATGGAAGTGAGGATTACCTAAATCACAACAAGGCCTAGCAACTTCTACTTTTGACATTTGAGATGTACAACTACTACGCTGACATCATCTTGCTGTGAGGCATCTTACCCAGCCACGTGGAGAAGCCACATGGAGGGGAGCAGAGTTCCCAGCCAACAGCCCTCACTGACCTTGCACCACAGCAGCACCAACTTATCAGCAGGTCAGGGAACCCATCCTCGAAGCAGATCCTTCAGCTCCAGTCAAAGCCAAAAGAGCAAAGAAAAAACTGTTCTCACACAGTCCAACCCAATGACAACATTATAGGCAAAAAAATAAAGTACTGGTTTAAGCTACTAAATTTTACTGTAGCTTATTACACAGAAATAGACAATGGCAACACCACCCTTGTATGGATTGTACCTGCACTTTGACCATCGGGGTGACTGAGAAAGTCTCAAGTCCTAATATTGGATCAAGATGATCCCAGTTTTGTAAGATCCTCCAGGCATTTGAAAGTAGAACCTAAAAAACAACATCATCTTAGTATTCCAATTTGAAACCTGAAAACAAGAGAAAAGTATATTCCATGTATGTTAGTTCAGTTAATTCATTCGCTCAGTCGTGTCCAACTCTTTGTGACCCCATGAATCGCAGCACGCCAGGCCTCCCTGTCCATCATCAACTCCTGGAGTTCACTCAGACTCATGTCCATCGAGTCAGTGATGCCATCCAGCCATCTCATCCTCTGTCGTCCCCTTCTCCTCCTGCCCCCAATCCCTCCCAGCATCAGAGTCTTTTCCAATGAGTCAACTCTTCGCATGAGGTGGCCAAAGTACTGGAGTTTCAGCTTTAGCATCATTCATTCCAAAGAAATCCCAAGGCTGATCTCCTTTAGAATGGACTGGTTGGATCTCCTTGCAGTCCAAGGGACTCTCAAGAGCCTTCTCCAACACCACAGTTCAAAAGCATCAATTCTTTGGCGCTCAGCTTTCTTCACAGTCCAACTCTCACATCCATACATGACCACTGGAAAAACCATAGCCTTGACTAGACGGACCTTAGTCAGCAAAGTAATGCTTTTGAATATGCTATCTAGGTTGGTCATAATTTTTCTTCCAAGGAATAAGCGTCTTTTAATTTCATGGCTGCAGTCACCATCTGCAGTGATTTTGGAGCCCCCAAAATAAAGTCTGACACTGTTTCCACTGTTTCCCCATCTATTTCCCATGAAGTGATGGGACTAGATGCCATGATCTTCGTTTTTCGAATGTTGAGTTTTAAGCCAACTTTTTCACTCTCCTCTTTCACTTTCATCAAGAGGCTTTTTAGTTCCTCTTTACTTTCTGCCATAAGGTGATGTCATCTGCATATCTGAGGTTACTGATATTTCTCCCAGCAATCTTGATTCCAGCTTGTGTTTCTTCCAGTCCAGCGTTTCTCATGATGTACTCTCCACATATAAGTTAAATAAGCAGGGTGACAATATACAGCCTTGACGTACTCCTTTTCCTATTTGGAACCAGTCTGTTGTTCCATGTCCAGTTCTAACTGGTGCTTCCTGACCTCCATACACATTTCTGAAGAGGCAGGTTAGGTAGCCTGGTATTCCCATCTCTTTCAGAATTTTCCACAGTTTATTGTGATCCACACAGTCAAAGGCTTTGGCATAGTCAATAAAGCAGAAATAGATGTTTTTCTGGAACTCTCTTGCTTTTCCCATGATCCAGTGGATGTTGGCAATTTGATCTTTGGTTCCTCTGCCTTTTCTAAATCCAGCTTGAACATCAGGAAGCTCACGGTTCACGTATTATTGAAGCCTGGCTTGGAGAATTTTTAGCATTACTTCACTAGCATGTGAGATGAGTGCAATTGTGCAGTAGTTTGAACATTCTTTGGCATTGCCTTTCTTTGGGATTGGAATGAAAACTGACTTTTTCTAGTCCTGTGGCCACTGCTAAGTTTTCCAAATTTGCTGACCTATGAGTGCAGCACTTTCACAGCATCATCTTTTAGGATTTGAAATAGCTCAACTGGAATTCCATCACCTCCACTGGCTTTGTTCATAGTGATGCTGTCTACGGCCCACTTGACTTCACATTCCAGGATGTCTGGCTCTAGCTGAGTGATCACACCATTGGGATTATCTGGGTCATGAAGATCTTTTTTGTACAGTGCTTCTGTGTATTCTTGCCACCTCTTAATATCTTCTGCTTCTGTTAGGTCCATAGCATTTCTGTCCTTTATCGAGCCCATCTTTGCATGAAATGTTCCCTTGGTATCTCTAATTTTCTTGAAGAGATCTCTAGTCTTTCCCATTCTGTTCTTTTCCTCTATTTCTTTGCATTGATCACTGAAGAAGGCTTTCTTATCTCTTCTTGCTATTCTTTGGAACTCTGCATTCAGATGCTTATATCTTTCCTTTTCTCCTTTGCTTTTCGCTTTTCTTCTTTTCACAGCTATTTGTAAGGCCTCCCCAGACAGCCATTTTGCTTTTTGCATTTCTTTTCCATGGGGATGGTCTTGATCCCTGTCTCCTGTACAATGTCACAAACCTCATTCCATAGTTCATCAGGCACTCTATCTATCAGATCTAGGCCCTTAAATCTATTTCTCACTTCCACTGTATAATCATAAGGGATTTGATTTAGGTCATACCTGATTGGTCCAGTGGTTTTCCCTACTTTCTTCAATTTGAGTCTGAATTTGGTAATAAGGAGTTCATGATCTGAGCTACAGTCAGCTCCCAGTCTTGTTTTTGTTGACTGTATAGAGCTTCTCCATCTTTGGCTGCAAAGAATATAATCAATCTGATTTCGGTGTTGGCCGTCTGGTGATGTCCATGTGTAGAGTCTTCTCTTGTGTTGTTGGAAGAGGGTGTTTGCTAAGACCAGTGCATTTTCTTGGCAAAACTCTATTAGTCTTTTCCCTGCTTCATTCCTCATTCCAAGGCCAAATTTGCCTGTTACTCCAGGTGTTTCTTGACTTCCTACTTTTGCATTCCAGTCCCCTATAATGAAAAGGCCATCTTTTTTGGGTGTTAGTTCTAAAAGGTCTTGTAGGTCTTCATAAAACCGTTCAACTTCAGCTTCTTCAGCATTACTGGTTGGGGCATAGACTTGGATTACCATGACATTGAATGGTTTGCCTTGGAAATGAACAGATATCATTCTGTCATTTTTGAGATTGCATCCAAGTACTGCATTTCAGACTCTTTTGTTGACCATGATGGCTACTCCATTTCTTCTGAGGGATTCCTGCCCGCAGTAGTAGATATAATGGTCATCTGAGTTAAATTCACCCATTCCAGTCCATTTTAGTTCGCTGATTCCTAGAATGTCGATGTTCACTCTTGCCATCTCTTGTTTGACCACTTCCATGTATAAACGTACCCAAAGAAAGCTGGTATAGCTTCATAATATCAAAGACAAAAAGTATTACTAGGGGAAAAAGGTGTATATTTCATAATGATAAAAGTTCAGCTCACCAGGAATATATAACAGTTGTGAATCTGTATGCTTCTAAAGAACATGGGCTAAACTATAGAAAGCAAAAAGTGAACTATAAGGAAAAGTTTGCAAACCTACTATCTCCCAGAAATAGTGGGAGATTTCATTATACTTTGCTAGTAGAGCAATAAAAATGGCAAAGAGTGCAGAAGATTTGAACAAAAGAATTAGAAAGAAAATTTACTGTCTTTATATGAAAAAAGCACTGAACAAGTACAGAATGCATATTCTTTAAAGTAGACATGAAACACATAAAAACTGAACATGTAATGAGACATAAAGCAAATCTCAAATTTTGAAGGATTTAAATCATATAGAATATATTCTCCCACTGCAGGGAAATCAAGTTGGAAAGGAAAAAATAAAAGACAGCTGGAAAATTCCCCTATGTTTGAAAAATTGGATGCACAATTTAAAATAATTCATGGGTAAAATTATATGACAATTGAAATTAGAAAAGATACAGAAGTTAATATTTCATATTAAAAACTTGTGGAATGTAGTTAAAGTAGTACAGAATTAAATGCACGTATTGGAAAACTGAGTTCAGCAATAAATAAAATAACACATGATTAAGTTTATCCCAGGAACATCATTTAACACTAAGAAATCAATCATGTTAATAGATTGAAAAAGAAAACACTTATCTTCTCAACAGATGCAGAAGAAAGATTTGATTAAAATTCAATATTCATTCATTCTTAGTGAATTAGTTAAAGAAGGAAAGAAGAACCCCTGCTTTAGTCACTCTTACTTGATATTATACTGGAGGTCTTAGCCAGGAAAATAAGGTAAGGAAAAATGTAAATAATATAAGAATTGAAGTGAAAAAAATTCATTATTTGTTAATTATATGACTGTATATATAGAAAATACAAAAACCCCTATTCTTTCTTAAAATTAATAAATGAGCTTTAAAAGTTTGTAGGAAAAAAATCAGTATATAAAAATCTTATACATCTGCAATAAATTAAGAAAAATATTTTACTATCAAAACCATACAAGCGACTCAGCAACTTTCTCTCTGAGCCTGCCCATGTGCCTATTCACATGTACGTTACTCTTTTTCTCCTAACAAACACTTTGCTTGTTTCACTACTTGCCCTTCTTTGTGGAAATTCTTTTCTGCAAAGCCAAGAAGCCAGGGCCTTGTCACTGACGACTGGACTAGTGGTTAGGATTCGGTGCTGTCACCACCACGACCTGATCTCAACCTCTGGCCCGGACCGAAGCCCTGCTTCCAGCCACTGCAAGTCAAGGCCACCAGAGATCACTTAGGACAAGGTAGCAATCAACCCCCAAACAGTCAACCCCAAAATCAAGGAATTTAAAATGGGTAAACAATAGGTAGTGCAGTGATAAAGAACCCGCCTGCCAGTGCAGGAGAAACAAGAGAAACGGGTTTGGTCTCTGGGTCAGGAAGATGCCCTGGAGAAGGAAATGGCAGCCCACTCCATATACTTGCCTGGGAAATTCCAAGGACAGAGAAGCTTGTCAGGCTACAGTCCATGGGTTTGTAAAGACTCTGACATGAGTAAATGACTGAGCAACACGCACACAAACAATAGATGTAAATAAAAACTCAGGGCAATGGTAAATCTGAGGTGGCCGACTGGCTTTTCTAGGCTCCCTGACAAAACTCATTTCTTATTTGAAGGACTAAAGCCTTCTCTGGCTGCAAGGTTAATGCCCTCACAAAAAATTTTTATGCTTTGATGAGTATTAAATTCTAGTTTTGTTAATTGAAATCCATATTGACAAAGACCCATTTCCCAGATAGTGATAGTTTCTTGCTATTATGTTTTATTGCTGAAAAGTTTAAGTGAATTATTCTAAAGCTTATCTCAGTAATCTATTTTAGGATACAGATTAGATACCCTATAAGCTGCAACTAGGAGAAACAAAATTACATGTTTATATCAGTGAACTGTATGCTAATTGGAGCTTATGGTGAAAACAACAAAAGAGTGACCTTAGTTTGTGGAATAGGAAATTTCCAGAGGCAGGAAAGAATTATACCAAGAACAGTCAATTTGCATCATCAACTCAATGGACAGGAGTTTGAGCAAACTCCGGAAGATGTGAAGGACAGGGAAGCCAGGCATTCTGCAGTCCCTGGGTCACAAAGAGTTAGAAAGGATTAAGCAACTGAACAAGTCACTTTGTTGATTTACACACAGTATATCAGGCTCTAAAATAAGAACATTTAACAGCATGCCATATTAATACAGATTCTGGGTCAATAACCAATGGATTGACCACTTGACTTCCCCTATGGGTAAAGAAAGTGAAGGTCACTCAGTCCTGTCCAATTCTTTGTGACCCTATGGACTATAACCCACCAGGCTCCTCTGTCCATAGAATTCTCTAGGCAAGAATACTAGAGTGGACTCCCATTCCTTTCTCCAAGGGATCTTCCTGACCTAGGGACCGAACCCAGGTCTCCTGCATTGCAGGCAGATTCTTTACTGTCTGAGCCACCAGGGAAGCATAACTGACAAGTTCATGCCAAAGAACATTTCAGAAACTGTTCACACTACTGATGTTTCAGTCTTTCATGCAGATTCTCACAGTGTCCCAGATTCTATGAAACAATGCTGTAACTATTACAGATGAGCAAATGGAAATCCAAGCAGTGGACATTGATCCAGACTCTAGCAACTTACAGGGTTTGACTTTGTGGGCACACCAAAAATGTGGCCATCAGGGAAAAAAGCAACATACAGACTCTTCTTGGAAGCCTGACTGTAATGTGGATTGTCATTCATGCCTCAACATTCAAGGATATGCTACAGTTAAAAGAAAAGTATGAAGAAATCTGCTGAAGAATCTTCAGCTGGAGAAATGTGACCAAACTCGGGATAACATCACCTGCTCAACAAACAAGTCCTGTCGTCTCTTAACTTTGACTTTTTATGGATAAAATTTATCTGTCTGCTAGATTACACAGCACTAGTAAAGATATAGTTCAAGCCTTGACCACTAATGCTAAGTGAATCCCTACAACATTAAAACTTTATGAACTTAGCTTAACACACAACAAGGACCTTTTACAGTTGTTCAGTTCAGTCGCTTAGTCGTGTCCGACTCTTTGCAACCCCATGGACTGCAGCACGCCAGGCCTCCCTGTCCATCACCAACTCCCAGAGTTTACTCAAACTCATGTCCATTGAGTTATCCAACCATCTCATCTTCTGTCATCCCTTCTCCTGTCTTCAATCTTTCCCAGAGACAGGGTCTTTTCAAATGAGTCAGTTCTTCACATCAGGTGGTGAAAGTATTGGAGTTTCAGCTTCAACATCAGTCCTTCCAATGAATATTCAGGACTGATTTCCTTTAAAATGGACTGGTTGGATCTCCTTGCAGTCCAAGGGACTCTCAAGTCTTCTCCAACACCACAGTTCAAATGCATCAATTCTTGGGCGCTCAGCTTTCTTTATAGTCCAACTCACATCCATACATGACTACTGGAAAAACCGTAGCCTTGACTAGATGGACCTTGTTGGCAAAGTAATGTCTCTGCTTTTGAATATGCTTTCTAGGTTGGTCATAATTTTTCTTCCAAGGAGTAAGCATCTTTTAATTTCATGGCTGCAGTCACCATCTGCAGTGATTTTGGAGCCCAAAAATAAAGTCTCCAATTGTTTCCATTATTTCTCCATCTACTTGCCATGAAGTGATGGGACCAGATGCCATGATCTTCGTTTTTTGAATGTTGAGTTTTAAGCCAACTTTTTCACTCTCCTCTTTCACTTTCATCAAGAGGTTCTTTAGTTCCTCTTCACTTTCTGCCATAAGGGTGGTGTCATCTGCATATCTGAGGTTACTGATATTTCTCCTGGCAATCTTGATTCCAGCTTGTGCTTCTTCCAACCCAGCGTTTCTCATGATATACTCTACATATAAGTTAAATAAGCAGGGTGACAATATACAGCCTCGACGTAATCCTTTTCCTATTTAGAACAAGTCTGTGGTTCCATGTCCAGTTCTAATTGGTGCTTCCTGACCTCCATACAGGTTTCTCAAGAGGCAGGTCAGGTGATCTGGTATTCCCATCTCTTTCAGAATTTTCCACAGTTTATTGTGATCCACACAGTCAAAGGCTTTGGCATAGTCAATAAAACAGAAATAGATGTTTTTCTGGAACTCTCTCGCTTTTTCTATGATCCAACGGATGTTGGCAATTTGATCTCTGGTTCCTCTGCCTTTTCTAAATCCAGCTGGAACATCTGGAAGGTTACGGTTCATGTACTGTTGAAGCCTAGCTTGGAGAATTTTGAGCATTACTTTGCTAGTGTGTGAGATGAGCAGTAGTTTGAGCATTCTTTGGCATTGTCTTTCTTAGGGATTGGAATGAAAATTGACCTTTTCCAGTCCTGTGGCTACTGCTGAGTTTTCCAAATTTGCTGGCATATTGAGTGTAGCACTTTCACAGCATCATCTTTTAGGATTTGAAACAGCTCAACTGGAATTCCATCAACCTTTGCTAGCTTTGTTCATAGTGATGCTTCCTAAGGCCCACTTGACTTCACATTCCAGGATGTCTGGCTCTAGGTGAGTGATCACACCATCTTGATTATCTGGGTTGTGAAGATCTTTTTTGTAGAGTTCTTCTGTGTATTCTTGCCACCTCTTCTTAATATCTTCTGCTTCTGTTAGGTCCATACCTTTTCTGTCCTTTATTGAGCCCATCTTTGCTTGAAACGTTCCTTTGGTATCTCCAATTTTCTTGAAGAGATCTCTAGTCTTTCCCATTCTATTGTTTTCCTCTAATTCTTTGCACTGATCACTGAGGAAAGCTTTCTTATCTCTCCTTGCTATTCTTTGGAACTCTGCATTCAGATGGGTATATCTTTCCTTTTCTCCTTTTCTTTTCACTTCTCTTCTTTTTATAGCTGTTTGTAAGGCCTCCTCAGACAGCCATTTTGCTTGTTTTGCAGTTGTTTAAAGGCTTGGTAATATTTCAGTGGCTCAGATGGTAAAGAATGGGGGAGAACTGGATTTGAGCCTTGGGTCAGGAAGATCCCCTGGAGAAAGGAATGGCAACCCATTCCAGTATTCTTGCCTGGATAATTCCATGGACAGGGAGCCTGGCAGGCTACAGTTCATGGGGTTGCAAAGAGTTAGACTGAATGACTTTCACAGGACAGGAACTTAGCTTAATACATGACAGACATTTTACAGTTGTTTAAAGGCTCAGTAATGTTTCAGCTACACTGAACTTAGTCCTTAACTGACATATTTGATTAGACAGTTTGTTCTATCCAGTTATTATAGTACCTGGCTTAAAAGGATAAGGCCCAAGGAATTTTAATGTCTATTAATGCATAATGGAAAACATTATTTAGAGCATGGATTCTTAACAATCACTGGGCTCTTATCCCAATGGCATTACAAAGTGCAGTGACACCTGGCACCAAGGAACACTAACCTTATAGTGTAGTGAACACAAGTATCAAGGGCCAGTTTCATGTGTTACCTATTGTATTTGGAGAAGAATATTGGTTGCCTCATTTCACTGGGAAATATTTGGACTTTGATAACCATACCCAATGACTGATAGATTGTGATGAGGCTATTGAGGTCCTTCTCTGTGGACCAACTTCTCACGTTTGGGAATCCTGCTTTTTGGGTACCTCCATTAACTATTATGAATGGACTATCTTCCCTAAATCCTATGTTTGTTTGTTTTTTTAAAAAAGGATGCTCAATTTTCTGTATTGTAACCAATGATGTAGAAACTATTTCTACATGTCAGTTAGGAACCCCTTTTTCTGGATGCCTAGTACATGTTGATCATTTATATTGGAAGGGGACCACCTATTACTATCCCTTCATGAGAACTCAGGTATTATGGACCCAAATGTTATTTCCTACTTTGTCTGCTCCTAATATTAGCTTCCCTTGAGAACCTTTATGTAAGACTTTGCAAGGAACCAAAGTGCTACAAAATTTCATAGATAAATGTAATCATACCTTGATAGAACATTCTGCTGTCATTACTATTGCTGCCAAAAGTTAATAGATATAGGAATTGATGTACAAAAACATACTAATCATTCATGGTGGGACTTTATCTTTACCAAATCCTCTATGGTCAAAAAATTATTGCCTACTTGTTTAATCCCTTGTTTGTTTGTTTGTTTGAGAACTTAAATTCATATAAATTTATTGAGTTTCATTTCATGGCCCAGGATATGGTTTATCTTGGTAAACATTCTCTATATAGATTATTTTTTTAACATATTTATTTATTTTATATTATTTATTTTATTCTCAATTCATTTATTTTTATTTTTTTAAATTTTATTTTTACTTTATCCCTTGTTTCTTTGATGATTTTTGTTTGACTATTTGGATTTGTGGTCTGACTTATAGGGTTAAGAAAACCGCTCATGTTATTTTGCCTTATTCCTATGCTGTTCACCCTAAACAATCCTGAGGCCCACTGTTAGGGAAATTAAAATGGAGGAAGTCTTGTTAGGGCTTCAGAAGCAGGAGAGCAGGGCTCTGACCTGCCTCTGACCTGCCTGGACACTGCTCAGATTCCTTGTCTGCAGGCACAGCAAGTCAGGTGGCACTTTAGATAAGAAAGGAATTCTTGGAATTCCTGAGCTCCTGAGGGTCTGGACACCCCTCCACACCATCCCCCACCCTCCCCCAGGGTCTAACGAAATCCTGTGACTCACAGTGTGAAACAGCATTGTAAAAGTCATGAAAAGAGCTGCATTTTTGTATGCAAACTGACAATGATATCAGTTTGTGGCCTGGGATTATAAACAGGACCCCACAAAACTGCAATTTGAAGTCTTACCTGTAAGGGAACGTACTGCCCAGGACCACTTCCCAGTTGGGATTCCAGATTGCTGTCAACGATGGAAGTCTGGGTAGAGGTCAGTTTAATTTGGTTTTGTTGTTGAGTTGCTAAGTCGTCTCCTACTCTTTGATGACCTCATGGAGTATGGTCCACCAGGCTCCCCTGTTCATGGAATTTCCCAAGTAAGAATACTGGAATGAGTTGCTGTTTCTTCCTCCAGGGGATCTTCTCAACGTAGGGACTGAACCCACATCTCATGCTTGGCAGGCAGATTTTTGCCACTAAGCCACCAGAGAAGACCATACACTCTGCTTTTTTTTTTTTTTTCTATTTTTTTAATAGAATAGACTATGTATTGAAATTAAGTCAACTAATCTATAAAAATTGAAATTGTTTATGTGTGTGTAAAGAGTGGTTTCTTTTGTTAACAAATTCTTCAAACCAAAAATGAAATTAAAACTTCCAACAAAACGACAACCAAAAATATACACAAAAAATTAAGTTGCTAGAAATAAAGCTAATGAAATATATGCAGAGCTTAAATGGTAAAATGATAAAGTTTGAGTTCCAAATAAGTAGACATACCATACAAATATCAACCTCTAAATTAATCTACAGAGTCAAATGTAATTGTAATAAAAATCCCAACAGAGTAAGAGTGTGTGTGTGTGTGTGTGTGTGTGTGTGTGTGTGTGTAAACTGACAACCCAATTCTAAAATTTTGTGGAAATATAGAAGGACCAGCATAGCCACAGAACTCTTGAAGAACAGCAATATGGAAGAGTTTGTTCTTTAATATACCAAGACATATTTTAAAAACACCATACCTAAGACTGTTATTAGCTCAGAAATAGCCAAACATACTAAGGTAGCAGAATAGAGGTCCTAAAATATAGGAAAAGGGATTTTTAAAAATAAATGATGCGAGGGCAATTGCATACCTAGATTTTTAAAGTGAAATTGAATGCTTACTTTCTACTATTTAAAAATCAACTATAAATGCATCAATGAATTCTATGTGAAAGTCCAATCTATAAAAAGTTTAGAATTGAAGAGTATATAGAACAATATATTCCCTAGTTCAGGAAAAGACTGATTAATTTAACTAATTAAAGTTAAGAATTTCTGGACATACAGGTGGCCAAAAGCACATGAAAAGATGCTGAACATTACTAATTATCAGAAAAATGCAAATCAAAACCACAATCAGGTATCCACTCACATAGGTCAGAAAGGCCATTATCAAAAAGTCTATAAACATAAATGCTTTAGAGGCTGTGGAGAAAAGGGAAGCCTTCTACTCTGTTGGTAGGAACGTAAATTGGTTCAGCCACTACAGAGAACAGTATGAAGGTTCATTAAAAAACTAAAACTAGTCACCGTATGACCCTGCAATCCCACTCCTGGGCATATATGCAGAGGAAATGATCATTTGAAAAGATACATGCACTCCAACGTTCACCACAGCACTTACTTACAATAGCCAAGACATGGAAGCAGCCTCAATGTCCAACAACAGACAAGTGGGTAATGAAGAAGTGGTGCATATATAAAACGGAATGCTATTCAGCCATAAAAAAATGAAATGATGTCATTTGTAGCTGGTGCTACATCATCTTCAGTTGAAATCATACTAAGTGAAGTCAGACAGACAAATATTTGATATCACTTATATGTGGAATCTAATTTTAAAATGATACAAATGAACTTATTTACAAAATAGAAACAGATGTACTGACTGACTGACTTTGTTTGAAAACAAACTTATGGGTACCAAAGGGGAAACAGAGTGGAAAAGCGTGTCAGGAATTTGGTATTAACAATATACAATACTGACTTCCCTGGTGGCTCAGATGGTAAAGCGTCTGCCTACAATGTGGGAGACCTGGGTTTGATCCCTGGGTCAGGAAGGTCCCCTGGAGAAGGAAATGGCACCCCACTTCAGTACTCTTGCCTGGAAAATCCCATGGATGGAGGAGCCTGGTAGGCTCCAGTCCATGGGGTCACAAAGAGTCGGACACGACTGAGTGACTTCACTTCACTTCGTTACTATATATAAGACAGATAACCAGGAAGGACCTACTTTATAGTACAGAGAACTCTACTCAGTATTCTGTGATAACCTATATGAGAAAATAATCTAAAAATAATGAATATATGTTTAGATATAACTGAATCACTTTGCTGTACACCTGAAACTAACACAACTTTGTAAATCACCTACATGTCAATTAATTTTTAAAAAACAGACTGGTAGAGAGTAGTAAGTAGATCTCACCAGAGTGGTGTATGGTGTAAGGGAGAGAATTGGGCACTACAATTCTTGGAATTACTCCACTGCCTCAAACTAATAGGTAGATCTTAGGAGCCTTTGGTAATTACAACTATAAATCCATATTGATCTTATCTGCCACTCACTGAATTCATTATGCTTTTCAATTGAAAGCTGTTACTGGATTTTGAAGTGGAAAGTACAGGTGTTGATGCTATTTCTAATGTTAGTTATTACTCAGTCGCTAAGTCAAGTCCAGTTCTTTGTGACCATATGGACTGCAGCACGCCAGGCTTCCCCGTCCTTTATCTCCCAGAGTTTGTTCAAACTTATGTCCATTGAGGAAGTGATGCCATCCAACTATCTCATCCTCTGTTGTCCCTTTTCCTTCTGCCCTCAATCTTTCCCCGCATCAGAGTCTTTTCCAGTGAGTCAGCTCTTCACATCAGGTGGCCAAAGTACTGGAGTGTCAGCTTCAGCATCAGTCATTCCAATGAATATTCAGGGTTGATTTCCTTTAGGATTGACTGGTTTGATATCCTTGCAGTCCAAGTTTCTCATCAGTTTTCTCCAACACCACAGTTATATATGTAGGTATACACACACACACACACATATATATATATCAGTATTAGTTACATATATATCAGTAATCAGTAATATTAGTTATAGCCATATCAGATTAACAGTGATTAAGAGTATAAAAAGATTTGGAATTAAAGGTACACATTCTGATTGAACATTATTATCAGCTTTAAGTATAAAATGAGAAATTACAAGAAAGATCTATAAGATGAATAGGCAATGTTGGCTTCCCTGGTGACTCAGCTGGTAAAGAATCTGCCTAAAACATGGAAGACCTGGGTTTGATATCCAGGTTGGGAAGATCCCCTGGAGAAGGGAATTCCTACCCACTCCAGTATTCTGGCCTGAGAATTCTGTGGACTGTATAGTCCATGGGGTGACAAAGAGTCCACACGACTGAGTAACTTTTACATCACTTCACTTCATATTTAAATGTACTTCAAGCATCCCTCTTTTTACCCTAAATTCCATATGTGTTTTCCTGATGTATGAACCAGGAGGTGAGTCATTGATCGATTAATTTGACTGTGTGACTTTGGCAATTGTGTGAGCAGCTGTGTGACTTTGGTAGCTGCCTCTGTTAGCCATACTTTCTGAGGATTCCTGGGAGCCAAGAGCATCTGCCAAGAGGAGTCAAAATGCTGCTGATGACAAGGAATTGGATTTGTTACAGATGGAAGTGCTCCAGCCTCTGAATTTGCCAACTTCATTGTTAGAGGAATGTGATAAATGGTTGTGTGCCTCTGCCCTTGTAAGCTGACAAAGATCCAAGCAGCTTAAAAGGATAGGCTCCACTGGCTAAGTCTTGGGCAGCGGGCCATCCATCTACAACTGAACCCTAGAAATAAAAAGTATATATAAAGAGACATTTTCCAGGTTTTTTTTTTCTTCCCTCCTTTTTTTTTTTTCTTTTAGGCCTTTGCATTTAGTTGTCCTGGACCATGATCTCTGGAACTGGTAGGGGGAAATGCTGCAATTGTGTTCCAGGGCACGGAGTGAGGATTCCAGGAATACTGAGCCATTAAAATGAATGTGCTTCAAGAATCCACTTGAGGCTTTTTGATAATGATTGTTGTATTATCGAAGTTTGAGGACTTTTTTCTTCTTTCCTCCCTCTCTACTCTAATTTGGTAGTGGGTCATTTAAGAGAGCAAACTCCTAACTCCTAACTATTAAAAGAGCATAAAATTTTTAGCTGGAGCTTAAAAATGCTTACGGAAAGAAACTACATGAATAGTATATATAATTTTTTAATAATAACAATAATAAAAGAATTACCTATAATCCCAGTTAAGTGTGGTTATAACCTTCCATTATTCTGTTTACATATTTTTTTGCTATATTTTCCCTATAAAAGGCATATTTACAACAGTCTGTGCACATATGTGCATGTGTACATGTATAATGTGTATATGTGTGCATGTCAAGATCACTAAAGATCTCTATATCACTAAATCCAGCAATTACAGTCATCATTGCATGTGACCTGTCAATGGTACTTGACACAAGTGACCACTCTCTTCCTTGAAATACTTCATTCACTTGGATCCCAAGATCTCATATTCTCCAAATTTTCCCTTCTGTAACATTGGTCTTTCTTTCTTCTTCTCTTTTGTGTTTCTTCCTTCCCCAAACTCAGCCCTTGGACTTATCTTGGATCCAACTCTCTTGGGAATCTTTTCCAGTTTCATGGTTCTAAATACCATCTACCTGCTGAGAACTCCCAAATGTACATACCCCAGAGTAATTCTCATTTGAACTCCAGGCTCATATATCTCTACTCCGTTATACTTGGAAGTCTAACAGGCATCTCAAAGGTGTTCAAATAGAACTCTGAATCCTAGCAAACCATTTCTTACTACTGAAAAAAAAAAAACAACTCTTGCCAACTTTTTAAATAGTAACTCCAAACTGCCAGTTACCTGAGCAGAAACTTCGATGCTATCCTTGGTTATTCTTTTCTTTCACATCCCACACCCAGTCCGTCAGCTAGCCCCCAAGGTGTATCCAGGATCTGACCATTTCTAACTAATCCACTACCACACTGGTCCAAACCACCATGAACTTCCCCTGAAAGAGTCTCCTGCTTTTGCATTAGTCCTCTCCAAGACTTGAGTGATTCTTCTAAACTTAAATTTGGATCATAACCACTTTTCTTCTCAAAACACTCCAGGGGCTTCCCATATCACCCAGACCACATGCCAAAGTCTTTGCAATGTCTTATTAACATTTTCTGTGTCTTACTTTTAAAATTTAAGAACATGTGGGAGACAGCACAGTGCTCGGGGTTAGACTGCCTGTGTTCAAAGCCTGGCTCTTAGCTGTATGATGCTGGGCTTCCCTGGAGGCTCAGGAGTAAAGAACCTGCCTGCAGTGTGGAGCTGCAGGCTCAATCCCTGGGTCAGGAAGAGCGCCTGCTGAAGGAAATGGCAACCCACTCTAGTATTCTTGCCTGAAAAGTCCCGTGGACAGCTCACGGGGATGCAAAATAGTTGGACAGGACTTAGGGACTAAACAACAAAAACATGACGTTGGGCAAGTTACTTAGCCTCTCATCTCAGTGGCTAAATTTCCTCATTGTAAAATGGGATTATCATAATATTAATCTCATAGAACTGTGGTAAAGATTAATGAATTAATATTTATAACATGCTTATAATAGTGCTAGCATGTAGTAAACATTATAAATTTTTAAAAAACGACAAAATTGGCATTTTTGTGGTATTAACAGATTTTATCATAAATTCTGCACATAAAAAAATGTCTCCAGTAGGAATTTATAGATACCTCAAACATCTCTCAAAAATAAGGATGAAATGTGCTTGGTGAGACAAATTTAAAATGAACTATAGGGTCACAAAGAGTCGAACATGACTGAAGCGACAGCATGAATGCACGCATCATTGTTTTATTCTTCTTGTTTATTCTGGAGTTCAGAGTTAGAATTTATTATACACCATGATTTATGCTTTTAAACATTTTGGTGTTTTTAAGCATCCTGATGCTAATTGCTTATTCATTCACCCACTTTCTAACAAGCAATGCTTTGATTCCTAAAATAGGTGTTTGGTTTTTTTTTTTTTTTTTAGTTTATTGTATATATTGGTTTCTAAGATACACTTCTTTTCTTTTTTGCTCTACTTATGCCTTTTATTAATGCATTGAGGTGAAACAATTCAATCTACACTGATAAAAGCTTAAGGTGCATTCCTACATATACCTATTAAATATTATGGGTACAATAGGGAGAGTAAAACACGTGGAATTTCCATAGAGAGTCATACAATTAATTGATTTTGTAGAGGAAAAAACACTACAAACTCAATATTGACAAGGCTTTTATCCATTTAAATCTGTCTGTGGAGGGAGGGGGAAAGAGTCCCTAGCCAGAGCCTGATCACCATAGCTCAGTTCTTACATCCATTATACACTTTTAATACTTCATTATAACTGAAGAATAAAGAATACTCACAAACCACACCCCTCTGCACAATACACACACACAGCAACACAACATATATTCATACTCTTCTGGAATTGCCTTATGATCCACAGAGGAGAAAAGGCCTTGGACTCACAAGAAAACTTCTACAGATTATTTCAAGTGGAAAGACCTCTTTGAAAAGAGGTCAAATACACATTGAATACAAGGTGAGGATTTGTGAAAAATTGTGAATAGGTCATAAAACTTATTCAAGAGTGTATAAATGAGAGATCTTTTTAAAAAACTTTTTATTTTGTATTGCGGTATATATAACCTATTAACAATGCTGTGATAGTTTCAGGTGAACAGTGAAGGGACTCAGCCATACATAAGCATGTATGCATCCTCCCCAGAACTCCCCTCCTATTCAGCCTGCCACATGACATTGAGCAGAGTAAGATCTCTCTTTTTGACAGCGGAGTTTAACTTTTAGAATGTGTGGTGTGACGTTTTGTTAATTCTGGGAAAAGTCTTGCGGTTCTAAACAAAATTGTGGTGTAAACTGGTCCTATTGCTGGAACTCTTAAAGGCCTTTGCATATTGAGGTGGACTACACATGAGCTTCCGGGCAAAAATAAACATCAATTTTTTGCCAATATCGAAATCTCTCAGACTCAACAGCTATGCAGCTATGGAGAATTCCTTTGAGGATGTGAAGGGGAAAACAGTACTACTGAGCCTATACGTTAGAAACACGAGTTGACAACAAAACCTTGCTTAAATCAATATTATTGTGAAATTTATCATGTCGTGGTATTTACATGTGTAAAAGATGGACAAATCAATAATGCCCTTCTAGAATGTCATTGTAATTCCTATTGAATAACACCTTTCCTCACTTCTTTTAATTTTAAAAGAAACCTTCCTTAGTTAAATCAATATTATTGTGAAACATCATGTCGGGTATTTACATGTACAAAAGATGAACAAATTAATAATGCCCTTCTAGAATGTCATTGTAATTCCTGTTGAATAACACTTTCCTCACTTTTTAATTTTAAAAGAAAATTGGCCTTAAAATACCATCCAGACAAGAATCCAGATGATCCAGAGGCTGCTGAAAAGTTTAAGGAAATCAACAACGCCCACACAGTTCTTACTGACATGTCAAAAGAAACATTTATGACAAATACGGATCACTGGGACTCTATGTGGCCGAGCAATTTGGAGATGAAAACGTTAATACCTACTTCATGCTGTCAAGCTGGTGGGCAAAGGTAAATTGGATTTTTGTTTCCCTTGAAAAAAATTTCCTGAAAGGTCATGATATTATTCACCCTTTTAGACTCCATCTTAAAGAAAGCCTAACCTTAGTATATTACTAAACACTTATTAATAAAAGAGCTATCACTTGGACTGAAAGCTGTTATGATATTTAAGGATCGTTTTTGCTTTAGCTTACCAAATGATTATAAAATACAGCATGACTTAAGATACTTCTAGACATTAATTATGTTTGAATTTGAAGCTTCAGGTTAATTCTGACTGCCCTCCCTACTCCCATAATGACTAATTAAGAACTGACTCATTGCTGAAAACCAAAAATAATTAATTAGCGTGACAACTGTTTAAAAATTATTATGGGACAAATTCAGCTACGTACCTTCCTATCTATAGGACAGGCTACATCAGTGAACACAATGCTAGGGAGAATGCATGGAAATTGTGTCACAGGTTCACGTGAAGCCTGATGTGGGGTAGTGGAGAAGGAAATGAAGGGGAAAGGTGAGAATTAAGTAGTGGAGGACACTGAGTTGGAGAGACAGGGAGGAAGAGAGAGGGAGAAACAGGATATCTAGTCAAGAGAAAGGCAGCATTGTTAGGACTTAGTGCAATCAGAATTGACTTTTGACAGGAGGGTGATTTCCTAGGAATTCCTCATATAGGCATGTTTGATGATAGTTTCATACTTGTTTACGAGTATTCAAGGCTTCAATGAGGTACCATTTCACACCAGTCGGAATGGCTGCGATCCAAAAGTCTACAAGCAATAAATGCTGGAGAGGATGTGGAGAAAAGGGAACCCTCTTACACTGCTGGTGGGAATGCAAACTAGTACAGCCATTATGGAAAACAGTGTGGAGATTCCTTAAAAATTGCAAATAGAACTGCCTTATGGCCCAGCAATCCCACTGCTGGGCATACACACCAAGGAAACCAGAATTGAAAGAGACACATGTACCCCAATGTTCATTGCAGCGCTGTTTATAATAGCCAGGACATGGAAGCAACCTAGATGTCCATCAGCAGATGATTGGATAAGAAAGCTGTGGTACATATACACAATGGAATACTACTCAGCCCTTAAAAAGAATAAATTTGATTCAGTTCTAATGAGATGGATGAAATTGGAACCGATTATACAGAGTGAAGTAAGCCAGAAAGAAAAACACCAATACAGTATACTGACACATATGTATGGAATTTAGAAGATAGTAATGATGACCCTATATGTGAGACAACAAAGAGACACAGAGGTATAGAGTGGACTTTTGGACTCTGAGGGAGAGGGAAAGGGTGGGATGGTTTGGGAGAATGGCAATGAAACATGTATATTTTCTTGTAAGAAACGAAGCGCCAATCTATGTTCAATGTAGGATGCAGGATGCATGGGGCTGATGCACAGGATGATTCAAGTAGAGGATGTGGGGTGGGAGGTGGGAGGGGCTTCGGCATTGGGAGATTGTGTTCACCTATGGCTGATTCATGTCAATGTATGGCAAAACAAATACAATATTGTAATTAAAAAAATAAATTTAATTAAAAAAAAAAAGAGGCTTCCCAAGTGGCGCTAGTGGTAAAGAATCTGCCTGCCAGTGCAGGAGCCAGAGGAGACCTGGATTTGATCCCTGGGTCAGGAAGATCCTCTGGAGTAGGAAGTGGCAACCCACTACCCCAGTATTCTTGCCTGTGGACAGAGGAGCCTGGTGGGCTACAGTCCATGGGGCCACAAAGAGTCAGACACAACTAAGCACACACACACATGAATATTTATATCCTTATCTTCTGATTACAGTATATTTACATTTGAATCATACATATAGTCCATTGGTGTCTTTTTTTTAGGACAGTTCATGTACATGTAGTAAGTTTACAGTTCATATAGCTCATGAAATCACATGAACTCCCATGTAACATGAAATCACGTTACAACTCAATTCACACGAGTTGTAACAAATAACTTAAGAATCTGCAGATCTCCAGAGTCAGGAGTCATGTTCAGTAGTATTCTGATTACCACCTTCTTCCACAAAAATAAATCTTGCTAAATTGAGTGGTTGTACATATGCAGGTTGAGAGAGGATATCCCTGGTGGCTCAGACAGTAAAGAATCTGCCTGCAATGCAAGATACCTGGGTTTGATCTCTGGGTCAGGAAGATCCCCTGGAAAGGGCATGGCAACCCACTACAGTGTCCTTGCCTGGAGAATCCCATGGACAGAGGGGCCTGACAGTCTACAGTCCATGGGATCGAAAAGAGTCAGACATGACTGAATGACTAACACTTTCATTTTCATGGGGAGAGCAAGTCTGCAGCCTAAAGCCCTCCTTTGCCTTCTGCAGTCCTCAGAATTCCTTTTCTTGGGGTTAAGTGGCATCCCCACTGAACCCCCTTTCTTTACTGTTGAGGACTTGGGAGGGAGACAAATTTCTGCCAAGAGGACGTGAAACTTGGAATGAGAATGTAAATACTGTCAATGTCATTTATGATGATAGATTGAACATTTATGTAAAATACAGGGTTTTGTGGGCTTACCTGGGAACCTAACCTCCAGATATGACATAATGTCCATGGGAAGATATGTCCAGAGTTCTAAGTAACTATACACTAGTACCTGATTGCATATTGGAGCCTACATGGATAAAAAGGAGAATCAATTCCTTTGTCCAGGAAGTTGACAAAATTGATCAAAATTCATAGAGTTAAGCAGAAGCTGTAAGTAGTATAAGAGATATGTGTGTTAAGTTGCTTTGCAACTCTTTGCAACCACATGGACTGAAGCCCGCCAGGCGCCTCTGTCCATGGGATTTTCCAGGCAAGAATACTAGAATGGGTTACCATTTCCTCCTCCAGGGTATTTCCCCAAGCCAGGGACTGAACCCTCATCACTTATGTCTCCTGCCTTGGCAGGCAGTTTCTTTTACTACTAGCACCCACCACTTGGGAAGAACAGTGTAAGAGATATACATAAAATAATTCCTGATGTGGTCCTTTAAAAATAAGACTACAAAAAATCTACCTTCCCTTCTGTTTGTGCCAAAGCCTCATTGCACAGTATCCATCAGAGTGCCCCAGCACAGGATGATCATGTTTTAAGTATGCACTTCATGTATGAATCAGTGTACCGATTTGAAAACGTGTATTTTAAAAACAATGAACACCTACTTGTATCCTATACTACACTAAGCTCTGTGAGGATTAGGCAAGTTTATTTCTGAAATAGGCAAGCAATTCAGCTGGAATAACTAAAGAACAAAACATGCATTAAAGGAAATTTTCAGAGAAGAGAAAAAATTGGGGAATGGAATAGGAAAAGCAAAAAGGACAACAGTAGGTAAAGAAATGGGTAGCATGTTGGAGAAACAGCTCCA
Organism: Nanger dama; assembly: GCA_917880005.1. NCBI lineage: Eukaryota > Metazoa > Chordata > Mammalia > Artiodactyla > Bovidae > Nanger > Nanger dama. Next base: position 5,947,397 of record CAKJTW010000066.1, read on the forward strand.
GAACACTGCACAGGAGGGTCTTAGAGGCTATTGTTGAGGAGGAAGCTTTTTTGTACTTTTCAGACTAATTTAAGAAATTTACAACTCTATGAAAATGCAGAGAATCCATAGCAAAAAAAACTGTAGGTGTGGGGGTGTATAAAATCACTTCCGATTTCAAATAACATATTTTTAATAAAATCATAAACTTATTTTGCTCAGTTAACAAAGATGGCCTTGTTTTCACTGCAGACTAGACTAGGAGACTGTAATCTTTTAATCTTTAGCTATGGTGAACTAGTGAGGAAACTTTTATATACTTGTGGGGAAATCCTGGTGTTGTGCACTAGGAGGAAAAAAATCACTTGTTTATCTACTAATCAATAATCAATCAATACATTCATTCATTCAGTAGGTAGTTCTTGTCTACCACATGCCAAATACTAAATCCTGAGGTAGAGAAGGGATTGAAAGATGACTAATATATAGTTCCAGCCTTCAAGAGGCTCATGGTCTGAGACAGAATTATAAACTGATCACTGTCTTAAACTTTTCAGAATAACTGAAAAGTTTTGTCTGGTCAACAAAACAAGACTACGGTGGACATTTGTATGGAGTATGGTTGGAGCACAGAGGAGGGCGTAGTTGTTCTGGTGCATGACTGCTAAGTCACTTCGGTCATGTCTAACTCCTTGAGACCCCATGTATGTAGCCCACCAGGCTCCTCTGTCCATGGGATTCTCCAGGCAAGAATACTAGACTGGTTTGCCATGCCCTTCCCCAGGGGGAATTGTTCTAGGGGAGGTGGGCTTTCTGGAAATATGACAGAGAGGATCACTGAGATAAACTTACACATGGAGTGGGTATCTGTTAGATGACTAAGGGGTGGTGGGGCGGGCGATGTCCTGGCAGATGAGTCCACAGGGAGAGCAGAACTATGGCAAATACTGCAGGCGGGGAGCCATGCTGGTGCAGGGGAGGCATTGGGAGAGGCCAGACGACCACTAGTAAGGAGCTCCAGCTTCTTCTAAAAGGCAAAAGAGTTGCTGCATGGGTTCACGAGAACACGCATGTCAGAAAACTCCAGCAGTGATGTGTAGGCTGGGTTAGAGGCAAGAGTGGCCACAGGTAGGTCAGTTTTGAGGCTACTAAAGTGTCCAGAGCAAAGATAAGGAAAAGTGAAAGTGAAAGTCGCTCAGTTGTTTCCGACTTTTTGCAACCCCATGGACTATAGAGTCCACGGAATCCTCCAGGCCAGAATACTGGAGTGGGTAGCCTTTCAGGATAAGGGGCTCTGTTCTAAAGCCCTGCCACTCAGGATACAGATGATGGGGGTGAGGGGAGGGTGGAGTGGCGCAGGACAAAGTTCCTGAGGAGATAGACTGCAGGACTTGATGACCGAGAGAATAAGGTGGTGGCAGGGCTGGCTATCCATGGCTCTTCTTTGGAGAGAGTGGTTCAGTGCCCGTGGTCAGCTCATCCGACCTGTAGAGGGTATGTTTTCCAGTTTGTTTTGTTTGCTCTGCTCTTAATAATGATCACCGTGACTTAAGAATAAAGAAGAAAATGTCATACCTCGTGACTTTGACTGCAAGTCACTTGTTCCTGGCTCATTAGGCAAAACTTTATGAGAAATTTGTTTCCAAGGAAACAGAAAAGATAGTCCTTCACAGAATAAGGAATGAGGGTGAATATGCAGTTTGTGGGATGAAAGCTGTGATGCCTCCAGGTCTTTGGAGGTACATGGGCAAAACACTTGATTTCTGGGGTCTCCTACACCCCTGTGCCCCTCACCTCTATTTTGCTCTGCCTCTCTTTCCTCTAGACTCTGTTTGTCATCATTGGCCTCTTGACCGGCTGCTATTTCTGCTGCTGTCTGTGCTGTTGTTGCAACTGCTGCTGTGGACGCTGCTGGACTAAGTCATCGACGCCAGAAGAGGACTTCTATGTGTCTCCAGAGGATCTTGAGGAGCAGATCAAGACAGACACAGCAAAAGGTGGAGTGAGATGAGAATGGAGTTGTGGGTGCCCCTTCACGTGCCTGGCCAAGCACCAAGTCCCGTGGTGATGGTCACTGCCAAAGTGAGAGAGATGCAGCGACCAAACTGGGGGAGAATCCCCCGGACTTTTTACTTTGGAGCTTGTTTTGAGGAAGATAAGAGAAATTTATTTTTACCAGTCACAGAAAAAAAGCACAAACTGACACTGAAAGAAGTCATGAGATAAGCTGATCACAAAGCAAAGGTTCATAGTCACAGTATGAGAGAGTGAACCATGGATCCAGGGAAGTTAGGGGAGAATCCCAGGGGTAGGACAGCCAAGGTAGATATTTATCCCAGGAAAAGCACTTCAGTCTGTCAGTTTAGGTTTATGCTGTGCTCAGTCATGTCTGGCTTGGATTATAGGCCACCAGGATCCTCTGTCCATGGGATTCTCCAAGCAGGAATACTGGAGTGGGTTGCCATGCCCTCCTCCAAGGTATCTTCCTGACCTAGGGGTCAAACCCGTATCTCCTGTGTCACAGGCAGATTCTTTACTGCTGAGCCATCAGGGAAGCCCTATCATGTTAGGATCTCTATTCAAATAGAAGGGAATGGACATCAAGAGAAGGCAGCAATCCTTGACTTTTCTTTTTTTGATTACTTTGAAAATGCATTTGGGTAAAACTGGTGGATGGTAGCCTTCCCTAGAAATTCGGCTTCCTTCATATCCACACATTCAGAGCTAGCTTCAAACCATGCTAGCGTCAAGTGTGTCATCCTACAAATGGGACTGTTTCCTAAACTACCTCCCTGTGTTTATCAGTGTGTATGCATGGCCATGGCATGGTCCTTGATTCTTCAAGTTCACTCACTGAACAAAAAATGTAAAGAAAGGGAAAATCCCATAGAATTAACAACATCAGGAATACTCCATACTCCCTGGGAAATGCCTTTGTTTAAACAAACTGGAGTCAAACCTGCCATTGTCCTCTCTGTCTTGCAGCCATAAGGCCATTTTTGTCATTTTCTCCTGCAGACTGGATCATTATTCTAGATAATAGGCTTTATCACTAAGTCACAGAGAAGCCTGGAAATAAAAGAACTACTTGATAATTCAGGCAGTGATCCCTGGATGAGGGCATGGCAACCCACACCAGTATTCTTGCCTAGAGAATTCCATGGATAGAAGAGCCTGGTGGGCTATAGTCCATGGGGTTGCAAAGAATCAGACATGACTGAAGCAACTGAGCAAGTACTCAGACAGTGATGCAGGATGCACTTCTGTGGACTGATTCTTTTGATGACAGTGAAGCACAAATTCCATTACATGAGACAGAGCAGGGACTCTTTAAAGGTTTCGAGGTACTTTTAATTCCCTATCAAATATGATGCTAAGTAATAGCCAATTATGGAGAAGGCGACGGCACTCCACTCCAGTATTCTTGCCTGGAAAATCTCATGGATGAGGAGCCTGGGTAGGCTGCGGTCCATGGGCTTGCAAAGAGTCGGACACGACTGAGCGAATTCACTTTCACTTTTCACTTTCATGCATTGGAGAAGGAAATGGCAACCCACTCCAGTGTTCTTGCCTGGAGAATCCCAGGGACGGGGGAGCCTGATGGGCTGCCATCTATGGGGTCACACAGAGTCGGACATGACTGAAGTGACTTAGCAGCAATAGCCAATTATTACCCACCCTGAAATGGCAACCCACTCCAGTACTCTTGCCTGGAAAATCCCAAGGACAGAGGAGCATGGTAGGCTACAGTCCATGGGGTTGCAAAGAGTAGGACTTGACTGAGCGATTGAGCGACTGAGCGACGACTCCAACTTAAAGGAGTCATGTGAACCTGTCTTGGTCTCAGACCATTTCAGGGTCTGGATATCAGAAGGCATGTCTATGCCAGCTGCGACTCCTTCCTATGGGGACCAGCAAGTGGCCAGTGTGGCAGATGGGGTTTGCTCCTACCATTTTTTATTACTGCCCCTGCGGCCAAGTTGTAGGCTCATGGTGAAATACAATTAAAACTTTCTTTTGCTTAATTTGGGATACAAAGGACACATATTTAATGGGGCATACATACCAAAAAAGAGCAAGCAAGTTATATTACTTGTGAACAGGTTAAACAGAAATATATATGTATAAACTCTTCTTCAGGAAAGAACCATGGACTTTAACATAACTTGCTTAAGAATGATGAACCTAGTGCACTTCCTTGCTGGTCCTGTGGTTAAGACTCCATGCCCCCAGTGCATGGGACACAGGTTTGATCCCTGGTTAGGGAACTAAAATCCTCCATGGGTAAAGATGATGAGACCAATGCATTTTTTGCATCTGCTCTTTGGAGGGAGATGGCAACCCACTCCAGTATCCTTCCCTGGAAAATCCCATGGACAGAGGAGCCTGGTGGGCTACAGTCCACAGGGTCGCAAAGAATCAGACACAACTGAGTGACTTCACTTTCACTTTCAAACTGACATTCAGCCCTGCCCATCAACAGAAAATTGGATTAAAGAATTACTGAACATGACCCCACCCATCAGAACAAGACCCAGTTTACCCCACAGTCAGTCTCTGTGAAGAAGTTTCCATAAGCCTCTTATCCATCAGAGGGCCAACAGAATGAAAACCATAATCATAGAAAACTAACCAAACTGATCAAATGGACCACAGCCTTGCCTAACTCAAAGAAACTATAAGCCATGCCATGTAGGGCCACCCAAGATGGATGGGTCACAATGGAGAGTTCTGGCAAAACGTGGTACACTGGAGAAGAAAATGGCAAACCACTTCCATATTCTTGCCTTGAGAAACCCATGAACAGTATGAAAAGGCAAAAAGATAGTACACTGAATGATGAAGTCCCCAGGTGAGTAGGTGCCCAATATGATACTGGAGATCAGTGGAGAAACAACTCCAGAAAGAAAGAAGAGACAGAGCCAAACCAAAAACACCCAGATGTGGATGTGACCAGTGATGGAAGTAAATTCTGATGCTGTAAAGAACAGTGTTGCATAGGAACCTGGAATGTTAGATCCATGAATCAAGGCAAATTGGAAGTGGTCAAACAGGAGATGTCAAGAGTGAACATTGAAATTTTAGGAATCAGCGATCTAAAATGAACTGGAATGGGTGAATTTAACTCAGATGACCATTATATCTACTACTTTGGGCAAGAACCCCTTAGAAGAAATGGAGTAGCCCTCATAGTCAACAAAAGAGTCCGAAATGCAGTACTTGAATGCTGTATCAAAATGACAGAATCATCTCTGTTCATTTCCAAGACAAACCATTAAATATCACGGTAATCCAAGTCTATGCCCCGACCAGTAAGGCTGAAGAAGCTGAAGTTGAATGGTTCTAGAAGACCTAAAGACCTTCTAGAACTAACACCCAAAAGAGATGTCCTTTTCATCATAGGGGACTGTAATGCAAAAGTAGGAAGTTAAGAGATACCTGGAGTAACAGGCAAATTTGGCCTTGGAGTACAAAATGAAGCAGGGCGAAGGCTAACAGAGTTTTCTCAAGAGAATACATTGGGCATAGCAAACACCCTCTTCCAACAAGAACAAGAGAAGACTCTACACATGGACATTACCAGATGGTCAATACTGAAATCAGATTAATTATATTCTTCGTAGCCAAACATGGAGAAGTTCTATACAGCCAGTAAAAACAAGACTGGGAGCTGACTGTGGCTCAGATCATAAACTCCTTATTGCAAAATTCAGACTTAAAGTGAAGAAAGTAGGGAAAACCACTGGACCATTCAGGTATGATCTAAATCAAATCCCTTACGATTATAATGTGGAAGTGAGATATAGATTTAAGGGATTAGATCTGACAGACAGAATGCCTGAAGAACTGTGGACAGAGGTTCATGACATTGTACAGGAGGCAGTGATCAAGACCATCCCCAAGAAAAAGAAATGCAAAAAGGCAAAATGGTTCTCTGAGGAGGCCTTACAAATAGCTGAGAAAAGAAGAGACGCTAAAGGCAAAGGAGAAAAGGAAAGATATACCTATCTGAACACAGAGTTCCAAAAAATAGCAAGGAGAGATAAAAAAAGCCTTCTTCAGTGATCAGTGCAAAGAAATAGAGGAAAACAATAGAATGAGAAAGACTAGAGACTTCTTCAAAAAAAATTAGAGATACCAAAGGAACATTTCATGCAAAGATGGGCGTAATAAAGGACAGAAATCGTATGGATCTAATAGAAGCAGAAGATATTAAGAAGGGGTGGCAAGAATACACAGAAGAACTGTACAAAAAAGATCTTCATGACCCAGATAACCACAATGGTGTGATCACTCATCTAGAGTCAGACATCCTTGAGTGTGAAGTCAAGTGGGCCTTAGGAAGCATCACTACGAACAAAGCTAGTAGAGGTGATGGAATTCCAGCTGAGCTATTGCAAATCTTAAAAGATGATGCTGTGGAAGTGCTGCACTCAGTATGCCAGCAAATTTGGAAAACTCAGCAGTGGCCACAGGAGTAGAAAAGGTAAGTTTTCATTCCAGTCCCAAAGAAAGGCAATACCAAAGAATGCTCAAACTACCACACAATGGTACTCATCTCACACACTAATAAAGTAATGCTCAAAATTCTCCAAGCCAGGCTTCAGCAATACGTGAACTGTGATCTTTCAGATATTGAAGCTGGATTTAGAAAAGGCAGAGGAACTAGAGATCAAATTGCCAGTATCTGTTCAGTTCAGTTCAGTTCAGTAGCTCAGTCATGTCCGACTCTTTGCGACCCCATGAATCGCAGCATGCCAGGCCTCCCTGTTCATTACCATCTCTTGGAGTTCACTCAGACTCACATCCATTGAGTCCGTGATGCCATCCAGCCATCTCATCCTCGGTTGTCCTCTTTGGATCATCAAAAAAGCAAGACAATTCCAGAAAAATATCTACTTCTGTTTTATTGACTATGCCAAAACCTTTGACTGTGTGAATCACAACAAACTGTGGAAAATTCTGAGAGAGATGGGAATACCAGACCACCTGACCTGCCTCCTGAGAAATCTGTATGCAAGTCTAGAAGCAACAGTTAGAACTGGACATGGAACAACAGACTGGTTCCAAATCAGGAAAGGAGTATATCAAAGCTGTCTATTGTCACACTGCTTATTTAACTTATATGTAGAGTAGATCATGTGAAATGCTGGGCTGGATGAAGCACAAGCTAGAATCAAGATTGCTGGGAGAAACATCAGTAACCTCAGATATGCAGATGACACCACCCTAATGGCAAGCAAAGAGGAACTAAATAGCCCCTTGATGAAAGTGAAAGAGCAGAGTGACAAAGTTAACTTAAAACTCAACATTCAGAAAACAAAGATTATGGCATCTGGTCCCATCACTTTATGGCAAATAGATGGGGAATCAATGGAAACAGTGAGAGACTTTATTTTGGGGGCTCCAAAATTACTGCAAATGGTGATTGCAGCCATGAAATTAAAAGATGCTTGCTCCTTGGAAGAACAGCTATGACCAATCTAGACAGCATATTAAAAAGCAGATTCATTACTTTGCCAAAAAAGGTCCATATAGTCAAAGCTAAGGTTTTTCCAGTAGTCATGTGTGGATGTGAGAGTTGGACCATAAAGAAAGCTGAGCACTGAAGAAAGGATACTTTTGAACTGTGGTGTTGGAGAAGACTTTTGAGAGTCCCTTGGACTGCAAGGAGATCCAACTAGCCCATCCTAAAAGAAATTAGTCCTGAATATTCATTGGAAGGACTGATGTTGAAGCTGAAACTCCAATACTTTGGCCACCTGATGCAACGAACTGACTCATGAAAAGACTCTGATGCTGTGAAAGATTGAAGACAGGAGAAGGAGATGACAGAGGATGAGATGGTTGGGTGGGATCACTGACTCAATGGACCTGAGTTCGAGTAAGCTCTGGGAGTTGGTGATGGACAGGGAGGCCTGGCGTGCTACAGTCCATGGGGTTGCAAAGATTCGGACATGACTGAGTGACTGGAAATTTCTGAAAACTGACATTAGGTCATGTCAGGGGTCACTGGGATCTCCTATAATGTCCATCCACACAGTCCATCACTGGCAGAGAACAGAAGGAAGCAGTGACACAGGACAGCCCTGTCATTGTCAGCCAGTGTGTCATCTTTATCTTTTCCTTTATAGCGTGAAAGCCAAAACTGGGTGAATTAAATAGATATCACAAATCCAGTGTTTCACTCTTCTCTGAAGAGCCACAGAGTCTTTCCTTTTTAAATTAGACAAAAGCCCCACCCAGTCATTTCAGCAGACCTTTTCTGTAGATTTCCTTTCTAGAACAGAAACACATGCTCAGTGCCAAATGCCACCCAGGTTCCCTTCCTATAGAGTTGTTGGTGATGAGTTTATGTGCCACTCACTGTCCTCAGTTCTGACACTCTCAGAGCTACCAGTTGAATTGCAAAGGTCAGATTACAGACTAAGTGAATCATGAACCCTTTGACTGTGTTACTATAAGCCTTAACCAAAAGGAAAAGCTCTATCCTATTCTGAAGTATTTTAATGCAGAATTATTCTAGGTTTTTGAGGGCCAGAAACTTCACACAATCTGTACAGTCCTTTTGGAGGAAAAAAAAAATAAAACATAGAATTACATACAAAATTAGATCTGAAAGTGAGTATCTATCATGAAAAAAAGAAATTACAAAAATTGCAAGGCTTAAAAACTCATAAACATCTTAAATGTCACAGATTTTGAAAAACAGCAATAGTTTAATTAACTGCCTGGCACACCTTTATAATACTCCCTGCCATAATTTCTGGGTATATCTTCTTTGACTCTTTATTTAATAGCAATTTCATTAACATCATTTACTGTAGGGGCAATAGAAAAATAATTGTCTTTCCTCTAGCTGCTGCTGCTGCTGCTAAGTCACTTCAGTTGTGTCTGCCTCTGTGCGACCCCATAGACGGCAGCCCACCAGGCTCCCCCATGCCTGGGATTCTCCAGGCAAGAGCACTCTAGCATGTCTGTTCAAAATTTGTTTTTTATTATTCATAGATTAGAAAATTTTCAATTTTACCTCTCATTATTGACAATGTTGTCTAACTTTTTAGGGATGTTGTCAAATTTAAGAAAACTCCTATCCAACTTATTTCATATATAAGATGCAAAATTTGGAAGAGTTTTTCTCCAGACCAAGTTTGAATACACATTTGAAACATTGCTGCCCCTCCATCAATGAATCCTTCCAGGATCAGAGCAAAATGGACACATTCATAGAGTGTGACACCATGTCTGGTTTGGATCTTCAAGTCTCTTAAGCAATTAAATTGGGATGTTGAGTTACAGAAGTTATCTCTAAGGCCACTTCTATGCCAGTATGGCTAGCAGTAATTATACACAGAATTGCTACAAACCACAAAAACATACCCCATAGTTTCTGGTCAAGAGTAGTGGTACAGGGTGGCATTTGCTAGTAAAGAGGAGAGATTTACCTGGGTTATTGTGTCTGTTTCATCCATGCAAAGGGTGTAACCCAACTTCTACCCTTAAGAAATAAAGGAAGGAAGTTCAAAACAGTGGCATCTTCAATAGTCTCTGCAAACTTTAGAACTTGTAGACTGATTCCCATCTCTTTCTCAAAATAAAAGTAAAATCCCGGTGGGTTTCTAGGAACACAGGGGAATTCTATTATTCTTATTAATCAACTAGGAGCAAAGAGAAGAGAGACAGTATCTTGGCGGGTTGCCCATCCTTCCCTTTTGTCTTGGAAAATTAAAAGCTTGAAAGATAAAGGTAATGGATATCACAAATTAGAAGTTCTACTTTGTGAAATTTTGAGCACTATATGTAAAACAAGCTCATCTAGACCCTATACTCCTCTGTTAGATGAAGTATATAATGAAGTCAAAATTCTACCAGCCAAGAGGGCTGCAGAGACCATCCTGAGACAGAACACCTTTGCACGCACGCGCACACGTGTGTGTGTGTGTGTGTGTGTGTGTGTGTGTGTGTGAGAGAGAGAGAGAGAGAGAGACAGAGACAGAGAGGAATGAAGGAAGGAAGGAAAGGAGGAAGGCGGTATAGAAACAAGAGCATAAATGGAAACCTAGCTTCACTGAATACCCTGGCAAAGAGAACCAAAAATACAAAAGATAAATTCAGGTTTTGGTGTTTTTTTTTCCAAGCACTGGTCCGCAAATGACCGATTAAAACCCTAAAATTTCCTTGTGGAGTCATAATTTCCCCCCCCCTTTTTTTTTTTTTTGAAGGCAAGGGAATACGGTATTTAAGGGAGAAGATGTTATAGTGTGCTGACCTTGGATCTAAAAACGTGAGAGTCAGTGCAGAGAAAAATCTGTTGACTGCTTAACTGCTCCTGCCAGTCACCTGGATGAAGCCCAAATAAATTCATAGCTACTGAGCTGAAGAGGCCATATGGCTTGTAATTAGACTCACCCTCAGCCAAGATATTGAGACATTTATTACATTTACTATTCAGCATTCATTGCACTTTACTGCCCAGTGAAAGGGCACAAAGGAAGAGATTAAATTCATCCTTCCTCTTTTCACCAGCCCCACCCAATCCCCTTCCTAACCATCCCCCAATCCAAAGGATCTGATTTCTAAAAATAATTTATGGAAAATAACTGTGGTAACTAGTCCAAAGCCCTTTGCTGATGAAGATTCTGCCTGCAATGAGGAAGAAATAGGTTCGATCCCTGGGTCAGGAAGATCCCCTGGAGAGGGAATAGCTACCCACTCCAGTTCTTGCCTGGAGAATCCCATGAACAGAGGAGCCTGGCTGACTATTGTCCACAGGGTTGCAAAGAGTAGGACACAACTGAGCAGCTGATATTTTCACTTTCTATATGAAAATATCAAGTAAGCATCACCAAGGCCCAGGCCTGGGGAGCAGGACGAGTGAGTCAGCTCAGAATACTGCCCTAGAAGCAGTTCAAAATGGACCCAAGGCTTCTTCAAAGTTTGCCTGCTAAGGTTCAGTGAGCAAATTTACTTGACAGGTTTATCAAGATAGTCTTTCAACCACAAACATTTATTGAGCTCTTTTTGCTAGGGGCTAGAGCAAAGAAAGACGACGTCCCTGCGGTCTTAGACCTGACAGTCTAGCAGAGGAGATGGGAAGACAAATGGGAAAGAAATAATCACACAACAAGCTAGTTAACTTAGAGGTACAGTAAGTGCGCCAGAGGAGAAGCACGGGGGCGTGACAGTGAACACTAGGGGGCCTGACCCGGATGCAGGTGAGGACGCTACCCAGAGGGGAGTGACACTTAAAGCTGAAAACTTTAAGGAGGTAGGAGATTATGGGTAGGAGATTATGGGGATGGAGAATCCTAGAAGAGAGGAATCCTTTTTTTTAAGAATTTTATTTAAAAAATCTATTTATTTATTTGGCTGTGGGTCTTGCAGTTGCAACACACAGGCTTAGTTGCCCCCAGGCATGTGGAATCTTAGTTTCCTGCATCCCCCGCAATGGAAGGTGGAGTCTTAGCTACTGGACCACCAAGGAAGTCCCAGAAGGGAGGAATCTTGATACTGGCACAGTGTTTGGCACACAGTCTCTCTGTATCCTGTGGACAAGAGGCTAAATGGAGCTCTAGATGCTGGGCAATGTGGGGATAGTCTTATTAGGCTGTTTTATTGCATAGTTTTTATCAAGAAATAGAATAAAGTAGAAGTTATTCAGAGATCATATTTGCATATAACCCCAAACTGGGCTACATCCAGACACGGGCTCATACCATCAAAGCAAAATGTGATACGCAGAAAACAGCTGGAATCCCGAAAAGTCTGCTAGACAAGAGCAAGAGACTACGTAGGATTTAACTAGGAAGAGAGGAGAAGGAGTTGAGAGAAAACCTAGAAGATTCTGGGGAAGAAAAGCAAAAGGTGGTATCAGTCACTCAGTCATGTCCGACTCTTTGCAACCCCATGAACTGCAGTCCAACCAGGCTCCTCTGTCCAGGGAATTCTCCAGGCAAGAATACTGGAGTGGGTAGCCATTTCCTTTTCCAGGGGAATCTTCCCAACCCAGGGATCGAACCTGGAGGTGAAATATTATTCAATCTTAAAAAGGAATAAAGTACTGAAAAATACTATAGGATGAATGAACCTGGAAACATTATGCTAAGTGAAAGAAGCCAGATGCAAAAGGACAAATACAGTATAATCCCATTTACATGAAATATCCAGAAAGGTAAATTCATAGAGGCAGAAAGCATATTGGTGCTTGCCAGGGCCTTCGTTGGGGGTTGGGGGAGAGGAGGAGAGGAGGAACAGATAACAACTGCCTAATATGTACTGGGTTTCCTTTGGGGGACTGTTTTGTAACTAGATAGAAGCAGTGAATTATATATTTAACATATTATGAATGTACTAACTTGTTCACATTAAAATGGTTCATTTTATGTTATGTGAATCTCACTTCAATTAAAAAATACCTGTAGCAGAGGAGAGGGGTATACCACGAGTTGATTACAGAAAGAAGCTAAACACCCTTTCTTCAGAAAAGGAGAAACCTCCTTTCTTTGTTTCCTGCAAATTCACCCATGAGGCAAGGGGCAAAGGATACCACAAAGCATCAATATTCACAAGTGTGGGGAAACAGGAAAGTTGATCATCAGCCTTTATGCCAGCTACCTCGAGAACAGTACACTGCTAGTGGCTAAGACAGGAAAGACCTTTGAATTACACAGTCCCATTTCAAGCCCCAACTCTGTTAGTTACTGGTAGAGATTTGGGGGGGGTGGTGAGTCACTTATTTTATCTGTTATTGTTTCTACTTATCCAGTATATACAAGCAAATATTACGACCTGATTATTGCCATTACCTGTAAGCTCTTTGCTTGCTGTTCCCTCTTCAGAGGTAACTCTTATCTTAAATCATGTTTGATCATTTTCCTTTTAAAATCTTAGTCTTATCGAGATGTTTACTTGACATACAACACTGTATGAGTTTGAAGTGTCACTGCAGGGTTTGAAGCCTTTCGGGGTCTGATTTAGCCTTTTGTTGTTTCTACTGGCTCTTACCCAGTGTTCACTGTTTCTATTTCTAACTTCCACTCACTCTCACCCCCTTCTCTCAGTCTCTCTCTTCTTTCTCCTTATCTCTCCTACCTGTTTTAACTATGAGTTTATTTCTTGCAGTTTGTGGGGGATTCTTTAAGGCTTAGGTTGAAGGTTGGGGTCATCCACTTCTGCTCAGTGCTTTTGCACTGGACCATTTTAAACTAAATTTTCAGCTTGAGGTTTCTTGGAACAGATAGATATTATAAATTTGGCCTGCCAAATTGTGTGCTCATTGACTTGCCAATAAACATTTTTAAAAAGGCTCTTCCCTACTTCACAAAAACTCAAGACCAGCACATTTCCTTGCAGAGTTAGGAGTATGGTGATTTAGACACCAGATAATCATCCAGGGCACTAGCTTTTTGTGGACTTGTGGCTTCTCTGTTGGCCCAGAAAGTAAAGAATCCACTTGCCAATGCAAGAGACCTAGATTTGATCCCTGGGTTGGAAAGATCCCCTGGAGTAGGAAATGGCAACCCACTCCTGTATTCTTGCCTGGAAATTCCCATGGACAGAGGGGCCTGGTGAGCTACAGTCCATGGGGTCGCAGAGTCAGACACAACTGAGCAAGTAACACTTCACTTTTACTTTTGTGGACAACTTCATTAGACAGCTCACCTAAGCAAGCTCTGGGTTTTGACCTCTCTCCTAACCAGGGCCATATTTGCAATTGTCCACTGCACAACTCTAGGAGGTACTTTTCATGCAGACTTAACACGTCATAGTCTGTATGACATGGGTGGTGGCCCTGTCCTCATACCCACAGAATGGTAACTAAAGCGTATTGGTTTTAGAAAATTGCCTTGAGGTGAAAGTTGCGTTTAGTACTTTGGTTTTAAAATGTTATAATTGAAAGAACTTAAGTGAAGAATAAAGACTATAAATCCTCCCTTTTGAAGGCCTTTAAAAGGTAGGATCCTCAATATTTTAGCAATTGAATTGGCTTGCCAATCATCACGTCAACAAAATATCTACCATTTGCCCCCATTAAAGGAAACATAACATGCTAAGAGGGTGCTTATTGGTTTTCTTTGTTTATTTTCAGATACGGACTTTCCAGTTGTTCTCCAGCCCACAAATGCAAATGAGGAAACACGGCTAATCAGACAAGAATCTCGAAGTTATTGTACAGACTCTTAATATTGAGCCCATTGAGGATCCACAATACCTCCTCTTGGTTCAGCCATGTCTCCAGGTGTTCTTGCTGGGGGAGGAGAGGGGGGCATGAAATGCTGTGAACTTTTCCACATTTGTATTTTATCTTTAGGTTAAGGAAAGATGACTGTTACAGAATTTTCTCAGTATGCAGAGTCACTCTTTGAGTAGAATTCCTAATGGAAACACACATTCCATTTGATGAATAAAGGCCTGAAGAGTTGTTTTATGCTCCTTGCCCGAGATAAGACAGTGGCATTGGACAGGCTTTTTGAGCCTTCCCTTTATATGAGCCAGACCTCAGTCCTCATAGACTAAAGTTGTATTCTGACCAAAGCCACTTTTCATCTATTTAACTAAAAGCAGTATTAACATCTGCCTTTAAATATCATCAGAAAAACATACATGAAAATTTAGGAGGAATTTCTTGTGTGTGTAGAGATTTTCCTGTCATATACAAATATGGCCACAGAAATATTTCAAGAGGCAGGAAGAAATTATTAGGTAAAGACAAATCATATTAAAGCATAGTTTTGAAAGATTACAAATTATCACTTACTGAAAACTAACAAACCAGGAAGAAAGAAGTTTTCTGTGTACTTTTAGATGGGCATAAAAACAAAAACAGAACTTCAGCCCTGTGAAATGTTGTAAATGATCCCCAAAAAATCATTCTGGGCACAAAACAACCCCAAACAATGTGTCTGACAATTTTAAGTTAAAATATTTTTTGTCCAACAGGCTTAGATTAGCCACACTAAGAAAAAAGAAACACATGAGGTAAAGGACAGAATTCTAAATTCTGTGATTTAAATTTGAAGGCATATCACTTATCCCATTTTCAGCTGTGACAGTGATCAGAAATACTGCCCATGTTGAACATCTATGCTCAGAGGTCATCTCTGCATTTACTTGATTCTTACATTCATCAGGTGGTAGAAGCCATATGCTATTTCTAAAACAGTAAGCAGCAAGTGTTCATTTTTTTCCAGATCTTCCCTAGTTCTTAATGTAAGGTTGGATTTTTCAGGATCTTATGTTTTTACATAATACTGCATGAAACGCCATTTCCTTTTTCTTTGTTTCTTATTCTACCCCCCCACCAATTACAGTTAATTAAAGTTAAATATACATTGTAAGTGAGAATTGGTGTTATAGCTCTGACAGTTTTGACATAATTAAAACTCTAACTCGTGTGTTACTGGAATTTTTTTTTAATCAGCATAATTAAGTACAAAGGGCCCCGGTTTGAAATTTAAGAACCTGGTTCTAACTAAGCACTCACAAACTAGCCCTGTGACCAAGTGAGATAAGAATGAGATGGCTAACCTCTCTATGACTCCGTTTTCATATCTTCTCTGTTTACCTTCCAAATTGTTGCAAGACCAAGTAAAATAGTTGAAAGAACTCCAAAAAGTCAAGTATTTAACAAGTTTAAGATGGCTTTATATGAGTTTGTATATGTTGATACACAGAGACAAATGTGATGAGACTTCTGTATATAAACTCTCACCCAACAAGACCCATGAAAATACCCAATACTAATAGTCCAGTGACCAGCAGGTGCTCAGAACTGTCCTCAACACATGAGTAACTTTCCATTTGAAGGGAACAATGAGATGAACAGCCCCACATCTAAGTACTTGGAGCCACTACTTTTCCTTCCTGAGGTCTCTAAGCAAAACAGCAGTCCTGCTGTTGAATAGTAACCTCCAAGTCACAAAACTCATCTTCTCTTTCTCCTCTCGACCTCACTTTTCTTTCCCACAGAAAACTTTCTACTTCCACCCCCAGCTTTCCCACAGAGCCAGTACAAGAGTGGTTTTTGATGAAATAGGTCATGCATTAGAATCCCAATCGGATGTGGAATTAAATTCCTGGAGGTGTTTTGGCCAAGGTTTCCTACATAGAGCTAGTTTTAGTTACAGTGCTGCATGGCAAATGTAAGCACATGGATGTCTGTGAGTGAGGGAATGTGTTCTACAGAATGCCCCTTAGCTACACAGGCACAAGGACCAACTCTCCATCTGAGGAGGGGCCACATAAGCGTCTTGTGGGGTTGCCATCTGGAATCACCTGCTATTATTATGAATCCACAGCATCTTAGCAGAGAAGCATCAAGGAAAGAAGGGACATGCTGGCTGTGATCCTCAACAACGGTCCCAGTTCATGAAGTGTTAAATGAACTGCCCACTTCAGTGGCTCACTACCTAATCCTGGCCTCCAGGCTAAAAGAGTAGGGGGTTTCATGAATCAACCATTTACTTTTTTGCTGTCTTACATTTGTTGTTGTTCAGCTGCAGAGTCATGTCCGACTCTTGTGGCCGCCATGGACTGTAGCCCGCCAGGCTTCTCTGTCCATGAAGAGAAGTGAAGTAAGTGAAAGTCGCCCAGTCATGTCTGACTCTTTGTGACCCCATGGATGTCATACAGTACATGGAATTCTCCAGGTCAGAATACTGGAGGAGGTAGCCTTTCCCTTCTCCAGGGGATCTTCCCAACCCAGGGATTGCATTGCAGGCAGATTCTTTACCAGATGAACCACAAAGGAAGCTCCTCTGTCCATGGGATTTCTCTGTTTGACACTCAAACCTCTGATCCAATTTTAGAATTTATTTATTTTTAATTTCAGCAGCCTGCCACCCCTTACTTCTCATGGGTGAGAAGGCAAATGTCCACTTCCAGGGCAACAGTCCTCAAAGCAAAGAAAGACCTCTGTTTGACAATCACGAGTCCTCCTCTCCAAAGCTCCTCTTCTTCCGGCCTGAAGTCCTCCTGAGAACCTAAGTAATAGTCATCTTCATATTATTCCTGAGCAGTTCTAGACCACAAAGGGCCAGAAATTTAGATTAAGTTATGAAAAACCAGCTTCTGTAAAATGAAGTTATTTCCAAATTGTAGGTGGTTCACATTAGCAGTGATTTCAGAACTACATCTTAGGGTCAGTGTTTACATCTGTATTCTGCACCGTGCTAAAATATGAAGAGACTATTAAATACGTGTTGACTAACTGATCAATTCTCATAACATAGACCATTTCTGAGAAAAGCCTTTCTCCAAAAGGAGACCTAAACATGCTCAGTGCCAGATGAAGGAGTAAGTGTGGTACAACTTTGGAATTTTCATGCTATTACAGGGCTGTCCTCAAGCAAAACTGAATTCCTAGAATCAAATAAGCAGTTACCAGACAGCTGTTAACACATTCTGCTCATTTCTAGGCTGCCAACTGAACTTTCTAATAGCTGAAAAATCTATCAATTTTCCCCATGCCTGAAAGCCCCCAGGCACATCCTTGTTCCCAGGTCCAGGAAGATGGATCTTACCTACGAGAGTTTTTCTTCTTACTTCTGAGTAATCTGCTCTGGTGCCCAAATTTCTCCATTCTTGAGATGCTGTCCAGATTGATGAATCTCAAGGTTTCATCTACAATATACTTTCTTTTCTGGTGAAGAATTGTTGGGGGAAATTTTTAGTACAAATATTCACTCTGAGAATGAGATTTCAGTATTTTCTTAGTTATCTTTAGAATGATCTATTTGGGCATGTATATACATTAACCATTTACTAAACTGATATTTTCAGAATTATAATCACAAAAAACACAATATTTTAAAGCTAACCCAGGTAGCTTTATAAAAGCAACAAATGAAAGCCATTAAGCAATGAAAATTACTGCCTGTGTATTAAGTGCTAGTTACCAGTCCTTTCCAACTCTGTGACCTCATGGATTGTGGCCTACCAGGCTCCTCTGTCCTTGGAGATCTCCAGGCAAGAATACTGGAGTGGGTTGCCATTCCCTTCTCCAGGGAATCTTCCCAACCCAGGGATCAAACCTGGGTCTCCTGCATTGCAGGCAGATTCTTTACCATCTGAGCCATCAGGGAAGCCCTTATATTGATTAACTTATTATTAATGGCTAATGAAGTGAAGTGAAGTGAAGTCGCTCAGTCGTGTCTGATTCTTTGCGACCCCGTGGACTGTAGCCTACCAGGCTTCTCTGTCCATGGGATTCTCTAGGCAAGAATACGGGAGTGGGTTACCATTTCCTTCTCCAGGAGATCTTCCCGACCCAGGGATCGAACCCAGGTCTCCCGCATCGGAGGCAGACACTTTAACCTCTGAGCCACCAGGGAAGCCCTTAATGGCTAATAATTCTCTATAAAATGCCTTCAAAAGTTTCTTTAATGTATTTAGCAAGGAATTTATTTTCTAACTCGATATACAGCAAACTAGGAAATTTAATTTTTAGTTACCAAAATCTGAAACGTACACGTTATTCTGAATAAGAGGATAAAGTCTTAATAGAAAATAAAAACAATTCACTTCCCTGCTCATCTCCTGCTTTTCTTAGTTTCATCACTTACTTCTTCTTAACCCATCCCATCCCCCAAACTAAAGGATTTGAAAGGAGGTGGACTCTGTTGGCTTTTAGGATCACAGGTGTGTTTGAAGAAAGATGGTTCACTCTTTCATAAATTAAAATTATAAATTAACAATAATAACCAGTAATCATTGTGCTCCCTGGTAGCTCAGTGGTAAAGAACCTGCCTGCTGATGCAGGAGACGTGGCTTCAATCTGTGGGTTGGGAAGATCCTGTAGAGAAGGAAATAGCAACTCACTCCCGTGTTCTTGCCTGGGAAATCCCATGGGCAGAGGAGCCTCATGGGCTACAGTTCATGGAGTCTCAAGAGGCAGATATGACTTAGCAACTGAATAACAACAACATTGTCCTCTGTACCTAACACTGTCCTATATTAGCTTTATATATTTTGTATTTATATAGCAACTTAATGCTCTCAATAACCTATCAGACAAGTACAGTCAGCATTATCATTCCCCATTTTTCAGATAAAGAAATTAAAACAGGTTAAGTAACTTGGCCAAGGTCACCCAGTTAGTGAGGGGTACAGCAGGCTGGTCATTGAGTCCATGATCTTAATGCCACACTACATTATTTACAACTACATTTATCCTTCCAGAACAAACCCTCTATACCTCCCTATCCACCTCCTTCCCAGAGTCCTTTTATTTTCAAAAGAACATTCTCTCCTGTCACTTCTTTTATTATCTACCTTTCTCTTCAACTGCCCTTTGCTGTTCAAGAAGATTCCTCTAGAACAGGGGTCCCCAACCTCTGGGATCTAATGCTTGATGATCTGAGGTAAAGCTGATGCAACAATAATAGAAATAATGTACACAATAAATGAAATGCACTTGAATCATCCTGAAACACCCACCTCCTGCCCCAGACCATGGAAAAATCATCTTCCATGAAACAAGTCCCTGGTGCTAAAAGGGTGGGGACCACTGGACTAGTGAATAGCCCTTACTGAAATTCCAGTGACTTCAAGTAAATCCTCAAAGCCTCAAAATCCTCAAATTCCTAAGAATTAGCAATCCTTTATTATTTCTCCATAGTACAAAGGAAATACAACTTAGCAAACTAACTTTTCTAAAGGAACTTTACCTGCAACCATTTAAAATAAATATGTGTGTGTGTGTGTGTGTGTGTGTGAGTATATATATTCTGTAATAATTTGTTTTGCTTTTTGCCCTACGTTAGTTTTCCATTTTGTGCTCCACACACTGGGTCAACCTGTGCTTTTTTTCCCCCTCTGGTACTCACAACTGCTGAACCTACTCTACTTGTTATATATAATCAATATACTGTCTGTCTGCCCTTCAGAATGTGTGCTCCATCAGAGCAGGGATGTGTGCCTGTTTTGTTTACTGCTGCATCTGTCTCACTAGAGCAGTACAATACCTAACATATAGTAGAGACTAAATAAGTGTTTGTTAAAGGAATATGAATATCTGAAGGAAATCTCCCTGCAACATCCTCCTGGACCCCCACCCTTCAAATCATGCCTTTGGGAAAGACACTGTGTGAACAAGATGAGAGCCCTCCTCTCCCTCAGCATGAAAGACTAAATGAGTTTGCAGAGGCTTGTGGAGCCCTGGGATGTGGCTGGGTTGGTCTTGCCATCTCTCTGTAGTACAAGTGGCTCCTGTTAACCACCTTAATGGAGGTGGAGAGCTGTGGGCTAGTCTCATTTAGATCTATAGATGTAGTGATTTGGCATATAATTCAGGGTTTAGTGTGGCTTATTAATACAGTCAATTCTCATTATCACAGATTCCACGTTTGTGAATTTTCCTACTTGTTATTATTCATTCAGTTCAGTTCAGTTCACTCAGTCATGTCAGACTCTTTTCGACCCCATGGACTGCAGCACACTAGGCCTCCCTGTCCATTGCCAACTTCCGGAGTTTACTCAAACTCATGTCCATCAAGTCGGTGATGCCATCCAACCATCTCATCCTCTGTCATCCCCCTTCTCCTGCCTTCAATCTTTCTCAGCATCAGGGTCTTTTCCAATGAGTCAGTTCTTCCCATCAGGAGGCCAGTGTATTTGAGTTTCAGCTTCAGCATCAGTCCTTCCAATGAATATTCAGGACTGATTTCCTTTAGGATGGACTGGCTGGATCTCCTTGCAGTCCAAGGGACTCTCAAAAGAGTCTTCTCCAACACCACAGTTCAAAAGCATCAATTCTTTGACGCTCAGCTTTCTTCACAGTCCAATTCTCACATCCATACATGACTACTGGAAAAACCATAGCCTTGACTAGACAGACCTTTGTTGGCAAAGTAATGTCTCTGCTTTTGAATATGCTGTCTAGGTTGGTCATAACTTTTCTTCCAAGGAGTAAGCGTCTTTTAATTTCATGGCTGCAGTTGTCACCATCTGCAGTGATTTTGGAGCCCCCAAAAATAAAGTCTCTCACTGTTTCCCACTGTTTTCCCATCTATTTGCCATGAAATGATGGGACCAGATGCCATGATCTTCATTTTCTGAATGTTGAGCTTTAAGCCAACTTTTTCACTCTCCTCTTTCACTTTCATCAAGAGACTTTTTAGCTCCTCTTCCCTTTCTGCCGTAAGGGTGGTGTCATCTGCATATCTGAGGTTATTGATATTTCTCCCGGCAATCTTGATTCCAGCTTGTGCTTCATCCAGCACAGAGTTTCTCATGATGCACTCTGCATATAAGTTACATAAGCAGTGTGACAATATATAGCCTTGATGTACTCCTTTCCCTATTATTCATTTATAACCCCCAAATCAGTACTCACAGTGTTTTCATGGGTCACTTGCAGAGACACACAGAAGAGCAAAAATCCCAGCTGCCCAGGGTACATGTTCCCAGCAGAGAGTGACAAGATAACATTCTTTTTGTTTGAGCCCTCTTACTGTAAACAAGCATCACTTTTTTTGGTGTTGCTTTCTGTTTGAATCTCATTGTTTAAAATTCTTAAAAGCACAGAGCTGTCTACTGTTTCTAAGCACAAGAGTTTATACTGTGCCTTATAGAGAAAATATGTATGTTAGATAAGCTTCTTCCAGGTATGAGTTATAGTGCTATTGGGCATGAGTTCAATGTTACTGCATCAAAAATATGCAAGTATCTTAACAAAAGCATAAATAAAACAAGGTTGTGTATTAAATAAGGTGTCTTAACAGAAGCATGACTAAAACAAGGTTGTGTATCGATCACTTAATGATGAAACTGTTGTGAACAGAGGCTCACAGGAACTTAGCCCTGTATTTCCCCAGGAGCAATGGTTCAGTATTTACTAAATCAGTGTTTGTGATGTCTTCATAGACCGTAACTACCACGAATAACAAGAATCAACTGTAGCTCCCCTGGAGTTGTCCAAACAGTTCCCTTTCTGACCTTGGAAATAGCACCTCTGTGGTTTCTCACAAACAACCTTCTTGGAGACAGTAAATATTTACAGGAAGCCATGGATGAGGACTCAGTAAACCCAAATTCACCTCTGCTCCCCGAGTCTGGAGGGTCATCCTGAGGAAGTTATTTAACTTTCTTTGTAGGGCCTTGCGATCTGTAGAACGGTTTCCTTAATTAAAAAGGAAGAATGTGAAAGTACTTTCAAGCAGATATGTGTAAGGTATTTTTCCAAGTTGAACAAGGGCTCTTCAGATCTCAGGATACCTTGGCATGATTTTCATGGAGCATCACTGTTAACAAATTTTAGAAACTTGATCATTGTGTTTGAGAGATAAGAAGAGTGTTCCCTTTAGTAAATGGAACACTTTGTTACTCCCAGAATGTCCTGGTCGTCATTTGTTCTTGCCTGACGTCAGAAACTGCCTTTCAACCTCCTTCCTCCCAGGGAGCAGTCCAGCATCCAGTCACTCTAACTCAAGTGTCCAACTGGTGACAAGTAGTGCCAAGGAAGGAGTCCTGGCTGGTGACTCAGGAAAGCTGAGATCTTATCTGCCATTGTTCAACTTGTTACTGAAGGTAAGTTATTTCACAGCTTTGGGCACCAGTTCCTTCATTTAAAAGTAATTTTCATTAAATGCTGTCCTAGATGACAACTATGGGAAGGGGCTGATAGAGGATGAGATGGTTGAATGGCATCACCGACTCAATGGACATGAGTTTGAGCAAACTCTGGGAGATGGTGAAGGACAGGGAAGCCTGGGGTTCTGCAGTCCCTGGGGGATGCAGAGTCAGCTATGACTTAGGGACTGAACTGAGCTCAAGGGACTTGCTGTTCCACACATACCTGGATGTAGTCAAACAAAACAATACCAAACGGTACAGGAAAGAAAGCATGTTTCTCTTTCCTCACTATCTCTGTATCGGTTTGCTGGGGCTACCATAACAAAGTATCACAGGCTGGCTGGCTTAAACAACAGTTTTTTTTCTCAGAGTTGTGGTGGCTTGAAGATCAAGATCAAGAAGTCAGCAGGTTTGATTTCTTCAGAGGCCCCTCTCCTGGGCTTGCAGATGCTTGCTTCTTGTCATATGTTCACAGGATTGTCTGTGTGTCTGGTGTTTCTTTCTCTTCCTAAATCCTTATAAGGACATTAGTCATATTTGATAAGGGCCCACCCTAACAACACCATTTTAATTCTCTCTTTAAAGGGCCTATCTTCAAATAAAGCCACATTTTGAAAGCCAGAGGTTCAATATAAGCAGGGGAGACACAAGTTAGCCCACAACACAGGTCATTAGTTTCTCAAAATCATCCCAGATTTCAGTTTCCCTTATATTTAGATGGTGAGTTCTTTATAAAGCTCTAGGTACTTGCTTTGTTTTTTGGACATTCCTAATCAGTTTTGGTTTTCTTAAAGTGACATGCCTTTATCGTATCTCCAAGTTCTTACTGTAAAATAATCCATTCCTTCATCAAAGATCATCTTCCTAGAACCCCCTCCCCCTCCCCGACCTCCTTCGTTTTTCCTAATTTGCCGGATTGCTTTATTGACTTGCTGCATCACTGTCAACCTGGAATTTGTGGGCCTCTGATCTTTGAGCAGCTGCCTCTGTGCGTGAAACCTGTTGGGGAGACCCGTGGGGAGAATGGTTCTGTTTCTGCAAGCTTCTAGATTGTGTATATTCTGAGCTGTGATTTTCTCCATCTTGGGACATGCATCCATTCAGACTCATTTGCTTTCCACAATCCCAGAAATTATTTAAAACCTGAGGTTTGCTCACTACATCTGCTTTGTTTTCCATGTGTGACTTTTTCTTCTTGCATATCTTTATTATCTTTCACTGGGATCCTAGGAAGGAGGAACGTAACCATATGGGGCCGCGCGCCCCCCCCCCCCCCCCCCCCCCCCCCCCCCCCCCCCCCCCCCCCCCCCCCCCCCCCCCCCCCCCCCCCTACCTAACCTTTCTCATTGTATCTTCACATGACTGTAAGAGAGGCATGTCTCTGTGGCCTCTTTTATAAGGATATTAATTCTATTCATAAGGGCTCAGCCCTCACGACTTAATCACCTCCCATAAGCTCCACCTCCTAATATCATCAACTGGGCATTAGGTTTTCAACATAGGAATCTGGGACCACCCTGCACCACTGCCCCTCACATGGGGAGGGGCTCAGGGGACATGAACGTTACATAATAGTGAAGCCACACTCGACAGCAACTACCCTAAGAAAAGGGAGTAAAGAAAAAGAGCAACAGGCACGCGGGGGCTGAAGAGGAAGGGGGTTATCTCAATTCTAACACACGAGTTGGGAGTTTCTCCCCAAGTTAGGAGTCAGACGGCACCCAGTGAGCCGTAGCAGGCCGATCCTCGTACGCATGCGTAAAACAAAGATCCGCCAACGACCGCCTTCTTGTCCGGCTCCTTCCATTGCGCATGCTCAGTGTGATCTCTTAGTCAAACGCGCTCCGGTTCTGTATTGAATCTCAGCGGGCGGGGCCCACGGCTCGGCTGTCCCTTCGATAGCTCAGTTGGTAGAGCGGAGGACTGTAGTTGACATTCTAGCCGAAAGACATCCTTAGGTCGCTGGTTCGACTCCAGCTCGAAGGAGACAAATGTACTTTTGTCGAGCCTCCTATCATCCTTTCAACACAAGGATTTCTGATAATCCATTACGTTCCAGAAAACAGGTGAGAGCTCTTTCGCGGGAGCTTTGGTCTATGGCAGCTTCCTGGGTGTGAAATCTTTTGCGAATCCCGGAATCGGGGACATGAAGTCCAACTTCCCAGAGGGACAGAGTTAACTCTTCGCGGGGCGGCTGCCGGGTCAAGGTTTTCTACTCGTTTCTAAAGCGTCTGTGGCTTTTCCGAACCCCTGAGTCACAAAACAGCCACGCCGCGTCCCCGGGGGCCAGCCCCCAACCTTGACTTCAGAGCTCAGGCGAGGTCGGCGATACGAGTGCTCTTGGCGGCGGCCGTGAGGAGGTGGGAGATCGGCAAGGGGGATCCTGTGCCCAGGAAACGAAAGTACACGAAGCGTAGAAACCCGAGTCAAAGTTACCAGGATAAGTTGAGAGGGCGTTCTTCCGCTCCCTTCGATAGCTCAGCTGGTAGAGCGGAGGACTGTAGACGAATGTCGCCAGCCATCCTTAGGTCGCTGGTTCGATTCCGGCTCGAAGGAGAGGGTCTTAATTTTGTTGCTTTGGCCTTAAACTATGAAGAAAGGTCAAGAATGTGGTCAAGAATATTTATCTTCTCTTGTAAAAGCTCTGATCTCTCTCTAGAGGAAGAGATAACCAGCCGTGGCCAGCGGTGGGGGATTAGCTCAAATGGTAGAGCGCTCGCTTAGCATGCGAGAGGTAGCGGGATCGATGCCCGCATCCTCCAGTTTTTCTCTTGGTCTCCGGGTGGTAGTTTTTCTTTAGATTCTCATTCGAGTTTAAGTAGAGCTGCAAGTTAGCCGTAGGGCAAGTGAGAAGTTAGGCGAGCTCTTGAGTTTACCGCTACTAAAACATCCCAGGCGAGGGCTAACGGGTGCTTGCAGGGGTACATTTTAAATTTTAAAAGTTTTAGACCCATTTACTTTGCGTAGTTCACGAAATTGGTTCTTTTTCTTTCCAAAATTGGCGACAGACTGCAGTCACGTCTGCCAGCTTTTGTGATTGATGGCTGCTCTTAAAGGGACCCCATATGAGCCTAAACTGCCCATCGTCAGGGGGAACCGACAGAGAACCAAACGAAAAAAACAAAACAACAACAGCAAACCCAGAACTTGGAAAAGGACTCTGGCTACTTTAAACTTATGTTGAGCCTGGGAGGCAAGGACTGTTCTTGTCCATCTCAACTGCATATAGTGGGATGGATGCCTGGCTCTTGGCAGATCCAAGACTGATGAGATAAAGCAAGGGGTACCTGAGGACAGATAAGGAAGTGGGAAAGTCCCTGGACCCAGAGGCTTCTTGTTTGAGGATTCTAATTTCATTTCCCACCTGGTAAGTAACTTTGGAGAATTAACTAGAGACCACCACCAGGAAAGACTCAATTGGGCTGCCCTAGAATGTAGCCTGTTTGGTTAAACAAAGACGTGACAAAAACAAACACAAATACACAGTCACTGAAAGATTCAGAAATTTAGCAGAACACACAAAAAGCCTTTCCTGGTAATAAAGTCTTTTCATCATAAGTTCCTATACGGTAGCAGTGAAAAAGTTGCATAAACCATACTGCCGGTTGTCAACACAAAATATAAACCTTCTAGACAAAGGCAGAAATACCTTTTGTGAGGGTTAACAATTAAGAAATGAAAATACTTTATTTATGTCCATTTTAGGATTCTAGGCAACCTGTATATTTTTGTTATCAATGGTTACAACCTGCCATTTTTTATTGGCATATCTTTCATTTTCTAGGGCAGCCTCCATTTTTAATTATTTTCAATAAAGTCTCTTAGTTGGATATATAATGATTTACTTAAACTCTATCATTATTTTTGTGGAAACAAATTTACAAAGTAGGAAAGAGAATCCTTTTATCAGATAATATGTCCCAATTTCTGGTTGGGATGATAGGGGTTCTAGCTGGCTGACTAGAGGAGCTTTCAGTGAAACTGTAAATAACTACAAGAGCAAGAAATGGGTAATAAGTAAAGGAATAGGAAGGAATGCACCCCAAAGCCAGGTGGAGAACACACATTTGGGGCAAGTGAGCTGGGTGAGAACTCAAAGTCTTAGGATCAGCAAATCAGGTGTAGGATGGAATTCATATAAAAAAATCTGAAAATATAAGCTGAGAGGCACTACTGCTGAGTGGTTAATCACATGGGCTGTGAAACCTGACAGACTTTCTTGTCTTTGTCAGTCCCTCGCTGGGTGACCTTGGGCAAGTTGCTAGACATCCTGGTGCTTTCATTTCCTCATTGGTAAAACAGGGATAGTAATAATGGACCCTACTCTTAATTAAGATATAACATATAAAGTCCTTACTGCAGTGCCTGGCATATAGTAATCACACAATGAACATGCACTGTTATCAGTGTATGTTATCTGCACACCATAGAGGGAAGGACTGGAGGGATATTCTAAAGGTTTCTATGTGTGTTTATATAAATATATATGGAAGTGAAGGAAAGAAATGCTTGATCTCTGGTGCAGGAAAAGTAAAACAATTCTAAAAATACAAAATTATGGTTAAATGAGTTATGACCATGTAATAGTATAGCCTTTGAAATTATATTTGTTAAGAACATCTATTGACTTTCAGTTCAGTTGCTCAGTCATGTCCAACTCTTTGTGACCCCATGGACTGCAGTATGCCAGGGCTTCCTTGTCCATCACCAACTCCTGGAGCTTACTCCAAACTCATGTCCATTGAGTCGGCAATGCCATCCAACCACCTCATCCTCTGTCGTCCCCTTCTCCTCCTGCCTTAATCTTTCTCAGCATCAGGGTCTTTTCAAATGAGTCAGTTCTTCACATCAGAAGGCCAAAGTATTGGAGCTTTAGCTCCAGCATCAGTTCTTCCAATGAATATTCAGGACTGATTTCCCTTAGGACCGACAACTTGATCTTCTTGTAGTCAAGGGACTCTCAAGAGTCTTCTCCAACACCACAGTTCAAAAGCTTCACTTCTTCGGCACTCAGCTTTCTTTACAGTCCAACTCTGACATCCATACATGACTACTGGAAAAACCATAGCTTTGACTAGATGGACCTTTGTTGGCAAAGTAATGTCTCTGCTTTTAATATGCTGTCTAGGTTTGTCATAGCTTTTCTTCCAAGGAGCAAGCATCTTTTAATTTTATGGCTTAGGAATTGACTTAGGAAGTGTTAATAATTGAATGTTAAGTGAATAAAGAATGTACAGAGCAATATAAACAAACATAAAATTATCTGCAGAAAGCACTGACGAATGCACTAAAATGTTAGTGATCTTTGACTAGTAGGATTACTATGACATTTTCTTCCTTAAAATTTAAAAATGTTTTCTAAGTTCTATACTAAACATTCATTATTTTAATTCCCCCCCCCCCCCCCCCCCCCCCCCCCCCCCCCCCCCCCCCCCCCCCCCCCGAAAATATGATGAATTAAAAAAATAACAGCATTTATTGGGCACTTCCTACAAGCCAAGTACAGTTCTAATTACTTCACATGTGTCAACTCATTTACTTCTCTCATAAAGAAAACACCAGGCCCAGATGCCTTTAGCAGTGATTCTACCAAGCATTTAAGGAAGAAATACTAATTATACACAGATTTCCAGAAAACTGAAGAAGAGGGAGTGTTTGTCTAACTTATTCCAAGAAGCCAGCGTTATCTATCCCCAAACCAGGCAAAGATACTACAAGAAAACTACAGACCAATATCCTACATGAATATATATGCAAATTTTTTCAACATTTTAGCCAATTAAATCCAACAATATATAAAAGGGAAAATACATCATAACCAAGTGGGTTTTTTCCAAGAATACAAGACTAGTTCAACATTCAAAAGTCAATGTAACATCATAATACTAAAGAAGAAAAACTACATAGTCATTTCAGTAGATGTAGAAAAAGCATTTGACAAAATTCAACATCCAGTCCTGATGTTTCAGACTGTCAGCAAACTTGGAAAGGAGGGAGAAGGGAACTTCTCCAACCTGGTAAAGGGCATCAGTAAAAATCACTATTTAAAATAACACTTAGTAATATGAATGCTTTCCTCTTAAGATCAGGAAAAAAACAAGGAAGTCTATTCTGAAATCTGCTGCTGCTGTACTAAGTCGCTTTAGTCGTGTCCGACTCTGTGTGACCCCCACAGACAGCAGCCCACCAGGCTCCCTTGTCCCTGGGATTCTCCAGGCAAGAACACCGGAGTGGGTTGCCATTTCCTTCTCCAATGCGTGAAAGTGAAAAGTGAAAGTGAAGTCACTCAGTCATGTCCGACCCTTAGCAACAGCCACCAGGCTCCTCTGTCCATGGGATTTTCCAGGCAAGAGTACTGGAGTAAGGTGCCATTCTCTGAGGTATCTAGCTAGTGCAATATAGCAAGAAAAATGAAATAAAACCCTCCAGATTGGAAGGGAAGAAGTAAAACTATCTCTATTCACAGATAATTATTTAAAATACTGATTATAAGTAGAAATGATAACAGTTTATATGGTTTGGGGTTAAATAAAATATATTAATAAAATTAATTTCATTGGTTTGTGTTTTTTAATGTGGCTACTAAAATTTTAAATCATATAAGTGGTTCATATTTATCACTCAAATCTTTCTTTTTTTCTTTTTGGCCACACAGCATGTGGGATCTTGGTTACCCCATCAGGGATTGAACCCACACCCGCAGTGAAAGTCTTGGAGTCTTAACCACTGGACCACCAGTGAAGTGCCATTTAAATCTTATTTCTACCGGACAGTTAGGTCAGAAATGTAGTTAGGGGCCAAATCATATCAGGCCTTAGGGATCACAGTGAGGATTAATGTCTTTATCCTAGAGGTAATATGACCATTAATGGATTTAAATAGAGAATGACACATGAGAAACAAACTGCAGAAGGCAAGAGTGAATTCAGAGAAATCAGCTGGCAGGCTAGGGTACAGGGGAGGCAAGACTAGACTGTGCGCACTGAGAGCGGAGCCAGCTGATCTTGATCTTGATCTTGGAGCCAAGGTAAGGTTTTCAGACATGGCCACTGGGAAGGCCTTAGGCTAAACTGTTTCTTACTTGTTGGGACTGTCACTGTTTATTTCTGGGAGGTGAAGTATGCCAAGAAATGTTCAGAGGAAAGTACAATATGTTAGTTTTTAACATCTCTTCAGAAATATTTATGATGAAGTAAAATCATAAACAACAGATTTGGAAAAGGAGTAATTATCAAGAAGAAAAAGCTTTCAGCCAAAAGTTTGCAAACTGTCAATGAAAGAAATGCCATAGTGTTAACTTCTATTAAGTACTTTTCAAGTGAGTTAATTTTTTTTTAATTTTAGATTTTATAAAATATTTCTTTTCATTAAAAAATTTTAAATGACATATCCAAGCTGCCTATTGCTAGAAAAACAGCTAAATTGAAAAGGTTGACAATATAGACAGAAGGAAAATGTTAAGTATTTTTTTAGATGTCATGAGTTGAGTCCTTAGTGTAAGAAGGAGAGAGAGAGAGAGAGAGAGAGAGAGGGAGGGATGGATGGATAGATAGATGATGAATGGATAGATCAATACTGCAAGGAAGAATTAACAATCTTAGTTTTTGGTTTGCAAAATATTAAGCATTGGCCTTTGTCTGGCATGGGATTAAAGTTATTTTCAGGAGACTTAGCTGGTGCTGTACTTGGACCTGAAAGTCTCAGTCCACTCATGACCTGGTGTTCCATTCTAATGAAACTTTTCTTTAGCAGTCCCCTACTCTCTGCCTCCATATTTACCCTGTCTGGTGTTTCTCTCCCCATTTTAGTGATTTAGTGAGCCACCAGCTTTCTCATTTCCAGTGGGTAAAAGAAGGAAAAATTCTTCTTCCTTTATCTTAGAGGGAGGAGCTGGGAACAAGATCAGCCATTTAGTTGCTCTTGTTTTCTTTTCCACCGGGGCTGCGCCCCACCTCACTGCTTTGCTTCAAATTACATCTGTTTTTACTTCCCTGTAGCTCCACCTTCCATCTGTTTTGTTTGATGAATGACTAGTTCCTTGAGCTAAGCCTAGGATCATTTTCAAGTACCTGAACTTGCAATCATCTATGTTAAAGAGACAGAACACATGAAATGAATGAACTGAATTCATTTTGTGAATGAATGAAATGAAAGAACACATGAAAGGGTAAATAAAATGCTGAAGGCATTCTGGAATCCTTGGGAAGAGTAGCATTCCTGATACTGAATCTCTGGTAACTAACACCTCCTATTCCCAGAGTGCTCTGTCTTATTTTGAAAGTTGGAATCAAGAGTTGATGTTGCAATGAAGAGTGGGGTACATGTGTCTTTTGCATTATGATTTCTTCAGGGTATATGCCCAGTAGTGGGATTGCTGGGTCACATGGTAGTTCTATTTTTAGTTTTTAAGGAACCTCCATACTGTTTTTCATAGAGGCTGTATCAACTAACATTCCCACCAAGGACATGTGGACACTGATTCAGAAGGGGAGGGTGGGACAAACTGGGAGATTAACACTGACATATATACACTCAGTTCAGTTCAGTTCAGTCGCTCAGTCGTGTCCAACTCTTTGTGACCCCATGAATGCAGCATGCCAGGCCTCCCTGTTCATTACCATTTCTCGGAGTTCACTCAGACTCATGTCCATCGAGTCAGTGATGCCATCCAGCCATCTCATCCTCTGTCGTCCCCTTCTCCTCTTGCCCTCAATCCCTCCCAGCATCAGAGTCTTTTCCAATGAGTCAACTCTTCTCATGAGGTGGCCAAAGTACTGGAGTTTCAGCTTTAGCATCATTCCTTCCAAAGAAATCCCAGGGTTGATCATCTTCAGAATGGACTGGTTGGATCTCCTTGCAGTCCAAGGGACTCTCAAGAGTCTTCTCCAACACCACAGTTCAAAAGCATCAATTCTTTGGCGCTCAGCCTTCTTCACAGTCCAACTCTCACATCCATACATGACCACAGGAAAAACCATAGCCTTGACTAGACGGACCTGAGTCGGCAAAGTAATGTCTCTGCTTTTGAATATACTATCTAGGTTGGTCATAACTTTTCTTCCAAGGAGTAAGCGTCTTCTAATTTCATAGCTGCAGTCACCATCTACAGTGATTTTGGAGCCCCAAAAATAAAGTCTGACACTGTTTCCACTGTTTCCCCATCTATTTCCCATGAAGTGATGGGACCGGATGCCATGATCTTAGTTTTCTGAATGTTGAGCTTAAGCCAACTTTTTTGCTCTCCTCTTTCACTTTCATCAAGAGGCTTTTTAGCTCCTCTTCACTTTCTGCCATAAGGGTGGTGTCATCTGCATATCTGAGGTTATCGATATTTCTCTTGGCAATCTTGATTCCAGCTTGTGTTTCTTCAGTCCAGTGTTTCTCATGATGTACTCTGCATAGAAGTTAAATAAGCAGGGTGATAGCTAGAGAGAACCTGTTACAGAGCACAGGGAGCTCAGCTCAGTGCTCTGTGATGACCTACAGAGGTAGGCAGTGGGAAGGAGTCCCAAGAGGAGGGGATATATGTATACACAGAGCTGACTCACTTCATTGTATAGCATAAAGTAATACGACATTGTAAAGCTATTATATCCCAATAAAAAATGCAAAAACAAAAAGAGTTTATGTTGTTTTTCTAACTATTCTTGAGTTAGAGGAATTTCATATCACCCTAACCAGAAAGTACAAAATCCACCAAAATAGGGAGACTCAGTTCCTGCCAGAGAAGTCTTCGTATACGTTTCAATTTTCCCCAGAGATTTTAGCATCTCATGTTCTAGGGCTGGTGTCCAGCCCCATGTGGTTATTTGAACATAAGTTTAAACGTTTTTAACATGGATTAGTTGGACATGGGTTTGATCCCTGGTTTGGGAACTAAGATCCCACATGCCCTGGGGCTGCTAAGCCCATGAGCCACAACTACTGAAGCCCAAGCCCTAGCGCTCATGCTCTCCAACAAGAGAAGCCCATGCACTACAACTAGAGGGTAGCCTCTGCAACTAGAGAATGCCCACATGCAGCAATGAAGAGCCTGTGTGCCACAAAGACCCATTGCAGTAAAAATACATAAATTTTTTAAAAAGAGATTAAAAATTCTCTGCAACCCCACAGACTGTGGCATGCCAGGTTTCCCTGTCCTTCACCATTTCCCAGAGTTTGCTGAAACTCGTCTCCATTGAGTCAGTGATACCATCCAACCATCTCATCCTCCATCGTTCCCTTTTCCTCCTGCCCTCAGTCTTCCTCAGCATCAGAGTCTTTTCCAATGAGTTAGCTCTTTGCATCAGGTGGCCAAAGTTTTGGAGCAATTGGTATGCTGCAAATACTTTATTTGCTGGGATGGTGTAGCACTAAGAGATTTTTGAACCTTATTTTCTCCCTTCCTAAGATGAGGAACACACTGAGATCTGCATTTGACTGGATTCTGAAGTCTGAGTTCATCTGGCCTGGTAGCTAGCAGTCAAGAGTCTTCCCTTTCAGTCATCACCCTCAGTGCCAGTCCACTGCTGGGTGTAAATTCAGGTTCTTAGGGACTCATGTTGCTTCCTTTGATTTATTTGGGGGATTGGGAAACTTCTGGAGGAGCTGAGAGCCCACAGTGGTTTCTCTTCAGATTCTCAATGTGTCTAACCCTTGCTGCAGTATGGCAGGACTCAAGAATCGAGGGTTATTGGTGCTTCAAACTATGGCAACTTCCCTGACTAGTTTGAACCCCCTGTGCTAGTGTCTGTAGGGGGGTGGTGGAATGGGGTAGGGGTAGGAGAAGGGGGGAAGCCATGTACCACCTCTCTACAGCCCAGGATACCATCAGGAGACTAAGCTGGTTCTCACTTCTCTGTGGAGGGCTAGGGCCGACTCTAAATCCCAGAGTCCTGAAGCTGACTTCAGTTCTGATTCAGTTTCAGAATTTTCCCCATCTCTCAGACTCTGAATGATATGGGAGGACACTGAACCCTTCTGGCTCCTCCCTGGAGCAGAGTGTCCCACCTGCTGCTTACATGCTCACACCATGCATGGCTAGTCTCTAAGCGGGGAGGAACCAGGCATGGAGAAGAGACGATGAGGAGGGGAAGGCAGTTCTTATCCATCAACTTAGCTTTTCTTCCTGCAGGCCTCTTGCTAGTTTTTCCTCTGTAGCTTCCAGGGGCCGTTCTAAGACAAAAGGCAGAGAGCAAGAAGGTGGAGAGTGAAAGCAGAGAGTGGAGCTCAACTCTCCATCAGAGAATGCAACTGGAGATTCTCAAAGTCTATGCAGTTTCAGAGTGTTTTTTTCCTACACACGGTGCTAAGTTAGGTTATGAAAAGATAAGAGAACTGAAATCCAGCCAGGGTGAGATCACTTTCCCAGGATCACCAGGCCAGGTGGAGGTGGGCGCTGGCCTTCCTGACTCGCTGGGCAGCTTCTTTCCGAATCCTCATGGTGGCTCTGGCTCCAGCATCTGAGTCACCCCCGTGGATTCTACTCTTGCAGCCACCAAAGTCCATTTCCTCTTCCTTCCCCACTGCAGTCCATCGCCCGGTGCCGGTGTCATGACCTCTCACCTAGGTTCTTGGCAACAATGTTCTGTCTGGTCTTTAGCAGGGTCACCTTCATGCTTGACCTGGCTGCGTGAGATACTCCAGCTGCTACTGTGAGTTGAACCTAACCAAAGCATAGCTCTCTTGGGGAACCGTCCCTGTGAGACACTCTCAATGACTTCCTGTCTGATTTATTAAGTGTTAAAAACTCTCCAGCTCAGTATTCATGGGCTGCCAGTGCTCTGGCAGCATGTTTGCCACTCCAGCCCGAAGCATCGCAGGCTCTGAGCAGTCCCAGCTCCCCTGGCTGTGCCTTTGCTTGGAAGCCCCACCTACGCCCCATAGAGTGGCACACCCACTGGTGTCCAGGTGCCTCAGTGGATCCACTCCACCCATGAAACCCTCTTGATTGCCCTGAAATTCTGTACTTCTTTGTCACATTTTGTTTTGTACTGTGGTTCTGTATATATTCATCTTATCTCTACTAATTGTTAAACTGAGATCCTTGAAGAAATGACTGTTATCTCGTTTGTCTTTTAAGACACATGATAATGCTCAACAAATATTTTTCAAAAGAATGGATTCCTCTTAAAGGGATAGGCTTGGCTACAGTGTATATTGTTAAAGTGCTTTTCCTAGAGTTGCAAGGACTTTTACAGTATAAACTTCATCTTTTGTAGAAAACAGGTCTTATATTATGCTCAGACCACCACAGCCCATGTAATAATAAACACAGTTAACGGCCTATTGCTAGGTGAACTGAATTAGCTCAGTAAAAAAAAAAAGTCACCAATCTCCTTCATCACTATAGTTGCTAAACAGATAGTGAAAGGACTAACAAAATTCTCCAAAGATCCCTGTTTATGAATCCATATAACTTATTACTAGCTAATAGAGCTTATTAGATTCTCAATAAGCTTTTGGTGCACACAGCACTAAGGGCACATATAACCAGTCACAACAACCTACTCCTTACTGGCAATTAAGTGCACAATGGGGCCGTGTTAACAAATGTATTCACTGTATGCGATTTTTAGAATCAAGCAGAAATAAAGCAGCAAATTCATTACATAAAAAACAGACGTATTTTTATTTCATTTATGATCTGATTTTAAATGTTTAAATGAAACATATAGGAGAAACTGTTGTTTAACAAAATCCTGGCAAATATCAGAACTGATATTGATGAGTTAAGACAAACCAAGAATGATCAGAAATGACCAGGGAAGCTATCATTTTTAAAAAATCAACTTGGTAAATAAGACCAGTGCAAAGGGTGTAGGTATTTTAGATCAGACAAAACCCAGGTATGGAAGCAGGACTCTATCTTCACTTCCATTGAAAATGGTGCTGGTATCTGTCCCCCATTATATGGAAAATAAAGTAAAATAATGGGTCTGCTACCCCATGTGCCACTTACTACCTCGTTACTGGTTCTGGGAGCAAACTAAATTTACATTTTTAAAGATTGTCAAAGTTTCTTCATGTTTTTGGGCATGTGTATGGGTAATGGGGTATGGGATTAAAGAGGAATAGGAAAAAGGGAGAGAAAGGAGCATACTAGTTGTTTTTGTTTTTGGGTTTCTCTAAAGATTTAATTTTTTTTTTTGATGGGGGTCATTTTTAAAGTCTTTATTGAATTTTTTTACTATATTGCTTCTGTTTTATGTTTTGGTTTGCTGGCCATGAGGCATGTAGGATCTTAGCTCCCTGACCAGGGATCGAACCCACACCCCCTGCACTGGAAGTTGAAGTCTTAACCACTAGCCGCCAGGGAAGTCCCAAGAGCTTTATTATACAACTTAAAAAAAAAAAACTGAATCATCAGCTGGTGTTTAGATCTGTTAGAATTTTGTGAATAGTTATATGGTGAAAAGATTTGAAGTCAGTTTTTAAGTTGGAACTTTTCCCATTTCACAACCCTCACAAAAATGAAATATTTACCACTAAGCAAGTCTTTTAGTTGCTTACCCTTGTGAAGCCAGGATAATGATATAGAAGACCTGTGCTGTTTGTTTTCACTGAAGACAGTGTGATCATGCTGCTTTTGGTGACTTGCTTCCTAAATTCTCAAGGCAGAAAGGGCATTGGTTTCACAGTGAGACTCCTGGACTACATTCTCGCTGGTCCTGGAAGCCCATCACCAGGTCCTTCCTGAGCGCTCACAGAGGGCATGGCTCAGTGACTCGGCACCAACATTTGCATTTGTTGTTGACAACTGTCGGTTTCACCTCTTCTCCTTATAACCCCCTTCTAAATGGGGTTTGTAACCCTCCCTCCTGCCCACTCCCTTCCCTCCCTGGGGAGGGAATGCTGGCCCCTGTTCTTTGTCACCTGTCAGAATCCATCCTGCTGTCACTGGCTTATATGGACAAGTCAGTCTGCTATCACGTGACCCTCGGCTGCTAAAAACAGCTCTAGCGCCCCTGTGAACCTGGGTCTGAAACAATGTCCTCTGCCGAAAGAAACGCAAAGGACACTTGATCACCCAATCCTTGGAATTATTTCCAGGTATCACTTGCAGAAGCAGTTCGAGCAGCCTTTCCCTGGCAGAGCACACAGGGACGGCCAGGAGATGAGCGCATCTTTGAATTACAAGTCTTTTTCCAAAGAGCAGCAGACTATGGATAACTTGGAGAAGCAGCTCATTTGTCCCATTTGCTTAGAGATGTTCACCAAGCCTGTGGTCATCCTCCCTTGCCAGCACAACCTGTGTAGGAAATGTGCCAGTGATATTTTCCAGGTAGGTTTGTTGGGAATGCAGACGGTAGAAAAGGTTTCCCTCTTCTCCAAACACAGTGCTTCACTTTGAGGTAAATTTCTTTAGAAAGCTTTATAAGGTTGCTTTTGCTTAAAAAAAAAAAAAAAAAGTTTTAAAAGTGATTTGCTTTGTGCTTTGCTGTCAGCCTTCTGCTCTCAAATCTAATTTTATTTCAATACTAAGAAGCATATTTGTTTAAAAAAATGGAATCTGTTTCAAAATCTTGGGCAGTAAATGAATTACTGCCTAAGACATTAATGCTGGAGTTTCTAGCTGGAACTTTTGGTTATGAAAATGCTGAGTGGAAAAGCACCTTATGCTGAAAACGGTCCATCACACTGGACCACGTTGGCCCACATTTTTAGACCACTTGCTCATAAGGCCCTGCGGGGTGATCTTGAGCAACAGAGTTGATATTGTTTGTAATGACAGAGAGGAGAGAAAACCTCAGGAAAGCTACCTATGGCACTACTCAATCCCTCTTTTCTTGCTTGGCAAGAACAGGCCTCTAACCCATACCTGCCCACAAGAGGAGGCACCACTGTGGCCTCCGGGGGCCGGGTTCCGCTGCCCATCCTGTAGACACGAAGTGGTTTTGGACAGACATGGGATCTATGGGCTTCAGAGGAACCTGCTGGTGGAAAACATCATTGACATCTACAAGCAGGAGTCCACCAGGTATGGTTCATCCGTGTGTCAGACATGCTCGACGCTTGTTTTTATTGTTTGTTTTAGTGGGTTACTCTACTGAATGCTTATTCACCAATCATGAGCTAATTGTTTTATGGGAAATGTTTTCCAAGTCAGTCTTTCCCAGTGGGAGTGAGAGTTACTCTCGGGAGGAGAGGAGGAAACTGATGCCAGTGCCTTTGTATCAATTTAAGACTGAAGTAACTCATTAACACTAATCTAGTTCAGACAGTATTATTGAAAGAGGCATAATACTGCCCCCACCCCCAGTCTTGTACTGCGTGTTAGTTGCTCAGTCGTGCCTGAGTCTTTGTGACGGCATGGACTATAGCCCATCAGGCTCCTCTGTCCATGGCATTCTCCAGGCAAGAATATTGGAGTGGGTTGCCATTCCCTTCTCCAGGGGATCTTTCTGATCCAGGGATCAAACCCAGGTCTCTTGCACTGTAGGTAGATTCTTTACCATCTGAGCCACCGGGGAAGTACACCTTGTACTACCATCCCTTGTAGATGTTTCTGCATGTCACAGGTCCTTTACAGCTCCAGAGTCTACCCAGCCAAAAAACTAGAGTACAAAACTGTACAGAAAATGAAATAGAAATGGCATCTTCCAAAATCAGCCCATTATTAGTTCAGACAGTCTCATTTTAAATTAACTAGAGGATAATAAAAACAAAACCTTCTAACAGAGTTAGTCATGGTAATGACTCTGGGAAGTAGCAAAGCAAGGCAGACTTCCAGGCTTTAGCAACTTAAGAGTTTAGAGACATGGGAGGAGAAAAAAAAAAATGGAGCTCAGGTTATGTTCCCCTATTCTCTAGGTTGTTCTTACTGTATACTCTTGGCATGTACCTGCTTATTGACATGCAGCATTCACATCAGTCATTTTTTGTTTTTTTTTTTGAAAAGGGAATTATTATTCATCAAATCATACCGGCTATAGAATTCCTTTCCTAGAGACAACACTGTGGGAGTCCATTCCTAGAAGGCCTGGTGTGAAGGGCCCTTTTCAAGTGTACACAAGTTAGTCTGGTCCACAGCGCTTGATAGCGATACTGGGACCATCTAGAAATGACCTCACTGTGCTTCCTAGTAGGAGACACAGATTCATGGAACATCTGCCGGGCTCGAAGAGCCCTGGGGCTCTTAGAAGGAAAGCTGTTCCATAAATAGAACATATAATTATTATAATCGCTATGGCTATTCATTTCTGCTTAAGATTCAAAACTAAATTAGATAGTGCCATGATATAGATGGCTGGGAGGAAGAATTGCTGATGACAGACTGAGTCAGCAATTTCCTGGCTTCCCAAAATCTCTTGAGAAGGAAAGCACCACTGTCCTAATTAAGATCTGATCTCCTTTTATTTCATTACTTTAAGATACATATATCTATTTTTTTTAAGAGACAGTATACCTGTCTCTTAAAAAAGGTACACTGTCTCTTAAAAGTTAATCAGCCAATTAATAACCAACTGATTATTATGGCTGTTTATATAACATCTGATTCAGTGTCCAAGACAGCGCCTTGCACAGAATAGTTGCTCCCAAAGTGCCAGATGACCAAGCGACACCATAGATCTTCCTACACATTCTACTTATTGCAATAGTTTTCTGTTTTGCTATTTGCCGCAGTGAGAGCTTGAATGATGTGAAATAATAACTGTAACTATTACGTAATCCAGAGAAGAGGAGATGTTAGCATTTGTGGCATGAGTAAAACAAGACACAGGCTGGTTTAACGCTAAAGTCAGTAAGCGCATCTGCCAAAAAATAATGTACAGGTGAGCAAATTGCATAAAAACAATGAACCAAATTTCTAACATCAAAGCTCAGAGCTGAGTAGACTAGTGGTGTTTTTGTGATTATAAAATTCTTCTTCTGTTACTGCTTCTTGAACCTCAGACTTGCTTTGGGGGCATTTTTAATTGGTAGCAGAACCACCAATTGTGCCCAGGGCTTGGGCACATGTTTAGATATAAACACAGTTGTTTGCTGAGGTCTGGCAGCTTTACCAGCCCAGAACCCTAAGCCTCAGGGGTACAAGAAGAGACTCTGAAATTACTTGGATATACACAGTGAGATAAACCCTGGCCCACGTTGGAGTGAAGGCAGAAACGGCAGGTGCTGGTCAACTCTGACCCCCACAGAATGGCTAGAAATTGTAGATCTTGACAAAGCCTGGCCTTCTTTTTGGGGGATGGAAGGCCCTCTGTGAAATGCAGCATGTGGGATCTTAGTTCCCTGACCAGGGATTGAACTCATGCCCCCTGAAGTGAAGCCTGAGTCTTCAATGCTGGACCACCAGGGAATTCCCAACTTGGCTTTCTTATCGAGCCTTCTACCAGGAGCTAGACTAGCCACAATTCGGGGGTAGAGGTGGGGTGATACGAGAAGGAACTAATTTTACCAATATTAATAATGAACATGATGAAAGTGAAAGTGTTAGTTGCTCAGTTTTGTCTGGATCTTTGTGACCCCATGGACTGTAGCCTGCCAGGCTCCTCTGTCCATGGGATTTCCCAGGCAAGAATACTGGAGTGGGTTGCCATTCCCTTTTCTGGGGGAATCTTCTCAACCCAGGGATCAAATCAGGTCTCCTGCATTGGAGGCAGATTCTTTACCATCTGAGCCACCAGAGAAACCAATGAATATGATAATTAACTTTAAAATACAGTAAGCCAAACTAATATGTGTTGAATATGTATCAGCCACTGTTCAGGGTGCTATACACATGAATCATGTATACTTCTTTAATTTTTACAGTCTTGTGAGGTTGTGATTATTATTGTTGTTGTTCAGTGGCTCAGTCCTGTCTAACTCTTTGTGACCCCATGGACTGCTGCACACAAGGCTTCCCTGTCCTTCACCATCTCCCAGAGCTTGCTCAAACCCATGTCCATTGAGTCAGTGATGCCATCCAACCATCTCATCCTCTGTTGTCCCCTTCTCCCCCTGCTTTCCATCTTTCCCACCATCAGGGTCTTTTCTAATGAGTCGGCTCTTCGCATCAGGTGGCTGAAATATTGGCGCTTCAACGGTAGCATCAGTCCTTCCGATGAATATTCAGGACTGATTTCCTTTAGGATTGACTGGTTGGATCTCTTTGCTATCCAAGAGACTCTCAAGAGTCTTCTCCAACACCACAGTTCAAAAGCATCCATGCTTCAGCACTCAGCTTTCTTTATGGTCCAACTCTCATATCCATACATGACTACTACAAAAATCATAGCTTTGGCTATATAGACCTTTGTTGGCAAAATAATGTCTCTGCTTTTTAATATGCTGTCTAGGTTGATCATAGCTTTTCTTCTAAGGATCAAGCATCTTTTAATTTCATGGCTGTAGTCATCACCATCTGTAGTGATTTTGGAGCCCAAGAAAATAAAGTCTCTCACTGTTTCTACTGTTTCCCCATCATTTGCCATGAAGTGATGGGGCCAGATGCCATGATCTTAGTTTTTTGAATGTTGAGTTTTAAACCAACTTTTTCACTCTCCTCTTTCACTTTCATCAAGAAGCTCTTTAGTTCCTCTTCACTTTCTGCCATAAGGGTGGTGTCATCTGCATATCTGAGGTTATTGATATTTCTCCCAGCAATCTTGATTCCAGCTTGTGCTTCTTCCAGCCCAGCATTTCACATGTACTCTGAATATAAGTTAAATATAAGTTAAATAAGTAGGGTGACAATATACAGCCTTGATGTACTCCTTTCTCAATTTTGAACCAGTCCATTGTTCCATGTCTGGTTCTAATTGTTGCTTCTTGATCTGCATACAGGTTTCACAGAAGGCAGGTAATGTGGTCTTGTATTTCCATCTCTTGAAGAGGTTTCCACAGTTTGTTGTGATCCACAGAGTCAAAGGCTTTAGCACAGTCAATAAAGCAAAAGTAGATAATTTTCTGGAATTCTCTTGCTTTTTTGATGATCCAACAAATGTTGGCAATTTGATCTATCATTCCTCTGCCTTTTCTAAATCCAGCTTGAACATCTGGGAGTTCACGATTCCTGTACTGCTGAAGCCTAGCTTGGAGAATTTTGAGCATTACTTTGCTAGTATGTGAATTGAGTACAATTGTGCAGTAGTTTGAACATTTATTGACATTGGGATGAAATGCTTTGGCACTGTCTTTCTTTGGGATTGGAATGAACCTTTTCCAGTCCTGAAGCCACTGCTGAGTTTCTAAATTTGCTGGCACATTGAGTGCAGCACTTTAACAGCATCATCTTTTAGGATGTGAAATAGCTCAACTGGAATTCTATCACCTCCTCTAACTTTGTTCGTAGTGATGCTTCCTAAGGTTGTAGTGATTATTATTATCACCTTATTAAAATTTTTAAATATTGTATCCTCATGGCTTAGTGGTAAAGAATCTGCCTGCAATGCCAGAGATGCCTCCTGCACAGGAGACATAGGTTCGATCTCTGGATTGGGAAGATCCCCTGGAGAAAGGAAATGACAACCCACTCCAGTATTCATGCCTAGAGAATCTCATGGACAGAGAAACCTGGTGGGCTACAGTCCATGGGATTACAAAAGAGTTGGACACAAGTTAGCGACTAAACAACAGCAAGGACAACTCAAAGCAATTTCTGTGGATATACATAATTTTAAACATTCCAGTAGCACTACAAGGCTTCTAAAGAGAGCAGCATTCTTGGCCCTACCAGGTCTCTTGGCTGCTAAGCCTCACCTCCCAGAGTCAGCCATGTTTGATTCTTTCAGTTTTTCTTTTGCTGTTTATCACCTAGAGCCCTGTGCCCCCTACTAGTAGCTCCTCTCCCTGGACTTTTCAGTTTTAGACATTACTTACTGACTTCACTGGAGACAATGAGGGCTAAACCCTTTCGTGGTTGGGCTTCACTTTCTATGGTACATTTACTTTCCCCTGGGATGAACCCCTTGTTTCCTAGATCCTCTGTCATCTCCTTTATTGGTTTACTCTATTGTTTTTGTGGAGCATATCCTTAAGTAATTCCCTAAAGTGTGCAAAAAGTCCCCCTTTCATCCCTCCCCACACTCTCACCTTCCGGGTGCCAGGACTCTGCAGTCCCAGGGCCTTTACAGGGAAACTTGTAAAACTGAGGCAGGTTGCTTCCTGCTTGCTTCTCTCAAGAAGGCTATCGGCAGAACTAAGATGCAGTTCAAGTAGGGGTGACTTCTCTTTGTCAGTTGTTCACAGTTTCCAGCATTTACCTGCCATCTCTTCTTTGCTGTCACCTTGCTCATTTCTTTGTCCTTACTGATTCCTACCTTTTTATTCCCTTACTCTCATTTTAGTGGGATTTCAGCAGGAAATGTAAATAAGTAAAGGCCTATGTTATCCTGGCATATTTAATTAGAAGATCCCTAGTCCAATTTTCAAATATGAGGAAAGGCTGAGCCTGAAAGAGTTGAAGGAACTTACCTAAGGCCCCAAAGCCACCACATGGGGAAACTGAACCGGGATTAATTTAGCTTTGAGATCAATTTGACTCTAAAGGT
Source organism: Nanger dama (assembly GCA_917880005.1). Taxonomy (NCBI): domain Eukaryota; kingdom Metazoa; phylum Chordata; class Mammalia; order Artiodactyla; family Bovidae; genus Nanger; species Nanger dama. The sequence continues at coordinate 5,990,404 of CAKJTW010000066.1, forward strand.
GATGCCTGAAATGTCAGCACCAGATGCCCATCCTTCAGGAAACTCCAGGATGGTCCTAGAAGCCCCAGAGAACAGAGGGAGCATGCTACAGACTCCCAGAGACCAGTTTGCATGGAACAGTAGGGGGGCCACAGCCGACATTTGGCTCTGAGTCCCAAACCACAGCTAAGAGCTTGGCCACGCTCACCTCATGAAGTTGCCTTTATATCTTTATTCTATGAACCTTGTTTGTCCCAAGTCTGTTACATGTTGTAAGGTGTCTGAATGTTTTCCTTCCACACCCAGGTGTAAGTGGGGGATGCCCCTCAGGCTGTGTAGCCACACTGAACAAGAAATGCCTAATAAGGAATGTTGCAGGCAGTCCTTGGTCTGCATTGCATAATGAAAAGTCATCACAATCAACAACTACATGAAGAGCCTGTGGCTGTTTCCACATTTTCAGTATTGCACACACTGCAAATGTCTGATCTCTACAACACTGTCTCTGATGAGAGCTGCTGACTTTGGAATAACACATGGGACAAAGGCCACTTTTGGGGAATGTCTTGGGGGAAGGGCATCAGCAGTACCATCTCCCAGGAAACGTGCCCCAGACTCTCACTGACATTTATTCTGAGGTGGAGAGACACAGGAGGGAAGGTTTTAGAGGTGGTGAGGCCTTTGACAATGCAAAGACCAAATCACCACTCCTAGTCTCTAGCTAACCCCTGGAGGCCTTTGCCATCTATTCTTAAGATATTTATTTATTTGGCTGCAACAAGTGTGAGTTGTGGCACTCAGGATCTTTAGTTGCAGCATGGAGGCTCTTAGTTGAGACATGTGGGATCTAGTTCCCTCACCAGGGATTGAACTTGGGCTCCTTACATTGGGAGCACAGAGTCTTAGCCACTGAACCACCAGGGAAGTCCCACCTTTGTCATTTAGAAATGGAGTCTTCAAGATGTTATCTGGTCTCTTCCTTGTTCAGTAAGGAGACTCAAGTGACCGAGCTCTCCCCATTGTTCACATGCCTTCTGTAGAGGAGCCGTTTTACTTTAGAGTATGGGGAATACTGGTAAAATCCCTTCCACTTCTCACTTATACATCCAGCAAATATTTACTGAGCTCCAACTCTATGCAAGGCACTGTTTTTTGCTCTGGGAACCCAGCAAAAGAAGACAACCCATGACTTCTGCCCTCTTGGAGCTCAGGTCCCATTGGAGGAAACAGACAATAATATATATAATGGGATAGCACATACATGCTCAGTCGCTTAAGTCATATCCAACTCTTTTGTGACCCCACGGACTATAGCTTGCCAGACTCCTCTGTCCATGGGATTTCCCAGACAAGAATATTGGAACAGGCTGTCATTCCCTTCTCCAGGGTATCTTCTCAATGAAGGGATTAACCCATGTCTCCTGCACTGCAGGCAAACTCTTTACCACTGAGCCACCTGAGAAGCCCCATAATGGGACAGTACTCAGTCATAAAAAAGAATGCAATATTGCCATCTGCAGCAACATGGATGGACATAGAAAATACTATACTTAGTGAATTAAGTCAGACAGAGCAAGATATTTTATGTTATCACACATGTGGCATCTTAAAAAATAATATAAATGAATCTACATACAAACTACACCTTTACAAACCAGAAGGAGACTCACACCAGACATAGAAAACAAACTAATGGTTACCAGAGGGGAAAGGAAAGGGAGAGGAATAAATCAGGAGTATGAGAGGAACAGATACAATCTGCTATACAAAAATAGATCAGCAACAAGCATTTACTGAAAACCACAGGGAATATATTCAGCATCTTGTAATAACCTATAATGGAAAATAATGTGGAAAAATACATATAAAACTGAATCACTCTGCTGTACATACCTGAAACTAACACAATATTGTAAATCAAATATACTTCAATAAGATAAAAATTCAGTCCCAAATTTGAGATGCTTCTAAATAATGTGTTAGGGAAAATGAGGAAAGCTTTTGAACTTGTATTTAAATTTTTCAAACACTTGTGAAAACTATTAACAGCCTCAGGCTTTGGATAGGTCATATCCAAATTCCAGATTTCGTAGGCTCTACTTCCAGTAGGCTGGACCCCCCACCATGATCTCCAGAGGGAGCCTAAAACACCACAGATGACACAGTTTTGATCTTGATGTAACACCTAAGCCTCCTAGATGGTCAGGAGAGCATACGGCTATGTGAACCTGGGCTCCTCCAGGTGATTCTGCAGCCAACAGTTTATCCTTAAGCACCAATGACTTGTCACTGCCCTTCTCTGCCTCTTCATAGCTTTGTCATCGTCTCACTAGCACATACAAACCCAATGCCCCATTATTACCTAGGGCAGCTCTGAAAAGTTTTGGTTGGTGCTGACCTATTGGGAAAACTGAAAATTGGGAATTATCTGTGAAATTTGCACTTCCCATTTACCACCACATCCCAGAACAGCATTTTGCATTTTCCTTTTTGCCTCAAGTACTCAGTATAATTGTTCACATCCACTGAGCACAGACTGCCTACTCAACCACTGCTGAGTCCTCAGGAGGTTAAATAAATTTAATTTTCTCGGCTAATGGTAGGAGGGGACCCAAACAAATTAACAAAGCACTCGCTGACCTTTCCTGTCTTACAACTACTTCCAACCAGCACAGAGGTAAATGATCAGAGATCTGGGCTTCCCCAGCCTACACCTCTCATTTCTTCTACAGGGGCCAGAGGCCACAAGGGTGGGAAGATGGGCCTCAGAGCTAGTGCACACTTAAGATTTTGTTTTCAGCTGCCTCCTCTTCTTTACCCGGATTTGTAAAATATCTTTTGAGAGACTTGTGAATTTGGTGCTGAAGCGGCACCTAAGAATTCAGTGTTCAACTTGCAGGAGTTGCATTAGCTGGTTTTTAAATCTTGAAATCAGCCATGGGGAAGCCCTCACACCACAGAAACTGGCAAAAGCTACAAGTCCGAGTTTCCATGTCCTCACCCTCAGGCTGGTTAAGATGGCTGTTAGTCAGGACACTGCTGCTAAACCCATAGGGAATTTGGAGGGCTCTGAGCACGTGAGAGGGACCCTGGTAGTCGCTGGTGTAGGGCTGCTGGGGGTACAGGTGTTGGGGGGTGGAGAGGGAGGTTCAACCAACCACACTCAGCTATGCCACAGCCTGAGCTGATTCATCCACCTTACCTCCTCCCAGACCAGAAAAGAAGTCCGACCAGCCCATGTGTGAGGAGCATGAAGACGAGCGCATCAACATCTACTGTCTCAACTGCGAAGTGCCCACCTGCTCTCTGTGCAAGGTCTTTGGGGCGCATAAGGACTGCCAAGTGGCTCCCCTCACTCCACGTGTTCCAGAGGCAGAAGGTAACACGCCCTCCTGCCCCTCCTCCAAAGCCCCTTCCAAGTGTGATTGAAGGAGAGATGCTCACAGGCAGGACCATAGGGGCCTGAGGCTGCAGGGGAGAGGAGGGTGTTGGCAGAGCTGGAAGGACTGCTGCATGCCCAGGAGAGTGGTGGGGAAGGTGGGAGAGGGAAGGGTGCAGAGGGTCAGGAAGGGGTGTGGAGGGGAAAGGTCGCTATTTTCCCACCATTACAGGTTTAAGATGAATACTATTATGGGGCCCAGTCCCAGCTCAAGCTGCTTAAACACTGAGGTTCAGCCCATAGGAAATAAAAGGGTAACTTCTTACTCCAGTCTCAGAATATTTTTCTTTGTTCATCAACCAAAGATTCCTTTGGCCCTCCTCAAGGCCTCTTCTCTCCCACTCCTATCTGGTGGAGTTACAATGACTGGCATTTTGTTAAATGTTTCCTTAGGCTAGTCCTCATGCCTGGGTTAAACTGTCCCCCTAGGTCAGCCCAGAAGGCCTCGTTTGGGTCTGACACATGCACCCCCCACTCCAGGGCCTCAGCATCATCCTCTTATTATAAGCAAATATGGGGTGTCCCAGCTTTTCGCTAACCTGCCGGCCTACAACACACAGGCAGATAGGAACTTATCCATTTGATGCAAATAAACAAGGGGTTGTGGGCTCAGAGAGCTGTGACCAAGTCTCAGCATCTAGGATTTGAGCAGCTCCACATCTCAGCTTCTTCCTCTAAGAATCACACATTCCACAGTTAGTGTTTTACTCACCAAATATAGAACAGGAATCAAATTTGGAAGTCAAACCTTTGGGCGACTCCAGTTACAACCAGTGAGTACTAACTGCTAAACCAGCAGGATTTAGCAAAATAGCTATACAGTTATTTATTGTTCTATCCACTTATGACTTACCCGCCTTTTCCTTTTACCTGCCCCTACCCAAAGTCACAGCCTATTGTAACTGAATGGCACCTGGGCCACACCATTCCCCTCAGAGCCCTGAGACCACGAGGGATGGACAGAGGCAGGCTGACAGGACTTCAGTCCTGCTCCTGTTTGGCCAGAGCAGCATTATTTGATCCATTGGGATTATATATTAGCTCCCATTTGGAAAAAGGGTTCTGCAGCTTTAAAATGTTCTAGAACCACTGTTCTGGCCCAGTCTTCTTACTTTATGTGTGAGACAAGTAGGATCCAAACTGATTACATGGTTTGCCCAACATCACAGAGAAACTAAAAGGCAGAGTTGGACCAAGCATGTAGGTTTCCGGAGTCCCATTCATTCCGTAAGTATAAACAGTGGAATCGCTTCAGGTCAAAAGAGCCTGAGGGGAATTTTAAGCTAAAAAAAATGTTTTCCCCTAGAAACAGTGCAATGTTAGTTTCAAGTCTGTAATGACTGAGTCTAGTATACAAGTATTTGTTTGCATCTAGCACAGAGAAAGGTGCATCACAGGTATTTGGTGAATAAATGAAATATTTCCTAGTAAAACTAATCCTGAAGGCTTCCTGATGGTCCAGTGGTTAAGAATCCACCTGCCAGTGCAGGAGACATGGGTTCGATCCCTGTTGGGGAAGATCCCACATGCTGTGGTACTACTAAGCCCATGTCCCACAACTACTTCTCATGCTCTACAACAAGAGAAGCCACTGCAATGAGAAGCCTGTGCCCCACAACAAAGAGCAGCCTGGACTTGTGGCAACTAGAGGAAGCCTGCATGCAGCAACAAAGACCCAGCATAGCCAAAAATAGATATGTAAATCTTAAAAAAAAAAAAAAACTGATCCTGAGCTGCGCTATAATTCAAATAATTAAAGGTCCGAATAATTCATGTTGGACCCCTGATGTCACATATCGGTCTCCATTCAATTTATAAACAGTTCTTAGAATTATTTAGCTTGAATGTGCTATTCGCTGTCTATGGCTTATAATTCAGTGTTCTTAATGTTTTTTGGCAGGGTCACCGTCTTCATTAAAAATTTGATGAAAACTGTGAATCTTCTTCCCAGACAAATAAATGCATTTATACACCCATCCTTCCAGGATTTTATTTATAAGATTAGGAGATTCTCAGACCTCCCAGCCTCCCTGTTCCTCATTAGGGGGTTCTGTGGACCCTAGATTGAGAACTCATGAGAACAGTAGTACTAAGATAAACCCATAATCAGTGGAGGACTAGAAAGCCCCTAAAGTCTTGAATCCCTCTTTTCTCTCCATTAGTCCGAGCTCAGTGATGGCATTGCTGTCCTAGTGGGAAGCAATGATCGAGTCCAGGGGGTGATCAGCCAGCTGGAGAGCACCTGTAAGACGATTGAGGTGAGTCAAGTGGCTTCAAGTGAGGGTAAGTCACGTGTAAGCTCCTGGGGTTTTGTGGTTCCCTCGACACAACCGTAGAAATCCCTGCTCCAACATTTCAGTCTTTCCTTATAGAATGACCTCCCTTCTGCATGCGTGCATGCTAAGTTGCTTCAGTCATGTTCAACTCTTTGCAACCCTATGATTATAGCTCACTAGGCTCCTTTGTCCATGGGATTTTCTAGGCAATGGTTGCCTTGCTCTCTTCCATGGGATCTTCCTGACCCATGGATTGAACCCACATCTCTTATGTCTCCTGCACTGCAGGTGGGTTCTTTATCATTAGAGCCACCTGGGCAGCCCAACCTCCTTCCTGATGTGTCTCTAAAATATTCTCCTCCTGACACAGGAAGAGAAGATACCCCATGAGGCAACAAGGCAGATTTTACCACATTTATCAAGGTGGTGGTGACATGTGGTGGTGTTTCTTGGGAAACCCCATTTTAAAGGGTTAGCTACAAGAAATATCAATTCAGGGACTTCCCTGGTAGTCCAGTGGTTAGGACTCTGAACTTCCAATGCAGGGGTTCTGAGTTCAATCCCTGTCCAAGAACTAAGATCTCACATGCTACATGGCATGGTAAAATTTAAAATAAAAATCATTTCCCAAGTAATGACAATGAGTGTTGTTAAAGCAAAAAACTTTTGTGGGAATCCAAATGGTCTTAGGAAATGCTGTTTGGTACTTAAGAAAAGTTGTGCGCAGATTTGAGCTGCATGGTGGTGGTGTTCAGTTTGCAACCCCATTGACTCTAGCCCACTGGGCTTCTCTGTCCATGGGATTTTGCAGGCAAGAGTGCTAGAGTGGGTTGCCATTTCCTTCCCCAGGGAATCTTCCTGACCCAGGTACTGAACCTGCGTCTCCTGCATTGGCAGACAGATTCTTTACTGCTGAGCCACCAGTGAAGCCCAGTGTTCCATTTACCTGTATTCTTACAAAATGTGTATTGCTATATGCATGTCTTTTAATTTTATAAATGGTATTGTGTTGTACTTCTCATTCTGCTTAATTTTTTTAAAACTAAACATTATGCTTTAAGATCCATTCACATGTACATTCATTCCTTCAGTTTTCTCCAGGGAAAATAGAACAAAGTATCCATTTTACAGAGTTTAACCATGAAAAGTTAAATAAGCGTAAGCATAATGCTTAACACAGTGCATGGCATATGGAGAGTGCCTGATAAATACCCTAATCTGACCATTTTATTGCTTGAAAGGTGAATTCTAGAAAAGATAAAGGCCTGTTCTAAATAACTTCAGGACATCATCTCATTTTAGATTTACACATCACTGAAGTCAGTACCCTCTCTTCTCCATACTCATATTCCTGAAAAGACTCATGATGGATTTGCAACTGGTTTATAGAAGGAAAGTTTCCTCTTGGTGAAGAGCTCAAAGAGATTCTAAAATGGACAAACTTTTTTTTCCTTATTCACAGAAAAGGCCAAATAATACTTTATCATTAGGCCATGAATCAGCACTTGGTATGGTACCACCCTGAGTCTTGAGTATATAAATAGGAGTGTGTTGCTTGTGGGCAGTGAGTTCATCTCTATACCCATCTCTACTCAGACCTTCATCAGAGACCTCCGTCAGGGAATGGGCTTTCTCTCTGCATGTTGAGGCTGGAAAACAAAAACAAGAAAAGCCCTGGGTGACACACTGCCATTGAGCAAGTTCAAAGGTCTTAGCTCTATTCAGACAGCGTCAGAGGACACTGAGGACGAGGAGAGACTTGACAGCAGGTTTTCTTCCTGGAGGCTGGTCAGTGGCACAGAAGGAAGCCGCTGGTGTTCTTTCATTGAGAACAAGATGAGAAGGAACAGGTTTGGAGCTCTGCCCGCAGGAAGGAGTTAGTGTCAATATCAGGATGAACTTTCTGGCAATGAAGGTCAGCATTTTCACCCCTCTTATTCCTAATAAAAACACTGGGTGAATAGACACCCTTTACAACTATTTTCACAGTTCCCTGGAGGAACGTGTGTCATCATCCCCCTCCAGACTTCAAAATGAGTCTGCAAGTTGGTATGTGTGTGTGTTAAGTCACTCAGTCATGTCCGACTCTTTGCGCTCCCATAGACTGTAGCCTGCCAGGCTCCTCTGTCCATGGAGTTCTCCAGGCAAGGATACTGGAGTGGGTTGCATAGTGAAGCACATGAGGGTCTCCCCTGCAAAGCAGGTGAATTCTGTACCAGGGCCAGGGCCCCAGAGTATCTCTTTCTCCTGTCCTTCCTAGCTTGGTTGTTTTCCTTTATGGTTCCGTTCACCACCTGCCTGGAAACATCTTCTGAGAAGCCGTGCGTGGCTCCCAGCCAAAGGGGTGGGGTGCCCTTGTTGAAGCATTCTCTTTTCTGATTGATGAAGAGCACCACAGGGATGGGAACTAGAGCAGACCCAGGGGTGGGCACATCCTTCCCCTAATTACATGTCCTCTCCCTGTGGGGCCCCAACACCTGCCCTTTGAGTGTAACCTGTTCCTTGTGATGTCTAATGTTGTCCCTAATCATGTAATGTCTTGCAGGGTTAGGCTGGGCAAGCACCCGGCCTAGGACAAGCCCCTAAGATGCTGAGCTTAGAGTCAGACCCACTCAGGATTCTTGCTTTACAAATCATGGGTGCCACTGATATGAGCTTGAGTGGCGACGGGGGTGGCTTTGGGATGGATTGCAGTCAGGAAGGGCAGTCTGAACTGCATTGTGGGGAGTGGCGTTCCCTTTTTGCTGTGGGCTGAAGGTAGATGGAGGAACTGGTCTTCTTAGTCCTCCTGGCTCTGAGACATTCTCAGAGCTCGTGATGGCAGGTTGTTGGAGGAACTTCCGGGCTGTTCTAGCCAAGCCCAGCATGATCTAAAGCTGTATTTACCTCTCCAGACCTGGAGCTCTTCTGGGACGGACTGGGACAGGGGAGGGGCTGCTGGTGGGGGTGGAAAATTGTACTGCCTCAGGAGCTCTCTGCTTCCAGAAACATGTGCTTGACTTTCATTCCTCATTCCTAGAAAATGTTCCTTCCCCCTTGTCTTTACAAAGGCACCTATCCTGTTGTTCTGCAACACACCAGGCTTCCCTGTCCTTCACCATATCCAGAGTTTGCTGAAACTCATGCCCATTGATTTGATGATGCCATCCAACCATCTTGTCCTCTGTCATGCCCTTCTCCTCTTAACCTCAATCTTTTAGCATCAGGGTCTTTTTTAATAAGTCAGCTCTTCACATCAGGTGGCCATAGTATTGGAGCTTCAGCTGCAGCATCAGTCCTTCCACTGAATATTCAGAGTTGATTTCCTTTAGGATTGACTGGTTTGATCTCCTTGCTATCCAAGGGACTCTCAAGAGTCTTCGCCAGCACCACAATTTGAAACCATCAGTTCTTTGGTGCTTGGCCTTCTTTATGGTCCAACTGTCACACCCATACATGACTACTGAAAGATCACCAGAAAACCAAGAGAGCAGGCTATTCACACTAGCCCTCCCCAGGCAGCTAGGCTAGAAATAATCTTGTTCTGTGTGGATGCCCATCTAGGGGAAACAATTAAAAATATTTGATCTTGAGCTTTTCCAGTATCTGAAAACTACCACCTTTAATAAAATTCTCCAATGATTTTGCAGTGACAACAAATCCATTATATTTCCAAAACAGTGATTTTTTTTTTTTCCTTTTTTTGGTCGAACCACACAAGCATGTGGAATCTTAGTTTCCTGACCAGGGACTGAACCCACGTCCACTTCATTGGAAGTACAGAGTCTTATCCACGGGACTGCTAGAGAAGTCCCTCCAAAACAGTGGTTTTACCTGAACAGCTTTGAGACACTGTCCATGTAGTTACAAATATGAAGTAATGAATATAATAACAATCATTTTAATAAGCAGGCTAGAATTTTTAAAGCAGCCTAACAGATGCTTGAAGAACATATTTCGGAGGTTTGAATTTTAACTGTGCTACTTAATGCTATAACCTTGGACAAGTTACTTCTGCTTCCAGTCCTTCACCAGCCTCAGTGGTACAGGAGGGTTAATAAACTCTTTACAGTGTTGCTGTGATCACTGAGTGGGATAAGAAGCACATGCTGGCGGCTCCCAAAGTGTTACCTTGTATTGTTCTCACACTCCGCTTGGAAAGAGCACACTTCACCTAATGATGCTAATAATCATTTGAGCTACTGGAGCATCTTTTAAATCGTGCTAAAATAAGGCTTCAAGATCTTGACCAATTATGATGGCAGGGGGAAGCAACTCCCTGCAGTGGGAAAAACTGAAAATGAATGGAAGTAGATATTAGCTCTATGCTTTGGGGCTTTGTGATAACTTGAAATATTGGCGACAGAGGGAGGCTGGGCCCCTTCCAGGAAAGGTGCCAACTCTCCACAACAGACTAGAGTGAGTCAAACAGCTGCTTGGCTGGCCTTGAGCTGGTCTTGTGGTTTCAGTGACTCAAGGGGCTCAAGTCAGGGCTGGTACACCTGACCCTCAGCCTTTGGAGGGTTTCTCAAGGATCTTCTAAATGATCTGGACTAGCCCAGGAAACCTCTAGTGCCAGGAACACCTTAAGTTATAGCACAATTATTCTTCTGACATGAAGTGGGTGGCAACACCATGTGGTGGGAAAGAGCCTAAATTTAAGAGTCCTGAGACCCCTGGCCATTGAGCAGATTTCTTCTGCTGCACAGAGGTGCTGAGCTGGTGGAGGAGAGGCTGAACACCAGTCTATGTCCCTCGAGGGGTGGTGCTTTTCTAATTTGTCTGCTCCTTTTCTAGGGAAGCCTGTCAGAGACCAGGGTTATCATCCTATAGTCTGCATTCATGGGGCTTTCTCATGTGTTCATGACCAGAATTGGGCTTTACCAATGAGGGGTTGGCCTTGAATTCTTCAGAAGAATCATCCTGCTTTAATATAGTTTTTTCTTGAGCATGATTAATCTACTGTCTGATTTGGGGCAGGTGTCGAGGGGAGAAGGAATGAAACCCTGTTTGGCTTAATGAAGGTAATTCGGAGGTACTGTATGTCAAATGAGACTAGGTGGACCCTTCCAGACCCAGAGCCTCTGTTTTGAACAAAGGTGTCTGGAAAGTTGAGGAATGTGGTGGAGACTAGGTGGACCCTTCCAGACCCAGAGCCTCTGTTTTGAACAAAGGTGTCTAGAAAGTTGAGGAATGTGGTGGAGATATGAATGGGCTGGGTCGAGTCACAGTTGCTCAGTGACAAGTGGAGGGCTCAGAGCTTATCTTCAGCTCTATTTTGGTCACAGAGTCATGAGCCCTACGTGGCAAGAGCAGTAGACACAATCGTCTTAGGCTTTCCTGTCACGGCCGCGGCACAGTCCCAAACTGGGACTGACGTCACTGGGCTAGAATGTATAATTCACATTTCAGTGCTGTTGATGATCATCCTAAAACTTGCCCCACGTGGAAAAAGGTGTGTTATGTATAAAGAGGCACTTCACAGTCTGAAGACTCCAAATATCTCCACATTTACCTGAAGTTGTTGAGCCTTTGGAACTGCAGAATCAGAAGGGACCTTTAGCAATCATCTAAGCCCATCTCTTATTGTACAGATTAAAAAACCAAACCTGTCCTGAGTTAAATATTGTCCCTGAAATTGCCTAGCTATTTTTTTTTTCCTAGCTATTTTTTGCTGTTTTCTTTTGAGTGTTGAATGAAGAAGAGGTTTTGAGCATCCACTTAAATACATGCCTTTGGAAGAGAACGCAGTATTGATAGAAACTTGTGAGTGAGGGCTGAGGATTCCTAAATACAAGTCATATTTCATTTATCCAGTTGTTCAGACCGTCTTCCTCACATGTACATTATATACCATATTCTGACACACAATGCTTTGAAATAGTGATGAGATAAACAGAAAAAAATGTTCCTGCACTCAAGAAGGGTTTATTCCAGAGGAGGAGTTTAGACAGTAAGGCAACCAAATAAGATTGTTTTCAGAGAGGAATAAATGCCAGGGGAAAGGGTGAGCCAATGGAAAGTTTGTAAGGCCCCCTCAGACAGCCATTTTGCCTTTTTGCATTTGCTTTTCTTGGGGATGGTCTTGATCCCTACCTCCTGTACAATGTCACGAACCTCCATCCATAGTTCTTTAGGCATTCTGTCTATCAGATCTAATCCCTTGAATCTATTTCTCACTTTCACTTTATAATTGTAAGGGATTTGATTTAGGTCATACCTGAATGGTCTAGTGGTTTTCCTACTTTCTTCAATTTAAGTCTGAATTTGGCAATAAGGGGTTCATGATCTGAGCCACAGTCAGCTCCTGATCTTGTTTTTGCTGAGTGTATAGAGCTTCTCCATTTTTGGCTGCAAATAATATAATCAATCTGATTTCAGTGTTGACCATCTGGTGATGTCCATGTGTAGAGTCTTCTCTTGTGTTTTTGGAAGAGGGTGTTGGCCATGACCAGTGTGTTCTCATGGCAAAACACTATTAGCCTTTGCCCTGCTTCATTCCGCATTCCAAGGCCAAATTTGTCTGTTACTCCAGGTATCTCTTGACTTCCTACTTTTGCATTCCAGTCCCCTATGATGAAAAGGACATCTTTTTTGGGTGTTAGTTCTAGAAGGTCTTGTAGGTCTTCAGAGAACCGTTCAACTTCAGCTTTTTCAGTATTACTGGTTGGGGCATAAACTTGTATTACTGTGATATTGAATGGTTTCCCTTGGAAATGAATAGAGATCATTCTGTCATTTTTGAGACTGCATCCAAGTACTGCATTTCTGACTCTTTTGTTGACCATGATGGCTACTCCAATTCTTCTAAGGGATTCTTGCCCACAGTAGTAGATATAATGGTCATCTGAGTTAAATTCACCCATTCCAGTCCATTTTAGTTCGCTGATTCCAAAATGTCAATGTTCACTCTTGCCATCTCCTGTTTGACCACTTCCAATTTGCCTTGATTCATGGACCTAACATTCGAGGTTCCTATGCAATATTGCTCTTTACAGCATCGGAGTTTACTTCCATCACCAATCACATCCACAACTGGGTATTGTTTTTGCTTTGGCTCTGTCTCTTCATTCTTTCTGGAGTTATTTTTCCACTGTTCTCCAGTAGCATACTGGGCAGCTACCCACCTGGGGAGTTTCTCTTTCAGTATCCTATGTTTTTGCCTTTTCACACTGTTCACGGGGCTCTCAAGGCAAGAATACTGAAGTTGTTTGCCATTCCCTTCTCCAGTGGACCACGTTTTGTCAGAAATCTCCACCATGACCCGTTTGTCTTGGGTGGCCCTACATGGCATGGCTCATAGTTTCATTGAGTTCAATAAGACTGTGGTCCCTGTCATCATATTGGTTAGTTTTCTGTGATTGTGGTTTTCAGTCTGTCTGCCCTCTGATGAATAAGGATAAGAGGTTTATGGAAGCTTCCTGGTGGGAGAGGCTGACTGAGGGGGAAACTGGGTCTTGTTCTGATGGGCGGGGCTGGGCTCAGTAAATCTTCAGTAAATTTTGCAGTAGTCATGCATGGATGTGAGAGGTGGACTAGAAAGAAAGCTGAGTGCTGAAGAATTGATGCTTTTGAACTGTGGTGTTGGAGAAGACTCTTGAGAGTCCCTTGGACTGCAAGTCCATCCTAAAGGAAATCAGTCCTGAATATTCATTGGAAGGACTGATGCTAAAGCTGAAACTCCAATACTTTGGCCACCTGATGTGAAGAACTGACTCACTGGAAAAGACCCTGATGCTGGGAAAGATTGAAGGCAGGGGGAGAAGGGGACAACAGAGGATGAGATAGTTGGATGGCATCACTGACTCGATGGACATGAATTTGAGTAAACTCCGGGAGTTGGTGATGGACAGGGAGGCCTGGCATGCTGCAGTCCATGGGGCTGCAAAGAGTCAGACACAACTGAGCAGCTGAACTGAACTGACTGAATGAACAGTTAATGATAAAACCTAATAATGCTGCTTTGATTGACAGGCTATCTACCTACTCTTTAGTATATGATCATCTATTGTTGATTTTTTTTTCCCATGAGAAAGCACCCCTTTGCAGTCACACATCTTATTTTTTCTTATTTCCACTAAAATATAAGAATGGCTAAAAATTAGAGCCTGTCAATTTTAACATCTCTATAAAGGCAACATCTAAACAATGTTTTTAAGATAAATATTGTAGGTTACCTACTTGCTTCTAAAGAAGCAACCAAATGACTTGATTTTATTGGTTAGAAATAGTTAGTCTACCTATCATTTTACCATTTCCATGTGAGCAAGATAGTATTCCCTTTATATCCTCACCCCTTTTTGGTATACTTTATCCATACTGACTTCTCTCTAGAGACGGGATGGATTTTTTTTTTTTTTTTTGGTGGCTGCCCCATGTTGCATGTGAGATCTTAGTTCCCAGACCAGGGATCAAACCTGTGCCCAAAGCAGTGGAAGCACAGAGTCTTAACCAGTGGACCACCAAGGAAGTCCTGGGATGAATTTTTAGTTTCATTAGGGTATTACAGATATCTTTAATTTGTTCTTCTATATAAATAAATATAAATGTTACTGTCTCTGGCAGAACCAGGAGGAAGATCAAGTTGCAGTCAGAGGCTTTGCATCAGAATATGCTTGGAGGCCAACACCTAGTGTATTTATGATGGAGGTTACTTCAATTGTTAAACACACTCATGCAGAAACACATGTGTGTGGGCATGCGTGCAGACACACACACACACACACACACCACACCACACTACACTATACTCATAGGAACCACAGGCATCATATTTGAAAAAGTGAAAGTGTTAGTTGCCCAGGTGTGTTAGACTTTATGCAACCCCATGGACTCCTCCGCCAGGCTCCTCTGTCCACAGAATTCTTCAGGCAAGAATACTGGAGTGGTTAGCCATTCCTTTCTCCAGGGCATCTTCCTGACCCAGGGTCGAACCTGGGTCCCTCACATTGCAGACAGATTCTTCACCATCTGAGCCACCAGGGAAGTCCAAAATATTTGTAAAAGTAATCTTGAAGGTTCGGAAAGTATATGTCTTGATTCAGTTAGTACACAGTAAAGTGGGGGAGGTACCCAGACTGGAACTGGGCTTAAAGATACATGTCTTTTTCCTCAAATAAATGAAAAGCTATGACAAAAACAAGGAGAAATCTTTGAGGTGGGGACATTTATTTTGTGTGCAGAAGAGATAAACATGGTTGATATCATGCTTTTGCATGTAACAGCTGTCCTTTAAAGTATGCTGTCTGCCAACATTTTGATAATGCAGAGGTTCACATGTTTTCCATTCCATTTTTAGGTTACTAGAAAGACTCTGCTGAAAGCATTCCAGGTCTACATTTACAAAGGCACAGTGGATATGACATCAGAGTAATCATTATCAGTAGCAAGGTGGCCTCTGAGAGTGTTTTTTTTTTTTTTAATAGCATATACACCTGTTCCCTAATTGCCTCAGGGGGCAAGTTGATAAACTGAAGTGTTTGGTGTTCATGGACTTTCACAGCACTTTGAAAGTCTCATAGCCCAGAAAGATGGAGGGTTGACCATGCTAATATCTCATGTGTTTCTTCTACCTCAGAGTATGTGTAAAAAATAGAATTTCAACTTCATGGAGTATACCTATTTCTCATTTTAATATGACATTAGGTTAACGTGAACATCTTAAGTGAATTTCTGAAACTTTGTAAGTACCATTTTCATAATTCCAAAAAAATAAACATGTGTTTTTCCCACTTCAGAAACAGAGTTGTCTAACTCTTACATATTTTACATAGAATTATATAAAGGCACATTCAGCAAGAGGAAAAAGAAAAAAAAACACAGAAGTGAGGTTTTCCTCCTAGAAAGTAGAAAATACAATAATTTTCCTCCCATCCACCTGAACACTGGGAAAGTATGATGAGTTTTTGATCTTACAATGTCTGATACATAGTAAGCACTTAGGGAATCTTGTTAAAAGAATTATAATGAATACGCTTCTGAAACAATTTGAGCTTTCTTGCCTGTAAAAGCCTACTTTCAGCTTTCAGCACGGTAGCTTTGTGAAGAGGCATATATTTAGTTCATAAGTGGTTCACATACATTTTTTTCAAATTAAAGCAAATCAAGCTACTTGGTTGGAGTAGCAAGGACCCAAGAGTTCAGAAACCTTGGCTATATGTGAGGCACCAATGCTAAATGGCAAATGACTTGAGAAAGTGACTTAACTCAGCTAGGTTTCAGTTTCCACATGATTGAAATAATTGGTCTGGAGCAGGTTACTTCTGAGAGTCCGGGCTTCCCAGGTGGTGCTAGTGGTAAAGAACCCACCCACTAATGCAGGTAGACATGAAATGTGGGTTTGATCCCTGGGTCAGGAAGATTCCCCTGGAGGAGGGGTATGGCGACTCACTCCAGTATCCTTGCCTGGAGAACCCCATGGACAGAGGAGCCTGGCAGCCGGCAGTCCACAGGGTTGGGTACAACTGAAGCAACTTAGCACACATGCACTCACTTCTGATAGTCCACATAGCTTCAAAATTCTACAATTGAACGACTCAAATTAAGGAAAATGGAATCTAAATTTCACAAACATTGACATAGTGCCTACCGTATGCTAGGCAATATTATGAGTGCTTTACACCATATATAGTCATATAATAATAAAAAGTACACACTGTGCATGGGGTAGCATTTTGGATACTGTAAAGTATAAGCAAATGATAGTTGCTGTTAAAATGACAGTAATTTTATTAAGGATCAATATAACACAAATCATTTTTTAAAAGCAGACAAAAGGGCTTCCCCAAGGTCTCAGTGGTAAAGAATCCACTTGTCAATGCAGGAGACACGGGTCGATCCCTGGTCCAGGAAGATTCCACATGCTGTGGAGCAACTAAGTCCATGAGCCACAGCTACTGAGCCCGTGCACCTAGAGCCCATGTGCCACAATTAGAGAAGCCACCACAATGAGAAACCCATGCACTGCAACTAGAGAGTGGCCCCTGTGCGCCACAACTACAGAAAAGCCTGCCCAGCAACAACGACCCAGCACAGCCAACAATAAATAAATAAAATTATTTAATTTTTAAAAAGAGCAGGATATTAACAGAAATAGTATAATATAAGAATAAAGTAGTTGTTCCATTTAAACCACTCAATGTTAGATGGCTGACATAAGCTATCTAATTTTTATCTGGCTAAGAGAATACTTAGTCACTTATTTGACTAAGAAAATCCCACCTGACTGGGATTTTCAGGTGGCTTAGTGGTAAAGAATCTGCCTATAATGCAGGAGACACAGGTTTGATCTCCGGGTTGGGAAGATCCCCTAGAGAAGAGCATGGCAACCCACTCCAATATTCTTACCTGGAGAATCCTATGGACAAGAAGCCCGTGGACTATAGTCCATGGGGTCACAAAGAGTTGGACACGACTGAGCAACTAATCCACGACCACTACCACACTTAAACTCATTCCAAAGCAAGATATAAAGCTATTATATAAACCACCACCACTACAACACTTAAACTCAGTCCTGTCCACACTTAAAACCATGTCTATGAAATTCTCCACTTATAAAACACAAGATTGAAAAATAATCCAGGGGTTTCCTGGCAGTCTAGTGGTTACGATTCAGCATTTTCACTGCCCTACCCGGGGTCCAGTCCCTGGTCAGGGAACTCAGATCCTGCAAGCTGCATGACTCATCAAAAGAAAAAAAAATCATCCATCCACTTAGCCAATTTGATTGATTGGGGAGAGTCTTAAGCAGCAAGTATGATTGGGATTTTCAACACAGTAGGTATATATAACAGTAGGTATGTATACCAAAAGGATAGCCTAAGGGGGAAAGAAAAAAAAATATCCTATATAAGTAAAGTTTCTTTTCTCCTGAAATGCCTACGTAATTTTTCCAGACACTCTTTGAACACTAACATTAGCTAACCCAACTAACAGGAATGCTGCAGAAAACAGAAACAGGAACTCTGTGAGAAGTTTGATTACCTGTATGGCATCTTGGAGGAGAGGAAGAATGAAATGACCCAAGTCATCACCCGAACTCAAGAGGAGAAGCTGGAACATGTCCGTGCTCTCATCAAAAAGTATTCTGACCATTTGGAGAACGTGTCAAAGTTGGTTGAATCGGGGATACAGTTCATGGATGAGCCGGAAATGGCAGTGTTTCTGCAGGTAAGTATCTCTCTGGCCCCAGAGGAAACAAACCAAGACGGTGGGTGCTGAAGAAGGACTGTCATTGCATTTTCAATATTTTTTGTACATCTCACTTAGATCTATCTTCTCAACTAAAATATATGTGCTTATCTCTCCATCTGTTTAAACTATTTCACAAGCATATATTTAAGGTACCATGGCATTGCTTAAATATAAAATGGATCTGGTATAGAAAACAGTAGTTATTTACAGCATTTAAAAACTAAGCTATGAGATGTTTAAGAGACAGCAAAGGAAAAAATTCAATCTCAACACATCTTTGATGAAAACAATTTAAGTAGGCTTGTCTTTTGTTTGCTTCCACAGAATGCCAAAACCCTGTTACAAAAGTAAGTAATTTTCATTTTGTGAAAAAAGTATATCTTTCATTTTTACCCAGTGCCATCAAACTTTACACAGTAACAGAAAGTGGGAACTTGTCTTTTTGCAGAATTTCTGAAGCATCGAAGGCATTTCAGATGGAGAAAATAGAACATGATTATGAGAACATGAACCACTTCACAGTCAACCTCAATAGAGAAGAAAAAATAATACGTGAAATTGATTTTTACAGAGGTTTGTTATTCTTGTGACCATTTGCCCAAAACTGCAGGTGTGTGAAAGTGGCAGAAGGTTTTAGTGGGAGGAAAGGGGGATTCAGGATCATCTCCAGAATGGATGTTGACAACTTCACAAGGATCATAATCCAATATGAAGCTCTATTTCTTGACAGAATCAAACAGTTTGTGGATGTTGTTTATTTAGCTTTGCCTATCACAGTGCTTGTTATCATCTGGTTACAGGGCATTAACTCTGAGTCATCAAATATTTAATCATTGATAGTGATGCCAATAGCTCAACTTCAACTGTACACAACGTGTTAGCCATTATGATAATAATGTAAAGTGTCATCAGCTGTAAGGTTAAGGATGAGATAAAAATAAAACATGGAAGACACTTGGATTTAGATACTGTACCATTAGCACTTTCACTAGTGAGTGAGTCATATAGTGAGTCATAGAGTAAGTCACACCTGGAAATAAAACTGAGGCTATGTGATCAAATGTACTCCATGAGTTATAAACACATCCCTCTCATCTGGCCCAGAAATCCCATTCTTGGAAATTGATCCAGATGAGAGTTGAAAAGAGAAGCTCAGTTAGATGATAAGCCTCCTTGGCTAGACCACTGTAATGCCATGGATTTATATCAGTGTCCACAGACATAACTTTAGAAGTAAATCTTCAGGATAGACCTTCTTTAAAAATTACTTAATACTGTCTATCATTAATATTGCCTGAGGAAATATTAAAATCAGTGAGTTATAGTACTGATACTATGTATAAGACAGGTAGCTGAGATCCTACTGTATGCAGGGAACTCAACTCAGCACTCTGTGGTGACCTAAATGGGAAGGAAATCCAAACAAGAGGGGATAGATGTATACTTATGGCTGATTCACTTTGCTGTACAGCAGAAACTAATACAACATTATAAAGCAGCTATACTCCAATAAAAATTAACTTTAAATAAACCACATTGAAGACATCACCCCCCCAAAAAAAAAACAACCACACAAAACCAGATCAGTGGGTTACAAAGAGTCACGGCGTTAACTGTGGCAAAAATCATCCTTCGCTGAACAAAGGAGGTGAGAAGTTAAATAAGACCAGGGTTTTGTGTGTCTTCTGACATAAGGAAGAGATGTGCTTTTCCATTTAATTTGATAGAAAAAGTAAGTGACAGTCCCAGCCCTCCAGGAACTGGCAGATGTGACAGAGCATGATGGATATGGGAACAGGCTCTGGGGGTCAGGCAGAGGGTGCTCGGTGGTCGAGAGGACCACACTTTGTACTGGGGAGGGGAGCAAGCAGAGTGGTGATGACTGGGACCACTTGCACAGCATCATGTCCACATTTAACTGGAAGTGCAAGCTCCCTGCTGCTGTCAAGTGTCTGATGGAGAGGATTCCATAGCCCTGACCTTAATCTGAGCTACAAATATTGGCCAGTCATGTTTTTCATAGCCGCAATGGTAATTATAACAATATGAAAACACATTACCTTATCAGAGGATGAAGATGAAGAAGAAGAGGGAGAAGGAGAAGGTGAAGAAGAGGGAGTAGAAGTGGAAGAGGCGGAAGACGCCCAGACTGAGTCATCAGGGGGAGATGAAAGTACAGAGAGAGGCCTGGAGCCCTCTCCACCGACCTTGGAGCTCCAGGCTGCCCCTGAGGCACCCCCAGTTTTCTCTCCGGACCCCCTCCAGCCCTGCTACCTGCTGTGGAAGCCCCAGTGACACAGGTAACTCAGTTCTGAGTTCCCTCTTGCAGGACACGCAGGTGTGCCTCCTTGCTGAGTAGCTCAATTTATTCTACCTCAAGTAAAGGAAATGCTACGCCAGGCGTTTGTATATGGAGGACACGAGATTTGAGCGCCATTACAGTGTCAGGGAGAAAGTCTTCTAGGGCGTTCAGCAGGGTCTTTGTGGTTATAACCGGTTGGAAAGACTCAGTTTCACATAATTTTCCCACCCTTAAATCTGAGGCAATCTATAGCATTGTGTATGTGTGTGTTAACATGTGAATTCATAGAGAGCTGAGAGCATGGCATTGACTCTTAGTATAGATACAGGATATAGGTTGAGAGATAAAAATGGTTATATTTTCAGAATTTTCAATTTTCTGTAGGTAATAAAGAAACTAGAGAAACCATGCTAGTTTATGTCCCTGTTGCTTACCCTGAAACAGAACTATAGCTTTTGGTCAATGGGCAAATAAAGGAAGCTGAGGTTTCCTATGTCTCTGTCATTTGATGAGATGATGTGTTGACAGAATTGTCTTTAAAAATTTCTTATGAAATTAGCTCATCCCAGACACTGTCTGTGGCTGTCCTGTGGCTGACTTTATGTTTTCTAAGATGTCACTGTTTGGTTCTCAAGCCTCTGTACTGACTTCACGACACCTTTGACAGTCCCAACCCGTTGAGTTTGTGGGCAATGAAGACTTACAAAAAAAAAAAAAAAAAAATAGTCCTGGTTTCAACATGGATTGGAATTATCAATAGAAACAAAACTGCAAAGAGGGAACTCAGAGATGGAATTATATCTTACGCTCTGTCTCCATAGGAAACTAAGCTAAAAGACTATAATTCCTGGAATCTTGAAATTTTAGGTGTACCAATTGCAGTGAAATCGAAATGGGTATGATAATTAAATGACAGTTGGGTTTGATCAATTACATTTCAATTTGGGGTTTGAGAAAAGAGGTTTTGGGGGACCCATGTATAATATACAAAATTAATTCTGGTCAATAGTTTGCCCTTTCTTCCATTATATGCTATTTTATAAGCAAACTTTGTTCTAGGCTTCTGCTATCTACCTGACCAAGGCCACAGTCTAGTGAGACAAGCCCAGGAAAGACGAGGGGGCACAAATAGATGCTGAGACAACAATGCTGGCTGCATTCCTTGCCCTGAGCCCTTGTGGAGGGTGGGCTGAGCTGAAACACGCACTAGATCGGGCCCACACACAGAGAGCTATCCCTTTGCAAACCTGAAGGGAACTAAAATCCACTGCTTTTCTCTTTTTTTGCTTTTGAATTTATCCATCCTGTGAAGGGGGAGGTGGTGCCCACTGGCTCCCAGCAGACCACAGAGTCTGAAACTCCAGTCCCAGCAGCAACGGACACTGCGGATCCCTTGCTTTACCCTAGTTGGTATAAAGGCCAGACCCGGAAATCCACCGCCAACCCACCTTCCGCCCCAGGGAGCGGAAGTCTCGGGCGCGTAGGGCCTTCAGGTTCCGAGGATGCGCATGCGCGGAAGGCTGAAGGGGCGGAAGCCGCAGCCAGGGAGAGGGCAGCAGTGAGTGGTAAGGATGCTAGCTCACCTGCAGCTACTTCTCAGGTTAGTGTCAATGAATGCTCTGGGGTCTGAATGCTCTCTGCGCCGCCTGGTCCTGCTGGGATGGCAGCAAGAATGGAAGGGCTTCTGAAGGGGCGGACAGAACCTGGGGCCTGGGGGATAAGGGGAACGACTCATCCACCCCAAGTTGGCTTGTTTTTCTAAGCCTGATATGAAGTGAAAGAGACACCAATTTAACTTTACTCTGCCCATGCGTGGAGACTTCACACCTGGTTGCCCAGGGGCGGGAGTGCAAGTGGGCCTGGCCCCTAGGCATGCAGGTGAAAGCTGCTTGTCTGCAGTGACTGCCTGGCGTCCCTGGTCCTCCTCTGCACTGGCCACTGGCCCTTGTTGGGCCTTTTCTGCGTCCTCTCTGAGCTTCCAAAGACTAATCACTTGCTTCTGTGTCGTTTCCAACACCTAGCAGGCACGTTTGAGTCAAGTGCTATGTCGGCTCTGGAAAATAACCTCTGATTCTTGGGTTTTGGTTTTGAGAGCGTGCTGGTGAAGGCTGGACAAAGAGTTTTGGCTTTATTAAACCGGTGCTTCCTACGCATGTGCTGCTGGGAGCAGAAAAGTACAGACTTCCCTCCTTTGGAATTTTTAAGGGGTCATTTAATACTTTTTTTTTTTTTTAATCAAAATGCAAGTTTGAAGTTCATTTCTTCTTCCTAACACTGGGCTAGATGTTTGCATGGCTCAAAGAAGATTCCATAGAAGAAATCTTCTACAATTTCTTCAGAAAGAAGAATGTTCATGGTTACTTCATACCCATGAGTATTCTTAAATGACGTGTGGGTGTTGCCCAGACAGGGGCTGGCGGAATAAATATGCTCGAGTTCCATGCTCCTGGGTCATCAGGTGATTTCAACAACAAACAGCATTTTTTCAAAAATCATAAAATTCTTACTGTCTTAACTGTCTGCTCAAGTGAACCTCGATTTCCATGAGGTAATAAATGGAAATGATTTTTGGAAAATTCAAAGATGGACTGCTTTCGTGCCATGTATTTATTTTCACGAATGAAAAATGACAAAAAAGATATGTTTTGTGTGAGGAAATCTTTGAAGGTTGATTTAGGTTGTAAAAGAACTGGAGTAGAAAGTTTTCTAAAAGACGGATGGGAAGTTTATTTCTAGAAAGTTTATGGGATCCTTACATACTTAGGGGATTTTGAGTCAGGCTGAAAAACAGTAATACAATAACCCAAGATAGGAACACAATCGAAATGAAAATGAAAAATCCATCTGAATGAAGATGAAAATATTATTTGTGATAATGTCAGTGAAGCTTTCTTCTTGTTTTCTCACAGGAGTTAGGAATCTGCCTAGCACTTTTGGCTTTTCTTATACTTCACTACATCTGGCGTCAGATTCAATGCTTGATTTTTACTTTAATGGGTAGGAAATCTTTTCTTTTCCCTTGACTAACATCTCATGTAGCTCTTCAATAATGTTTCTCTTCTGTAGGCCCAGAGATGAATTTCTCCCCCAATTCTGAGGCTCCGCCAATCTAAAAAGACCCAAGTTCCCAAGCACTACTCGTGGCCTCACAGCCCCTTCCTGAAGAGAATCACTCCGTCATCTAATCCTGCATGGAAGGGGATCCTGACTCAGAACGAGACTCATTGGGCAATTATTCAGTAATCCAGTGGGAGTGGACCCTCCATAATAGCCATTGAAAGTGTTAGTCACTCAGTCCTGTCCAACTCTGCAACCCCATGGACTGTAGCCCACCAGGCTCCTCTGTCCATGGGATTCTCCAGGCAGAATAGCCATTAGAGGAGGCCATTTTCCAAAGATGTCCAGAATGTTATGAGTAGTCTGCTCTTAGATCGATGACCAGCAAAGGCTTCATACAGGACTATGCAGGTTTCCATCAGTTCAGTAGCAGCATATCATCTGCCTCACCAGAGAGGTGCCCAGGTGGGCAGGTAACTGCTTTGGTGGGCAGGTAGACCAGGTGACTTCTGGTTCTCTTTGCACCCTCGGAGTCCACAGTGTCTCTCCTAAGAGAGGGGAGCCCAGGCGCAGTCACATAATGGGCATTTCAGCCAAGTGAGATCTGAATGAATAAGGAGCCAGAGGGCCAGTGTTCATCTACTGGCTATAACAAATTAGAACTAAAGAAAAGTCATAAAGCCAACAGACAATATATTATTTTTGGTATGTTGTCTCATAGTCAAGCCTTTTCTTGATGACTGTTAGGAGGTTTAGGGACTAACCATCTTACTCCATTTGTAATCTTTTGAATATTATCAGCTTCATGAATCATATTTAAAGATTTAAACCCCACGTACTTTTGAGTAAATGACTCTGCTGACCTGAGACCCAGCTCCCTGTGCCTGTAGCTCAGAAGTGATCCGGGGTGACTGGAGCTGAAAGGGCTCAGCTATTTCTGGCTGGCTGACTTTTCCCGGGTTGACACTGACTCTCCTGGAAGTTCCCCTCATAGCTCCTTTCTGCCTCATTAGCTGTCTACTCAGCGATGGCAGTAGGCTCCCCATGGGTCCCTGTCATGCCTATAACTGTGTGTGAGTGGCACCTACCCCAGTGTCTAATAGTCATAACCTGTGTATTCTAGAGTGTTCTGAGTGTCTTCATCAGCTCAAGGGCATAACTCCTCCTCCTGTCATTTGTGATGAACAACAGGGGGAAGAAGTTACAGGTCATGGGCTCAGTGGGGCAAGTGGGGAGGGAGAGAAAAGTCTGTGCATAATTGGAATATCCTGAATAACTGTGGATCTGAATAATTGTCTGAAGAGTTCAGTCTGTATTCTGAGAGTTCAGGTTTGGGACTTTGTTGCCATATGTCCTTATAACGCTTCTCTGAGGCTGCGGGAAGTCATGCTTCTTGTCTGCTGTCCACTGGAGCCCGAGTTATGGATGCTGTCATTCACATGCCTGTCGTGAGGGTGAGGCAGGGGGGTGGGGTTGTGGGTGGAGGGTATGGTGAACTGACTTTCATTACTGCCAAGAACCTTGGGTAGTTCTTGGTGTTTGAGAAAGAGCCTTTCACCTAGAGAAGGACCCCTGTTTATGATGGAGGATCACTGTTTGATCCCTGCCTGAAAGGGGGTATGGACAGATTAATAGAGATCTCACCACAGCATCTGATTCTCCATCCCTGTGAAGGTTTTGCAGGCCTGATTCACCTTCACTGCCTCAGAACTCAACTCACTAGATATTTGTCCAATGCAAGGTCCTTATGAAAACTAAAGGTATAGAAGTTGGCGGAATTTAGATAAAGGTATATAAATTGATATATTTAAACAGGCTCTATATAAGGTGATTACAGCTCTTATTTAATTATATTGTGGGATAAACAAGGCTTCCTTGGTGGCTCAGAAGGTAAAGAATCTGCCTGCAATGCAGGAGACCCAGGGTCGATCCCTGGGTCGGGAAGTTCCCCTGGAGTAGGAAATGGCAACGTGCTCCAGTATTCTTGCCTGGAAAATTGCTTGGACAGAGGACAGAGGAGCCTGGCAGGCTACAGTCCATGGGGTCACAAAGAGTCAGATATGACTAAGGTTAGTTAGCTTGTTAGAATTTCAAACTTCATTAGTCTTTCTGTGAACATTTAGGATGTGACACGCAGGTTTTCCTTGATTCACTGGTGGTCTTACCTCTCTTAACCCATCCTGGGATATGAGGTGGCCTTAGAATGACAGAAGCATCTCAGGCTCACTTGCTCATCTGTAAACTCACTTGAGCCCCATCAGCAGAACCACAATCCATTTAAGAAGGAAGATGTTTCCTGATGCTTGCCTCAGGGCCATTCACACAGTGAAAACTACCCTGTTCTTGCTGTCTGTGATTTCTGATGCCACAGCCTGTACATTCTCTCTTCACCTAATGACATGGGCAGATTAAATGTTAGAAACTGGTGATGGCCAAAACCAGACGCCGGCTCTCTGCATGGGTGGGGCCCCGGGATTCTGCTCTTTGTTAGATCAGAGGCACACTGTTGCCTTCCCCACCTTGGTTCTCCAAGACAACGAACTGCTCAGCAAGGTGTGAATTCAGGCCTGTGTCACACTCTCCTATACACTGGCTGGTCTTTAGCTGCAAAATTAACCCTTAAAGTTCCTACCCTTTTAGACCCTGCCTGTTGTACTCTCAGTCAACACAAAGAGTTTGGTGGCAATTATATCTGATCTACTTCCTGTGTTAATTTTTAAATATTTTTTAAGAAACTGCACCGTCCCCCAGTCAACCTCCAAAGACAGGGCAATAATAAGTGGGGAGCGCACTGTGATCAGGTGGCTGCACTTGAAAAGCAGCTTCTGTGACCCTCATCTCCAGGGAGGTTTCCTGGTCCACTCTGCTTCCTCCATTGTCCTACACTGCTTATATGCTAACTACACCTGAGGGTTAGCACAGGTTAGCACCCCCATGCCCACCAGGACAACTGGGTTTTATACTGGGAATAGGTGTGGCAATTAGATTTTCCCAGAAGCAGGAGCAGCGGCAACGAAAGCCCCTCCACATTCCCCTTCGCCCTTCCCAGTGAGGCTTAGTGATTGTGGTTGAAAAATTTGTCCAAACCACTTGATGGGAACAGGGATGTCCAGAGAAATGTCTCCCTGCCTGGTAGATTAACTTGGCAGCTGCTCTGGCTGACACTCGAGCTGGACCCTGGCAGCTGCCTGAAGGTCAGAGGACCCCAGCCCCACTGCCACCACACACATACACACGCACACACTCAGAGAGCCAGTTGCTGTGAAGATGGGGTTTTGACATTAAAATCTCTGCCATCCCTGCCTCTGTAAAGAACCACAGCTCACATATTTCACCAGAGCACGAAGCTGTAGTTGTCAGGAACCCTGAAAGCTTTTATCATATCATAGCTATTCGTAGTTGCAAGATTAGAATATCCACTTTCCACCGCGCATTCCTCAAGTCTGAAAATAGACAAGCAAGTTGACTAGAAACTGTGCTAAGTCCTGGGGCTCAGGAAAGATCTGTGAAATCGAGGAAGGACTTCAGTTCAGTCCCAACTCTGGGCACTTAATTTCTTTGAGCCTCAGTTTTCTCATGAAGAAAATGAAACAACTACTTGATGAAAGGATTCATCTATTTGCACATTAGAGAGCAAAAATCTGGTACTAAGAATCTTATAAATTGTTTCAGGATGTTTTCATTGGGAGGGTTATGAACTTAGGCCTGAAAGTCATTCTGGCAACTGTAATAATAATAGATTTAGATAGCCCACTGCATTTCCCCAAATGTATTTCTTGCCTTGAAGCTATGACACAAATCCCTAATTCCCAGACTATCTCCACATCTCCTGGACACCAGTCACACAGCTGTGATTACCTTTTCAGATTCCATAAACCCCATAAAATCCAGGTCTGAAGTCTACCTACTGGTGCTTAGACCTCATTGCCCATTAGAACAAAGGACTTAGAATGTACACAGTAAACGTAGTCATAGAAGATTAGATGAATGAAGAGATGAAAAATAGTGTGATTTTAAAAAATTGACCTATTTTAATTGTAAGGTTCAGTAGGTTTTGTCAGGTATGTAGCATTGGGTGGTTACAGGCCACAGTAAAGCTATAGAATCCTCATGTGCCTTTACAGGTAATCTCTTTCTGGCATCCCAGCTGCTATTTTGCTGGTCATTATAGTTTCACCAGTTCTAGAAGATCATATAGGTGAAAACATCCAATATACAGGCTTTTGTGACTGGTTTTCTCACTTGGCATGTCGTTCTTGAGTCATCCATTTGGTTGCATGTATCAGTAACTCATTTCTTTATATTCCTGAGTAGTATTCCATTGTATGGAGGTTTTCCAGATTTCTTTTTAAATTGGAGAATAATTGCTTTACAATGTTGCCTTGTTTCTGCCATACGACATGAATCAGCCATAATTACGATTTTCCTGATTTCTTTCTGTTTGATTTTTGGTTTGATTTCATTGTGGAGAGAGAATATTGTCTGTATGCTTCCTCTTCTTTAAAATGTACTAAGATAGCTTGGTGAATGTTCCATGTGAAGTTGAAAACCTTGTATTTTCTGTTGCTGGGTGGAATGTTCTATGAATGTCCATCAGGTCAGTGAGTGTTGTTCAGGTTCATTATATCCTCACTGATTTCCTGTGTACTTATTTTATCAATTGCTGCTGCTGCTGCTAAGTTGCTTCAGTCGTGTCCGACTCTGTGCGACCCCATAGACAGCAGCCCACCAGGCTCCCCCGTCCCTGGGATTCTCCAGGCAAGAACACTGGAGTGGGTTGCCATTTCCTTCTCGAATGCATGAAAGTGAAAAGTGAAAGTGAAGTCGCTCAGTCGTGTCCGACTCTTAGCGACCCCATGGACTGCAGCCTACCGGGCTCCTCCGTCCATGGGATTTTCCAGGCAAGAGTACTGGAGTGTGGTGTGCCATTGCCTTCTCTGTTATCAGTTGCTAAGAGAGGAATTTTGAGATCTCTGATTATAATTGTGGATTTGTCTATTTATCCTTGCAGTTCTATCAGTTTTGCCTTATGTGTTTTGAAACTCTGTTTAGGTACCTAAATTAGCATTGTTATATTTTCTCGAAGAGTTTATCCCAAGGAAAGTGTTAAAAAATAACTCATTTGTGTCTGCCTGCTTGAATGGGTTCACATATACTGTTTTTTAAGGTAGAGTAGAAAAGTTAGACGGCAGATGGGGGTAGCCTGGAGGAGGAAGGTACTGACAAAGCTTCACCTGTTCTAAACAGCTGGCCACAGGAAGACTCAGAGCCTAAATCCAGTACACCTGTCTCCCCTTCCTCCCACAGCCACCAGCAAGCCCTAGCAGAGCAAGGTCTTGACAGCCGAGGTGCCTGATGCTTTTAAGGGACTAGGCTCAACTTTACAATCTGATGATTAAGGTCTTGGGGCCCTATTTTTAGTGTAGATGTAAATTGCTTTATGAGCTAAGATGTCTGTGCATTTTAATGACATGCTTCTGTCCCAGTTCACTCCTTGTGCTGGCTACACCAGTTTCCACAGGACTGCAGAGGGCCCCGCAGCAAGGGCCAGGGGCTTCCAACCCTGGGCTTGTCCTCTTGGCTGACAAGGTTCCCTACCCAAAGATTGACAAGAAGGTGCAGACGGTCCTTCCTCCTGTCCTGAGGATTGCCAGATGCTTCCTATAGAATATATCATGATTTCAGAGACAGAGCATCGGGAACAGTGTGGGTGACCCACACCTTTGGATTCTCTGTCCTAAAACAGCAGAAGCAGTGTGTGGAGGGCAAGTCCTGTGCAGGAACTGTCTCCAAGGAAAACCAGCCCATGGCCATCCTAGTTCCCAGCCCATGTTCCATAAATGTTGTCCTTTGAGGTTGTAAAGGTGCTCCTCCAGTGAGAAATAAAAAACGTTTCTTAGAAGAAGGAAGGAAAGAAAGAAAGAAAGTAAAGAAGGAAGAAAGGAAGGGGTGAAAGAAAGATACATGGCACTAGCCAAGATTCTTTTCTCTTCTTGAAGTCCCCAGGCCTGAGATCTTATTAAATTTCCCTACCTAAGATTTAGTCTCCTTGAAAATATCCATATTTTCTTAAACTGGGATGAACAGTAGCCAGTGTCCCAAAGAAAAGCAGGTATGTGGAGCCCTGGGTCCCCACAACATATCACATGCAAAAGGTAAAATAATTTTCATGCAAATAACCTTTGAGACCAAATCATTCAGTCCGATTTTAAGGGTAAATGTCAAGTCCACCTGACACTAGGGACTCAGTGGTGAGCGATGCCTGAGGCAAAAGCTTCTATCCTGAGTGAGATTAATTTCACAAGGTATCAGAGAATGTTTAAAAAGTAAAGCAGTAGAACAAGAATATGATTTCCCAGGAGTGTGACTACAGGTCCTATGTTCTTTGAAATGATCTATTTAATTTTCCAAAACAAACTTAAATGAATGAAAATTTAACTATGTTCTCTAAATTTAATTGAGGGATTCAGGATGTCAAATTATTTTCAAACAGAAATCTCTACTGAGGCAACTGCTTGTGTTATACAAATTAGGAGATTCAAGCTTATGAATCAAATCACTTTTAAGCCAGGCATCCTAACTATGCTGGAATTTCACTTGGTAAAAATAGAGAAAAATGATCAGCACTCAGGCCTGCATTTAGTGCATAATATTATCCAGGAGTTCATAGTCCTGGAAATTATAAGAAGTTCTGATAATGAGATGCAAGCATTTTTACATAAAAAATTTTGGAGAGAGGAAGGATTTTATTTAAAGAAGTAAGTTTTAATGAGACTATTACATTTTCATTTGTATCCTGCAACTGCAGTTTTCCTCTTTTTTTCCCCCTGCTGGGAAAGTGATATCCTAGTAAGTGTCAATTTGGGGGCTTTTCTAGAAGGGGCTTCCCTGGTGACTTAGACAATAAAGAATCTGCCTGCAATGCGGGAGACCTGGGATCAGTCCTTGGGTCGGGAAGATCTCCTGGAGAAGGGAATGGCTACTGACTCCAGTATTCTTGCCTGGAGGATCTCATGAACACAGTAGTCTGGTGGGCTACAGTCCATGGGGTCGCAAAGAGTCAGACATGACTGAGCCACTAACACTAGAAGAGAAAAAAAACATTCTGTACTAAAACTGTAGGCTGTATTTCTCAAGATCAAATAGCTTCCTTACTAAAAGTCACTTTAATAGGAAGCTGAAATGGATGTATCTGTTTTTAAGAGGGAAATGTAATGTAAATTACGTGTGAACAGAGAAGACAATGGCACCCCACTCCAGTACTCTTGCCTGGAAAACCCCATGGACGGAGGAGCCCGGTAGGCTGCAGTCCATGGGGTCGCTAAGAGTCGGACACGACTGAGCGACTTCACTTTCACTTTTCACTTTCATGCATTCGAGAAGGAAATGGCAGCCCACTCCAGTGTTCTTGCCTGGAGAATCCCAGGGACGGGGGAGCCTGGTGGGCTGCTGTCTATGGGGTCACACAGAGTCGGACACGACTGAAGCGACTCAGCAGCAGCAGCAGTCATGACAAAGCTACTTGAGTTTTACTTCTGTAGGTTTTTTTCATGTTTGTTATTCTGATTTAACCCAAGGCCCTTATTAGTGCTGTACACCCTGTGGATTTTTCTCTATTTATGTATCTCAGTGATTTCCATGAAATGCCTTTTCCCCACTAGAACCCACAAAGCAAAGAACAAATCCACCACTGTTCAAAGCATCTGAAAAACCAGTGCTGTGTGGCAAAGGTCATAACTAACATGTGCATGTTGCTCTATCCTGTGCAAGGTCTTTCAGAGATTCTCTCATTTAAACCTCACAACAGCCCTGCACAGTAGGAATTTTTTAACTTCCTCATTTTAAAAATTTGATATTATTTTTTCATAAAATTAGTTTTATTGATATATAAGTGATTTACAGTGGTGTTAACATCTGCTGTACAGCAAAGTGATTCAGTTATTATGAAACTTCCTCATTTTTAAGTAGAGGATCACAGAGGATGAGTGACTTGCTCCAAATTATGGAGCAGCTGGGAGCCTGGTGCCCAGTGACCTCTAGTCCACCACCACGGAGTGCGTGCCTGCAATAGAATGGAGGTCACACCCACATCTAGGGAAAGTGGGTGAATCCCCACTTTATCAGGGTTGATCTGATTGAGGCTAAAACAGTGTGACCAAGGGTTCTCTGCATTGACTCACCAATTGTGACACAGTGGCGCAGAGAGGTCAGTTCTAAGCTTCCACCCCCTGCGAGAAAGCACCAGTCCTTCAGCTGCTGACCCCCTCCTCCCTGTCTCTGACTTGTGGGAGTGGAGTCAGCCTATCTCACATGCTCAGCAGCTCTGGCTGCCTCTTTTCCCTTTGGGGTTCTGATCTCAGCATTTTATCTTTAGAGTTACTCTGAGCCAGTTCCTCAACCATCCTGTTTTCTCATCCATGAACTGGACCTCCCATGGTTCTGCTTTTGAGGAAAACCTATTGTTTCCCTCACACAAAGCAAAGAAGTCCTATTTGTGAGGAACTGATAATCTAATCAGCATCCTTTGTAATGAAGCTCTGCTTTCAGAAAGGCTGAGAACACACATACACACTCTGCTGGACACATAATGGCAGGTCCATGCCTGAGAAGAAGGTTGGCTGTTAATGTCTGCAAAACTGTGACATCGACATTTTCACTTCTCCTTCCTGGCCCCCACCCCAACTCCCTCTATTCCTAAAGGCCGTGTTTGAAACAGCCCAAAGTCAGTATACCAGACGTCTTCCTCCAGGTTAGGAAAAAGGAATGGATTTAATTTCTTCTTGTTTCATAGGCCTGGTTTCTGATCTTCCCTAACTGAGCAAAAGGGAGGCAGCTACAGGCATTGAAGCCCCCAGATCAGCTCCATCCATCCCTCAGTGCTCACAGCTGTAAATTCTCCTCAGGGAAAAAATGCCCTTTAGTGAATGTTTTCCTTCCAGGGCTCCTTGTGTTGGAGGGCAGGGTGTGTCTTCTTCACCCTTCCTCAAGCATCCACCGAAAGTGTGCTGTATTTTCTCAGCTCTGTGCTGCAGTCCTGACATACCTCAGTTGCTCTGCCACTGAGCAGTAACGACTGTATCCCTGTGACGGAAATGCCCAGGATAGACCTGCCCAGCTGAGTTTCCGGGGCTCAGGCTCTTGGCTGTGAGTCACAGTCCAGGCCCCAGGCATTGCCCAGGCCTTGATGACTGGCCCAGGCTCTTGGCTGTCCTGGAATCCATGATGCTTAAGCTATCCAAGGCCCGAGGTTCAGGAATGCTGAATAGGGAGCAGCCAGTGCTTGGGTTTAGTCTTTCTGGATAAACATTCTGACCCTGCCCTCAGCATTCCCCCTCACACCTGTTTCCAGCATCTGGCTCTGACTCTCTGACTCAGCCCAGCAGGTGCAGGACAGACCCTGGTGGTCACCCACCCAGCAGCCTCCAGTCAAGCCTTACCCTTCCCACCCTCATTCTTTTAAGGCAAATGGCTTTCATTGTAGAAGGCCAAAGCTTCCTTTGGATTGGCCCAGAAAGACTGGCTTTTAACATGCAGTGGTAACCAGACCCTTCCATCAGGTAGAATCTGTGATTGCCATTCGAAGCGGCAGAGTGGAGGGGGAGGTCCAAGGGTGGGGTCTGGACACAGTTTCTTTGCTGCCAGCCCCCTTCCCCTTCCCAGCCAGGCATGTGACTGACATACATATAGCAGCCAGCCCGCAGGGCTAGGCAGGACAATTTCTAGGTAAAGTGGTATCTCACAGGAGTGGACCTGAAGCTGTCAGCATCCATTAATTTCTTGGTTGCAATTCATCTGATCAGTTAATATTGCTTGGATACACCTGAGGGAATGGAACACGGGACAGGTACAAGGTAACAGATCAGAATCGTGGGTGCTACAGAAGCTGGCCATTTGGAGAAGGGCTGAGGCTGGTACCTTATGGAGGCCTTGGGAAGCTGAGAGGCAGCCTGAGGGCACTGGTCACTCATCACATGACCTGGCACAGCTCACTCTTTTATTTTGGGCCAGCAAAAAGTAGTTCCTCTTATAAACATGGCTACCCTGACTTATGCCAGCGTAAATATCAGGAAAGCATCTGATTCGTTTTGTTCAATCAAGTGGGCCAAGCTGCCTGTAGGTAAAGGCACTCATGCTCAGTCACTAAGTCATGTCCGTCTTTTCTGTGACCCCATGGACTGGAACCCACCAGGCTCCTCTGTCCATGGGATTTCTCAGGCAAGAATACTGGATGGATTGCAATTGCCTTCTCCTGGGGGTCTTCCCAACCCAGGCATCGAATCTGCATCTCCTGCATTGGCAGACAGATTCTTTACCACTGAACCACCTGGGAAGCCCAGTATCACTAAGTAAATTCCCACTATTATGCAACCAATCTCCAGAACTTTTTCACTTGCAAAACTAAAACTCTACACTCATTAAACAACATCTTTCCATTGGTGCAGCCCTTGGCAAGCACCATTCTACTTTCTGTTTGTATGAATTTGATGACTCTAGATAGTGGGATGGTACTGTATCTTTTAGTGACTTGCTTATTTCACTTAGCATAACATCCTCAAGGTTCACCCCTGTTGCAGCAGGTGTCCTTTCTTTTTAAGATTGAGTAGTGTTGGAGAAGACTCTTGAGAGTCCCTTGGGCTGCAAGGAGATCAAAACAGTCAATCTTAAAGGAAATCAACCCTGAATATTCATTGGAAGGCCTGATGCTGAAGCGCCAATACTTTGGTCACCTGATGCAAAGAACCAACTCATTGGAAAAGACCCTGATGCTGGGAAAGATTGAGGGCAGGAGAAGGAGGCGACAGAGGATGAGATGGTTGGATAGCATCACTGACTCAATGGACATGAGTTTGAGCAAGCTCCGGAAGATGATGAAGGACAGGGAAGCCTGCGTGCTGCAGTCTGGGGGGTTGCAAAGAGTCAGACACGACTGAGAGACTGAACAACAAGAACACTATCCCATTCCATGCATATGCCACATTTTGTTTATTTACCCATTGATGGACACTCAGGTTGCTTCCTCTTAGCTGTTGTGATAGTGCCACTGTAAACGTAAGTGTACAAATATCTGTGTGAGTTCTTGCCTTCAGATCTTTGGGGTATATACCCAAACATGGAATTGCTGGATTGTATGCTAATTCCATGTTCAAATTTGAGGAACTGCAATGCTCTACCATTTTACATTCCCACCAACAGTGACAAGAGTTTTTTTTTCTCCATGTTCTTGCACTTGATTCTTGATGTTTGCAACTAATTAAAGTCTTTTAAAGTACCATGCAAAGTTCAGGTCAAGCCAACACTGGCCATAGCCTGGCACTGTCCTGTACTCAGGGACAGATTGCCCACAAGCCTCTGGCAGAATGCATGCTCCTCAATCTCCATCAGCAAGACATGGAGCTGGATGATAACATGAGAAGGATGCTGCCCACACATCACTCAGCCCTGAGTAAAAGCGCCTCCCATGACCCTCCCCTTCTATGCAGGGAAAAAATACTCTAGTACCATAATCTGACATTGCATTCATTCCCTTTTAAAGGACATTTGATAGCAGCAAAGAAATCAAAGGAAAATAAAAGGTTTTATGTTTCTGACTGAGTCTGGTTCATGAATACCCAGAATTTCTGGTCAAGTTCATCTGAGAAAAATAGTCTTTCCTTTGAGCAAAGGTGTGTCACTCCCTTCTGCTGGTCTTCTGTGGATCTTGACTGAACTGGGTCTCACAGTTGAGATGGAAAAGTCTGCCTCCCTATTCTTTCTCCTGGTTTTATTACTAAACTCACACTTCTTAACTTATCTGAAGCCCTGTGCTGACAGAGCAGTGTTAATTGATGGTTGTAGATTTGTTCATTTGTTACCTGAGGAAAATGTGTGAAATTTAGAAATAATATGGGACGAACAATCCTTTCTTCCCTTTGTCATGCACCTTGGACCAAACTCCAACTCAGGACAAACTCAAGAGCAGGTAGAAAAGATCAGTGCTTATCATTCTCTATCCTTTGTTCAGATTCATGGGACATCAGTATTCCTAAGAAACAGCACTTTCTGTGATGGAGAGCCAGCATTTGGAAAACTATTGAAAGGAATGCATATATAAAATTCTCTTGGGGAAGGCTGTAGGGAAAATGTCTGCTTATGATTGAATGCGTGCATGCATGCTCAGTCATCTCCAGCTCTCTGTGACTCCATGGACTGTAGCCTGCCAGGCCCTTCTGTCCATGGGATTTTTCCAAGCAAGAATACTGGAGTGGGTTGCCATGCCCTCTAGGTGATTTCCTGACCCAGGAATTGAACCCATGTCTCTTATGTCTCCTGCATTTGCAGGCAGGTTATAGGGTGTCATCTCTGTTTTACAGAAGAGAAGAAAAAAGGCTCAGAGAGGTTAAGTGTCTTGCCTGAGTCATATTGCTAATGAATTGTTATTCTGGGATTCGAAACCAGGCTCAGCCTCTTTGCAAAACTTCCTTGCTGAGATGGTTGGGGATCCTCAAGTTCACATAAACAAGACCAAGGAGACAGTGTAATCACCTATAGATACTCAGAATAATCTCTGCTCTTGGCCCCTGCTCTGGCACCAGCCTTTCTTCTCTGAAAGATAGCATTTGTCCATATTGTTAGAAGGAAAAATCTAATAACTGATTGAAATGTGAGGATGTTAAAGCAGCAAACCCAAACTATTTGATACCAAGTTTTGAAGGCTATAGGCTATTAACTGCCAAAACATTTTAAATGGAAGATAGATTTTCCATTGGGCTTCCCAGGTAGCTCAAATGGTAAAGAATCTGCCTGCAGTGCAGGAGACCTGGGTTCAGATCAGGTGTGAACCTGCCTGGTTCCATGGGTCAGGAAGATCCCCTGGAGAAGGACATGGCAACCCATTCCAGTATTCTTGCCTGGGAAATTCCATGGACAGAGGAGCCTGGTGGACTAAAGTCCATGGGATCGCAGAGTTGGACACGACTAACACACAGATTTTAATCTTGAATATAAAAAAGCACAGAAATACAAATTCCAAAAGCCATCCAAATAGCTTGCACACCTCCAGCAGTGTCACAAAGATTCTATCTCATACAGACTATACCTTACACAACTAGTTTCACCCTTTAGATATTTCAGGAAGACTGTCACAGAAGTTTCCTCTAAATTAAAAGTTGTCTTCAAGAAAAAGAGGCTACACAGTGAAGCCTGATGGTCTGTTCATCTATGCAGAATTCACTGTTCGCTCATACAGAATGGCTAGCAAAAAAGTGCTATCTTTACATATCAATGATGTGCTCAGATCACTTGGGTTTTTTGTTAGGATTCATGAGAGTAAGGTGACTCTGATGGGGACGAGAAGAGTTTGGTGTGCATAAACAGGTTCTGTTAGCTTAGTTGCTCAGTTGTGTCTGACTCTTTGTGACCTCATGGACTGCAGCACACCAGGCCTCCCTGTCCATCACTAACTCCTGGAGTTACTCAAACTCATGTCCATTGCATTGGCAATGCCATTCAACCATCTCATCCTCTGTTGTCCCCTCCTCCTCCTGCCCTCAATCTTTCCCAGCATCAGGGTCTTTTCCAATGAGTCCGTTCTTCTCATTTGGCCAAAGTATTGGAGTTTTAGCTTCACTATCAGTCCTTCCAATAAATATTCAGGACTGATTTCCTTTAGGATTGACTGGTTGGATCTCCTTGCAGTCCACAGTTCAAAAGCAGCAATTCTTCGGTGCTCAGCGTTCTTTATAGTCCAACTCTGACATCCATATATGACCACTGGAAAAACCATAGCTTTGACTAGATGGACCTCTGTCAAGATGATGTTTATTCCACCTTAACTTCAAGGACATTCAGGTAGCTAGCCTGTTACCAACAGAATCTAATAACAGCCTTTTTAAAAAGAAGCCTAGTCACACTTTATGTCTCAGCTATTCCTTTATAGAAAACTACCTGCTTCAGTTTTATTCTAATAAAAATAATATGATTCCATGGCTAATACGATTTCATGCCCCCCTTAACTTTTTATCAGGGAGCAACATGGCAGGGAGAAGGGTAATCCTAAGGCCCTAAGGACTTTGGATAATTTTACTGAACTTGAAACATTACCCCCAAATATATATTTAGGGCAAAATCGGGTAAAGTGTAGGACAAGTGCTCATTTTTCACTTGAAACTGTTTTGAGTGGCAACAAAACAACACACTCACTGAAGCCCTGCTTTGCCTGTGCCGGGTGTTGTCCAATCATATAGCAGCTTCAAAAAATCACCCTGGGCGTCTGGGTTGAATGCATGTGCCTACTTCATTGCTTTGGTATCAGCAGCGTTCTAATCTCACAGGATAACTTTACCAGTGAAGTCATCAGTTAGTCTATGTTTGGTGTTTCTCCTAGGAAGAACTGTGTTTGTCATACCTTCCACGTAAGGAGTTTGTGTTTTTACAACACATTGCATTTCAGCAAGACTTCTTTATGAGTGTCCCTGATTCTACTGTTATTTTTTAAACTCAAAACATCATAAATACATTTCATTTTCGAGATTAGGTTCAAAATCATAACTTATGATTTACCTGGTATCTATAAAAGATACCTCATTAGAAATGTTTATGTTACTAGATTTTATTGCCTAGAGAAATGAATCCTTTCTCAAAACCTACAATTTTGCAAAATTTACTTATATATTTTTCACATGCTTTTAGAAATTCTTAATTTAGCAGTGGAGAGATTATGTCATGTGATGTAGCAAAGTCATTTAATTTAGGATTTTATCTTAGACTTTTCTAAATCCAAACTCATCTCAGTAAATGATATACAGGTCGACTTAAAAAAAAAGTAGAATAGCCTATACTCTTTCCCTAGAACTTTCCTCCACCGCATGCATTACTTTTATCCCTGCGTGTGAAATCCTTTCATGGCTCTTGGCCATAGCCAAGATAATCTGAGCTTGCTCTCCATCCCTAATAATAATTATGTCCTATATAATTATTATTACCCTTTCTCCTCTGTAGAAAAGGGACTGGACCAACTTGGAAAGGACTGGCCTCTTTGCCTCTGACGCAGGTTCTCTTCTGTTGCAGGCTGGATTTGAGAGCCCTCCCGTCCAGAGACAGGCTGCTGCTTCAGGGAGCGGGAGTGGAGCTGATTCTGAGCCAGCTCGCCATGTCTTCTCCTTTTCCTGGTTGAACTCCCTCAGCGAATGATACTCATTCCAACTCCTGCACCTCTGCCCACCTGGCTGAGACACTCACAGGCAGCAGGGACCCAGATGAAACTAGGATCATGTAGATGACGAAAGGGACCTCTGAATGACATTTCTACCAAAAATACCCTTTAATTCCAGTTGACATAGCTAACACATTGAGAAAGAACAATGAGAAGAAAGTTGCAGAAAAGCATTGGGGAAAAAAGGAACTTGATCTTAGGCAAATTTTGTATTGTGTGGGAAACGTTATGAAGGGTGTGTAGGTGTGGTATGTGCGTGTGTACATGAGTAACAAGTGGCAAGTGTTGAAAAAAGTGGGCACTACACTCGTCTCTAATAGGCACTGGCTATTGTTCTGATATCATAGTAGCTCTTATTCTTTTTCCTCTTTAACAGTGCAGGTGGTCAGTGAAATTCAGTGTTAATTCAGAAGTGACCGATTTATCAGTATATGGACAAAAGATAAATCATTGACCAAAGATATGAGATGCTTCACAAAGCTTTTCTCTTTTCCACAACAGATGTCGCCGGATGGATATCCAGAAATGTTCTTTGCCTCTGGTGACACTTTCCTAATCCAGAAGGCAAAGACCAAGGACATTTCTTATGACATTTTTTAAATCTTAGTTTCAAATATGCAGATATCACATACTTTACCTGAAAAAGACTTTTCAACAGCAACCGTCTACTGTCTCATGTATCCACTGAGGCACCAGTCTAAACTATAGAGCAACTGCATGTATTTAAATATAATATACACACACACGATACACATTATACATGTACATACATATGTATTTAAATCATGTGCTGTCCCCCCATAACACCTCATTCAAAACATAAGTTTTGTAAAGTTAAGTTTTCACTTCACTCTGTATGAACTCTTAAATAAATGCTGTTTTTAACAACTTAGTCTTACAATGATTTATTGTGTTCATATCATTGTAGTAATCCATTAGTCAAGTGAATTTAAAGGGTCTCAAGGGATTAAGCATCTTCATACATCCAAATTGATTTTGAAATATTAAACACTCGATTGAATTTTTAAAGTTATAACTAAACTACCAAAGGCAAGTGAATTGTAAACTGTATTAGGGGTACTGTTTGATTTTAGAAGTGCATAGAGATAGTTTATATTCCTAAGAATTAAAGAGATTAGTGTTGGCATAGACATAAATGAGGTGTTTGTAAAGTTACTAAATTCAAAATGTGCTTTATAAGAAAGATGTTCCCAAGGGGCACTTTATAGCAAGTTGTTATACATTTAGTTGTTTTAAGTGGAGAGGTTGTTTCTCCTATTAGAAGACAGCAATGGAAAATAGCTTAGAAAAAAAATAATGGTACCAAAGTAATAGTTTGATAAACCTTTCTCATAGAAAAATACAAGGCAACATTTTGGCCCTCTTAACTGGAGGGAAGCCTTGCCACAACCATTAACCTCTTTTTCCTTCTCTTCCTTTCCTGTCCTCCTCAATTATGTCACATCTTATGACAAATCAGGGGGTTTCCCTGTGGTAAAGAATCTGCCTGCAATGCAGGAGACCCGAGTTTGATCCCTGGGTTGGGAAGGACCCCTGGAGAAGGGAATGGCGACCCACTCCAGTATTCTTGCCTGGAAAAGTCCATGGACAGAGGAGCCTAGCAGGCTACCATCCATGAGATTTTTGCAAAGAGTCAGACATAACTTTCATGAGTGACTAATGCTTTCTATAGTTAATCAGGGTTGAATGTTATTTATGTTATGAATCAATATTTCATTTATAGAATTACCCACCCTCAGAACTGCAAACAACTTTCTAAATTCTTGAACTCAACCTCAGAGGGGTAATCTGAGGTGCAGAGATGAGTCCAAGGTAGTTGCAGGATTTGTGTGAGCCATTGATATATGTTTGTGGTTTTAGCAGAAAATAAAAATGCCAGGAGTTTTGTTTATTCTTGTGTTGATGTCAATTTGGAGGAAGCAAGGAGCTCAGTTTTCCCCTGTGAGCACTGGAGAGGAAAAATAAAGTCATGATTACCTTTGCAGCTTTTATTAGAAATATAAATATTCAGCATTCTCTTACAGAGCCAAATTGATCAAGGATTGGAAAGATGTTTTATTACTGAAACGTTTACAAGGAAAAGTTGGTTCAAAGAGCTTACATATTTTTGTCTCACCCACCCTAGAGAATGATATTCTTTTTAGCTCAAAACACAATAAAATCAGTATGGTAACTTATGTCTACTTCTTTAAAACATTTTCCCCTGGGTCTATACTCTCTATAAAACACTGTTAAAGACACCTGGAAGTAGAAACTAGAAGTATAGGACGCAAATTACATATTGTCGCTGTTACTGCATATGAATACACTGTCTGCATGCTAATTAAGGAGTCTGGGCGCTCTTGCTGTACATCCTCTACATCTCAATCTATATAAAAATAAACAGATGGTATCAGACCAATGCTATGGTATAGAATACTGTATTTTTATTTTTTAATTTTTAGATTTTTAAATTCACTTTTGCGCTAAATACAGAATCTTTTTAGCCAAACGCACCGTTTCATTTCCCAGCAATGTCCAACAGTTTCCTATTGCTATGAGCTTGCTGCGCTAACTGATCGGCCTTGGTCATTTCCAAGACTTCTCGGAGGAGGTGGAAGGTGAGATCCAGGGAGATGGGAGGTTCCTGGGATCGCCTCTTCCTGGCGGCTAGCGCCTCCCTGGCGGCTGCCGAGGGCGTTCTCCGTGCCGCGTTCCGCGGGACCCGCCAGGCTGTCGAGTGGGCGCCGGGGCTGCAGCAGCGCTCGGAAAAAGTTGGCGGCCACCTTGTCCGGAGAAAGGCGACTGCTGCTTCTGCTGGCAAGAGGCGAGGCGGCGGGAGAGAGCGGAGCAGCCCGGGTCTCATCGAGGTTACCCAGGCGGAGGAAGTATTCCTCCCCAACGCGGAGTAGGGTGGGCAGAGCCTGGGGTTCCTGGGGCTGCGGCGGCGGCTGGAAGAAACTCAGGGGCTGGGGGTGCTGCGATGCCTGCCGGGCACCCGGGATGGCTCCCCGGCTGAGGAGGGCCCTGCATGGCGGGGAGGGCAGCAGAGCCACCAGCAGGACGCCCACGGACACGAGCAGCGGCAGTCGCATGTTAGGGGGCGCTAATTGCAGTACAGAGGTGGAATAAGAGAGAAAAAGAGAATTATCAGAGTTGAGCTCCACTGGGAGTTTCCCGCAGGACGATGCCCACAGACCCAGCTCCCGGCGTGGGTGGGGCGCTGTCCGTAGTGCTGAAGCGCCCGAATTAGGACTTCCAGAGCTGGAGTGAGAGACCAAGAAGGGGAGCAGCTTGGAAGGGCAGGGCGCGGCAACAAGGCTCAGTCCCGCACCAGGCTGGAGCGACTCTCCTTACAAGACACTTAGGGAGGGTCCCCCGAGTCCCCTAACGATTCCCCCAGACCCAATTCCCCGGCCTCTAAGGAAGACCTGCAAATTCGTGGTCTCAAGGGCTCTAAACATTTCCCCCTCTCCGAGACCCCACCACCACCCTTTCCGGATGTTTCAGCATTTTTCTCCAAACTGAGAACTGCTGCCTCTCCTTCTTTTCCCATCCCTGCCCTCGGTTCTCTCGGTGGTCGGGATGGATGGGGCTCGTTTACACAGACAGCGAGGAATAACGGCCAGTTCAGGTAACGCTGAGCAGCCGTCTAAGTTTGCTTTAGTAGCATCTCAGCTACTATCTATCGGAATCCTGTGGCACGGGCGCGCACAAACGCGCGCGCACGCACCACACACACACACACACACACACACACACACATACACACGCCTAGGAACAGCCAGCAGCGCGGTGCACACCCTGGCAGCTCAGGCAGTGCAAAGTTGGAGGCGCAGTTCCGTCTAGGCGCTCCCTACCTTCCGAGGTGCTTCTGCAGGTGAGCGAGGCGCAGCGCTTCTCTGCAGAGAAAGTCTCTGGGGCTTTTTTTTTTTTTTCAGGGATTCTCTTCCCTTCTCCTTTCTCTTCCTACTCTGTTCTTTTCCTCTTCTCTTCCTCTTCTGTCTCTCCACGGACGTGGGCTCTGAGTTTCTTCACACCAGAGCCTGGAAGGGGATTTTATAGTGTTGACCCTCTTCAGAAACCACGCAGCATTTGCCTAATAAGCTGACGCTCTCTTGACAGCTGGATTGCGCGCTGCCTCTGCTCCTGCATAAATCATAGGGCCCTGCCCGGGAACGAGGGGCAGAATTTTTGCTATCTCAACACTGAATCTCACATCCAATTATATCAACAGATATTTATCGCCTCCTTGATGACGTCAACGAGCCCTAAAATGGAAGGGCTTCTTATGACTTGTCCATTGACAAAAATTCTTGAATGAGATTTCCCAAGTGTGAAAACATACTGGCCTCTTACTAGGAAAGGCCAAAGGGAAGGTCAGAAAAGAGAGTGAATGGGAGGGGAGAGAAGGGGAAGGGAAGTCTATCAACACACAGTCCTGTGATAAGGGATAACTCTGGACATTTCCCTCCCTTCTCCCACCTAACTCCTCTGACTTGCTGTGCCAGGCAACTCCTCAGCATCTGAAAATATCCCTCTGCTAGAGACAAAATGCCCCATTAACTTTCTGCCTGGAAAAGAATAAAGAACAAGGAGATGGGGTTGCAGGGACATCCAGCTTTTAAAGCTCTAGATGCTTTATCCTCCCAAGAACAGATAAAGAAATTATGAGTCTGCAGAGATAAGATCAAGAAGTCTCTTGAAACACTGCAAGAGCTACTCCCATGATGAAGAGGCACAAACCAGAATCAGTGAGGGGTACAGCAAAGATTTTAAGGTTTCCCAGAATCTCACTGTTCCTCCTTGTTCTCTTCTCTCAGAATCTGAAATTAACCGTGGACCTTTCTGTTCCTAAATTAGAGAAAGGGGCAGTAAGAGGTAACTGAGGCAAACAATCTTTTTATCTAGTCTCCTTAATGCAAGCCCAATGACAGAAGCATCCATTCTAACTTCCCATTCTATACTGGGAAAGACTTAAACTGCTTGATTATAGGGCTGAATTTATCAGTTACATGTTTTCACTGATGAATGTTGAGCCTGTAAAACTGATAACCTCATTCATTTTACTTCCAAATACTATTAACATCCATGACAGTGCCCATATGAGGAGTACCCAGGTTGCTGTTTTCTTAATTATTTCTTTTTTAAATTCAAATGTGCTTCATGGGAACCTGATAAATACATAAATGCTCTCTGGCACTACCACAGAATTGAATGCCTATAAAACCACACTAATATTTCAAAATAAACTGATATCATATAGGTGGGAGGTTGTTAACCTCTAATTGTGCAAATTTTGTTTGTTGTTTAGTCGCTAAGTTGTGTCTGACTCTTTGGTGACCTTGTGGACTGTAGCCTGCCAGGCTCCTCTGTCCATTGGATTTTCCAGGTAAGAATACTGGAGGGGGTTGCCATTTCCTTCTCCAGGCGATCGTCCCAACCCAGGGATTGAACCTGCATCCCGTATATCTCTTGCACTGGCAGGTAGGTTCTTTACCACTGAACCACCTGGGAAGCCCAATATATTCTGCAATTCAAAATGCAATTCCAAACTCTAGGGTCTATGATTCAATTCAGCTTCTAGATAACCATCAAAGTTGTTTATCAGAAATTTCCTGTTCCTCATTTCTGGTTACCTCTGCTTATTCCTTTGTAGCTAACCTGACAAATGATACAGTGCATATTTCAACTCCCATTTTTGAGTCTATACTAATTCACAATTGCTCCAAGAAACAAAAGGAAGGTAAAAAGAAAAATTCTGGCTGTTTCCAGAGAAGTCAGTGCATAGTTGGATCACTGTACTACGGAATGGACTTTTGACATAAGAGAACAGAAATAGCTGAGCTTTTAGAAGAAAACTGTATTTTATGTTGCTAAGAAAATAATCTTTCTCTGTCCCCACTGACATATTTCAGCTTGGGTATCTATCTGGAGGTGAAAATCGGTTTGGAAGGGGAAGTTGAGGTAAACGAATACAGAAGTAGAACTAGGAAAGGGAAAGACCACAGGTTTAGTTGGGAAGACTTGGGAGGTTCCTCCAGATAGAGTGAAAGTGTTGGCTGCTCAGTTGTGTTTGATTCTCTGTGATCCCATGGACTGAAGCCCGCCAGGGGATTTCCCAGGTAAGAATACTGGAGTACATTACCATTTCCTTCTCCAGATGATCTTCCCATGCCATTTCCTTCTCCAGGGGATCTTCCTAACCCAGGGATTGAACCTATGTCTCCTGCATTGCAGGTGGATTCTTTACCATCGGAGCCACCAGGGAAGCCCCATTGAAGACCCAGCTTATTCCAGGCTTTGACTGGCCCCAAACCTTTGAGATCTCTCTCCTC
The DNA here is from genome assembly GCA_917880005.1 of Nanger dama. NCBI lineage: Eukaryota > Metazoa > Chordata > Mammalia > Artiodactyla > Bovidae > Nanger > Nanger dama. Next base: position 6,035,159 of record CAKJTW010000066.1, read on the forward strand.
TTTGGCCATATGGAGGGTGCTGTTTTAGTATATCTCCCTCAACACTGTTGAATCCTTGCTGTGAGATTTTCCTTGAGCAGGTAGTTGGTTGGGAACAGTGGCTCTCACTAGGGGTAAGGAATAGAAGGCTTAGATCTCAGTGGAGGAGTTGTGCAGAGTAATCCCTACTCACCACAATTTAACCAAAAGTTAGATCTCACCAAATCACTGAGCATTCACATCAGAAATGACTGGAAGAAATCATTTGGTTTTAACAAGAGCCAGAAAGGTTAAGTGACTTACCTGAAGTCACTCAGCTTGTGATAAAAGTCAGAATTAGAACTCCGTTCCCTTGACTACCCGCCTGTATTATTTCCATAATATCACAGTACCCTTTGAACTTCCTTTTCCAGTAGAGACGCAAGAATAAATTAAAATGAGAAGATGAATCTAAGTGAAGCAACACGTTCACACACTAATCTTGAGTTACCTTTTCTCAGACTTTCCGTACATTAATAAATCACCTAAGGCAAGAGAGCATAAAGATGCCTTGAGTGCGCTGATGCCCGGGCCCCAACCTCTGTGCACACTGCAGTGTCCGGTTCAGCTGAATCTCATCACTGTGACATGAGGTTTTCAAATGCACTGCCAGTTTAAGATGCATTCATTTCATTTTTCCACCTTAGTTTACCTTGGAAAAAAGAGATCTTTTGATAAAGTATAGAGCTTATGTGGTTCTCAAATTAATGATACAAATGTGTGATTGCAGAAATAACATACTGCAAGAGGACTTACATATACAGAAAACTAAATAGCCAAATCTGTAAAAATTACCACTGATAGATTCAATGTTAATGTAGAAATAAATTCTTCAAAGGAGTCACTGGAGAACCAATTTAAATGCTTTCAGAGCCTAAAAACAAGCCAAGAAACATGGGCACAAAATAGGGATTACTTCATGCTTCCAACCATATTTTTCAATAAGAACATATTATAGGGTATAGTTAAATTTTAAACGGCATGGCACAGCAGTTCAGTGAGTAATGAAATATTAGGAATAATAGATACCTGCTGGGCATATTTCTGCTGTCTGCATCTCCCTGACTTTGAGGAGATCCCAACACATGCTTCTATTAGCAAGTTCATAGCAAATGAAGACCATCTCCAGATTTGTTAACTGAAACATTTGCTGAAATGAATCTACCATCTCCAATGACAGCCTTTAAAAATGCCAAGGGTGGATAGGTAGTTTGGTCATTGTAACTTCCATAGGTAGCACTAGGGAAAGGACCTCGAACAGCACAAATATCTAACTGCTTCACCAGTAACTGTAACTTTTACTAATCTCTTCTGATTATCAAAGCCATTCATCCTCCTTACAAAAGATTTACAAAAATTGGAAAAGTATAAAGTAGAATACAAAATCCCTCACATTCCAGGATATATAGTCTCCATTAATATTTTGTTGTTTTCTTTGAGACTAAGACTGTGTTCCTAATTGTGTATTTCTGCCTAACAATTCCTCCTAATCCTCTTAGAAACTTAAGTTAATTGGCTGGAGGAATATTCCCACTTGTTTCCTCAGTAACCACTCCATATCCTCAGCTCCCCTTCCTCAGCTGACCTTTTGCAAACCCTTTACAGCCACTTCCTCTTCCATGCTTCTTCAGACACCACTTCATCTTTCCTGCTCTCCTCATTTCAGAAGATTATTAATCCCGCCCACCTCCCCAGATGTTCTCTTCATCTGGGGTTTATGCAACACTTAAATGAAGTCTCAGGGCAGTGTCTGGGGGTGTGTGTTGGTAAACATGAGTTCATTTCAGAAGACTTCTTGAAATGCAGTGTGGAGAGTAAATTGGAGGGGGCAAGGAAGTGGGCAAATGAGTTATGGTCTTTGGGTCATTATGGCTGGGCCCCTACAGAATGAGCATCACAGGCCAGTGGTGGCGGGAGCTGTACAGGACAGTGGCAGGGTCTCCTGTGGATCATTCCAGGAGCCCAGGACACTAACTGTGGGCAACCATGCTCCTGTCCCAAGGCTGGTGATGGTAAGGCTACCTTTCGTTTCCCCATAAGTCAACAGATCCCTCAGCAGCCAGAAATCGTCCCTGGGTGCCTTACCTCCTTCCCTCAGAAAATGGAATGTTACCATTCCCAATGTTTGTTGCCTGTCCCTTTATCTTTCCAGAAGTTGGATAGTAACTGACCCTGGGGAGATGACTCAGAGCACTGGAAAGGGGACGGGTTTCTGCTTCTCTAACAAGCCCTTGTCTTGATAGACATGACTGACCTTTCTATTTACATCGTAATACATCAGATTCTCTGTTTTAGGCTCCAGATAATGGATGGAGGGCAGTGAGAGGATGTGTGTGAACTTTCTGTCATGAAGGGCAATTTGCAGGAACTAATCATCTTACAATACAGTTGGTCATAAGAAAGAAATCCATCAACTCAGCATCCTAATTAGGTATTTATATTCATGAACATTTCTTGACTCTAAGGAAATTTTTGCCAAAGAACCCTCCTAGGAATGTTACCAGTGTTACAATGGGAGAAAAATGAGGGTCTGTTTAAAGTTTTGTGTTTGTTTTTTTTTTTAACATTTGTTTTCATTTACTTGGCTGTGCCTGGTCTTAGTTGTGTCACCTGGGACTTTTAGTCGTGGCATGTGAAATCTTAGTTCTGTTATCTGGGAACTGACCAGGGATGGAACCCGGGCCCCCTGTGTTGGAAGCTTGGAGTCTTTAGCCACTGGACCACCAGGAAGTCTCTATTTACAGGAAAGTTAAACACAGTTTTTACTGCAAATTTTTCTAGTGTTTAAAAAATTTTATTCTGTAGTGTAAATCCCCAAGTCTTCAGCCTCTGCCTGGTTGGTGTCTTTGACCATAGAGCATGTTCATTCATTGTGAGACAAGTTGGGAGATGCAATAAGCAAAGACATTTTATGAGTTCAGCTACACTTTCTTTCTTTACCATCCATATTTAAGTCCATGATTAAAGCTGCTAATATTTTACTTCTTCTAGGGGAATAATTTCAAATGACACATTTCACCCTTGAAGAGAGTGTTTCAGGGTATGGACACAAGTCTATTTCCAGTATCTCTGAGGATCACCTGCCAGGGGAGGGGTCACTTTACAGAAAGGAGCTGCTGAGCTTTCCCTTGCTACTCATGTAACAGACTGTTTGCACACTTCCCGGTCAGGGGAAGGAGTTCGTCTCTACAGTAATTTAGCCCAGGGAAATCTGTGAGCCCACCTTGCAAAGGAGGACCTTCTTCAAGTGTGAAAAGGCAGAAGTTTCTTAGACAAATTGCAGTTGGCGATGTCAAGTTTCTTCCAAAAGGAAATTTGATTATTCAAGACACAGTAGGCAACAAGAGCTACAGGGGTAGACAGAGACAGACAGCCAGTACTCAGGAGCTGTGGATCTCAAAGATGCTACTGGCTCTGGCTTCAGACCTTTGGTGAACCTTTCTACAGGCTCTATTCATCTCCCAAGGCTTTTGTCAACCATCTGTGGGAAATGTGATGTTAGCTTCCAATATGAAATCTACAGTTAGTTTTTCATGTGTGTGTGCTTGTTAATCTGTCTTGCAGCTTGTTGTGAGTTCACTTCCCACTTCTTTATAACTTCTAGTACACTGTTTACACAGGGTGTGTGTTGGTTCTCAGAGACTATGTATATCCTACCTAAGAGAAAGGCTGAGACTTCCCTGGTGGTCCAGTGGCTAAGACTCCACAATCCCAATGCAGGGGGCCTGGGTTCAAACCCTGGCCAGGGAACTAGATCTCAGACACTGCAACTTAAGATCTCGAATGCTGCAATGAAAATCCCACGTGCTGCAACTGAGACCCATCACAATGTTTAAAATAAACATTTTAAACAAGAGAGAAAGGCTACCTCAGCTCAAGGTGGTCTCATAACCCTAAGTCAACGAGCCCTTGAAAGGAGGGTTGTATGAAACCTATGTGTGGGGAAGAAAGGATCTGTCTGATTTGCTACATTCACTGTTCTCTTTTGCATAAAATTTGGAAATGATCTGAACAACAGCATTCTCAGGATAATGGAAAAGATTTAACAGCCTCAAGCTGCAGTGAAGTTTAATGTTCCTATTCATATAAAGTTAAATATAGATACATACTTGAGCGCCATTTCATTTTCCAACTTGTTTTCTTTGTACTTTAATTCTTAATAGCTGTGAAGTTCTGCCTTGTGCTAATGTACTTTTATCTTCCCAGCAACAACAATAATTGCAATGAAGGGATTTTTTTTTTTAATTTTCAAAGAGAAGTAAAATTATATAATCTGATAGATTTCTTTTATAAAAAGAGTTATGCAGACTTTTGAGGCAGAATACCATATATGATTCCTTTTTATAAAGTTATTCATTCTAGTGTCTTTATATGAAGATTTCACTAAGAAAGAAGCCTTGCAAACAGAATAAAGCATTCACCTGACTCTCCTTCCTAAGGAGATACACTAGATTTCTGAGTATGGTAGTTGTCACATTACCTCAATACAGTTTTTACTCTATTACTTCCAAGCTGGGTGATCTTGGACCTGTATTTAAAATTTCCAAACTTACTTGTCAAATCATTCTAAAATGCCAGTTTCTCTATTTTCTTCTTTTAGGGTTGTGGAGTGAAATGAGACAGAATATAAGAAGCATTCAGCGAACACTGCGCATCTGTTGCCAGGCTAATGACCTGGCTGCTATTTCAGTTGAAGAAGGTGTTTCCATCCAGTCTCAGCTCCTCAGAGCCTAGAACTATGTCCAGTATTTATTAGGCTTGATACAGGTCTATTAACAAAATAAAATAAGCATAATCACCAAGTTTTTCTTCTTCTAATACTGGAGGCTTTTTGATATCCAGCTGATCTAAAAATTTTTTGTAATTAATAGACTTAATTTCCTAAGAGAAGTTTCAGGCTTATAGAAAAATTGAGCAGAAAGTACAAGGAATTCCCATATACTCTTTCTCCCTTCAACCCTCCTTACTGTTCAGTTCAGTTCAGTTGCTCAATCGTGTCCAGCTCTTTGTGACCCCATGGCCCACAGCACACCAGCCCTCCCTGTCCATCACCAGCTCCCGGAGTTAACCCACCCTCTCCTCCTCCTCTGTGTCCACAAGTCCTATTATCAACATCTTGTACTGATGTGGAACATGTGTTACAACTGATGAACCAATATTGATACACTATTTTAAACTGAAGTCCACAGTCTACTTTGGGTTCACTTTGTATTGCACATTCTGTGAGTTTTGACCAATGCACAATGGCACATATCCATAGGACTACATCACACAGAATCATTTCATTGTCCTAAAAATCCCCTGTCCTATAGTTTTGCCTATTCCAGAATGACATACGGCTGGACTCATGCAATATGTACCCTTTCCAAACTGAAACCCTTTCAAAAGAAACCCTTTCTTTCACTTTGCAGTATGCATTTCAGGTTCCTCTCAGTCTTTTTGAACAAAGGTACATTTTTTACATAGGAATAGCAATATTCCTTGACTGAGGACTCTCTACTTAATGTGTGCTGGCTTAAGGATTATTTCCGTGTTGAAACTACTATTCTTAACCTAATCATTTACTGATTTAACTGAAAGTAGGTGCACTCACAGGGGTATTCTGCATCTTAAAGAGGAGTTAAAAATAACCATTAACATTGATAACTAATATAAAAATACAAGGATATATACTTCTGTTTCCATTCCAAGATCAGTAAGTCCCTCTCTTCCTGGTGGGAGCCTCCATTACCCCACAAGTGGCTACAGACCTGTCAGGGTCTCCAGATGAGACCTGGCTAATAAGGCACAGTGACGGAGGATTCATTTTTTCTTCTCTCTACACCCTAATTGCTTCTGGGGAACCTTACTATCATTCCGTTTGTAGTCTCTGCTCTAAGATCAGGCAATAGCAAATAGTCATTCATAATACATTAAAAAATCTCTTTTGTTCATCTTCCCTCTCTCCCTGATCAAGCCCTGGAGGGTTCCCCTTTTCCCAGATGGGAGAGAGGGTGGTAGGGAGTGGCATCAGCACAGGAATGGCCAGCTTCAGACCAGCCTGTTCCACCAGATACTCTGAGAAGCCTTTCAATTTCCTTTTACCTTTTCTTAATGTTTACACCTTTCAAGCACAAACAGTATGTCTCTCCACTGGTCTAAATTTAGAAAATGCACAAATCTATTTGGATCTTTCAGTGCTTTCTTAAAAGCCATCTCCCTGGGTACTTGAACTTTTCACAGGGCTTTTTCTGTGGAGATAAGGAATGAGGAGGCTCTTCAGCAAACCCCTGAAGCTGGGTTGTCTGGGTTTCTCTCTTGAGTTGCTGTTTCCCTCCTGTCCTACTTCCCTGTCTAATACTGGGGGTGGCTCCTGACAAGACAGCACAGTGCCAGAGGGACCCCCATCCCTAATCATGGTTTCTCTTGTTTACACTTCTAGAAGCACTGCCCTCTTCATCTCTAATCCTCACTGGAACCCTACAGGGAAGGAGATGTTATTTCCACATTCCATAGATGCAGAAGAGGAAGCTCAGAATGGGCCAGTGACTTGGCTGATGTCCCCCAGCTGGTATGTGGAGGGATCCTGGGATCCTGAAGAGCTCCTCCTCTCTATCCCATTCCTCTCACTCCAGGACTCCCAGGAGCTCTGGGAAGGGGTGGGGTGTCGACAATGCTTCTGAAGGTACCAGCTCCATATTTATGCCCTATTCCTTAGCTGTCTCCTTCCTCAGCACTAAGTGCCAGAGGTGACTGAGGAATTTCACACTGTTAAGGCACACATCACACAAATGAGAACACTACCCCAAATGCCTAAGCTCAGTGCCAACAGCCTTGGAAACTTACCCAGGCATTACACACAGTCATTCTGCTGTTTGCTTTTGGTTTTTCTCCTTAATTTTAATCCTCACACCTCTTCTTTATAAACTATGCCAAATATTCCCTTTTGTCCATCCGTTACTGCCATCCCTAGAGCAATTCAGACAATCTGCTGATAAATGGCAACCCTCTCTGGTGTTCTCACCTGGGAAATCCCGTGGATACAGGAGCCTGGCAGGCTGCAGTCCATGGGGTCACCAAGAGTCAGATATGACTGAGCACCCAGGCACACACTAAAAATGTGCTTACCCAGGTCCCCAAAATATGTTCCCACCTCTCCATGTCTCTGGGCCTTGAAAGCATTTGTGTAGTTTCTCATTCTATAATGGAAGTTATAGGTTGATGTTTATGCCTCACATCAATTTCCAAATTAATATTTGCTATATCATCCTGCTAATTGATATGTACCTTTACTGAAATTTCAAATCAGCTTTTTGAAGTGGGAGGAAGGCAGAAAGAAACTTGCAAATTCTGTGCATAATGAAGTAAGGAACAAGCTCCCATAATGAAGACAAATAATTATACAACATTTGCATGATTCTTTTTCTCACAACATGAGACAAGACACAGTGGCTGATTAGCACGCTGCCTTTGCTGCGAGTCTTGCTTCTTCTTTCCCCACCATTTGGTAGGATTCTCAGAGCCAAGAGCAGGTCACACTGCTTGGTCAGAGTTTTCCAGTATTATCCTGGGGCCTGCTGGGCAGTCAAGACCACCCTGTCAACTTCAGCCTAATGCAGACTTCTTACTCTGTGACTACCCTGGGGTTGTGTCCTGCAGCTGATACACGTGTGCTCTGGAGAAAGGCCCCCATTCAGGTTTCTAACCACTGACCTCAACTGGCTAGAGAGGACTGAGAATAGTTCTCACTAGTCCCTAGAGTATTTCCTGAGCATCTACTATGTCCCACCTCCGCGGTTGGTGCTAGAGATGAAAATGAACAAGGAAAACCCCTGCTGCCCTTGGAGATATCCACTGCCCACCGAGGAAGACATGTTAACAACAATGACATGTATGGTGTGTGCTCTGTGCACACAAAGAAGGGAGTCCACTGATGGGGGAGGCGGCAGGGAGGGTTCAAGAAGAGCAGGCAATACCTGAGATGAGACAGGAAGGAAGAACAGGAATGGCCAACAAGCAGAGGAAGGGTGGTCACTGCAGACAAGACAGCCTCAGATGGAAAAGAAGCAGAGCTAGAAGGATGATTCAGTATGCCAGGAATGACAGGCAGTTTCCTGTACTGAACGAAAGTGTGCAGAGAGGAAAGAGCCCGAAGGCAACATGAGAGAGGCCAGTCAATAAGGGCAAGCTCCAAAGGACTCGGAATTGGACGTGATCCTGGGCTAATGGAGAGTCAGTAAGGTTTTAACAGGGAGATGACAAGGAAAGATGTATATTTCAGAGAATACACTCAGGCTACCTGGACCTCATGGATATCATGCAAACTGATTATGATAATGAATGCTTTGGGTGCCTGCTGTGTGCTGGGCCCAGCTCTGGAGAAGACACCAGTGAGAAACCCTACAATCAATGCAGGCAAGCTTGGATCTGTCCACAGTGCCTCAGAAGCTGTCAGACAGCCTGTCAGAAAGTCTTCTCCAATTCAAATCCCAGCCCTACGACTTCCTAGTTGTGTCACTGGGTAGGTCATGTAACCTTTCATGCCTCAGTTTCTTCATCTGTGAAATGGGGCTACTAGTAGAACTCACCTCATAGAGTTATACTGTGAGGATTAATTGAGTTGTGTGCAAAGTCCTCAGCATGGCTCTGAGAGAGGAAGTGCGTAGGATTTGTTCTCACTGTCTCAACTATGTCAGGGGCTCGAGGTGGAAGCCGTGGCCTGGAGAGACATTAAATGTGAGAAAAGACGGGGTGTGGGACAGAGGAGGAAGTCCAAATGAATCTCATCATTTTGTCCTGGGCGATGAGGCAGATGGTAAACACAGCAGGATAGTCTGGGATGAGAGGATGACAAAATTAACTTGGGAAATATTGATACTGAAGAGCCAGGGGATGTTCAGGCAGGAATACGCATGTGGACTATGAGCCTATGGGGGAGAATGGGCAAGGCTGGAGAACTGGAATCCTCAGCAAGATGTAGAAACCGTGGCTTGGAATGGTCCAGGGGAAGCAGGACGAGACGGGACCTGAGAAAACCAGGATAAGGGGCAGCTGGAGACCACGGGGGAGACTGACGAGGGCTAGTTCCAGAACAAGGAGGAGCATCCAGAAAAAAATGGCACCATGAGGCCAGGCGAGGGGTGGAGCTGAGCTCTCGAAGGAGAGGAAGCCAGAAAAGCAAAACGCTGCACAGGAGTGCCACGGTGTAAGGACTGAGAGAAATGCAATCGGTTTGACAGCCTTTTGGTGGCTATATCAGTCAGGGTCTAGTTAGCAGAAGAGAAACTACACTAGTTATTTCAACAGAGAAAGTTTAATATAAAGAATCAGGTTAACAGGAGTTAGAGAAAGCTGAAAAGGTGAAAGGGAACATGGAGAAAACACAGAGACTGTTAACTACAGAAGCAATATGACCTCCCTGAGCACCAGGGAACCACGGGCAGAGATGGGAGTCACTGGGATCCAGAGCCTTGGAGAAGAGCCCTCCCCCTCGCCCCCCCCGCCTCCAGAGCTGAGTGCTGCCCACTCTGCAGCTCAGAGGGATCTCAGGGAGCTGGACTCAAGGGAAGGGTACCACTTGGCTGGTGCCTTAGAACCAGGAGGGTGGACCCAGAAGAGCAGGAGCTGGGACCTCTGAGGATGAAGTCAAGAGGAGGCTCTGAGGTGTTGGCAGAAGGAGGACACTGGACCCAACTGCCACGTCTGGCATGTGAGGTTGCTGCTGTGGAGGTACTAACTAAAATAGCAAGCAGCAGGGAGAGAGCAAGCCCTTCCTGTCCCCCATCTGCTGATCTCCCTCTACTGTTCCCTCCCAACAAGACTCAGATTACAGAGAAGAAAGAGTTGGCCTACTCCTGGCCCGAGGTTCCCAAAGCAGCATCTACAGAGGTGGTTTGAGGCTAAGCAATCAGAATTATAATTGCACAGAAATCCTCCCAAGGGTAAGCTAGTGTTTACAGGAAAGTCATCTAGCAATGGGTTGAGAAGCAGAAATCAAGACAGTAAATGAGGACCACTTTTCCAAAACATTTTGTGGTAAAAGAGAAGAGAGAATAAAGTGGTAGGAAGAGGTAGATGCAATGTTCAGGATGGCTGTTTAACTACTGGGCCCTAAAGCAAGCTTGCAGAAAGGTGAGCGCCCATGCTGGTGACTTAAAGCATCTGAGGAGATGGGAGGTGGCTCTCGGCACTGGAGTAGGGGAGAAGGGGGCAGTGAGGGGACTGGCCGAGAGAGAAGCCAAAGAACATGAACTTCTCTGAGAGGTGAAGAAAGATGCTGCGCCAAAACCAGACAAACCACAACAGCCCCCTTGTAAGTGATGTGCTGGGTCTACTACTAAGTGATCCCAATAGAAGGTGCCCTCATCTCCTAGTGCGCGGAATATTTCTGGTCTCCGCATGGCTCCTCACGCAGCCCTTCTCTAACCACCCTGTCTGTCTAAACTTCCACCTGCTCGCCTCACATACTTGCATTCCCTTTCTGCCTGCCCTCCTGAGCACTCACATTCCATCTGCCTTCATTAGTGCATTTATCGTTGTCTCTCCACAAGAGATGCTGTGGCGAACACAGCTTTGTTCACTGTCATAATAGCCTAAAGTAAAAACAATGCTTGACACAAAATAGCCACTTGATAAATATGTGTTGAATACACGAATGGATGAAATCCCCATGCAAGCACTACTGAAACTAAATAGAACGCTCCAATCAATCATCCAGGATTCAGCCACTATCTGCTGGGCCCTAGCAGGGATACTGAGAAAGGGTATGGAGGAGTCCCTTCTATTACAGAAGTTATAGTGTTCGAAAAAAATGAAACAACTTAGCCCACACGGTGACAAAAGAATGACTGGACTCTGCCCGCCGTCCTCCCAGGCTGCACTCTCCCTGGCAGGCTGGTCTCCAATCATCTGTCTCTTCCTTGGACCCCTGGAGACTCACAGTCCTCAGCAGTCTTTCTGCTCCGCAGCCCAGGGATCACTGCCTTCAGCTGGTCAAGGTCGTGGCTCCACAGGGCCGAGTTCTCAGCCCCTCCTGGGAGTGGGATTAGAGGGTCTGGGCCCAGCCATGCAGCTCACACGCACCTGACGCCCGTGGGTGTTTTGAAAGCCTTATCAGAGCTGACTTTGATGGGCAGCAGAAGCCCTGCAGGCAGCAGGCTGCCAGGACTGTCAGCCTCTTGGGGGTGATGGGGGGCGGGGGTCATATCACCACCTGTCAAGGTGTTAGAAGAGACCTCAGACAGCTCTATGGATGCAGGGCATGAAAACCCACATCACTGAATGAGCGCGTGCTCTCCCTAGACTAGTCCCATACCATTCTGCTGCTTCCTTTCTGACCAAACCCAAATTTAGCGTGCCCAGTGCAAGTGCACACATACATGCGCCACATGGAAATGCACAGACATCACACACCCTCACAACACTCAGACACAAGCAAGGCACTTGAATCACACACACACAATCACAAGGCTTATTCTCAGCCAGAGAGTTTTGGGAAATAACTAACAGAATGAATGAATGAGTGACACTGATGTTTTATCTGTAATTATTTAACAGAGGACAGAGCATAGTAGCCACCTGCTATCAACCCTTCCAGTTTTAAACACTTATTTACTGATACTGGAGTTTAATTTCCTTTAAGAAAAATTCAAAAGTCTGGAGTAAAGAGTTCCTCCTAAACACTTTTGCTGTTACTATGTTTATTATTTTTAAAAAAAAATCCAACGATTTGTTGAGGACTTATCCCTTTAAAGAAAGAGCTCTCTGAGAAGAATGGTGGTGTGTTTACTAATAAAGTATGCTGAAACAACAGAGTTGAGTTAATGGAAATTACACTGGACTGGGAGTAAACAGGATTCCAATCCTGTCTTTTAACGATTATTAGATGCAGCTGTCTGCAAATTGTTTCTTCCCTCAGAGTCTTGATTTTCTCATTTATAATCTGGGAGGTGTAGTGGAGAGTCTTTATTTAAATATAATACACTGACCCTCCATGTGCATCTACATTCTGTCCTAACACTTCCTAAAATATTAAAGAAGGAAAAAGGCTAGACACTTTAAGCATGAAAACCCATTGTGGAGACAGGATATCAACAAACTTCCAGGAGATGGAGAAAAGAGGTTGGAGTGGTGACTAATCAAACAAGTAGAGGAAGCCACAGACTAGAGCAAAGAAGAAAGACATATAGCCATCTGTCTATTAAACCTGGGGTTCTGGAACATCAGTTGTTAATAAAGGGTTGGAGAAATCCACAGACTGATTCTCAGCTAAGCGGGGATCTTGTTTTACACTCAGGGGCATCTGTCAATGTTTAAAGACATTTTTGATGATTGTCATGACTGGCATCTAGTGGGCAGATGATGATGAACACCCTTTGATGTCCAGTATGGGTATCACACAAAAAAATGGTGAAGCCCCAATGTCAAAACTGCCAAAGTTAAGAGACTCTACTCTAGACTCAAGAGTTAACATCACACTTCCAAATGCTCTCCTTACCGGCAGACTGGCAGACACCCATCTATGGACTGCACTGTGTCCTCCCAAGGTTCATATGGTGAAGTTCTAATCCCCAGTACCTTAGCATGTGACTGTTTTTAGAGATAGGACCCTAAAAGAGGCAATTAACTTAAGGTGAGACCATTAGGATGGTTCCTAATCCAATAGGATTATTGCCCTTATAAGAAGAACAGGGAACACCAGGGATACACACGCATAGAGGAAAATCCATGAGAGGATACTGTGAGAAGATGGTCATGTGCTAGCCAAGGAGAGAGAAATGCGAGAAACCAAACCTGCCCATACTCTGATCTGGGACTTCTAGCCTCCTAAACCGTAAGAAAATAGATTTCTGTTGTTTAAGCCTCATGGTCTGTGGTATTTTGTTATGGCAGCCGTAGCAAACTAATATACCCAATATACAAGTATTGAGAAGATTCTTTTTTAAAGAAATGGAATGCCCATAGGGAAAAGACCTTCAATATGCCAGCTATAGGTCTCTAGGACTGTTGCCTACTTCCTCAGATGACATGAAGAGGAACTGCCAGCCTGCAAGCACTGCCTCCTTCCCTTTTACCTGCTCCTCCCTGCCACATACACAGCTCAGGGTCAGCTTATCGACTGGTTCTTATACATGATGGAGCAGCCAAAGAGCACTGAGCTTCTGAGGAAACTCTACAACACGAGAGAGAGAGACAAAGATAAACAAGCAGAACACACAACTCTCAAAGGAATAGACATCGTTTGGAAACACAGTTTAACTTTTAAAAATTATCTTAATTAATATTACTAAAAGAGTAAAAATGTCATTGTGTCAACAAAATACAAACAGCTAACAAAGATGAACTATTATAAAATAAAAATATGACTCTGAAATTCAAATAGATTATGAAGTCTAATCAATGACCAGATAGCAGAACAAAGAGATGTTAAAAAAGACAGACAAAAGGAAAGATATATAGAGGATGAATCCACAAGGCCTCACATCTGATCTATAGACTGACACAAAGAGGAAACCAAGAGGAAGAAATCAAAGAAATATCACGGGGGGTTTCCAAGAGTCAAAGGACATCAGTATACAAATTAAGATGCCAATCAAGCACCCAAGGCAAGGAGGTACCTAAATCATGTACATGCACACACATATGCCTCTAGACCCAGTGTTACAAAAGCCTGGTACATCAGTAATAAAGAGAAGATAAGATGATTCAGAAGGAAAGAGAAATTTTAAAGGTACCTCTAAAAGACAAGAAGTCTGACCAGCAGACCACCTCTCACCGTCAGCTACAATGGATCTGAAGACAGTAGAGCAAAGGCCTTCAGAGTTTTGTGTGGAAATGGATGTCAACCTTCAATGTCATACTCAATCCAACAAATAAAGATGAGGGAGCAAAAGCCACTTCCAGAAATGCATAAACTGACAGCACTGCATTCCACACCTGCAAGCAGTACTGCCTGAGGAGCCCTGGTCCTTGAGAGTGCCCTCTTTGAAGCTCTAAGTTCCCTCCAGGGCCTGGGATGTGGCAGTGCTGGATAGGACAAATCAAGTTCAGACCCGGTTCTGCATGGGTTCTGGCCTCCAGGATATCTTCTTTGAAATTTCCTATGGCCTCCTCTAGTGCCTGGGGTCACTGAGAGCCAGCAGAACCCCTTGGTGGGGCATCCTAGCTTGGACCAGGGTCCATGTGGGCCCCAGTTCCTTTTGATCCCCACCCCTGTGCTCTCCAACCATCTACCTTGCACATGAGTTCACCAAGATGCCCTAAGGACTCATGTCGTGGGGTTTCTTGAGGCTCTGGGCGGACCTTGGTTCCAGGAGGGCATCCCAGCAAGTGGGTTGAGCCTGCTACCTGCTATTCTGTTTCTTTCACAGAACCATGTGAGATTGGGCCATGTGAGAATGGCACTGATGATGATTTTAAGTGACTTTCCAACATCAAACATAGGACAAGCTAGAGCGTCAGGACCAAGGACCTTCAGCCTGAGCTGCATGGGGGTCCCATGTCTCAGTGCTTGCCTGGCTTTGTTTTGTGGTTCTGCCTCTGAATTTAGCACCCAAGGGTAACCGAGGGTGACAACAGGCATTCTTTATTCTGTGTGACCCTAATGATGTTCTCTCCTGCCTCCACTGACGTGAGGACATCATGTTTTTCCAGTCAGCTGAAGCCTTCCTGATGAGGGACAAACATTCCTGCACCCAGTGAGGCCACTCTTCTCATTTCTCCTATAGTCCTCTCCTTTGATTGCAGAGACTAGAAGGCAGGGTGCAGCTAACATTAAAATAATCACTTTCTAGGAATGCAGTGATTACTGCAGAAGGAATTCAAGAGAAGGCAAGAGGTGGAAGATGTATTGTTCTATATTTATGTTATAAAATTCCAAGTGGTAAATTTAGGCATAACCAGGAAACAAATTATTATTCACATTTTCCTGCATACTCTGGGTAAGACTTGAAACTTGTGGTCATCAATAAAATACAGCAATATTCATGAGTGGCATGATGGATGCCACTCATAAGTAATGATTACAGCATTATAAGTAATGATATAACCAGCATTCAATAAATGGTGTTACATTAATGCACAAATACAGATCTATATTGTTCAATGCAAATAGGTTCTCGAGAGCTTGGCGCTGTGAATAATAAGTCTTGCTAGTTTTTTCTTATAGTGGAAGATAGCTAGGAATAGTGCATTTGGCAATAAAGAATACAGAGACAAAGAAGAACCTTAGCATACACTGAACATTAAATATATAAATATCTCACCTCTACCTAACATTCTAAATTACATCCAACAAAACACTGTACTCCACATGGTCTTTGTGGTCTTTGTAATACTGTAAAAATTCGATTATTTATGTAGAAAGAGGTCCCCCAAAATCATTTGTCTGAGGCCTTCCATATCTAGGAGCAGTTTTGAGGAAATTATTTAAGGGTTGACTTTAGCCTATTAAGTAAATTTAAACAAACAAAAACAGAAGTCCTGGGACCCAGGAAACAGGAGATTCAATCCAGAAAAGCAAAGACAAGTCTCAGAATAACAAACATCAACACAAATCTAGAAATCAACCAGTGTGGCTCAGGAGAGAATAGAGGGTTCCCGGGGAAAAGGGAGAAACTCCTGGAAAAACAAAATGCCATATAAGAGAGGTGATATGATCACGGTTTTCCTCCTGGCTCTATAGTCAATCACTGTTACTTAACTACACTTAGGTGAAGGATTGATTGATTTTAAGCTTTTATAAACAACCTCTAAATAAGGCATGAGACAATCATCATAAAACAGAATGGAAATGCCGTCAAATTGAGTAACAGACATAAAAATTCAAATGATAGAAACTGGGAAGCTCAAAGCAGTGAAGGGGGAGGGGGCGGGTGCCAGTGGCTTCATCTTTCCAAGGCTTATGGCCTTACGATAAATTTGGAAACGAAGGAGTATATTTTTGAAGTTACAAAGTTATCCCATGAAGACACTAAAACAAAGAGGTAATAAGACTATACTGGGAGGATGGGGAAGGACATGGTAGGTATAATGAACTGAATATTCATACATCAGGGCAGCAGATGCAAGATGATGTCTAGAATTGAATTCAGCAAGATAATACTTTTTAGAGAATGGATCAGAGGTGCTGTAGGGGTTGGAAATTTGTTTTTCATTATAAATATTTTATTTTAAAACTACAGGCAGGCATTTCATTGATAAAAAGTAAATTTTAAGTCTTTTGATGACTGAACAAGGTGATTTCTAAGGTTCTTTTCATATCTAAAATCCAAGGAACAAGCTCTCAAAGCTTAGTCCACTCAGGAAGAGCCCTGGGATTTTTCCCTTCAGAAAGGCTAACTACATGATCAGGAGCCAGTCCACGCCACTGGGAATCTCATAAACACTGTTTTGACAAAGGTCAAATTTTCCACATCTGCATTTTAGAGATGAGATGCAATGAGACAAAATTAATAGTCCTGAATGACATGAGCTTTAAATTGGTAGACTGCTGTTGGATGCATGGCCTCGTTACTCCAAATTCTTGTCTTTCCCACTGTATTATACTTCTTGTGCAGAAAGAGAAGACTAAGAAAAACTCTCTGTCCAAGAGCCAATCCCCCAGTGAGATGTTTATATAAATGCACTGCCCTTTGAATATAGGTTAGCTCCTTCGGGAATCTGATGGAGGAAGCTCCTTCTCCATTTGGGCTCATGAACATAGGTGATCCATGAGCACACTTCACTAAGGCTTCAAGGGCTCATTAAAGGACCTGGAAACATCCATCCTAAGTGACTGGCTCAGACAGTAAAGAATCTTCCTGCAATGCAGGAGACATAGCTTCAATCCCTGGGTCGAGACCATTCCCTGGAGAAGAGAACAGCAATCCATGCCAGTATTCTAGCCTGGAGAATTCCACAGACAGAGGAGCCTAAAGGCCTACAGTCCATGGGGCTGCAAACAGTCGGACAACTGAGCAACTGATACTTTCTTGAGTGACTGGCACCAACATAGCGTACTGCATTCACAGGGCACAGGCTATGATCCTTTGGACCCCCAACTGCAGCATTTTCTCTGCTCTTTGAACCAAGCTCTTTCCTGACATCTTTTGCAGGCCCCAGTCATGGTGACGTACTCCTGCACTTCCTTCTGATGTTGCAGTGAGGAGACTGCTTCCAGGACAAGTGGCTGTCAGGAGTGGAGGACTCCAGGAAGCTGCTGGCCAGGATGCTTCTCATGCTTGCCAGAGAGAACTTCCCAGGACCTGTCTTCCCAGGGAGTGCTGGGCCACTCACGTTACCTGCCTCAGACTCCTGCTCAGTGTCACAAGGCTGCCGAACTTCTAAACAGGGTACATTTCATGTTAATATAGCAACAGAGTCCTTGACCTACAGAAACACCACGGGAAACTGGAGAGAGCTGGTGTAAATTTCCACTGAGAATTTGACAATCTAAGTGGCTCTACCAAATTGGAAACTGCGACCTCGCAGCAACTTTGTAAACTCATTATGGTCCCTCTGATCCCTCCTCTTCCCTTTGCTCCTTTCTCCTCTCCCAATCCTGGCTTCCCAGAGATGGGCTTCACAGGGTCCACCCTCTTGGGCCAAAACAAGTTGCCCCTTCCCTTCCCCTTTGTCTCTGAGCTTCACTTAGGAGATGGGCCAGTGAACTGGATAACTAATAATACCAGATGCTATGTATTCCTGTACTTTCCCTCCCAGTAGCATGTCTGCATTCTCCAGGAGGCCTTCAGTGCCTAAGTCTAAGTGCTTGACAGATGGAGAACATGTGGGCTCCGTGGCAGGTGTACTGACGTGCTCGTCACTTTGAAGCAAGTAACTCAGAACTCCTCAAATCCCCCCAAAGAAGCGACACCTGATGGCTGTCCTCACACAGTGCCAGAGCTGTCCTGGGGCTCACTAGGAAAGACATTAGCCCCTTAAAAGTCCAACTGTCGACTGTGCTTACTGCAGTAATATTAGAATATGTTTCTTTTGGCCACTACATATTTCTTAATATTATATTTTAATATTATCTCAGTTTTGTACTCAGGTTTTCTTGGGCTATAATGAGACCTGATTTACCAAAAATTTACCAAAATTACATTATTTAGCAAAACATACTTGGTGTTGATAGTGATCACCTCTTCAATCCAAAGAAACAAGTATATAAAGTTACTTTGACATGTGGACTTACATTTTTAGTTTTTAGAAAAAAATTCATATTGTTATAAGCATTGGATGCATTACTCCATCAATAGAAAATAGGTCTACTCCTTTGGTATACGGATAAAACACAGGAAAAGATACACTTCAGTTCAGTTACTCAGTCATGCCCGACTCTTTGCGACTCCATGAATCATAGCACGCCAGACCTCCCTGTCCATCACCAGTTCCCGGAGTTCACTCAGACTCACGTCCATCGAGTCGGTGATGCCATCCAGCCATCTCATCCTCTGTTGTCCCCTTCTCCTCCTGCCCCCAAATCCCTCCCAGCATCAGAATCTTTTCCAGTCATTCAACTCTTCGCTTGGGGTGGCCAAAGCACTTAGGTACTAAGTAAACTGATAAGGAAGTTAAATAGTGATAATTTTTTTTTCAAAGATGTGATACAAAACAAGAAGAAAATACTCATGTGAAAGACAATTTAAAAGCAAACTAGCACTGGTTCATATTTCTTTTAAAAGAAACAAAATGTAAAATTTGGAGAACAGACCTTAGGAGATACCAATATTATTGTAACACTGTCTATAGTCCCGAAGAAGGTAAATCTTGAGAAGGGAATACAGTAATGAGAAAAATATTAAAATTAGTTGGATTTTTAATTTCAAAATGGGATAGTCTTTAGAATTTGTGTTTACATATCTATGTATCTTTCATCTATCTAACATGTGATTGTGTATATTCAATGCCTTTAAAAAATTTTTTCCCTAACTACTGTTTACGATAAAATGAATTTGTCCAAAAATAAATTCATAAAGAGAATACATTCAAAGGCTCAAATTCAAGATTTAAAACAAGAAACAAGGAGTCAGGGAGTTAAGTATGAGGAAAAGAACAACTTACATTATAAGTCTTAAAGAATTGTCACATTAGACTCATATACTCCAAATGAAAATAACACGTTTAAAATAAACACATAGGCTCTGTCTTTCAGTGGTTGGGATATGTAAACTTAGCCTAAATTTCTTGAATGGATATGCAATAAATCTATTTATAACATTTTCTCTGTCCTACTTAACTTATGACTAATCCTAAATAATTAGAGTCAGATGGCTGAGTATTTAAAGCAGCAAACGTTCCAAACAAACAAAAGGTCATTTCTACTGAAAGCTGGAGACCTGAGCCCCTGTAGGTATACAGTTATGGGACAACTCAGGAAGAGCTGCAAATGGAAACTTCAAAAGGAACCTCCAGAATGCTGCAGTCTCGATGTAAGGAAAAAGGAGGTGCCTTAAAATGTAGGTGGCATGGTCATCTTGGGGGCAGGGGCCAGGAGGAGTCTCCACTTAATAACTTCAGAGGCAACTTTCACTGTTTTCTGTGTGTCTCATGAAATTCTACCATGTGGACCTTTCTCTTAAAATATTTGAAAAGAAAAACTTTTTATCCACTTCTGTCTTCTTAATTACGCCAACATCACTAATATCTCTCAACACCCCCTCCAAGATAAATCTTTTATAAAGAACCCTAAGACTATCATTTCATGAACACTTGAAAATATTTTCTCAACACTGTCCAACAGTGCTCAAAAACCAGCCTGATATATATAGAGCCTCCTTTGTGGAATAACAAGATTATTTTTACCATTTTCCGAATCTCACAAATCTGACCTGTCACCAGAGAACTTCTAAAAATATCAAGATGATAATGATATCCTTCATCACTTTCCTCCTAGCTTGTGCCTTCATTACTAGCGTTGAGTTTTTGTGTGTTTTCAGAGAGCCCTCTCTGATCACAGCACTCGTCATTTCACTGCTTCAAGATGTGGGACAGAATAGCTATCTTGGGAAGGTGGCTGATTTTTTTTTCCCACCTTTAAAGACAAGGTGTTTTTGCAAAACATTCAGTTCAGTTAGCTTTCTGCCTATCTCTTAAATCACGTGTTTGAGTTAGAAGTGTATTGGAAAGGATCCTGGAAAACAGATGCTGACTGAGGAGGAACTTGTTTTTTTCATTGCAGCCAATTCAATTCAGCAGCAGCATTTATCAAGTGCCTACTATGTACCAGGAATGTAAAGATGAATAAAATACTCTTTGCCCTCAAGTAGCTCACAGCCTACCAGGATAGACAATCCCAGTAACAAGTAACAACAGCAAGCTGTGACAGGGCAATAAATCACACTGCACACTGCTGTCTATATAAACATATGAGAACACCTGTAAGGGAGCAGCAAATGGTAGAGTGAAATCACAAAGGAAACGTAATGCAAAACCAAAGGATATTTCAGAGAGAGATCCCAGCAGTTTCTTGGTGCTTGGAAATGTGTCTCAATCTTCATATATCTGGAGCTGAAAACACATCATCTCTTAAGAGTTGTTAGCCCCACCTGCTTTTTGGGTAGAATTTAGAATATATTCTTGGAGGTAGATCCTCTTCCATTTGTTCTTGGTTCATTCTGGCGAGTCTTTAGTCCTGCTTAGAGAGAAGCGCCTACTCATTAGTCTTGCAGAAGCCCTGAACAGCAAGAGCATTTCAATCACAGATACTTCACGTGGAGGATGTTCATTATTCTAACAATGACAAAAGTTATCTTCAGATTAAGCAGAGATGCATCAATGATATTGTTGACTATGATAGCAGCTATTCTGTTGTCAACAGGTTTTCCCTTACTTTGACTACAGAAAGACAAGATATAAAGGAGATCCAAGAGTGGGGAAGAACAAGTCTTGTTCCAGTGGCAGGAGGCTAGGGCCAGAGGAGCTGGAGAAGCAGCAGGGGACTGTCTTCCGTGCTCACAGGGCCATGACAATGGAATCTAGGAAGACTGATACTATCTTATTTTAGATTTTTCTTTCTCTGTAGGAACATTTGTTGAACACCACTACCTCGTTTTGTGTTAATAAGCACTGGAGAATGAAGAGAAGGTTCTATATCCATTCTCTGGGGTAAAGTGAACTTAAGGCTGTTGCAAGATCAAAAAAAAAAATTTAGCAGATGGCCAGATGTGATCATGGAGAAGCTGGGAGAGACGTGGAACTCGGGTAGCTGCCCGGCCGAGTGGCAAGGGGGAGACCCGGGGTCCCAGTTTCCCTTTTGGAAAATCTCAAGCAAGCCTGCTGCTTTAACCCCTGCTCAATGCCCCTGCTTTCAGTGGTTCCAGGAGTTTCCTGTTCTAAGCCTTCCCAAGGCTTCCATTTCAAAATTGGCTTCCTTTTCTCTTCCTTCTTGTTGGCTTCTCCCCTCCGTAGACATGAGGTTTTCAACTGTCCCTAATCCACTAAGCATGTTACTGCCCTTCTATTTGCTTTTTAATTGCCATTTCTGCCCCCCCATCACCTTTCCCTTTTTCTTGTTCTTATATATAGGTTCGTGTATTTTAAAGGCTTTACTATGAGGATTTGCACAGGAATGAAGATGAGTGCAAGTGTTCAATCTATGGGTCTCTTTCTTGGTTATACTTTATTTATATATTCATTAACATTCCTCCTAATTAAAAATAATATGATCTTGCATCTTGCTTAGAATTAGTACTCCACTCAAATCCCCAAAGGACTTATAAAATTGAGACCCTCAGGCATGGAATGAACTATTATAAAGGTCAACCTATCTAAGCTCTTGTCAGATATTTAATCCAGGGAAGTCCTTCACTTGCCTGATAAAATTTTAATTTACTGAGTGAAACAGCATAACGCTATGTTATTTGCTTATCATCATGTATCATATTTAGTAACAATAGCTGGCACAGTACACTTTCCACATGCCCCACTTTGTGCTAAGGGGCATTTATGCCTCCCAATGATCCAATGAGGGAGGTATTGCACTCCATTGTATCCGAACCCCCACCACACACACACCACTTTTCAGAGAAGGAAACTGAGATGTAGCTCAGGTTTCACTCATTTTCCAATAGCTTATAGCTTGCACATGACAGGCAGAGCCTAGTTTTAAACCAGCTTTCTTGATTCCAAAGCTTAGCCTCTTAGCTGTGGTGGTTCCCAGATTTAGGACTGTGTATGTGTATGCAGATGACACCACCCTTATGGCAGAAAGTGAAGAGGAACTTAAAAGTCTCTTGATGAAAGTGAAAGAGGAAAGCGAAAAAGTTGGCTTAAAGCTCAACATTCAGAAAACGAAGATTATGGCATCCAGTCCCATCACTTCATGGGAAATAGATGGGGAAACAGTGGAAACGGTGTCAGACTTTATTTTGGGGGGCTCCAAAATCACTGAAGATGGTGGTTGCAGCTATGAAATTAAAAGACGCTTACTCCTTGGAAGAAAAGTTATGACCAACCTAGATAGTATATTGAAAAGCAGAGACATTACTTTGCCGACTAAGGTCTGTCTAGTCAAGGCTATGGTTTTTCCTGTGGTCATGTATGGATGTGAGAGTTGGACTGTGAAGAAGGCTGAGCACCGAAGAATTGATGCTTTTGAGCTGTGGTGTTGGAGAAGACTCTTGAGAGTCCCTTGGACTGCATGGAGATCCAACCAATCCATTCTGAAGGAGATCAGCCCTGGGATTTCTTTGGAAGGAATGATGCTAAAGCTGAAACTCTAGTACTTTGGCCACCTCATGGGAAGAGTTGACTCATTGGAAAAGACTCTGATGCTGGGAAGGATTGGGGGCAGGAGGAGAAGGGGACGACCGAGGATGAGATGGCTGGATGGCATCACGGACTCGATGGACGTGAGTTTGAGTGAACTCCAGGAGATGGTGATGGACAGGGAGGTCTGGTGTGCTGCGATTCATGGGGTCGCAAAGAGTCGGACATGACTGAGCGACTGCACTGAACTCTTAAGGAGCTTAACTGTTTTCACAGGGTGGCTGGTGTGTGCTTTCGACTTTTCCCACTGGCAGTTTCTGTCACTGATGCTGTTGTGCTTCCTTACTGTTGCCTGAATTGGGTCCTAAGGGTTATGACCCTCAGTGGTCCCAGGCTGACTCTGATCTGCTATCTAGATGACTTCCTTTAAATTGAAATGAGCCCAGGAAAAAAAAAGATGATTTCAAAATCAATTTGGACCAAACAATGAAATAAATCTGTTATTAAAAAGAGGTGCGATAGATACACTTCGAGGTAAACTATTCAAGGCACTACATTTATCACCCATTATATCAAGTCACTATCATTTATATGCTCAGTATAGTTAAATTAGAGTACTGACTGAAACAAAGATTTTGACTTGGATGAGTTCTTTTGGGGAAAATAATCACACGTTTTTCCTGTCAATAATTTCAGTGGCTAAGGGCACATTACTGGAATGGGTAGATAGTAGAAACTATGCAGAACCCAAATCAGAAGCTCAAGAACTGAAATGCAGCCCTGTGTTTTTTTTTTTTTTTTTTACTGATAGTGATAAGTAATAAAATAAATTTATTGAATGTCTTTTACCAGCCAGATACTATGTTAAGCACTTTCTATAAATATCATTTTTGTTTTTGTAGAAACCTTTAGATGAATCCTATAATTACCACTATTCTGATAAGAAAAGTGAAATCCTGGAATGTTAATAATCTTGGTGAATCAGGCAGGTATTGAACAGAAGAGTCAGGAATTGAGCTCTAGCATTCCAACTCCAGAGTATGTCTCTGTATTTCACCTAAGCTCTCTGGACCACAATTTCGGGATCTATAAGAGAACCTAACACAAAACAGTATTTTGAGTACATGTACACATAAGTGCTTGACACAGAGGATGGGTTTCAGTTCAGTTGCTCAGTCGTGTCTTGACTCTTTATGATCCCATGGACTATATAGCAAGCCAGGTTTCCCTGTCCATCACCAACTCTCGGAACTTGCTCAAATTCACATCCATTGAGTCGGTGATGCCATCCAACCATCTCATCCTCTGTTGTCCCCTTCTCCTCCTGCCTTCAATCCTTCCCAGCATCAGGGTCTTTTCCAATGAGTCAGTTCTTCACATCAGGTGGCCACAAGTACTAGAGCTTCACTTTAACATCAGTCCTTCCAAAGAATATTCAGGACTGATTTCCTTCAGGATTGACTGGTTGAATCTTCTTGCAGTCCAAGGGACTCTCAAGCATTTTCTACAGCACCACAGTTCAAAGGCATCAATTCTTCTTCAGCTTTCTTTATGGTCCAACTCTCACATCCATACATAACTACTAGAAAAACCATAGCTTTGACTAGATGGACCTTTGTTGGCAAAGTAATGTCTCTGCTTTTTAATGTGCTGTCTAGGTTGGTCATAACTTTTCTTCCAAGGAGCAAGTGTCTTTTGATTTCATGGCTTGCAATCACCATCTGCAGTGATTTTGGAGCCCAGGAAAATAAAGTCTCTCACTGTTTACATTTTAATAAACGCTTACTCATCAGTCTGTTTCAAGAATCTCCAACAAGTGTCTAAGAAATACTTGTTGAATATCAACAGGAGACAAACAATGGGAATGTGTCTAAGCAAAGGGAAGAGCCCAATGTCTGAAATCTCACGTCTTTCTAAAGCGTCCCTAGGATGCCTGGGGATGGCCCCACTTGTTTCCACAGTTGCACTAGTCAAGGAGACAGGCTCAAAACTCGCAACTGCCAGCTCATTCCACCGTGCTGTAATCTGCAATGTGGAGTGTAGCACAGTGTTCCCCATGACTTCCTTCATCTCCACCACTACTGCTGCACACCTTGCCTGGCAAGAACATAAGATAGCAGAATTTCCTCTGGGACTTACTAGGAATGTGTTCTAAGAATAAATCCTGCCATGGGGAAGGCGATTTATCTACGTGAACACTAGTCCCCTAACACCCAAAGTGTTCAGCTCAGTTGCTCAGTCATGTCCAACTCTTTGTGACCCCATGAACTGCAGCACACCAGGCCTCCCTGTCCATCACCAACTCCTGGAGTTCACTCAAACTCACGTCCATCAAGTCAGTGATGCCATCCAGCCATCTCATCCTCTGCCATCCCCTTCTTCTCCTGCCCCCAATCCCTCTCAGCATCAGAGTCTTTTCCAGTGAGTCAACTCTTCACACGAGGTAGCCAAAGTACTGGAGTTTCAGCTTTAGCATCATTACTTCCAAAGAAAACCCAGGGCTGATCTCCTTCCAGAATGGACCGGTTGGATCTCCTTGCAGTCCAAGGGACTCTCAAGAGTCTTCTCCAACATCACAATTCAAAAGCATCAATTCTTTGGTGCTCAGCTTTCTTCACAGTCCAACTCTCAGTGTGCTACACGTTTAAACCCTAGGAGAAAGCCTCAGGAAGCTCTGCCCCTATACAAGGTCTTCCAATTTCAGAAGGACTTAAGAGAGACATTTTTACTCTTCTGGGTATTTGGGAACCATGATCCAGATTTGGGATGGCATTGGGAGTCCCACAAGGAACTGAATGCCTGGGTTCAAATCGTAACAGCTCCTATCAACAGATCTCACTAATATCCCACTGCTGCTGCTACTGCTAAGTTGCTTCAGTCGTGTCTGACTGTGAGACCCCATAGAAAGCAGCCCACCGGGCTCCCCCATCCCTGGGATTCTCCAGGCAAGAACACTGGAGTGGGTTGCCATTTCCTTCTCCAATAAGTGAAAGTGAATGTGAAAGTGAAGTCGCTCAGTTATATCTGACTCCTAGTGACCCCATGGACTGCAGCCCACCAGGCTCTTCTGTCCATGGGATTTTCCAGACAAGAGTACTGGACTGGCGTGCCACTGAGGAAAGGTTCAGCGCACCGCCCCTTAGAGGTCCTTGGTGTTTGATATCAGTCCCAAAGTGGAGGCTGAAAATGACTTGACAGCCACATGTTTGTGAAGAAAGGAAGGCCTGGGGCAAAAGGAATTTGACTCGTTGCTTTTCTGATTGTCTCCCAGAAGGAGCTTATCCTAGAGTCGTGTACCTCTCTGGCAAGAAGCGATTCAGACTTTAAAAGGTTTCTATAGGAAGTGGGGCTGCAGAGTGGTTCAGTGAACAGGGTCCTTGTAGGCTGGGGGCTGAAGGACTGAACTGCAGTCTCAGCTCTGTCACTGATGGAATGCTTCAGACAAGCTGCTGAATTTCTTTGGGCCTATGTTGGTTTAATTAAAAATTGTAAAATTTTTTAAAATGAGAACATAGGCCTGGGTTTTCTCTTTGGACCCTTCTAATTCTAAATATATCTGATATTATCTATTATCCTGACAGGAATAAGCTGAGCTAACAGAATCAAATGACTTGTAGGGAACAGTCCATGCTAATATTACAATCAAATACTTGTTTCTCTGCTGAGTGTTTGATGGAACTATGAGTTATAGGCTGAGGTTTCTGAATTCTGTCTGGGCTTCCCATTAAAAAAAAAAAAGTTGAGCGCTGTGGCCTTTAAGCTGTTGAAAAGACCTATTTCTCATCCTCTAAGTAACTCTGACACTATGCACCGCAGCCTGACAATTAAATTTCTCTCTTTCTCTTTAAATTTCAACCAATGGATATGTTACACTGAGAGTTAAACTGTTCTGATGTGAAGACATCTCTTTTCTCTCATCAGAGACTAAAAAGCTGTCAGTGCCAGTTTCCTTATTAGTAACCAGTATGTCTGCTCAGACCGTGCCTCACAGTTTATACCAAGTGCAAACGCTCTCTCTGAGAGCAGAAGAGCAAACACAGCTGAGGAATGGAGTAGAGCAGAGGCCCCAGCAGCTGAAATCGAATGTGCTGCTCACCTCACCAAGACAGGGGAAGAGGAAACTTTTCTGATTGGTGATGTACACACGGTGCCCTTGGGGGACATTTTCTAAGGCTGTGTCTTGGAACTGCCCAGCTCAAGCCTTGGTCCATAACTGTTTTCCCCCTTCGTGAGGCAACTCTCTCTTTTTATTTATTTATTTAATACTTTATTCTACATTACAATACTCTATTTGTTTTGCCATACATTGACATGAATCAGCCACAGGTGTACACGCTCTCCCAATGCCGAAGCCCCCTCCCACCTCCCATCCCATACCATCTCCCTGGATCATCCCGTGCACCAGCCCCAAGCATCCTGTATCCTGTATTGAACATAGACTGGCGCTTCGTTTCTTACATGATAGTATACATGCTTCAATGCCATTCTCCCAAATCATCCCACCCTCTCCCTCTCCCTCAGAGTCCAAAAGTCCATTCTATACCTCTGTGTCTCTTTTGTTGTCTCACATAGAGGGTCATCATCACTATCTTTCTAAATTCCATATATATGTGTCAGTATACTGTATTGGTGTTTTTCTTTCTGGCTTACTTCACTCTCTTTTTGAATCAGCACAAGTGATAGAATCTTCTCCAAGGGCACTGCCTCCAGTTTCACAAAATAACCAAAGAACCCTGTTCTTCCTGGCCACTACATGGGAAACACACCAGGTACCAAGAGCATTCCAATGTATCAATACGACTGGTGTGTTACAGAGCAAGAAAGTCTGGTCTGCATCCCCCAAAGACTCGGAAGCCTGTAAGTAAACAGGCCTCAGAGAAACCTGCTGAGGCTCGTTTGTCATGAAAAGACCAAGAACCCTGGACAGGAGGCCGTCAGTCCCAATAGAGGACGTAAAGCAAGACAGACACACAAAAGAGAGTCTTCATAGAATTCCATGTGAACATCCTGGAGACACAGGACACAGTAATAGAAATAAAGTAAAGAAGGGGGATGAAACCTGGGATCTGGTCAGAGAGAGCCCTGGATCTAAAGGGCAAGGAAGTGAACGGTGCCTTCAGCAAAGCCTGTGTTTCATCTGGGCGTGTTTGTCATCCTCCTTAACTCCCTTTCCTCCCCAGCGCTGGGTCCCTTGTTCGGTGGTCTTGGATCTCTTCAAAGGGCCAAGTAAGTGATTAAAGGACCCTGTAATTCCTTGATTGTCCCTTTACACGAGAACTAGAATCAAACAACATTTTTGGATATTTAAGTGACAGTACCTGTTTTACTGTTAATAAAAATATACTGATGACTTAAAACATGTCACCAGACTTATGTACCCCAATATTCACTGCAGTGCTATTTGCAGTAGCCAGAACATGGAAGCAACCAAGATGTCCCTCAACAAACAAATGGATAGGGAAGTTGTGGTACATACACACAATGAAATACTAGTCAGCCATAAATCGGAATGCATTTGAGTCAGCTGAACTGAGGTAGATGAACCTAGAGCCTGTTCTACAGAGTGAAGTAAGTCAGAAAGAGGAAAACAAGTGTCCTATATTATCACACATATATGGAATCTAGAAAAGTGAACCTATTTGCAGGGCAGGAATACAGACACAGAGAACAGATGTGTGGACAGCAGGGGAAGACAGAGGGTAGAAAAAGGAAACCATATCAAAAATGAAAAGGCAACCTATGGAATGGCAGAAAATGTCTGAAAATGACACAACCAATAAGGGGTTAATATCTAAAATATTAAACAGCTCACACAATTCAAAATCAAAAAAACAATCTTACCAAAAAATGGGCAGAAGACCTGAATAGACATTTTCTCAAAGAAGACATATATATGGCTAACTGGCACATGAAAAGAGGCTCAACATCACTATTTATTAGAAAAATGTAAAACAGAACAGTGAGTTATTACCTTACACTTGTCAGAAGTGCTATCATCAAAAATCTACAAATAACAAATATCCATGGGGATGTGGAGAAAAGGAAGCACTTGTACACTATTGATGGAAATGTAAATTGGTGCTCCCACTATGGAAAACAGTAGGAGAGGAGCCTTAAAAAACTAATACTACAACTATACTAATACTACAATATTACAACATATGATCTAGCAATTTCCCTCCTGGGTATATATCCAGAAAAAAACATAAAACACTAATTTGAAAAGATATATCCAATCCCAATGCTCCCAGCTGCAGTATTTAGCATAGCCAAGGTATGGAAGCAATCTAAGTGTCCATCAACAGACAGATAAAGAAGATGTGGTATATATTCAAATAGACACACACAAATGGAATATTACTCAGCCATAAAAGAATAAAATATTGCCTTTGCAGCAATGTGGGTGGGCCTACAAAATACTATGTTGAGTGAAGTCAGTCAGACTCAGAAAGACAAACACTATATGACATCACTTATATGCAGAGCTAAAAACAAAACAAATGAATGCATATAGGAAAAAAGAGAAACAGACTGATGGATACAGAAAACAAACTAGTGGCTACCAGTGGGGAGGGATAAGATAGGGGTATGGGACTAGGAGATACAAACTACTATGCATAAAATAGATAAGTAGTGAGGATATATTATACAGCACAGGGAAATACAGCCATTATCTTATAATAACTTTTAATGGAATATAATCTGAAAAATTATATTGCTGAATTATATTTAGTAAAAATACTGAACCACTATGATGTACTCCTGAAACTAAAATATTTTAATCAACTATACCTCAATGAAAAATACTGTATTGTGTACTTAAAAATTTATCAAGGGTAGATCTTATATTTCTTCTCACAATAAAATAGAAATTTTGAATTAAAAAAATAATATTCTTCTGTCATAGCCTGGTAATTATTTGTGTTAAGTACTTCATTTAAAATTTTTTTACTGCAGCAAAATATACATCCAGAATAGTGCACATATGAGAAGCACAGAACCTCACAATTGAACCACCATGTAACCAGCCCCCAGATCAAGAAATAAAAATCATCACCAGAAGCTCTCCCCTCATCCTTCCTGTCAATTCCTGACATAGGTTAGTTTTGCTGGGTGTGTACTTTATACAACTGAAATCACATAGTGTGTTCTTTTTTATATCTGTGTCAGTTCCCTCACCTCTGTTTGGCAGCTGCATCTACACTGCTGGGCATAGCAGCAGCTATTCTCATCACTATACAGTAGAGCACCCACTGTGAATATACCAACCTGCATCCATTCTGCTGCTACTGGGCATTTTGGTAGTTTTCAGTTGGAGGAGAAGGGGGCAACAGAGAAAATGATGGTTGGATAGCATCACCAACTCAATGCATATGAGTTTGAGCCAACTCCAGGAGATGGTGAAGGACAGGAAAGGTTGGTGTGTTGCAGTCCATGGGCTCACAAAGAGTTGGACATGACTGAGCGACTCAACAATGAACAGCAAGTTGGAGGCTATTTCAAATAGTACTTCTCTAAACATCTTGTTCCTTTTTATGGTAAACATACACAGTAAGTCATATTTTTAGTAATGTCTGGCAGCACAGTAGGTGGTCATATATTTATACATTTTTCCAGGCTCCATTCTAGAAATCTCAGTAAGAAAGTATTTGCTGTGTGTATTTAGAAATCCATTACAAAAAAATAATAGGATGGTTTGACATTCACATCTCTCCATAATATTTTGGCAGTTTGTTCTCGAAAATGAAATAGCAACAACTCAACTTACACCACAGTCTTGGTTTCTGTGGGATCCTGGCATTCTCCCCGACAGCCTCTTCCTCCTCCTGACAACAGCTTGTAATCACCTCAGTCATGTTGTCTATTTTCAGCTCATATAAAAATTTTTTCAAAGATCCTTTTTCCCAGCCTGGTTTTTTTCTTCTTTAAAATTCTCCGGTGATTTTTAAATTAAGACATATATAGATCCACTAGTTCAGCCTAGTGGCCCATCTTCAAAACAATAGTGACAACGCTTTATGGGGAGGTAGGGGAGAATAGTGTTTCTTTCTCCTCAAAGGAGACCCTGTGCTCTGTATTTTAAAATGGAAATCAAAATGAGCAAATTCAGAAAAACTACTCCCAGGCTATGTGTGTGGTAGGAGGGGTGGGGCAAAACACCTCCTGCCCCAAATTCTTTGCCATCGTCCCAGGAAGAGGTAGAATCTGGGTGGATTGTGACTGGTTTGACAATTGAGCACAACAGAAGTGATGCTATGTGACCTCAGGGCTGGGTCATAAGTGGCCATGTGGTCCCCACCTGGTTCTCTTGGAATGTCCACTTTCAGAATCTAGCCACCATGCCATGAGACACCTGAGCCAAGTGGAGAGGCCACATAGTAGGTGCTTTAGTCAACAGTGCCAGTGAGCCCAGGCTTTGAGTCATCCCAGTTGCTCTGGGGTTCAACTATGTATCTAACCCCAAATACACCTCAGAATGTGACCTTATTTGGTGGGGGGGGAAGAGTCATTGCAGATGTAATGAGTTAGGATGAGGTCATATTAGAGTGGCTCAGATGGTAAAGAATCTGCCTGTGATGCAGGAGACCCAGGTTCAGTCCCTGGGTCAGGAAGATCCCCTGGAGAAGAGAATGGCAACCCACTGCAGTATTCTTGCCTGAGAAATCCCATGGACGGAGGAGCCTGGTGGGCTACAAGGGTCGCAAAGAGTTGGACATGACTGAATGACTCTTTCACTTTCATATCAGAA
The DNA here is from genome assembly GCA_917880005.1 of Nanger dama. Taxonomy (NCBI): domain Eukaryota; kingdom Metazoa; phylum Chordata; class Mammalia; order Artiodactyla; family Bovidae; genus Nanger; species Nanger dama. Next base: position 6,066,594 of record CAKJTW010000066.1, read on the forward strand.
TAGGAGGGCCCTTAGCATGTCCTCATCAGAGATGAGAATACCATGCAGACAAACACACAAGGAAGATGGCCATGTGAAGACAGAGGCTGAGACTGGTGTTATGCTGCCACAGGCCAGCAAACGCCTGGAAGCTTCCAGAAGCTGGAAAATACAAAGAAGTCTCCAACCCTGGAAGCTTTGGAGGGAACATGGCCCTGTCAACACCTTGATTTCAGATTCCTAGACTCCAGAGACGTGAGAGATTACATTTCTGTTGTTTTGAGCCACCCCATTTGTAGCACCTTGTTATAGCAGCCCTCAGAAACAAACACACACAGCTAGGGTGCCAAACATGTGAGTGACAAAGCCTTTGGTGATGCTGCCCACCAGCTGATCAAATCTTCGGCTGGGGCCCCAGGCTCGTAGAACAGACAAGCCATCCCACTGCACTCTGAACTCCTCCCCCATATGCTTTGAAGTTTAGAGTATTTCGTCACATGCTAATAGTCAATGGAGCAGGGGCCATTGGGGTTTCAGAGATGGCAGCCCGAGGCCTCAGTATACTCTGCACAAAGGACAGACCAGTCATTTCTGCTCTACAAGTGTGCTGAGCAGCAGAGTACCCATCCCCTGCCTCCCACAGGAAGCAGGGGCACTCAGTCAGAAACAACAGGTACTATAAGCTGGGCAATGCTGTAAAATTCCACAGATTATCTCATTTAATCCTCCAACAGTCCAGTGAAGTGGTCCTGTCATTAGAGCCATTTTAACAACTGAGGGCACAGGCAACCTGCCCTAAGTCCACACTGCAGATAGTATGGACACTTAGGGAGATGGCACCAAGAATCCAGGTTACTACAGTCATTGGAGAAATGGGCGTGACCTAGCTGGCTTCCAGGGCACAGTGACTTGTTTTGCTTACTTAATGGATATTTCTTGGGTTCCGCAATGTGTAGCTATGTTAGTTAGGGAAAGCACAGTCTAATGGAAGATACAGACATGCAAATAGATCTTTTTTTTTTTTTTTAAATCAGCCCAAAGTTGAATTACTTCAAAAGAAATTGTTACAATATCATATTGGTTTTGCCATAACTAGATTGAAAAAAAAAAGAAATTGTTGTAAGAAAATACATTTATATTTAAAAAAAAAAAAAAAAGAAGAGAAAAGAAAGCAAATAAGAAAAAGGAAACAGTGGATTTTCCTGGCTGATAGAAAGAACCCTGAGGTCAAAGGAAGTTGTTCTTCACTAGAAGACAGAAGTCTGGGGAAGCAAGCTTAGGAATGTGAGATTCAGCTGTGACCTGGTTCTACAGATCTGAGCTGCGCATCATATACTCTCAGTAGCCTTGGGCATGTGATTAGATCAGACCCAGTGCAGCTGGGACAGAAATGCTCACGAGCCCATTCAGATGAGTCTCCTTTGGGACTGCATTCTCCCCTACCCTCTGCAATCAAATGAGCCCTTTGAGGTTCCAGAGGAAAGGGGAAAGGAGGGACAGACAGAAATAATACATTCAGGGGGCAGGCCTTCTACTCTCCCGATGCTCAGGGCAGCCTGGCCCCCACACTCCCTCACAATGGTCATCTGGGTAGATGGGCAGAGAGACAATGTCCAGACCCAGGAGGATGTCTGTCATGCGTGGCCCTGACAGTCATCCAACCACTTGAAGGGTGAGGATACTGCCCTGGTTTGGGAACCTGGCAGAAATACATACAACGAAGCCCCTGGAACCTGAGCTCAATTTACTGGATTTTGTCCCCTCAGTCTAGTCATGACTGTTTTAACCTTTCCATCGAGTGGAATATTCCTTCAGCAACTTAAAATAGTTTCAAAAAATGTTTCACAGAGAAAAGAAAAGGCCAAGGTTACACAGTGTTGGCTCACCTATTTTGTGAACTAAGATAAGAACTTTGATTTTTACTTCTGATATATTTTATTACTGCTTTAAAGGGAGAGAGTGAAAGGCATTTGGAGATGTTTAGTCAGGGGAGAAGGGGTCTGGCGTAAGTCTAGGATTTCCACAGACCCTCCATCACATCCTCCCACTAGCTATCTGTGAGGAATGGGGAGAGTGAGCCCCTAAAAGTCAAAGCATTCTTTGCTTCTGCTCACGAGATGCAACTCAACTCATTCCCTACAGGTTGCAGAGTGAGGGAGTCATATTTCTGAAAGAACACTTAGTGTCTGTTTTTGAGAACCTTTTATTATCTCAATTACTGAAAGTGAAAAGTGAAGTCGCTCAGTCGTGTCCAACTCAGCGACCCCACGGACTGCTGCCTACCAGGCTCCTCCATCCATGGGATTCTCCAGGCAAGAGTACTGGAGTGGCTTGCCAGTGCCTTCTCCATTTATTGTGTCCAGCCAACATAAATCCAGTACCACAGATCACACTTGGAAATGGCTTTAGAATTTTCCCAGTTGCCACCAGGTGTTCTCAAAAGTGCTTACTGATTTTTGCCCTTTCTGTGTATGAATTAATTGAATGAGATGGAGTAGCACAGTCAATAGAAGTCCACTGAGTCTATCACAGACAACAGCGAGCAAGGACATGACAGATGAGGGATATGGAGTCAGAGGTAGGGTGGTTAGTGTCTTTAGAGCCAGACCTTGTGGGTTTGAATCTGGGATCCAGGCAATTTAGAACAATTATTCAATCTCCCTGGACCCATTTCCTTCATTTGTAAAATGAAGATAATAATAGCATCTTCCTCCTAGGGGAGCTGTTACCAAAAAATGGATTAATACAGGAAAGGCACTTTAATAACCAACCCATAATGGGTTTGCTATTATTGTGTTCATGCAGAAAAGGAAACAGAAGAGCAGGATAATGTGAAACCACTGAGACCCTGAATGACAGAAAGCCAGAGCCAGCTCTTGGGTCCTCCTCCAGAAATCACCTTGGCCGTCAGCACCTGGGGTGGTTCTCTCCATGTGGAAGCACACTCAGCAACAAGGAAGTGCCCTTAATACTTGTTCTCAAGTCACCATAAACCATGGGAAGCCATAGAAAACCAAGGGGAGAACTGCTTTCATTCCTGTATAGGTATTGTATATTGTGTTGGCAAGACTCACTATGAGGTATACTTTGTAGGGCCAGTTAATCAGGATTATTTCAAAACCACTTGGGAATAAAAAAAAAAAGAAGTCAAGCAACTGGTAAGATTGAATGGATTTGCCTCTCTGTCAAACTGCTTGATGTAGAAAAGTAGGGTGAGTGGAAAATGAGGTGAACCATAAGGGTTACGTCTCTCTAGTCCTGTACCAGATGGGTCCCTAATCCACGGTAAGTGTTCTTCCATGGTGATGTCTTAGACCTCTGCCTTTAGGATTATACATTCCTTAAAGTCTATAACCCTCCTTCTAGCACAATGCCTGACACACAGCACTTTTCTTTAAAAAGAATGACTGGATAGATACATGCATGATATACTAGATAGATAGAAGGATGTCAAATTTCTTCAGATACCTAATCCATTTGAAAAATAACTATTTAGTTTTTCTCAAGTCCCCAAGATCTTAATTATGGAAACTTCTAGATTTCACCCAAATCACTTTTCTCTACAGACACAGACTTCTTGTGCATATCATTATACCACAAATTGTCTTTTCAATTTCCACTAAAATTTTATCTCTCACTTGATGAGCAATTTTTGTACTAGCTGAGACACCAGCTGAAACTGTTTCACAAAGTACTTTTTCTTCTTTTTGTGGAAAATATATGGTGAATTGCTTATATTCATAGAACCGGGTCACTGCTGAATTTCACATTTCACTGCTTGATTTACCCCAAACTTCTGTTTTCTAGTTAAGAACTAGAACTGTCTTCAACCTCAACTTTCTCTTTCCTTCTATCAGCAACACTGGGTTACCCTTATTTTCAAATCTTAAAACACACACAGAAAAATCTAATTCTTTTATTTCATGAACACACCATGATATATGGCAGTCTGGGTAGGTGGTTAGGTGATCTCAGCACACATACCAGTGAAGGTCTTAACCACACATACCACTCCAAAAATGTGACACATCATAGAACTTGCTCCCAACTTGGAGGCCCCTGATGTAACAGCTCAGCTTGCAGACCACCTCCACTCACACTTGTGATTTTTCTCAGCATAAACAAGACACCACATTAGTAACAAATCTCACACGTACAAGCATCTGAAGAGTGAGACACCAATATCATCAATATTTCAAAGCACTTTCTACAAAGTAAGACGGTGAACAGTTCTAGGGGTTTTTGTACTCCAACATTTATTCAGTGGTTGCGAGAGGCCCTATGTTTCTTCAGGAAGTATAATATAATGTCAATTGGAAATAATATTGATTACTTTAAGACTGAAATGAAGGCAGATTTTTGGTAAAGAGTGATGTCAAATAGTGTCTGCTATGATGTAGTATGTGCAACTCACACATGTACGTCCTGTTCTGTGAGCTTCTCTTTCAGCTCCTATTCCAAGAAGATTCAAAAACCAATCTCTTGGATTTCTGGACTTGATTTTGAGATGTGAGCAGATAAAGCACTACTTGCTTTTCTGGACTTACTTTGCTTGAGTTACACCCTGGGAAATATTCCAGGTGTCACTATCAATGAGTTTTCTCAGTTCGGTTCAGTCACTCAGTCGTGTCTGACTCTTTGCAATCCCATGAATCGCAGCATACCAGGCCTACCTGTCCATCACCAGCTCCCGGAGTCCACCCAAACCCATGTCCATCAAGTCGATGATGCCATCCAACCATCTCATCCTCTGTCGTCCCCTTTTCCTCCTCCCCCAATCCCTCCCAGCATCAGTCTTTTCCAATGAGTCAGCTCTTCGCATCAGGTGGCCAAAGTATTGGAGTTTCAGCTTCAGCATCATTCCTTCCAATGAACACCCAGGACTGATCTCCTTTAGGATGGACTGGTTAGATCTCCTTGCAGTCCAAGGGACTCTCAAGAGTCTTCTCCAACACCACAGCTCAAAAGCATCAATTCTTCAGTGCTCAGCTTTCTTCACAGTCCAACTCTCATATCCATACGTGAACACTGGAAAAACCATAGCCTTGACTAGACAGACCTTTGTTGGCAAAATAATGTCTCTGCTTTTGAATATGCTGTCTAGGTTGGTCATAACTTTCCTTCCAAGGAGTAAGCGTCTTCTAATTTCATGGCTGCAGTCACCATCTGCAGTGATTTTGGAGCCCCCAAATAAAGTCTGACACTGTTTCCCCATCTATTTGCCATGAAGTGATGGGACCAGATGCCATGATCTTCGTTTTCTGAATGTTGAGTTTTAAGCCAACTTTTTCACTCTCCTCTTTCACTTTCATCAAGAGGCTTTTTAGTTCCTCTTCACTTTCTGCCATAAGCGTGGTGTCATCTGCATATCTGAAGTTACTGATATTTCTCCCGGCAATCTTGATTCCAGCTTGTGTTTCTTCCAGTCCAGCGTTTGTCATGATGTACTCTGCATATATGTTAAATAAGCAGGGTGACAATATACAGCCTTGACGTACTCCTTTTCCTATTTGGAACCAGTCTGTTGTTCCATGCCCAGTCTGAACTGTTGCTTCCTGACCTGCATACAGGTTTCTCAAGAGGCAGGTCAGGTGGTCTGGTATTCCCATCTCTTGAACAATTTTCCAGTTTATCATGATCCACACAGTCAAAGGCTTTGGCATAGTCAATAAAGCAGAAATAGATGTTTTTCTGGAATCTTGCTTTTTCAATGATCCAGCAGATGTTGGCAATTTGATCTCTGTTCCTCTGCCTTTTCTAAAACCAGCTTGAACATCTGGAAGCTCACGGTTCACATATTGCTGAAACCTGGCTTGGAAAATTTTGAGCATTACTTTGTTAGTGTGTGAGATGATTCCAGCTGTGTGGTAGTTTGAGCATTCTTTGGCATTGCCTTTCTTTGGGACTGGAATGAAAATAGACCTTTTCCAGTCCTGTGGCCACTGCTGAGTTTTCCAAATTTGCTGGCATATTGAGTGCAGCACTTTCACAGCATCATCTTTTAGGATTTGAAATAGCTCAACTGGAATTCCATCACCTCCACTAGCTTTGTTCATAGTGATGCTTCCTAATGCCCTGAGCACCATGTCTCATGACTGAACCTGGACTGACGATCTATTTCACATATGGTAATATACATGTTTCAATGCTATTCTCTCAAATCATCCCACCCTCACCTTCTCCCACTAGTTTTGAATCTATCCAAATGCTGTTTACAATGGCTAGAAGATGAAAGCAACCTAGATGTCCATCGGCAGACAAATGGATAAGAAAGCTGTGGTACATATACATAATGGAATATTATTCAGCTATCAAAAAGAATGCATTTGGATCAGTTCTAATGGGGTGGATGAAACTGGAGCCTGTTATACAGAGTGAAGTAAGTCAGAAAGAAAAACACCAATATAGTATACTAACGCGTATATATGGAATTTAGAAAGATGGTAGTGAAGACCCTATATGTGAGACAGCAAAAAGACACAGATGTAAAGAAGAGACTTTTGGACTCTGTGGGAGAAGGTAAGGGTGGGATGATTTGAGAGAATAGCATTGAAACATGTATATTACCATTTGTGAAATAGATCATCAGTCCAGGTTCAATCCATGAGACAGGGAGCTCAGGGCCAGTGTACTTGGATGACCCTGAGGGATGGGATGGGGAAGGAGGTAGGAGAGGGGGTTCAGGATGAGGAACACATGTACACCCATGGCTGATTCATGTCAATGTATGGTAAAACCCACTACAATACTGTAAAGTAATTAGCCTCCAATTAAAATAAATTAATTAATTTTTAAAAAGATATATTGATTATCTCTAAAGATACTTCCTTTGCTGCTTGGAAATAGATTGAGTTTAAATTTCAAGTGTGCTATTAAAACTGCAAATCCTCCCATTAAGAAATCTCCTTCAAGACTGTCCTTCCACAATGGAAGACTGTTCTTTTCTCTTCCCTGTTGGCCTTTGCTCTATTTTCATTTCTGTCTCGGCCCAGCCCATGCCTCATTAAAACCATTTCATTGTGGACTGATGAATGAAACAAATGACATGTGAAAGAACCTCTTTTCTGACAATTTCACCTTCATAAAAGGCAAAAATCTCTTTACTGATAACAATGCCTGAGTTGGAGCAGGGCTCTAGCTTTTCGAAGCCCTAGGTTTCACGGGCATTCTCTCTGTGGAGCTCTTGGGTTCGCAATTATCACCATGAAGTGCTTGTAATTATCTGCTCAGGCTACAGGACTTCTGAGACAATCCTGAGTCTCTCTTCAGGGCATTAGAAGTAACTAGGCATCTAATTACCACATTATGTAGCTTTGAAATGAACTGAAATCTTGGATTTTATTCAATTAAGAAAATATATCTGGAGCCCACTTGGAAACTGAGCACCCACTCATGCAGCTAATGGCTCTGACCCAATGGTAGCTAAATGGCAGTGTTACTTCTCCACACACACTCACCTGTTAATGCTGGTCACTTGGCCCAAATCAATTGTGCAGCAATATGAATCAATTATTAAGAGGATAGTGTAGTAAGTCCTTTCTTTTTATGAAACAGATACCCTAACATAATAGTTGAGGGTTTACAGCATCCTCTGAGAGTACAGCAATTTTCCCAAGTGGTGTGAATATCAGTATGCCCTTAGGACATGTTAAAATTCACTCTTCAGATCCATCAAATCAGATTTTCCAAGGGATGCTCATACCCAGGAAAGTACAAGAAGCACCAGTTTCATCACAGTCTATCTTAAAAGATGATCACAAAAACACAATTCAATTTTATGTCAAATATTTATGAAGAAAATTTTGTGTCCTTCCTGCTAGATTCTCTGACAGACACCAAGAGGAAAAAAAGATAATACATGACAAAATATTTTTTCCTATGTATCAGGTGCTCTGCATATTCACCTCTAACTATTCATAATATATGAGGTAAATTGTTTCCATTTTACAGATAAGGGAAATGGGACTTAGAAGAACGAAGTCGTTTGCTCACATAGCTAGTGAATAATGGACCCCAGTCATCCTGGTCCCTCATCTCATGCTCTATCCGCCACCTCTGCTGCCTTTCATTTCTCAAGTGAGGTAAGTTACGCGCCTAGAGCAGAACACAGACAAAATGCCAGAGCCCAGTGAGAGCAGACATGCAAGTTCTAGTGGCACTGAAGCAAAAGAGCATGCTAGAGTGACCTGGACCAAGCCAGGAAGACTTCAAGCAAGAAGTGAGGTGGGAAGAAGACAGCACGTTATACCTGGCAGACAAGTAGGGGTCAGGGGGACAGCTCCTGTTTCTTGTGGAGATGAGACCCACAACATCTCCCATCACTGGGCAAGTGCTGGCTCATACTAGGGCGATTCAGGAAATCTTCAGAGACATCCACCCAGACATCTTCCTGCCATGTTTCTGGGTCCAGGTTTTCTCAACCAGGGCCCTGATCTTGGTCTGACAAACCTGGCTCAGCAGAGCATTCAAAATCTCTGAACTCTGCAATTCTCTCTAAAGATGCTGCTCAGCCAGGTCTCTTTGTCAGCTTTCAAAGACAGCCTCTGGCTCTCAGGTTAGCCTTTAACTGCTTGTCAGAGGCCCTGGTTTCTCACAGAAGGGTTCCCACGGCCTTCTCAGCAGGCCACTGGAACAACTAAAGAGTAACCAGTTGACTCCACTGCCTCTACAGACAACTCTGTTTTGCCCACTAATTTTCAAATGCTGAATCATTGCTCCCACAAGGGGGTCTCCCTCACTGGGGGTTTTCCAAGTCACCTAAACTGCTGAAGGTTAGCACTTGGGCCCCACTCTGTGCTAAACATGCCCTAAACACTCATGCCCTAAACATCACTCAGTGTTTGTGAGTTTCAGGATATTTCTCAGCCCTCTCTGACTTCAAGCCTATTTCCACAACCCCATCTGACACCCCACTTTCTCAGACTGCTCTGGTTTATCACCTGCGCTAGTTTGGGTCCTCTAAGGCTGGATATGCAGGAGATCTGTAGAGAGAAATACCTGTGAAGGTAAAGGGGAGAAGCAGAAGGCAGGAAGGGCCTTAAACCACAGAGCAGGTCTGTACTTGAGAATGAGAGAGGAAGGGAGGGGACTGGACAGGTAAAATCTGAGACTGGGTAAGGTCAGCTGGGCTGACTGGGGACTCCTGGTTGGAGAGGACCTCCCATCTCTCAAGGACAGACCTGCATTACTATCCTCACTGTGATTGGCCAGTGGCTGGGAGTGGCCCACGTTTCTTGGTGGGGATTTGAGCGAGCAAGCAGCTGAGGCTGCCAGGCGACACGGCTCTCTCTAGCACGACTGAACAGTGCACTTTCACAAGTGCACAGTAACACACTAAGGAACAAACTGCGTCTGACCAAGATGTTAATGACTGATAATGGCTTAAGGCATTAGTCACTCTTAAATAACATTCACCTTTCGATAGCCCTGCACAAAGGAATGACAGTAACAGAATAATTGTAAGATACGCAGCAGGACCAATATGGGCTTCCCTGGTGGCTCAGTGGAAAAGAATCCGCTTGCAAAGCAGGATTGATCCCTGGGTGTGGAAGATCCCCTGGAGAAGGAAATGGCAACCCACTCCAGTACTCTCGCCTGGGAAATCCCTTGGACAGAGAGGATACTGGTGGGCTACAGCCTATGGGGCCGCAAAGAGTCAGACACAACTTAGCTACTACATACAACACACAGCATAATAGCAGGACCAATGGAAAAATAATCTGGTGCAATTGAGTCTCTCTTTGCTCTCCTCAAATCATACTACATAGGAAACTCTTCTATATGGTATGTATGCCCTTGATAGCCTCATAAAATGAAATAGTACCATTTTAGAACTCAAAAGAAAATGATTCAGTTTGGGAGTAGGAAATGAAATGCTCAAAATAAAGTCCATTTCTGCCTCCCTATCTTGGATTGAGAGGTGAATAGTATTTAATAATATTTAATTAATATTACAACTGAATAAAGCAATTTTTTCCACCTGCATTTTTAATAACCAGGAAAAGAGTAGTGATGCCAACCTGCGTGGACTCTTAAAATTGGAAGGGTCCTATAACTCATGTTCATTGTACATCAGTCTCCCAAGAGGCTCATTGTCCTTGGTTTGCATACCTCCAGCAACAGAGAACTCACTTCCTGAGGTAGTTCATTTTTTAAAAGTGATTGAGTCAGCACTCTTTGCCATGCGTGGCTATGGTTTTTCACATATTATCTCATTATGTCATTATCTCATAATGAGTCATTATCACTGATTCATTACCACCAGGGAGGAAGATTTTGTTCCCATATTTCTAGGAGCCTGAGGCAGAGTGCTAAGTGATTTACTTGGAATTCAACTTCAAGCCGGGTTCCCTTACTCAGTCACAAGTGCCTTAGAATATGAAGAAACTGTCTCTAGTTTCAACTTTTACTGATTGTGGTTCATACAGAACAAGCCAGATATTATCACACACATGATGGCCACTGAAATATTACTTAAGTCAGGCCTTACATTAAAGTCCAGGTTACAAATCCCGATTCTTCAACTATTCCTCAACTGCATCGTCCACAGATGCTTCACCAGACATGCTCACTCAGATGCACTCAGGATTCTCATACCCCTTTCAATGTGATGGCCACTAAACTGAGCAAGCCTCTAGACATGTTACACACGGGTGCGATGGGGCAGGAACCCATCACCTCCCTTTCCCTGCAGACTATACTCCTGTTGATGAAAGCACACACTGCGTTAAGTCAACAGACTTATAAGCAACTAAAGCCTCTAGGTTTTTTCCATCCAGGCAGCTATTAAATTGTATCTCCCCTAACCTGTTTTGGCATGTGTTTTAGGGATTGTATTTATTCTCCTTAACTTTAAGCATATTAAGAACTAGTCCACTGTTCTAGCCTGTTAAAATTCTTAACCCCTGTGGTACCATGTGAAATCATGTCATCGTCTATAAAGCAGTGGCTGTGAAATGAACACTGTAGAGACCAACCTGTCTCACCGCCATCTATTTATAGGACCTGGTAAGACCCCATTCCCTCCTTCCACTTCTCCTTTCTGTCATAATGCTTCCCTCTCCTTTCTGACTCATGGCACAGCCCCTGGATCAGAAGCATCACACCCATCCCAGTCTAACAGAATCAGAACCTGCACTTTAACAAGATTTCAGGTGATTTTGCGTGCATGTCAAATCATAGCTGCTTACTTGCACCCTGAGCAAGTGACTTCACTCAGCTTCCTCATCTATTAAAAGAGGAAGAAGGTTAAGAAGCAAAGCGCCCCAACAGCACCTAAGTCCTGTAATCCTCTGCTTCCTCTTACTCCCTAAGGTGCTATGAACTTGTTCCCAGAATCATCCTGACATTGCACCATGAAGACAAGGGAAAATTGATGACTGATATAAAGATATGTCTCATCCCTTTCAATATTAATAGCTGTAAATGAGAATCTTTAGCTCTAGAGAGGCAAGGGGGCTGGTTCCGCTGCCTTGAATCATTTGATCTCTGTCCTAATTGAATACCAGACTTAACTAAGTTCCAGAAATATGGCAGTAGGAGAGAGACTTATGCCACAAAAGGGCTCTGAGGGTGTCTTGACTGTCTGGGGATAAAGAATGCTCTCATCTTTCCATGGGAGTAAAAAGACTCCTTCTGAATCAGTTGATGAGAATTCAAGTTCTACCAGGGTGCTCATCTGTAAATTAGGGGTAGTTTTTTTGCTGTGAGGTATACATGAGATTATTTCTGTGACATGCTTAGCCCAGAAGAACTTGATAAACACTCAGTATTAACTGTTATTCTTTTCTCTCTAAGACAAGGATGCTTTTAATTATTCCATGGGGCTGGTGTATGTACTAAATGATGTGCACAAATACACACTGTAAATGGTTATAAATTACACAACACATGTTATTTGCTGACTTTTTGATCATCTGTAACATAGAGAACAATTACTGAGCAAAGCTGTATAGGTATCTATCACCTGAAAATCAAAAGGAAGCTAAAAGAAGAGAAATAAGCCAGAGAGAGGCAGGGGTCCAAGTGAACTTGTCACCTGAAACATTCAATTCAGTTCAGTCGCTCAGTCATGTCCGACTCTTTGCGACCCCATGAACTGCAGCACGCCAGGCCTCCCTGTCCATCACCAACTCCCGGAGTTCACTCAGAGTCACGTCCATTGAGTCAGTGATGCCATCCAGCCATCTCATCCTCGGTCGTCCCCTTCTTCTCCTGCCCCCAATCCCTCCCAGCATCAGTCTTTTCCAATGAGTCACCTCTTCACATGAGGTGGCCAAAGTACTGGAGCTTCAGCTTTAGCATCATTCCTTCCAAAGAAATCCCAAGGCTGATCTCCTTGTGGTCCCAGGGACTCTCAAGGGTCTTCTCCAACACCACAGCTCAAAAGCATCAATTCTTCGGTGCTCAACTTTCTTTGCAGTCCAACTCTCACATCCATACATGACCACAGGAAAAACCATAGCCTTGACTAGAAGGACCTTAGTCAGCAAAGTAATGTCTCTGCTTTTTAATATGCTATGTAGGTTGGTCATAACTTTTCTTCCAAGGAGTAAGTGTCTTTTAATTTCATGGCTGCAGTCACCATCTGCAGTGATTTTGGAGCCCCCAAAATAAAGTCTGACACTGTTTCCACTGTTTCCCCATCTATTTCCCATGAAGTGATGGGACTGGATGCCATGATCTTTGTTTTCTGAATGTTGAGCTTTAAGCCAACTTTTTCACTCTCCTCTTTCACTTCCATCAAGAGGCTTTTGAGTTCCTCTTCACTTTCTGCCATAAGCGTGGTGTCATCTGCATACCTGAGGTGATTGATATTTCTCCCGGCAATCTTGATTCCAGCTTGTATTTCTTCCAGTCCACCGTTTCTCATGATGTACTCTGCATAGAAGTTAAATAAGCAGGGTGACAATATACAGCTTTGACGTACTCCTTTTCCTATTTGAAACCAGTCTGTTGTTCCATGTCCAGTTCTAACTATTGCTTTCTGGCCTGCATACAGGTTTCTCAAGAGGCAGGTCAGGTGGTCTGGGGTTACTACAAATCAAATCAATATTTCATCTGAGCATATTAGTTAGAATTCTAGAGACAAACAGAACCAATAAAAGATAAAGAGAGAGAGACCAGGGGTAGGGGTGGAGACAATAAATGAAAAGAAATGAGAGAAATAAAGATTTATTTTAAGGAATTGTTTAATGCAATTCTGGAAGCCAGTTAAGTCCCACATCTACAGTGGAGGTTGGTAGACTGTAGACCCAGGGAAAAGCTGACATTGCAGCTTGACCAGTCTCACTCTAAATGCAGAATTTCTGCATCCTTTGGGGACCTCAGTCCTTTTCTCTGAAGGCTTTCAACTGAGCTGATAAGGCCCACCCACATTATAGGGTGATCTGCTTTACAAGTCTACCAATTTGAATGAAAGTCAGTCAGTTCAGTTACTCAGTTGTGTCTGACTCTTTGAGACCCCATGGGCTACAGCATGCCAGGTTTCCCTGTCCATCAGCAACTCAGGTAACTTGCTCAAACTCATGTCCCTTGAGGCAGTGATGCCATCCAATCACCTTATCTTCTGTCATCCCCTATGCCTCCTGTCTTCAATCTTTCCCAGCATCAGGGTCTTTTCCAGTGAATCAGTTATCCACATCAAGTATTAGACAAAAGTACAGGAGCTTCAGCATCAGTCCTTCCAATGCATACTCTGAACTGACTTCCTTTAGGATGGAGTGGTTGGATCTCCTCACAGTCCAAGGGACTCTCAAGAGTCTTCTCCAACACCACAGTTCAAAATCATCAATTCTTTGGCACTCAGCTTTCTTTATGATCCAACACTCACACCCATACATGAGCACTGGAAAAATCATAGCTTTGACTAGATGGACCTTTTTTTGGCAAAGTAATATCTCTGCTTTTTAATATGCTGTCTAGGTAGGTCATAGATTTTCTTCCAAGGAGCAAGCATCTTTTAATTTCATGGGTGCAGTCACCATCTGCAGTGATTTTGGAGCCCCCAAAATAAAGCCTGACACTGTTTCCACTGTTTCCCCATCTATTTGCCATGAAGTGATGGGACTAGATACCATGGTCTGAGTTTTCTGAATGTTGAGTTTTAAACTCTTTGCTTTCTGCCATAAGGGTGGTATCATCTGCATATCTGAGGTTACTGATATTATTCCTGGCAATCTTCATTCCAGTTTGTGTTCATCCAACCTGGCATTTCACATGATGTACTCTGCATATAAGTAAATAAGCAGGGTGACAATACACAGCCTTGACATACTCCTTTCCTGATTTGGAACCAGTCTGTTGTTCCATGTCCAGTTCTAACCGTTGCTTCCTGACCTGCATACAGGTTTCTCAGGAGGCAGGTCAGGTGGTCTGGTATTTTCCATCTCCTTAAAGACTTTTCCACAGTTTGTTGTGATCCATATAGCCAAAGGCTTTGGCATAGTCAATAAAACAGAAGTAGATGTTTTTCTGGAACTCTCTGGCTTTTTTGGATCCAATGGATGTTGGCAATTTGATCTCTGGTTCCTCTGCCTTTTCTAAAACCAGCTTGAACATCTGAAGTTCACGATTTATGTATTGTTAAAGCCTGGCTTGGACAATTTTGAGCATTACTTTGCTAGTGTGTGAGATGAGTGCAATTGTGTGGCAATTTGAGCATTTTTGGCATTGCCTTTCTTTGGGATTGGAATGAAAACTGACTTTTCCAGGCCCGTGGCCACTGCTGAGTTTTCCAAATCTGCTGGCATATTGAGTGCAGCACTTTCACAGCATCATCTTTCAGGATTTGAAATTTGCCTGTTATTCCAGTTATCTCTTGACTTCCTACTTTTTCATTCCAGTCCCCTACAATGAAAAGGACATCTTTTTGGGTGTTAGTTCTAGAAGGTCTTGTTGGTCTTCACAGAACTGTTCAACTTCAGCTTCTTCAGCATTACTGGGTGGGACATAGACTTGGATTACCATGATATTGAATGGTTTGCCTTGGAAACAAACAGAGATCATTCTATCATTTTTGAGACTGCATCCAAGTACTGCATTTTGGACTGTTTTGCTGACTATGAGGGCTACTTCATTTATTCTAAGGGATTCTTGCCCATAGTAGTAGATATAATGGTCATCTGAGTTAAATTCACTCATTCCAGTCCATTTTAGTTCAGTGATTCTTAAAACGTCAATGTTCAATCTTGCCATCTCCTATTTCAATTTGCCTTAATTCTTGGACCTAACATTCCAGGTTCCTATGCAACACTGTTCTTCACAGCATCAGAATTTACGTCCATCACCGGTCATATCCACAAATGGGTGTTGTTTTTGCCTTGGCTCCATCTCTTCATTCTTTCTGGAGTTATTTCTCCACTGATCTCCAGTAGCATATTGGGCACCTACTGACCTGGGGAGTTCATCTTTCAGTGTCCTATGTTTTTGCCTTTTATACTGTTCATGCAGAGAAGGCAATGGCACTCCACTCCAGTACTCTCGCCTGGAAAATCCCATGGACAGAGGAGCCTGGTGGGCTGCAGTCCATGGGGTCGCTAAGAGTCGGACATGACTGAGCAACTTCACTTCCACTTTTCACTTTCATGCATTGGAGAAGGAAATGGCAACCCACTCCAGTGTTCTTGCCTGGAGAATCCCAGGGACGGGGGAGCCTGGTGGACTGCTGTCTCTGGGGTCGCACAGGGTCGGACACAACTGAAGCGACTTAGCAGCAGCAGCATACTGTTCATGGGGTTCTCAAGGCAAGAATACAGAAGTGGTTTGCCATTCCCTTCTCCAGTGGACCACATTTTGTCAGAACTCTCCATCATGACCCATCCATCTTGGGTGGCCCTACATGGCATGGCTCATAGTTTCATTGAGTTAGACAAGGATGTGGTCCATGTGATCAAATGAAAAGCTCATCTTAAAAAAATACTCTCATAGCAACAGCCTGACTGGTGTTTGACCAAGTATCCAAGTACTGTGGCCTAGCCAAGTTGATACATAAAATTAACCATCACACTATGTTTTAGGCAAACACCTGCTCCACACAGCTTTTATTATATACTTGCCTTCTTGCTTGACAGACCTCTTATTTTATCAGAAAAAGCAACAGATTGCTTTATTCTGCCTGTCCACTGAAACTATATTGAGGCACTGATGGGTTCTTTTTATTTATTTATTTTCTACAAGAAAGAAGAAGTCTTCCAACTTTATGTGAATTATAACAGCAAATTGTGTCACATGAATGTAATGTACCAGGCAATTTGCACACATTCTCCACAATAACAACCCACAATTCTGAATATTTGCAACTATTGGCTACTTTACTGATGAGACACAAAGGTTTCTAACAGTTGTAATACTTCACCCAATATTATAAGTGAGCTGCAATCAGTGCAGTTCAGTTGCTCAGTCGTGTCCAACTCTTTGTGACCCCATGGACACATACCAGGCTTCCCTGTCCACCACCAACTCCCGGAACTTGCTCAAACTCATGTTCATTGAGTCATTGATGCCACCCAACCACCTCACCCTCTGTCATCCCCTTCTGCTCCTGCCTTCAATCTTTCCCAGCATCAGGGTCTTTTCCAGTGAGTCAGTTCTTCACATCAGGTGGCCACAAGTATTGGGGCTTCAGCATAAGTCCTTTCAATGAATATTCAGGACTGGTTTCCTTTGGGATGGAGTGGTTGAATCTCCCTGCAGTCCAAGGGACTCTCAAGAGTCTTCTCCAACACCACAGTTCAAAAGCATCAGTTCTTCAGTGCTCAGCTTTCTTTATGGTCCAACTCTCACATCCATACATGACTACTGGAAAAACCATAGTTTTGACTAGACAAACCTTTGTCAGCAAAGTAATGTCTCTGCTTTTTAATATGCTGTCTAGGTTGGTCATAGCTTTTCTTCCAAGGAGCAAGGATCTTTTAATTTCATGGCTTCAGTCACCATCTGCAGTGATTTTGGAGCCCAAGAAATAAAATCTGTCACTCTTGGATTGTTGCAATGATTGCATTGAGTTGCAATGGTGAGCTGCAATAAGTGAGCATTTGAATCAAGTTCTATATTAATCCAAACCTTTGCTCATTCTAATGTGCATGTTGCTGATGGCAAAGATATCTTAATACAGTGATTTTTATGACTTTTTTTAAAGCTGGAACAAATGGTTCTGCTAACTTTTCTTCACTCTCACTATTTATTACATCAGATTTTAACATCAGTTTAGGTAACAGGACATTCGCCATTCTCTATATGTGTTCATTCACTCTAATAATCTACTTCCCTCTTTTTAACTGATTTGCCTTCACCAACTAGTTATGGTAGATCTATCACGAGAAAGTTACAGATGATCAACTTCATGGTCAGTTGCCAAAGGTACCTCCTTATCCTTAGTGGTCACATACTGGAACCAATCTTCAAGAGGTCAACATAGTCCCTCAGTGTCATAGTGTGTCCAAAGATAGTCTTTCTAGGAAAACTGGGGTTAATTGTCCTGCAATGACTTTAGTAAACACTTTAAAGTCCTGATAGAGAAATGAATCACCAAGAAAATTCACTCAACTCATAAAGAGAATTTCACTCAAATATAATGGACTGATAAAAAGAAAAGGGACTTTAAGATAATTACATAATGATCTTATAACTATTGCTACTGCCCCCTAGTAATGTATAAAAGCTATTTGTACAGATGTTTTGTCTTTAGTGTGGAGCCCATAACAGTCGTGTTCTGTCACTTTAGGTAAGATCCTCATATCCCTTTAAATCTCAAAATGCCCATCCCACAAAATTAAGAGAACTAAATGAGATAACACATGTGGAAAGGGGCTTGAAACTGTAAATGAAGCTATTCTAAGATCAAATTTTTATTTAATTTTTAAAACCTGAGTAGTCTAATCTCTACCTGAACAGTTTAATGAACAAGAGTTTAGAATACCCAGTAAATGGTAGTGCTGTATTCACAATCATCAATACCACATCCATGGTCTAAATAGTTCCCCTATCTCACTCATGTCAGCTTCCCTAAAAAGGATGTCAAACCGCTACATTTATGGTGCAGAGCAAAAGATGTACTACAAACAGCAAGCACATCTGACACTCATAGAAAGAAAACTGATAAAGGCTCCCCATGTTTGTCAACAGTTCTAAACATCTACATGATATGACACTCAACTGTAAAGCTTAAAAAAACTTTTCTAAACTATCAGTAATAATGACATGTTATAACAAACCACTATAAAGAGAAGAGTGAATTGTCTTTCAATTCTGCCTATAGAAAATACTGCAAAACTGTCATCACAGAAGAGATGGTGAAGAATTTACAGCCAAGAATGAAGGGGAAACTTCTATATCAATGTGTCAGGCATTTGATTCTGTGATATTTGTTCTCAACAGCTCTTATAAAATCTGTAGTTTGCTGTGAGCTCTTGGTATAACTAATTATGTACCTAATTTTATATTTTTAAATTTTGTATTCTTTCCCTTAATGAGAAATATTAAAACTATGTAAGCTTTACACCCTTCAAAATTGAGTTCTACCCTGACTGTAAATTCTCAAGTTAGAAAGAATGTGATGAAAGTGTGATTTATGAGGAAAACAAGGAATTAATGTTTAAATCTTATCCAAGTTTTGATTTCACAGTAATTACTTTTATAAGAATATAAACTACCTTAATTTGAGAAATACAAAGTAATTTTTATACAAGAACTGTCTTAAAATGGTAGTTTGTGTCACACCATATGGAGGTTCATAACACTGTATGGAGACAGTGATCAAAACCATACAATGGAGGCAATAACCAACAAAAAGAAATGCAAGAAGACAAAATGTTTGTCTGAGGAGGCTTTACAAATACCTGAAAAAAGACAGAAGCAAAAGGCAAGGGAGAAAGGAAAAGACATTCCCAACTGAATTCAGAGTTCCAGAGACTAGCAAGGAGACATAAGAAGGCCTTCTTAAATGAACAATGCAAAAGAAATAGAGGAAAACAATAGAATAAGACTAGACATCCCTTGAAGAAAAGTGGAGATATCAAGTTAACATTTTATGCAAGGATGGGCACAATAAAGGACAGAAACAGGAAAGACCTAATAGAAGCGAAGATATTAAGAAGCGGTGGCAAGAATACACAGTAGAACTATACAAGAAAGGTCTTAATGACCCAGATAACCACGTTGGTGTGGTCACCCACCTAGAGCCAGACATCCTTGAGTGTGAAGTCAGGTGGGCCTTAGGAAGCATCACTACAAACAAAACTAGTGGAGGTGATGGAATTCCAGTTGAGCTATTTCAAACCCTAAAAGATGATGCTGTGAAAGTGCTGCACTCAATATACCAGCAAATAGTGAAAACTCATCAGTGGCCACAGGACTGGAAGAGGTCAGTTTTCATTCCAATCCCAAAGAAGTGCAATACCAAAGAATGTTAAAACTACCACACGACTGCACTCATTTCACATGCTAGGAAGGTAATGCTCAAAATCCTTCAAGACAGGCTTCAACGGTACGTGAACGGAGAACTTCCAGATGTTCTAGTTAGACTTAGAAAAGTCAGAGGAAACAGAGATCCAATTGCTGACATTCACTGGATCATAGAAAAAACAAGGGAACTCCAGAAAAGTATCTACTTCTGCTTCATTAACTATGCTAAAGCCTTTGACTGCATGGATTACAACAAACTGTAGAGAATTCTTAAAAAGATGGGAATACCAGAGCACCTTACCTCTCTCCTAAGAAACCTGTATGCAGGGCAAGAAGCAATAGTTAGAACCAGACATGGAACAACAACTGGCTCCAAATTGGGAAAGGAGTATGTCAAGGCTGTATACTGTCATCCTGCTTATTTAACTTATATGCAGAGTATATAATATGAAATGCCAGGCTGAATGAATCTCAAGCTGGAATCAAGACTGCTGGGAAAAATATCAACAACCTCAGAAATGCAGGTGATACCACTCTAATGGCAGAAAGTGAAGAGGAACTAAAGAGTCTCTTGATGAAGGTGAAAGAAGAGAGTGAAAAAGTTGAAATTCAACATTCAAAAACTAAGCTCATGGCATCTGGTCCCATCACTTCATGGCAAATAGAAGAGGAAAAAGTAGAAGCAGTGACAGATTTTAGTTTTTAAGGTCCAAAATCACTATGGACAGTGACTGCAGTCATGGAATTAAAGATGCTTGCTCCTTAGAAGGAGAGCTATGACAAATCTAGACAGCATATTTAAAAGCAGAGATATCACTTTGCCAACAAACGTCCATGTAGTCAAAGCTATTGTTTCTCCAGTACTCATGTACAGATGTGAAAGTTGGACCATAAAGAAGGCTGAGTGCTGAAGAACTGATGCTTTTGAACTGTGGTGCTGGAGAAGACTCTCAAGAGTCCTGTGGACTGCAAGGAGATTAACTCTAAAGGAAATCAGCCCTGAATATTCATTGGAAGGACTGCTGCTGAAGCAACGTGGCCACTTGATATGAAGAGCCAACTCATTGGAAAAGACCCTGATGCTGAGAAAAAGTGAAGGCAAGAGGACAAAGGGGCTGCAGAGGGTGAGATGGTTAGATAGCATCACTGACTCAATAGATATAAATTTGAACAAACTCTGGGAAATAGCAGAGGACAGAGGAGCCTTGCGTGCTACACTCCATTGGGTTTCAAAGAGTTAGACATGACAGTCACTGAACAACAACTTCAATAAAAGTCACTAAATATTAATTGGAGAAAAGCTTAGTAGAAAAAAAAAAAAATAATAATAATAATGCAACCCCTGGTGGTTCAGATGGTAAAGAATCTGCCTGCAGTGCAGGAGACCCAGGTTTGATCCCTGAGTCAGGAAGATCCTCTGGAGAAGGAAATTGCAACCCACTCCAGTACTCTGGCCTGGACAATCCCTTGGACAGGGGAGCCTGTTGGGCTACAGTTCAAGGAGTCACATAAAGTCAGACACCAGTGAGCAATGAACACTTTCACTTTATAATAAATGCTATGCCACATGCTAGCTTCTCACTATTAATAAATAATTAAGAATATATATTTATTTGAGCTAATATGAATTAAGTGAAACATAAAATATAAAAATTAGCAAAATGAAAACTTCTTAAAGAGACAAAAGACCTGTATACAGAAAACTCTAAGACACTGATGAAAGAAAGCAAAGATGAGAAAAACAGATGGCTCTTGGGTTGGAAATACTATGTTCTTGCATTGGAAGAATCAACATTATAAAAATGGCTATACTAATCAAAGCAATATTCAATGCAATCACTATTAAGTAACCAATGACATTTTCACAGAACTAGAACAAAAATTTCATAATTTATATAGAAACACACAAAAACCCAAATAGCCAAAACAACCTTGAGAAAGAAAAATTGACCTGGAGGAATCAACCTTCCTAACTTCAGACACCAAGGCTGTATGTTACTGGCACAAAGACAGAAATATAGACCAATGGCACAAGATAGAAGGACCAGAGACAAATCCATGCAACTATGGACTCCTTATCTTTGACAAAGGAGGCAAGAATATACAATGGAGAAAAGACAATCTCTTCAGTAAGTGGTGCTGGGAAAACTAGACAGCTGCGTGTAAAGAATGAAATTACAACACTTCCTAACACCATACATGAAAATAAACTCAAAATGGATCAAAGACCTAAATGTAAGACCAGAAACTATAAAACTTAGAAGAAAACAAAGGCAGAACACTTTGACATACATCACAGCAAGATCCTCTATGACCTACCTCCTAGAGTGATGGATAAAAACAAAAGTAAACAAATGGGACCTAGTTAAACTTGTAAGGTTTTTGCAGAGCAAAGGAAACCATAAACAAGATGAAAAGGCAATCCTCAGAATGGAAAAGATATTTGCAAATGAAGCAATTGACTAAGGATTAATCTCCAAATACACAAGCAGCTCATGCAACTCAATATAAGAAAAACAACTCAATTAAAAAATGGGCAAAAGACCTAAACAGACATTTCTCCAAAGAAGACATACAGATGGCTAATAAATACATGAAAAAATGCTCAACATCACTTATTATCCAGTTCAGTCGCTCAGTCGTGTCGGACTCCTTGCGACCCCATGAATCGCAGCACACCAGGCCTCCCTGTTCATCACCATCTCTCGGAGTTCACTCAGACTCACGTCCATTGAGTCAGTGATGCCATCCAGCCATCTCATCCTCGGTCGTCCCGTTCTCCTCCTGCCCCCAATCCCTCCCAGCATCAGTCTTTTCCAGTGAGTCAACTCTTTGCACGAGGTGGCCAAAGTACTGGAGTTTCAGCTTTAGCATCATTCCTTCCAAAGAAATCCCAGGGTGGATCATCTTCAGAATGGACTGGTTGGATCTCCTTGCAGTCCAAGGGACTCTCAAGATTCTCTTCCACACCACAGTTCAAAAACATCAATTCTTCGGCGCTCAGCCTTCTTCACAGTCCAACTCTCACATCCATACATGACCACAGGAAAAACCATAGCCTTGACTAGACAGACCTTAGTCGGCAAAGCAATGTCTCTGCTTTTGAATATACTAACTAGGTTGGTCATAACTTTTCTTCCAAGGAGTAAGCCTCTTTTAATTTCATGGCTGCAATCACCATCTGCAGTGATTCTGGAGCCCAAAAAATATAGTCTGACACTGTTTCCCCATCTATATCCCATGAAGTGATGGGACCGGATGCCATGATCTTCATTTTCTGAATGTTGAGCTTTAAGCCAACTTTTTTGCTTTCCTCTTTCACTTTTATCAAGAGGCTTTTGAGTTCCTCTTCACTTTCTGCCATAAGGGTGGTGTCATCTCCATATCTGAGGTTATTGATATTTCTCCCGGCAATCTTGATTCCAGCTTGTGTTTCTTCCAGTCCAGCGTTTCTCATGATGTACTCTGCATAGGAGTTAAATAAGCAGGGTGACAATATACAGCCTTGACGTACTCCTTTTCCCATTTGAAACCAGTCTGTTGTCCCATGTCCAGTTCTAACTGTTGCTTCCTGAGCTGCATACAGATTTCTCAAAAAGGCAGGTTAGGCGGTCTAGTATTCCCATCTCTTGAAGAATTTTCCACAGTTTATAGTGGTCCACACAGTCAAAGGTTTTGGCATAGTCAATAAAGCAGAAAGAGATGTATTTCTGGAACTCTCTTGCTTTTTCCATGATCCAGCAGATGTTGGCAATTTGATCTCTGGTTCCTCTGCCTTTTCTAAAACCAGCGTGAACATCACGGAGTTCACGGTTCATGTATTGCTGAAACCTGGCTTGGAGAATTTTGAGAATTACTTTGTTAGTGTGTGAGATGAGTGCAATTGTGCAGTAGTTTGAGCATTCTTTTGAATTGCCTTTCTTTGGAATTGGAATGAAAACTGACCTTTTCCAGTCCTGTGGCCACTGCTGAGTTTTCCAAATTTGCTGGCATATTGAGTGCAGCACTTTCACAGCATCATATTTCAGGATTTGAAACAGCTCAACTGGAATTCCATCACCTCCACTAGCTTTTTCATAGTGATGCTTTCTAAGGCCCACTTGACTTCACATTCCAAGATATGCAAATCAAATCTACAATGAGGTATCACATCACACTGGCCAGAATGGTCATCATCAATAAATATACAAATAATAAATGCTGGAGAGGATGTGGAGAAAGGGAACCATCTTGCACTGTTGGTGGGAATGCAAAGTGATAGCCACTATGGAGAACAGTATTAAGATTTCTTTAAAGAAAAAAAAGAAAAAGATAAAACTACTATACGACCCAGTAATCCCACTACTGGGCATATACCCTGAGAAAACCACAATTCTAAAGACACATGTACCCCTGTGTTCACTGCAGCACTATTTACAACAGCTAGGACATGGAAGCAACCTAGGTATCCATCAACAGATGAACTGATAAAGAAGATATGGTACATATGTACAATGAAATATTACTCAACCATCAAAAGGAATAAATCTGAGTCAGTTCTAGTGAGGTGGATGAACCTAGAGCCTGCTATACACAGTGAAGTCAAAAATAGAAAAACAAGGATCATATATTAATGCATTTATAGAATCTAGAAAAATAGCAGTAATGATCCTATTTGCAGGGCAGCAGTAGAGACGCAGACATAGAGAAAAGACTTGCAGACACAACAGGAGAAGGATAGAGTGGCATGAGTGGAGAGAACAGTATTACCACATGTAAAGTAAATAGCCAGTGGGAATTTTCTACTTGACACAGGGAGCTCAACCTGGTGCTCTGTCACAATCTAGAGGGGTGGGATGGTATAGGGGATGGTATAGGGGATGGGAGGGATGATTCATGTTGATGTATGGCAGAAATCAACATTACATTGTAAAGCAATTATCTTCCAATTAAAAAGTAAGTTGCTCTCTCAAAGAATATGCCATCTAGGTAGAGGTAAAAAAACAAAAATCACAACTTATAATGAGAAGGTGGAATGGCAAGATACAGGGTTGTTCAACAATATGACACTATTGTGATCTATTTATATCCGTTTTATTTTTGTGCTTTATTTTTAATGTGTATTTAACAGTGTTACAGGCATGCTACCAATGTAATAAATAATTACATTTTGCATAAGTAACCAAATTTGTCTGAAATGAGTGTGGTTACTTCCTTTGATATTTCAAATAATGTAGAGTTCATTTCTTTATCTTACCAGTACTGCTACATAGTCAATGAATGTTATAAGGAAACACAGGATGCAAATTACACAGTTGTTCTAGCTGGGAAAAAATATCGCTAATTTGACTTTCTTAAACTTTTTCTCTCATCTGTTCTTTAAATCTGGGAAAAGAAATGACTTAATATAAAATTTCCATAAGAAAGACCAAGCTCTCCTTCAGAGGAAGTAGAGAGAGTTTAAGCTAGAAAACAAAGTCTTTGCATCTGAAATCTTTAAGAAAATAACATTCTCAGTTCTTCAAGGTATAGAAACGAAAGTAGAAAGACACCATTTGAGCAGGAAAAGTATTCTCATGTGAAACTGCCTGAATAATTCACCCAGCACTTTCCTCAGATCATTACTATCTTGGTAGTAAACACAAGAAAAAAAGAAGACACAGGTTCATCAGTGAAGCGAGTTCTACCTTTATAAGCTATCTGGTCACTTGGACTCCAAATGCAATATGTGTCCTAACTCTAGAGGATAGTCTTCAGTGCAGTTCATTTTAAAGTAAACATAAATATCACATGACACTCCATAACAGTGAAAAAAGCAGCAAACTGAATTTTGAAAAAATACCTCTTCTTCTATTTCAGTGAGATAGCAAATTTGGGCCTATTCCCTTGTCCCCACCTATGAGAAACGGTCACTCTTTTCTACTGAGATCCCTTTCTTCCAAAAAATTCAGGAAAAAACTCCAAGGGTAGAAGTGGGCATGCACACACTCACACGGGAATCATCAGAAAGCAAAGGAACACATTTACAACCCAAATGGAAAGGTGGAAATATTTTTGCCTGTTAAACTTTGACTTTCATTTCTTCATATATTCATCAAAGGGCATATGGGGTACTACGTACAGTTCTGGGGATGCAAAGATGAGGAAGGCACAGCCCCTCAAGAACACAGGCTAATGAGAGAGACAGATAAATAATTACAAGGCAATACAGTTACTGCTGTATATCAGGGACATGCGAAGAGCTATGAGGGGACTTAGAGAAAGGGAGACTCTATGTTTTGGGAAATCATGCTGTGTGTGTGTCTTTGCAAGCCCACGGGTTGTAGACCACTAGGCTCCTTTGTCCATGGGATTCTCTAGGCAAGAATACTGGAGTGGGTAGCCTCTCCCTTCTCCAGAGGATCTTCCTGACCCAGGGATTGAACCCAGGTCTCTTGCATTGCAGGCAGATTCTTTACCATCTACGCCACCAGGAAGCCCAGGGAAATCATGGAGGGCAACATAAATATGTGAGCTCAGTTTTATAGTGTTAGTAGAAACTCTAAAATTATGAAGTAAAATTCCTATTGTAGGAATGTTAGTCCAGTCTCCATAAAGACACCCAAACTTTAGTTGGAAAGAATGGAGTCAACACTAAATTACTCCATGGATTCCTAAACAGTTAGATGTAAATGCCCAAGGCAAAAGAAGGCACAAGTATTAGACACCAAGTCCTCCTCTCACAGAGACACAGCTAGAAGTCCCAGCAGTCATGGAGTGTTCATAGAGACAGGAAGCAGGGAAGAGGAAATTCAGCTACCATGTAACAGTTCATCCCGGCTATTAAAAACATCACTGAGGCTGTGCTGTGCTGAGCTACTCAGTCGTGTCCAACTCTCTGTGACTCCATGCACTGGAGCCTGCCAGGCTCCTCTGTCCATGGAATCATCCAAGCAAGAATACTGGAGTGGGTAGCCTATCCCTTCTCCAGGGGATCTTTCTGACCCAGGAATAGTACCAGGGTCTCCTGCATTGCCGGCAGATTCTTCATCAGCTGAGCTACCAGGGAAGTCCATCACTGAGTCTAGTTTTAGCCAAATCCCTGTCTCGCTGGCCTGGTCTGTCATATGGACTCAGTATCAAGCCACTGATTGAGCTTAACGATTCCATGTGAAATAGGAATTCATCTGTTTCAGTGCAGCTCACATCCAGTTGTATCGCTTTAAGGAAACATCTGGTATTGACTTAACATGATGCCTGTTAAATCAAAATCAATATAAATTAATTAACTTGAGAGTGTTGTCTAATTTCTCATCGGTATTAATGCTGGTTTTCCAGTAGCAAATGCTTTGGAGTGAAAAACACTCATCTATGCATTTTCCTAAATTTCCCCCCACTGCATTCAGTTTTAATTTGTGTGACGAGTTTCACCTCACAAAGTGCTTCCCTCCCTATTTGCTTCTTTCCAA
Source organism: Nanger dama (assembly GCA_917880005.1). Taxonomy (NCBI): domain Eukaryota; kingdom Metazoa; phylum Chordata; class Mammalia; order Artiodactyla; family Bovidae; genus Nanger; species Nanger dama. Next base: position 6,093,401 of record CAKJTW010000066.1, read on the forward strand.
ACACACATTGAGGTCTGTTTGTATATTAATTTCTACTAGAATCACAGACGTCTCCTCCATCAACTCTTCTTCCCAAAGGACTAAAACAGCCTCTTGAGTGGCTATAAATGTCTCATTATAAACACTTAATTAAAAACTGTGTCTCGGTTAGAGTCAATCTGGTCAGCACTCTTCATGCCAAAAAGCCAAGTCTTTCAAGCTGTGCATTTTTACTCTTAACCTTCCAGGGTAGCTTTAGAATCTCAATCGATTCTTTAAAAATGCAAATGTCCTTTTCCCTCTGGCTTAGCAGTAGCCACTGGGAAATACGCATGTATAATTCCTTCCTGGCTACACATAAACTGTCACAATTATCAAAGAAGATACTCCAGGGCACATCAGCTTCCTCCAACCGGCCATTGCTGCCCCATGAGCTTTCAGCCTCCCTTCGGCCCAGTCAGGTGGATAGTCAAAGTGCCTCTGCAGGTACGTCTGTTCTCAGGATTCTTCTTAATCTGTTCTCATGACTCTAATTCCACTTCTGCTGTTGGGCTCCTTGTCCACGGTACCCCTGCCTCCCACCTACTCTCCACTGTCTCATTAGGTGCTCCAGGGCGCTTCCCAGCCTGCCCTAGACAGCCTTTCAGGTTCATCATCTGCATTCCCCTTAACATCCAACCCTGGTCCCCAGCCAACACTCCAATCATGGCATCACCAACAATCCCCAAACACACCACAGGGTTGTGTGCCCTCTATGCCAGTGCACACATTCCCTCTGCCTGCAGTGTCCCTGGAACTCTGGGGATTGCTCTCCCAGCCTTCCAAACTCTGTTGAGACGCTATCTCCCCTGTGAAGCCATCTCTCACTGCCCTCCCCATCCTGGGCTGAGTTGAGACTTCTCTCCCTTACTCCTAAAAGCATCACAGGTCCTTCTTTATCCTAGTATTTATCCACAATATTTAATTATGAGCTTCATAACTACCTTTGCAGTAGGCTATGAGCTCCTTAAAAGTGAAAAAAACCTTTTTTCATCCTTATATTCCCAGCTGCTAGAACCCGACATCTGGCAAGTAATGAAAAAGTGAACAGAAGGTGATACACACAAATGTGAAAACTGTGGACTTTCCAGCTCTCCCAGGCCCCTGGAAACACATAAATCCCACACTGCAGAATAGATGACCAGTGCTCAGCGGGGGGCCTAAATCCTCAATCAACAAAAGAAACCTAGAAATGACGCTGTTATTAGCAGCTGCCCTCTCCTCAGTCATCTCTACACCTAACAGGACATGGGCATGAAGCATGGGGGCATATAGTCCATGAAAGGGCCCAGAACAGGCCACTGTGGCATAAAAGTCAATTTTATATGAAGGCACTTGAATTCCTGAACCCCTTTAATCTGCCTAAAAGCAGAGCTTCCTGAAAGAACTCAAAAGAATGTATAAATACTCCCTCCAGAGGTAACCAAGGAAGACTGACTCTTACCACCACAACCAAACAGATTCATCATCAAAAACAAAAACAGAACAACCCTCTCATATCTCCTATCCCCTAAGGCTCCATTTATCTTTCCAAAAATGTATTTTTTTGGTAAATGCCCTCTGCTCTCTGCCCTTTCCTATTAAGAAGTCATTTATATTTCTATAAGTGCCCTTCTCTCCTCTTACCTTACCCAATTAAGATGGTAAATAAAGCCCCAAATTCTAACTAGCCCCTTAAGTCACAGTTTTCTGTGAACTCCTACCTATATAATCACATGAATAAAAAGCTATCTTTTCTCTTGCTAATTTATCTTTTGTCAGCTTAATTCACAGGCCTCCAAACACTGAACCTAAGAGCAAAGAAGGAAAAGTTTTTTGTTTCCCTACGTATGCACATACACATACCTGTATTTATGTGTATCTATAGTTATGTGCCTATATACACATAACCACATGGACAACTGCTCGTGTCTACAGAATAAGGAAAGAATAAATTCTTTCTCCCATTACCTTTGTGATTTCCAGTTGCATGCACCTTAGGGTGTTGTTATTTAGTCACTAAGTCCTATCCAACTCTTTGGGACTCCGTGGACTACAGCTTGCCAGATCCTGTGTCCAGGGATTTCCTAAGCAAGAATATTGGAGTGGGCTACCATTTCCTTCTCCGGAGGATCTTCTCAACCCAGGGATCAAACCCACATCTCCTGCATTGGCAGGTGGATTCTTACTGCTGAGCCACCTGGGAAGCCCCACATCTTAAGGTGAGGGGGATTTTAAACTAAAAACACAGGGAAAAATAATACAACAGCAAATGACTGAATGGGGAAAAAATGCCTCAACTTTGCAACAGCCCCCAGGTTCTCTGTGGTCAATGCATTGGCAGAGCTCAGATAAACCCAGCCAATGGAAAATCCCCATGTCTTACTCCCATTTCCAGCCTCCTCCCAAATAAGCCTTTTTTTCAGCTGTTACCTAACAACATTGACCTTCCCTGTCAACCTTCATGTTAAGATGCTAATAAGCAATAATTGTAAGGTATAGTTTGGGCTGAGGCAGAAAGGAGAGACAACCTCAACGAAAGTAGGTTACCTTTATTCAGGCAAGGAGGGGCAACAGTAAGGACAAGGCTGAGAGGGATCAGGGAGGCTCCATATTTATAGGGAGGTTTGTGGAAGCGATAAAGGAAACATGAATCAGGTAGGATGTTTTGGGTACTCTTTAGTTGAGATGACATTTGTAGTTGGGCAGGAGAAGGCAATGACAACCCACTCCAGTATTCTTGCCTGGAGAATCCCAGGGACAGGAGCCTGGTAGGCTGCCATCTATAGGGTCACAGAGAGTTGGACACAACTGAATTGACTTAGCAGCAGCAGCAGCAGGGGGTGATAAGTCTTCTGGGCAGGTGTAGGAGGTGGAAGGTTTCTGGGCAGGGGGTGATAAGTCCCAGATAGATACAACCGGCCTGGAGCATCAGGGTGGGACCTAAAGGTCTGTTTTGTTTTCTCCAAAGTTAGGTGATTCAGCAAGGGCATTTGATACTGTTGTTTTCTTTTTCTAGGCCCAAAGACTCCTTCATTAATAATGTAAAGATGATGAAACCCAAGGGAGAGAGAATCAATCAAAAGAACAAAATTTTCCCCAAATTGGATCACTTCCTTGAATGAAAATGCCTTAATGCCTGTTCTCCACTCCTAAGCCTCATGTATGATCTTCAGTAGCACCTTCAAAACAGGCACCCTCAGTCTGGACAGGCGCCCCCAAGCCCCAGCAGCATCAGAGATGAGAAGGAATACCCACCCCCACCTTCAACCAGAAAGTGACAGCTTTGTTCTGTTTCAAAGTTGGGCTCCTACGGAAGATTCTGTTTCAAGGCAGAGTTCTATAGCTAAAACAAAAATAAACAACTCCAGTCCAGAAAACAGAGGCCATTGCTCTGATGAAATTCCATCTGGCTTTTACAAAAATAAGAAAGGCCTAAGACTGGCCTAGCAGGCTGGGAGGTAACCTGTAGCTCCCCCTCAGTCTCACATAGGAGAAAGAATCCAAGTGAGAGACTAGAGACCAAGATTCAAGTCGCGTCCTGCTGTGTGTGACTGCCTCTCCTGCAAGATTCCTGGGCTCAGGAGGGCAGCGGCGCTGCCTGTACGTCATGGAATCCTTGGGGCCTCTACAACGCTGGGAGATGGCAGCCATTCAATGCCCACTTGTATATCAAACAACTAAACAGTTTCCTGTCCTTGTCTAGGGAATTCTGGATTCTCACCTTGCTAAAGGAACTCTCTAAGCTTTAGCATTCTCACTGAAAGAATAAACATAATTAGAATACCTCTCCTGTTTACTGTTTTAAAGAATGTCAGATCATTCACGTAAAATGCTCAGTCATGTCCAACTCTTTGCAACTCCATGGACTGTAGCCCACCAGGCTCCCTCCATCCACGGAATTTTCTAGGCAAGAGTACTGGAGTGGGTTGCCATTTCCTTCTCAGGGGATCTTCCCAACCCGGGGATCGAACCTGGGTCTCCCTTATTGCAGGCAGACGCTTTACCTATAGTTCTCCTTACAACATTTTTTTAAAAAACTCTTAAAGGCAACTAGATGGGGGCTAGGTATCCTAGGCAAATTCCTTAAATTCTCTAAGTCTATAGTTCCTTACCTTAAAACACGAGTAATAATGCCTTCCTTCTAGGTTGTGGTGGGGATAAGTAAGGCAGCATAGAAAATATTCACATAGGGTGCTTTCCATAAACATTTGCCTACTGTCAATCAACATGTTCAACTTGGCAGTGGTAATGTTAACAGCTTTACTCATGGAGTATATTCTATGAGTTTCCATAGATCATTCAGTCCTCATGAGGAAAGCGTTATTAGCCCCATTTTATGATGCAGAAACTGAGGATCAGAAAGGAGGCTCGGAAAGGTTAAGAAACTTTCTTGACATCACACAGCATTAGCCAGCAGAACAGTGGTACTGAAATACATCTTGGTCAGGGCAGTCCCCCTCCCCCGACAGCCCCACCCTGCCTGTTCTTGTGCACCTCCGACTGTAGCAACAAACATCGCCCCATGTCCCTACCTCCTTTCCTGGGCTGGGGGTTCCCTTCCCCTCTTCTCCACTGTATAACCCCTCAGTCCTTATATTAGTTTCCCAGTTCCTGCCACAACAATGCGCTACAAGCTGGTTGGCTGAGAATGGAAATTCACTGTCTCACATCGTGGAGGCTGGAAGTCTGAAGTAAGGTGTCTGCAGGGCTATGTCCCCTCTGGAGATGAGATAAGAGGACCCCTTCCAGGACTCTCTCCAGGTTTATGTGGCTCGTGGCAGCGTTAATTCCAATCTTCTCATGGCGTTATCCTTGTATGGGTATGTGCTTCTGTGTCTAAATCTTCCCCTTTTAATAAATACACATATTGGGTTAGGGCCCACCTCACCCTAATGACCTCATTTTAACCTGATTATCTCCTTAAAGACTCTAGTCCAAATAAGACCACATTCTGAGGTTAGGACTTTCATGTATCTTTTTGGGGCAAATTGATTGCCTCCCTCCTGGCTCAGCTGGACTGAATGCCCTTTCCCCTCTGCTTCTCTGGTGTCTTGTCGAGTCCTCGTCACACTGTATCATCAAGTCCATGTGTCCACGTGGATCAAGGAATCAGGACTTTCCAGATTCCTCCAGGACTCCAGGACTCTCCAGAGCTCCAGATCCTACTCAGCCCAGTGCTGGGCACATCGTAGGCATCAGAGGTTTGTTGATGAATGAAGGCAGATGGTGATGGATTCTGCCAGCTGTGCCACTGGCCCCCATTGCCTGCCTTCGCCACAGGATTACAAGGGAACACACGGTCAGCAGGCTTGAGTGACCTCTGTCCAGACTCTAGCCTCAAGGACAACTAAGTGAGCTGGCAGACGTAGTCCATTTGTCTCTCATACCAGCCTGGTCCCGACAGCTGGAAACTTCAGCAAAGACAGGGACCCACGGGGGTGAAACTTCAGGGCTCCAAACCTTTGCCCTGAATGTCATCTTTCAAGCTAAGTGCATGAACAGTTGCCAAAATGAAGGAAGATTTTTTTTCTGGTTGTTTTCCTTAATGACCTTCCTGTGAGCCCTGCGAACCTCTTCTAGACAAAGATCCCTGAGGTGGACAGCAGCCTCACCTCTCCAGCGTGTGGATGGGAAGTCGCAAGGCTGTCGCTGTCACTGCTCCTCCACGTTCGCACTTCGTGCATGTCAAAGGCCACTTGGAGCTGCCACCTGACACTCCTGTCATGGCTGGAGCAGTCAGGAGCATTGCGAGGTGGCAGGCCCTTTGCTTCTGGCTGTAGCACCTAGCCTTCTCAAAGCAAGTTTTAAAATAAAACCACTAACTAATCTGCCTGCAATGCAGGAGACCCAGGGTTGATCCCTGGGTCAGAAGATCCCCTGGAGAAGGGAATGGTAACCCATTCCAGTATTCTTGCCTGAAGAATTCCAAGGATAGAAGAGCCTGGTGGACTACAGTCCACAGAGTTGCAAAGAGTCGGACATGACTGAGCAACTAACACTTCACTTCAACTTCCACCTGAGCTATGATAATAATGCTGAAGGTTCCTTTGGAAGTAAGCCACAACTGTCCTTCAGTAGCTGGCACGCCTGTATTGACCTTTTATCCCCAACTGAAAGAACTGTGAGACAGGGCTGTCGTCTCCATGCAGCTGCTCACCCAAGGGAGCCCAGTCAGTGAATGCTGGGGTGGATTCACTCTTTTGTTCCTGGGATGTGCTCTGGTGAGCTTGGGCAGCATAATGCCAATTGGTTTCATACACTTCCTTCTGATGTGCTCAGGTCCTTCACAGTGAAAGCAAAGTGCACACAATCAGGTGGAGAGGAACAGTGCAGCACAGGTGAAAAGGTGTCCACTGAGGAAGAATCTCCCCTTCTCCCATTCTGCAGAGATTCTTTAATGTTCATGAGGGTATGAGTTCGCCATCCTTAAGGCGCTTTGTGTCTTCCACTGGTCATTTTGGTAATAAAGGCTAGCTTTCCATTATGTATCATTTCATTAATAATAATTGTGGTCATTTATTGAGCACCTGCTAAGTACCATCAAGCCATCAGAGTAGTCTTAGCTGGAGCACTTAGGCAGGAAAAAGAAAAGGCATGCACATAGGAAAAGAACTGAAATTATCTCTTAAGATGACATAATTGTATATATAGAAAATCCGAAGACTCTTCTACAAAAAAACTGTTAAAACTAATCAACGAATTCAGTAACACTCCAGGATACGAAAGTAACACATGAAAATTAGTTGCGTTTCTATACATTAACACTAAATATCTGAACAAGAAATTTACAGTCCCATTTACAATAGCATCAAAAACAATAAAATACTTGGGAATAAATGTAACCTGGAGAATTAAATATGTATGCACTAAAAACTATGAGATTGATGAAAGAAATTGAAGACACAACAAACAGAAAGATATCCCATGTTGGTGGATCAGAAGAATACTGTTAAAATGTCCATACTAACCAAAGTCATCTAGAGATACAATGCAATCCTTATGGAAATTCCAATGGCATTATTTACAGAAATAGAAAAAACAATCCTAAAATTCATATGGAAACACAAAACACCCAGAATAGCCAAAGCAATCTTGAGAAAGACTAACAAAGCTGAGGCATTTCACTTCCTGATTTCAAACTATATTACAAAGCTACAGTAATCAGAATAGCATATTACTGTCATAAAAGCAGATATATAGACCAATGGAACAGAATTAAGAGCCCAGAAATAAGCCCACACATATTTTGTCAACTAATGTTTGACAAGGGAACCAAGAACACTCAATAGGGAAAGGACAGTCTTTTTTCAATAAATGGTGTTGGGAAAACTGTACAGTCACATGTAAAAAAATGAAAATAGACCTCTATCTTACATCACTCTCAAAAATTCACTTGAAATGAATTAAAGACTTAAATGTCTGAAATTACAAAACTCTTGACTAAAATATATGGGAAAAGTTCCTTGACATCTGTTGTGGCAACAGTTTGTGGGATGTGATACCAAAAGCACAAGCAACAAACTCAAAAACAAACAAGTGAGACTAGATCAAACGAAAATGCTTCTGCACAGTGAACGAAATAATTGACAGAATGAAGACACAACATACAAAATGGGGAAAACCATCTATCACATAGGAGTCAATATTCAAAATATAGAAGGAACTAATACAACCCAATAGCAAAAAAAAAAAAAATCTTATTAAGAAATGACCAATGGACTTGAATATCCATTCTTCCAAAAGACACCCTACAAATGGCTAGCAGGTACATGAAAAGATGTTTAACATCATTAATCATCAGGGAGATACAAATCAAAACCACGATGAGATACCAACTCACATGTATTAAAATGGCTATTATCAAAACGACAAGAGATAGCAAGTGTGATAAGCATGTGGAAGAAAGGAAACCCTTGTGCACTGCTGGTGGGAACATAAATTGGTACAGCCACTTTGGAAAACAGCATGGATTTTCCTCAAAAAATTAAAAATAGAGCTATCATATTATCTAGCAATCCTACTTCTGAGTATAGATCATAAGGAAATAAAATCACAATCTTGAAGGGATATTTGCTCCCTCACCATATTCATTGCAGCATTATTCAAAATGGTAAGATATGGAAATAACCTAGGTGTCCATCAACAGATGAATGGATAAAGAAAATACACCCACACATACACACATCTCTGCACACAGACACATATACAATGAAATATTATTCAGCCATAAAAGAAGGAAATCCTGCCATTTGTGACAACATGGATGGAGTTTGAGGGCATTATGTTAAGTGAAATGAGTCAAACAGAGAAAGGTAAATACCAAATAGTATCACTAATATATGGAATCTTTTAAAAAAAAAAAAAAAAAGCCAAACTCCCAGAAACAGAGATTAGAATGATCACTGCCAGGTGTTGGGGGCTGGCGGAATTAAGGATATGGTAGTCTAAGGGAACAAACTTCCTGTTATAAGATGAATAAGCTCTAGGTGTCTAATATATAGTATAGTGACTAAAGTTAATAATACTGTTATTATCTACTTGAAAGCTGCTAAGAGAAAATCTTAAGTGTTCTCACCTCACACAAATATATTGTAACTATGTGAGGTGATGCATAGGTTAATCAGCCTCATTGTGGTAATCATTTTACAGTATCATTCATTCATACATTCAGTTGCTCAGTCGTGTCCGACTCTTTGCGACCCCATGAATCACAGCACGTCAGGCCTCCCTGTCCATCACCAACTCCCGGAGTTCACTCAGAATCACGTCCATTGAGTCAGTGATGCCATCCAGCCATCTCATCCTCTGTTGTTCCCTTCTCCTCCTGCCCCCAATCCCTCTCAGCATCAGGATCTTTTCCAATGAGTCAACTGTATCAATCATCACATTGTACATCTTAAACTTATAGTGTGATATGTCAATCATATCTCAACAAAGCTGGAAAAGCAAAGCTTTAACAGCAACCTTCTGAATAAGCACCTTGTCCACACTATTGGAGAAGAAACTGAGGCTTTATCTGCCAAATGCTCAAATGATGGCAGATCCAGCATTCCAGCCCCAGTTGGCTCATCTCACTTCCAGCACCCATATTCTTGACTCAGTTACCTTCAATATTCTCTGGTTTTCAGATAATCAAAGTTAGAAATAAAACTTTGAACTGAACGGATCTTAACTTTGTACTCTTTCACTTCTAGCACAGAGCACATACACTGATCTTACTGACATAACTGGAGTCTTCCTCAACCATTCCCCCCACCCCCTGCCACCTCCCCGCTGCTGCAAACAGTGGGATGAGGCAAGGAGGCCACCTGAGTGGAAGCACAGAGTGAAGCAGCTCCAGAGAGATGAAATAACCTCCCTGGACCCCAGTAAACCTCCAGCAGATTGGGCCCCGTGGGGATCCGCGTGCAGCCTCACCGTGACAGCTATGCCCTGGGGTCCTGCCCCACACTTTCTATAGACTGTGCAGGAATGATACAGGTTCCTGCATGCCCCCAGGCAAGGAATCCAGCTTTCACCAGGCGAGCAGAGACTTCTTTCAAAGTCATTCACTGTGCCAAGGCCAGAGGCCCTGCTAGACTGGAGTCCAGGGCTTGAGTCCCAGGGGTTTGCAGGAACTGAGTAAATAAAAAGAGGAAGCTAAGAAAGGAGCTTGGCTGTGCCTGGAGACAAGACCAAACACGTGTGTTTTCTTCATTTTAATTCACTTCTAAATCCTTCACATGGATAAAATGAGACTGTTCTGGGAACATTTACAAAGGTGGACTTGTGCTATTTAATGTTGACTCTGCAGGAGGAACTGGAAGTACTCAGGGAGAAGAGCCTCCAGCCCTCTCCACTGTTTAGAGTGTTCCCTCGGCTCCCGTTCCCTTTGGGAGGAAGTCTGGGCATCATGCTCGGTACAGCACGGCTCCTGTTCCAGTCCCAGGCCACCCCCACTCCTGTGCTTCCAGAGAGCCTCTCAGACACCTTGCTCTCCTGTTTCCTGCTCATCTTTGCATCTCTGCTTACTCACCACCCTCTCCCGAAGATATCTCATCTCCCCAGAGGTGCAAGTCAGTACATATTCTAAGTTCTTTCCTAATGCCTCTACTCCCCACTGAAGCACTCCTGCCAATGGAAATGGCTCACACTAGTGGATGGAAAGCTCCCTGAGGGTGGGATTCGACGGATGACTACTTTGCATTAAGTCAATGATATCATGTTGAAAACCTGAACTTACAAATGAATGGAGTAAATGACTACAAGGTATTAAGCTTGATTTATTTCCTCTGCCCCTGGGAGGCCTCTTCCATCTTCTCTAACAGATTCCTCTTGTCTTATTGACAAGGTCTGTCCAAGCAGGGTGTGTCAAGCCAAGGACCTAAGGATTCTTTGAGTTTTGACTGTATCCCATTAACAATACAATCCATAAACCTGGGCCCAAGCTCCATTCATCAGACATCAAAGGCCATAGCTGCCATCATCAGTAACAGGGCTGGTCTTGCTGTCAACACCAGGGAATGAGGGAGAGTGATGCAGGCCTATCAACCCAGGGACACCAGCAGCTGCACCAGCTCTGATGGATTGCCTCTGGAGGACCAAAGAGTGTGTCTAAAAACAAAGGGCACTCCTATGCTACAAGAAGAGAACTGTGCAGCTACAAGGCTTAGCTGCTGCGGCAAGGGGTGGTGCTGAGGGGAGGGAGAGATCAGATCAATAGTGTTACTTTATCATTTCAGATATAAATTTGTCATCTAGATCAAAGATACACTCCATATTCTTTATGAATAAAAACATGTTGCCAATTAATGCTGAGCTGCTCAGGAGAAGTAAAATCAACATAGGCTCCTTTCAGTACTAGAGCAGGGATGTAAAGCTGTCTCTTTACTGTTAAGGTTAATCTGATCAGGCTGAGGATATTTTGGCACTTTTCTGCCTCTGGAGTCACCTGAAGGAGCTTCAGGCAGTAGCAGTGATGTGCCAGTAAGCCTAACAGCAGCTTTTGCTCCCACAAACTCAGACAGGAAGACTCACACCCAACATCCTCCCCAACCCTTAGGCCCCTGGAAAGTGGCCAGGGAAGACATCTTGCAGGCTGTTCACCTAACTCTCAGCAGGTCCCCTTGCCAGGCTAAGCATACTGGGCATACTTGTACTCTGTGACCCACCCCCTGGCTATGGTGACCTAGTCTGGGCCAGAGCTAGAAATTTGGAGTCAGGGCTAAGAATGTCCAGTTTCAGTCTGGGCTGGCCCCTGGAAGAGAGGAGATACAAAGACCCAAGAGCTGTGAGTACAGTCATATTCTGCTAAGTGGACTGAGAAGTAGAGAAAGCCAGTGTAGAGAAAGGGAGCAGGAAGTGTCTGCAGACAAGAGAAAACAGAGACAAGGGAGGGGCTTCCTGGGTCCCTTCACCTGACCCTCTCTGCTCCCCCTCTCTCCAACACTCTCCCCTCCTGCCCTAGACCCCTGTCCACTGTGAATGGATGACTGGACACTCAGACCCCAGGGAGCTCTCCTGCACCTAACTGGCCCTCCTGGACTTGGTTGAATGCTGGCTGGGATGGCACTGATCTCAGTACAGCTTCACTCTTCTCGCCCTTGGTCATGAGGCACATACTACCTCGTGTTCCCAGCACCTAGACATGCACAACACGTACGCACTGAGTAAACAGATATCACCTTCTCTGAAGGCATCTCAGGGAGGTTGCTCATTCACTGGCTTCCCACACACCATGGGTATTCTTCAGTATTCCCCACTGCTGCTTCTAACATGACTCCTTCTCCCTTGCAAACCCAAAAGCACAAACAAAAAACCAACAACTCCTCTTTGACATCACAGCCATCCAACATCTCAACCTCCTTCTTCAAATCAAGCTCTCCCCCTCCTAACATGGGCCTCTTCAGCCCATGGTCTGATTCCATCCAGCAATAACTTCAGGGTTTCACAGAAGCATTTCAGGGTAAATTCAGGCATGGCCTGGCAAAACTAAACTGTCAAGTTGAGGGTAACTGTATGGTTGAGACTAGACGTGCTAAACAAAGAGAGGACTTGAGTCAGTCCTGCTGAGTTTGGCTCATGTAAGCAGCTAAAACAGAAGAGTCAACTTTGAGAGGAGTGCCTCAGTTCCCCACTAAAATCAAACTGAGTGGACATTATAGCTTTTGGCATCTGAGACAAGAACTTACTTTGCACTGTGAATAACACCCCGAATCCTTTCTATTCGTTCAGCAGCAAGACAAAACAAGATCATCCATCTATCCCATGGTACAGAGCCAGGATAGGAAGACGCCTCAGGAGTGATGATGGGGGTGCTGGTGGGAGTGATCTAGTCTCATCCTGTAAGGCTCTCATGATCTCTGTGTAGCTGAAACAAAGTAAACCCTTCTGGGGAGATGGACTGCAAAGAAAGTTGCAATTATACACACATGTAGCTGCCTGCACCCTCTCTTCAAACCCCTTTTATTTCTTGGTCCCTGTGTAACTTGAAAGTCGTCCATGTGGAAAATGATTAGGAAAGGGAGAGCTTCCTCCTACAGAACCAGAAAGCAGGTCAGCAGGGAGTGGATCTCCTGCCTACAGCAGAGGTTCAGGCAGGGGGTGGAGGAGGGAGGTTGGGGCAGGGAGTCAGCCAAGGTGGGGCGGGGGGCTCCTGCCCATCTTAGCAGGCAGGGTGTAATTGCCCATACTTTCCTAGGGCCTTTGCACCATTCCTGAAAAAGTAGTAGGTTGGAATGGGTTGGCATTTGAGAATCAGCCACTCTGGTCCCCAAGTGCTGCCCACTGCTTCTTGGGTGAGAGGAATCACACAGGTGGTTCAGAGAAGACATTTCTCCCAGGTGGCCCTGACTAATAATATTACAGTTTACACAGGGCCAAGCAATATGCCCTCACCACTGACCATATTCAGGTACCTCCAGGGGAGCTCCAGTGACAGGTGAACACAGGTCTGCAGAGTCACACCCACATACACACACACTGTTCTTGCCCCGCCCTCCCCACCTGGAGCAGCTCCAGCCTGTGATACAAAGAAGCCCTGGATGCTCACAGGAGGATGGGATGGCAGTGATGTTTCCTCTTGCTCATTAGTCTTGGTAGTTGCTAAACTCTCAAGGTCAAAATTTACATACCAAAATCAAATGACAAAATTCTCTAAATCATGTACATCTTACTTTCCATGTCACTATATCATATGAATTACGTGCCACTGTATAGCTCAAAAGCACGTAACTGACCCATAAAATCATTAACGTTCCAACTGTCCATCTTAGGAAATACCAACCAAAGTAGAAACAATACTCGGCATGAACTTCTCTTTTCAATTTGCATCCTCACCCAGATATCCGACCAAGCACATGAGCATGTCTAAACCTATGCTGGTGGCCACACTGCAAGCTGACTTCAGATGAGCCATTACTAGGCCTGCCCTCACTTCCAAGCCACATCTCTTGGAACATCGATGCCCACTCTCCTCCCACTCCACTCCTCAATATGTCCGCTAAGGAGAGGACCTGGTCCCTTTCCTGAAAAACAGAGTTGTCAGCAAATATAACATGTCTGACCCCAACCAAATGACATCTTTCTGGCCTGTTGTTTCTAGAAAGCTCGAGGCAAATTGATCAGATGGTTGCCAAAGTCTGTGCTTTACTCAGAAGCAGCAACATGTGGCCTGACTGAACCATTTCCAGCAAGACACTCTGCTGCTGCTGCTGCTAAGTCGCTTCAGTCATGTCTGGCTCTGTGCGACCCCATAGACGGCAGTCCACCAGGCTCCCCTGCCCCTGGGATTCTCCAGGTGAGAGTACCAGAGTGGGTTGCCATTGCCTTCTCCGCAAAACACTCTATAGTTATTTGTAAATCCGACAGATGGGAGGGTCCATTCAGGCAAGGCTGGATGGGGAAAATGCCACTGTTGATGGGAGAAAGGAGAAACTAACAGGAGCAGCAAGACTCCCCTCCTCAAACAGGAAAGCCGGGGGACTAGATAGGGCCTCACAGTGGGTGCTTGGAAAGCTCAGTTTTATGTCCTATTCAAGAGCTTTTGACGAGTTGATTTTGATTTAAACTAATATCCTCCCATTTTCAGATTAAAATAATCTACATAGCAATATTTATTTTATTATTAGCATTGTTTATTTATAATCATGAAAAGCTAGAAGTCTATGCAGGAGACAACAGCGAAATAAAACAACTCCACTCAATGGACTATTAAGACATAATTAAACAAGGATTCTGAAGGAATCCTTGAAGGAATGTTGTATTAAGGAAAATGCTTAGAATACAATGCTAAATCAAAAAGGCAAAGGGAATAAAGGTGTGCATAATGTATGTCATGATTTCACATTTTAAAATAACACAATGCAAAGAAAAATAGAGGCTAGAAGACAGTTCACCAAAATGTAAACGGTGGATACATTTGGTGGTCGGATTACAGTTTCTTTTTCTTTCTACATACCTCTGTTTTCCAAATTTAATGAACATTACAACTTTTAAAGACCTTATTTTGTTATAAATATGTATTTGAAGATATAAGTAAATCATCTCAAAGGCCGCACTATAAAGATCCCAGGGAATCAAAAGACGCAGGTAAGAGAATTACCACATGAAACCTACCTGTGCATCTAAGGGAAGATGAGGGAAGGCTGAAGTGAGTTAGAAGCTATTCATCTGACGGAAGATGAGGAAAACCTGCAGTGATTTAGACGTTCCTGGAAGCCCTCTGTCGGGGGCGGGGGGAACCACCATGGGACTTGGGCTGCCTTTCTCCTTCCTCCCTTCTGCTTTACCACAGGGAAACAAAGGGTCAAACAGGACTTGTCTACTTGAACAAGAAGCTGTACACTGAAAGGCAGCCTTCGCCTGGTGCATTTCTAATTTTGATATTTCCAGATTTGAAACTCTCAGGAACTTAAGAGTCAGACCTCGGGCACCTTTAATATCCTAAAAGAACTACAATTCCAGGAGAGGTTTTTAATCCATTAGAAGATTGCATTCCTGCACACTACCACCTCTCTGTGGAAAGGAAGCAACTGTATTTATTATTGCAAATACAACACCTAGCACAGTACTTCCTACCAAAGGGTAGGAAACATATTTGTTGAATGAATGCTTTTAAAATACTATCTTTTCTTAGAAACAGGGCTAGCCTAGGCAGAAATGAAGTCAGTTCAAGGTTACCAAAAATTAATTATATTGTGGTATTTGGTTTTTAACTTGCTATGACTATATGTTATTTAGACAAATAAATTCACTATTTTAATTATTTAAGAACTGGTCAAATTAACGTGTCCTGTCATCTTTAATACAATGGTTTGCACACAAAAGTGAATGAAGCTGACGCCACCATCCATCTAGGGCAACTTCCGTGGATCATAGACTGCAAAGTAAGCAACAACCTGTGGGACACCACCCCTGTAAACCCAAAATGGAATGATGACAACAGACCCTAACCACTCCCAAGAAGCCTACCTGTGGGCCAGACAGCTGGTTCCAGGACTGAAAGGAAAACAGCAGCAGCCACTTTGCAACCTCCCAGTCGACGGCGAGACCATCATGGCACCCAGTCTCCCATGATGCCTTGCTCTTAGGCCCTTCTAACAGGCACCGCCTGGAAGCCCAGTTCAAAGTTGCTTTACAGCATCATTGGTTTCTAGCAATAGTTTGTGGGCTACAGAGCTCAAAGATTTAAGTGACCATTTTCTATGCTGTCAGCTCTTCAGCTTTCTGCTATCTCCTCAAAGAAGGGCTCTGTTGATTCTTCAGAATAAATATGAAATAATGATAATCAAAATCCTTTAAACAGGTGAAGTTCTGGGAGGTTTCCAGTGCTCTCTCATTTAATATCAGACCCTCTAACTATCAGAGAATCAGAATTGGGTGAGGGGAGTGGAGACAGAAAAAAATATTTATGGAAATAGGATTCTTGAGTTTAGCCATACAGTAGGGTAGCTTCTCCTCTTTCTGAGATGCTTTAAAACATTTCAGCCTGAATGCAGAAGACAGAGTGGATGGTCTTTTAAGCATTCTCCATCTTTAAGAGGTTGCCCACTAACGAGTTTCAGGAGGAAATTGTACCTGTCATTTGATGGCCAATTCAATTCTAACAAATATTTCTAAAACATCAGATACAGATTTTCATACAGATGATGACCTGATAGCTTTCTCATCCACTTAAACCTACTGGTTGATTTTATCTCCTAGTTATTAAGTACCTTCAACCCTTCCTCCAACTGTTTTGTTTCCTTGAACCCTTTCATTCAATACAAGTCCATGTGAATGCACACTGTGTCTTCTGCAATGAAGAGGGTTCTCTTCCGCTTTAAATCATATAGTCCTTTAAAAAGGAGGATTAATAACCACTATGTCTTGGTCAGATTCAACATGAGGACTTTCTTCGTGGTCCACTGCTTAAGAATTCTGCCAATGCAGGGGACACAGGTTTGATCCCTGGTCAGGGAAGATCCCACATGCCACAGGGCAACTAAGCCCATGCACCACAACTACTGAGCCAGGGCTTCTAGAGCCGGAGCTCTACAGCAAGAGAAGCCACCACAAGGGAGAAGCCTGCACACTGCAATAAAGAATAGCCCCTGCTTGGACAACTAGAGAAAGCCATTGAGCAGCAACGAAGACCCAGCGCAACCAAAAATAAATCAAAAAATTTTAAACTCCAATGTGGAAAATTACATTTTCCCTCCCTCCAGTTTTCCCTGTCATTGTAATTAGAGGCACTATTTAATATCCCACTCAAAATAAAACCTGTTGTAGAGAGGGCTGCCTTTAAGGGGCCTGCCTTTTCTAGTACAGAGGAGACGACGTTTCAGAGCCATCTGACTAATACTCCAGGGGTAGGAGCTGAGAACACTGGGATCCTTTGGGAGCAGAGGTAGCTCCAAAGGATCAAATTGATTTTTATTTATGCCTGCGGTAGACAATAAGGCAGATTTTTCCCTCCAGCGTTTTGCAGCATCTTCTGAGATTCAGGATCAAGGCAAGAGCTGCCTGGTGATACTGTGTGGATGACGCATTCTGTGGAGCTGACTCTATGACATCATGTCATCCTGTTTTCAGTTAGAGCAGGCTGATGTGCCTGCCCCGCACACCCCAACCCTGTGAGTCACTGTGTGATAGATGGTCCAGGAAATGCAAAATGACGCTCTTCTGAAAACTTACAATTGAAAAATTGAGGCTTCCGGCCAGGGAATATAGAGAGAAAAAGTAAACTCTCAGGAAGGGCAGGTTCTCATTTCTGTTTTTCTTTTTACTGTTGTTTAAGTATGAAATCCTACAAGGAACTGTAGTTTATAAATAATTGTTGCCAGTGGTTTTGTCATTGATGTTTTATTGCCTCAAAAATGAAGTTTAATTTTCCACTAACTATAACTTTGTTCTGAACAGCTATGCCACCCCATATCCTAAGGAGTTTTATCATCAAAAATGACAGCCTATGTGTGCATTCTGAACACTGAATAAAATTGGCTATATAAGCTCCACTTGTGCCTGAAGAATCCCGTAATACAAAACAATCTGATACATACAAACTTATAATGGATTTGAATAATGATAAAACAAAATATCAAGGATAATCTACTAAAGAAAAAGTTAAAATTTAGTCTTATCCAAATAGTTCCAATCCAAAGGTGGGGGCAGGAATCACATGATGGACCTCAAACAGTGGGAATTCAAAGTTTAAAATCTTTTCCTCTTTTGTCTCTACCTCCCAAATGTCAGTAAATAAAAGAATTAATAAACCAAAGACCCAGTGAACAAAAACTGCAGAGAAAAGAAACAGCAGAGATTAATGAAACTAAGATGTTAACAAGGATAGAATCTCTTTCTGGCAAGGTTGACCTTTCCAGCCCAGCTCATAGTACTTCTTACTCCTGTAGCTTAAGACACAAGGACTTTCAGACAAATCAGCAAGAGCCCAAAGCCCCAGGGTTGAAAAGCAATCACGTGGAAAGCACACACTAGATACCTTCCCTTGCCTCAAAATCACTATCCTTCTCCTGCTAGAAATGCACTGTTAGTGGGCAGGACAGTGTCATGTTGGACTTTGGATGCTGTGGGCTTGGTTTGGACCAGTCAGTCAGTCAGTCAGTTTAGTCGCTCAGTCGTGTCTGACTGTTTGTGACTCCATGAATCACAGCACGCCAGGCCTCCCTGTCCATCACCAACTCCCCGGAGTTCACTCAGACTCATGTCCATCGAGTCCGTGATGCCGTCCAGCCATCTCATCCTCTGTTGTCCCCTTCTCCTCCTGCCCCCAATCCCTCCCAGCATCAGAGTCTTTTCCAGTGAGTCAACTCTTTGCATGAGGTGGCCAAAGTACTGGAGTTTCAGCTTCAGCATCATTCCCTCCAAAGAAATCCCAGGGTTGATCTTCAGAATGGACTGGTTGGATCTCCTTGCAGTCCAAGGGACTCTCAAGAGTCTTCTCCAACACCACAGTTCAAAAGCATCAATTCTTCAGTGCTCAGCTTTCTTCACAGTCCAACTCTCACATCCATACATGACCACAGGAAAAACCATAGCCTTGACTAGATGGACCTTTGTTGGCAAAATAATGTACCAATATCTGGTTAAATCCCAAGGATGTTTGTCCCATGAAGGTGACACTGTGGGTTCCATGAAGGAAAAGTCACTCCGTAGTCACTACAATAGAAAAGAAAGCCCTGGAACCACTGCTGGATTTGAAGGTGAGCCAAACAGGAAGAACCTAACAGACCTTCTGGTCCCAGACTCTCTAACACACCCCAAAGGAACAGTAGTTCTCTTTGGACCACACTCCACTTGGCTAAATCACATGGAGCAATGAGGTTCACTCCAGTTCTCTTTACTGGATCTGGGGCTGAGAACTCAGTGGAGTTTCCAGAAATACTTCATATTACAGGTGATTTCATGTTCGACGGTTCGCTCCCGTTGGCTTCATAGCCAGAGCACAGGATGCCCAGATGGGAAAGTACAATTCAACTTTGCCTTTTTCCCACATTACTCAGGGAAAGCCATGGGAAACCTCAGTAGGAGTCACAAATGGGTTCAAAATCAATGTCCTAGAAAAAAATAGTAACAACTGATTCTGGGAAAGATTGAAAGCAGGAGAAGGGGATGACAGAGGATGAGATGGTTGGATGGCATCATCGACTCAATGGACATGAGTTTGAGCAAGCTCCATGACTTGGTGATGGACAGGAAGTCTGGTGCTACAGTCCATGGGATTGCAAATAGCTGGACACAACTGAGCAACTGAATTGAATAGCAATTTTTAAAATTGTCTAAATTTTAAAGTTATAATGATGTTCATCTTGCCTCTCCTTACAAATTTTATGGTAATCTTTATATCCATAAAATTTTTGCTAGTATTTTAATAAGAATGGCATTAAATATTTCATTCAGAGAGAACTGACATCTTTACTATGCTCAGTCTTCGAAACCATGAACATGATTTTTGTTGTTGTTTAGTCACAAAGTCATGTTGACTCTTTCTTTGCAGCCCCATGGACTATAGCCTGCCAGGCTTCTTTGTCCATGGGATTTCCCAGGCAAGAATACAGGAGTGGGTTGCCATTTCCTTCTCTAGGGAATCTTTCTGACCTAGGGATTGAACCTATCTCTCCTTCACTGGTAGACAGATTCTTTACCACTGAGAATGCCAAATTCTATTTGCCAATATTTTGCAAAAACTTTTATGTCTCTATTTATGTGGATATTGGTCTATAATTTCCTTTTTCTTTTTGTACTGTCTTTATCTGGTTTTTAGAATCGAGATAATATTGGCTTCATAAAATGGACTGGAAATGCTTCCTTTTTCTATTTTGAAGAGACTGATAGGATTGGTGTTAGTTCTTCTTTAAACATTTTTAGTATTCTCCATTGAAAACTTCTGGGCCTGAAGATTAATTTGGGGAGGGTTTTAATTCCTTAATAGTTATAGGAATATTCAAGTTGTCTATTTCATATTGGGGTGAGTTTGGTAGCTTGTGTTTTTCAAGGAATTGGTCCATTTCATTTAAACTGTCATATTTATGTCATAATGTTCCCTTATTACCCTTTTGATAGCCACAAGGTGCTTAGTGATATTCCCTGTTTCATTCCTGCTATTTTTCATCTTCTCTGTTTTTTTTTTCTTTGTTTATCTTGCTGGATATTTGTCAATTTTATTGGTCTTTTGAAAGAACTGATATTCTGTAATAACCTAAATGGGAATATTTAGGTTGTGGGAATTTGGAAAAAATAGATACCTGTATATGTGTAACTGAATCGCTCTGCTGTAACCTGAAACTAACAGAATATTATTAATCAATGATAATCCAATATAAAATAAGTTATTTTTAATTAAAAAAATGAACCAATTTTTGTTCCACTGATTTTCTCTACTTTTGCTTTTAATTTCATTGATATCTGGTCTTTATTATTTCCTCCCTTATGCTTGTTTCCCACTTATTTGTTCTTTTTCTAGGTTCTTAAAGTAAGAACTTAGATTAGTGATTTGAGACTTTTCCTCTTTTCTAATGAAAGCATTTTAATGCTATAAATTTTCTTTTCAGTAGTGCTTTAGCTAAGTCCCACAGACTTTTATATAGTGAACATTCATTTTCATTCAGTTCAGTTTCTTTTTACTTCCATACAGTCAACACCCACAGATTACCTAGAAATGTATTGTCTAGTTTCCAGGTACATGGAGCTTTTGCTGTGACCCTTCTGTTAGTGATTTCTAGATTAATTCCACTGTGTCCAGAAAGTACATACTATATGACATCTATTCTCTTAAAGTTTTATGGCCTAAGATGTGTTTTATTTTGGTATATGTTTCATGAACACTTGAAAAGACTATGTAGGCTGCTGTGGTTGGGTGAAGCTTTCTATAAATGTCAATTAAAATTTATTGGCTGATAGTGTTGTTGAGTTCTTCTATATCCTTGCTAATTTTCTGTTTATTTGTTCTATCAGTGTTAATAGAGGAATATTGAAGCTCTCCAAACATCATGATGGATTTGTCCATTTCTCCTTTTAGTTCTATCAAGGTTTTGCTTCATATATTTTGCAGCTCTATCGTTTGATGCATGTATCTTTAGGATTACTATCTTTTCTTGGTGTACTGACCTCTCATCATTATATAATATCCTTCTCTGACATTTTCTTTGCTCTAAAGCCTACTTTATATAACATTAATATAGCCACTCCTGACTTATTTTGAGTAATGTTTACATAATAATCTTTTTACGTTCAACCTTTCTATAGTGTTATATTTGAAGTGAGTGTCTTATTGATAGCATATGGTTGAGTCATGTTTTTTAAAATGAACTCAGCCAATGTCAATCTGATAATTGATATATTTAAACTCTTTGCATTTAATATAATTATTAATGTTATGACTTAAGCCTGCCATTTTATATTTTGGTTTCTATTTGTTCTCTCAGTTTTTCATTTGTTTTCTTTTCCCTATCTTCCTGTTATAATAAATCTATATTATTTTTGAATGTATCTCTAGGTACAGCTTTTTCAGTGACTTTTCTGGGTATTATATTATATATAGAAAACCTATATTTCTCCTAACACTATGGAGGGGCAGGGAGGTGGTCTCATTGCCACTGGGCAGTGACAGAAGTCCTAACTCTCCACTCGGTCTCCTCCAACCCACTCCCGGTCAAGGGACTTCCTTGCTGCAGTGAGGACAGGGTTGGAATTTTTTCTTGAGTAGGTGAAGGTGACTCATGGGTTTTCTGCAGTGTTTAGCTGGGGTTAAGCAGTTATTGTCTACACGTTTTCTGTCCTCCTAGGTTTCCCCTTTCCTGATCATTTGGCTAGAGAGAGTAGACTTATGCCAGGGCTTTTTTTTTGTCTGAACTTGGTGGCTGTTCTGGGTTACCAGTTCATTAAGTTCCAAGTCTGGGATATATGAGACAAAAAAGAAACCCAGGAAATTGCTGTCTGCCTTCTTTTTTTCATCTTTCAAAATCTTGTGTTTGCTTTATATATATTGTCCAGGATGTGGGATTGTACTAAGCAGATGAAATGGGGAAAAGTATGTTCACTCTTTCTTCTCAGAAGTGAAAGTGTTTTTTCCATAGCTATTTTAGTGAAAAATTTAAAATAATAAGAAGACTATCAGCATTTTGATAAGACAAAGCATCAACTAGCCATTATATTGTCAGATGAATACATTTATTATCAGATAAATATATAATCAGTCATTTCAGTTCAGTTGCATCCAACTCTTTCTGACCCCATGGACTGTAGCATCCCAGGCTTCCTTGTCCATATCAACTCCCAGAGCTTGCTCAAACTCATCCATTGAGTCAGTGATGCTATCCAACCATCTCGTCCTCTGTCATCCCCTTCTCCTTCTGCCTTTAATATTTCCCAGCATCAGGGTCTGTTCTAATGAGTCAGTTCTTCACATCAGATGGCCAAAGTATTGGAGCTTCAGCTTCAGCATCAGTCCTTCCAATGAATATTCAGGACTGACTTCCTTTAGGATGGACTGGTTAAATCTCCTTGCAGTCCAAGCAACTCTCAAGAGTCTTCTCTGACACCACAATTCAAAAGCATCAGTTCTTCAGTGCTCAGCTTTGTTTATGGTCCAACTCTCACATCCATATATGACTACTAGAAAAACCATAGCTTTGACTAGATGGACCTTTTTGGCAAAGTAATATCTCTGCTTTCCAATATGCTGTCTAGGTTGGTCATAGCTTTTCTTCCAAGGAGCAAGCGTCTTTTAATTTCATGGCTGCAGTCATCATCTGCAGTGATTTTGGAGCCCAAGAAAATAAAATCTGCCACTGTTTCCATTGTTTCCCCATCTATGTGCCACGAAGTGATGGGATCAGATGCCATGATCTTTGTTTTTTGAATGTTGAGTTTTAAGCCAGCTTTTTACTCTCTTCATTCACTTTCATCAAGAGGCTGTTTAGTTCCTCTTCACTTTCTGCCATAAGAGTGGTGTCATCTGCATATCTGAGGTTATTGATATTTCTCCCTGAAATCTTGATTCCAGCTTGTGCTTCATCCAGCCCAGCATTTCACATGATGTACTCTGCATACAAGTTAATAAGCAGGGTGACAGTACTCCTTTCCCAATTTGGATCTAGTCCGTTGTTCCATGTCCAGTTTTAACTGTTGCTTCTTGACCTGCACACAGATTTTTCAGGAGGCAGGTAAGGGGGTCTGGTATTCCCATCACTTGAAGAATTTTCCACGGTTTATTTTGATCCACACAGTCAAAGGCTTTAGCATAGTTAATGAAGCAGTAGACGTCTTTCTGAAATTCTCTTAATATATGATAGCTATCATAAAATTTAAGTTGAACATGTATTTATTCTGATAACTCTCATCAAAAAATTGAAATTCAATTTAAGGCAAAGAAATTTTTTTTGTAATGTGGAATGGTTCTTTTAATAATTCAAAAGATTTTCCATTTAAATCTTGATATTATAAGTGTTATATGAAAGTACATTTGTATCAGATTATTAATAAATGCTTGAATTTTGTGTCTGCTTATAGATAAAGCAGTTTTCAGATTAAATTTTACAACTAATACAGGCATTTATTGGCAGTTGGCACAAAAGCAATCTGTTGTCTTAGCTAGATGAAGTCCAGCCTCTGTCTTAAATGCTCTGACTACACCTTGCATTAAAATATTAAATTAAAAAAAAACACACATAAATCTGTCTGCAGTGAGGAAGACCCAGGTTTGATCCCTGGGTTGGGAAGATACCCTGGAAAAGGCAATGGCAACCCAGTCTGGTATTCTTGCCTAGAGATTTCCACTGGCAGAGGAGCCTGGCCAGGTACAGTCCTTGGGGTCACAAAGGTTTGGACATGACTGAGCAACGAACACCAAACTAAACCAAAACAAACAAACAAACAAAACTAGAGGCAAAATTCAGTTAACCTCTCAGTCAACCTCAAATGACCAGAATTTTCTAAACTGTGGGAACATAAGAACATATATTCAAGTCTCAGGCACCAACTCCGCATGTGAGGGAAGTAGGCTTTCTAGTTTCTTGTTCCCTTTCATGCAGAATTGAAGAGTTTCTCTAAAATATTTTGATCAACCCATGTATCTTAAAGACCAGTAATTTCAACAAAAATTCTAAAACCATTGTACAAAATAACAATTAATTTCACCAAGGAGAACTCATTTGTAACATTAACAAAATGTCTAGTCCCATTTTGATCCAAGATGGCTGGAAGGGTTGAGGGGCTGTCTGTAAAATGTGTTGTTTCATTATATATCAACAAAACATTCTAGAAACAAGCATACAGCCTAGGTTAACTGCCCAAATTGGAATGAATTCCCAACAGTTCATATACACACACTTATATATCTAGACTGAATTATCTGAAACATAGAAACATAATGCACACATTGTTTTAAATAATTTACCCTCCTTATTCCTAGCAACCCACTTAGAAGGAATAGCATATTTATATGTCAGTGTAGGATGATCCTTCCACCAAAGTTTGTGAAGCACATTACTATTTTTATGCTCTTGTAAAAACTAAGTAAGTATTTATGCTCCCTTTCTCATTTTTCATGAAAACATCCACTGGCATCACCCAACACATCATAAGAGAATGCTGGTTCAATTGCTGAGACATTGTGGACAAAGTAAGGACAGAAAGAAGGCAAAAATAGTGGACAAAACATCTCACAGTTCTTCCAGAAATGAAGCAGCTGGTAACTACCCGGTGTTATACAGTCACCTCTTGTAAGGTTCTGAAAGTCATTACTTTTCTGAAGCTTATATTAGCATGGAATAAGCACAGCATTTTTTTGAAAAGCTGTTTTCAGACTTTGTTGTTTTAACTTCTATTCTAGTAGAATAGAGGGAAGAGTTGATAAAGCTCTCCAGCCCCCTCCCAGGAGGGTGGTTCTCCAGTCGTGGACCCCATCCCAGACTTGCTGAGTCAGAATCTCCAGAATTAAGGCCCACAACCAGCAATTCTAACAACCTCCCAGGTAACGTGGAGATCTCTGCTTTTGTGCCTTGTGGAAAATCACTTTAACAATTAGTTTAGTAGCAACATAACACAGAGAGGAAATTAGAGCTCTATGAGGAATATTGAGTATAAACAGAATGATCAGAAAAGCTCCAGTCATGGTGAACAATTAAAGGGCAGCCAACACAGGCCGTCCTAGGGTTCAGACCAGGAGTATCACTGCCCATCCAACACCAAATTCAGGTCAACTTCTGGTGAGGTTTGCTTTGTTGAGCCATGAGGTGAATGGTCCTATAGGGGAAAAAAATGGTTTTTTTTTTTCCTTTCAAATTCCTTTCTTTTTGAAATAAACTTTTTTTTTGAATTGCAACTTACTGAAACACTTTAGGTCTTAATGAAATGTCTTAACATGTAAACATGACATTTAAAGAAAAATCTATTAGTCAAAGAATGTCATTAATAAAGGCGTTCTTTCTGAAGTTGACACTAGTGATTTAATTGATCAGCACCAAAAGCTAACATCAATCATCAAAGGGACAGGGGTAGCACTGCAATCAGGGACAGAAAGGAGGAGTCTGGAAGAAGTGTGTGGTATAAAGCCAAATATATGCAGAATAAACAAATACCTGTGTTCTCAAGAAACAAAGCAAAAAAAAAAAAAAAAGAGCCTTCATAAGCAAAACGATTGCAAGCAGGCAATGGTAATGTTAAAACTGTTTTTACAAGAACTGTTTATATTCTCAATGTTTTCCAACTTCTTGCACTGCTTTTCCTAAATGTAGAAATTTCACAATTTTTCAGGTAAAAACAAAGCAATAATTGACTGTATATTTTTAATATCCTAAAAACCCCAGAATGTCCAAGAAAGGAATAGATTTTGAAATATATATTTCCAGAGAATATATAGCAGCATTGGGGAAAGTTCTTCATTCATATAATTTTTTTAAAGAAAAGCAGAGATATGGAACTACATTTCAGTATGATGAACTTGATCCTAATTGTGTAAACATATGAACCCCCTGTGTATATGAGAGGTATTAAAAGACTAAAATGAAATATATCTAAAATTTTAACAGTTAACTCTGGGTACTAAAAGCATATTATTTGCTACCATATACCTTTTTTTTGTTTCAAAATTGTCTACAATAAATGTGCATTTGTTTTATAATTATTGTATTTTTAAGTAATCAAGCTTCCATTCCCTCAAAAGAATTCTAGGAGATTTTCCTCCTTATTCATGCATGATTCATGTTCCTTTTAGCACTACCACCCCCAATCCATTAGAAAATATCCTTCAAGCACAAAGACACTGACCTCAAACTTCAACAGAGATCATTAAAACTTTCAAATTCTATGATTCTAGACATCTCTAGATGCCATATATTGGCACATTTATTTCACACATTAACAGGTTATAGGGTAATAAGAACTTTTATTCTTTTTATTATGTCAGGCAAAATCTGATGTATCTGCCATTATGCCATTCACATTCTGTTGTACTAACTTTAGGATTTATAGAGGATATTTCAAATACTAACAACTGAGACTTTACCTCTTGGAGAGTCATAGCTTGCAGATATAAATCATGCATACATCCTGTTCCTAATTAAGGAGGAAGATTGTCATGTGTCATTGGAGACAACATAACAGACAATTGCTTCTGCCATGTCAGCTCTTGCATCCATCAAAATGTTATTGAGAAATACTCATGAGGATAAGACAAGGTTATATATACTCATGAGGCTAAGGATGATTGCCAAACACAAACGTAGAGGACATTGTTTGCTACATAAAATCTTTTCTTTCAAGTTATTCCAGTGGTATATATATAGAGAGAGAGAGAGAAAGCAAAGAGAGGGTTTGGGATTCAGGAGGAAAAATTGAAAAGGAATTCAAGCTCCAGAGTTGCTATATAGGAGAGCCTTGGAGATAGGAATCTGATTAATAGAGAAGAAAGGTACTTGGTCTTGAAGCTGCAGTCTCAGGTTCAAGTGCCAGTTTTCCTAGTTATTACCTTCGTGACCACTGATGAATCATTCAATTTCTTTAAATCATTTGTGAAAGGGGAATTCAAATATCAAATGGATAGGATGAGAACTACATGAAAAAATACATGCAAGTTATTGGTGTCATAAGTCTTTGGTTTCCCCAGTAAATGCCAGCTCATTTCTGGTCCATCCGTGAGGAGGACATTAAAGCATTCACTTGTTGTCAGGAAATAGGTTTCATCAGCTCAGGTAGGGCAGGTTTGCTCCCAAGGTGGCACAAGGCCCTGAGAGCAAAGGAACAAAACTCAAGCCTGAATCCTTCGAGACTACTTTTGCCTACTATGGGTCAGGACACATTAGCGGGATATACAACAGTTTATTTACTGTGTGTGATTAACATATTTTAAGTGAAATAGAATGGACCACACTAGAGCTCGTCAAATGTGGTAAGGGTAAATTTCATGGAAACCTATCTCAGTTCCATATATGTGTACATATTAACACATATACACTGCATTTTAATGTGAAATGTATTTCTTACTGTGGATCAAGGTCAAAGTTTTTTGAAAACTACTTCTTTAAAGAAAACGAGTTTTCAAAGTCCCCACCCAAAGACTCACGTCACAATGATTCTGAGTTTGAAAGAAGCAAGATAGGAACTGATTGGAAACAATATCCTGTTCCCCACAGGACAGTGGTAAACATAGGCTGTTGAGACCTCAGCCAGATTCCTGACAGTGGTACATGAGATCCTTGTGGGCAGATGCAAGCTGGGAGGAACCCTGGATACTAGGGAGACTTGGCTCCTGGGATGCTGGGGGTTATTAGCAGCTCCCTTCACATTCCCCAGGGAAACCACTGGCCCACTGTCTGGGACATCTGGGTTTTGTTCACCTCCTGCTCTGTGGTACTCATCACCCAGGACCAGTTTTCTTACCTCCCTCCTGGCACACACAACTTTTTTGGCTGAGCTCTAGTTCTCATTCTTACCCACCTTGCCTCACTCAGAGGTCTGCAGAGAGAGGACAAAGCAAAACACGATAGATCAGAAAGACGCTGTCACTTTGCTGCTGCTGCTGCTGCTAAGTCGCTTCAGTCGTGTCCGACTCTGTGCGACCCCATAGACGGCACCCACGAGGCTCCCCATCCCTGGCACCTTACATGCCCAGAAAGTGAAGAGTCTTGCAATGATGGACCCAAACCAGGTGGAGTGTGTCAGATTATCTAAAGAAAGACTGTGTCACACAAAAACTTGTGGAAACAAGAAGTCAGTCATTCATTGGTGGATCTAAGAACCATTCTCACTCCTATTCCCTTTTCACTTTCCAGTACACGAGATGGAAAAGCCAGACACTGCTTTGCAGCTGGAGGGGGTGGGTGGCAGGCCTGTACAGGGGGCCGTGAAGTGGATCATGAAACACAGTTCTGGCCAGTGAGAAACAAACAAAAGTCTGCTGGGGGTGACAGTAGTTTTTGCTTTCATAATAAAAGGGACAGGCAAGGATGATGCCACCTCTACCTTCACCTCCTACAACCTTGAATGAGAGATATAATGGTTGCAAGGACATGACATTTAGATTCAGACAGATCTGCATTCAAGTCTGTCTCCCCACTTACTGGAGGTGTGGTATTGGGTAAAGGCCTTAACATGCCTCATCTGTAAAATGGGTTTAATAATGCCTGTAGATGTCCCAGTGAGAAGAGACAGATGTACTACGGTGGTCAGATGTTCAGTCTTCAGCTGGTACATTGTCCTCAAGTGGCAGCTCTTTGCGATTGCCAATTGTCATCAGAAGGCACTCTCCACTGTTGCTGTTTTCTGGGTGCTTCATCCTTCACTGATTTCCTTGGTCCTATCCATGTCTCTGGAAAAAAATCCACTCATTAAACTCTGTCCAACTAACCATTTCACCTATTTCCTGCTACAATCCCAACTGATGCAATTACCGATCAAGTATGCTTGTCTTGGGCGAGACTTCACTCCAGCAAAGAGTAACTAGCTCAACCAGGCCCCAGAGGCCCTCTTGATCTAAAGGCCCCTTGAGCCAAGCCTTCTGTTCCTTCATGTCTGCTGTTGACCCCCAGTTACCCAGAAAGAACCCTGACCTTCCTAGTGAAACATCATGCACCTGCCTCAGGGACACACACACACACCCCATCCCAACCAAAGAAAAGTAAATGGCATCCAAGCAGGGTCACTTTTGTTGCTTAGTCTCTCAGTCATGAAGCACTCTTTGCAACACCATGCACCGCAGCATGCCAGGCTGTCGTATCCTTTGCTGTCTCCCGGAGTTTGCTCAAACTAGGCAGGATCACTAGCTAGATTAAAATTTCAGATGAATAAAGAAAAAGCAGAAAGGACTAAAGGTTAGGATTTAACGTTTAAAACACTTTAAACTGCATCTAATTTCATGTTATGTCCCTAAAGCCTACTACAAGGCATTTGGTAAGCTCCAGAAATGCATGTGCCTCTCTCTCCAGCCCCACCCCAGCCCTGGAGAAGAAGGGAAAGTGAGTGGCTGGGAAAAGCCCCCTCATAACTGTGCTGGAGAGAGGGGAGAGGGCCATCAGTGATTAGATGATCTCAATAGTCTGGACTGCCTTTCTATTCCATGTCATGGGCTTACTCTCCATTAATCTTGATTATGTTATCAAAATCTTAAATTTCCATGTTTCCTTTTGGCATTACTTCTCTTATTTTATCCTGGACTCCTTTGAGAATCCTGACATGCTGAGGTATTGAGAAGCAACTTTCCTCAAGCTTAGTGACCAACTTTAAAACATCATTTAACATAAAATTTAACACAGCAGAGTTCCAATTCCTGCTGGAATCATGCCCTCTGTTCCCACATTTTGGTGGCCTGGGGCTCCCAAAGAGCTTTTCCCTCTGGCTCCCCTTTGCTCAGTGGATTGTTGGGCTGCCTGGGCGTCCTCGGCTCCTGGGTGCAGGCACCCAGCACCGCCTACACCATTTTATCCCCACACCAGCTATCTCGGGATAGGCCTTGGCTGCTGCCAGGACAGTCACTTGCTATTACCAGCAGTTTCCCAGCAATCAGCAGCAATTAGCAACAGCCTGCGTTCACACACACATTAGAAACCACTCAGCAAACTCAGAAAAACTTCTGAGAATTTCAAAGAATGACTGACCTCTTTCCATCTTCCAGCTGCAGCAAGAAGCCTCACACCCATCTCCCCAGAACTCTAAAGAGGCTGCCAGTGTACACTAGACCTTGTAAACCCAGGAGAGGCTATGCTTTCTATGGGGTATGCAATGTATCTTTCTGGAGTGCCCTCCTTTAAACACGGTTTGGCCAGATGTTAAGTGACTAAGTCCATGCTGTCCTGTGATGAAGGCTCAGAAGTCATTTGCCTGAGCTCCTTCCATCAGCAAAGTGGCACCAAGGGATGAATCTTAACATCCTCATCATTCCATCTAAGCCACCAGTTGGCTACTCCCACCAGCCAATGCCCAGAAGTCAAAGTCTTCAAAGACAAGGCATGGACTTAAGTGTCGAACTGTTGTTATTTTAGAGAAAGCCCGTCAGCAATCTATCAATACATATTATTAAACAAACATTTACTGAGCCTCTCCTACATTTTCAGACACAGTAGCAGGTACTGGTATTCAGAGGTGAGGAGTTCGCAGTGTATAAAGAGAGAGAAATCTAAGTAGACAGTTCCCATGCAGTGTTGTGATAAACACTGTGGTAGCAAGAGGCGCTGGGTGCTGGGGAAGCCTATAAGAGGACATCAAGAAAGCCTTCCTGGGGCTTCCCTGGTGGCTTAGTGGTAAAGAATCCACCTGCCAATGCAGGAGACAGGGGTTTGATCCCTGGACTGTGGAAGATCCCACATGGCATAGAGCAACTAAGTCTGTGCACTGCAACTCCTGAGCTCAGGCTCTAGAACTCAGGAACCACAACTACTGAAGCCAGCTTGTCCTGGCTTAGCCAGCTTGGCCTCAGCAACAAGAGAGGCCACCTCAAAGAGAAGCCTGAGCACCACAAGTAGAAATTAGCCCCTGCTCACCACAACTGGAGAAAAGCCCACACAGCAATGAATGCCCAGTACAGCCAATAAATAAATAAAGAAAATTATTGAAAAAAAAAAGAAGAAAGTCTTTCTGAGAAGGTAATGCTCAAACAGAACCTTAAGGAAGAAGTACGACCTAACAAGGCAAGGATAGCCAAGGGCATATCAGACAGATGCTCTGAGAGGCAGGATGCTGGGTATTTGGGGAGCTGCACTGGTAGGTCAGGGAATGGGATGGGCACAAGGTGGTGAGGGATGAGACTGAAGGAGGAGTCAGTGGAGGCAAAACTTAAGAGGTTCGTGATGAATTCCAAGGTTCTTTCAACCTCTATCTCATTCCATGGGTTGGGACGATCCCCTGGAGGAGGGAATGGCTACCCACTCCAGTATTCTTGCCTGGAGAATCCCATGGACAGAGGAGCCTGATGGGCTACAGTCCATTGGGTCGCAAAGAGTTGGACATGACTGAGTGATTAAGCACAGAGCCATGAAAGAAGGAAATTTTAGAAACAGAAGAGAACCTGTACATCAACTAATGTCACCGAGTAAGCTAAGGCCTAGGGAGGTCAAGCTAAGATTAGTGATAGCCCATAGAGATGATGGGGAGCCAGTAGCTCACTTAAGACTTGACAGTCCACCAAGCTCTTTGTCATCACATCTCCATAACAGAGGAAAATGCGAACAGGTCAAAAGACCTAATCCATAAACATTAACCACTGCCTGGCCGAGGGATCTTCAGTAAGTCCTTTTATGGCTCTGATCTCACTTTCACATCTATAAGAGCAAGAGACTGGATCACTGGTGCTCTTTCCAGTTCTGACACCATGTTTCTAGAATCTGTTACCACAAAGCCTGTACTGATAAGCTGGAAAAAGGTAACTTCTCCTACAAAGATGGATAGTTACAATTTTCTGAAGGTCTTCAGTCAGTTCACTTCAGTCGCTCAGTCATGTCCAACTCTTTGAGCCCCCATGGACTACAGCACGCCAGGCCTCCCCTGTCCATCACCAACTCTTGGAATTTACTCAAACTTATGTCCATTGAGTCGGTGATGCCATCCAACCATCTCATCCTCTGTCATCCACTCTCCTCCCGCCTTCAATCTTTCTCAGCATCAGGGTCTTTTCAAATGAGTCAGTTCTTCACATCAGATGACGAAAGTATTGGAGTTTCAGCTTCAGCATCAGTCTTTCCAATGAACACCCAGGACTGATCTCCTTTAGGATGGACTGGTTGGATCTCCTTGCAGTCCAAGGGACTCTCAAGAGTCTTCTCCAACATCACATTTCAAAAGCATCAGTTTTTCAGTGCTCAGCTTTCTTTACAGTCCAACTCTCCATCCATACATGACTACTGGAAAAACCATAGCTTTCACTAGACAGACCTTTGTTGGCAAAGTAATGTCTCTGCTTTTAATATGCTGTCTAGGTTGGTTATAAATTTTCTTCCAAGGAGCAAGCATCTTTTAATTTCATGGCTGCAGTCATCATCTGCAGTGATTTTGGAGCCCAAAAAGATAAAGTCTCTCACTCTTTCCACTGTTTCCCCATCTATGTGCCATGAAGTGACGGGACCAGGTGCCATGATCTTAGTTTTCTGAATGTTGAGTTTTAAGCCAAAGGTCTTCAGGAGAGCTATAACTCATATTTCTCATCATAATCCATTCCCCATTTAAATAAACTGGTCATGAATAATCTAACATCACCCTTACTGAAAGTCTGCAATTAAACCCCCAAATGAGGTACCTCCATAATCTCTAGAAAGTCCTCTGACCCCCAAAAGTCATTTTCTCACTCCAAGCGGAAACTGTTTCATGATATGCAACCAGAGGCCCCAAAGTTTAACTTGCTTTCTTTTTTACTTTAAATGGGGGCACTGAAAATTTACAGGGACATTTCATAATAAAAGAAATGAATATGTCACACCCTCTGCCTTCTTTGTCATTTATTATTAAAGACATCTGTGGGACAGCAGGCTCACATTACTTTGGATCCATCCAGGCCTGCTGGGAATCCTCATTATGAGCTGAGGAGCCCAACCAGAAAGGCCCTTCATTTATCGTGAGCCGGACAACGTGGCTGTTCCTGCAAGGATGGAAGGCGCAGGCGGGACGACTCAGCAGGAGCAAAGTATTCTTCAGGAGTGGTGACCATGTATCATGCAAGCAACCTAAGAAACAAGAGAAAAAGAAAAAACAGAAAATGTGAACTTGCTAAGTTTTTCAACAATGGAGATTTTGTTTTTTGTTGTTTTTTTTTAAATCAGGTTTCTGTGCTTCAAGGCACTGGGCTCTAGTGTAGGATCCAAACATGTTAAAAAAACTCAGCCCTGCCCTCAAGGAGCTTACAGTCAAAGAGGGGAGATGGGAAATGAAAACAAGAAGTGCAAGAAATAGAAATCAGAAGTCAAGTTCAGAGAGGAGGGAAATCCCAGTGCCCTGGGTGAGCAGTGACATCTGCGACAGGCAGGGCGGGCGTGCGCCTTGGGCAGGAAGTGAGTGAGCAGCATCCACCTTCCAGGTCTCCAGGGCCACCTCTTTGTCACCCCACACTACCCTTCTCCATGATTTCCGTCACAGCACTCCTGCCTCCCAGGTTCCTTTCCTCCCTTCCTTTCTTCCTCCCTTTCTCCCTTCCTCTCTTCCTTCCTTCCGTCATTCTCTTGTCGATTGTATGTCTCCCCAACTAGAAGGCAGGTACTATGAGAGCAGGACTTTGTCTTGCTCTCTGCAGTGCCTAGAGCAGTGCCTGGCATGAAACTGGTGTTCAATAAATGTGTGAAGGCAGGAGGGCGAGGCAGGCACTCGGGAAACCAAGAAAGCAGGCAGAGAGAGAGAGGGAGGCAGCAGGAAAGATACCATCCACAGAAACGGATTCATGCCCCTACTCATCTTTGCCTTCTTTCCTATTACTTCTGAGAGATTTATCCTATTTTATCCTATTCCTACTCTCAGATTACTTCTAAAAGATTTACCCTGATGCCTCAGCACACCCAATTCCTGGCCTGGCCCTAAATTATTTTACAGTCTGCCCACTCCCCTACCACATACCCCACCAAACTGCATGGTCACTTGCACATGCTGTGTCTTTGTTCCTGCTGCTCCCTGTGCCAGGAATATCACCCCTTTGTTACACCTTTATATGCCAGATAAACGCCTGCTCACTCATCAAAACTAAAGGTGGCAATTTAGCAATATCTAACAAAATGTTAAATATGTACTCCTTTGGACACATCAACCCACTTTTGCAAATGCACCCTTGGGACTTCTCACACAGGGTGAATGTCACCTCTTTTGGGAGGATCCCTCTGACTCCAGTAACACAGAGAACATCCCTTTATAAATCATGGATCCCACAGTTTTTAACTATCATTTACAAGCTTTTCTCTTGATATTGAACCTGAGCTCCTCATGAAACTTACATGAGAGTAGACAAACAAAATGTAAGAGAGCAAATAAATACATAAACACATACTGTCAGATAAGAGCTGAAAATAAAATGGCTAATGCAATCACCAAAGAATGAGAGACTCTCTTTTCTAGTGTGTTGTGCTCTCACTGGGTGTGTACTGAGATTGTCCATGCTTTAAAATGTAAATTTTAATTTACATTTGTATGCGCTATGATACTCCATGGAATGTTATGGGCATCTGGGTTCTGTCTGCCCAAGTATGCTGTAGAATCATAACAGCAGAAACCATATCCTATACATCCTTTTCCTGCCCCTTGTCACCTGGCATAGCAGGATTTCATTTACTCCCTGGTTAATTAGTTATAAAAACAACTGAAAGCACAAGTGCTACTAATGAGTCCAAAGCATCATCTCTTTATAAAATGTTCAAACACATGGAGAGAGATGAATCTCAAAATGGAAGATGCTCATTATCAACTTAACAGAGATCTGTGACTGGCTCCTGACCAGTTCAGATTTAAAACAAACAAAACAAAGCAAAAAACTTCTAAGATGATAGATCAGTATAATTCTAACAGGTAATCTGAACTTACTATCTTTAAAATGAACTTGTGACTTGTAAGCATCTTTATTTGAAGTATAGAAACCTATGGCAAGTGATTCGTGCGTAGCCTCTGTTATACCCTCTGTATTCTGTTTTATAGCAGCCTCATAAGAGAAGACATTTGTTTATAAAAGAAAATAGTGTTTATTTAAAAATTCCTTCAGAATGCCAGGGAATATTAGAGGAAATTGATATTACTAAATGAGTAAGACAAATCTAAAATATCGATTTAAGAGAAAAATTACTTTCTCAGTCTTAACCCATAATATTCATACCAAAACATGCAGTAGTTGTTCTTTTAATTATTTTCCTATTTGTCTTTTCTCTTTTGTTTTTCTGATTGGGTAAACAATGTACTCAGTGAAGAAAAAGGAAGTTCTTTTCAGAACAAATAGGAGGGTAAAGAGAGGCTCTATATTGTTTGAACATTTACCATGGGAACATTTCCTACCTGAGGAAGAGAAGAGATGTGAGCTGGTTTTCAGTGGAAAAACATCACAGTGACTGAAATGTTTATTTTTATCGTTGTCACTCACACCAAACTCCACAGGGTTCTTTCATTGTTTAAAAATGAGATATCAAAATTGTTAAGATGACAATTTTCTCCAAATTGAACTATAGATTCAATACAATGGCAATTATGATTCCATAAGAATTTTTAGTGGAAATTGATAAATGTGTTCTAAAACATATATGAAAATGCAAAGGAATTAGGAGAACCAAGACCTTCTTGAAAAGAAGAAGGAGGGGAAGGGGAGGAGGAGAAAGAGAATCACATACATAGTTTATAAAAATGAACAGGTATTGGAAATTGAGGATTAATGTATACACTGCTGCATAGCACAGGGAACTATATTCAATATTTTGTAACAGCTTATAAGGGAAAAGAATCTGAAATAGATATATATATATATATATTATATATATATATATATAACTGAGTAAAACTAAGTAAAACTGAATCACTTTGCCATACACCTGAAACTAACACAATATTGTACATCAACTATAATTTTGTTTTAATGCAAAGGCAAGTCACGGACTGGAAAAAATTATCACCATATATATTACTACACACTACCAGATGGGCAAAATTTTTTCATCTGTTTAAAAAACATTTAAAATTTAATAAATATTTTCAAGAATGTGGCTCATTGGAAACTCTTCCACATTGCTGGTAGGAATATACATTTCCAACTATAGTTGACTCCATTTGTTGCAGTAGTTATATTCTATACACTTGCCACAAACACTGAGTTAGCAAATATTGAACCATTCTTCCTAGTGGACATAAATGTTCCCTGCTAGTCTCTAGTCGCAACGTTTTTGTCAATCAGTCAGTGCATAACCTCATTTTATGTGTATTCCTGTTCAAAGACACCTTATTTAATATAGACTTTGATTCATTAACGTTGAACTCATAGCCCAAGAGTACTATAACTCAAGCCTAAAGGAAACATCCAACACAAATCTCTGTAAGGCACACCCTGCAGACACCCTGTGACTCTGCCCTTTCGGTCATAGGTGATTGGGTCATTGAAGGACACCTGACCCAAACCGGGCTAATCAGAACCTATCCCTCAAGAATTTAAACGAAGAGCCATGCTGCAGAAGCATTAGCAGCTGTCATGCTAACGGCCATTTCTCAAGTGAAGGTTGAGCTGTCCCCAGAACTGCCCTGCATAGCCCCTTCCTGAACACTAGTTATTCAGGGTTTCCTACAATTTCCATGACATTTCTTCTCACGAATCTACATTCCACAAGTTGTAACTAAGACACAGTCATGTGTTCATTCAACAAACTTCTCAAGCATCTACTACCTGCCAGGCACATAGTTGGAAACTTAGAGAGTGGATCCAAATGTCAAAACAACTATCGCAGGCAGATTCTTTATTGTCTGAGCTGCCACAGAACCCCAACTACATAGTTGCTGGCTGTGAAAAGAGCCACAGCAGAAAAGCATGGGTGCTCTTAGGGAATTACTTTTGTCACAAATGAATAACATATGTAAAGCACTTAGCACAAGGCTTGGCTCCTAAAAGGCTCTCAGTGTACTATATTCTTTGGCCAAATTCTCTCTAAATAATTGTTTTGGCACAGTGTCTTCCTGGGTGTGGCCCATATCCTGCCAAACTGTTCTAACTGGCAACTAATTTACTCCTTGCGTTTATTTTCTGCTGCCAAATTATTAGTCCCAAAATATCACTCTGATTATACTGCCTAGATGTATCCCATGCCAAAGAGTTTGGACTCTTTCCTGTAAGCCAGCTGTGAGGTTTCAGATAGGAGAGATGTAGATACACAGGTTCTTGTCACCTGTACCCCTTACTCCAAAGGAAATAAAGACGCTGTTACTACAGAAGAGAGAAGGGGAAAGGTTGGGTGTCAGGAAGGCCATTGCAGAGCTCATTATTTCTACCATGTGCTTAGTCGCTCAGTCGTGTCCAGCTCTTTGCGACCCCATGGACTGTGGCCCGCCAGGCTTCTCTGTCCATGGGGATTGCCTGGCCCTTCTCCAGGGGATTTTCCCAACCCAAGGATCGAACCCAGGTCTCCCGCATTACAGGCAGATTCTTTACCATCTGAACCATCAGGAAGCATTATTTCTAGTGAGTTAATTAAGTTGTCCAGTTATCCAAATAAGTTACAACTGATGAGGGAGGTGGGTAGGGGACAAAAGAGTTGTCTGAGGTAGCCCCTTCATCCTTCAGTGCTGAGAAGGATGTGATCACTCAGAGCAAACCGCTATAGGGATGATCAATCCAATAAAAAGTTTGGCTGGCAGCTCTGTCTGCCTCCCAAGAGCCCTAGTGGATATCTAGGTGCTGGAGACATCCTCATTGGGAAACCCCAACAGGTGCTATCCTGCCATCTCTGCTCTCCTTCTCCTTCTTTGCTTTATTCTCCCATTCTAAAGCATTCTGTGGCACTTAATGTGGCTGCACAAGATCACAACCAATTGTAGGAGGACCAGCTTGTTTCTGATAGGACTCATAGTTGCAGGAAATAGGGTTTATTTGGAAAGAATTAAGGCATAAGCACTTTATTTTATGAATCATACTTTGCTATGAAGCAAAGTGCACCTTATGAAAAATCATTACTGTTCATAAAACCAAACCCAAGTCTGCCCCTAAAGGAGGGGTGAGCTTGATGGAATGCTT
The DNA here is from genome assembly GCA_917880005.1 of Nanger dama. Classification (NCBI taxonomy): domain Eukaryota; kingdom Metazoa; phylum Chordata; class Mammalia; order Artiodactyla; family Bovidae; genus Nanger; species Nanger dama. The sequence continues at coordinate 6,131,529 of CAKJTW010000066.1, forward strand.
CCTGTCTCTAGGGAGTAGCTATGCTGCTGCTGCTACTGCTGCTAAGTCGCTTCAGTCATGTCCGAGTCTGTGCGACCCCATAGACATCAGCCCATCAGGCTCCCCCCGTCCCTGGGATTCTCCAGGCAAGAACACTGGAGTGGGTTGCCATTTCCTTCTCTAATGCAAGAAAGTGAAAAGTGAAAGTGAAGTCACTCAGTCGTGTCTGACTCTTAGCCACTCCATGGACTGCAGCCTACCAGACTCCCCGTCCATGGGATTTTCCAGGCAAGAGTACTGGAGTGGGGGTGCCATTGCCTTCTCTGGGGGAGTAGCTATAAGACCCATTAAATAGCAACTTTGAAATTACCTAAGACTCAGGAAAACTGCTTATAAACTAGCACTTAAACGTAAACTTCTTTGACTGTCAGCTCCTTTTCTCCCTTCAATTTTTAAATATAAGATAAAAGAGATCCTGAGTGAAAGTTCAGCAGATAGGGCAGAAGTAAAGCAGAATTTTCTACCTGCGTGGGAGTCTGTCAACCCAATCAATTCAAATGTGAGTTGGGCTCCCCTCACCTGGAGTCTGGGAGTTCCTACTTTCCTCCTTGTTACCCATCTGCATTCTGGCAGGGATAGAGGGCGCCTGGCCACGGGGGCTAGTGGGTTTGGATCCAAGCCACACGGCTTGTCTCCCTCTCATTGACCCTTACATTTCAGCATCTCTTTCTCAGGAGGCCAAATGGAAAGCAGCGAATTCAGAGATTCTCAAAGATCTTTTCTGGAGGATGATAGTTTGAAAAGACATTGTGCAAAAGCTCGGGAAGAGGGGCTGAGAAAATAAAGTAAAAGCACTTTAGAAAGGCCAGATGCAATAGTAGATGTACACCCTTCAGTGTAATAAATGTTCTCTGATTGTTTTCCCCTAAAAAGAAAGGACAAATGCTATTCAGAACAGACTTTAGAATAAGCCCATATCTGTAAAACTGAGGAACCATTCTCTTAAACACTGAGACAGGAATTTAACTTGGAGCTAAGTATTAAAAGATTAATATCAGGTAGTATTTGCTCTTAAGAAACTAAGGTATAATAGAAAGACAGCCGCTTTAAACGCTTTTCAGGAACAATAAACTTTATACGATATTGACAAGAATATTTGCTGCTTGAGGCTCAGTGTCCAGTCCCCATTCTGATATCAGCACCTGATTTCTCTTCCCCCATTGGATTCAGTCTGGATAGAATAGCTCAGTCTTGTATTCTTCCCAAGATCCAAACTAAGTCAGCTGGACACTGCTGCTGCTGCTGCTGCTGCTAAGTCACTTCAGTCGTATCCGACTCTGTGCGACCCCAGACGGCGGCCCATCAGGCTCCCCCCGTCCCTGGGATTCTCCAGGCAAGAACACTGGCGTGGGTTGCCATTTCCTTATCCAAAACATGAAAGTGAAAAGTGAAAGTGAAGTCTCTCAGTCGTGTCCGACTCTGTGCGACCCCCATAGACGGCAACCCACCAGGCTCCTCCATCCATGGGATTTTCCAGGCAAGAGTACTGGAGTGGGGGTGCCATTGCCTTCTCTAATCACTGAGAATTATAAAAGGTGTTATGGAAATACAGGGAAGGATTCACAATTTTGCCAGGAAAGACCATGGAAAACTTTCTGAAGAAAGTGATGGTAGCTTTGAGTCATAATAGCCAATTAAAAGTTAGAGAAACAGGATAAGAATTAAAGACATTCTCAGAGCATTAATATGCAAGAAAAAGACATTACAAACAAAAACACAACAGAAAAATGACAGCACAACAACAACAACAAAAAGACATAGCAAATAAACAAAAACACAACGACAGAAAAATGACAGGGACCAGATACAACCAAAGTAGAGGTTGAACATGCAAGTGAATTTTAATTCCAGTAAAAATTTTGAAAACAATATTGGTGTTCAGCCCTCACCCACACATACAGAATCAGAATCTTTGGGACTGAGACCAGGCATTGGCCTTATATAAAAGTTCCCCCAGATAATTCTAATTGTAACTAGAAAATAAACACTCCAGGTCATAGCAGGCAAACACCTTGCCTACACCGCAGACCCAATACAGGGTGACTTTCCCCCAGGCTGGACATCTGAAACGGTCTCATTCTTTATCTATTTTATATCTGCTTTCATATCTCCTTCCACACTAGACTCGGAGCAAGGACTCTGCTTGTCTTATTTTCGTATCTCGGCCTAGGACCCATGATTGCTACTCACAAGTATTTGTGAAAATAACACAGGGAGGAAAAAATTCATCTACCTTCTTCTGATGAACACGGGATGTACTAGTCATCATTTATTTCACTCAAGTAAAGAGCCTTAAGGTCTTTAGAACCCCTTTCCAGAGTAGTCATATAAAAGGAATTCTTATTTAAATTTGGAAAGAACTAAGAACTCCTATTTGATAACCTAACACCTTATTTCCTTCATAGCACTTACTGTCTGGAATTATATTTACTTATTATTGTGTTTGTCATTACCTCTCACACTAGAATATAAGTTTGTGAGTGCAGAGATTGTTGGAGGTTTTGTTTACATTTTAAAATTTACTACTGTATCCCAGGACATAGGCAAAGTAGGTTCTTAATAAATATTTGTTGAAGGAAAGAAGAAATTCCAAGGGATAGAAAAGATGGGGATAGCTATCAGGAAGAGATGAAGCAGACTGAATTCTTAAAATATATTGTCTATTTAGGCAATAGGGCTAAGATTTATTAACTATTTTATTCCCTATGTCTTTATTGAATCTTCTGAGCCAGACAGTCCTATGGTCTGTGAATTCAAAGTGAGTAAAATACAGCTTTTGTCCTTGGGGCGTGTGGTCTAGTTGAGGAGACAGAACTGTCCATCTGTGTGCGTGTGTGTATGCTAAGTTGCTTCAGTCATGTCTGACTCTGTGACCCTATGGACTAGCCCGCCAGGCTCCTCTGTCCATGGGATTCTCCAGGTAAGAATACTGGAGGGGTTGCCATGCTCTCCTCCAGGGCACCTTCCTGACCAGGGGTAGAACCTGCATCTCTTGCACTGTCTCCTGCATGGCAGGCAAATTCTTTACCTGAGCCACCAGGGAAGCCCATCAATCTGTGTATTCTTGTATATTATCCAGTGCTGGCAAAGGCCAAAGGGTTGCTATATGAAACACTGAAAAGATTACCTGACCCAGGGCAGTCTGTTCCATTTCCTCAGATTTGGATTCACCTAAATAGATCAATACTGTTCATACTGTTCATGGGGTTCTCAAGGCAAAAACACTGAAGTGGTTTGCCATTCCCTTCTCCAGTGGACCACATTCTGTCAGACCTCTCCACCATGACCCACCCGCCTGGGTTGCCCCATGGGCATGGCTTAGTTTCATTGAGTTAGACAAGGCTGTGGTCCTAGTGTGATTGAATTGACTAGTTTTCTGTGAGTATGGTTTCAGTGTGTCTGCCCTCTGATGCCCTCTTGCAACACCTACCATCTTACTTGGGTTTCTCTTACCTTGGACATGGGGTATCTCCTCACGGCTGCTCCAGCAAAGCGCAGCCACTGCTCCTTACCTTGGATGAGGGGTATCTCCTCAACGCCACCCTTCCTGACCTTCAGTGTGGGATGGCTCCTCTAGGCCCTCTTGTACATCAAGGCTGTATATTGTCACCCTGCTTATTTAACTTATATGCAGAGTATATCATGAGAAACGCTGGACTGGAAGAAACACAAGCTGGAATCAAGACTGCCGGGAGAAATATCAGTAACCTCAGATATGCAGATGACACCACCCTTATGGCAGAAAGTGAAGAGGAACTAAAAAGCCTCTTGATGAAAGTGAAAGAGGAGAGTGAAAAAGTTGGCTTAAAGCTCAACATTCAGAAAACGAAGATCATGGCATCCGGTCCCATCACTTCATGGGAAATAGATGGGGAAACAGTGGAAACAGTGTCAGACTTTATTTTGGGGGCTCCAAAATCACTGCAGATGGTGACTGCAGCCATGAAATTAAAAGACACTTACTCCTTGGAAGAAAAGTTATGACAACCCTAGATAGCATATTCAAAAGCAGAGATATTACTTTGCTGACTAAGGTCTGTCTAGGCAAGGCTATGGTTTTTCCAGTAGTCATGTATGGATGTGAGAGTTGGACTGTGAAGAAAGCTGGGCACTGAAGAATTGATGCTTTTGAACTGTGGTGTTGGAGAAGACTCTTGAGAGTCCCTAGGACTGCAAGGGAATCCAACCAGTCCGTTCTAAAGGAGATCAACCCTGGGATTTCTTTGGAAGGAATGATGCTAAAGCTGAAATTCCAATACTTTGGCCACCTCATGCAAAGAGTTGACTCATTGGAAAAGACTTTGATGCTGGGAGGGATTGGGGGCAGGAGAAGAAGGGGACGACAGAGGATGAGATGGCTGGATGACATCACTGACTCAATGGACATGAGTCTGAGTGAACTCTGGGAGATGGTGATGAACAGGGAGGCCTGGCATGCTGCAATTCATGGTGTCACAAAGAGTTGAACACGACTGAGCAACTGAACTGAACTGAAATAGATCAATATGAAATAGGAGTTTCTGGTTGTTCAGTTGCTAAGTCACGTCTGACTCTTTTGTAACCCCGTGGACTGTAGTCCCCCAGATCCTTTGTCCATGGGATTTTCTAGGCAAGAATACTGGAGTGGGTTGCCATTTCCTTCTCCAAGGGATCTTTCTGATCCAGACATTGAACCTGCATCTCCTGTATTGGCAGATGGATTCTTTACCACTGAGCCAACAGGTAAGCCTTATTAGTTTCCTAGGGCAGTCATAATAAAGTACCACAAGCCAAGTAACTGGCACAATAGAAATGCATTGTCTCAAAGTTCTGGAAGCTAAAGGTTCAAGATCAAAGCTTTGGCCGGCTTGGTTCCTTTTGAGGTCTATGAGGAAGGAGCTGATTCAGGCCTCTCTACCTGACTTATGTATGGTAGCCTTGCATGATATTCCCTCTATGTATGTCTAGTTCTGTGCCCTTTTTTAAGCACCAAGTCATATTGAATAGGAGCCCACACTAATAACCTCAATGTAATTTGATTAAGATAAAGATCCTATTTCCACATAGAATCACATTCTGAAGTGCTGAGCGTTAGAACTCCAAAATATGTTTTGAAGGGGGAACAAAACTCAACCCATAACACAAGGCTAGTCCAGTCCCTTTGTTCAGGCCAATGGTTGTAGTTCTCTGGCCTACAAACCTTTCTCCAGGGCTATTAGTGAGTAGTAAGATGGAAATAGGGTTACACAGAGTTAGATACCACTGAAGTAGTTTAGCATAACACACACAAGATGGATACAGTTCACACTTTATACATGAGCTACTTGATACAGAAGCTGTCAAAAGCCAGAGTAGGAAGGAAGACAGAAGAGACGCCACAGGTTGAATAATTGGGGCTAATTATGGACATCTGTGTTTTCCAAGGTAAATGAACTGAGCTATCACAAAGGTGTCACCATTTGCTTTCAGACTTAGCATGACACAAGTTTAGGCAAAGGGCAGTTGTTCCTCTCACTGTCAGAAGCAATCCCAAAGTCTTTCAGACACAAAGCTCACATCTGCAGAGGGCCCTCCCATGACAGCCCCTTCACACCTATCCTCTCCTCTGCATCTGCTGCCATCTATTCACGTCAAATGGCATTGCAAATTGCAGCAATGCAGTTTTTGGACCCTGACCCAAAAGTCATCAGTGCTCATGTACCCCTTTCCAGACATTGTCCTCCCTTAGAACACAAGCTGCTTTCCACTAGGAAGTCTGGGTCCCTTGGAAACTAGTCAGTGGCTAGCTTGGACTGCCAATCAGTGAGTGAACTGCTGGAGTTGGTTTGTTTTGGAGTATGATTGCAAGGCATAACTGGGGGAGATGTCATTCCATATCAACTGTCACTGATGATCACATGGCTCTGGATGTCTGCGTGCTTTCACTCCCTTCTCTCCATATTTTTTATTTTACTTAAAAATATTTATAATGTCTTTACTTCTTTAGGGGTTACTATAAGATTCAGTTGGGAAAACTGCGCATGACTCCATACTATATTAAAAGGTATCAACTACAAATTGGCGCTTGCCATAGGCACTTGCCATCTCCCTCTACAAGGCTCAGATTGTGTGCTGTTGAGGCTGCTGACTTTCAACAACCTCTGAAAGGAGTTCAAGGTGGGGAACAGGAAACAGGCACTCTGTGCTCAGAGGAAAACTGGCAGGACAAGTCTTCAGATAGTTAGATTTTTGGGGGAGCCAATTTTATTAGCCCAACTCCTTTATCTCCTCAAATCTAGAAAAGCATTAAAATCCTTCATGGTGACAACTGTTTTTTGTGACTAGCAGAAAGCTTCATGAGTCTAGGAGAAACCTTCAGAAAAAACATGTGCTTGATTGCATGTACTCTCTCTTCACCAAAATCACATATATAATGTCCTTCCCCGCTACCTTTTTGGAGCAGTTCCTCAGAGCTTTCTGGGGTGCTGTCTCCTGGGCTGTAGTCCTCATTTTGCCCCAAATAAAACTTAACCAGAGACTCTTACGTTGTGCATTTTTTGTAAGCGGACAGAGGGAAGTAGGAAAGGCATGTCCACTCCCAAATCAGACATGCCTTTCCTACTTCCCCTCTTCTTTAGAGTTCCATGGGCATGAGATAAAACATCCAGAAACACTGTAATGTAAGGGAAAAGACCTACTGAATTTAGAATCAGAAAACCTGGTCTGGGTTACCAGTTTTGTCAGAACCGTGTGATATTTGGCAAGCAACTTTTTTCATTCATCTTTGCTGAGCCTCAGAATTCCTACCTCTCAAAAGCACACAGATTAGGTTTAAACAAACGTATATAAAAACTTTTTTCATGTAGTATAGAGTCATATGTGGACTTCCTTGGTGGCTCAGACGGTAAAGAATCTGATTGCAGTGCAGATGACCCAGGTTTGATCCCTGGGTCGGGAAGATCGCCTGGAGAAGGAAATAGAAACCCACTTCTGTATTCTTGCTTGGAGAATCCCATGGACAGAGAAGCCAGGCAGGCTACAGTCCATGAGATCACAGAGTCAGACACAGCTGAGTGACTAAGCGTGACAGAGTCATATGCAGTTTGCAAAACTGTGTCTTACAGAAATCTCACAACCACAGGTTGGCTTGCATAGAGTGAGATTTCTTTGGTATCTGGTGAAAAATGGACCTTTTCATGTAAGTTTCGGTGAGAATGCTATCTCTGAAACTCTGTATGAAGTAACAAATACCTCATTTCTGGGCAGGCTGAACTCTGGGATGTTTAAGTCAAAAGGTGTGATGAGCCTCAAAGGACTAATTTCCTGTTACTTTCTGTTTTAGCATTTCTGTATAGACAGGGAGAGCAAACACCTAGCATTTTTATGGTGCTTTACCATTTCTAATCCATTTTTGCACACATGGTTTGAAATTACCCCAGGGTAGCCATTCCAAAGTGTGATATTACAACAGATTGAAGGCAGAAGCAGATATGAAAAATTCAACTGTCTTCTATTAAGCCAAACATAAAAGCAATCACCAAAAATGTAAAACAAGACGACCTTCTCACAAATAATTTTTGATGTGTAAAGTATAGTTGGTTTTCATTTAAAAATTGCTAATTATATTAAAATGTAATAGTTTTTTTTTCAATGAATTAATGTTTAATTGAGAGTCCCTTGGACTGCAAGGAGATCAAACTAGTCAATCCTAAAGGAAATAGACTTTGAATATTCACTGGCAGGACTGATGCTGAAGCTGATGCTCCAGTATTTTGGCAACCTAATGCAAAGAGCAGACTCACTGGAAAAGTCCCTGATGCTGGGAGAGAGTGAAGGCAAAAGGAGAAGCAGGCGGCAGAGGATGAAATGGTTAGATAGTATCACTGACTCAAAGGACATTAATTTGAATTTGGGCAAACTTTGGGAGATTGTGGAGGACAGGGGAGCCTGGCATTCTGCAGTCTATGGGGTCGCAAAGAGTCAGATGCAACTTAGTGACTGAACGACACAACAGTGCATAATTATTTTAACTTCCAATATGGAAAATAGATACAACCCATGTCAACCAAGCTGGGAGGCAACAATTTTTAATAATCCAAGTTCAGCCAAATTCAAGTTGGATCATGTCTGTTCCCAAGAGCAGTAAAATTATTCTAAACAACTCAAGTAATAATATTTAACCCTTACTAAGGACTAGTCATGTGCCAGGCACTGTCCTAAGCCCCACCTAATCTTTGTTTAATCTCTTGTACCACAGTACTATAACTACCCCCATCTACCAGATGAGTAAAGCAAGGAACAGAGAGGTTAATTAATTTTCCCAAGATCACACAGCTGGGAAATAGTGGAGCCAGAATTTACATCCAGTCTTCTCTGAGGTCCATGCTCTTCATCGCTAAAACATACTGTCTTTAAATCAAGCGATCATACAAAACAAAAGCCATAATAAATCCCACATGTTAAGTACTGGTTCCTTTACTGAGAAATAGGCAAGTATTGACTGGCTGTTAATGATTTAAAGGAGCCAATCTTCTTAAAGGGTCAAGGTTTCTTGGTAAATTTTTAATAGCACAGTATGGAACAGGCTTAACTGATCTTACTCAAACACTTCGATTGGGTCTTGTGAGGTGTTTTTGAAAATTTTCAAAACACCTTTTTGAAAATTGGTTGCATGGCATCACCAAGGCGATGGACATGAGTTTAAGTAGGCTCCCGGAGTTGGTGACAGACAGGGAAGCCTGGTGTGCTACAGTCCACAGGGTCGCAAAGAGTCAGATATGACTGAGCGACTGAACTAAACTGAATATAGCTTTTAATACTATTTTAGGAGGAACATGAGAAGTACTTTTCAGAATAGTTATTCTGCCTGGCCCTATACAATCAGGGCATTGTGCAAAGAAGGAAGTAGTCTGGTACACCCAAAAAGGAGATGTTAATCGAGGCATAGGCCTAAGACTGATAACATCCGTATATCCCTCTGCCTCTCAAGTTTCTCCTGGCACTTTTCCTTGCTGGGCTTCCAGTGGCCCCAATTAAGTTGCTGACTGACCTCACCTCTCAGGGGCTTCTCAAGTGGTGCAGTGGTAAAGAATCCGCCTGCAATGCAGGAGACTTGCAGGAGATGTGGGTTCGATTTCTGGGTCAGTAAGATCCTCTAGAGGAGTGCATGGCAACCCACTCCTGTATTCTTGCCTGGAGAATCCCATAGACAGAGGATCCTGGAGAACTACAGTCCATGGGGTCCAAAGAGTCAGACATGGATGAGCACACACACACTCACCTCTGAACATTCTACTTTGCACTTTCACTAGGTAGAACTCAGGAGGCTATTTAAACTTTAATTTCTTCTCCTCTGAAGAAGGCCCCCTCTGAGACCAGAGAAGAGTCATTTTGGGTGTAAATGAAAGAAATTATCAAGGGAATGTGGAAATCTGAGCCTTCTCTTCCCTGCCTGAGGCTGTCCTTGCTGCTCCAGTGAATGTTTTGTTTCGTCTTGCCTAGGTTTTTCCCTTCTTCTCCTGATATTTCCTCCTGCCCATCTGCTTTTAGGGTGTTTAGGGTGAAGCTATAAAATTAAGTTCTTTATGCCAAGTTGTCTCCTTCTTCCCTACTCCCCATTCCACCATCCCAGCCAAAGCAATTCCCCTACACAAACTAAAAAGACCTTAATTTAAAATCTCACATGGTGCCCCCCCCCCCCCCCCCCCCCCCCCCCCCCCCCCCCCCCCCCCCCCCCCCCCCCCCCCCCCCCCCCCAAACTTGCTACTAAAGTTTCTAAACCAGATGAGGAAGACTATGGGTCCCTTTGGAAAGTTACTGAATTTCTCAAATGATATATAAATCAGTTTGTAAATCAAAGTCACACCCACCACCCATTATCACCTCTCCCTCCTGGGGCTTCCTCATTTGATTAGATTCATCACAGGATGAGTCAGGACACCATCTCTACCATTGTACACTTGCCAATGATTCACTGCTCAGGAAAAGCCATGGTTCTCTGTGATTTAAAGGAGACATTTTTAGTCCCTGAGCTTTTGCATCAACTAATTTTGCATTAACTAATGCAAAGAATGTGAGGAAGGAAACCCTGTTCCTTGGCTCATTAATTCGATACCCTAGACCCTTGTGGGGTCCCAAAGAGTCAGACACAACTGAGCGACTGAGCACACCCACAGACCCATGTGGTGGAGTGAGACCAAAGCTTGGAACTCTGGGACGCTTCCCTGTCCTTCTTGAGCTAGAACAGCAATCACAGAGTTACCTGAGATGGCTCAGTGCGCCTGGGCAGAGCTGCTGTCCTTAACAAGGTGGAGGCTCCCAGACCTCCCAGGGTGCAGGAAGGAAGCATAGCCCCAGAGTATTATAGCCCCCGCTTCCTTTCTGTTCTTAAACTGGGCTCACCATTTCTTTGTGATATCCATCACTTTTCCTACCAGCTGTGAGGTCAGGAGGAAAAGCAATTAAGGGTATTATTAATCACCAAGTTCCCACTGAGAAGGGTCAAATTGCAGCAGGGCTTGACAAAAGCAGCAACAATTTTATAACCAGTGGAGTTATAAAAGCAGAAAGCTCAACATCTTAGAGCTATATTTGGGCTGCTTCTTTCAGAGCCCTGAAAATCTTTATTGAAGGTGAACATCCCAGAGGTGATTAAAAACTTGCCTTTCTTTGAATTTTGGAATTGTTTGAGCTCTAACAATATTTGAGTTTGGCAAGCCTGGAGTCTCTTTTGGGAAGGTGCAGCAAAAATGAATTGGAAAATGTATCTGCACTTCTAACGGAAAAGAAGAGAAAAGATCTAATCGCCTTTTGTTAAAACATCTATACTAGAACTTTTTACTGAAATCCATAGAAAATCAGGAATATGTTTAACAGAATTAGTTTTGTACATGCATTAAAATATCTATTGAAATTCTAAGCATTTCATTCAAAAGTTCTGTTCAAAAGTTCTGAAATGGGCAGGGTTTGTTTCAGCATCTACAACCCTTTACCCCACCAGCACTCATGTAGAGGACTGCTGGTTATTGTCCCTGAGTGGTCTGACTGCTCTTCCAGCTGCTCTTTTCTCGGTGTGATTCCTACATATTCATTTACTCACTCAATCAGTCAAAAATATCTACTGAGCATCTATTATGGGTCAGGGATACAGTAGAAAAATAAAATAGACATTCTCCTCCTTTGTGAAGCTTATAATCTAGCAGAGATGACAAATATTGATTAACCAGAATTATTAAACATAAATTATAGATATCACTTACTGAAGAAGGAAATGGTAACCTCCACTATTCTTGCCTGAAAAACCCCATGGACATAGGAGTCTGGCGTACTACAGTCCACTGGGTCGCAAGAGTCGAACACGACTTAGCAACTAAACCACCATAGATATCATACTGAATTTCCAAACTAAAATGAAGTCACTTATGCCAGGAGCAAAATGGAGATGATCAATGCAGAAAACTTAATCTTACAGGAACTTACAACCCTTCTCAGAAAACTTACAGGAATTTACATCTTTTCTCAGAAAACAGCGAGGATGTCAGCGAGTCCCCAAATGCCAATTCTGTTCATGCTGTCTCTGGACTTCCTTATCACCTGACTTACCTACCCTGAGCAAATAAGAAAAAAAAGACCATCAGGCAACCAATCAGTGGAAAAGGTCCACCAACTTTCATATTTATTCACACAAAACCCTCAGCCTATGAGCAGCCAAGACCTCATTGTTCTCACAGCCTTTAGTTGCCTGGCTTTCAGGTCAAAAGTCTTGCAATAAACTCATCCTTCTGTTTATTTCATTCCATGTACAGAGTTTCGTTTTACACAAGATCATTTTACCAGTAAAGCTATGCATCCATGCATGCTAAGTTCCTTTAGTCGTGTCCAACTCTTTGTAATGCTGTGGTCTGTAGCCCGCCAGGCTCCTCTGTCCATGAGATTCTCCAGGCAAGAATACTTGAGTAGGTTGCCATGCCCTCCTCCAGGGGATCTTCCTGACCTAGGGATTGAACTGGAGTCTCTTGTGTCTCCTGCATTGGCAGGCAGGTTCTTTACCACTAGTGCCACCTCAATTCAGTTCAGTTCAGTTCAGTCGCTCAGTCGTGTCTGACTCTTTGCGACCCCATGAATCGCAGCACGCCAGGCCTCCCTGTTCATCACCATCTCCTGGAGTTCACTCAGACTCATGTCCATCGAGTCCGTGATGCCATCCAGCCATCTCATCCTCTGTCGTCCCCTTCTCCTCCTGCCCACAATCCCTCCCAGCATCAGAGTCTTTTCCAGTGAGTCAACTCTTCGCATGAGGTGACCAAAGTACTGGAGTTTCAGCTTTAGCATCATTCCTTCCAAAGAAATCCCAGGGCTGATCTCCTTCAGAATGGACTGGTTGGATATCCTTGCAGTCCAAGGGACTCTCGAGAGTCTTCTCCAACACCACAGTTCAAAAGCATCAATTCTTCGGCACTCAGCCTTCTTCACAGTCCAACTCTCACATCCATACATGAGGAAGCCCCAAATCCATGGGTATCTCCTCTAAAAGATAATTTCACATTTTCTTACCTGTGCTAATTATATTAAGGAGTAATTTTTTCGAGCCCTCAGGATCTCCATTGCCTTTAGTTCAAAATAATCTATATGCCAAAGTGACACATCTTTGGGAGGCCAGTTCTGTTGGGAGAGTCTAAATTTTACATTATGTGTATTTTATCACAATATTTTTTAAAGCTAAGATGAAAAAGTTTATCACTTTTGATTATTTAAAACTCTTAGTAACACTTAGAAGTCAAATAGAACTTTCTTAACTTGGTAGAGGTTATACCAAAACTCTAGGGCAAGTATATACTTAATGGGACAAAAGTACACATATTCCTCTTTAGGTAAAGAATAAAAGCAGAGTTCTAATATGGTTTAGCATAGTTTTAGAGGTTATAGTTAACTCTAAAACTAAAGAAAAAGAAATAGCAGGTATAAGGATAGGCTAGAAGAAATAAAGTATTATTTACAGATGATGTGATCATCAAACCAGAAACAAGTATATTAAAAACAGACAGTGAGTGTTTGAGAATTGGAGAGAAGAGCAAAATTAACAAATACAAAATCATCAATAAAAATCAGCAGTATTTCTCACACCAGAAAAGTTAAGTAGAAAATGTAATAAAAAAAAAAAAGCAGAGCAACAAAATTATAAAATATCTGGCATTTCATTTAATAGGGATATTTTAAAAAAAAACACTGTGGAGAATACCTTAAAACTCCAATAAAGAAAATAGAAGATTCACCACATAAATGGAAAGTCACTTCACTACATTTGAAAATGACAACTTAATATTATAAAGATATCATCAATAGCAAAGTGAATATACAAACAGGACTGATGCTGAAGCTGAAGCTCCAATACTTTGGCCACCTGATGCGAAGAGCTGACTCACTGGAAAAGACCCTGATACTAGGAAAGATTGAGAGCAGGAGGAGAAGGGGCCAACAGAGGATGAGATGGTTGGATTGCATCACCAACTCAAAGGATATGAGTCTGAGAAATCTCTGAGAGATAGTGAAGGACAAGGAAGCCTGGTGTGCTGTAGTCCATGGGGCCACAGAGAGTTGGACATGACTTAGTGACTGAACAACAGTAGCAACAATGAAATCCCAATGAAAATTCCAGCTGGAATTTTTTTAAGAACTTAAACTTATTCCAAGTTTATATGTATATTCAAAAGTCCAAAATTGCTAAGTCAGCCTAAAATCAGAGGGATACATAAGGGAGGTTACCAAACAGAAAGACATACTGCGAAGCCAAAGTAAAAAATATGTGCTAGTTCTGGTACAAGAAAAACATATAAAATCAATGGAATGGAATAGGAAACTCAGAGTCAGGAATCCGACATACAATAAAAGTAGTATCACAAATCATTGAGAAAAAACATGTTACTTAGTTCCTCATTTAAGAAAATAGCTGATTATGTGGAGAAATTAGGAGATTTTCTACCTAATACTCTAATTCAAAGATAGACTCCAGATGGATTACAGAACTAAATATGAAAGATAAAATATAAAGTTAATAGAAGAAAATATCTTTGTGATCTAGCAAAATAAATAATATATTTTATTACCTCAAAAGTAATTATTATTTTTCAACAGAGGACAACATGGATAAAGTTGATAAATTAAAAATAAGATATTTTCAGTTTCTTAAGCTGACAAGTGATTAATATACAGAATATATAACTCCTGCAAATTAATAAGATAAAGAAAATCAGCTCAACAGGCCAAATGGCCAGAGAATATGAACAAGCAGTTTATAAAAGAAAAAAACTGAAAAGGCTAACATCCATGGAAGAGATTTCCAATTCACTGAAACTCAGAGAAATGAAAAATACAACAATGGATTCTTACCCTTGTAGATTAGTAACAAGTCGAAAACTGAATAATGTAAAATGTTTGTAGGAATACACATTTCTAATAGGAGTGCAGACTATTGCTATTCTAGAGAGCAATCTGGAATCACTTAGCCAAATAAAATAAACACATACCTATAATCCAGAAATTCTCAGAGAATAATAAAAATACTGGGAATAATAAAAATATAGGGCTTCCCTGGTGACTCAGCAGTAAAGAATCCACCTGCCATGCAGGAGACACAGGTTCAATCCCTGGGTCAGGAATATCCCATGGAGAAGGAAATGGGAACCCACTCCAGTATTCTTGCCTGGGAAATCCCATGGACAGAGGAGTCTGCCAGCTTACAGTCCATGGGGTCGCCAAAGAGTCGGACATGACTAAGCTCAGTCGCTGCGACCCCACGGACTGCAGCACACAGGCTTCCCCGGCCTTCACTGTCTCCTGGAGTTTGTGCAAACTCAAGTCTATTGAATCGGTGATGTCATCCAACCACCTCATCCTCTGCTGTCCCCTTCTTTTCATATAAAATATATAAACATATTTATATTAATAAATATTAACATCAATATTGATTAATATTAGTATTATATAAATATGTTTATCGAACAAAAACTAATATATAAATATATTAAAAATCTTTTAATAACAAAACAGTTACAAAAAGAAAGGACTTAAACAAACACTTCAGAAGGAAATATATACAAATGGCCAATAAGCAATGAAAATATTCTCAATCTCTTTAGTTATTAGGGAAATGCAAATCAAAACTACAATAGATTACCATTTCATATCCACTAGAATGGCTAAAATTTCAATGACAGTGGAAAATATTAACAAGAATATGAACACTGGAAGAGCATATATTTCTGGTAAAATTGTAAAATGATACAAACATTTTAGAAAATTATTTGTCAGCTTCTTATAGAGTTAAACATACACCTACTCTAAACTTAGTAATTTCACCTCTAGGTATTCATGCAAAGATTTGAAAATACATCTACAAAAAAGACTAGTACAAGAATGTTTATAGCAATGTTATTCATAACAGGTAATACACTGGAAACAATACAAATGCCCATCAACAGAAAAGTAGACACTTGTGCCTCTATTTCCCTAAGGATTGAGGAGTATCAGAGAAAAGGGGGGTTGAAACTGAGGGACGCTGTAGGGACCCTCCTGGGTACAAAAGCCCCTCTGTGTCCCCTGTTTCTTGTTTGTAGAAAAAGGCTTTGGTCTCCCAGGCCTTCCCTGAGTTCCAAAGAGCAGACTCAAACAGTTACTAATTAGGGAAGTGAGGGAGTGCAGAAGCAAAGGAAAACAAGTCAAGAAACAATAGTTCAGCCATAAGATAGAATCCTAGTTCCTCCTTAAGGAATATACATAACATTCTGATGCACATTTTTGAGTTTTATGCAGAAACTAAGATCCCTGCCCAGGTAGAGGATGGTGATCACATGCTGACCACAAGCACATAGACCCCAGACTGACTGGAACCAGCAGGTTGACGATTAAGATTCCCAAACATCACCCTGTTACCTCTCCACCAACCAATCAGAAGAAAATCATACCTCTTGCAGCCCTCTCCCTTAAATGTTGCCTTTAAAACCCCTTCCCTGAAAGCCATCACTGCAACCTGGTGTCCACAGATTGGCTTTGCTGCAAGGCAGAAAACAGACCCTCGTTCAGTTGCATAACACAAGTGATACACATAGCAACTGAATCAGTCCCAAAACTTGTTGAGCAAAAGAAGTCAGATACAGTGAACTAAGTACTGCAGGATTCCATATGTATAATGTTCAAACACAGGCAAAGCAAACAATGGTGATGGAAAACACAACACTGTACATGTAAAACTGTACCCTGTATTGTACAAGGCCCATAAGGTAGAAAGAAAAGGATACACCAAGAATACCAGGCCTGTTTTGCAGAACACCAGGGAAACCCACAGCTATAGAAGCAACTTGCTAACAGCACCCTGACTAAGCATAACACAAATGAGACTAGGGCACTTTAAGGGACTAGGGTGTCTGCTACTGAACCTGAGACTTCATAAACTGAAAATGCACTATGTGTTACAGCAGGAATACCCTCCCCCAACCCCAAATTTGCACATGTGACCTATGAAGAGGCATGAAGAGCAGTCATTTCTGCCTGTGCAGAGCACTTTTCAAACTTACATGGAAATTTACACTTTTCCACCAATCGTTCTCAAAGCCCCCCGCCTCATCTTGCTCCCCTCTTCCAAGATTATTAATACCCTGCTCGGTAGCCAATCAATGAGGGAGACAGATCTGAGCATTGCCTCCTGTCTCCTTGTTTGGCCACCCAGAAATGAAGTCTTTTCTTCCTGCAGAAGGCTATTGCTTCAGTATTTGATCTTTCCACTGTGAGGCAAGCAACCAGACCGCTTCCTTAATCACATGTGGGTTGAGAGTTGACTTGCTGGGAGCATAAAGGAATTTTCTGGGGTGATGCAAATATTTTTATTCTGATTGAGATGACAGTTATATAGTATAAGCATTTGTCAAAACAATGAATTATGCACTTAAAATCTGTACATTTCACATTCTGTAAAAAAATAGAAATCATCTCCATAAAAAACATTGGGATGATATTACCAAGAGAAGGAAGAAGAGATATGAACAAGTAAAAGGTATACACATTCACCTTGGAGAGGTGGGATGCAATGATGAGAAGACTCAAAGTAGACACACAAAAAAATCACAGATCTCACTGATGAAAGCAATGTTCCTTAGGAGATTAACAGAAATTAATTTCTCCTATTTCATTTGGCTTCATAAAACATTTTCTGACGCCTGTAAGATGAATCTTGACTACAATTAATTTTTTTTTGAAACAAACAAGTCTTCAGTGATTTTTCTTTTTGTGTATGTAACTCACATTTTTCTTAAATATCCAGAACCAGAAATGAAACCTGAAATGAATTGCTTTATATTATTCTGGTTGTTGTTTATGAAGAATTAACATAATACTTTAAAATAAATTTTGAATTAAAATTCATCAGGCAGGCTTGTTAAAACCTCCTACAAGTATCCTGATATAACTGCAACATTGCCTTGAGAAAGTCTCTCTATGTTTTATCTTAAGATCATCCTTTATTCAGGTAATTGCAAGAAAAATTCAGCAAGCATTAGGCAAAGTACTATAGTAAGGCTGTGAATGCCACAGTTCCTTTTAAATTGGCCTGTTTTGTAATTATTTTTGCATTCTGATATTTTGTCTTTTTCTATTCCCTCTTTATTAATTAAATCCTGCATTCACCTTTCAAGAGCTCATGTCACATATGTTATATTCAGATTTGCCAATGCAATAAGACAAACAATATAAGGCTTTTTATCAAAGTCTCTCCCAATCCTGTGTTGTCACTGGTAAATCTAACAAATATTTTAGCTGAAATGATTCATGTTTAGTCTTGGACAAAGGAGTAAAACATTATTTTCCAGCATACAAAAAACTCCTATCCCATATCTCCTTTTCAAAAACGGTCTTCTTTTACTTACTAGTATTAAAAATGAATAGCATAAGGCTTCCCTGGTGACTCAGTGGTAAAGAATCCACCTGCCAGTGTAGGAGACACAGGTTCAATCCCTGATCCAGGAAAATCCCACATGCTGCCGAGCAACTGGGCCTGTGCACCACAGCTGCTGAGCTTGTGCCCTAGAGCCCAGGAGCGGCAACTACGCAGCCCATAAGCCACAAGAGAAGCCACCGCAATGAGCTCCTGCTCCGCAGCTAGAGAGCAGCCCCTCCTCTCCGCGACCAGAGAAAAGCCTGCACAGCAACGGAGACCCAGCACAGCCAAAAACAGTTTTTAAAAAGTGAATAACATACATTTCCCACGTTTCATAAAACTAGTGGCAAGTTTTTAACAGAAAAAGTTTGCATAAAGAATATGACTCATTAAAAATTCGCAAAGTTAAAGAGTCTCTGAATATAGCAAAACAGAAAAAACAGATATAAAAAACAAACTAGGGGTTACTGGTTGGGGGAGGGGCAAAATAGGGCTGTGGAATTAAGGGATACAAACTATTATGTATAAAATAAATGAGCTACAAGGATATATTGTACAGCACAGGAAATAGAGCCAATAATTTATAATAACTTTAAATGGAGTATAATCTACAAAAATCTTGAATCACTATGTTGGACACTTCAAACTAATATAATATTGTAAATCAACTATACTTCAAAAAATTCTTTCCAAAAGCTGGAGATTTTCTGCAAATCTCTATTGTGTTGGAGAGGAAATTAAAAAAAAAAAAACATTGCTTTCCAGTTTGGGTCAAAGGCATACGAACTGTAGGAGGACAGGGCAGTATCTTTTCAGTCCAGCATTGGTACTCCTGTTTGGCATCATGCCTAGCACATAGTAGGTGCCTATTAATTTATGTGTTGAATGAATGAAACAGTTGCTCTTAACCAAATGAAGTATCATGAAACGTTAGAGTGCCATCATTTATTACAAGATATGTCCAAAGCAATTAGTCCTGATAATAAAGAAATCTTTCTTCTGGTAGCAGCTTCCCTGATAGCTCAGTTGGTAAAGAATCCACCTGCAATGCAGGAGACCCCGGTTTGATTCCTGGGTCAGAAAGATCTGCTGGAAAAGGGATAGGTTATCCACTCCAGTCTACCCACTCCAGTATTCTTGGACTTCCCTTGTGGCTCAGCTGGTAAAGAATCCGCCTGCAATGCAGGAGACCTGGGTTTTATCCTTGGGTTAGGAAGATCCCCTGGAGAAGGGAAAGGCTACCCACTCCTGTAATCTGGCCTGGAGAATTCCATGGACTCTATTAGTCCATGGGATCTCAGAGAGTCAGACATGACTGAGTGACTCACTTCTTCTGAAAACCAAATTGTTTTAATACTTTTTATCATGACATACTTTTAGATTTATAGAAGAGTTACAAAGATAGAGTTACATAGAGTTCCTGCATACCTTCACTCACTCAGTTTCCCCTAATATTAACCTCCTGCATAATCAAGTTGTATTTACAAAATGAAGAAATTAACATTGGTACGATTCTATTAACTAAACTATAGACTTTATTTGGATTTCATGGATTTTTCCACTAATGTTTTTCTCTGTTTGGGGTTTTTTTTTCCTCCGGGATCCAATCCAGGATACCATCCTGCCTAACCCTGACTATTTGGAAGGTAGTATCTGTCAGGTTTCTTCACTGTAACATTACTGTTTTCCCTTTCCATACCCTGTTTCTTAAAAGCAAGGTGCTAAATCAAACTCACAATCAGAAGAAGAACTAAGCCTCACCTCCTGGCAGAATTTGTGAATATATGTTAAAAACATTAATGCAATTAATACATGTAATTAAATATCTAAGTTTCACCCACTAATTTTAACATTCATCAGTGGATCTTGCCTGTAACAACTACTATTGTGGTGCAAAGAACACTTTTCTCAGGTGTTTATAAATGTTATAGCTAATTGAAAATTACTCCTATAATGTCACTTTCACTCTAATAGACACTGTTGGTTGCCTGTCCCTTCCTGCCTGCTAACAGAACTCTAGCTTCAGAGCCTCTCTGTCATTTCCCTTGCAACAAACATTTTGTTAAGAAACTGACCCATGACAGAATTTAGGACAAGGAGACATAAGAATAAGTCTTGTTAGGAAATTTCCAGCAGATTCTCCTTCACTCTCAAAAAGAGACACAAGAAAGGGATGCCCTGTCTTTTCTTATACTGTAGGCATAGCTCTGTGAAAATATAGAGCGTGGAGCTGCTACAGTCATCTTGTGGCCATGAGGAGATAAACCTGAAAATGAAAGTAAACACACTGAAGATGGCGGAGTGGAAAGATGAAAAGCCTGGTCTTGATGTTTTTAACTTGTTAAACTAATCAATTCTGGATCCACTCTAACCCTGGATTTAGTTTTGTGAAAGAATAAATCCCCCTATTATGCAAGCAATGTTGAGTGTTACTTGAAGCTGAAAGCACCCTGATGCACTTTTTTTCAAGAGGCCTTCTTGAGAAGTGGAGAAACAGTTAAAGCTGTAGATTTACAGCTCCCAGTTAGAAATTGTACACAACCCTGGACAACATGCACATGGGTGTGTACCCGGCATGTAAACCTCACTGGGGCAGGTGTAAAAGTGGCGGTGTGAAAACATACCTGGCCACAGTGATAACTTCTAAGAATCAGCCTCAATCCTAAAGATAGGTTCAAAACCATTCTAGGAAATTTGGCCAAGTAGAAACTTTTATTACCCTCTGTTTCTCATTCTTTTGGCTCTCAGTATTTTTTCTTTCAAAATATTCAAAATTCAAAAACTAGTACATAAAGTTAAAATAGAACTAGGATTATTTTAACAGGAAGTCAGTAGTTGAAACAACAAGATGTAATATGTGACCATCCTTTTCTTACTTATCCATGTATTTAATAACTGCTACAAAATCACTGCAGATGGTGATTGCAGCCATGAAATTAAAAGACGCTTACTCCTTGGAAGAAAATTATGACCAACCTAGATAGTATATTCAAAAGCAGAGACATTACTTTGCTGACTAAGGTCCGTCTAGCAAAGGCTATGGCTTTTCCTGTGGTCATGTATGGATGTGAGAGTTGGACTGTGAAGAAGGCTGAGCGCCAAAGAATTGATGCTTTTGAACTGTGGTGTTGGAGAAGACTCTTGAGAGTCCCTTGGACTGCAAGGAGATCCAGCCAGTCCATTCTGAAGGAGATCAACCCTGGGATTTCTTTGGAAGGAATGATGCTAAAGCTGAAACTCCAGTGCTTTGGCCACCTCATGCAAAGAGTTGACTCATTGGAAAAGACTCTGATGCTGGGAGGCATTGGGGGCAGGAGGAGAAGGGGACGACAGAGGATGAGATGACTGGATGGCATCACGGACTTGATGGACGTGAATATGAGTGAACTCTGGGAGTTGATGATGGACAGGGAGGCCTGGCATGCTGCGATTCATGGGGTATCAAAGAGTCGGACACGACTGAGCTACTGAACTGAACTGAATTGATGAATCTGTTATTACACAGGTACACTGAGTCCCTCAGGCTGTCTTAATTCACTAAGTGATTGATCTTATCTATCCCCTGGAGAAGGAAATGGCAATCCACTCCAGTACTCTTGCCTGGAGAATCCCATGGACAGAGGAGCCTGGTGGGCTACAGTTCATGGGGTCACAAAGAGTCGGACATGACAAAGTGACTAACAACAACTACAACAATCCCTTGATTAAATAGTTATAAGCACTACCTAATCTCCTTCTGAAAGTCAAATTACAATTACTACTTTCATTTCACCTCAAAAGGACTATTTTTTAAAGCCTTAGTAGGTTATTTAAATACATTAAATTCTCACCGCTAGTCAATACATATCATGGCTTTCCTGTTCCTAATTCTTTATAATTGTGATGTATCATTTATTTGTCCATATTTCATCATCAAATTTTTTCCCAAGCAGAGCTCATTAATACCCTGAGATTGTGCATAATGGAAAAGTCTTTCTGTTATTCTTATTTGGGAAAATAATTTGGCTGGGTATAAAATTCTTAACTTGGAACTCTTTGTACAAACCACTGCACTTTTCCTCTGGCTCTTAATATTGCTGTGAACAAGTCTGAGGTCAGTCTGATGTTTTCTCGCTGTAGATGCTTTTCTTTGCTTGATTGGCAAACCAAAACAGTGTCAAAGCACTTTCATCTGAATTTTCTGATTTCTACATTTTGCATTTATTGAAAGAAGGAAACTAGCTAGCTCTTTAGGAAATTATTAGTTGTTTAGGAAACTCAGTGAAAGAGAATGCCAGAATAAGTATTGCTTAACATACATATGGATTCTTTCAAGAATGGTCACCACCATTCTCATCCTTTAAATTAGTTGAATAGTTTTTTATTCCTCTTTGAGGCAGTCAAAGAAGAGATTAAGGTTGAGTTGCTTTCCTGGTCTCCTCCCTCTGAGAGAGTAATTAGTACCTCTTTGGCACAGGGATGATTTCATCCAGGGATATGGCAGCAGTTCCATTTGCTTGCTCATCCTAATCTCCAGTTCTTGCACACAGCTATGCCAAACTTTTTCAGTGTAGTTTTTGGGAAGTGAGTCACGGGGCCACTGAATTAATTGGTGTTGTTCCAAGCCCACTGGGAAGTCTAGCAGAGGACAGAATCATATGACTCCAAAATAAATAATTCAGACATTAGGCCATTATGGTGTCTGTCCAAAGTGAAAATGTCTAAGAAAGGCCACAATCTCAGTTTATCCTTCATCTTTCTTGAACTCCCTGTAACACACTTGACAATATATTCTTGTTCTGTTTGTGCCAAATAACATAAATACATAGAGTGCTAATTACTTCAATTCACATTAGCTAAGCAATTGGAAGTTTTTTCCTAAGATCTTCAGACAATCATACAGATTGCTTCTCAGTTCTAAGCCTATCCATTCACTAATTCTACATCTTCCTATCATTTATCTGCAAAAAGTAAAGCAAACCTTGTCCTCTTTTTTGCATCTGGTTATCTCCCTCCACAACACTCAGATGCCCTGAATTGAAGGAGCAAGGGGGTTATCTAACTGGTAGGGATCAGGTGACCTGAAGACCCACTCACTCATGAAGTACATATTTATAAAATGCCTACAAAGCATTGTGCAAAGTATTGTGAGAAAATAAAAATGGTTCAGATCCAGGGCTTATCCTGAAGGAGTTTACTGTCTACCAGTAGAGATAAAACATTCATGTAAATAAATATTATAATGCCAGGAGAGAGAGTATGATGCTATCCACAGAGAAAGAGAGCCATCATAAGAGAGGTAAAGGAAAAGCTATTGACTACTAACTGTTAGGATCTGAGACAGTTTCATAAAGAAGGCATCATGTGAGGATAAGTAGGATATAAACCTTGGAAAGAGAAGGAAGGACAGTTAAGCTCAGCTGCAAGCCTGAGCAAAGGCATAGTGGTAGGACAGAGCACCAGAGCATACAGCATCTCCGGACAGTTCAGTACAGTGCAAAGAATCCTAGACAAAACCATGGGGGGACGCCCCAGTTTTTCTAGCTTTTAGTCCTGTAACTTACATTATTTAACTTTTCTGAGTTTTTTCCTTCTCTAAAGTGGTAAAGACAACTGTCATTCAAACTTGCATGATACTGTGCAAATAAAAAGAAGATAATGAAGAAGTGAAAGTTCAAGGTTTCAGTTAAACTCATATCCCCTTTTCTAAAGACTATTCTCACCATTTGCCCCGAATTTCTACCTCATGAGTTCTCTTCACATTTTTCCTCACCTTGCTTTCATAACCCCATCCTCTTCCATTGGAAAAAATAATACAGATTGGATAAAATAGTCATCCCTGCTTCTTCCAGGCCTGAGTGTAGGTGGTATTGTTTCCTTTTGAAAACGGCTCCAGATTGAAACCCTTACTAAGACTCTCCACAGAAATTATACCCTTTGATGAGTCCCACTGAGAAATAGAAGCCTTCCAAATTCTAGGACATTGGAGTTGGTATTTTTGGCTCCTCTTTCAGTGCCATTTCACTGCATTAGATATGTAGATGAAATGAGCTAATCATGTGTCAAAGTCATACATACATACAGATCTTCAAATTGTTTCTTCTGATAATCACAGCAGATTTCCTTGAACCTTGGGTTATAAATTATAAGCAGTTATGTTTGTGTGGTAAAACTCCTTCTAATCCAAGCCTATAATCATAGCAGAGCTAAAAATATATAAACATTCATGCACATTATAACAGTCACATTTTTTTATCTTGATAATTTAAAATTATGTATCAAGAGAGGAGTGTCTTTCTGTTGTTCCTGGGTCCAAAATCTGGGCACAGCAAAAGGACCCTCACAGGAACGGGGCTTATACTTTTCACCTTTGTATTCCCAGTGACTGATACAGCACCTAGAACATACTAGATCCTCAATAAATATTTCTGGGACAAATTAATGAATGAATGAAAATTACATCTCAAATCCTGACTCTAGCCCCAAATTCCAACACAAAGCATATTAGATTGGTACCTTAAACTCAACAGGTTACAAACCAAATTCATCATCTTCTTCCTCAAAAACATCCCCTTTTCATGTTTTCTATTTCTGTTAATGGTACCACCATTCTCTGAGTCACATAAGCTCAAATCTGCGTTGTTTCCTCTTATATTCAGCTCCTTCCTGACAGTTAGCAATTTCTATTGATGAGTTTTTTAGGATAATTCTGACATTTGCTTCTACTTTAAAAAAAAGTCTTTATTGATTTTGTTATTGCTTCTGTTTTATGTTTTGGTCCTTTGGCCACAAGCCGTGTGGCATCCTAGCTCCCCAACCAGAAATTGAACCTGCTCCTCCTGTATTGGAAAGCAAAGTCTTAACCACTGGACTGCCAGGGAAGTCCCTGTTCTTTCTTTTTCGTTTGTCTCCACTGTGGACCACCTAAGATCATGGAACAATTTATCTTCCTGTGGCTATGATCATTTTGCTCCCTAGAGGGTAAGAGGATATTTCCTTAGTCAGATGAACTCTCTAAACACTTTAACCTGGTACTATGGATCCCCCATGATCACATCCAGAATTACCTTCCCAGTCCTAACTTGTACAGGTCCATTACATATAGCTTATGTCCCGACTCAACAGGGTTACTACTTCTCATCTTCTTCAGACCCTACACCTTTTCTCTAGCCTGAACAGTCTATGTATCCTTGATGTCCAACTCAAATATTTCTTCATCCACAAGTCCTCATTTGCCTCCTCAATCAGAATAAGTAACCTCTGTACAATCTTCCAGACCACTTAATTCAAGTCTCTTTTATGAAGCCTTTACTACATTTGGCTTTACATGTTAGAAGTTGCTGCTCTTGCTTTCATCATCCTCACTAATTTGTAAATTCATCTACTTGCTCAAAAATATGTATGGCGTTCCTCCTGTGTTCATGGAGGTGGAATGGACACTTAGGAGTTAATAATAATGAAGACAGTCATAGTTCCCACCCTGGTGAAGCTTCCTTTGCAGCAAAAGAAATACGAGTGTTCAAGGGGCAGGAAAGAGCCAGAGTGGCTAAAGAGGGAACATAGATGGGGCAAGGTCAGGGATGTGGACAGGGTTAGCCTACAAGAGGTCTTTTGGGTCACAATAAAGAATGGAGTAATCTAATTGTGAAGAAGACACTGAGCTTTATGCAAAGGAAAGAGATGTTGGATTTGGATTTGGCAGAGGTCTCGCTGCTTGCTGTGTGGAGAATGGATTGGAGGAAGACCAATTTCAGAAGCTATTCCCATACCTAGGGCAAATAATGATAGTGTTTTGCTACCAGAGCTAAGTTTTGGAGATAAAGTCCATGGGACTTGTTGCTCTATTGAATGTAAAAGGAGACAGAAAGAGGAAGTAAGAGTGACTTCTAGCTCTCTGACATGAGCAACTACATTTCCATTTAGTTGGAAATGGAATATGTTGGGACAGCAGGTTTAGAAAGGTGATGAGTAGCTAAGAGAGGCTTGAACACATTTGAATTCTGATAGAAATAATCCAGTGGAGAGAAAATGATTGAAGACACAGGAGAAAGAAGAAATCAATCTGAATCAGCCTCAGGATCACAAAGTCTGGTGACAATCTAGGTATTGCAGGGGCTCAATGTCCCTCAGTAAATAAGATCTCAAACAATGGACCTCGATTAGTTAGGATGGAGGAACACTATATTACACGTGCATGAGTGAATGGATGAACAAATGAGTGAATGAGTCTGTTCAATGACCACAGGTCTCTACCCTAATCTTCATATCTTCCAGCAGCAACATTAAAAAAATCATAGAACATTTTCATAACTTGATTACAAATACTTTTTCCATTTCTGCATTGTATAAATTTTCTACAGTGAACTTATGCTATCTTTGTATTTAAAAAGAAAACAAATAAATGAATAAACTTTTTAGATAAATATCTTGGGCTCACAGACTTATCCAAGTTCTGGGCAATTTTTCAGGGAGAAGGAGGAGACTAGCACAGTCAACATCATCATGTTACTCAAGGCATTTGCTCTATCTATTCACCTCGTCTCATGTCCTTGTCTACTCAGAGCATATACATCCCCCCCAAGTCAGCTTCTCAGGTCCCAGCCACCATCTCCCACCTGCAGGAGCAACCATTTCTCTGAGAAAGCTCCTCTACACACATTGAGAGTTTAGTCAAAGTGCCCACCACCATTTCTCAAGTCACTATACATAGTTTTTAAATTTTTAGGTGTGTGTGTGTGTGTGTGTGTGTGTGTGTGTGTGTGTGTGTGCTGTCATTCAATCATGTCCAACTCTCTGTGACCCCGTGAACTGTAGCCACTGGCTCCTCTGTCCATGGGATTTCCCAGGCAAGAATATTAGAGTGGGTTGCCATTTCCTTTTCCAGGGGATCTTCCTGACCCAGAGACTGAACCTGTCTTTCCTGTGTCTCCTGCACTGGCAGGGCAGATTCTTTACCATTGAGCTACTATTATTGTTTAAAATAGGTATTATATTAACACATTTTAAAATTCAAAAGTCCAGACAGTATATAGTGAAAGCTTATACCCCTTTCTCCCAAATACCCAGCTCCCCTCTTTAGAGGAAACAAATGTTGGCCATTTTTTATCTAGCCTCCTAGAGATAAATTATGAGACAATATTTTCTTAAAAATCAATAAACTCAGAGTTGGAGTGAGCATAACTATTTTTTTAATTTATATTTATTATTTTTTTAATTACAATACTGTATTTGTTTTGCCATACATTGACATGAATCAGCCACAGGTGAACACAATCTCCCAATGCCGAAGCCCCCTCCCACCTCCCACCCCACATCATCTACCTGAATCATCCTGTGCACCAGCCCCATGCATCCTGCATCCTGCATTGAACATAGACTGGTGCTTCATTTCTTACAAGAAAGTATACATGTTTCAATGCCATTCTCCCAAACCATCCCACCCTTTCCCTCTCCCTCAGAGTCCAAAAGTCCGTTCTATACCTCTGTGTCTCTTTTGTTGTCTCACATATAGGATCACCATTACTATCTTCTAAATTCCATATATATGTGTCAGTATAATGTATTGGTGTTTTTCTTTCTGGCTTACTTCACTCTGTATAATCGGTTCCAATTTCATCCATCTCATTAGAACTGAGTCAAATTTATTCTTTTTAAGGGCTGAGTAGTACTCCATTGTGTATATGTACCACAGCTTTCTTATCCATTCATCTGCTGATGGACATCTAGGTTGCTTCCATGTCCTGGCTATTATAAACAGTGCTGCAATGAACATTGGGGTACATGTGTCTCTTTCAATTCTGGTTTCCTCGGTGTGTATGCCCAGCAGTGGGATTGCTGGGTCATAAGGCAGTTCTATTTGCAATTCAGGTAGAGGATGTGGGGTGGGAGGTGGGAGGGGGCTTCGGCATTGGGCGATTGTGTTCACCTATGGCTGATTCATGTCAATGTATGGCAAAACAAATACAGTATTGTAATTTAAAAAATAAATTAATAAAAATTTAAAAAAATAAAAGAAAAGAAACCCCCAAAAAAAATAAAAAAATAAAGGAATCTCCACACTGTTTTCCATAATGGCTGTACCAGTTTGCATTCCCACCAGCAGTGTAAGAGGGTTCCCTTTTCTCCACATCCTCTCCAGCATTTATTGCTGGTAGACTTTTGGATCGCAGCCATTCTAACTGGTGTGAAATGGTACCTCATTGTGGTCTTGATTTGCATTTCTCTGATAATGAGTGATGTTGAACATCTTTTCATGTGTTTGTTAGCCATCCATATGTCTTCTTTGGAGAAATGCCTATTTAGTTCTTTGGCCCATTTTTTTTATTGGATCGTTTATTTTTCTGGAGTTGAGCTGCATAAGTTGCTTGTGTATCTTTGAGATTAGTTGTTTGTCAGTTGTTTCGTTTGCTATTGTTTTCTCCCATTCAGAAGGCTGTCTTTTCACCTTGCTTATAGTTTCCTTTGTTGTGCAGAAGCTTTTACTTTTAATTAGATCCCATTTGTTTATTTTTGCTTTTATTTCCAGTATACTGGGAGTTGGATCATAGAGGATCCTGCTGTGATTTATGTCGGAGAGTGTTTTGCCTATGTTCTCCTCTAGGAGTTTTATAGTTTCTGGTCTTACATTTAGATCTTTAGTCCATTTTGAGTTTATTTTTGTGTATGGTGTTGGAAAGAGGTCTAGTTTCATTCTTTTACAAGTGGTTGACCAGTTTTCCCAGCACCACCTGTTAAAGAGACTGTCTTTACTCCATTGTATATTCTTGCCTCCTTTGTCGAAGATAAGGTGTCCATAGGTGTGTGGGTTTATCTCAGGGCTTTCTATTTTGTTCCATTGATCTATAGTTCTGTCTTTGTGCCAGTACCATACTGTCTTAATGACTGTGGCTTTGTAGTAGATCCTGAAGTCAGGCAAGTTGATTCCTCCAGTTCCATTCTTCTTTCTCAAGATTGCTTTGGCTATTCGAGGTTTTTTGTATTTCCATACAAATCTTGAGATTAGTTGATCTAGTTCTGTGAAAAATACTGCTGGTAGCTTGATGGGAATTGCATTGAATCTGTAGATTGCTTTGGGTAGTATACTCATTTTCACTATATTGACTCTTCCGACCCATGAGCATGGTATATTTCTCCATCTATTAGTGTCCTCTTTGATTTCTTTCATCAGTGTTTTATAGTTTTCGATATATAGGTCTTTAGTTTCTTTAGGTAGGAATATTCCTAAGTATTTTATTCTTTTCGTTGCAATGGTGAATGGAATTGTTTCCTTAACTTCTTTTTCTACTTTCTCATTATTAGTGTATAGGAATGCAAGGGATTTCTGAGTGTTGATTTTATATCCTGCAACTTTACTATATTCATTGATTAGCTCTAGTAGTTTTCTGGTCGAGTCTTTAGGATTTTCTAGGTAGAGGATCATGTCATCTGCAAACAGTGAGAGTTTTACTTCTTCTTTTCCAATTTGGATTCCTTGTATTTCTTTTTCTGCTCTGATTGCTGTGGCCAAAACTTCCAGTATGATGTTGAAGAGTAGTGGTGAAAGTGGACACCCTTGTCTTGTTCCTGACTTTAGGGGAAATGGTTTCAATTTTTCACCATTGAGGATAATGTTAGCTGTGGGTTTGTCATATATAGCTTTTATTATGTTGAGGTATGTTCCTTCTATTCCTGCTTTCTGGAGCGTTTTTATCATAAATGGATGTTGAATTTTGTCTAAGGCTTTTTCTGCATCTACTGAGATAATCACATGATTTTTATTTCTCAGTTTGTTAATGTGATGAATTACATTGATTGACTTGTGGATATGAAGAATCCTTGCATCCCTGGGATAAAGCCCACTTGGTCATGGTGTATGATCTTTTTAATGTGTTGCTGGATTCTGATTGCTAGGATTTTGTTGAGGATTTTTGCATCTATGTTCATCAGTGATATTGGCCTGTAGTTTTTTTTTTTGTGGTGTCTTTGTCAGGTTTTGGTATTAGGGTGATGGTGGCCTCATAGAATGAGTTTGGAAGTTTACCTTCCTCTGCAATTTTCTGGAATAGTTTCAGTAAGATAGATGTTAGCTCTTCTCGAAATTTTTAGTAGAATTCAGCTGTGAAGCCGTCTGGACCTGGGCTTTTGTTTGCTGGAAGATTTCTGATTACAGTTTCAATTTCCATGCTTGTGATGGGTCTGTTAAGATTTTCTATTTCTTCCTGGTTCAGTTTTGGAAAGTTGTACTTTTCTAAGAATTTGTCCATTTCTTCCAAGTTGTCCATTTTATTGGCATATAATTGCTGATAGTAGTCTCTTATGATTCTTTGTATTTCGGAGTTGTCTGTCGTGATCTCTCCATTTTCATTTCTAATTTTGTTGATTTGATTTTTTTCTCTTTGTTTCTTGATGAGTCTGGCTAATGGTTTGTCAATTTTATTTATCCTTTCAAAGAACCAGCTTTTTGCTTTGTTGATTTTTGCTATGGTCTCTTTTGTTTCTTTTGCATTTATTTCTGCCCTAATTTTTAGGATTTCTTTCCTTCTACTAACTCTGGGGTTCTCTATTTCTTCCTTTTCTAGTTGCTTTAGGTGTAGAGTTAGGTTATTTATTTGACTTTTTTCTTGTTTCTTGAGGTATGCCTGTATTGCTATGACCTTTCCTCTTAGGACTGCTTTTGTAGTGTCCTAAAGGTTCTGTGTAGTTCTGTTTTCATTTTCATTCGTTTCAATGCATATTTTGATTTCTTTTTGATTTCTTCTGTGATTTGTTGATTATTCAGAAGGGTGTTGTTCAGCCTCCAAATGTTGGAATTTTTAATAGTTTTTCTCCTGTAATTGAGATCTAACCTTAGTGCATTATGGTCAGAGAAGATGCTTGGAATAATTTCAATTTTTTTGAATTTATCAAGGTTAGATTTATGACCCAGAATGTGATCTATCCTGGAAAAGGTTCCGTGTGCACTTGAGTAAAAGGTGAAATTCATTGTTTTGGGGTGAAAGGTCCTATAGATATCAATTAGGTCTAACTGGTCTATTGTATTGTTTAACGTTTGCGTTTCTTAATTTTCTGTTTAGTTGATCTGTCCATAGGTGTGAGTGGGGTATTAAAGTCTCCCACTATTATTGTGTTATTATTAATTTCCCCTTTCATGCTTGTTAGCAATTGTCTTACATATTGCGGTGCTCCTCTGTTGGGTGCATATATATTTATAATTGTTATATCTTCTTCTTGGATTGATCCTTTAATCATTATGTAGTGGCCTTCTTTGTCCCTTTTCACAGCCTTTGTTTTAAAGTCTATTTTATCAGATATGAGTATTGCTACTCCTGCTTTCTTTTGGTCTTTATTTGCATGGAATATCTTTTCCAGCCCTTCACTTTTAGTTTGTATGTGTCCGTTGTTTTGAGGTGGGTCTCTTGTAGGCAGCATATATAGGGATCTTGTTTTTGTATCCATTCAGCCAGTCTTTGCCTTTTGGTTGGGGCATTCAGCCCATTTACATTTAAGGTAATTATTGATAAGTATGCTCCTGTTGCCATTTACTTTATTGTTTTGGGTTCGGGTTTATACGTCCTTTTTGTGTTTCCTTTCTAAAGTCTATCCTTTAGTATTTGTTGGAGAGCTGGTTTGGTGGTGCTGAATTCTCTCAGCTTTTGCTTGTCTGTAAAGCTTTTGATTTCTCCTTCATATTTGAATGAGATCCTTGCTGGGTACAGTAGTCTTGGCTGAAGGTTATTATCCTTCATCACTTTAAGTATGTCTTGCCATTCCCTCCTGGCCTGAAGAGTTTCTATTGAAAGATCTGCAGTTATTCTTATGGGGATCCCCTTGTGTGTTATTTGTTGTTTTTCCCTTGCTGCTTTTAGTAATTGTTCTTTGTGTTTGGTCTTTATTAGTTTGATTAAAATGTGTCTTGGGGTGTTTCGCCTTGGGTTTATCCAGTTTGGCACTCTCTGGGTTTCTTGGACTTGGGTGATTATTTCCTTCCCCATTTTAGGGAAGTTTTCAACTATTATCTCCTCAAGTATTTTCTCATGGTCTTTCTTTTTGTCTTCTTCTTCTGGGACTCCTATAATTCGAATATTGGATCGTTTCATATTGTCTTGGAGGTCTCTGAGGTTGTCCTCATTTCTTTTAATTCGTCTTTCTTTTTCCCTCACTGATTCATTTATTTCTACCATTCTGTCTTCTATTTCACTAATCCTATCTTCTGCCTCCAATATTCTACTATTTGTAGCCTCCAGAGTGTTTCTGATCTCATTTATTGCATTATTCATTATATGTTGACTCTTTTTATTTCTTCTAGGTCCTTGTTAAACCTTTCTTGCATCTTCTCAATCCTTGACCCCAGGCTATTTATCTGTGATTCCATTTTGATTTCAAGATTTTGGATCATTTTCACTATCAGTATTTGGAATTCTTTCTCAGGTAGATTCCCTATCTCTTCCTCTTTTGGTTTGGTGGGCATGTCTCCTGTTCCTTTACCTGCTGGGTATTCCTCTGTCTCTTCATCTTGGTTATATTGCTGCGTTTGGGGTGGCTTTTCTATATTCTGGGAATTTGTGGAATTCTCTTTCTTATAGAGCTTCCTCTCTGTGTTTGGGGTTATATCCGTGGCTGTCAAAGTTTCTTGATTAGGGAGGCTTGTGTTGGAGTTCTGGTGGGTGGAGCTGGATTTCCTCTCTCTGGAGTGCTGTGAAGTGTGAAGTTATGGGTTATGAGACGTCAATGGTTTTGGAGTATTTTGAGTTGCCTGTGTATTGAAGCTCAGGGGCTTGTTCTTGTGTTGCTGGAGAATTTGCGTGGTATGTCTTGCTCTGGAGCTTGTTGGCCCTTGGGCAGTGCTCAATTTCAGTATAGGTATGAAGGCGTTTGATGAGCTCTTATTGGATAATGTTCCCTGTATTCAGGAATTCTTTGATGATCTCAGGATTTGGACTTATGCCTCCTGGATTCTGGTTTTCAGATTTATTTTTACAATAGCCTCATGATTTCTCCATCTATTCAGCACTAATGTTAAAACATCTAGGTTAATGATGATAGGTTTCTCCACCTTGAGGGTCGTCCCTAAAGGATCGCTGAGTTACTGGTTTTGAAGCCAATGATCTGCTTTGCTGGATGCCTGATGTCCTCTGCTAGCAGTCAGAAGTTATTTTGTGGAATTTACTCAGCATTGAAATGTTCTTTTGATGAGGTAGAGAGGGAGAAAGTGTTCTCCCCATCCTATTCCTCCGCCATCTTTTTCCGATGTCCCTTACTAGCTTTCAACTCCAACCATAAGACTCCCTCAAGCTTCTTGAATTTGGTCACAAGACGGCTTCTGCGGTTAGAAAACAGCATCCATTATCCTGGGGGAGGAGAGCCGCCAGCACGAGTTGCAAAAGCTGTGCTTCACCTTCGCCCGGAGTTCAGAGCGCCGGCACTCCTGCCCCGCCGCAGGCTGGCTGCCCGAGTCCTCTCTCGCCTCGCTCCCGCCTTCCCCACCCTCTCGGCCCTACACCATGTCAGGAATCCGGGCAGGCACCGAGCTCGAGCATAACTATTATAAGTGCTCTTTTCACAAGATGCTGTCGCTACAGTGACTGGCAATCACCATGCATAATCCGGCCATCATTTATTGAGGGCCTACTGTGTGCTGTGCCAGGTAGATCATTCACATGATCTTTTATCCTACTGTATGAGGTAGATGTTTTATTTTCCTCAGTTTACAGATAGTAGCTAATAATTTATCAGGGGGACTCATGTTTATGGGGTGCTTACTATATTGTGGGCACTGTTCTATGCATTCCATTTCATTCACTCAACAAAATACATATTTTATATAGGCTATGTTCTAGGCAACAGAGCAGTGACAAAACAGACAAAATCTCTGGCTTTGTGGAGCTTAGATTGGAGAAGGTGGACTCTTATGAACACTAAAGACTAAACAAGGAAGGTAAAGTAGGTGAGATTGCGAAAGGTACCTAAATGGAAAATGGTGATATGAAGTTCTCAATCATCCTTGCAGCAACTATACGCAGGAAAGACTGTTGTTAGCTTCTTTTTACAAGTCAAGTAATTTGAGAGAGAGGTTAAGTAACTTGCCCAAGTTCTACGGAGCTTAAATAGATGAACAATGGATGCACCAAGGCGGGCTGCAGAGGATATAGAGACCCTCCCCATATAGTCTCTATCAGCACCCCACCCCCAGCTTTGGAATGAGTAACTTGTATTTTCTTTGTCTCCTGTATACAGCCCTGGAAAGGAGCCTCAGAGCCCCAGCTCCTACCAAGCCTATACAACACAGCCATATGATCACCCCAGTCACTGCTCTGTGGAATTCCACAGCCACCGCAGTAGGGGAAGAACAGAGTTGCTGGGTGACTGGCCAGTGACAAACAGAGAGAAGTATCACTCATCCTGAAGACAGTCCGGGGAGACAGGCATTATATATCCCGGCAGGGACACCGAAGCTTTACAGATGAGCAACACTGAGAGAACTTAAGTCTCTCCTGCCCAACATCATACAAGTAACAAAAGCTGAGGTAGGATTCCAACCCACATCACCCCAGTTCCTAAAGCTAAGGGAGATGATGGCCCCAGTGTGGACCATGACTCCGGACTTCAAGATGCCTTTTCAGAGTCACATCTTCTGAGGGGAGTCACATCTTCTGAGGGCAGGCACATCCAGTGGCCCAGGGTCCAGGTGCCTGACCAGCAAGGTCTTAGAGAGAAAGCAATAGGTGTGTGTTGAAAGAAAGTACTTATGAAATCATTTCTGAAGAAAGAAACAGAAAGACTCTTCATAAGAAACCAGCCTCAAGAGAAGCAGTGTGAAGAGGTTGCCTGAAAGGAGAGATGGACTTGAGCCTTAAGTGCTTTTCCACTCCCCGAACAATTTGCTGGGCTCCCTCCCCTTATGATTAATAGAGCTTCACGAGCTGTTCAGTCTCCAGCCCATTTTGCTTTAGGAAGCTTTGATTTGAAAAATGAGACGAGTACTTTCAGAGCTGTCATCAATAGGAAATTAGGAGATAAAAAGAAATCTATTGAAATGGCTTTTAAATATGTACAAGGAGAGCCACAGGGTCTCAGCCACGTTCCTCTCCTCTGTCCCTCTCGCTCAGACCTGTCACATCAGAATAATGAACACAAACTGTGCCACCATCAGCAGAGGCAGAAGACAACTGCTGAAAGCACTGTGACCAATGTGGTCCCGAGCAGCTGCCTCTCAAGAGCTTGGGTTTTTAGGGATGTGCTTCTGTAGAGTGGTTTTGGCATGGCTTCTCTGAAGCAGGATGTGAGACAAGATGACTGGAGAGCTATAGGCACAGGGAGATGAGAGTCTGACTCAACGGCCTTTAAGCGTAGTTCTATGTGGCTATTTCTCTTTCTTTCAAGCATCCAAGATCGGAACCAAATTTGAGGATCAAGCACAACACTCGAGGCTCCTGCAGGCCACAACTGTGTGGTCTCTTGTGGACAGAGCTTAAGGGTATGAGTTCCAATATCAAACTGGTTTCAAATACTGGCTCTACAGCTTACTACATATATGACTTTGACAATCATATTTAATCTGAGTGTCAGTTCCCTATCCCTCAAAACGAAAGAAGATAAGAATAGCATCTGCCTCGAAGGACTCTTTTAAGGATTAAGTTAAATAATGTACACAAATTTCTTTGCACACAGGAAGAATTCAATAAGAATCAGCGGTATTATTTGGGGGAAAGTCTTTAAGAGGGTATGAATTGGTACAGCCTCTTTGGATACAATTTGTCAAATGTTTAAAAATTTAAAATGCAGATTCTCTTTGACCTAGTGATTCCACTTCTAGGACACTTATTAGAACAAGTGTATAAACATAGGAAGTGCTTCTCAGGTGGCACTGGGGGTAAAGAACCTGCCTGCCTGTGCAGAAGACACAAGAGGCTCGGATTCAATCACTAAGTCAGGAAGATGCCCTGAAGGAGGGCATGGCAACCCACTCAAGTGTTTTTGCCTGGAGAATCCCATGGACAGAGGAGCCTGGCAGGCTATAGTCCATAGCGTCACAGAGTCGGACATGACTGAAGCGACTTAGCATGCATACACACATATATATACTAAAGAATATTTGCAGGGCAAACTTTGTAATTTGAAAAACAGTGAAGTAAGTGTGCATCCATAGAAGAATTGTTAAGTGAACTATAAATCACCTATGCAAAGGTGTGTATCATTCAGTAAGTAACAAGGATAAGGTGTTTCAACAAAGTAAAAGGTCCACAGAATATTATTCTGTGCACAGAAGTAGGACGCAAGGCAGTATATTTGGTATGAATTCATCTGTATTAAATACGCAGATACATATTTATATTTGCATTTAAAAGATCGGAACAATCTACGTTAAACACTGTCATCTGCTCTAGGAAATTGGAGAGGCTGGGGCTTGGGGGAGTAGTCGTTCATTCTTTACTGTATGTGGTTCTCTATTAGTTGACTGTTGACAAGCAAGAGATATTTTATCATTTTTAAAAGAGCTCATACTTTTGAGCTTAGCCACTCATAGAAAGAGAAAAATTAAGCAAATCAGTTACAGACACCACTAGCAACTGAAACTTCAAGCATGTAATTATGTGGCTCACTTTAGCCATCCCAACTGAACAAAATTCAAAGTAAAAACGATACAGTTATGAAAATTTTACTTGGGGATACACAGTGCACATTTGATCTCAAACTGTTTGACTGAATATACACTTTGTTTTCGTCTTTACCAATGCAACCACATAGCCTCATTTTCTTTTCTAACTGACGAATTCCCTTACAAGCCTGCATAACTTCAGTGTACTTAAAACAAGTGTCTGAAAACAAATGTATCATCTTCCCAAAATATCTTATTTTTCCGAAGGAGAGTCCCATTCTTCCACATTGCCCAGGCTTGAAACCCTAACTTTAGTTGGCGTGCCCTCTGTCTTACTCCCTCAGCAGACTGATGGGTAAGTACTTCATTGTTCTTCATCTATGGTCTCTCTGACATCACCTCCTTCTTTTCCATTCCCAAGGCCAGTCCCTAAATGCAGGCTCCACCTCAGTGTCACCTTGTATCTTCATGACAGCAGCTATGATATTGTGTCTATTGCCCCAACACACTCCCCACTGCAAACACAACCCCTAACAGACCATAAACTCCTCAAAAGGATTCATGTTTTATTCATCCTAGTACCGAGTGTCCTACCTAGGGACCAGTGCGTGCTACATTAATATTTTTCCAGTGAACAAATATATGGAAAGAAGTAACTGATTTAGTAAGTAATTTCTAGCAGAGCCTCCTTTCCCCAGTTCCTCATCCCCCAGCCACTTTCTTCAATAGTTCTCCTTAGCTGATAATTCAATAACATCATCATCATTGGTAATTTGCCAGTTCTCAGATGAGAGCACAGTCCTTTCAAATTCAGTCATGAATGCAATTTAAAGGGCTTTATTTGATATATTCAATGGTTTTCAAAGAAATTTTTAAAAATTCAAAGCTATAGAAATTGAAAAACTCCAACTGGGCTTAAACTTCCATTGAAACTCTTACAAAACAGTAGAGATGAGCACTTATGAATCATTAGAGGGTCAAAGACCTAGTTCCTTAATTATCGATCCTTAAAATATTATTTTACAATGGGAATGCACATGCATTAAGAACAGACTGTAACTTATAAATCACTTCTAAATAGCTCTATGCCTATGATGTTCAACTTATTAGGAGTTGTTAATATTCCATTACTCAGAGATCATTAGCACACTCTGCTAGCAATATAGATCACATAATAGCAAGTGACAAGAGGAGAACATGAAGTACCCTAATTATGATTTCCTTTAAAAAAAGAGTGGCGGGGGGGTCTGTCATGACCTCCCCAGAGTGTGAACTCTATCTGGCAAAGTCTGAGAATGCTAAACTTTCCTCCATGAACTAGGCTACTAAGGGAGGAGGGGAAGATTATCTAAAGAGAAAACTAGTTGACATTTCTTATTGCTTTCTACATGCCAGGCACAGCTGTAAATCACACACACACACACAACGTTATGAGGTATGTACTATTATCCCTATTTACGAATAAGGGGGCTTCCTCAGTGGCTCAGTGGTAAAGAATCCTCCTGCCACTGCAGGAGACACAGGAGTTGTGGGTTCAATCCCTGGGTCGGGAAGATTCCCTGGAGGAGGAAATGGCAAAGCTCTCTAGTTTTCTTGCCTGGCGAATCCCATGGACAGAGGAGCCTGGTGGGCTAGATTACATGGGGTCCCAAAGAGTTGGACATAACCAGAGAAGCTGAGCATGCATGCACAATGCACAAATAAGGACACCAAGACCCACTTGAGGCTAAGCAACTTGTCCAAGGTTGTGCCTGCGTGTGTGTGCCAGGTCGCTTCAGTCAGGTCCAGTTCTTTGCAACCCTATGGACTGTAACTTCCCAGGCTCCTGTGTCCACGGGATTTTCCAGGCGAGAATACTGGAGTGGGTTGCCATTTTTCCTCCAGGGGATCTTTCGGACCCAGTGATCTACCCAGCATCTGCTGTGTCTTCTTCATTGGCAGGGGATTCTTTTACCACTAGCGCCACCTGGGAAGCCCATCCAAGGTCACAGAGCTTCTGAACGGGAGCCTGATGGGGTAGATACAGAGCTGTGCCACCTGGGTCCACCTTCAAGGAAGGACTGATCTCATCTTGCAGGAGCACATCCAGCCTCCAGCCTGTGACAGCCTCCAGCTGTTAGCTCCTTCAGAGACCCCTCAGCTGTCACAGGACCTGCCAAGAGTGCACACTCCCAGGACAGCACAAACCCAATGGCTGGTCACTGCCAAGGTAGAAAGGTCTGACCTTTGGGGCTCTCTGAGGGACAGCTGAGGCAGGTCGTACACGTGCAGGCCAGTTAGACCCAGCTCACCCCATGGGGTGGGACAGGGCTTTGCTGGACCTGCAGTGAGTTCTCCTCCCTCCACCCCTGCCTTCCTCCCTCTCCGCCCACAGGGTCCACTCTCTAACTACCCTGCACACAAAGACTCTAGCTCACTTGTGCCTAATCATCTGACTCCACAGCCCTGACTCTTAACCTTTACTGTTTCCCAGATAGAATGACAGAAGGAAACCTGCAAGTCATTCTGTAGCCTCATCTTAGTGATTATTTCTGCCCCTGCTTATATCAAACATGTGTTAGAACTGCTCAGCGTAAACAATACTATACCATGTGCTGGGCTGTGCTTAGCCGCTTAGTCGTGTCTGACTCTCTGCAACCCCATGGACTGTAGCCCACCAGGCCCTCTGCCCATGGAATTCGGCAGGCAAGAATACTGGAGTGGGTTGCCATGCCATGCTTTGGCCCAAATTCTGGGAGGAGAAAGAAACTGAGGTTGTGACTAATATCTACATAAGTATCAGGCCCTAGAATACAATTTTTTCTGCTTTGATTATATCTATGTCTTATGTTTAATTCTGCAACCAGTTCACCAATCCATAGGCTTCTCTCCTTCTGTTCATCTTACACCACTTCCTGCTTAAAAGTGCGAACTACATGCAGGCACACTGATCAGTTTTAAGGTTTCTATTAACTGTAAGTGGCTGATTGCACACTGGGTGTCCGGACTTGAGTAACATTTAACTTTTCAATGGGGAAATGCTAGCCCACAAAGGAAAGAACAGTGAATCACTCTCTCTCGCTCCCTCTCTCTTCTTTCTTGCAAAATGTCAATGGGACAATTTAGAAACGAAACCTAAAAGAACAGTAGAACCAGAGTTTCCCAGAAACTTTTCCCAGTATCACAACCTCCTAGGTGGAACACCACAAGGCCTCCCAAATGCTATAATAGAAATGTTCATTGGGCCCCGATTCATGTTTGGTTGTGTGGGTGTGGGTGTGGGGGTGTGGGGGTGTGCACACGAGCACGCTCAGTCACTCAGTCGTGCCCAACTTTTTGGGACCCCATGGACTGTGTAGCCCGCCAGGCTCCTCTGTCCATGAGATTTCCCAAGCAAGAATACTGGAGTAGATTGTCATGCCCTCCTCAAGGGGATCTTCCCAATCCAGAGATCGAACCCACATCTCCTGTATCTCCTGCACTCCAGGCAGATTCTTCACCACTGAGCCACCAAGGAAGCCCCGAGTCATGTTTATGGTGCAGCAAATTGATGAGACAGTCTCAAAAACATTTATCCTTTACTATTAGCTTACTTTTAAAGTACCCTCAAACCAGAAGAATCTATGCTCCCAAGCACTGAACAGTGTGGTAATCTCAAACCCAGAAACAAGAAAGAAAAATCAACTGGATGTATAAATAAATGAACCCAGGTTGAAATAATACACAACTGTACTTGCAATAAACACAATTTAAAAAATAAAACAAAAACTTCAAAAGCTTTGTTGCTATTTTCTTCTCCAAAGTTTAGTGTGTTTTAGTGATAAGTGCTTGTAGTGCATTACAAAGAAACAAGGAGTTTTCTAAGAAGACACTCATAAATGATAAAAGAAAAAGCTTAGTCTATAAAACTAGACGTGAAATCCTAGAGTGGCAATTGCGTAGCATCCTCTGAAAATGTGTAATAAGGTTGACCTTGGTTCCTGCTTTTACTTTCAGATCATGGGGGAAAAAATATCACTCAGGAGCGTATGAAACTCAGTGCATAGAACACAGGTGAACACAAAAATGCAGGTAGAAAAGAGGCTACCACCAAATCATCCCAAAGTCATTTCTATAGTTAAAACCCTGCCTTTCTGACTCTGCTGCAGGGAGCAATAGTGTCCCATTGAACAATCTCATCCTTTAAAAGTCATCAGGCACTTATGTGAAGACGAATGTGCAGACTTTTGACACACTCCCTTCATATCAGTAAGAGTATGCACCTCCTCCTCCGAACGTTCATTCTCTTCCTTAACAAAGACCATGATCATCTCAACCCCTGGCATTTCCTCTTTAGTAAATAGAGAACTCATACCTAGGCTGAAAAACGTCACTAGACACACTTCCTTTAGTCATGCAGTAATTCAGTTGCCATGGTGATCTTTGGTAAACTTGAAAAGTACTTTGGAGGGGTCATTTCTAATGCTTGTTTTTAAAATTCTAGAAGTCTGAGGATAAAGGGGCTGAAAATGCTTTTCTCTTCAATGCCTCGCCATGGATTCACCGAACGGAGCACAGTTATTGACCCAATGACATCTATTACATCTCTGACAATGCTCACTCCATCACTGCCCACCTCAAGATCGCTGTCATAGACTGTCCATGTCGCCCCAGCTCAGTGAAAGCATGACCTCAGGCCTCTGTGGCAGTGAAGGGAATTAATCCATGAAATAAGCACTCTCCCTAATAGCTCCCAAAGCTCACAGTTGAGCACTGTCACTTTTGCCTTCCATCAATAACTGGGTGACAAAGTGCACTCCGAAGCAGTTTAACAAAGGAACATCAGATAACTCGGGACTTGAACCCATCCAAGCTGCTACGCAAGGAAACACTGTCGCACAGGAGGCTCTGATGATTCACGGCTCTCCCCACTTTGTTCATCAACCATGTAGAGGCTCAAAAGGTTTCAGGAAACACTATCTGAAAGATTCTTAGGCTAATAGACACATTTGACAAGTGATCTTTCATCTTTATTCCAAATTATCTTCCTATCATTAGCCAAGGATAATACACGAGCATTTTTCAAATACAATTTCATGGACTGAAGATGTTCTAAAGATTTTTTAACCAGAGAAAGACACTATTATTGGCTTTACCAGACTCCGGATTTTTTGAAAGAACTTAATTAAGTAAAATTAATGGTTTCATTCTTGTTGAATAAGCAGTCACACATTGTTTCCTTCTCTGCTGGCCTCTCTTGGTCACATTACAATAGGATGACACTCACGAACTAAAGCAGGGCGGGCTGCATGGTGGAAGGAGCACTGACCTGGAAGACCAGAGTCTGCTTGACCTCAAGCAAACCATTTAATATCCCTTAGTCTGCTACCTCATCTGTATATATGAGGACTGAACTACATAGGAGAGCATGTGGCTTCAGTCAGTGTAGCTGAAACTCAGAAGGAGAAGTAACATATAAAGCAGGCAGAGGTTTGGTCAGGTAGGCAATGGCCAGGTCATGCCTTGTAGGTCTCCTCAAAGATTTTGATATCTACTTTAAGAGCAGTAGAGGATATAATTCATTAAAGTATTTAAGCAAGGGGGTAATGTGATCAGATACATATTTCAGAAAGAGTGCTGTGGGATTTAGGTTGGAGATCAGAGCAGAGGCATGGAAATCAGGCTTTAGACAGCTCTAGTAGCCTAGGTGATAGATAAGTGTTTAGACTAGAGTGATGGCAATAAAGATGGAAGTAAGAGGGTGGATTTGAGAGCTACTCAGGAGGCAAAATTAACAGGATTTTGTGATGGAGGGTAGAGAGAAGCACTTGTAAAGAATGATTCTTTAGAAGTTGATACTTTAGAATCAACAAAATCAACATGCAACCAGCCAGTTGCATGATTGGTGATGCCATGGGTTGGAATAGAAAACACCGGAAGAGCACCAGTCTAAGAGAAACTGTTCAATGTTTATGAGTTCAGTTTGGATAAATCGAGTTAGAGGTGCTTTAAAATATCCAAATGGGGATGTCAAGACAGTAGAGAGGTCTGGAGATTAGAGAAAGGATCTGAGCCGGAGATATAAATTTGAAAGTCACTGGTATATAGAAAGCAATTGAAATCATGGTACAGAGCAAGTATAGTTAGGAAAGAAGAAGGCCTATCCAAGATCTCAGAAACCCCCACAATTTAACCTCAGAGTGTAAAAGCAGGAGCTGTGAAAGAGACTGGAAAGGAGAAACATAACTGAAGGGAAGGCAGAGTGTAGTGTTAGAGGAGCCAAGAGGGAAAGTATTTGCTTGGAGGGAGGGCTCAACACAGACTCGTAACAAAGGATATCACCTAGCATCAGTCACATTGCAGGCCCTGGACCTTCAAGCTTAGTCCACTGTGGATGGTCCCCTTCCTCAAAGACATGAAACCATCCTGTCATCATATCAGGGGGTGACCCTGCCCAAAGATCCTCCTTTGTCCTCAATAATATAACACCCTCCTCTGAAATACTCCTTTTTCCCCATAATGTTACTTTCTCCCACTGTCATCTTCAGTTTTCATCAGATTGCACCCTCCATCCTTCTCTACAATTTTCCAGTTAACAGTGCTAGTCTAGTCTCTGCTTCGAAAAGAAGTGAGGGTAGGAAGGTGAGAGAGGGTAGGAAGGCGAGAGAGGGTAGGAAGGCAAGAGGAGGCTGGGGAGTCCCAGGGACGTCCTGGAATATGTGTGCACGAGGAGCGTGGCTGCTGCCTGAACAAACCTCATTAGTTTTCCACCTGGCTCCATGTGTGTATCTCTCTATCAACAGTGATTATGCAAATGTGGTATTTATTTTAATGAAAATGTCAGGTGTGTTTGGCTGTAATATTATATATGATTGACTGTGGTATTAAAGTAACAACTTGATAACAACTACATAAGAATACGTGGAGCCCAGAAAACAGAAGTTGACACACTTCTCTCTTCTAACAGTGGCATGATTTTTGTGGGCTTGGGAGCTAAAATATTCTCTAAAGCAATTTCCATGATGTGAAGGAAATTCAGATAATGAGGATCCATACCTAGTCACTATTTCTGCCCAACTTCTTTGAAGGCACAGGAGTGGCTTGGGCTCCAGCTGGCCCAAGAGATCCTAGAGATCTGGTCTTCAGACCACATGTGGACTTCCAAAGAGCTGTCCAGGCTTAGGGAAAGGGCATACCTCATTTTGGAGATGCAGAATGCCAGAGTGAGTTTAAAGTGAAACCACACCTCATATTGAGTTCTGGTTTCTGTTTTTTCTTGCTGCATAATCTTAGAAAAGTTACTTTCTCTGGGAGATCTCAGTTTTCTTATCTGTAAAGATAAAGGAAAATGCCTACTTCGTAGGATGTTGTATACACATCCTTTAAAAAAATTTTTTTAATATGGACCATTTTTAAAGCCTTTATTGAATTTGTTACAATAATGCTTTTGTTGTTATGTTTTAATTTTTTGGCCCTGAAGCATGTGGGATTCTCAGCTCCCTGCATGCTTGCGTGCATGTGTGTGTTCAGTCGTGTCTGACTCTTTGCAACCCCACAGACTGTAGCACACCAGGCTCCTCTGTCCATGAGATTCTCCAGGCAAGAATACTGGAGTGGGTTGCCATTACCTTCCCTGGCCAGGGATCAAACCCACACCTCCTGCATTGGAAGGTAAATTATTAACCACTGGACTGTCAGGAAAGTCCCCCACGTCCTTAACTTGGGGCCAGCAACGTAGCTTCTTTTCTCTTCAAGCTGTTCAATTCACTCTTTTTAAAATGTCAAACCCCATATGTTCACACACACAATGGCTTGTCTTGCGGTTGAAGGCCATCTACTTATTTCCTGCGCCATCAGCGGGCCAGTGATAGTTTCAGGGTGTGATCAGCAGAAGCTGGATGTGAATATAGTCTATGTTCTCCTTGGGTTTCCAATCTGTGCTCTTCTTAGGTTTTAAAATGAACTTATACATTTAAATATTAGAGGCCTTTTGAAACAGAAATAGATAACATTTTTAGAATAGCTGGACTTTAAGATCCACAAATAATCCAAAAGCTTTTTAATAATTAAAGGCCTCAACCTTTTCCCTCATGAAAAATTTAGCCAGAATTCCTAATGAAACAAAGTGATTTGAAATTTAACTCACATAACATAAGATTAAATGTTTTCAAACCAGGTTGCTCAAAAGATCCCTAAGGCCTAAATAATTCATTGGCAGCCAAGAATTGGACATCATTTCTAAACCCCAAGTGGGGTTGAGCTGAATGAGTGGAGAAATAATACATAAAGTTAGACACAGCTTGATGGGGTCTTCCCAAGCAGGCAGCCCGGTAACACCTCACCCCACACAGCAGAAATAGCGATTCATCATCTTATGGTACTATCTTCTCTATTTAAGAATAGCATTTAACAAGCTTATTTTAGAATCTGATTCATTATCATTTTTAGGAAATTAAAAGGCCTTAAAA
This sequence comes from Nanger dama, assembly GCA_917880005.1. Taxonomy (NCBI): domain Eukaryota; kingdom Metazoa; phylum Chordata; class Mammalia; order Artiodactyla; family Bovidae; genus Nanger; species Nanger dama. The sequence goes on from CAKJTW010000066.1 coordinate 6,176,428, forward strand.
CTTCTCCATATTGTGTGTGATTACACTTAATTAAAGTTCACATCTTTCGCAGAAAGGTGGGACATTGGTTCTAATTTTAAATACTAGTGTGATTGAGAGCATAATGCATGAGACTCAGGTTCTATTTCTGACTTGGTCATTACTTTTCCAGCTTTTCTAAATGCCTCCATTTTTCCATCCCCACTAGTTGGGCAGAGTTCATTAGAAATTAGCGGCGTTCATGACAACAAATTATATCATCAGCATTCGTGAAACTATCAAGTCCATACTGTGTAGTAGATACCATTTGCTAAAAATACAATAGTGAACAAGAAAGGCTTGTTCCTAATCTTACAGAGCTTATGTTTGCTCCAAATATGTTTACTTCCATCCAGTCACCTATAGGACACTTTCAGGAACCACTAAAGACACACAGAATCACTAAGTCAACAAAGTCAACAAATATTTGTTGAATATTGACAAGGCATTATTCCAGATGCAATGAGAGAAAAAAATGTCTCTCACTAGACCTATGCTGCTAAAGGATAGAGATCATGCCATTGTGCTCTGTGTCCTCAAAGTCTAGCAGAGTGCCTGGTGCTCAGCAGATGTCCAATATCTAATTGTTGAATGACAAAGAGAGGGAGTTTGTGAGGAGAAAAAAAATCATGAGTCCTACCCTCAAGGGATTAGAATACAATGTAGACTTTCAAGCATCTGCGCATCTATGGATCAACTACAATAAATCACAGAATGTTATAGGAAAAAAAACAAAACATGAAAGGTACAAAAGAAGTAAGAGCATAGACTCAAACAGATAGTTGTACACCAAGGTTCACAGCAACATTATTCACAATGGTTAAAGGCGGATACAACTCAAATGTTCATCAACAGATGAATGGGATAAATAAAATGTGGTATATTCATACAGTGGAATATTATTCAGCCTTAATAAGGAAATTAATTCTGATACATGATGCAATATGGATGAACCTTGAAGACATTACAGTGAAGTCACATACAAAAGGACATATAATGTATGATCCCACTGACATGAGGTACCTAGAATAGGCAAATTCATATAGAGGCAGAAAGTAGAGTGATAGTTACCAGGGACTGGAGAGAGAAGGAATGGAGGTAGAGCTCAGTGGGTACAGAGTTTCTGTTAGGGATGAAGAGAAAGTTCTGGAAGTGGGCAGTAGTGATGGTAATTATACAGCGTGAATGTACTTAATGCCACTGAACTGTCCACTTGAAAATATTTAAAATGGCACGGAAGAACTGTACAAAAAAAGATCTTCACAACCCAGATAATCACGGAGGTGTGATCACTCATCTAGAGCCAGATATCCTGGAATGTGAAGTCAAGTGGGCCTTAGAGAGCATCACTATGAAAAGCTAGTGGAGGTGATGGAATTCTAGTTGAGCTATTTCAAATCCTGATAGATGATGCTGTGAAAGTGCTACACTCAATATGCCAGCAAATTTGGAAAACTTAGCAGTGGCCACAGGACTGGAAAAGGTCCATTTTCATTCCAATGCCAAAGAATGCTCAAACTACCACACAACTGCACTCGTCTCACATGCTAGTAAAGTAATGCTCAAAATTCTCCAAGCCAGGCTTCAGCAATACGTGAACCATGAACTTCCTGATGTTCAAGCTGGTTTTAGAAAAGGCAGAGGAACCAGAGATCAAATTGCCAACATCCTCTGGATCATCAAAAAAGCAAGAGAGTTCCAGAAAAACATCTATTTCTGCTTTACTGACTCTGTGGATCACAATAAACTGTGGAAAATTCTGAGAGAGATGGAAATACCAGACCATCTGACCTGCCTCTTGAGAAATCTGTATGCAGGTCAGGAAGCAACAGTTAGAACTGGACGTGGAACAACAGACTGTTTCCAAATAGGAAAAGGAGTATGTCAAGGCTGTATACTGTCACCCTGCTTATTTAACTTCTAGAGTACATCATGAGAAACGCTGGACTGGAAGAAACACAAGCTGGAATCAAGATTGCTGGGAGAAATATCAATAACCTCAGATATGCAGATGACACCACCCTTATGGCAGAAAGTGAAGAGGAACTAAAAGCCTCTTGATGAAAGTGAAAGAGGAGAGTGAAAAAGTTGGCTTAAAGCTCAACATTCAGAAAACGAAGATCATAGCATCTGGTCCCATCACTTCATGGGAAATAGATGGGGAAACAGTGTTAGACTTTATTTTGGGGGCTCCAAAATCACTGCAGATGGTGACTGCAGCCATGAAATTAAAAGACGCTTACTCCTTGGAAGGAAAGTTATGACCAACCTAGACAGCATATTAAAAAGCAGAGACATTACTTTGCCAACTAAGGTCTGTCTAGGTAAGGCTATGGTTTTTCCAGTAGTCATGTATGGATGTGAGAGTTGGACTGTGAAGAAGGCTGAGCGCCAAAGAATTGATGCTTTTGAACTGTGGTGTTGGAGAAGACTCTCTAGAGTCCCTAGGACTGCAGGGAGATCCAACCAGTCCATTCTGGAAGGAGATCAGCCCTGGGATTTCTTTGGAAGGAATGATGCTAAAGCTGAAACTCCAGTACTTTGGCCACCTCATGCGAAGAATTGACTCACTGGAAAAGACTTTGATGCTGGGAGGGATTGGGGGCAGAAGGAGAAGGGGACGACCGAGGATGAGATGACTGGATGGCATCACTGACTCAATGGACGTGAATCTGAATGAACTCCGGGAGTTGGTGATGAACAGGGAGGCCTGGCATGCTGCGATTCATGGGGTCACAAAGAGTCAGACATGACTGAGCAACTGAACTGAACTGACATTTTGCCACAATAAAAAAAATAGTGATAGTTAATAAAAAGACATAAAGGAGTTTGTAAGGCAGTGATAGCATCTGCCTACCTTAATTAAAGAAGAGAGTTCCTAGAAGCAGTATCGTGCGAGCTCGTTCTTCCTTTTAATGCCTACAAATCAAAGTTTTCACTGATAACAGTAAGAAGCAAACATTTGTTTTCATATGGTTCACCACTTTTCTGTGACGTCTTCTTATATAAAAACTGGTGAGAGCAGCTGTTCCCGGGAGATGAGTTGGAAGTCCGAAGGGTTAGGGACCTAATGGCCTGATTAGTTAATTACTTACTTTTCACTACACATTTATTCCTTTTTTATCATGTACATTTATTCATTTTAAAAAAACTAATATTAAAACAAATTTCAGAAAAAATAACTTCTGATCATCTTTACAAAAATTCCCTAAATGTGGTCTGAAAAAGACACCCATTTCCTATCCTCCTTTTATTCAAAGTAAAAATGAAAGCTCTCAGTCATCTCGGACTGTTTGTGACCCCAGTCCATGGAATTCTCTAGGCCAGAATACTGGAGTGGGTATCCTTTCCCTTCTCCAGGGGATCTTCTCAACCCTGGGATTGAACCCAGGTCTCGTGGATTCTTTACCAGCTGAACCATAAGGGAAGCCCAAGAATACTGGAGTAGGTAGCCTATCCCTTCTCCAGTGGATCTTCCTGATCTGGGAATCAAACTGGGGTCTCCTGCATTACAGGCAGATTCTTTAACAACTGACTTTAAAATAGCCAGTGTTCCAAGTCAGAAGCATTCATCAAATAGCTACCAAAGCACCTTCCCAATATGAAACTCTAACACTCTCTTATAAGAACATACTATTTATAATATGGAATCTCCCTCCTTGCTAATCACCCTTCAACGTACAAATATAAAGAACTAATAACATCAAATTATGCAGACAGTATAACTTTAACTACCACTTTAACTTCCAGACACTATTAAGTCAAGGTCTTGGCCCTGCTCTTTTATGTTCTATGTTTTAATTTTGGATCCCTTTCTAATAAATTGTACTTTATCGATGTATTCCTATGGCATAGCTGTTTATGATGGCGATGCCCCAAGTTAAAGTATCAGTTTCATTAGACTCCTTTATAGCCAGCTAGATATGGCCAGGTAACTAAATTCTAGCCCGTGAGAAGTACTGTGTTATTCTCTAGAAGATTCCTCAGGCAGAAGACACACACTTTTGCCCTTCCCTTTGCCTCCTTCCTGGAAGTGACTTTGAGGATAGAAGGCATGTGCTGAGGATGGAGACAGGATGTGGGGTCACTGACAGGCTCCTGAAGCTCCCATACAATCTGGCTCCCTCCTGCTCTTTTATGTGGAGGAAGAAACCACTGTGTGGTCAGCCATCGTTGTCTGGAGACTCTGTTATATGCTGTTTACATAAGCACTTTCTGTCTATTCCTCCCCTCATCCCCTGCATATTCGTTCTTCCTCATGCTGCTTTCTGGAAGCTTTAGCTGTCTTGCCCACTACACCTTTCAGATCCCTTCAGTCTGTTGGCTCAGAGTCACTACTAAGCGTTCTCCTCTGCCTCTGACGGCTGTAGCTCTTTTATCAGCCCCTTCCCGCTGTCCTCCACACAAAATGTTCTGCTATCTTACAGCTGGTTTCCTCCGAGAATGTCAGCTCCAAGAGGTCAGAGCTGTCCTACGGATTCACATCTATGTTCCTAGAACTTTGAACAGTGCTTGACTTTAAGTAACTACTCCATAACTATTCCACTGAGTTCACTCAGCAAATACTGAGCACCTCATGTGTGCCAAGCACCTTTCTAAGCACCTAGGACATCTCAGTAAATAAGACGGATAAAAGTCACTTCCCTGGGGCATTTACATTCTAGTGTGGGAGAAAGAAAAGTAAACAACTAACATTAAGTCAATCAAACAACCAATATTAAAAAAAAGAAAAAGAAAATTAATCCAATATGTTATTAGGGAAGAGGTGCTGTGGAAAACCAGTACAGAGCAAAGGAGGTTGGGGTCCCATGGTGACAAGATTGGCTGTAGGGAAATGGGGCAAAAGTTTTAAATAAAGAAAGGGGTAAGAGTTGGCCCTTTGAAAAGGTATCATTTGAGCAAAGACTTAAAGGTTGTGAGGAAGAAAACCATTCAGATATACCCGGGAAGAGCAGTTCAGGCAACTAGTATAATAAGGAAACAACTAGTGAGAAGGTCAAGTGGCTTCAAAAAATAGCATGAGTATGGCAAATGAGCCCAGAAGAGTGTGAGCAGGTAGGAGAGGGGAGTGAGAAGAAGTCAAAGAGATCTCAAATCCTGCAGGTCAGTCTGTCTTCTGACTGCCATTTTGAGTGACATGGGACAGGACAGAAAAAGGACAAGATATGGTTTTTATTTTAGAACACTCTGATTGTTGAGAACAGATTATAAGGGACCAAGAATGAAAACAAGGAGACCAGAAAGGAGAATTGCCATAATTAGGGAAGAAATAGTTAAAACCTTGGACTAGGCTATAGCAAGGGATGGGGAAAATGACTAGATTCTATATACATTTGGTGGGGGGTAGGGGTGAGCCAATTGGATATGGGATATGGAAAATAGAAAATGACTTCTGGGATGACTCCAAGTTTTTAGTCTGGGCTGCTGGAAGAATGGCATTGCCATTAACTGAAATAGGGAAATCTGTGTGTGGACCAGGCTGGGAAGGGCTTCCCTGGTGGCTCAGAGGTTAAAGCATCTGCCTGCAATGCAGGAGACCTGGTTTGATCCCTGGGTTGGGAAAAATCCCCTGGAGAAGGAAATGGCAACCTACTCCAGTAGTCTTGCCTAGAGAATCCCATGGACGGAGGAGCCTGGTGGGCTACAGTCCATGGGGTCGCAGAGAGTCGGACACAACTTAGCGACTTCACTGTCGCTGTCACTTTCTTTAAGAGATGAACACTAGACATCCAAGTGGAGGTGTCCACCAGACAGCTGTGTGTACACATTTGAAGTGTGAAAAAGTTCTGGGTTAGGAGTATAAACTGTGGAGTCATCATGAACACATGAATAAAGAGCTCTGGACGATGATGAAACATGTTTTTCTTTCTGTAAGGAATTCTTACATTTTGTAACTGCAGAAACGGCTTCCAAAGAATGTGAATAAGACCACTTATCAAGAAAACAAGTCAAAACCTCTGTAATTCTTTCCATTCCTTCATTTTAAAACATTGTATCTCAAAATGTGGTCTGCAGACAGTGAAGGACAGGGAAGCTGCATGCTGCAGTTCATTAGGTCCCTGAGAGCTGGACATGACTTAGCTACTGAACAAGAACAATATCCCCTGAATCAAAATAAAACTGACTTTTATAATCAGCACACTTAATGATTCACATGCATACTCAAATCCAAAAACCACCCACTCTGTGTGTGCAACTCTGTGGCATGCAGTGTCACTTGGAAATTTCCACTTTCATAACTGGGTTGCACATGATGGGCACAGCCTAGGGAGGGTCACTAGGAACCCCTGATACACAATGCACGGTATAATAGGCTGATACGTGTTGTATGGGATTTATCAATCCTCAATCAAATAAATGTCTGGGCAATATTCTGAATCATTTTCTGCATCATCTCCATAGCAACCTTCAGCCTAGGCCTTTGTGATGGGTCTCTCTTGCTACCAGTTAAAACAACTTTGGTTCCAATAATCATGAGGCTTCATGACAGAAGCTGCTGTTTCTCAGCCATACCTGATCCTCTGGTGTCAACAGTTAGAATCCTGTATTCCTATGATAGTTTTTAAGTTCTTTGTAATCTCAATTTTTTTCTTTTATTATTTTTCACTTACTGATGAAGTTTAAGAACATTACATGACTATATACTATAGTCTAATATAGACTACATACTACAGTCTAATATAGGCTATATACTATAATCTAATGAACTGAAAAGTCCTTATGAAGTACTTGGTTACTTACAGAAACAAACATAGCAGATACTTGAAAGGATTAGCCTGGTACCTTTGGTGGAAATGCAAGTTCCAGGAGATTGTGCAAATCAATTTAACAGGTGTCTTAATTAATCATTTTTAGGCCTAGATTAAGGCCTAAATTCCTAAACTAACGAATATATCTGAAATGTCTGGACCAGGGATGCCATAAACCCAAAGATCTCTTCAAGCAGTTTGTCACAATGTCTGGCAGCTGTGGGCTTCACTTATGCACATTTTCTGCCTGACCGTTTTGGAGACTGAAGTTACCTTTCCTACCCTAGATCAATTGTTCTCATAGGTTTGAGATCCTACAGCTACTCTTTCAATCTCCTATGTCAAAAAGAAAAAGAAAAAAGCCACCTGACTCATGCTATGGAGAATCTGGTATTAGAGAATCTTTAGAAAGTTTTGTGTGTGTGTGTGCTAAGTCACTTTAGGCGTGTCCAGCTCTTTGTGACACTATTGACTGTAGCCCACCAGGCTCCTCTGTCCATGAGACTTCCCAGGCAAGAATACTGGAGTGGGTTGCCATGCTCTCCTCCAGGGGATCTTCCTGACCCAGGTATCAAACCTGTGTCTCTTATGATTCCTGCATTGGCAGGCAGATTCTTAACCTGCTAGCGCCACCTGGGAAGCCCAGAAAGTACTTAGACCACTTTTTAAATGATAAAACCCAAATGTGTGGCATCTGGATGGGCTTCCCTGGTGGCTCAGATGGTAAAGAATCTGCCTGCAATGCAGAAGACCAGGGATCAATCCCTGTGTTGGGAATTCTCTGGAGAAGGAAATGGCAACCCACTTCAATATTCTTGCCTGGAGAATCCCACGGACAGAGGAGCCTGGCAGGCTACGCCATAGGGTTGCAAAGAGCCAGATATCTCCAGTGGTATCTGGAGGGCTTAGTTTATAAAACCCTATGTATTTCTGACTTCAGTTCTGCTTGACAAAAGGTTTGTGTTTTAAATTATAGTTGTCACTTTCATTTGTCTCGTTTCTAGACTAATATCATACTATGTTTTTATGATTTTTTTGTACAAAACACTATTAAGTTTGATTGATAGGTACACTTAAATTCAGCACTTAAATCTAGTGTAGAGAGACTGAAAATCCAGAACTGAAACTGGAAACCATAAGGAACTATAATTATGTGCTTATGGGAGAGCCCAAGTCTAAGGTCACTGGCCTGTGAAAGAAAGTGAAAGTGAAGTCGCTCAGTCGTGTCTGACTCTTTGCGACCCTGTGGACTGTAGCCTACCATGCTCCTCTGTCCGTGGGATTCTCCAGGCAAGAATACTGGAGTGGGTTGCCATTTCCTTTTCCAGGAGATCTTCCCAACACAGGGATCAAACCTGGGTCTGCTGCATTGTAGGCAGAAGCTTTACCATCTGTAACATCTCCCAAATGGGCTCAGACCAGACATTTGTCACCCAAAGAGGACAGGACCCAGGAGGTGCAGAGTCAGAAAATGCCAACTCTGATGACCAACTGGCACCGCTCCCTGTCCTAAGTACCTAGACCCTGGTCCTGGTGGAGGAAAGCACATGGAGGCCCCAGTCAGACATTAGTTGGGAAGTCACTCCTCTTCTCTGAATGTAAACCAGAAGGAGCAGCAGCATCAAATAAGGAAACATTCACTTTCCCTAATTAAACTCATGAGCTATGACTCTTGACAGGCAGCAAGTTTGTAAGTTATGTCATTAAAAATTGTTTTTCCACTGCTTACTATTAAACAGGTCAACAAGGACTGCATATATATTCGGCTACCCCTTAAACTTTTATCCTCCACTATGTTTAAATGGAGGCTTCCCTGGGTGCGTAAAAGAATCTGCCTGCAATGTTGGAGACCTGGGTTCGATCCCTAGGTTGGGAAGATCCCCTGGAGAAGGAAATGGCAACCCAGCCCAGTGTTCTTGCCTGGAGAATCTCTTGGGCAGAGATGCCTGGTGGGCTGCAGTTCACGGGGTCACACAGAGTCGGACACGACTGAGTGACTAACATTTTTTAATTTAGATGTTACTGCATTCAGATCTTGTTTCCTCCTGGGAGGTGTTGGATCTTATTTCCAAAATTGTGAGGTAGAGTGTTTCCATTCTTTTTCTACACAAGATAAGTAGGAAGCACTTGGTCATGAAAAATACTGAGACCAGTATGGAGCATATTGGGAGCGAATACGTGTGCCAGGGTACATCACAGTTTCTGGGAAACCCTTTTTATACCCCATTGGTATGGTGGCATTTTGTCTTTTCAGTTAAAGTAACAGTTCTTATGGGGCCTTCCCAATGGCTCAGTGGTGACGAATCTGCCTGCCAATGCAGGGAGACGAAGGAGATACAGATACAATTCCTGGATCGGGAAGATTCCCTGGAGTAGGAAATAGCAACTTTCTCCAGTATTCTTGCCTGAAAGAATCCCATGGACAGAGGAGCCTGGAGGGCTACTGTCCAAAGGGTCACAAAGAGTCAGACACAACTGAGCATGCACACAATGCCAATGCCTTCAGTCCCTACACTGCAGGCAACCTGTTGTCTTTTGTTCTGTTACATTAGGCAGTCACTAAGTATCTGTTTATCGTAATCAATGCAAACCAGAAAGGAAAAATAAAGCTATCCTATCATGTGTCCATTTCCAAGCCTGCAAACAGCAGGAGAAGCTGTCCTGGAAGTTTGGTAGAAGAGCTGCAGTGTGTGGTTTACCTATAAGGCTAACCTGGGAGCTGTAAACAGGCAGAAAAATATAATGCAACAAAATGTTCTCAACACTTATTTACTTAGAAGAAATTGTGATGTACAAGTTATCCATAGTGTCTGCTAAATTGTCTGTTATTAAACATGTTGCCAAGGAAATAAATCCTTTTGTTGCATATTCTGAGAAAACAATTTTAAACAAGATGCCAAGAGGAAGAAAAGAAAAGGGAAAGAATATTTGGCAAAACATCCTCGTTAAAATGGCAACTGCCATGTCCCCTCTACTTTATAGCTATTTAAAGATGATGGCGACAACAAAAACTAATAGTCCCTAAATATTTCAAACTATATATTTATATGTAGAATTATGCAATATTGCCTTATTCAGCAATACTCTTTACAACAGCTATGTATGGCAATTCAGAGAAATTCCTCAAAGGGATGTCTAACGGCTCTAGCAAAAACTAAGAAAATAACTGACTTCCTCCACAGGAATATTTTTAATAAATCAATCAGGATAAACTAGTTGACTGTGAACCTGGCTAACAATATTCTGTGTTTACTGGAAATACAGATGAAATGCTTCAAGCCATGGGGAGAAAGATGGGCAGTTAGACTCTCTCTCTGAGAACCCATAAGAAGCAGAAACAAAAGCTAACATACAGCAACATCATTACCATCTTCAGGCCTGCCAAGGATGGATGCAGTCAGAGGCTGTTGTCAGGCTTCCCTCTCTGGGTCCTGCCTCCTTGACCTTCTCCCTGGCCCATGATGCCCTTCCATTATCATCAACCATCACTCTCCAAAGTCCAGGCTTGCATCATTTCTCCCTTGAATTCAGGCAGCTATTTCCTACCTGTCTGGACTCCCTGCCTCCAATCCCCTTCTGCTTGGCTGCCGGGAGACTGAACTTTCCATCAGTCTTCAGCCTTAACTCACACCACTCCTCCAGGCCTGTAGCTCCTGGAGAGCAGGAACACTGTCTTTCTCACTCTTCTGTCTCCAGTGCTGGCATAGCTCCTGGCAAACAGTACGTCTTCAGTAACTGTTGGTCAAATAGAGAACAAAGTGATAAGCAAACCCCTCCCCAAGCTGGCCCCCTGATCATCACAGTCTCATTTCCCGCTAGCCCTGCAAATGTCCCAGCCATTCTGAACTGCTCTGTCTTCCCAAACACATCATGCATGTTCACATTTCCAACCTTCGATGAAGCTGCTCTCTATTTAATATTCCTCACCCATCTCTGTCCTGTCACCGCCTAACTCACCTGGTGACGTTCAGACTGATACGCACTAAATGAATGAATGAACTCACGACTCTCAGAAGCACCTGGCCTCTCCTCCTGCATCACTGGCAGGGCTTCCTGTCAACGCTGTTCTCTGTGTCTCACTTCTTCCTGTCAACAGTCATATCCCACCACATCCTCACATTAACTAAAACAAGCTCTGCGATCCTGAACCAGACTCAGTTTTCTTATTCGTTTAAAAATGTGCTCAAGAGACAGATTCTAGAGCGATGTCAGCTTGGGTCTAATGTTTCTAACACTTTCATTCTTATTTCTCCCACTTTATGATGGAAGATCTGGAAATGAGAAAGTATATCATATGTTCTGGAAACAGAAGAAACTGTGTGTAAGGAGCAGCAGCAGGAAAGGCAACCGTAAAAGGGACGTTTGGGCTGGATTAAGAATATGTCCATTAGTCATACTTCATTCCATATCACTTAACAAGAAAAAATAGCTAATGAGGAAATAGATGTGTGTGTGTGCATGCGTACACACATGTGTATGCATGTGCTTGCACGTGTGTGTGAAAGACACAGACAATCCCATCTGAGACATTTAGCTCCCAAGGAAACTGAGCTGAGCAGCCAGTGGAGGGTGTGTACCTCTGGAATCTTTTTACAACTCCAGCAGAACTCAGTCACTGCAGAGAAAACGGGCTTCTTCAGGCAAGGCTGGTGCAATGCAGAGATTGCCTGAAGAAGAACCAGAGCTAGAGACCTAAACCTCCCAAGAACTGAGAATCATGCTGCTCAAAGAGCCCCCAAATCCTGCTTCATCTTGATCCAATCCCAGCAGCTGACACGAGCAAGCAAAGATCATATCTGAATAGGTGGCTCCTACTAAGGCAGATTTAATGGGGGAGAAATGACAATGCTTGAGTAGATCCATTTAAAGGGAAGAAATACGCTTCAACATCAGTCTATTTAGTGACTATTGAAGGAAAAGAACTATGCTCCAAGAACTCTATGCCAGGCCAGAATATCATTTAATGGAAGCTGATGAGTCCTCTCATTGGTGAGTCCCCTCCCCTCTCCTCACTTTGCCTGCACCTGAGTTGAGTAATAAACCTGTAAATTACCTGTTATCATGGATCTGGCATGAATATCTTTAAAGGAGGAAAGAGCAAGCCCAGCAGTGAGAAGTGTCAAACCACAAAGCAGGTCAAAGAAGAGCATTTTTAAACATAAAAAGATTCAGAATTTATACCACCTATCCATATTTTCTGAAGAAATCGTGCTAAAGCATAAGAAACAATGGTGATCCATGAATCCAGTAAAATCCATAGTTATATCAAAATACATGGTGGTATTATGTTTACATTATAAGAGACAGCCCACTTCTCAAGAGGCAGAATGGAAACCAAAAGGGTGAATAATATCTTCAAAGTCCTGAGAGAAGGTAACTATTGATTTATACTTGCATATCCAACTAAACTGTTTTTCTTTAACTAGGACATTTTCAGATAAACAAAAACTGCAAGAGTTTGCCATCAGGAAAACTTAATGAAGGAATCTTATAAGAATATACTTCAGGAAGAGAGAAAATAATCCTAAAAGAATTTTAAGAAACAAGAAGGGAAAACGAGCAAAGATATTTGTAAATATCTAAACAAATTGTTAAATCTAGATATATTATCTGTAACTATAATAATGTTTAATCTAAAAGTTTAAAAAAGATACAACTAAAATATTAACCAAGAAGAGTAAATAATTTGATGAGAGATGATCAAAGTTCACAACCTTCTATTATTCAGCACAGAGTGTTAAGATACTGATTAACCTTAGACTTCTTGAAGTTAAATATAAATGGAAAAATCCAGATGCAACCTTGAAATAAAAAAAACATACCTAACTTCTAAACAATTAGAAAAAGGAATGAAAGAAAAAATAACTATTCAAAATAAGAAAGAGAAAATGACAAATAAAAAGCAAGAAGACCATTAAAACAAATCCAAATATACTCTAAATTCCATTGAATGTTTTTCAATATTTATTTATTTGACTGCTCCAGGTCTTATAGCATGTGGGATCTTCAGATGCAGTGTACAAATTCCTAGTTGTTGTACGTGGGATTTACTAATTCTCTTGATCAGTAATCGAACACCAGCCCCCTGCATGTGGAGCGGGGAGTCTTAGCCACTGGATCACCAAGGAAATCCTGCACTGAACGTTAATGAATAAAGCTTCTCAGTTAAAAGAGATTGTCAGGTGGATTTTTTCCAGCTATCAACTACTCACAAGAAGCATGCCTAAATAATGAAGACACAGGAAAGTTAAATATAAAAGGAAAAATATATTTTTATTTCAGGAAAATACAGATAACTGAATGAAAATCAAAGTACCATAAATTCTGTGAGACGTAATAAAAGTATTACTTGAAGGGAAAGGTACAGCTTTAAATACTTACTTATCTTTTTTAAAAATCTGAAAATTAGGAACTTAACTTGAACTAGGGACATCCCTCGTGGCTCAGCTGGTAGAGAATCCACCTGCAATGAGGGAAACCTGGGTTCGATCCCTGGGTCAGGAAGATCCCTTGGAGAAGGGAAAGGCTACCCACTCCAACTGAAGTCAGATTGATTATATTCTTTGCAGCCAAAGATGGAGAAGCTTTATACACTCACCAAAAACAAGACTGGGAGCTGACTATGGCTCAGATTATGAACTCCTTGTTGCCAAATTCAGACTTAAATTGAAGAAAGTAGGGAAAACCACTAGACCTTTCAGATATGACCTAAATCAAATCCCTTACAACTATACAGTGGAAGCGACAAATAGATTCAAGGGATTAGATCTGACAGACAGAGTGCCTGAAGAACTATGGACTGAGGTTCATGACATTGTACAGGAGGCAGTGATCAAGACCATCCCCAAGAAAAAGAAATGCAAAAAGGCAAAATGGTTGTCTGAGGAGGACTTACAAACAGCTATGAAAAGAAGAGAAGTGAAAGGCAAAGGAGAAAAGGAAAGATATATACCCATTTGAATGCAGAGTTCCAAAGAATAGCAAGATGAGATAAGAAAGCCTTCCTCAGTGATCAATGCAAAGAAATAGAGGAAAACAATAGAATGGGAAAGACTAGAGATCTCTTCATGAAAATTAGAGATACGAAGGGAACACTTCATGCAAAGATGGGCTCAATAAAGGACAGAAATGGTATGGACCTAACAGAAACAGAAGATATTAAGAGGAGGTGTCAAGAATACACAGAAGAACTGTACAAAAAATCTTCATGACCCGGATAATCACGATGGTGTGATCACTCACCAAGAGCCAGACACTGTGGAATGCAAAGTCAAGTGGGCATTAGGAAGCACCAGTACGAACAAAGCTAGTGGAGGTGATGGAATTCCAGTTGAGCTATTTCAAATCCTGAAAGATGATGCTGTGAAAGTGCTGCACCCAATATGCCAGCAAATTTGGAAAACTCAGCAGTGGCCACAGGACTGGAAAAGGTCAGTTTTCATTCCAATCCCAAAGAAAGGCAATGCCAAAAAATGCTCAAACTACCGCACAGTTGCACTCATCTCACATGCTAGCAAAGTAATGCTCAAAATTCTCCAAGCCATGCTTCAACAGTACATGAACTGTAACCTTCCAGATGTTCAAGCTGGATTTAGAAAAGGCAGAGGAACCAGAGATCAAATTGCCAACATCCGCTGGATCATCAAAAAAGCAAGAGAGTTCCAAAAAAATCTACTTCTGCTTTATTGATTATGCCAAAGCCTTTGACTGTGTGGATCACAATAAACTGTGGGAAATTCTTAAAGAGAGGAGAATACCAGACCACCTGACCTGCCTTCTGAGAAATGTGTATGCAGGTCAGGAAGCAACAGTTAGAACTGGACATGGAACAACAGACTGGTTCCAAATAGGGAAAGGAGTACGTCAAGGCTGTATATTGTCACCCTGCTTATTTAACTTATATGCAGAGTACAGCATGAGAAACACTGGGCTAGATAAAGCACAAGCTGGAGTCAAGATTGCCGGGAGAAATATCAATAACCTCAGATATGCAGATGACACCACCCTTATGGCAGAAAGCAAAGAACCATAGAGCCTCTTGAGGAAGGTGAAAAAGTTGACTTAAAACTCAGCATCCAGAAAACTAAGATCATGGCATCCAGTCCCATCACTTCATGACAAATTGATGGGGAAAAAGTGGAAAGAATGACAGACTTTATTTTGGGGGGCTCCAAAATCACTGCAGATGGTGACTGCAGACATGAAATTAAGACACTTGCTCCTTGGAAGAAAAGCTATGACCAACCTAGACAGCTTATTAAAGAGCAGAGACATTACGTTGCCAACAAAGGTCCATCTAATCAAAGCTATGGTTTTTCCAGTAGTCATGTATGGATGTGAGAGTTGCACTACATAGAAAGCTGAGTGCTGAAAAATTGATGTTTTTGATCTGTGGTATTGGAGAAGACTCTTGAGAGTCCCTTGGACTGCAAGGATATTCAACTAGTCCATCCTAAAGGAAATCAGTCCTGAATATTCATTGGAAGGACTGATGCTGAAGCTGAAACTCAAATACTTTGGCCACCTGATGCGAAGAACTGACTCATCAGAAAAGACTCTGATGCTGGATAAAATTGAAGGCAGGAGGAGAAGGGGACAGAGGATGAGATGGTTGGATGGCATCACTGACTCAATGGACGTGAGTTTGAGTAGGCTCGGGAGTTGGTGATGGACAGGGAGGCCTGGCATGCTGCAGTCCATGGGGTCACATAGAGTCAGACATGACTGAACGACTGAACTGAACTGAAGTTGAACTAGAGATGTTTTCTTAAAAACAGAACAATACCATCTAAGTTGAAGAAAGATGAATAAAAGAGCAAAAATTGATAGGATGAAAATAAAGATAAACTGGAGAGTATCAATCAAGTCAAAAACTAGATGTGTGCAAAAACTAAATAGAAAATCCTCTGGTAAGACTGATCAAGAATAAAGAGAGAATATGACAAAAAATATTAGGAGTGAGGCAACAGACATAACTTTAGATAAAGAGGAGAATATTTGAGAGGCTCTTATGAAAATTTTATGCCAATAAATTGGAAAAATTAAAATAAATAGACAAATTTCTAGAAATATGTATCTTACCAAAGCTGTTTTGAGGAGAAGAAAAATGACTCCACTCATAAAAAAGAATCAGAACTTTAAAATCTCTTCACAGAGAAAACATTGCTGCTAAGTCTCTTTGGTCGTGTCTGACTCTGTGTGACCCCATAGACGGCAGCCCAACAGGCTCCTCTGTCCCTGGGATTCTCCAGGCAAGAACACTGGAGTGGGTTGCCATTTCCTTCTCCAATGCATATAAGTGAAAAGTGAAAGTGAAGTCGCTCAGTTGTGTCCGACTCTTTGCGACCCCATGGACTACAGCCTACCAGGCCCCTCCGTCCATGGGATTCTCCAGGCAAGAGTACTGGAGTGGGTTGCCATTGCCTTCTTCGAGAAAACACTAAGCCTACATAATTTTATATGTGAATCCTACCAAGCTTTCAAGTAATCAGATATATCAATCTTATACAAACTCTACTAGAGATGAGAAAAAGAGGAATTCTCCCCAGTGTAGCCAATAATGCCAATGAAACTAAAAATAGAAGTACCATATGACCCAGCCATTCCACTTCTGAGTATCCAAAGGGAACAAAACCCTAACTTGAAAAGATTCTCTGTACCCTCATGTTCATTGCATCATTATTTACATTAAGCCACAATAAGGAAACAATCTAAGTGTCCATCAATGTATAAATGGATTTTTTAAATGTGCTATGTATATAGATATAATGAAATATTATTCAGCAAAAAAAAAAGAATGAAATTTCACCATTTGCAACTACACAGATGGAGCTTTAAGGCATCATGCTAAGTAAAATAAGTCAGACATAGGAAGACAAATACCACATGACCCACATATTTCAAATCTAAAAAAAAAAATTACCAAAAAATCCAAAACTCATAGACTCAGAGAGCAAAGTAGTAGTGAGGTGGTGGGGCAGGGGGCAGCATAAAATGAGTATACTAGTAATATCTACCTCCTAGGCCCACTGTGAAAATTTATAATCATTGCTTGAAACATTGTACTTGCTCCGTAAAATACTGGCTACATGTCTTTACTCAAATCACTACCATCTACTGGAGGGTACCATCTTCCTCCTCCCATCTACTTAAACTCTACCCTGGCTCAAAGGCCAACTCAAGTTATTCTTACATAAATATTTTCACCAATTACTCCCTTCATTATCTCCCTCCTCTACAATACATAGTTCTCAACCATGTAGGTGAGGAGTAGAGAGTCACAGAGGTTTTAGAGAATCTGACGGGGATAAAAAAGTTCCTATTCATTAAGGTGCAGACACATATTCACACGTGTTTGCACCAACCACCAAGGGATTCATGTCCCCCTGAAGTTCACCCAATTAAGAATCTCTGTCTTCAAGTCTGTTTCCCCGTCACCCACACTTCTCTCTTGAGGCTGTATTAACAAAAGCACAATGCTACACGAAGCTAGAAGGGGCATGGAGAGAAGCTAGCGAAGCTCGAGTCAGAGGTAGAGAAACTGACAAAGAGAAGTGAAGTGACTCACCAAGCCACGCACAACTATGAGGTAGGGAAATGGAGTCAGAACCTGTCTCCTGACACCTCACAAGGGTTCTTTGCAAAAGTGTGTTTGAATAACTTGTCTTCCACTCACAGAACTCTAAAACAGAGAAATGATGTTAGCTCATTTTTCAGATGGGATGATGAACCCTTGGGGAATTTGTCCCCAGGTAATCAGACCAG
Source organism: Nanger dama (assembly GCA_917880005.1). NCBI lineage: Eukaryota > Metazoa > Chordata > Mammalia > Artiodactyla > Bovidae > Nanger > Nanger dama. The sequence goes on from CAKJTW010000066.1 coordinate 6,193,959, forward strand.
AAATCACCAAGACACATTCTTTGAATAATTACTAAACAAATCAGAAATATTATTATATTCTACAGGAATACTTTATTTTATAGTATTTTCCAGATAACAGTGTTTGTTTTGTTTTGTTTTTACCACTTGAAAGGTTTGTGGCAATACTGAATTACCAGATGATGGTTAGCATTTTTTAGCCATAAGTTATTTTTTAATTTAGGTATGCACATTGATTTTTTTTTTTTTTTGCTCAGTGGTTAAGAATCTGCCTGCCAATGCAAGAGATGCAGGAGATATGGGTTCTATCCCAGATTCGGGAAGATCCTCTGGAGGAGGAAATGGCAACCCACTCCAGTATTCTTGCCTGGAAAATCCCACAGATAGAGGAGCCTGGTGGGCTACAGTCCACGAGGTTGCAAAGAGTTGGACAAAACTTTGAGACTGAACTCACACACACATACTGATTTTTTTTAAAACATAATGCTACTGTACACTTAACACTAAAGTATTATGTAAACATATTTTATATGCACTGGGAAACAAAAAAAAATCAGATGACTTGCTTTATTGCAATATTCACTTTCTTTGCAGCGGGTTAGAACAAAAACTATACTCTCTCCGCATGGGATGTGCCTCTGCTTTCCCTTCCTTGTGTTGAAATTCTCTGACTAGCTTTCTCTACAACACAAAACACAAAACTGCCCTGATTTTATTATTTGAGGGAGTTAACTTTGCAGCTTTCTCTAAAACTTTTCTATAATTGTAATAATCAAAGAATAGTATCACTTCTAGATCCTGGGCCAGAAAAGATAGAAATAAAGCCAATCTACCATAATCTCTCATTCCCAGACCTGACCTCATAATATAAATATCTTAAAAATATTTTAAAATATATCTTCTATCTTCTTCCCTATAAGACATTTTTCCAGAACAGATAACAAATAGTAAAACAGTATATACTCTGCTCATTCTCTATCCTGCCTTAGAGTTCTCAAAGAAGTTTAATGATAAGCAGAAGGAAAAAAAAAAAAAGGAAAAGCATCATGAAAAGCCTACAAAACACAATAATCAACCTCCACATTATTAAAAACTGATTAGCACTTGTATAGTCACAGTCTCCTTGTGCGCACAGGAAGCTGTTTCACTATGTGGAGTCATACAACCAGCCTAGGAAATACATAAATGACTCAGGAAGAGGGGGAGGTTGGTAAACGGATACATCTGTCAAAAAATTCAATCAATAACCAAAAGAGAAAATGCTTTATAAGAAAGTAATATTGGAGCATCGGAAGAGTATAGCTTTTCTTCTATAGTTTTTTTTTTTTAACTTTGTCTCATTTTAATTTTTTTTTAAGAATGGCTTTCTTTCTTTTGTTCTTATTATTCTTTTGGCCTAGCTACATAGCATGTGGGATCTTAGCTTCCTGAGCAGGGATTGAATTCAGGCTCCCTACATTGGCAGTGTGGAGTTTTAATCACTGGACCACCAAGGAGGTCCCCCAAAACACAGCTTTTTAACAAAAGAAAAGGATCATAGAGATGAATTGTAAAGGCCACCTAGTCAAACCCTTCATTTTCCAGATGAATAAACTGAAGTCTGAGACTTAAAGCCTAATCCACAGGTTTTCTAGAGAAGGAAACCCAGGACCCACCATAGGAAAGGAGATTCAACAGCTGAAACCCACACTGTCTTGGATAATGAGGCAGTTGAAATGCCTGGAAAATGTCAGGAACATTATCTATACGTTTGCAATAATGACTCCTAATTGGGCCTTCGGAAGAGTCCACACACCTCAAGCAACTGGGTCTTCTGTGTCACCAGGCACCCCAGGAGCTGGCCGAGACTGCCATGCACTCTTGGGGGTGCTGACAAGGACACAATCACACACCTATTTGCCACTAAGAGATCCTTTGCTTTGCTGTCTTCCTCTGGAAGTAAAAACACTTAAAGAAATAAAAGTGTGGGCTACAGAGCTTACCGTATGTGGGGTCATAGTTTTAGTTTTCTGTTTGTTGCTTTCATTTTTCACAGACATGTTGTACAAATAGAGAAACAATTTGTTTCTGTACAAATTGTTTAGAAACACTTTTGGCTAAGAGGGCCAAGAATTAATGTTTGCTTGGTATAGGACTAACTTCCCTGTGCATTCTTGATATTGCTCGTACGGGAAATTTAGAAGAAAATTTTGATGGGCAGATCAATATATGTTCACACATGGTCTATGACTGCAAAGACAAGTTGAAGACTGGGTAGCAATGCAGTTGCTTTTGTTAGGGGGAAGGAATTCAGGACTTAGTTACCTGATGTGGAGTAAATCCACTCTCAAGTTATTTACAAAAATTATTCAGATTTCATTAACTGAAAAAAATATTTCTTACTCATTGCAATTTTACTTTTGTAACTTTAACAGAGAATGATAGTTTAATAAATGGATCTAAATTTTCCGTTTTTGAATTCTTAAAGTACAAATATCTATAAAATTCTGGAACTTCAGTTTTCCTTTTTATCTCACTCTTTCATTCTATATTGAACTCTAAATCTCAAACCAATTTTATTCCTAGATTTAATGATGCAGTAATGAATGAAAACTATCAGCCAGCGGTGCTTACTTATCTTACAGGTGATAATAAGATTTTGGCAAATGCAATTTTACAGAGAACAAAACAACTTAAGTCAGTTCTAAAATGCTACCGTCATTTTTACTATCCTGAAATCCACAGTTCCTTCTAGGCAATAGCATAATGTTCAGTCTGCTTCTACACTAACCACACAAAACCATAGATTTTTTGTGTGGGTTTCTGATTAAACTGAACTACATGAATATACAGATTTTTATCTATGATTAAGAAAATTTCAAAATTAAATTTTCCCCTCAAGTACCTCTAAATTAAATTATAAATCCATTAAAAGAAAAGAAAAGAAAATGAACCTTGTGGAAATAATGTGTTTTAAGAGTCTTTTCCTGCTATTGTATCAAATTACTGGAACATTGAATTTCCTCCACAAAAATACTCAAAATAACTCTGCTCACAGCAGGACTAGAGAATGGTTGGATCATTCCCCATGATTTCTGCTACCAAAAGGGGCAACTGAGAAATGTTTAGAAAGGAAATCTGAGTTTATCAAAAGAATGAAGAAATTGCTTACGAAAATGTTTTACTGACCATCTAGTTATGTTTTGAGTGAACAAGAAAGGTACTACCTTCCCATCTTTAACCCTCCTGTCCATGGCTGCCAGGAGGGGAATCTCCCTAATAGGTTCACTTTTGTTATTGTTTCTCAACGTTGCTACAAAAATAAAACCATTGCTTTTTCTTTCCTGTCCCTCATCTTTGCCTTTCTTGAGAGAAGTAAGGAAGGCTCTGCTGCTGCTGCTGCTGCTGCTAAGTCGCTTCAGTCTCTGTGTGACCCCATAGACGGCAGCCCACCAGGCTCCCCGTCCCTGGGATTCTCCAGGCAAGAACACTGGAGTGGGTTGCCATTTCCTTGTCCAATGCATGAAAATGGAAAGTGAAGTCGCTCAGTCGGGTCCTGACTCTCAGCAACCCCATGGACTGCAGCCCACCAGGCTCCTCCGTCCATGGGATTTTCCAGGCAAGAATATTGGAGTGGGGTGCCATTGCCTTCTAGAAAATAGCTAAGATGGAAACTAGGATAGGGAAGAAGTATCTGGAAAACAAGTAAAAGGAGCAGTCTCATGCCATGTGAGTAAAAAGAGTAGTTTGGGGTCAGATCATTGACATCCAAGACCAAGAACAAGATAGAGGAGTTTTTGAGGAGAAGAGTGATTTGGCTAAATCTGTGAAAGATAAATCCTCCAGATGAGCTCTAAGAGAGCACAGAGGCAGGAAACTGCTAGGATGTTCCAGGATGGGTCTAGACTCTGGGTACTAGTCAAGGTCCTGGCAGGAAACAGGTCGCAGTTGGGCCGGGGAATTTCAGATTAACAAAGGGAATATTACAACAATGTGGACATGGCTTAAGGAAATTCACAAAGAATAGGACCACAGTGGTAAAAGCCTTAACCACTCCTAGGCCTGCAAAGCAATTAGAGGAGCTGGGAGAGGTGCCTGCATGTGGACAGATGCCTGACTGGAGCTATGGCCTTTCAGTTAGTAATCAGCCAACCCACACCAGTCTGCAGAGGGCTAGGGACAAGCAGGGTAGCATGGCTGAGCGGTCTAAGGTACTGGGTTAAGGCTCCAGTCTCTTTGGGGGCGTGGGGTCAAATTCCATTGCTGCTAGATTGTCTGGGAAATTCCACAGACAGAGAAGCCTGGCAGGCTACATAGTTCATGGGCTCTCAAAGATTCGGACAGGACTGAGCATGCAAGGGAGAAACAGGCCTTCAGCCTTTTCTCTTCACTTCTGATCTGTCACTGCCTCCTGCTGGTTATGTGCAGAAGCCAGAGCAGAGAGCAAAGTGGAGAAAGTATCTGGAGAAATAAAGAGTTCCAGTCTAGGGTAAGGTCGTGAGGATGAGAAAGGAATAATACAGAGACAAATTTTAATAGACTGACTGGATTCATTTATTTATTTTTATTTTTTGGCTGTGGTGGGTCTTCATTGCTTTGCTTGGGCTTCTCCCACTGCAGAGAGTGAGGGCTGCTTTTCTTTGCAGTCCTCAAGTTTCTCATTAGAGTGGCTTCTCTTGTTGCAGAGCACGGGCTCCAGTTGCAGCTCACAGGCTCTAGAGCTTGGGTTCAGTAGCTGTGGCACACGGGCTTAGTTCCTCTGCTGCATGTGGGATCTTCCCTGACTGAGGATTGAATCTGTGTCCCTTGCATTGCAAGACAGATTCTTGACCACTGGACCACCAGGGAAGCCCAACAGACTGGCTGAATTTAGAGATGGAAAGAGAAAGGCCAAGGATGATATCATAGTTTCAAGCCTTACTAGACTAGAATAGATGATTACATTACTCAGCCTGGTTTTACTCATTGTTGCATTTCCAAAGCCCAGAACAGCGTTTTGGCCATAAAAAACCTTCTATAAACATTTGTTGGAGGGGGGGAAAAAGGTAGTTGGATGGATGATGGAAGCACATTTTCAGGAAGATGATGGGTTATGTAGTCTTAGATATACTGAATTTAGAGTATGGTGGAAGGGCCCAGCAGGTGATCAGAGATTAGTCTAGAGCTCTGAGAAGGAAAGAGGAAAAGATGTGCCTCTAAGAATCACCTGCACAGCAGTAGCAGCTGACACAATGAGAGTGGATGAAATGGCACTGAGAGTAGGTATACAGAGAAAAGAAGAGGCGTCTAATGACCGAACTTGGGATCTAGCTGCATTATGGGACAAAGAAGCAAAGACCAGCAAGAGGAAAAGATAGTATGTACAACCATTCGCCCTACGATTATAGCATATTCACGTATATCTGCACATCCCTGGCAGGCGCTCTCTTTCTTAACACTGCACAGTCTTACACAACATAAACATGATCCAAATGTGAGCTGCCTCAATAAGATTAATATTTCTTAAAGCTCCAAATCTTGGTCTTACTAGTTTTGCTTACCTTGACTAGAACAACCAACATTAATCCTTTTTAATTTAGAAACTAGGCTTATTCTTTCAAACAAGCGTGCATTGAATACCTGTTATGTATCCAGTGCTAGGCTCAGCAAAGTGAAAGTAAAAATCAATTTCCAGGCATCAAGGAAATTAAAATTTACTTGGATTATAAAGAAACATAAAACAATTCAAGTTCAATGAAGAGTTGACCTATATGATTCGAACCAAATAGCATTTCATCCAGTGAGAATTCTTAACCATTCAACGTCTATCTACACTTGCTCTTTTTTTCCCTAACTCAAAAGACTGACAAAAGAGCTCTATTCTACATAGCTGTACTTCCTGTTAAAGGCTTAATCATGCCATATTGTAAGTTTCTCTTAACCTTTCTTTCTTCTCCACTGTTCCATAAGGTCTCAGTAATCTTTGCAGCTAGTGCCTCAAACATGGTAGTCATTCAAATGTTTGTTAAATGAATGAATGAATCTAAGCCAAGCCCAGAATAGTTATATCAGTGTCCTCAACACTCTCTTATAGCAAACCCCAAGAGCTTTAAGGTCCAAGGAAGTTACCTAATAAGACCTATGACCTGGCCTCAGTCCCATGGGATGATTGGTATTAAGGTGTTGAGTGTTAAGGCAAACACTCAGAAAATCCCCACCAAATCCTAAAATGCTTTTAAAAAAGAGGAAGAAAGAATATTAGAGCCAACTTCCAGAGGCATAAATTGCGGTCACAAAATGTTTGCTGAGTGAATGAACAGAGCAGAGCTGAGAAAAGTCAATCAGCTCAAGAAGAGCCCAAACTTAGGGAGCAAATGTGACAGGTGTGTGTCTAAAGCCCTCTTTAACAGACACTCAAGTGAATCTATTTCTTAATTGCTATAATGTCCATTTTTATGGGTTAATTCTTCAGCCTACCCCTACTTCACTACTCCCAGTGAAGTGAAAGTCACTCAGTCGTGTCCAACTCTTTGCAACCCCATGGACTATATGGTCTGTGGAACTCTTTAGGCCAGAATACTGGAGTGGGTAGCCTTTCCCTTCTCCAGGGGATCTTCCCAACCTAACCTACTCCCAACTTCCCATTAAAGGAAAACAAAATCTGTCAACCACACAATCAGCAGTGCCTCCCACAACTGACTACACCTATGGCTTCCCTGGTGGCTCAGATGGTAAAGAAGGTGCCTGTAATGCAGGAGACCTGGGTTCAATCCCTAGGTCTAGAAGTTCCCCTGGAGAAGGAAATGGCAACCCACTACAGAATTCTTCCTTGGAGAAGTCTATGAACAGAGAAGCCCAGCAGGCTACAGTCCATGGGGTCTCAAAGAATTGGATTCAACTGAGCGACCAACACTTTGACTTTCATGGCTTCCCCGGAGGCTCAGATGGTAAAGAAGCTGCCTGTTGTGTGAACCCAGACCCTAGTTCGATCCCTGGGTTGGGAAGATGCCCTGGAGAAGGGAATGGCAACTCACTCCAGTATTCTTGCCTGGAGAATTCCATGGACAGAGGTCCATGGAGTCACAAAAAGTTGGAGATCACTGAGCAACTAACCCCTTTCATTTCCATTCATCACTAAGATATTTTGTTAAAATGAAGGTTCTGAGTCATAACATCTGGGCTAAGGCCAGAGATTCTGCATTTCTAACAAGCTCCCAGATGCTGCTGTACTGCTGGTCAACAGACCACACTTTTTCGAGTATCAAGAGTCTGGAAAACACTGTAGAGAATATGTATGTAGTCTTAGAGCCAGAGTTTAGATCTCTCCTGCTCCCACACTTCCTGGCTGTATAACCTTAGACAAGTCATTTTACTTCTCTGAGCTTGCTTCTGTCATCAGTGGAATATAGTGAATAACAACAGCCAACACTTATTGAATGCTTACAATGTACCAGGAACTAATGATTCATATTCATCAACTTATGAATAGGACTCAAGTTAAACAATCTGACCAATGTGGGTACAAGAAACCCAGATCTTATTCTAGGTAGCTTGATTCAAGAACCTGGTGTTTAATCACTGTATAAGACTGCCTTTTCAGCAGAGTTCCCAAAGCCATGATGAGAATTAAATAACAACTGGTATTTAGCTCACATTTTATTGAGCACTCATATGCTCAAGACTCCAGTGTAAGCTCCCTTGGGAGCATATTAACTCTATTTTCACAGCAGACCTGGGAGGTAATATTTGCAATCCCATCTTACAGGTTTAATAGGCACAAACAAGTTACACAGCCGAAGGTCAAACACCAGAGCGGTCAAGGTCGGAACCCAGGCGGTCTAACAGCTGAGCCCCCGCGCTCTTCTGCCATCAGGCAGGAGAGGAGGTGACTCCTGGCTCCGGAGACCAGACTTGAGATCGGCAGGACGGGGCACAGCCGCGCCCCTTCAGGACGGCTCCAACCGCCAGACCCGCTCTCTCCCAAAGAAAACCAAGTCTCCGTCTCCACTTAGCTTTCTGTACATCCCCGGGTGAAGTGCCCACACCTGGGGGCACACCAGGAACAGGTGTCAGGGCTCTGGTGAAAATGACTGGCTAAACATCTTGAGAACTGACTTTTCAGTTCAGTTCAGTTCAGTCGGTCAGTCAGTCATGTCCGACTCTTTGCGACCCCATGAATCGCAGCACGCCAGGCCTCCCTGTTCATCACCATCTCTCGGAATTCACTCAGATTCACGTCCATCGAGTCAGTGATGCCATCCAGCCATCTTATCCTCGGTCGTCCCCTTCTCCTCCTGTCCCCAATCCCTCCCGGCATCAAAGTCTTTTCCAATGAGTCAACTCTTCGCATGAGGTGGCCAAAGTACTGGAGTTTCAGCTTTAGCATCATTCCTTTCAAAGAAATCCCAGGGTTCATCTCCAGAATGGACTGGTTGAATCTCCTTGCAGTCCAAGGGACTCTCAAGAGTCTTTTCCAACACCACAGTTCAAAAGCATCAATTCTTCGGCGCTCAGCCTTCTTCACAGTCCAACTCTCACATCCATACATGGCCACAGGAAAAACCATAGCCTTGACTAGACGGACTTTGGTCGGCAAAGTAATGTCTCTGCTTTTGAACGTACTATCTAGGTTGGTCATAACTTTTCTTCCAAGGAGTAAGCGTCTTCTAATTTCATTGACTTTTAATTGAGAACTGACTTTTACACACACTAAAACTAACAGTCGCTCCGGGACCCCCTTAGTCCGCGATCCCCAAACTTGCCCAGCTCGCAAAGGACCACTCCCTCCCGCAGCTGCATCCTGGAAGCCAAGGTCCCAATCAGGCCTCGGAATTCGTAGATTCCGCTCCGCCTACCTCCGGGCTCCACCCCAAAGGCCGCCTCTAATCTCATCTGCTCTCTAACACCGCCCTCTGCCGGCCGTTCCTCGGGTAGCCCGCTCCTTGAGACCCTTCCGGGTGCCCCGGAAGCGGAACTTTCTCTTCCGGGTCGAGCGTCCGGGAAGTCGCACGTGTCTGTAGTGCCGCGGTTTTAACCCTTGTAGGAGACGTGACTGGAACTGTCTCCCAGAGGTAGCGAACCGAACCGTAGCCATGGAGGGCCAGAGCGTGGAGGAGCTGCTGGCAAAGGCGGAGCGGGACGAGGCAGAGAAGCTACAGCGCATCACGGTGCAGAAGGAATTGGAGCTGGAGTTCGACCTGGGTAATTTGCTGGCCTCTGACCGGAATCCCCGACCGGGCTGCGGCACGTGGGACCCACACAGGAGGCCGAGCTGAGGGCCCTGGCGCGGGACAACACGCAGCTGCTCATCAACCAGCTGTGGCAGCTGCCTACCGAGCGTGTGGAGGAGGCGCTGGTGGCACGGCTGCCGGAACCCAGCACTCGCCTGCCGCGCGAGAAGCCGGTGCCCAGGCCGCGGCCGCTTACTCGCTGGCAGCAGTTTGCGCGCCTCAAGGGTATCCGTCCCAAGAAGAAAACCAATCTGGTGTGGGACGAGGTGAGCGGCCAGTGGCGCCGACGTTGGGGCTACCAGCGCGCCCGCGACGACACCAAGGAGTGGCTGATCGAGGTGCCGGGCAATGCCGACCCCATGGAGGACCAGTTCGCCAAGCGGATTCAGGCTAAGAAGGAACGGGTGGCCAAGAACGAACTGAACCGGCTGCGTAACCTGGCCCGCGCGCACAAGATGCAGCTGCCCAGCACGGCCGGCATGCACCCTACTGGACACCAAAGTAAGGGAGGAGCTGGGCCGCGCCATGCAGGTGGCCAAGGTCTCCACTGCCTCTGTAGGGCGCTTCCAGGAGCGCCTGCCCAAGGAGAAGGCGCCCAGGGGCTCTGGCAAGAAGAGGAAGTTTCAGCCTCTTTTCGGGGACTTTGCGGCCGAGAGAAAGAGCCAGTTGGAGATGCTGCGAGTGATGAACAGCAAAAAGCCTCAGTTGGACATTACGAGGGCCACCAATAAGCAGATGAGAGAGGAGGACCAGGAGGAGGCGGCTAAGCGGAGGAAAATGAGTCAGAAGGGCAAGAGAAAGGGGGGCCGACAGGGTCCCGGGGGTAAGAGGAAAGGGGGCACGCCCAGCCAAGGAGGGAAGAGGAAAGGGGGTTTGGGAGGCAAGATGAATTCCGGACCTCCCGGCCTGAGTGGCAAGAGAAAAGGGGGGCAACACCAAGGAGGAAAGAGGAGGAAGTAAATTTCATCCTTGGACCTTCTCCTAAACCGAAAACTACTTAATGCTAAGTTCTAGATACAGTACCCAGGTGCACAAGATTTGGCCACTGCCTTCATTGAACTTGAGGTTAAAGGGCCAGGTTTATCCTCCTCTGAAGATGATATGTAAATGTTGGACTGGACAAATTAATGTATTTCCCACAACCAAAACTCTGACTGGAGATTAAAGGCTGTATTTAAGAACATCTGAATTAGGGGAAAGAATCTGTGAAAACTAGGAATGAGTTTTACTTTTAAACAGCCTTTTTTTCTCTCTCTCTCTTTAAACTTTGGATGGGGTTTAAGGGAGAGACTTAATAGCTGGTTTCTGCATTATTTTGATGACAAGTTTGTGTATTTATCAAAGCATGTGGGAACAGAAAGGTTATATTTTAAGTAAAACCAATGACCTGGATACCTGGTACTGATTATTTTCATTTACTTTCTAGAAAACATAGCAGTTAAATTATGATTTCAGCAAGACCACTTTTATTAGAAAAACTCATCCTGCTTCCGTGTCAGATATAATACTGAAAGTATGTCTCTTTCAAAAACAAAATTTGATGCTTTTCAACACTGAAAACATTAATTTGCTGTAAATGATAAATTTGGGCTTCACTAAATAATGGTAATAAGCCTCAATCTCAGCTTTTTTTTTTTTTTTAATGTTTATTTATTTGGCTGTGCTGGGTCTTAGTTGCAGTATGTGGGATCTAGTTCCCAGACAAGGGATTTAACCCAGGCCCCCTGTATTAGGAGTGTGGAATCCTGGACACTGGACCACCAGGGAAGTCCTAATCCTAATTTTATACTTAAATCTTTATCAGTATTTATGTCCCAGATTTTTTTTTTAAAGCTTCAAGTGGAATCTGTTTGGGGAAGAGAGAAAGAAACCTACAAAATCCTTACTTACAATATTACTACTATCTTTTGATCCATTTGTCAAATTGACCTGCTGCTGCTGCTAAGTCACTTCAGTTGTGTCCAACTCTGTGTGATCCCATAGACGGTTAGCCCACTAGGCTTCCCCGTCCCTGGGATTCTCCAGGCAAGAACATGAGTAGGTTGCCATTTCCTTCTCCGAGGCATGAAAGTGAAAGGGAAGTCGCTCAGTCGTGTCCGACTCTTAGCAACCCACCAGGGGTTGCTAAGGACTGCAGCCCACCAGGCTCCTCCATCCATGGGGTTTTCCAGGCATGAGTACTGGAGTAGGGTGCCATTGCCTTGAGCTGATCTTATTAGCAGGTGAAACATTTACAGTTATCCTGGATGTCTTTCCCTAACAGATTTCAGTAACTCATCTTTGTAAAACTAAATACCTCCTGAAAAGGATTCACAGTATACAGATCTAGAATGAGGGGCTTTTCTGCTGTTGTTATAGCTCTGGGGAGCCACCCTACTCTTAGTTTTTGGTCGGACACCTGATAGGAAATTCAGAGTTTGTCTCATTTTTCCGTTGTTGTCCAATTTTTATATGTTACTTCTAGAAATTGCTATGAAGACGAGATTAATTCCGATTTCATAATAGGTTACTAAAAACCCAGATGTTAAACGTACTGTCTCATACCTTCTGACAAAGCTGAATTGCGCCATCACTGATCATCGTTTCCACTGGGGCCTGGCACTTGGTGCTGTAAGCTCTCCCTTCTCATGTAACCATGGCAAGTTTTATCCGTTGATTAAAAAAGAAAGCAATGGTATCCTGAACACCTTCTTCCAAACCAAACAGTTTATAGAGCATTTAACACCTTTTAAATTCTCAGCTGTCTAGGATTTTTTTGTTGTTTGTTTTGTTTGGGAATTTTTCTGGCTTTTGTTTTGTGACTTGATCTAGCAGTTGCACACATAACTAGTCTTGTTTAAAAAAAAGGGGGTTGCAAAGTTCTTATTTACCGTTAAAACAAATTTAAATGCAGTTGTGTTTATTCTGAAAATACACTTAAGGCAAAAAGAGCATTTTAAAGGGGGGCGGGGGGCGCTGCCCTTGTTTCTCCCTCCCTCACGTCCTTGCCTTGTGAAATAGAGCGTTTTATCTAGAGACAGGAAAGCAGAGCTAAACCCTACGGAGCAGTTACAGACCTGTATGGCAATTTCAAACGTGGACGATGAGACTTTGCGGCTGGGGCAGCCGTAGCTTCATCTAGTGAGAAACTGTTCCGCAGCCGAGCGCTGTGGCTGGTGTGGGCGGAGGAGAAGCCGAGGCCGGGATTGGCCGGCGGCGGAGGGGGCGTCGCCGCGGGAGGAAGACTCGCCTCAGCCATGGCCGCCGCTCGCTCCCGGGTAGTGCACTTGCTGAGGCTTCTGCAACGCGCAGCGTGAGTGCTGGGTCGGCCGGACGGGCGGTCAGGCAGGGGACCCTAGGGTGCGGCCGAGCCCACGGAGCCCCCGGGGAGCGACCCGCCCGGGCCCGCGCGTTCTTCCTCGGATCATTTTCCGGGACGCGGTACCGCAGAGCGCGGCGGCCTGGACTCCGCTGTCAGTGTGCCAAGTAGCCGCTTGTACTTCGCCTGATCTACCGTTGAAACTAAGGTCGAGAGAGGAGAGCTCCAGGTCCCAGTCGAAGCAGACAGCGGACAGCTTGCTGTCCAAGACAAATGCATGTATCCAATCAGCACATGCTGGGTGTATGGTAATACACCAGAAACTATCCTAGGTGCTGGGGATACAAGGACAAGAGGCTTTAGACCAGTTTAAAGTTAGCAGAGAATTGCATGAGGGGATAGCAGTGAAGTTAGGCATTGGTTCAGTGGTAGCATTCTTGCCTTCCACGTGGGAGGCCTGGGTTCTGTTTCCTGGCCAATGCAATGTCCTTATGTTGGGGCTTCCCAGGTGGCACAGAGGTAAAGAAATCTCTGACAATGCTGACACAAGAGATGTGGGTTTGATCCCTGGGTGGGGAAGATCCCCTGAAGAAGGAAATAGCAATCTGCTACAGTATTTTTGCTTGGTTAAATCCCAGGGACCAGTCCGTGGAGTCGCGAAGAGTCGGACATGACTTAGCCACTGAGCACGTGCACAGGGGTGAAAGGGGTCTGTGCAGAACGCAGAGGACAGAGGATGCAGGAGAGAGGGAGGGATGTGAAGACAGAGGTGAACTGCAAAGGGACTCAGCCACACATATACATGTATACATTCTCTCCCAACTCCCCTTCCATCCAGGTTGCCACATAACATTGAGCAGAGTTCTATGTACCTGCTATACATTAGGTCCTTTTGGGTTATCCTTTTTAAATACAGCAGTGTGTACATGTCAATCCCAAACTGGGTTGCGGTGGGGGGAGGGGGTTGATGATGCAGAAGAGCAAAGGAAGAACTATTGGTAGTGATGTTTTGAGAAGCTGAGCAGAGCTGAGATTTAGTGTGCAGGGGAGGTTGGCCTTTGCTAAAATATGGCCAGTTTATCGGTGATACCAGGAAGGAAGTCAAAATAATTGTGCCAGACCCAGAAGGTGTGTAGATGAGAGTCTGGCTGTAACTTTGCAGAGTTCAGGAGGCCAAGGAAATGAAGTCAGCAGGATGTGGGTGAGGAAGAGAGAAACCAGAGGGTGAGCAAGCCAGAGGGGAGAGGAGGGTGAGAGTTTAAAGCATGAAGCTTTTAACTGTGATGACAAGGATCAAATAAGGGGAAGGCTGGGACATACGGGACAGATGGAGGTCCAAAGAAGGCAATAGGGGGTGGGATTCAGACCACAACTGAGGAGTAGAAATGATGAACTGAGGTAGCCTGAGAGCTTGGACATTATATAACAAAAAGGGGAGCGGAGTGTCCTCTCACAGTGTCGGATTTTCCTTCCCTTTGACCCCCTCTTCTTGTCCTGGAGGGGCATAAAGCAGCGAAGGACCTGGAAGGTAATGCCAAGTGAAGGACAACGCTGGGACCCTGCATTATTCGGTTTTCTCCGCGGGAGCCTGCAGATGGCTCAGGCCCTCCGGGATGCTCCAGGAGAAACCCTTACACGTGGCACTTTCCGCCGCGCCCACCAGATGGCAACCTCTACTCACGCTGGCGACTCACACCCGACCACGCCCGTGTTCACTTAATTCAGTTTTTGAGGTCTTGACCATCATTGAGTTTAACGTTTTTCCTTCCTTCCCCTTTCCCTTCTTCCCTCTCAGATGTTTTCAGTCCAAGTTTGCAGTGGGGACGGGGGCGGGGGGGGGCGGGGCAAGCACGCGCTTACCTGCGGGACCCACCGGGACAGGGTCCCGTGGGCAATAGAAACACAGACTCTTTGCGAGACTCAATCGGATGGCGGTCAACAGAAAAGGAAGCCAGAGAAGGGACTGACCAAGGACTAGGAAGCGACCAGGATGTGGAAGTCAAGGGAAGGAACCTCTAGAAAGAGGAGCACATGGGATTTCTGTAGAGGAGCGGACTGAGGTGAGGGATTTGGGAGAAGATGACAGGTGTGATCTCGGTTTAGGGGGACACGGAGGGAGGGTCCGGGGAGGGGACGAAATCCTGCAGCCGAGAAAGGCCAGAGGCGCCACGTGGTGACCAGAGGGGGCCTGCCGGCCACTGAGGGCTTCCAGAGGAAGCAGCCCAGAGCCTGTTTGAACACCCTGAAGACAACGGGAAAATGCAAGGAAAGTTCGGGAGGAGAGAGGTAGAGCCTGGAGGTGTGAGTCCTTAACACTGGGTCAATTTGGCCAAAGCTCCTAACCTAGTAAGAAGTGAGACCTCATTTTAAACTTTATTGTAGCCCAGGAGCACTCATCTCAGTTCCCTACGCTGCTTGAATAATTCGCAAAAGAATGATCCTACAGTGCTGGAAAGACTGAGTTGGCTTTTTGTCCACGGTGATTTCTGGCTTCTTCTATTGTGCAGTGTTTGTCAATAGCTGCTACTCTGAAAGCATCTTAAAACTAGAATGCAATGTGTGTTACTTTAAAGCTTCCTAGCTTCACTCTCGGGTTTCACTCTCTTTTTTCTTTTTCTGATTCCCTAGATGCCAGTGCCCGAGTCATTCTCATACTTATTCCCAAGGTAATAATACATTTTGTGTTTAGCCACAATTTCAGTTTCCGCATTTGGCAAAGCATTTGGACAAAGTCAAAGCATGTGAGAGGAAGATTGATGCAGATAGTTGCTTTGCACTTGAAACTGGTAACGTGTAGTTCTAATTATCTGGAGAAGGATCGGCAACTCACTCTAGTATTCTTGCCTGAAGAATCCATGGACATAGGAGCCTGGTGGGCAACAGTCCATGGGGTTGCAAAAGAGCTGGACATGACTGAGCAACTGAACAACAACAGTTCTAATTATGTCAGCTGAATATATGCTACTGATTGTGTTTGGCTCGAATATATATTTAATGCCATTTATAATGTCTTTCTTTTTGAAATAGAATTATTTGCCAAAGCTAAAAATGGTAATGCAAATAGGATATTAGGATGGTCTGAGTTCATCAAACAGAATTAATCAAGATGAAATCTTCAAAAGGTTCTAATACATTGAAAAAAGAGTCTAAAGAACAGTGTGGTTCCCAGAAGTAAAAAAAAAAAAAAAAGTACTGATGTTTAAAATAACACTATTTCTTAATAATTAAAAATGACAAAATTTTTCAGTTCCTACAGACATCTTAATCCTTACCAAGTCCATTGTCCACAGTGAACAGCAGGAGCTCACTGTAAGTTCAACATGTCCCCAGAATGTCACATGAATTACACTGACACAAAAACTGATTTCACCTCTTAGGAGAAAAGGTCACATCCTAACAGTGGTAAGGGATGAAAAAGGAGCCTAAGCAGAAACTCACCAAGAAGCTGATTGGGAGTAGAACAGATAGAGTAACTAACCAAGGACTATTTCCTGCCATGAGAGTGACTCATTCTTTAGGACCAGCCAAGGGACCACCCCAGTCTTTAATAGCCATCCGCCAAGCAGAAGCATGCCATGCCTTTTCAGCCCTCATGGACACATGCAGAATTTTGTCTTTAGCTGCTTTTCTGCAATTCTTAACTTAGTTTCAACAACAAATCAGTAATGTTTCCTATTTGGGGCAATAAAATTAGTAATTTAGAGAAAGATAATCTCAGTGTTTTCTAAGATCCAGTTTATGTCTTTTCCTAAATTTTAGTTACCGGAGTAATAGAAAATTTCTTTAAAGCCTGTCAGTATCAAAGAAATTTGAAATATGATTAAGGATACCCTTGCCCTCTACCAAAGGTAGATTGTTATCCAGTTGTGGTCTCTTTTCTTTGTCTTCTAAAAAAAATGGTAGTGAAAATTGTTCCATAGACTTTTTTCAATCTTATGACTGGTCAAGACTGATAACAATAAGTAGATGAAAACAAAGATAAAATCCACGAAGTAGAGACTTCTTCTAGTTCCAATAAGACAAAAAAATTTTTGCCACAACTAAACCTGGCACCTTGCAAAAAAACATTTCTAAAAATTTTTATTAAATTTCCCAGAGAAAACTCAATAGTTCATAGGCATAAACTTGAAAAATATCTTAGTGTAATAAGCACCCTCCATAGAGAGAAGTTTTATTTAAATAATCACAGTTATTAAAGAAGTGTAAGCAGGACTCTAATGAATGAATTTACTAATAGTTGTTCTCTAATAATAATCAAACTCCATAGCTTCTAGAGGATTTTTTCTAGCAGATTTTTACTCATTATGTTTTCAAAAGTATATTTTAATTTCAATGGAGAAAAGATTTTAAATAACTTTATTTTCACAGTCTACATCAAGTTAGCATTACATTCTCTTAAAATGCAGAGTTTAATTTGAATTGAATAGGCAACAATGAAACTGAGAAGTATATTTTAAGTAAGGCTTCAAAGGAAATATTTACATTCACTGCTGAAATCCCAGCTTACTATCAAATAATATCTTTACTCTGTTTCTAAGGCCTACTCTGATACTAACTTTTGTACTTCTAGCTCCTGGACTTTCACCTTCTGGGAGAACAACGGATTATGCCTTTGAGGTAGATCTAATCATTCATTCTTTTTTAAAAATATTTATTTCTGTATGTATAATATTTGGCTGCCAGATCTTCATTGCACATGCAGGATCTTTATTGCAGCAAGTGGGATCTTTTTTAGTCGTAGCGTGCAGACTCCTAGTTTTGACATGTGGGATCTAGTTCCCTGACCAGGGACTGAACCTAGGCCTACTGCATCGGGAGAGCAGACTCTTAGACGCTGGCCCACCAGCAAAGTCTCTATTCATTCATTCTTTTAGGAATGACCTGAAAAATACAACCAGAGTATTTCCCTAATGCATTACTATCTCATTTGAAGTCTGTTATTAATTGATGTTCCCTAACCTTATTGTTTGATCAGCACCTATTTAGCAAAGTATTTTGTCAGGATAATGGAATATAAATATTCTGTTAACACGAGTAATGCCTAGAATACTGTCTTCTGTACACCCATTAAAACAGGACAGATTCCCAGTTCTACAGACTCCATCTTATATGTTGTATGATGAATCTTCTTTAGTTTTGTGACTATAACAACCCCCAAAGAGGTTCAAGTAATCTTTGAAGCAGGAATAAAGGAACAATTAATTCTGGTGACTTTTTTTATCACACTGTGATTACATAATTATATGTTAAATCTCTGTCTCCTCCTAGTTCAAGGATCATAAATTAAAATGTGACCAGAGGCCTGACAATTAATCATTCCAGGCGCAGACTGGGAGGATGGGGCTGAGTTGGCTGAGAGCACAGGCCCATCTGAAGGGTGCGATCTGCCCTTAGCCCCACTGGGTTGCTGCCACCCTGGATTGCAGCCAGTACTGCCTGACTGAGGCCTTCCCAGGTGGTGCTAGTGGTAAAGAACCCACTTGACAATGCAAGTGACATAAAAGATGTAGGTTCGATCCCTGGGTAGGGAAGATCCCTGGAGGCAGGCATGTCAACCCACTCCAGGATTCTTGCCTAGAGAATCCCTTGATCAGAGGAGCCTGGTGCACTACAGTTATGGGGTTGCAAAGAGTCGAACATGACTGAAGCACCTTAGCATGCATACATGCTGCCTGATTATTCAAGAGAGATAGAAATTCCGATGGTCACATTGTTTTGTTTTTTTTTTCCTTTAATTGGATAATAAGAGTTACTATCCAAACCAAAAAAGAAAAGAAATCTAAACATAATATGGATCAAACAAAGCATATCTTCAGGCCAAAAGTAACCTATCATCCATCAGTATAAAAGCTCTTCTCTAGGCTGTAAACTATGAAGCCATGTTTGTCTTCTTCATAGCTGTGTTACCAGAGCCTAATACATGCCTGGAACATAGCAGACACTCAGCAGTGTTGGCTGGAGGAAAGGATGAATAGACGGAAGGACAGATAAATGCATGCAATGGGGTTGGAGAGATGAATGGTTGGATGAGTGGATGAAGGCATGAAAAATACACAAAGACAACAGTAACATTGGAAAATAAGATACTGAATAATTCATTTAGGTGTGGAGGCAAGAAGAGGCAGGCATGTCAAGCTGAGGAAACAAATGAAGATTAAGAAATGTTGGGGGAAATACATAATTCTAGTGTATCTGGAAGGAATGTTTGCTTTAAGAAGTGTGATGTGTTTAAGGCCAGTTGGAGTGACTTAGAAGGCCGTGCTGGGGCATATATACTTTATTATCTAGACCATGAGGAAGTGTTTCAGGGCTTTAGAAATGAAATAACCAACTTTCCAAACATCTGTCACCTAAATCTTTTATTTTTCCTCAGATGGCTGTTTCAACTATTAGATATGGAGCAGGAGTTACAAAGGAAGTGGGCATGGCAAGTATTTAAGATTTCTACAGTCTTCTACCATAAATGTTATATATATTTTACAACAAGCACATGTTAACAACTGTTGATCCTTTGTTTTAATCTCATCTGATCTCAGAAACTAAGCAGGGTCAGTCCTGGTTAGTCCTTGGACGGGAGTCCTTTATTTTGGACTTAATGCTAATTTTGTGAGAAGTGTCTATTACATTTCTTGTGTAATCAAACTTAACTTATAAGTTATTTTTGTTATTGTAGGACCTACAAAACATGGGTGCTAAAAATGTTTGTTTGATGACAGACAAGAACCTCTCCCACCTCCCTCCTGTAGAGACAGTGATGGATTCCCTAGTGAAGAATGGCATAAACTTTAAGGTTTATGATCATGTGAGAGTGGAACCAACTGATACAAGGTATTCTTATATTGTTGTTAAATTTACTTTAAGTGGAAGCCAATACATATCACTGCTGATTGAAATTTGCCCCAGACCTGACTGGATAGCCCTCCAGACTCCTCTGTCCATGGGATTGTCCAGGCAAGAATACTGGAGTGGGTTGCCCTTTCCTTCTCCAGGGGATCTTCCCCACCCAGGGATCGGATCCACATCTCCTGCACTGCAGGTGCATTCTCTTCTGTCTGAGCCATCAGAGAAGCCCTACTTAATGGCGTGGCAATTTATTTCTGGAAGTCCTGACATAATGGCATTCATTTTCCCTTCTCCAAGCTTCATGGAAGCCATTGAATTTGCCAAAAGGGAGCTTTCGATGCCTTCCTGGCCGTGGGTGGCGGTTCCACCATAGACACCTGTAAAGCCGCTAATCTGTATTCGTCCAGCCCTGACTCTGACTTCCTAGACTACGTCAATGCCCCCATTGGGAAGGGAAAGCCTGTGACTGTGCCTCTGAAACCTTTGATCGCAGGTAAACACTGTCTGTTTTATTTTGCAGTTGACAAAAGGCCTTAGGAAAGACGGTGGTCGTGGTGTTTAGGTCCTAAATTGTGTCCAACTGTTTTGTGACCCCATGTACCATACTCTTCCAGACACCTCTGTCCATGGGATTCTCGCAGGCAAGAATACTGGAATGGGCTGTCATTTCCTTCTCCAGGGGATCTTCCTAATCCAGGGATCAAACTCACTTCTCCTGCATTGGCAGGCAGATTTCTTTACCATTGAGCCACCTGGGAAGCCTCGTTAGGAAAGATACAAGTCAGTAATTTTGGGGTGTATGTTTCCAAAGTTTTCTGATTTCTTCATTTTAATACAACACCTTGTTTGGAAATCAAAATAGATTCAAAATTCATTCATGTTTAAACTTCTGGTCTTCATTACTGCACAGACAAAGGCAGTTTGGGTCAATGGTAGGGGTCTGCAGAGCTCAGCTATGAAGTCACTTTTTGGAGAAGGAAGGTCAGTGTTTATAGATGCTCAGACCCCTCTCTGGTCTGAGCCCTTCTCTGTTTTGTCCCACTTTGGCATCTGGGAGTTTAAGGGGAATGTTTGCTGTCATTTCTCTGGTGTTGACTCAACTCTTCCACATGATGGCTCCTCAGCTGACCTGGGGCTTTGTCTGCCCCCGGGACATGTGGCCAGCATGGCCTTGTCACGCTGGACGACATCTGCTTGGTGGCAACACAGGACACAGACACGCAAACCCAAATCAGGCTCCCTCGTCTGGTCCACACAGACCTGGGGATCTTTTGGTCTTTTCTTTCCTACATTTTATCGCTGTCAGCACATCACTGTTTAAAGCCTTACAGCTCAAATGCCCTAACTGGAAAATATCAGCTTAATGTCTTGTCCACTATCTTCTCCACTCCTCCCCCACCCCCATTGTGCTGGGACGGGAGTGAGTTGATGGCAGATGAACGGCTTTGACGTGAACGAGGGATCAGTGGGGCGCAGCATAATTGATGTCTGGAGATTGGAACCCTGTGGTGAAACTGTGTCAGCATCACACAGAGGGGTGATTAGTAAAGTTTAGAAACTTGACTGAACTGCAAAACCACGGAGCCCAGCAAAGGCAGGGTGTCACTGTGCTTGCTGCCAAGGGGGAATAAAGATGTCTTTAGAGACGGCAAATATGAGCTTTCTTCCCAGAGAGGGCAAGAGGCCTGCTTTTGAATTCCAAGCTGCAGCTGCTTAAACTCTGGCCCTGGGGGAGCCCAAGGCTCCCAGAGTGCCTCCCTGTTAATACAGAAACAAATACCACATGAACACGTTAAACACACATGTGCATAATACAAATGTGGATGTGGTACATACATGCTGGGCATACATACATGGTTAGCATCATACGGACATCAGACATACATGCTGACACAGATACAAGCATCATGCATACATATCAAGTACACATGCATTAGGTTTACATGCATGTTAATGTAGCCATGTACTTCATATACACTGAGTATTAATGCATGAGTAATTAATGCCAGCACACCCACGTTGAAGACAGATGCCAGAAAGCTAATGCCAGCACAGGGATCAGACCTGTTCTTCACATGTTAATGCAGACACAGTCATACACATCAAGCATGTGTGTGCTAAGCTGCTTCAGTGGTGTCTGACTCTGTGACACTATGGAACAGAGCCCACCAGGCTCCTCTGTCCACGGGATTCTCCAGGCAAGAATACTTGGGTTGCCGTGGGTTGGGCATGGGTTGCCATGTCTTCCTCCAGGGGATCTTCCCGACCCAGGGATCAAACCCACGTCTCCTGCATTGGCAGGTGGATTCTTTACCACTAGCGCCCGCCTGGGAAGTCATCCACATTAAGCATACATACATGTTAACACAGATGCACATATCAAGTGAGTAGATAAGAGCAAACAAAGCTTTCTTCTCTAACTTTGCTCCTTATCTCCTGAGGCTGAATTAAGTATCTCCACTGACCTTTGGTGGCTCAGAGGTTAAAGCGTCTGCCTGCAATGCAGGAGACCTGGGTTTGATCCCTGGGTCGGGAAGATCCCCTGGAGAAGGAAATGGCAACCCACTCCAGTATTCTTGCCTGGAGAAGCCCATGGACGGAGGAGCCTGGTGGGCTACAGTCCTCGGGGTCACAAAGAGTTGGACACGACTGAGCAACTTTACTACTACTTACTATTAAAATTATTTTTTGTTGTCAAAGTTCCAACTACCTCAGGCACTGGGAGCGAAACTACCGGAGTTGCCATTTTTGACTACGAACACTTGAAAGTAAAACGGGTAAGAACCTCCCTATAAATGTTTTTAGTTCTCTTAGCTTTCAATTCCACTCCTTTTCTTTAATTCTAATATTTAAAATTCAAAGTTACAGCATTAAAGAAAGAGTATACACACAGACACATGTTCTTTCTTTTCCCAGATACATATAAGAGTATGAAGCAGTCTATTTTTTCTGCCCAAGTTAGTGACTGTATATCAATAACAAATGGTTATTCACTTTCCCAGCTTTTTTACATTCTAACTCATTTTCTTTGAGATGTGATTTTTTAATAATAAAATGTATAATTTTAAGAATCTGGTTTGATGAGTTTTGACAAATATATACACACATGTACCCACCACCCTAATCAAAATATAGATATTCCCACTGCTCCAGAAAGTTCCCTCATGCTTCTTCCCAGTTAATGTCTCCAGCCCCATTCCCAAGTACCCACTCTTCTGCCGTCTACCTTCTTTGTCATCTGTATCCTATCATCTTCTCCAACTCTCAGCTAATCTGGGAGAAATGTCTGTCTCCTTGAGATGGTTCAGCATCCTTCTTCCAGGGCTTTGTAGCAGAACAAATTAGCAATGAACTGTACATTTATGGTAACTTCTCTTTTATAAATTATATTATCCTGTGACATTGTTAAAGATACTAATAATAGTAAGCAACATTTAAATTCTCCCTTACATTTTTTTAAAAGACTTCCCCATCATGTTATCTAATGTGGTCCTTACAACATCTCTGGAAGGGATGGAGGCCCTGTGTCACCAGAGTCTGAGCTTACAGGGAACTCAGAGAACTCTCAGAGAGAGAATTCAGAGAAGCACAGACATGTACCAGTGTCACGCAGTAAGTTACAGAGCCAGGACCCAAACAAGCAGTGTGGTGGTAAACCAGTTCTTTGGAGTTTTATGAATAAATAAGCACTGAGTTGTAGTGTTTGCATGGTATAAATACTGCACTATAGTTACAACCTGGAGCTGGGACCAGATGGGACAGTGGCTTTAGTAAACTGCAGGGAGCTTCAGCTGCCCTGAAATTCCCAGATTTCTGACTCCAGATCTCTTTCTGCTGCTCCTTGCTGCCTCCCTAAATGAGGATGAATCTTATCTCATATTTTGTGTTTTTTTAGGATAATTTCTTACCCTAAAGTTATTTGATTTTTTTAAAAACTTGTGTCCATACCTATGGCGTGTGTTGCAAATCCCTGTCTTAGGCATTGCTTCACGAGCCATCAAACCCACACTGGGCCTGATTGACCCTCTGCACACCCTGCACATGCCTGGGCGGGTGGTCGCCAACAGCGGCTTCGATGTGCTCTGGTAGGTACCCAGGGCCCCTGCAGGGGCTCTTTCGGGGACTCGGGTCAATGCACAGCACTTGACTGCTGAAAGCACTCGCTAAGCTCGCACTGATTGTGCTCCACAACCACCCTGGCTTTGGCTATCATCATCCCCTTGCCTGGATGACAAGGCTGAAGCTGTAAAGAGGAGGTGAGGTCCTGGGTGAGTCACAAAGCTGCTGGACTGGACCAGCCACAGCTGCAACCACGGGATCAGAGAGACAGGTATGCAGCATCTCAGGCCCACAGCACCGCCTCTGCTGCACCAACCCAGGGCCCCCGGGCTGCAGCCAGAGGAAGAGAGCAGGGACAGGAGTGTCCACTTCCTGAGCTGGACAGGCTCACTGTCACGTCATCACTTCCCCACAGCTCTGTGCCAGGTGGAAAAGAAAACTGAACTGGAGAGGTTTAGCAACTTGCCCAGAGTCACAGCCCATGTTCCTCCTGGCTTTAGCTGCCATGTGCTGATGGCTCCCACATCCACTGGGCACTGTTCCAGTGGCATCACAGGGACCCACGGTCACTTCACATTCAGCTGACCCCAAAAGACTACCATCCATTTACACATGTACATTTTTTCCCCATTTTAACATCTCTGAAATCAGGGCATATCTGTATATCTACGGCATGCAGTATGGTTTTCTTCTTTAGTGGTACTTTTTTAAAATGGTGCATCTTATAATGCATGGCATCTTGGAGTTGATGAAATCTGACCATTCTCTCACCACCACCCCTTACCCCTCACAGCTCCTCCTCCTGGGTTCCTCACCCTAGTGAGCAGCAGGACATAGTATGAGCTTATCCCTTGTCTCATGCCTACACCTAGCCACAGAGCTCACTCTCATCTGCTTGAATCTCTCCCATCTGCTCCCTGCTCTCAAGCCTCATGGTCCCACCTCATTTCAAGCCTGGACCCAGTGCAGCAGCCTCATCATCAGTTTTCCTGCTCACATCCCATACTCCTTCCATCTGTCCTCCATACTGGCCTCAAGAAGCTTCCAGAATGCAATATGACCACTGCACACACACACACAAACCCCTCTGCCTTATCAGTCTCTCATTGCATTTCCACACCTCCTGTCTAAAGCCAAGTTTCTTTGGCCCTGGACTGTCTCCAGTACTCAGCTCTTTATCTGCTTGGAGAAGTCTTCCTTCATTTCCACTGGAGCATCCTGCCCTTGATGGAGCCTTTGCTGCCTGGCCCCCTCCTCAAGAACCACTCTGTGCTTTGCTCCTCCCTACTGGGGGGCTGTGCGGTGCTTTGGAGATGCCCTTCTCTGCGTGCTGTCTCTCTCACTGCACTGTGAGCTTGGCAAGGACAGGACCATCTTACGGACTTCTGCATCCCTGTCCCTTAGGAAAGGGGCTGTCACGTCATAGGCACTCAGTTAACACCTGCTGAGTAAAATTCACATGAGCAGGGGGCAGCAGAGTTAGGGTTCATGTCCAGGTCTATCCCAGTCCATGGTCTGCTTTTCTCACTGCATTACACTGCCTGCCAAGAAATGGGAGAAAACTGTGTCCAGCTCCATCCTGGTCAATGTTGTCAGTGTTTTGGAGAGTTGTCCTCTAATAACTTGGAAATAAGGGAAATGAGATTACCCTCCCTAGCTGGGAACTGCATAATAAATATATTAATATAACAGACCAAAGCAGTCACATATAAGTGAATGACCCACAGACCCAGAGACTTTGCTGTCAATCAGAGGGGAGAGGGAGTGAGCTCAGAACAAGACAGTGATGGCAGCGGCCCTTCCAAAGACTGACCACCAGAGAGCACACGTGGTCGAAGGAGAAGTCTGCCCCCGAGGCCCAGTGGCCTGTGCTGAAGATGGACACACCCATATATTCAATCTGAGAAGCAGTGACCCTGGTTAGGGCTCCATGGGCCTTGTGATCATAAGTTAGCATCCACAGCTTTGACAATAGGGAGAACAGATGCCATCTAGAAGACTCAGATGTCTGCTCCCCTCAGAGGTTCTATTTTCTCTTTTTTTTCCTTTCAAAATACATTTTATTAGTAGCATGTGGAATTTAAAGTGAAACAGTTTCTTTCCAGAGAGAAAGTAAGCCCTGACAGGTTTTTTTGAAAAATGAGCAGATATGTCATAGCAAAAATACCGTCTCCAGTGTAAAGAGGCTAATAGGGAATGCTCTCCACCAAGGAAATGACTTTCTTTACCATGCTGACCACAGTGGACACCCAGTTCAGCTGGGGGAAGCCACAGCACTGGACAGTCATGGACAGAGGTTCTATTTCTTGTTGGAAATCAGTAATTAGACTTCTAAGTTTTACACAGTTTCCCTGGTAGCTCAGGTGGTGAAGAGTCTGCCTGCATGCAGGAGACCTGGGTTCAATCCCTGGGTCGGGAAGATCCCCTGGAGAAGGAAATGGCAACCCACTCCAGTATTCATGGATGGAGGAGCCTGGCACGCTACAGTCCATGGGGTCACAAAGAGCTGGACATGACTGAGCGACTAACACTTTTATGATCTCAGTTCAGTGACTCTACCTCAGAAAGACAGATCCAGTCTTGGGCCCAGAATCCAGATACACAATGGACAGAGGTTCAACTCTCCACCTTGGCAGGCTTGTTACCACCCCCTCCGCCCCACCCACGGACACCTCCTTACTGCTTTGCCCACATTTCCTATTTAGAACCACAAACCCATAGCTTTTGTCTACCAACTAATTCTTTTGAAGTTCTAATACTTTGTTTCAAAAGATGTTATCTGCCTCTCACATGTAGAGGAGAGTAAACTCTCCATTCTAAGCCTGAGAAGTGTAACTCATGCACATAGGAGTTCATGTTATACTGTGTTCCCAATGAGTCACTGATCTGGATGATTATGTTTATTCCCATCTTCTGCACTTGATTAGCTAGAATTCATGGCAGGCCAGTAGGTAAAGAAAACTGATACTTTGCTCTTAAAATAGCCAAACTTGAATTTAGGGCCTATAGGGAAAAAAAGTAGATTTTTTTTCAGGCCAAGCATTAATAATAATGGTGAATGATAAACTTTACAAAGTGTTGGTACGATATGCTAAGTAGTTTACATGTGTCAATTTTCACATCAGCACCATGAAGAAAGACATACTATGAGCTATCCTCATCTTAGAATCAGAAAGAGGATGGTGACTCTCCTGGCCCCAGGCCCACAGTGGGAAAGCCTGGCGCCAGAATTCACACCTGGGAGCTGACCCACTGCTCTGCACTCTTATAGGAGTATAACTATTATGACACTCTTTGGACGGGTAATGTGGTATCTGGATCAAGGCAGGGTATAAAATGATAAATATACTTTAGAAGGAAGTAATTTTTAGATTTAATGCTTTTCTTAACACAACTTAAATGTTTAAAAATTCAACATTATAAAGATGTATTGGTACTAGAAAGGAACCATATGTAATCTTAACACATTCTGGTCAAAAACACAGTAGTGCTGTTAATGTCAACTTCACTGTCTTGTTCAGTCACTCAGTTGTGTCTAAGTCTTTGTTACCACCATGGACTGCAGCATGCCAGACTTCCTGTCTTTCACCATCTCCTGGAGTTTGCTCAGAAACATGTCCATTGAGCTGATGATATCATCCAACCATCTCATCCTTTGTCACTGTGTTAATTTCTAAAATAAGTGATGACTGTTATGGACAAGAGACAGATTAGTGAGAGGCCTTTTGATTATCAGCACTACAAAGGCATATCCACGGGAGAGTGAGAACCAAGCATTCTGAGGCAGTTTGTGATCTGAATGGAGGGAAGGAAAAAGAGGATGCTTTCAACTGTGTATTTTGACTATTCCTTGCTAGCCACGCCCTGGAGTCCTACACTGCCCTCCCGTATCACATGCGAAGCCCTGCCCTTCAAGCCCCATCACTCGTCCAGCCTACCAGGGCAGCAACCCCATCAGCGACATCTGGGCAGTCCACGCACTGCGGATCGTTGCCAAGTATCTGAAGAGGTATGTTGTCCAGAGGGGACAGAAACAGGGAAAAAAAAAAGTTTCCATCTTCATGAAATGTGGCTCAATGGCACCCCACTCCAGTACTCTTGCCTGGAAAATCCCATGGGCAAAGGAGCCTGGTGGGCTGCAGTCCATGGGGTCGCTTAGGAGTCGGACACGACTGAGCGACTTCACTTTCACTTTTCACTTTCTTGCATTAGAGAAGGAAATGGCAACTCACTCCAGTGTTCTTGCCTGGAGAATCCCAGGGATGGGGGAGCCTGGTGGGCTGCCGTCTGTGGGGTCGCACAGAGACTGAAGCGACTTAGCAGCAGCAGCAGATCCTGAAATGTCCTGAAGAAGCCTGTTCACCCCCAAAAAGCAGTCACTGTGCATACAGAAGCACCAGAGACCAGCAACCTCTGGAGGGAGCCCCAAGGGGACAGATGAAAACCAGGTCCCTTGATCTAGAAAGGCAAAGCCCAGGATGGGGACAATATGGGAGCCTGATTTATAAAGGATGCAGCCAGAAGGTTTTTTAGGGGGCTTCCCAGGTGGTGCTAGTGGTAAAGAACTCACTGGAAAGGTCCCCTGAAAGAGGGCATGGCAACCCACTCCATTATTCTTGCCTAGAGAATCCCATGGACAAAGGAGCCTAGCGGGCTATAGTCCGTGGGGTCAGAGTCGGACACAACTGAAGGAACTCAGCACAGCACATGCAGTAGGTTTGTTCATCAAAACCTCAAAACCAAAGCTGGGGGAGGTCTTTGAGACTTGGTCACCAAGGGCAGAAATGAGAACCATGAGACAGATGTTGGTCCTGCCCCATGAGGCCTTGTTCAGAGGCACACAAAATCTATCCATAAGCAAATGCACATGAACCTCAATTTTATTAAGAAATAAATGTCAGGTCTTCCCTGGTGGTCCAGTGGTTAAGACTCAGCCCTTTCTCTGCAAGGGGTGCAGGTTGGATCCCTGGTCAGGGGACTAAGATTCCACATGTCGTGTGGCACACCAAAAAGAGAAAAAGAAAGAAATGTGTACAGTCGTCTGTCCTGGGAGATGGAAAACTCTTCCTGAAAAGATTCCCACAAGATTTTGAAAGACTTACGCATGAAACAGCCCTAATAGGCTCATGAGAGAGCAAAGATACACTTAGAGATGAAAAGTGATCCCTAAGACACTGAGACTTATGCAAAGTCAAACTCATCTTTGTATTTATACACAACCTAGGGAAAGAATAGGGCAGGTTTGGTCTAGATGTGACTACAGGGCCTCCTCTGGCTGGAGGGATGGGGTCTAGGACCACATTTTGCAACAGAGCTGGGGGAGGATCACGAACTATCCTGGACTCGTGGGGGCGTCAGGGAGCATCTGTCTGCATAGAAGTGGATACAGATTATGGCTGGCCAGCATGTGTGGCAGGGACACGGGCTCAGCAGAGCAGCAGTGGAAGGTGAGGGGGCAAAATGGACAGAGGAGAGGCCACAACTCCACCATCCACTACTTCATCTTGCTATTTGGGAATAAGGAACTGACCCTGGATTTTAGAGACAGTTGCCTGACTATTCCAGA
The DNA here is from genome assembly GCA_917880005.1 of Nanger dama. Taxonomy (NCBI): domain Eukaryota; kingdom Metazoa; phylum Chordata; class Mammalia; order Artiodactyla; family Bovidae; genus Nanger; species Nanger dama. Next base: position 6,222,892 of record CAKJTW010000066.1, read on the forward strand.
TAAAAGAAGGAGAAAGGCTGTGGCATTTTTATTTCAGAGCAGGAACGCTTATTCCAGGCAGAATCACAGAAAAGCAAGTGGGAAGTGGTTCCTTTGGCTGTCCCAGGCATTCCGCCCTGGGGCAGGGTTTACAAGTCCTGGAGCAGGAAGGCTCAACTACATCTGAAAGCGGCCTTTGAGAATTTGCCTTCCCCATATGGCACTGGGGAGGGATGGAGTGAGCGAAGGCTCGCCCTACAATAACATGCCACTTCCACAGTAAAAGTATAAAAATAACATGCGGTTTGCAGATACCAAAAGAGGTCTCCAGTGGGTCCAATTTGGGTGGAGCCACAGAAAGCACAATGTCTGGGCGCCTTGTCTGGCCTGTAGGTACCCCCAGGCGACAGGGACTCACTTCATCTAACCAGCCTAGACCCATGCATCCTGAGCGTGTGTTTACCGTAGGTCCACTCACAACCACAGTCAAGGTCATTGACAAGTGAAGAAAAAGAATGAGTCTCGGGGCACTTTTCTAGAGCAGCTTATGCAGTTTAAGGGTCAGTGCTTTCTTCCCCTGGTACTTTTATCACATGAGCAGCCTGACGGCATAATATATGCCTTTGCTCCAGCCACTGATGAGAAAATACATTTCCCTTCCGTTTTCATCTAGAAGACAAGGTGTCATTTGAATAACTTGCCTAGTTTTTCTTCCTATTGAGTAGTGTTTCTCCCCCCACCCCCAAGATCTTCCCCTAAGGTGGCTCTTTATTTCAGTAGGAAATGCCAATGTTGATATGTTATTATTATATATTTATATCATCCACAGGGCTGTCAGAAATCCTGATGATCTTGAAGCAAGGTCTAATATGCACTTGGCAAGTGCTTTTGCTGGCATTGGCTTTGGAAATGCTGGTGTTCATCTATGGTGAGCAAATCTGAGATTTTATTTCTTCACCGAAGCTACTGCCCTTAAATTTTATTTTGGTGTCTATCATTTAGGATGTGTTATAAGATTTTAAACATGCTATAGAAAAAAGAAATTTAACTTAGGGTCCCATAATATTTCCTTAGCTCAAATGCAGTTTATTGAGTCATAGATTTTTTTTTTTCTTTTGGTAACAGCCTTATTGATATATTATTCATACCCTATAAAATCTGCCCATTAAAAATGTATAATTCAGTGGGTTTTAGTATATTCACAAGTTGTGTTACCATTACAACAATCAATTTAGAACATTTTATCACCTTTGAAAGAAATCGCATGTATCTTAACTGTCACCCACCAATTCTCCTATACCCTCAGTCTTAACTACATCTACTTTGTCTCTATAGATTCGCCTTTTCCAGACATTTCATAGAATGGAAGCAAATGATATGTGGTCTTTTCTGTCTGGCTTCTTAAATTCGGCATCATGTTTCCATGGTCCATCCCATACATGTTATCAGTTCTTCTTTCCTTTTTCTCGCCACGCATGGATATACCACATTTTATTTACTTATCAGATGATGGACACTTGGGTTGTTCCCACTTTTTTGGCTATCATGAATAGTGCTGTTATGAATAATCATGTATAAGTGTTCCTGTGGACATATGTTTTCACGTCTATGGAGTATATACCTAGAAGTGAAATTGCGGGGTCACATGGTAACTCTGTGTTTAAATTCTGAGGTACTGCCAGGCTGTCTTCCAAAAGGCTGTACTATTTTGCATTCCCACCAGCAGTGGATGGGGTTTCTGATTTCTCCACATCCTGGGCACCTGTCATGGATTGTTCAAACACCAAAAGCAGGATTTTCTTCTCCTGATCTCTCTCAAAAATAAAGGGATTAGAATATTTGTTGAGAGCCCAGAATTAATGTTTGATCAGAAATGTATTGGTATTTTGCTTTAAAATTGAAAACCGGTGAACATGGAAAATGAAGAATTGGCCCTTGCCCTGTATGGAAGGGGAGTTTGGAAGAGAATGGATACATGTATATGCATTGCTGCATCCCTTTGCTGTTCACCTGAAACTATCACCACATTGTTCATTAGCAATATCCCACTACAAAATTAAAAGATTTTTTAAAGAATTGGCCTTTGCTAGGAAAGTGCAATGAAATGGTCACCCTCAAACTCTGCTGCTGAGAGGAGCACAGGTTGGCACCAACTTTCTAAGAAGCAAATGAGCAAAATCTACCCAGAGCTTGGAAAATGTCTCTACCCTTTGCCCCATGAATTCTTTAGGAATGTAGCTGAAAGAAATACTCACGATATGATCAAAGACTTTCCTTATGAGGATATTCATCTAAAAAGTTATTTATAATTGAAAATTTTAAGAGTAACCTAAATTCCCAACAGTTTGAGAATGGTTAACTAAATTTCAGTATTCAAAGAATAAACCATCAAAAATAATGTTTTAAGAGTAAAAATTACATGGGAAAGTATTTTTAAAGAATAATAAGTAACTATGTGCATGCATGCTAAGTTTCTTCAGTTGTGTTCAACTCTTTGTGACCCCATGGACTATAGCCCGCCAGGCTCCTCTGTCCATGGGGATTCTCCAGGCAAGAATACTGGAGTGGGTTGCCATGCCCGCCTCCAGGGGATCTTCTCAACCCAGAGATCAAACCTGTGTCTCTTATATCTCCTACATTGGCAGGCAGGCTCTTTACCTCCAGCACCACCTGGGAAGCCCTAAGTCAACAGAAGTGTTTAAAACTGAATGCACAATACAATCATAAATTAAAGACACATGTAAGAAGACTAGAAGGGGATATTCTATAACGGTTATCTTGAAGAAATAGGATTATGGATCATTTTTATTTTTTACAACAAATATACATAATGGTTAAGAGAAATCAAACTAAAATATTGGATACTGTTAGAAAGATATTTTGAAAGCTACATGAATCCTTTCATATAGTGGAAGAACACCAAGCCATAATTTCCTGAATACTATGGAACCTGAAAACGGTAAAGCACGTTCCTCTCCAACAACTCAGAGAGCTTATACTTTCTGATCTGCTTTATGAGTGATGACAGGTATGGGGCACCTTTTTTTTGGATAACCATACAATTCACCAAAACACTCCATCTTTCTATGAAATATAAATTTTTTACTGACTAAAAACAAAGTCATCCAATAAAACCCACATTAACACACTTACAGACCCTTTTACTATTGTAAAGAATTTCGTTTTCAAAATATTAATTCAATAGATATTAACTTCTCACAGTGTTTATCTTCTGGGTCATCTTATAAACTATTATATTGTCATATTTGTTCACTAAGAATTTGAGAGAGTATAGCGTTTTCCCATGAAAATAAACAGAAAAAATCTCCACAAATGAAAACCATGGTGCCTTTTCTCGATAGCCTTACAGACTGAAATAATCTTGTATGACTCAGTTCCCATTAGTACATAGCATTTAAAAGAACATATTAATCACTGGCAAGATGGATCACTGGCGGAACCAAGTTTGCACGTCTAGCACAGTACATCTTGGTTCATAGAACTCCCACCAACAAATTCACTTTGTGAAGGAGCACATTGCCAAGGCTGTGCCGAGCAAGATAGAAAATGCACACCCTGAAGACTGTTAAAAAAAACTTCAGAGTGAATTCTTGATTTCTTCAAGATCATAAGCTTAACCAATGTGCTCAAGGAGCAACTTCAACGTCAGTACTTTTTAATGGCATGTAGTTCTGTCAGCATTTGATTTTGAACATTTCAGCAGTTTTGTCAATGAATATGCCAAATATCAATTGCATAATAATATATCCTCATAGGAATCAATGAAAATAAAACGTCTAACCTTGTGGGTTAATAATACTGTCAAGAGACTGAGGGGCTCTCCCATAAGAGTATCTTTGTATTGTTAACTTGAATTTCTGTTAGATGTATGTCAATATAAGGATTTTATTTTTTTCCTAGCCATGGAATGTCTTACCCAATTTCGGGCTTAGTGAAGACTTATAAAGCAAAGGATTACAATGTGGATCATCCCCTGGTGGTAAAATCATAATAAATGCCTTAATTTAATCTTAGATTCCTGTCAATTGCCAATGGTGTTTTTTGTCAGTTCTTGATTGTTTGGAATACAGGATAAAATTATTTAGTATCTAGAATATTCAGGCTGAAGATCAGCCTTGCCGCAGCAGTCACCATGTTTCCTTTCTCCCCAGCCTCACGGCCTTTCTGTGGTACTCACCTCCCCAGCAGTGTTCATGTTTACATCACAGATGTTTCCTGAGCGGCACTTGGAAGTGGCAGAAATATTGGGTATGAACTGTTCACCATAACTCTGTGACCCACATCTATGGAGCATTTCCTAAGATTGTTTCTGAAGATGAGCCATAAAGATTAATAACAAAAATACTGGTTTGAGATAATCTAATAATAAAGTGTCAGTGACCTTCCCAGGTTCCTATCTAGCACTACAGTTCTGTAATTTTGTGTTTCTAAGAGTCTATTAGCAATGAAATGGAACCAAGTATTGCTTACTTTAAGTTTATAGTAATAATATTTCCACTGTTTTTAATCTCCAAGGAAAGTTAAATTCTGTATACTATTCATGTTACTAATGATTCTTGTTTTAACAGAAAATAAAGTAAGTCTAAATCAGGAAGTAATAGTAAATTCCCAATTATAGAGAACCTAAACAACTAGAAACTTTATAAAAGTTCCCCAAAGAAGAATCTGTTTGCTCTTCTGTTGATAAATCATGTCTATAATAAGATACCCACCGTGCCTTTTGAATCTTACAAGAAATACATGTATGATCACTTTGTGTGTGTGCTTAGTTGCTCAGTCATGTCTGACTCTTTGTGACCCCATGGGCTGTAGCCCACCAGGTTCCTCTGTCCTTGGAATTTCCCAGGTAAGAATACTGGAGTGGGTTGTCATTTCCTCCTCTAGGGGATCTTCCCGACCCAGAGATCAAACCATCCTCTCTTGAACTGGCAGGCGGATTCTTTATCACTGAGCCACCTGGGAAATTAGCCATTATATATTTTGATTCCCTGTAATCAAAATCAATAATGTATTTTAGGTCATTTTAACTTTATACCCATCTGTTCTCTTTCCTACCTTCTCCTTTTTTCTAAAACAACTTCTTATGAAAACCTGGAGGTTTGGATGATGTGTTTTATGGCAGCAATCTTGAGAACATAAAAACCTCATAAACCCCATTTCGTGTGTCACCCTCCACTTAATCCACATTTGAGCTACCGCTATGTAATACAGACTGGTCTTGTCAGGCAAGCTTTACTTTCTGTCCAGCTGCTCTCCCAACTAGTTCTGCATCTCATTCTATTTATACCTTTTCCTGGATTTCTTAAACAGTTCTCTGTCAGAGAACAGAGAGACTAAGCCTAATCTATATGGAGGCAAGCCATACATACTAGTCTCTTTGACCAATACAGAGAAAGTGGACTTGGACTATAGCATGGGGCATTTTGGATAATAAATGATGCTACAATCTGTCCACAGATTGCTTCACTTCCTGGCAGTGAGTGTGTCTAGCTAGAATAGATGGGGGACAAGAGTGCTAAGGGTTTGGGATTGGTTCTCTTCCTCTGAGAACTGTCCCTGCCACCCTGCCTGAGGGCAGAACCCCTGGCTCTTCCAGACTGACGTCTCTGTGATTTTGTGCAGTAATTAGTAATCATGTCCAGATTGTTGTTCAGTCGCTCAGTCGTATCTAACTCTTTGCGACCCCATGAAATGCAGCACGCCAGGTTTCCCAGTCCATCACCGTCTCCTAGAGTTTGCTCAGACTCATGTCCATTGAGTCAGTGATACCATCCAACCATCTTCTGCCCTTGCAAATCTCCAGCCCTTGGCAGCCTTCTTCCTTATTCACTGATATGATTGAAGTTCACTGTTCAGTCATGCCCAACTCTTGGTGACCCCATGGACTGTTGCCCACCTGGCTCCTCTGTCCTGGGTTTCCCCAGGCAAGAACACTGGAGTAGGTTGCCATTTCCTACATATTAAATACTGCTTTCTAAAAGACTCCTTGTTCTTAAATTTGCCCGAAAGTTTCTGTAAAAGATATTTAAAGGAACCTGCCCTTTGGCAACGGAACCCCCAAAATTCTCTAGCTATAGACAAGAGATATATTCCTTCTCTGGCCATACTGAATCCATGTGTCATCTCATTTTCCTCCTTTTGGCAGTCAGTGGCAGAGTATTCAGAACTGTCTTGTCTCACAAGGTGTGTTTGCACAGGGCTTGTCTTCTTTTCTTTAGCTGTGACTGTGAGAAGGGACACTGAAAGCACAGACCTCTAGATGTCAGCAGATTCCAAGCCCTGAAAGTTACATAAACTTTTCTCCTACAGATTTTCTCAGTCCTCCTCAGTCAAACACCAGCCTTCTTTCTTGGTCTCCTTCCTGTGCCTCTTTTTTGGCTCTGTTCCTCTTCTTTCCACCACACAGCGGGCCAGCTGCCCATTGGAGATGTGAGAGCCAAGTGAGCCCCCAGCCCCTCACCCTGGCTCCTCTCTGGAGGGGCTCCCAGGCTGGCCCATCGCTGGCGGGGTGGCCGCTGGGCCGGTCCCTCCAAGGGGAGGCACAGCAGCGCCCTTGTCCTGGGGTGAAGGAGCCGGCAGCAGGTTATGTATTCAGCTAGCCTGGGGCTGAATCATACCCAGGCCTGGCTTCCTCCTCTCGCTACAGTCAGCGCTTTGTGTCTTCCAGGAGCTGACACCCGCACTGCCAGGAGGCCAGATGCTGGGCCTGTCTTGGCAGACACGCTGCGGAAATTCTTATTCGATCTAGATGTGGATGACGGCCTGGCTGCCATAGGCTACTCCAAGGCCGACATCCCCGAGCTGGTGAAAGGAACGCTGCCCCAGGTAAGAGACACAGCCAACCTCACTCCAGTCTGAGAAGCACTGAGCTGCAGGAGAGATGGGGTCCATCTAGGGCATCTTAGAGGGGGAGATGGAAACCCAGATCTACCCACACCAGGCAACAGTTCTCCGTTTCCCCATTGAAAGGGGTCAAGGCTCCCTCACCCTTGTCTTCTTCCATAAACTGTGGCTTGTGTGCAGCTTTGATGATGTAACGAAGGGATTCTTTATAAAAATTTAAGACAAAAACAACCAAGCTTATTTTGAGTATAGCAGAATTTCCTTTTCTCCATTTCTGCTCTTTCAAGAGTCCCCTAGGAAACTATGTGAAGTTAAAAGGACCACTAATGTTCTTTGCCAGTATAAAGAGTTACAAATTCTACTACTTTGTGAAGAACAGACATGGCCTTTAAATGAAGATGATGACGAAATCACTTTTTAACTTATTTTAGATCTTGTAGATTCTATACATATACATATGTATACATATCTGTGTCACTTTGAGTCTTATTTTTATGTTTCTGAGCAGCTGTCCTTTACGTGGCAGAACCATACCAGATGTAAAGTTTCCCCTCTCAAGGCTCTTATGAAGAGCGTTTATTCCCCCTTTGGACATTTCCATTTAAGATCAGATGCCCAAGACCCTGTTCATTGTAATTTACTGTAAAATAGAGAGCTCAGAGCCATGAGATGCCACCGTGCTTACCAGGTCCAGAGCACTCACTAAGTCCTCCCTATCCAAGATGGGGAAGGCAAGGATCACCTAAACACTATAAGGATACACAGAAAAGATAAAAACTCTAAATCAAAAAGATAAATGCACCCCAGTGTTCATAGTAGCACCATTCACAATAGCCAAGACACGGAAAAACCCAAGTGCCCATCAACAGACGTATTGGCTTAAGAAGACGTGGTACATATATAAAATGGAATATTACTCAGTTGTAAAGGAATGAAATATTGTCATTTATAGCAACATGGATGACCTAGAGAATATCATACTAAGTGAAGTAAGTCAGACAGAGAAAGACAAATATATGATATTTATGTGTGGAATATAAAAAAACAATATAAATGAATCTATATACAAAACAGAAATAGACTCATAGACATAGAAAACAAAGTTATAGTTTTCAAAGGGGAAAGGGAAAGAGGAAAGGATAAATTAGATGTATGGGATTAACAGATACAAACTACTATATATAAAATAGATAAGCAATAAGGTTTTATTGTATAGCATAGGAAACTGTATTTATTATCTGATAATAGTCTACAATGGAAAATTATCTGTTTATATATGTGCATGCATGCTATGTTGCTTCACTCGTGTCTGACTCTTGCTGACCCCATGGACCGTAGCCCACGAGGCTCTTCTGTCCATGAAATTCTCTAGGCAAGAATACTGGAGTGGGTTGCCATGCTCTCTTCCAGGGGATCTTTCCAACCCAGGAATTAAATCCATGTCTCCTGCATTGGCAGGCAGATTCTTTACCTCTGAGCCACCTGGGAAGCCCTATGTGTGTACGTATATATATATTCAGTTATATATATATATATGTGTGTGTGTGTGTGTATATATATATATATATATATATATACACTTTGCTATACACCTGAGACTAACACAATATTATAAATCAAATATACTCCTATTTAAAAAAACACTGTGAGGATAAGGCAGTTCTCCCCAAAGTTATGACATATATGTATCTATCCCTGACATTGTTGTTTAGTCACTAAGTCATGTCCGACTCTTGTGATTCCATGGACTGTATAGCCTTCCAGGCTCCTCTGTCCATAGGATTTTCCAGGCAAGGATACTGAAGTGGGTTGCTATTTCCTTCTCCATCGCTGACACTGGAACAGAGTAAACAGCTAGACTCTCCACTCACACAGCCTCCTGCTGACCACAGGGGCAATGCTTTTCCCTCAGCCCATTTCAATTAAGCAGAAGCCTCAGACTTGCTTCTTCTCCACTTAGCAAGTACTGAGAATGTCAAAGACCTCGCATAATATCATAAGATCATATTTGTATGGATTGGTTTCACAGACTTACCTGTCCATAGGAGCCAGGTAGATAATAGCAATGAACAAAGTAATTTTTGTTCACTAGGACTTTTGTGAACTGGAAAGCACACAATCCATTTCATTGGGTGAACAGCTTTTCAGCTACAATTTATTATCACCAAACATAAATTCAGGTCCCAGTGATGGTAGAAATTTCAATTTTTAAGAGAAGTCAGCAGTCAGGATGTTTGTATTGAATTCCCTGATTTCCCAGTGCACAAACAAAACACAGCCCACGGGCACCAGTTTTCCTGATTGAGGGTCAGGCCCAGAGTAGGCTCAGTTGCATCCAAAAATGTAAATGAATGAGAAGATGAATCTCTAAGAGACCCTGGTTCTAAACCATTGTCCTAACCTGTAAGTCCAAAGGACTAAATTTTAAAAATCACAATTATTTTATCCAAACCTACTAAAGTTCCATGATGTCAGGACCCTGTTTTGTTCATTTATCTTCTACAGCACCTGACATGAGCTCACAAACATCTTAAAGGCGCAGCCCTCTCCTCCTAAATCTTCAGTCCATATGAGCTTAATGACTGAATGGTGGACAGTTTTTGAGCAATTTCCTTAGACTTAATAGGACTCAGCCAATGACAAAGATCCATGAAAGCCCATTCAGTGACATCAGAGATCAAGTGGTCACTATGATTTTGATGACTGGCTCTTATAGTTCTTAGAGCATGGTCACAACAACAGTATCCACTCTTCAGGAGGTCCTCGGAAAAGCTGTGCTTATTTATCCCAGGAAAGTGTCCAGTAATATGTGTTGTTCATTAGCCTCCAAGAACAGCATCCATCATTTTCAGATGAAACTGGATGATATGCTGTGCTGTGCTTAATCACTCTGTCACGTCTGACTCTTTCCACCCCCATGGACTGTATCCTGCCAGGCTCCTCTGTCCATGGGGATTCTCCAGGCAAGAATACCGGAGTGGGTAGCCTATCCCTTCTCCAGGGGATCTCCACGACCCAGGAATAGAACCCAGGATCTCCTGCATTGCAGGTGGATTCTTTACCAGCTGAGCTACCAGGGAAGCCCGAAACTGGCTGATAGCCTCAGCCATTTAATTGCTAGTGACAGTGCATCTTCTAGCCATCAGCACCCACCAGCAGGTGTGGACAGTTTTAATTCTACTTGACCCAGGCTTCCACTTTCAAAAGCTGTTCCAAATGGCAACAGGTCCAGACTAACACTCAAGACCATCCACTAAAATAGCAAGTTAATTAGGTATCATTCTGAATGACTCAGTGCACATGCCATACTGGGAAATGACAGATAACAGACTAATTTCTTAGTTCCACAGAGGATGCGAGATAAATTGAATCTTTTGAATACAAGTCATATCTGTAAAGTAAGGAGCCAGGATTTCCTTCAGCTGTGTTCATAAAGCAGCCTGCAACCGGATGCTGCCTTTTTTTTCCCTTTGATCATGATTTCACGGTTAGGAGAAACACAGTTCATTTGAATTCACTGGCGCTAGTTCAATTTTGAGGTCAACACGAGAGATTTATATGAGTATATAAGGGGAAGGGGGAATAGTCATAGGACTTTAAAAGGAATCTTAGGAATAAGCTTATCTCTTTTTCAGTTGAATTACTACTGGATTTTTGTTTAGTTTTTGGATTTTAGTGGGGGGGAGGTTTGCAGTGAACATTTTGCAGGAATGCTATGGCAGTTTCAGAATGGTACTCATCTTCACTTGTTAGTATCTACAGGACTTAAGGTGGTGGGAGGGATACACTGGTTACTGCAGAGAACATCACCAGAAAGGATGCTTTGTGTAGTCGACACTCGAGAAGGCTTCCTTCATGTTCAGCAAAGGGGAATCGGTTTTCGCTGGAAGGAACAACCAGGTCAGTCATTCCTGACCAAACACCACAGCCCCTACTGGTGGCAGCACACAGGAGCCTGGAGGACAGAGGTGTCCAATCGCCATAGCCTGGCTGCTTGGGGGCAGGCAAAAATACATGAATCTTCTGGGCTGGATTTCTGAAACCTCTGGAAAGAAACATTTACATCTCAAATCAAAACATCTCATTACTGAGAAGAGCTATGGACCAAAGTGGGCACTTCCACTCCCTGGCAGACAGGCCCGTTGAAATGTTGCTTTATGAATGAGCTAAAAGTAGTAGTCTGAATTTATTTCGGTGTCTGCGTTACTCACTTGTCCTTCAGTCTTGTGTGTCTATAAATAGTAGCATGGTGCGGAGCATGTCTGATTCCTCAGATATTAGCTTTTACAGGGCACAGGTGATCTGTGCAAGGAAATATCACAGACTTTAAGGAAATTTGACTTCCCTGGTAGCTCAGATGGTAAAGCGTCTGTCTACAATGTGAGAGACCTGGGTTGGGAAGATTCCCTGGAGAAGGAAATGGCAACCCACTCCAGTACTCTTGCCTTGAAAATACCATGGATGGAGGAGCTTGGTGCAGGCTACTATCCATGGGGTCACAAAGAGTCGGGCACGACTGAGTGATTTCACTTTAAGGAAATATCACAGACCTTACCCCCGTGGAACCCGTTGTTTGTTGTTGTTGTTTAGCAGTGAAGTCATGTCTGTTTTGTGACCCTTGGACTGTAGCCCACCAGGCTTCTCTGTCGATGGGATTTCTCAGGCAAGAACAGTGGAGTGGGCTGCCATTTCCTTCTCCAGAGGTTCTTCCCAACCCAGGGGTCAAACCTGTGTCTCTTAGGTCTCCTGCATTGGCAGGCAGGTTCTTTACCACTGAGCCACCAGGGAAGCCTGGAACCAATTGTTGGGAGTCAGAAATGTGAAAAAGAAACTGAGCTCAGCTTGGCCTGAGCTGAGAGTCCTGAACTACGCCACCCAAGATGAACAGGGTTGTTTTAAGGGCCCTTGAATCTTCCCCTGTGGCTCAGCCTGCAATGCAGGAGATTCAGGTTTGTCCCTGGGTCAAGAAGATTCCCTACAGGAGGGCATAGCAACCCACTCCAATGTTCTTGCCTGGCGAATTCCATGGATGGAGGCTGCAGTCTCTACAGTTGCAAAGAGCTGGACACGACGGAAGCAACTGAGTGCTCGTGCACAAGGGCCCTTGAGCTCATCAGATGAGACTCTGCTGTTATGAACAGAATGTGGCCATCTCCGGCCACAGCAAAGACCCAGCTGCAGTCCTGGACCCGCCACAAACAAGCATGTACATAAGTCACCGTAAGCAAGCCTCTGCCTTGCTGTGAATTTTCACAATTCTGTAGCATCTGTACAAGATGCGTTGGGATAAGAGCTTTGCCTTGGCTTCACCCATGCTCTTCAGCAGTGTCCCTGAGCCTTCTTCTATCTGTCCATCCATTCCTTTTTTTTTCAATTGTGGTAAAACATACCTGACATAAAATTTACTATTTTAATCATTTTAAGTGTACAACTCAATGCCATTAAGTACACATAAGTGGTATGCAACCATCAGCACTATCCATTTCCAGGACTTTTATTTTTTTTTCATTTTCAGAACTTCTTTTTTGGCTGCGTTGGATTGTCCTTGCTGTGTGCAGGTTTCCTGTGGTTGCAGCAAGCAGGGGTTACTCTAACTGCGGTGCTCGGGCTTCTCATTTCAGAGGCTCCTCTTGCTATGGAGCACCAGCTCTAGGGTGCACCGGCTTCAGTAGTTGTAGCACATGACTCAGTCATTGCACGCTCGTGGCCATGCCCCAGATCAGGGATCACACTGGTGTCCACTGCACTGCAAGGCAGATTCTTAACCACCAGGGAAGCCCCCAGAATTTTTAAATCATCCCAGATAGCAGCTCTTCTCTATCACTGAATGGTAAACAGTAACTCCCCACACTCAGAGGAAGAGCCTCAGCCTGGGGCAGCCTCTATTCTTTCTGTCACTCTGAATTTGCCTATCCTAGGTACTTCATGTAAGTGGAATCATACAATATTTGTCCTTTTGTGTCTGCATAATGTCTTCACTTAGCATAATGCCTTCAGTGTGTCAGAATGCCATTCCTTCTTACTGGCTAATAACATTTTGTCATGTGAATAGGCTGCATTTTGTTTATTTGTTCAACTGCAGTTGGGCACTTGGGTTGTTTCCACTGTTCAGCTATTGTGAATAGTGCAACTATGAACATCAGTGTACAAGTATCTGTTTTAGTCCTCGCTTTCAGTTCACCTGGGTATATATCCAAGGAATAGACGTGTTGGATCACAGGGTAATACTGTGTTTAACTGACAAGCTGCCATAGTGGCTGTACCATTTACATTCTCACCAACAGTGCACGAGGGATCCAGTTTCTCCGCAGCTTCACCGTTATTTTCCATTTTTTGGATAGCCATCCCAATAGGTATGAATGGTAACTCACAGTTTTCACTTGTATTTTCCTAATGACATTGAGCATCATTTCATATGCTTGTTAGCCACATATCTTCTTTGAAGAAACATCTATTCAACTCCTTTGTCTGCTTTTGAGTTGAGTTGTTTGGCGTTCTTAGCTATTTAGTTGTAGCAATTATGTATCTATTTTGGATACTAACCCCTTATCAGATATATATATGATCTGAAAATATTTTCTCCCATTCTGTAAAGTTGTCTTTTCACTCTTGATATAGTGTCCCTTGAGGCATAAAAGTTTTAAATTTTGATGTAGTCCAGTTTATCTTTTTCTTTTGTTGCCTGTTTGCTGATGTTATATCCAAGAAATCACTGCCAAACCCAGTCATTAACATTTTCCCATTTTCTTCTCAGAGTTTTAATGTTTTAGCTCTTACATTTAGGTCTTTATATTTAGATGCATTTAAAGTTAATTTTTTTTAATGCATCCTTCCTTCTTTTCATTCTTACTTTTACCTCACAAATACTTATTGGTGTCTTAATATATATCATGAATTGTATGGGATACAGCTAAGAAAATAAAGTCCCTTCCATCCCTCATGGATCTTACATTCTAGTGAGGAAAACAGACAATGGACATCTGATCAAATCTATAAATAAGATATGAATGAAATCACTTCACATAATGATAAGCAGTCTGAAGGAATCCTGGGTGATGAGATAGTGATTTCACATGGGACAGTGTGGTGGGAACTCCAGCAGATGTGGTCAGAGAAGACCTCTGATTGCAGGCTGAGGCAGATGGGTGAAGAGCTGAGAGAAGCATTTCAGGCAGAGGGGAAAGACCCTGAGATAGGGTGAAGACAGCATTTTCATGGGACTGAAAAGGGATGGTGGGTCCACGTGAGCTGAGTATGAGAAGAATCAGAGCTGGGGTGAGAAGCAGGGCCAGGTCTGGCTGGGGTTAGGGGATATGGTTTTGTTCTTCTAATTGCATTGGAGGGAGTTAAGCAAGGAAATGGTGTTATCAGACTTGTAATGCGGGACCATCACTCTGGCTGCCGTGGGGGAGAATGGCCTGAAGAGGCTGAGAGTGGAGCAAAAGTGGAAGTAGCTCTTAGAGGACTTTCAAGTGGGACAGGAGCATGTAGTGAGTAAGACGGGCTGTGATGGATGGAGAGGTGGGAAGGGGTCTGATTGGGGATTTATTTGGCAGGTAAATCTGACAGACTTGCTGATGGACTGAACTTGCAGAGAGCAGAAAGAGCAATCAAAGATGACTCCTAGGGACTTCGCTGGTGGTCCAGTGGCTAAGACTTCATGTTCCCAAGGCAGGGGACCTGGGTTTGATCCCTGGTCAGCGAACTAGATCCCACATGTTGCAACTAAATATCCTTCGTGCTACAACTAAGCCCTGGAGCAGCCAAATAATTTTTTTTTTTTTTTTTAAGGGATGACTCTAGATTTTGCCCAAGGAAAAGTGGAAGGTGGAGTCAGGTCCTGTCTTGTATATGTGAACCTTGGAGATGCCAGTGTTCCCTCCCACCATCTTTATTCATCCAGTAACTGTTCAGCACGTTTGCTGTGTGGGGTGCTGGCCACAGCCCTGCCCCATGGACCTTCCCCCTTCTACCAGGTGTGCCCCCACACAAGTGCTCATCACAGAAAACAGACCCAGAGACCCAAAAACCCAAGCAAACACTGGCATGTTTCTTAATTTCATTTAGGCCTGGAAATCTGGGGGTTAAGGAGCCACTGACAGGAGTGACCATACAGTAGGAGGTCCTGGTGTCTTTGCCAACTCAGCTCAGTGATCACTGGAGAAATTAAGGGGATCATGGAATTTGTTTGAGGAGGTAGATATAAAATCTTAGTTAATTTTTTTTTTTTTAAGTCACTTGTTGCCCGCAGCCTGAAAGCTAATGTCCTGATGAAGTCCTTCCTAGTATACCTTAAGTCCAAGTTGCAAAGTCTTTGAAGTCAAGGATGACCCTGTTCTATTTTCCTTGGCAGCACATGCAGGGCTTGGGGCCGTGCCCTCTGCACAGGGAGAGCCTGGCAGGGGTGCCTGATCCACATAGCTTGGTCATTGTGGGTGGTGTTTTTCCCAAAGCTGGTGAGCTTCTGAACATTTGGGTAGAAGGCCCTCAGGCAACAGTAATGGCTTTTGACAGCTTTGTGGGAAAGAGGTATCACTTGATAAATTCTGAGCTGGAAATCAGCGAGTACGAAGCCAACAAGAAATATGACTTTTTTTTTTTTTAGAAATATGACTTTTAAAACTATGACTACTATCAAGTCACTATTTCCCATGATTGAGTTAACTTACATATGAGTAGCTTCTACAACGGAGAAGGCAATGGCACCCTACTCCAGTACTCTTGCCTGGAAAATCCCATGGATGGAGGAGCCTGGTAGGCTGCAGTCCATGGGGTCAAGAAGAGTCGGACACGACTGAGCGACTTCACTTTCACTTTTCCCTTTCATGCACTGGAGAAGGAAATGGCAACCCACCCCAGTGTTCTTGCCTGGAGAATCCCAAGGACTGGGGAGCCTGGTGGGCTGCCATCTCTGGGGTCGCAGAGTCGGACACGACTGAAGCGACTTAGCAGCAGCAGCAGCTTTTACAAACTGTCTTTGCAAAGCCCTGGGTAACTATTTTTGTTTACTGTTTCAGGAAAGAGTCACCAAGCTTGCACCACGCCCTCAGTCAGAAGAGGATCTATCTGCTCTGTTTGAAGCATCAATGAAACTGTATTAATTTTCATTTTCACTGAAAGAACTACCCTTGGCCATCGTAGTTCTGATAACAGAAGTTGATCTAACAAGAATTTTGTCTTTTTACCTCCACATATAACTCCTTGTTACCAGCTTGAATGTGATATAAATTTATCCTGTAGAAGATTCCCTGATGCTCCAAGTCCAGCTACTTCCATAGGGCAGGCTGGACAAATGCCCACCATGCTGGACCCTTAGATAGACTTCAGGGATCCATGTTCCTACCCCAAACCCTACAGACTGCCCTTGCTCCATGGATCAAAAAGGCAAATACTCAATATCTACCAAAAATGTTAATGCATGTACTCTTTGCCCAGTAATCAACCCCACATCTAGAAATGTATTCTATAAAAATCTAGCACAAGTGTGTAAAGAAATATGGCAAGAGTGTTTCTGGCAGCACATTTTCTAATAATAAAAATTTGAAAGAACTTAAGTATTCATTAATAGTGTATAGATAAATAAATCGTGTGTGCTCAGTTGTTCAGTTGTATCCAACTCTTTTGACCCCATAGACTGTAGCCCACCCCTCTGTCCATGGGATTTCCTGCACAAAAATACTGGAGCTGGTTGCCATTTCCTCCTCCAGGAAATCTTACCAACCCCAGGGATCAAACCCTATTCTCTTGCATCTCCTGCATTGGCAGGCAGGGTCTTTACAACTAGCCACCTGGGAAGTTCTAGGTTTCAGTGTACTTGCAGATTTATCTGTATTTTAAATTGGATTAAAGTTTTAATCAAGTAGAGTATATAATTTCATCAAGATTTTTAAAAAGAGATGAGAAGGGCATTACTGTGCCATTCAACCTGCCTGGGGCAAGTTTATCTCTTTAAACATCTTTGTTTACTTGGGATTTTAAAAATAACATTTAAATATTGTTTATTGGGCAGGTGGTCTTCTCTAATTACACATATAAAACATGTTCAGTACCAAAACCTGGTAATACAAAGAAACACAGAAGAAAACATTTGTTCACAATGCACCATCCAGAAGATAATCACCACTAAAAATAACAAAAATTTTAAATATATGTTCTCCCCATAATTTTGTGCACATATATAGTTATAGATAATTATATGTATACATATGTATTTATATTTTTTTTACTTAGAATCACTGAGGTGTAATTTTAGTTCCTATAAAATGAACATTCAAATTCTTTATGCCAAGTGCCCAAAAGGCAAGCACAAGACAGTTTCAGTAGAATTTCAGCTCTACCTTGCAGACTATATCTAGCTAAAATTCCCTCCAGCCTTTTAGGGGAATCGTGGATTCTGAGAACAGAAGCTTTGTGAATAAGGTAGAGAACAGTGAAACTCTCTGTCAATCTGAGATCCTTTAGGAAACTTGAATAAACAAATAAATGTTTAATAAATATGTCAAAATACATTTGTCAGGGAGGAAGGTGGGAGGATAGTTCAAGAGGGAGGGGACATGGGTATGCCTATGGCTGATTCATGTGGCTCTTTGGCAGAAACCAACACAATTCTGTAAAGCAATTATCTTTCAATTTAAAAAAATTTTAATTAAAAGAAAAGTATATTTGGCATAGCAAAATATATATGGCCCCCACCAAGAAAGTCCAGGTAAATTTGGGACCTCTTGTAATGTATTTTGTAAGATAATTTGGCATCGTTAGAACCTTGGATTCCATTTCCAGCCCTCGCTCTATCTGTGTCTTACTTTATTCAACCAAGTCCTCTGCAAGCTTGAAAATACCCTGACTAGATTTCAGGTACTACCCTGTCCTTAATGTGAGATTTTGAGTTTGGAAAATTTAAAATCATTTGAGATATGAAAATGCATTCGTTATCTCTCTGAAATGTTCCATGCCATTTCCACCAGTAAACAGATGTCTCACTGTGACTCACCAGGATGGGTGCTTGGTATTCATGCTGAGATGACTCTTAGAGGAAGGATTTAAAGGTCAAGCACGAAGAAACAGATTTAGGAAGCCTCGTGTTTTTAATCCTAATAGCCATCATTTCAGTCCTCACAATTTGAGAATACAAAAGAGATGTATTTCTTGACTTAAGAGTATGACAGAAGAGATGATGTTGATTTCTGTAAACGAAACATTTTTGTGTATCTGAAACAACAATTACATACATTTTTTCAAGTTGGATCCCACTTATCGACTGATTTCCTTAAATGATAAAACTCTTCATAGGGGTCAATTTACATGAATTAATCTAGTTGTTAAGGAAAGGAAAATTAAAGGAATCATATTCAAAAGTTTATATAACATTACTTTCATAAAATTATCACATATGGTGGCATTTATCTCTTGATACAAAATCATCCATTTGTTTCACGCAGGTCCTGTTTCTTTTATGTTTTTCCACAAGCCACAGTAAGTTGCTGGTGTGTTGCACTTCTGTCCCTTTCCCATGCCCAGAGGAGAGCTGTGCTGGGATTGTCCTTGTGAGTGTGTCTGTGGACACAGCTGGGGGTGTTTTCCAGCGGTCAATGAGGTAAGTCTGCTCTTGTAAAACAGAGACAAGTACAGTATCAAAACAGAGAGCAAAAACTGCTTTTCTGGCCTTTTTAACCCTGAGAAAGATTAATGACTGTTTAGATTAGAAACTGTATTCTAATGAGGGACTGTCGCCTCTGGGGAGTGGGTATGAGAAAGGGGTTGTTCACCTCCAGGTCAGCATCGCACAGGCTGCAGGGCCTCTGATGACCAGCAACCCCCTCGTGGAGACAGCTGCCCAGGCTCCTCCACTGAACGCTGGGTCCTCCGGGAGTTGCTGAGGCCAGGCCACAGCCTGCTCCATCACCATCACAATGGCCTACGGGAGGTGGTCCCCAGGGACAAACCACACTTTGAATGGGAAGAAATTGGTTCTTAAAGCCCTAGGTTGAATTACCGGGCAGCTGGGGGTGGGAGGGTCTAGTTTCTCCTGCTATTATTCTTCCCAGCCACCCCAACAACTCTCCGAATTAATGCATATCCCCCACAAACTGCTCTAACTGTAATTTTGTCCCATGTGAAATCCCTCATGAAACTACGTGTGGGACAGCCAACTTCAAAGTAACTCCATCTCATTCCTTCTGGCTTTAAAATTGACTTTTTTCTTTGAGTGCTTTTAATTGGTTTTCTAACTTATAAAATTGGAAACTGATTAAAATAATCATGAGCGGAAAGAAAAAAAAGAAAAACTACCATCATATCATTACCCAAACACAGCTGTGATCATTGGCTATATTTTCTTTCCATCTTTTTAATTTGATGGTGTCGTTTCTAGCTCTTTTCCCTTAAGCCATGACATTTTAAGTATTTTCTGTGTTGCCATATAATCTTCAGGACCATTATTTTAGAAGGTACGTAACAGTTTACTGAATAGGAATTTAATCATTTATTCATATTACAGGGCATCAAAAGTGCTTCCAAATTTTTACTCCTACCACTGCCATTACAATGAACAAATGAGAAGGTACATGTGGCTTGTCTTATATTGTAAATTAACTTCTTAGATTAATGAATCCCAAATGGAATTTTTACGTTAAAGTATGGCCATTTTGAGCTTCCCTGGTGGCTCAGTGGTAAAGAACCTGCCTGCCAATGCAGAACAAGCGGGGGATTCAGGTTCTATCCCTGGGTCAGGAAGATCCCCTGGAGGGAGGCAGTGTCAACCCACTCCAGTATTCTTGCGTGGGAAACCCATGGACAGAGGAGCCTGGCGGGTTACAGTCCATGAGATCGAAAAGAGTCAGACATGACTGAGCAACTAAAGAAACTTCACTTACAGGGTTGTTATAAATGTCTGCAGGAAGTGCCTCACCTACAGTCTACACTCAGCACTTGTGAGTTCTCTTCCTTTCCTGAACACCCCTACATGATGTCAGCTGGGTACCAAGGGCCTCTAAACTTCCCCCAGGACAAGAATGACCTGGGGCGCTAGTTTAGAAAGATAGAGATCACCAGGTCTTTCCTCCACCACCCAGAAATTCAGATCTTGTCAGCCTGGGTTCAACTCAGGGATCTGTTGTTGGGTAAGTTTCATTTAGGAAAATAAGGCTGCTCTTGGACCTGTTTGGCAGCTTCTCTGCATAGGTAGTGAGAAAAACAAAGTGGCGGTCTCAACCTTCAGCATGCACAGAAACTTCTGGAGAGTTTGGAAAAACATGGATTTCTGGGTCCCAGCCCCAGGGTTTCTAATTCAGCAGGTGCATTCTGAACTAGTTCCCAGGTGATGCTGCTAGTCTAAGACCACACGTTAAGAACCACTGAACCCGTGGATTGCAATTTTCTCATATTTCAAATTCAGGAGATTCCAGCTGGATTCAGCCCCACCATGATGAGGGTCAGGACAGGACCAGGACACTGACCATAATACATCCTCTCCCCCAGAGTGGGAGACCCCAGCCCCAGGCACCATCCTGCCTTTTTCCCACTGTGCCGGCCTCACCATGAAGCCCCTGCCTTGCTGGTTTCCACCTGCTTCTCAGGCTGAAGCCTTTCCAGGGTATGGAGAGGTTCTTCTGTCAAAGCCCAGACAGAAACGAGACACTCACTAGTGACCGCAGCACTGAGGAAGACCACAGTGTTGGCTGCAATCAGGATGTGACTATTAAAAACTGCAGTAAGTACCAGGGCAGTGAGTTCTATTTCGGTAAAATTGGTATAAAGAATAAAAGATCTCTCAGCTATGGGGTTAACAGACTAGTAAGATCACTCTGTCTTACCTCTGTTTATAAAAAGAAAACAAAAATTCTCCTTTTACGTGTGTGCTAAGTCACTTCAGTTGTGCCCGACTCTTTGCTAGACCCCATAGACTATAGCCCACCAGGCTCTTCTGTCCATGGGATTCTCCAGACAAGAATACTGGAGTGGGCTGCCATGCCCTCCTCCAGGGGACTTTCCTGAACCAGGGATCGAACCTGCATCTCTTACATCTCCTGCACTGGCAGGCAAGTTCTTTACCACTAGAGACACCCAAGAAGCCCCCTCCTCCTTACATTCCTGTTTAAAAAGTTATGTTGGGAGAAGTTTCCATTTTACCTGGAAAGTGCATACAGAAAGAGTAAAGACATATAGAGTTCTAATTATTGGTAAAAAAATAATAATGGATAAGAATTAGAATAAAATGAACTGTGCCTCAAGGGACAAAGAGAAGGACAGTCACTCACATCCAGCTAGAAAAAGACAGCCCAGGTATCCTGTGCTCACACCAAGTCACCACAGGCTGCTCTGCTCTGGCTCTTCCTCCTGACCTGGAGCTTGGGTCATGCCCAAGAGCAAGGGTTTCTGATGCTTTCCTCGGAAATGAGCAGACACTGGGAGGGCTAGTCCTCTGTCATGCTACTGAACCACCAAAATCTACAGATTTAAAATTTTTGACTTAAAAATTAAAACCGAGTAGAAAGAAAATTATATTCCCTAGGTTTGTATGGGAGGGGGTCAGAGAGGGAGCAGTTCTCAAATTTTCGCTGAATGCCCACTAAACCCCCCTCCTGGGCAATGTGATCGGAGCTTCTGCAAAAGACACCCTGCCTCCCCTCTCAAGGGGCCAGAAAGTCACCTAAGAGCAGAAACACCAAGAGTGGGTGAGCACTTTTAGCCTCTCCCCATCCTGGCCCCTACAAGAAATTTTGGCTTCGCTGGCTTGGCCTCCAGCCTTCTTAGGTGGGAAATGGGATACCCAGGGTGATGGACAGAACTGTGTTCCCCCAAATCGTGTGCTGAAGCCCCAACCTCCAGTACCTCACATGTGACTGCATTTGGAGACAGAGCGTGTAAAGAGTTATAAGGTTAATCAAATGGGCAGGCCCTAATCTAATCTGTCTGGTGTCCTTAGAAAAAGAGGAAATTTGGACACAAAAGAAACACCAGTGATGCACGCAGGAAGGACCATGCTGCTGCTGCTGCTGCTGCTGCTAAGTCGCTTCAGTAGGGTCCGACTCTGTGTGACCCCACGGAGGGCAGCCCACCAGGCTCCCCCACCCCTGGACTTTTCCAGGCAAGAACACTGGAGTGGGTTGCCATTGCCATGGAAGGATGCACTAAGGCCATGCAAGAAGGCGCCACCTGCAGGCCAAGGAGAGAGATGTCAGGACAAATCAAACCTGTCAAGGCCTTGATCTTGGACTTTCAGCCTCCAGAGCTCTAAGAAAATAAATTCCTGTTGTTTAAGTTTCCCCCACCCCCAATCTGTGCTGTTTTTATTATGGTAACTAACAAGGTTTGCTATGACCAGTGTATTTTCTTGGCAAAACTCTATTAGTCTTTGCCCTTCATTCCACATTCCAAGGCCAAATTTGCCTGTTACTCCAGGTGTTTCTTGACTTCCTACTTTTGCATTCCAGTCCCCTATAATCAAAAGGACATCTTTTTGGGTGTTAGTTCTAAAAGGTCTTGTAGGTCTTCATAAAACCATTCAACTTCAGCTTCTTCAGCGTTACTGGTTGGGGCATAGATTTAGATAACTGTGATACTGAATGTTTGCCTTGGAGATGAACAGAGATCATTCTGTCATTTTTGAGACTACATCCAAGTACTGCATTTCGGACTCTTTTGTTGACCATAGTGGCTACTCCATTTCTTCTGAGGGATTCCTGCCCTCACTAGTAGATATAATGGTCATCTGAGTTAAATTCACCCATTCCAGTCCATTTTAGTTCGCTGATTCCTAGAATGTCGACGTTCACCCTTGCCATCTCTTGTTTGACCACTTCCAATTTGCCTTGATTCATGGACCTGACATTCCAGGTTCCTATGCAATATTGCTCTTTACAGCATCAGATCTTGCTTCTATCACCACTCACATCCACAGCTGGGTATTGTTTTTGCTTTGGCTCCATCCCTTCATTCTTTCTGGAGTTATTTCTCCACTGATCTCCAGTAGCATATTGGGCACCTACTGACCTGGGGAGTTCCTCTTTCAGTATCCTATCATTTTGTCTTTTCATACTGTTCATGGGGTTCTCAAGGCAAGAATACTGAAGTGGCTTGCCATTCCCTTCTCCAGTGGACCACATTCTGTCAGACCTCTCCACCATGACCCGCCCATCTTGGGTTGGCCCTCAGGCATGGCTTGGTTTCACTGAGTTAGACAAGGCTGTGGTCCTAGTGTGATTAGATTGACTAGCTTTCTGTGAGTATGGTTTCTGGTTCCAAATAGGAAAAGGAGTACGTCAAGGCTGTATATTGTCACCTTGCTTATTTAACTTATATGCAGAATACATCATGAGAAACGCTGGACTGGTAGAAACACAAGCTGGAATCAAGATTGCCAGGAGAAATATCAATCACCTCAGATATGCAGATGACACCACCCTTATGGCAGAAAGTGAAGAGGAACTAAAAAGCCTCCTGATGAAAATGAAAGTGGAGAGTGAAAAAGTTGGCTTAAAGCTCACCATTCAGAAAACGAAGATCATGGCATCTGGTCCCATCACTTCATGGGAAATAGATGGGGAAATAGTGGAAACAGTGTCAGACTTTATTTTGGGGGCTCCAAAATCACTGCAGATGGTGACTGTAGCCATGAAATTAAAAGAGGCTTACTCCTTGGAAGAAAAGTTATGACCAACCTAGAGAGCATATTCAAAAGCAGAGACATTACTTTGCCGACTAAGGTCCATCTAAACAAGGCTATGCTTTTCCCAGTGGTCATGTATGGATGTGAGAATTGGACTGTGAAGAAGGCTGAGCACTGAAGAATTGATGCTTTTGAACTGTGGTGTTGGAGAAGACTCTTGAGAGTCCCTTGGACTGCAAGGTGATCCAACCAGTCCATTCTGAAGGAGATCAGCCCTGGGATTTCTTTGAAAGGAATGATGCTAAAGCTGAAATTCCAGTACTTTGGCCACCTCATGTGAAGAGTTGACTCATTGGAAAAGACTCTGATGCTGGGAGGGATTGGGGGCAGGAGGAGAAGGGGGCAACAGAGGATGAGATGGCTGGAAGGCATCACTGACTCGATGGACGTGAATCTGAGTGAATTCCGGGAGTTGGTGATGGACAGGGAGGCCTGGCATGCTGTGATTCACGGGGTCACAAAGAGTCAGACATGACTGAGTGACTGAAATGAACTGAACTGAACAAGGTTTGTTGGCCAATCTAAATGTCCATCGACAGAGGAATGGGTAAAGAAGATGTGGTACTTATATACAATGGAATATTAGGAGTTTCCCTAGTGGTTCAGACAGTAAAGAATCTGCCAGCAATGTAGGAGACCCAAGCTCTGTCCCTGGGTCAGGAAGGTCCCATGGAGAGGGAAATAGCAACCCACTCCAGTATTCTTGCCTGGAGAATTCCATGGACAGGGGAATCTGGCAGGCTACAGTCAATGATGTCGCAGAGTCAGGCATGACTGAAAAACACTTTTACTTTCTTTCACTAAATGTCCAGACAGAGGAATGGATAAAGAAGATGTGGTACATATATACAATGGAAAATCACTCAGCCATTAAAAAGAACAAAATAATGCCATTTGCAGCAAAATGGAGGGACTTAGAGATTGTCATCCTGAGTGAATAAGTCATATACAGAAGAAGAAATATCATATGACATCCCTTTTATACAGAATCTAAAAAGAAGTGATACAAATGAGCTTTACAAAACAGAAATAGACTCACAGGCTGAGAGAACAAGCTTGCAGTTGAGGGAAAACTGGGGTAAATAGATAGTGAGTTTGGGACTGACATGTACACACTGCTATTTTTAAATGGATAACCAACCAGGACCCACTGTTTAGCACACAGAACTCTGTTCAGTGTTATGTGGGAGCTTGGATGGGGAGGGGGATGGGGGAGAATGGATACATGTATATATATATGCATGGCTGAGTCCTTTGTTGTCCACCTGAAACTATCACAACATTGATAATTGGCTACACTCCAATATAAAATAAAAAATTTAAAACCAAACAAAAAATGAAAAGGATTTGCTAGCAAATGAGGGGTAGACTTGAAGGATTTACATCAGAAAGGGCTAAAAGCCACTGGTAGGGAATTGCACAATTTTACATTCCTATCAGAAATGTGCGAGTTTCTCTGCATCCTCATCATCACTTGGTGTTACCTTTTTTTTTTTTTTAGCCATTTTGGTAGGTCTCATTGTGATTTTAATTTGCATTTTTCTAATGGCTAATGATGTTGAACATGTTTTCATGCACTGATTTGCCATCTGTGCAAGAGGATTTGGTATCCTCTTTAGTGAAATGTCTGGTCATGTCTTTTGCCTGTTTTCAAATTGGATTATTTTTTTTACTGTTGAGTTTTGAAAAAATGTACATATATTCTAGATACAAGTCCTTTGTCAGATATGCGGTTTGCAAATATTATTCTCCCAGTAGATTGCTTGCCTTTTCATCTTACAGGGTTTTTCACAAAGCAAAAGTTTACAATATTTTTTAAATTGAAGTATAGGTGATATACAATATTATATACACTACAGGTGTACAATATAGTGATTCACAATTTTTAGGTTATACCCTATAATTTTTATGATACTGCAGAAGTTTTTAATCTAATGAAATTCAATTTATCACATTTTCCTTCTATGCATCATGCTTTTTGTGTGAAGTCTAAGAACTCTGACTAGCCGAGATCGGTAAGATTTTATCCTAAACCTAACCCTGCCAACTTGCTGAACTCACTTATTAATTCTGTAAGTTTACTGTGGATTCCTTGGGATTTTCTATGTTGACAATTATGTCATCTGCAAATAGGGACAGTTTTATTTCTTCATTTCCAATATGTATGCCTTTTATCTCCTTGCCTGATTGCATTGCTAGAACTTCCAGTACTATATTAAATAAGAGAAGAGAGAGCAGACATCCATGTCTTGATCCTGATCCTATGGAGAGAGCATTCACTCTTCCATATTAACTGTGATGTTAGCTGTAGAGCTTTTGTAGATGCCTTTTATCAGGTTAAAGAATCTGTCATTTTTTAAAAAACATTATAATAACACAGTAGTTTTTCTTACTTCCTGATGTTTATGCTCAAATAATCTATTGGAGATGAGTTATTTTTTAATCAAAGGACAAAGTAATCTTCTCCACTTCCATTATAATCCTATTAAGGTATTATAATTTTATTATAATTATCCATGCAAATATTATAATTTTCATTTATCAAATAAATGTTTATATAATTTTATTTATTTATTTATTTTTGGCTGTGCTGGGTCTTCACTCCTGCAAGCAGTCTTTCTCTAGTTGCAGGGAGAGGCGGCTACTCTCTAGTTGAGGTGCACTTGAGGCGCCTGGGCTTTTCATTGCTCTTGTTGCAGAGCCCAGGCTCTAGGTGCACAGCTTCAGTGGTTGTGGCACACGGGCTTAGTTTCCCATTAGCATGTGGAAGCATCCTGCACCAAGCATCGACCCCGTGTTCCCTACATTGCTAGGCGAATTCCCATCCACTGCACCGCCTGGGAAGTGAAAATGAAAGTTAGTCCTCATTTGTGTCTCAGTCCTCTTTGCAAACTCACAGACTGCAGCCCATCAGGCTCCTCTGTCCATGGAATTCTCCAGGCAAGAATACTGGAGTGGGTTGCCATTCCCTTCTCCAGGGGATCTTCTCTACCCAGGGATCAAACCTGGGTCTCCTGCACTACAGTCAGATTCTTTACTGCCTGAGTCCCCAGGGGAGTCTCACGTAAGCTTTTTAAAAACAGACACTCCAAGAGGTAAATTCACTTGTCCAATTTACATGCAAATTAGTAGGGTCTGACTAGGTCCTAATAGCATTAATTCAATAACATTTACTGTAAACCTAGTATTGATAATACAGTTGAATCCTTATATGCCAGGCACTATGAGTGCTTTACATGCATTATGCCATTTAATTTAATGCTCAAAACAACCTGACGAGGGTTATTACTATCATTCCCATTTTAATGATGGCACCAAGCCTTGGAGAGGTTGGATAAGTGAAAAAGGTCACACAACCAGCAAAGACACAGACATAGATCATGCTCTTGAAAACCACCCACCGCCAACTCCTGTGCCAGGTTTTGGGGATACAAAGCTGGATGAGACTGTCCCTTCCCTGAAGATGCTCTCAGTTGAGCAGGAGAAACAGATCAGCTTTGCAGCTTGGTTCCTAAAGAAGCCATGGCCCCAGTTAGTGAGATATCTCACCAGTGTTAGAGAGGTTCAATAACATTTATTGATTGAGTGGTCAGAAAGGAGGGGAGGAAGGGAAGGAAGGAAGGAAAGAAGGCAGGCAGGTATTAATCTGTTTTGGGGTGGGGCGACCTAATGTGAATCATATTTTATGTAGAAGGTAACTTGGTGGCACAGTGATAAAGAATTCACCTGCCAATGCAGGAGACACAAGAGATGCTAGTTTGATCCCTGGGTCAGGAAGATCCTCTGGAGTAGGAAAGGGCTACCTGCTTCAGTATTCTTGCCTGGGAAATCCCATGGACAGAGGAGCCTGGCAGGCTCCGTCCAGAAGAGATGCATGCAACTGAGCACAACTCTTTCTAGTAGAAAATACTTTCTACTTTATAGAAGTAGAAGGAATTCCTTAAACCAAAAACTACCTGCCTCTACCCATCCTGGTCAGTTTGTATAACTGTGCTGGGCAACACACTGAAAACTATCAAATATAAAGAAAGGGATTGAAACATCGTGGAAATAACAGAACCAAAAATAGTAGGAGTTGGCCATCCAGAAAGAAAAGCAAATCCTTCCCACCTGGCTCTGTGGAATAGCCAGGCTCAGCCACAACTGCAGCCCAGGGAAGGCTTTGTTTTCCAAGTAACTTTGACCTGACTCCAAAACTCCAAACCTGACTCCAAACCTGAGGCCAAAACTCCTGCCATCTCCCAAGACCTGCCTCTCCTTGAGCACAGAGACTCACCTACAGGTAAGGTTTCCTGCAGGGCAGAGACTCCAAGAGACACTGTGGGGGACGCTCTCCTCTCTGTACACTATCCTTTCTCCTCTCCCATCCCCTAACTATCCCCTCTTTTACATACTCCTCTTCCTGTTTTCCCTCTGCGCTATTCTATGACCACTGGGAATTATTCATTCCCAAAGAGGAGACACAGAAATACAAGTTAACACTGATTGAGTGTAGACTGGGCAACAACTTCTGTTCTAAGCGTTTTATTTAATAATGTTTACATTTCAACAACCTTATGAGTTATTATTACACATTCCTCTTCACTCCAAACACACACACACACCTTGGTTCAAGCCCACCATCTCTCACCTGGTTCACTCTAGTCACTTTCTTCAATGGCTGCCCAGGCTCCACTTCTTAACCACTTCTTCATCCTGCCCTCAGGATGGTTTTGATAAAACACAAATTGTCTGACCATGGCTTTCCTTTAATTAAAGTCTTTCGGTGGCTTTCCCTGG
Source organism: Nanger dama (assembly GCA_917880005.1). Taxonomy (NCBI): domain Eukaryota; kingdom Metazoa; phylum Chordata; class Mammalia; order Artiodactyla; family Bovidae; genus Nanger; species Nanger dama. The sequence continues at coordinate 6,251,180 of CAKJTW010000066.1, forward strand.
CCTTTAAGAGGAGGCACACACCCCATGGCAGACATTGGGACTGTCATGATCTTGTCGCTATCTCCCGACCATGCTCCTATCTCCCCATGAACTCTTCCTGCAATCACAACCTCTCCCTGGGGAGTCAAAGAGCCCTCATCTGAGGTCTCTGAACTCTCTAACATTCTCTGTGTGCACCTGGTGGTAGTGGTGATTTAGTCGCTAAGTCATGTCTGACTCCTGTGACTCCATGGACTGTAGCCCACCAGGCTCCTCTGTCCATGGAATTTCCCAGGCAAGAATACTGGAGTGGGTTGCCACTTTCTTCTCTAGGAGATTTTCCCCAACCCAGGGATCAAACCCTGGTCTCCTGCATTGCAGGCAGATTCTTTACTGACTGAGCTAACAGGGAAGACCTGTGTGCCTCTACTGTGCTGCAGAAACATCGTATTCAGTGCTCACTTATTTCCTAGTCCATCTCCCCCTCTAATCTGGTTCAGTTCAGTTCAGTTCAGTCACTCAGTCATGTCTGACTCTTTGCGACCCCATGAATCGCAGCACGCCAGGCCTCCCTGTCCATCACCATCTCCCAGAGTTCACTCAGACTCACGTCCATCAAGTCCGTGATGCCATCCAGCCATCTCATCCTCTGTCGTCCCCTTCTCCTCCTGCCCCCAATCCCTCCCAGCATCAGAGTCTTTTCCAATGAGTCAACTCTTCACATGAGGTGGCCAAAGTACTGGAATTTCAGCTTTAGCATCATTCCTTCCAAAGAAATCCCAGGGTTCATCTCCTTCAGAATGAACTGGTTGATCTCCTTGCAGTCCAAGGGACTCTCAAGAGTCTTCTCCAACTCCACATTTCAAAAGCATCAATTCTTTGGTGCTCAGCCTTCTTCACAGTCCAGCTCTCACATCCATACATGACCACAGGAAAAACCACAGTCTAATCTGGTAATAGAGGGTAAAATCGTGTCTTAATCATCTCTAGATCCTTATCGCCTGGCAAAATAGTGTTCCTATATAGCAGTACCTTTCCAGTAAGTATTTGCACAATAGAATGGAAAGAAGAGAATGAATAGTCATTGGCCAAATTCTCTAACTTTTCAACTGAATTCATGCAAAGCCCATAAGCCCCAGATCCTTAGCTATAACCAGTGAGTACTGGAACCAACATCTTCTGTCCAATACATCCTGATAAAAACAACCTGGCAAAAAGTGTTCTAGGACCCACTTTTTAAGTACTGGTCTTTTGAGATTGTTGGGAGAGCAACTTGGGGGTCCACAGAACTTAGGAACCTCCTCTTACAGATCAAAACCCAGAGAAACCCCCAGCTGAGCCAATGAGGAACAACTTCCTCAAGAAAAGACAACTATTTAGCCCCACAAAAGAAAATCTTCCTACTGGTAGTAAGGCCATTAACATGTCAGCAGCTTTTCCATTATGAATCTGACGTTTCTTTCTTCTTCAAAGCTCCATTTGAGTGCTTTTTTAAATGAAATAATAAAGCCATCAACACACAATAAAAGCTCTACAGTATTTATAATCAGGTGTCTCTAGAGTATCCTATATGTTGAAGAAAAGATTGAGTTACTAGGCCTTCCCTTTCAAATCCCTTAAAACCTCAGCTTTAGAATGAGTGACTCAAACTCTTCTCTTGGGTCTTAATTTTTATGTGGCTTCTTATTACTATTTTTATCCCCTCTAAAACTCTTAAATCTCCTCAACACAGCTTTGGCTCCTTCCATGGCTGAACTGGCAGCCAGCTGATCTTTTTATTGGTGGGTAATGGATTTAGTTTAATTGCTGACACAGGAACAATGAGAGGATAAACAATTCCATTTGTGGCCATGAAATTCCCCATCTGTTGAGTGCGTTCAGGCCTGGAGAGTGGTGGGCAGAGACAGAGCCATGCCTGATGTTAATAGCCTCTGTCACACAGGCTGAACATGTGGCTTCATAAATCAAGAGCTAACAGCAACTCTAGGTGCCCTTGTCATTAACTCTCTGGCCATTTAAATACCCAAGAATTTACCATCAGGTTGAGCCTAAAGACCTGATTTGCAATTCTGATCTCATCAAGAGACTGGAGGTAGCAAAGGAAACCTGAAATCATTTTCCTAAGTTTTTTTAAAAAGTTTCAGATGCACATTCAAATATTTACAAATTAAATAGATGATATTGGAATGGGTTTCAAAATAAAATGGGTTAGGAGAGTGGGGCAAGGTATAAGTGAAAAAAGACTGGCTATGAGCTGATTATTGGTAAAGCTGAGTGTGGGAACCTGAGGGTTCGTTATACTATCTTCTTCATTTTTATATTTGTTTAAGATCATTCATAATTTAAATCATTCAAAAGTTAATGTTAGAAAAACACTTCAAGATAATGGGAATATGGAAGTTTTCATTGTTTAGCATAAGCATTTTGGCCTAATTCTATCTTTTCTTAAAGAAAAGGGAAAAATTTATGCGCACACAACGGTTCAAGTGTCTAACAAGGCAAACCAGCCGTGACCACCAAACAGGAAGGGGAACACATCCCAGAGGGGGACTCCACCTCTGGGTTGTCAGGCAACATCTACTGTGGCTTTTCAGCAACCAACACCTCCTACAGCCCAAGCACTACAGCCTCCACTGGGGAGGAACTCCTGGCCCAAGATCACACCACTTCCCCAGGTGGCCTCCATCCAGCGCTAGTCGAGTAGGAGGCCTGACCAAGCACCCTGCCCTAGTCTGGATAACTCTGGAGGACCCTTCATGGGCTGGCTGAGTTCCTTGTCAGGACTACTTGGCAGATTAGTGCTCCCCCTGTCCTGTCTCACCTCCTTCACTTCTACCCCAGGGGCTGATCCTGTGAGCACCGAAGGCAGCTTATTGTTGTTTAGTCTGATTCTTTGCAATCCCATGGAATGCACCATGGCAGGCCTCCTGCAAGCAAACTTCAGCTGAACCAGCTTCCTGGAAACTTGACCTGCCACAGGGGCTCCTGCTGCTGCTGCTATTGCTGCTAAGTCGCTTCAGTCATGTCCAACTCTGTGCAACCCCATAGACGGCAGCCCACCAGGCTCCCCCGTCCCTGGGATTCTCCAGGCAGGAACACTGGAGTGGGCTGCCATTTCCTTCTCCAATGCATGAAAGTGAAAAGTGAAAGTGAAGTCACTCAGTCGTGTCTGACTCTTAGCGACCCCATGGACTGCAGCTCACCAGGCTCCGTCCATGGGATTTTCTAGGCAAGGGTACTGGAGTGGGGTACCATTGCCTTCTCCTCTCCTCCACAAATATCTTCCTCTTTCACTCTTCCCCAGTGCCATCCTTAACTCCTCTTTTTCTCACACCCACAGCCTATTGGTCAGAAATCCTATTAGAAAGTGAAAGCGAAAGTCACTCAGTCATGTCCGACTCTTTGCTACCCCACGGACTGTATAGCCCATTGAATTCTCCAGGCCAGAATACTAGAGTGGTTAGCCTTTCCCTTCTCCAGAGGATCTTCCTAACCCAGGGATCAAACCCAGGTCTCTCGTATTGCAGGCAGATTCTTCATCAGCTGAGCCACAAGAAATCCTATTGGTTTTACCTTAAATTACACCCAAAATTTGACCAGTTCTCACCACCCCTTCTACCGCTGCCCTCATCCAAGCCCCTGTTGTCTATCACCTGTGGTCCTTCAATGCCCTCCTGACTCCATTCCTGCTCCTGCCCTGGCCACTCTTCAGTGCCTCTCAACAGAATGAAGCTCTCAAGTCAGGCATGGGGCAGCTCTGCTCCAAACCCACTGGTGACTTCCCATCCCACTCCGAGTAAAAGCTAAATCCGTGCTGTGACTCAGCATGCCTAGGACAATCCTAGTTTACACCTAGTGTCCCAGCTTTTCACCTTCAAAAGTAGCCTGGTCTGGATCATCAGTTGCATGGAACCCACCTACCAGGCCTTCCAGGAAGGAGCTTCCTGCTACCTCTGGGACCTTACCTCCTACTACCCACCCCTTGTTCACTCTGCTCTGGGACTCTATAATATTCTGCAAACAAGCAGACAAACTCCTACTGCAGAGTATTTCTACTTGCTGTTCCCTTGCCTGAGATTTTTTGTTTAAACTTTATTTATTTGCCTGCACTGGGTTTTAGTTGCAGCATGTGGGATTTAGTTCCCTGAACAGGGATTGAACCCCAGGCCCGCTGGATTGGGAGCATGGGTCTTGGCCACTGGACCACCAGGGAAGTTCCTGGCCAACCCATTTAAAATTTCAAATCTCTAACCCAACGCTTCCTATCATTCTTCCTTATTATATTTTTTTCTCCTTTTTAATCTTATCACTATCTAATATGTTATGTATTTTGCTTATGCTCGTGTCTTAATCCATTCAGGCTGCTACATACCACACACTGGGCAGCTTGTCAACAGTAGAATTTTACTTCTCTCAGTTCTGGAGATGGGAAAAGCTGGGATCAAGGCACCAGCATGATCACGTTCTGGTGAAAGCCCCCTTCCAGCTGTGTAGCTGGGGCCTTCCTCCTGTGTGTTCCCTTGGTGGAATGGGCTAAGGAGCTCTGGAGGGGTCTCTTTTACAAAGGCAGTAATTCAAATAATTTTAAAAATATTTACTTGGCTGTGCCAGGTCTCAGTTGCAGCACAAGGGATCTTTGATCTTCCCTGCAGCATGTGGGATTTTTAGTCATGGCACGTGGGCTCTAGTTCCCTGACCGGGATTGAACCCAGACCCCTGCACTGGGAGCATGGAGTCTTAGTCACTGGATCACCAGGGAAGTCCCTGAAGTAGTTTTTAATTTCAGTAAAAACAAATAGTATAAGTATGCCCCATGCAATATTTTGGACATACTTATACTAGAAAAACTATTTGTTATTTCTCTTCAATTAAAATGAGATAACCTGTGTTTTATCTGACTACCTATACCTGCAAGCACATGCCCTCCAATAAGGAGAGTCTTCACGCATGAAGGGCATCACTTTGCATAAGATAGAGATTGAAACCACCTCTCTCTCCTCTGAGGAAGTGAAAGGAGAATTGCTACACCTGCTAAAATTACAAATATATCCCCAATTTCACAAAACAAGCCACTGAAGATGAAACAGAGGTTTTTCAGAGGCCCACAGCCTGGCATACCCTCCCCCACTCAAGTCTCCAAAGATTGCCCTGGGCATGGTAGTGAAGACCCCAGGTTTTGGAGTCCTGACTGATCCCCAGTTAGAGACTCTTTTCTATAAAACAGCAGGAGGCCCACCTTGCCGGGCTGTAGGAAGACTAACGTACAAAATGCCTGGTACACAAAAGGTGATCAACAGTGATGTCATTTGCATGATGTCTGGCTCATGCAGGAGTCTGGTAAATATGAATGAATGAACTCTGTATGGAGTGAGCCAGGAGGCCACAGGCCACCATTCATGTTGAGGGGTTGCCCCTGCCCTGTTCAGGCACTAAATCTGCAAGCCTCAGGTGTTTTTAAAACCACATACTGGCAGGCAACTCTCCAGACCTTTGGAAGCAGAAAGAATGGTAGCTCAGGCCTGCAGGTGTTTATCAAGCTGTATAGGCAAGTCTGGGTTGTGAACAGCCAGGATTAAAAACCATGGATCCAAGTCTCGGAGGAGTGCTCAGTCAAGAACCCTCTTTTTTTTTCTCTTCATCAGAGGTTCTCAGACTTTATCACAACCAGAAGCCCTGGAAGAGCTTGTACAACACAGACTGCTGGGCTGCAGCCCAGAGTTTCTGACTTAGCAGGCAGGATGGACATGAGAATTTGCATGTCTAACAAGGGTGATGCCAATGCTGCAGTCTGGGGACAACTTGAGAACCACCTCGCTCCATCCAAAACCCCAGCTGCATAGCATCAGCAGCAGGAGGTGTTTATTGTACCTATGTCTGGGCCCTAGAGGATCGTGTTTAAACAGTCTGTGGGTTGAGGTGGGGCCGGAGGGAGAAACCCGAGCTCCTCTTAATTCTAATGCCTCCTGGTCAGGAACATCCACTCTCCTTGAGCGAACTCTCTGCTCAAATCCCAAAGGGTGCCCCAAAACCAGTGAGGCTCCTTAGAAAGCCTGTCACTCAGGCCTCATCCTCAATACATTGGAATCAGAATCTGCATTTTAACAAGAATCCCTGGCAAACCCATCACAGTAAAGTCTGAGAAGCACTGCTTAAGCTCCAGTCTAAATGGCACATCTCAGAGAGGGCCTCTTCAAGCACCTCTGAGAGAGAAATACAGAGGTAACACCACCCAGCCCCTTCCATTAGCCAGTGAAGAGGGTAGCCAAGTAAGAAAGTCTTTCACTCACACTGACTGATTGCCAGCTGAATCAGTGCAGAAGCAACATTTGAAAACAGATGTGAGCATCTACGTCTGTGTATTTATTTATGATTTGCAAATGGGTTTATCTGTACCGTTTTTCTAGATTCTACATATATGTGTTGATACCTTTGTTTTTCTCTTTCTGGCTTAACTTCACTCTGTATGACAGATTCTAAGTCCATCCACATCTCAGCAAGTGGCACAGTTTTATTCCTTGTTATGGCTGAGTAATAGTTCACTGTATATATGTACCACATCTTCTTTATCCGCTCCTCTGTTGATAAACATTTAGGCTGCTTCCATGTCCTGGCTACTGTAAACAGTGCTGCTGTGAACACTGATGTGCATGGATCTTTGGCAGAAATAGAGGCACAGATGTAGAGAACAAACTCATGGATACCAAGGTGGGAAAAGGGGATGTGGGATGAATTGGGAGATTGGGATTGAAATATATACACTATTGATATTATGTATCAAATAGATAACTAATGAGAACCTACTATATAGCACAAGGAACTCTACTCAGTGCTCTGTGGTGACCTAATTGGGAAGGAAATCCAAAAGGATGGGATATATATACATATGACCTATCCACTTTGCTGTACAGCAGGAAATAATACAACACTGTAGAGCAACTATATTCCAATGAAAAGTTAAAAGAAAAAGCAAAGAAGGAAGTGAGCATCCCATGCCAATAGTGTGTAACTCTCCCCAGTGACTTCTCTCTGCCTGGGAGAAGAGAAGCCCAAGGGCAGGACAGACTCTGCCTAACCTAGTGTTAGCATGCTCCTGGATGGGGTGATGAGCAGTACTGAGAAGTGTGGTATATAGTTATTATCATGCACAGATTATAGACTTTGTATTCCAACCCGAGGACTCAGCCATCCACCCCGCCACCTAAGTTAGAAGGACTCTATTAATTACAATCAATATTCTGGACTCAGAGCACAAAAGCCAAACAGGATCATTTGGGCAAAATAATTAATAATATCAAGTTTCACCAAGGGTGTAGCAAATAAGCCCCTCATAGCCTATTAGTGAAAGTGTCAATGGATGCAAAATTTTTGGAAGGCAAAAATCCCTCAAAAGTTTAAATACGCATATGCTATGACCTGCACTACCCAAACTAGATTTATAGCCTGCAAAAATATTAGAAGATATAGGTAAAGACACAAATATGGGTATGCCCTCTGCAGCATTGTTTCTAATTTTTAAAAAATGGAAAGAAGCTATAGGTCTATCAAGAAAAAGTGGATAAATTCTTACAGTGTAGTAGTCTCCTGCACATCTAATGAAGGGGAACTATATATGTCCCCACATGAAGGAGTCTGTGCATACATGCATGTGTAGTATAGTTCTATTTATATTTTTAAAAAAATTATATATATAGACAGAGACATGAAAAATATGCAAATACACCCACCAATCTGTAAACAATGATTGTTTTCAGGAAGTGAGACTTAAATGGAGGAAGCAGATTTCACTTCCTCTGCATACCTATCTACAATTTTAAATTTGTTATAGTAAGCAGATATTATTATATAAAATACATCTCAAACAGGTAAAAATGATTTCTTAAGAATTGTTTTTTTCTGGATATGTTTCCTACATAAGCTCAGTTACACTGCTGCTGCTAAGTTGCTTCAGTCATGTCCAACTCTGCCCAACCCCATAGACAGCAGCCCACCAGGTTCCTATGTCTCCAGGATTCTCCAGGTAAGAATAGTGGAGTGGGCTGCCATTTCCTTCTCCAATTCATGAAAGCGAAAAGTGAACGTGAAGTCACTCAGTCATGTTCGACACTTCTTGACCCCATGGACTGTAGCCTACCAGGCTCCTCTGTCCATAGGATTTTCCCAGGCAAGAGTACTGGTGTGGGTTGCCATTTCCTTATACATCTCAGTCTTAGTCACTAGACACAGTACAATATACTTGAATTAAATTTGGGCTTTCTTAGATAATAGTGAGAGCTGGACAATAAAAAGGCTGACCACCGAAGAATTGATGCCTTTGAACTGTGCTGGAGAAAACTCCTGAGAGTCCCTTGGACAGCAAGGAGATCAAACCAGGAAACCTAAAGGAAATCAACCCAGAATATTCACTGGGAGAACTGATGATAAAGCCGAAGCTCCAATACTTTGGCCACCTGATGCAAAGAGCCAATTCATTAGAAAAGACCTAATGCTGCGAAAGGTTGAAGGCAGGAGAAGGGGATGACGGAGGATGAGATGTTGGATGGCATCACCAACTCAATGGACATGAGTTTGAGCAAACTCTGGGAGATAGTAAAGGACTGGGAAGCCTGGTGTGCTGCAGTCCATGGGGTCTTAAAGAGTCAGATATGAATGAGCAACTGAACAGCAACAAAGCAGGAACCCCGTAAGATTAAATCCAGGTAATCTTGATTGGCTTCTTGGTGTCCAGAGGGGTTGTTTTTTTTACCATTTAGTATCTGGTCCTTGAAACTACATTCATAATCTTTTAGCCCCTGCCTTTCAATATTACCTCTAATTAAGAATGTGCTCACAAAAATCTAGGATATCTTTTTCATAAATTGCTGCTAAACAAGTCATCCCTATTCTGTATTTAATTTTTTGTAATATAAAGGCAGATGTTTTCATTTAGTTTTGTTAAGTTTCACCTTGTAATTTTTATTACCTAGTAAGAGTCTGTTACATAATTTCTGTATTCAACATAATTGGGGATCTTGCTTTTTATTGTACTAGATACTCCTCTAAAAATGATCTAAAATGACCTAAAAGTTTAATCACTATGGAGGTTACAAAATTTATAGACATATCTTTTAGAGACTACTCTTTTTAGCTGAGAATGCCCAAAACTTCTGTAAACTCAAGCACAAAAGAATCTATCACATGGAGATGGAGGTGTCTTATTGACCACGAGACAGGAAGAGACACAAGGCAGAAATGAGAAACTGGCAAAAGCCAGAGCAACACTCCCTCCCTCCCCTCTGTCTTTTTCAATCTCCCCACACCCTCCCCTCACTCTCCTCACACTCCCCTCACCCGCTACCCTCATCCTTCCCACTGGCCCTTACTGAGTGCAAACAGACCAGAACAGAGCCGCAGACCCACAGAGAGTAGGCCAGGGTGAAAGGACCTGCTACCCTCTGCCAGTTAAAGTCCTTTACATTTTTTTTTTAAATTAATTTATTTATTTGGCTGGGCCAGGTCTTAGTTGTAGCATCCTTAGTTCAGGATCTTCAGTCTTCATTGCAGCATGTGGAAGCTTTAGTTGGGGCATGCAAACTCTTAGTTGTGGCATGTGGAATCTAGTTCCTCTACAAAAGATCAAACCCAGGTCCCCTGCGTTGGGAGTGTGGCATCTTAGCCACTGGACCACCAGGGAAGTCCCTGAAACTCTTTACCTGGGCTTTGCATCCAGGCCTCAGGCCCCTTCTAGAGTAACAGTTCCATTTATGTCCTCTGGCTTCCCCTTCAGTCCACCCCTACTGACCGTGGAAAGACACTGCAGATGTTAAAAGTCAGCACCTTCCCTCTGGCCCCAGACTAACACCCAACTTCCATTTCCAGAAGGCAGCAGTTTGGGTTATATGTTCATCCTGCTTCAATCAAAGGGAACAGATTCAAGTAGAACAAACATGGCTTCCTAGAGCCATCCTCTGTGGCCATTACACCTCAGAGACAGAGGTGTAATGTTGACAACCACCTGATGAGTAAACACTCCAGCTTTGTTTAACAGAAATATCAATGGTCACCAAATCCAAGCCTAAGCTCAGGTCCCCCAGGTTCAAAGTAGTGGGGTGAATGTGAAGGTGAAGAATGGACTACAGTTTTAGTGGTTCAGTACATTGGCTTTGGAAGCAAGTAGTGGCTCAGATGGTAAAGAATCTGCCTGCAATGTGAGAGACCTGGGTTGGGAAGATCCCCTGAGAAGGGAAAGTCTAGCCACTCCAGTATTCTGGCCCAGAGAATTCCATGGACTATAGTCCATGGGGTCACAAAGAGTCGGACACCACTGAGTGACTTTCACTTTCACTAAGTATTAAAATATATTCTGCTTCTGCCATGAACTAGGTATTTTAATCTTGGGCAAACTACTCAATCTCTTTTGGCCTCAGTTTCCTCACCTACAAAATGGCAAAAATAACAGCTAGTCTCATTGACTAGTTGTAGACATTAAATGAGATTATATAGCAGGGCTCCTAGCTCTTAGCAAGCATCTAACAAATGCCAACTATCGTTGTTAATATTACATCATCATCTGGCCAATGGGCACACAGGAAGATGCTCAACATCACTAATTATTAGAGAAACACTAAGAAAAATGACAATGAGATATGACCTCACAATGGTTATAATAGCCACCACTAAAAATTCTACAAATAACAAATGCTGGAGAGGATGTAGAGAAAAGAGAACCTTCCGACACTCTTGGTGGGAATATAAATTGGTGTAGCCACTATGGAAAATAATATGGAAGCTCTTCAAAAAACTAAAATTAAAGTTGCCATATGATCCAGCAATCTCACTCCTGGCTCATATCTGGAGAAAACTGTAATTCAGAAAGATATATGCATCCTTATGTTCATAGCAGTACTATTCACAATAACCAAGAAGTAGAAACAAGCTAAATGTCCATCATCAGATGAATGGATAAAGAAGATGCGGTACATACAGTGGAACACGACTCAGCCCAAAAAGCATGAAATAATGTCATTTGCAGCAATACAGGTAGACTTAGAGATTACCATACGAAGTGAGGTAAGTCAGAAATAGAAAGACAAATACCATATGATATCAATTATATGTGTAATCTAAAACATGACACAAGTGAATTTATCTATAAAACAGACTCATAGACATGGAGAACAAACTTGCAGTTGCCAATGGAAAGCAGAGGTGGGGGAGGAATGGATTAATTGGGATTAGCAGATACAAACTATTCTATATAGAACAGATAAATAACAAGGTCCTACTGCATAGCACAGGGAACTATATTCAATATCCCCGTGATAAGCTATAAGGGAAAAGAATATGAAGCAGAATATATGTATAACTGAATCACTTTGCTATGCAGCAGAAATCAACTATACTTCAATAAAATAAATTTTAAAAATATTACATCACCATCATTATTGGTATGAAGAAATAAATCTGTAACAGTGCAATGAAAGCCAATGGGTTTGACGTAATACACCTATGTCTGTGTGTGTGTGTGTGTGTGTGTGTGTGTGTGTGTAGGATAAAATATGAGATATACAGGATATATAGAGAACAATAGGATATTTAGGATAATGAAAATATAACTTCCCTGTAGTCAGGTTATCTCTAGTGTCAGACGCTGCTTGTTACCACATCCTTGCAAGCACTTGCAGGTTTCTACAAGGAGATGCAAAAAACACACAGCTCTCTAGAAATGTCAGCCTTGTCATGTACTGGCATGAGGCAAGAACGCTCTGGAAGAACAGCTCTTTTGTTTAAAATAGAAACTTTGAAGGAAGCCAAATTAACACACGACAAATTACTGAATAGCCAGTTCTTCTGGAAAGGGGAGGGGGAAAAAGCCTCTTCATTTCTGAAATGAAAAGGGGAACTGCCAGTACCAAAAATCACGTTTCCTTTTCAGTATCATCCTCCAGCCACGCTTGGCGCTAACCGAGTAGGCGATTTCACTTCATCACCACTTCACAAAAGACTTCCAAATCCACTGCAGCAGGCACGGCAAAATAAAGATGTTAAATACATCCTGGCTGGGAGGGGACTGAAGCACTAGGCTCCATCAAAGGTTTGCAATAATAGGATTCATAAAAAAAAAAAAAAAAGACAGATGGGATTAGAAAATGTTGCAGTGAAGACTCTGGAATGAAATGAGATCACAGCACCAGCCTGTCTTTTGTGAACAGGCACAATGATCCACGAGCCAGATCGGATTAGGAGACCTCGCGACTAGGGGTTCAAGAGAGGCCTCCCATCCCCAGGCACTTTTGGGGAGAGAAGGCTGAAACGATGCATCAGATTTACAGCTGCAGTGATGAAAATATAGAAGTTTTCACCACCGTGATTCCTTCCAAGGGTGAGTAAAATTGCCCTTGACTGTTCCCTTAACGTGGCTGATTCGGTCAGAGGGTAAAAGACAGTCACGTGCTGTTTTACTACATTTACCCTCAGGTCTCTGAGGTCGGATGGCCTCTGTTGTGATGGTGTTTGTGGGTGTTTCTGAAAAGGGGAGAGGGAATGGATGCACATCGGTCATTGAGAAACAATCCATCAAGGGGGAAAGGAGGGCAGTTAAACACTGAATTCGATACTGGCAAAACCCAATATGCTGAGTAAAACTGACAGTGAGCCATTGTGTTAGGAAACAGGGATGAAAACAAAATTCCCAGGGCAGCTGGAGAGAGACTCTTCTCCAGGGAACAAGAGGGTTCCGAATTGAGAAACAGCTAGCTCTAAAGTATGATTTCTCACTGTGCCGTGAAACAGGAGGAGGGAGCCTGCTAGCAGTGATCTGATGAAGTGGTCCAAGAATGCCCTGACCCAGGCTGGCCTCCGCACAGACCCCAGGGCTGTGCTCCCAAACTTAACCTGGAACCGGCACTGCCAGAGGGTGTGACTTTGTAAAAGCCCCGCTGCTGGGAACGTCCCAGGCAGGGTTCTGTGGCCCTGGACACTTCCCTCACCCCACCTGCAGGACTTGGCTCTCTGTTCTGCCACCCCTGCGCTCTCCCTGCAGCCCCTGTCTTGCTGGGAGAGCCTGGACCCCGGCTTAGCCCCGGGTCTCACTGTCAGACTGAATGCAAAGGGCAGAATGTCTGCTGGTGCAGTGACCCCTCTGTTCAAACAACTCCTTTCTTCTTCCCATGTCAGCCATCAACAGGGCCACTGCTAGGGAGCAGGGAAGGACCCAGCCTGGCCACAGAGAGACAGCCAGCAGAACATAAATTCAGCTTTAGACATTTATTGCCAGTTAGTAGGGAAGGAAAAAGAACCAGGGAATCTGCCCATGTGCTGAAGTTGGCACTGTCTGGAGATTTTGGAAGGTACCTGAAAAGTCAAAGGTGACCCTCTGACCCAGCAGTTCCAGTCCTATAAATACACATGGATGCTCACAGGGCAAAACTGAAAACAGCCTACATGTTCTTGAAGAGGGGAAGGGGTTAAAGGTAGTGTCACCAGACTCTGGAAGACCCCACAGCAGTCAGCAGGGATGAACTGGGTCTCTGTGTGTGGACACAGGTCCACACCTAACCTCTCTGGACTTGAGTTTCCAATCTCGTACAAAAGGAAGAACTAGAACTCATCTCCCAAGGTTAATATGGGGGAAATGGAAATATAGACAAAACATATAAAGCATCTAGAATAGTACCCAACAGGTAGGAAGCACCATAAAATACATCACTTACAGACTGATTTCTATTTTTATTTACAGAAATGAATAACTTGAAAGCATAACATTGAAAGGGAAATAAAGCAGGCTAAAGATTATTAAATTTGGAAATATGAAATAGTACTATATATTGTTTATATACACATATCTAGAGAAAAGCATTAAAAAAAACCACAGGCCGGAAAGACATCAAGTTAGTGAGATTAGTAGCTCTGGAGAGGGAGGAAAGTAAAATTAGAGGTGGGTAAAAAGGGGACCAAACCTGCCCTCTCGTTTGCTATTTCTTTTGCATGAGGAGAAAACAAATTGAAAGCAAAAAAAAATGCTAAAATGCCTATTTTCTATAAATGTTTTCCATTTTTAAAAAATTTAAGGGAGAAAATCCTCAAAGCTGAATGGCCCTTTTAAATAAAAAACTTATACAGTTCAGGAGGAAAGTCATACTTCACCTGAAGACAATCATTCAAAACAGGGCCTTTGAATCCATTTGCTTAGCAGGCCCATCAAGAGACCCACCACCACTTGTGTGCTGTGTGACCTTGGACAGGCACATAACCTCTCTGGGCCCGAGTTTCCCATCTTGTAAAAAAGGAAGAACTAGAACTTATTTCCTGAGGTTATTGTGAGGGGGAGGGGTGGAATTGAGATATAGAAGACATGTAAAGCATCTAGAACAGTACCTGGCAGGTAGTAAGCACCATTAAATATTGGGTTGGCCAGAAAGTTCATTCAGGGAATTTTTCCATACGATGCTATGGAAAACTCCGAACAAACTTTTGGCCAACCCAATGCATCACTTACAGTGTAGTTTCTCTCTTTATTCCAGATTTACAGCAATGAATATGCTTAGTCAAAGATAAATACTTAACCCTGAATTTCTTTCTTGCCATTTTTATTCACAGCCACTTCCGGGTATTAAACCAGTCATCAGTATTCATGGTCATGTCACTGCTCAGGAAGCTGTTCTCTGGGAAAGGGAGATTTACAGTTTTATATTAGACTGTCAGTGGAAGAAGTCTGCCTCTTCCTACACCTTGTTTTGCCTCATCTCACCTTCTCCAGAGCCTCAGGCTCTCAGTAGGAGAAGACGGTGCCTGCCAGGTCTTCCTAAGTCACTGCTTATCAGAAAGATTCGTAATTCTTCATCCCATTCCCACCTTCCCTGCCTGCAGAAATACAAGTTGGTTTGATTTTCTCTAACAAGGGTTATAGTTCTCCCTGGTGTGTCCTTTCCCAAATGCTCCTGTTTACTATATTAAACATGCAATGAACAAACATTCACAGAGCAAAATTTTAGAGGCAGAGGCTGTGTTCCACCACCCCTAATGCTCAGTATCTACCTATGAAATAGAGTTAATAAAGAGACCCAACCCCACAGAGTTGTTATGAGAAGTGAATAAGAGAAGGAAAGAAGCCATCCATCACCTACTAAAGGCCAATGTGAGCCATTATCACACCTATGATTGTATTATATCCCTCTTTGCAACATACACACACACACACACACACACACACACACACACACATACACTGCTGCTGCTGCTAAGTTGCCTCAGTCGTGTCTGACTCTGTGCAGCCCCAGAGACAGCAGCCCACCAGGCTCCCCCGTCCCTGGGATTCTTCAGGCAAGAACACTGGCGTGGGTTGCCATTTCCTTCTCCAGTGCATGAAAGTGAAAGTGAAGTCACTCAGTCATGTACGACTCTTCACGACCCCATGGACTGTAGCCCACGAGGCTCCCTCCGTCTATGGGATTTTCCAGGCAAGAGTACTGGAGTGGGGGTGCCATTGCCTTCTCCACACACACACACACTGGGTTCAACCTAAATCTATGTATGTACTTTTTTAGCTGAGCCATCTTAATTTCTCACAAAAATATGGCAACAGCAAGTGTTACGGTGTTTAAGTAGTTAAAAGGCACAATACAGAGCCCAAGTCTGTAACTGAGGACGAGTGTGTATTTTCACTTCCCAGAGAGAAGGGGAGCCCTTTAAGGGAAAGATTTCACAGGCACAATTCACAGTAAACATAAAAGATAAAAATCTGTGGTTTTACCAAGAAGTTATACCAGAACTTACTTCCTGAAGCACACCAATGGGTTTAATTCTAGGGTGAACGGCCTTTAGAATAATTTTCTTGGGAATAAACAACAGTGGAGCGGAGCTGGCAAGGGGAATTAGCAGGAGGAAATGGAGAAAATTCCAGAAAGAGAACTCCTAATGGATGTACAGTCTCCTTCCACCTGCCCTTACCTTGCAGAGAAAGAGAATCTTAATAACTGCCGCTGAAGCCTGGGAACTCATTCTGCCAGGCACCAGGCTAAGGACTTGATAAAGATTAGTCCATTTAATCCTCACTGCAGCCCTTGGAGGTGCTTCCCAGGTGGCTCCGGGATAAAGAATTCCTCTGCCAATGCAGGAGGTTCAGTCCCTGGAATGGGAAGAACCCCTGGAGGAGGAAACAGCAACCCACTCCAATATTCTTGCTTGGAGAATTCCATGGACAGAGGAGCCTTAGGACTATAGTCCCTGGGGTCTCAAAGAGTTAGACACAACTGAGCATGCCAGCACACAGCCCTCAGAGGTGGTTGTGAATTCCATGCCCATCTTCCAGATGAGGACAGGGAGTAAGGATGAGTCACTGACCCCTGGTCACAGAACTGGCAAGTAGTCAAGTTGGGATTCACACCGAAGTGAAAGGAGTGGAGACCCCTGGCTCAACGAGCGTCCTGCTCTCCTGGCTTCAGGGATGCCCTCACTCTTCAGAAAACACCAACAGAGCTCTCACCTGAGCTCTTACCTGACCTCTGAAAAGAAGTCATTTTCATTCCAGGCAGAGTAATGACATGGCAGGATTTCACTTCTAAGTCACTCAACATCAGTGTGCAAAAGAGATGCCCAAGTGTTTCCACTTCCAACCAAATACACACCTTTTCCCAACCAAGGAACTTTTTATGGCTAATTGACTCTGAGTTTTTTCATTGTGGTAAAATGTACATTATAAAAACTTTATCATTTAACCATTTTTAAGTGTTCAGTTCTGTGGCATTAAGTACATTCACATTGTTGTCCAAACATCACCACTCTCTGTTTCCTGCATTTTTTCATCTTCTCAAACTGATGCTCTGTAGTCATGAAATAATAACCCTCCATTTCTTCCTTCCTCCAGCCCAATGTTCATCCATGTTAGAGCAAGTTTCAGAATTTCATTCTTTTTTTTTAAAGGCTGAATGACAGTTCATTGTATGTCTGTGCCACATTGAGTTTATCCATTCATTTGTTAATGACTCACCTTTGGGCTGTCATGACTAGTACTGCTCTGAACTTTGGTGCATTTGATCAAGGAACATCTAAAATTGCAGTTGCATCCTTCTCTTCTTCCCATCCCCCTTCTCTGGTGCAAACCCTCCAGGTACAAACCCTCTAAGTATTGCTACTGTAGCTGCATCAGCCTCAGGAAATGAAAGTCGCTCAGTTGTGTCCGACTCTTTGTGACCCCATGGACTATACAGTCCATGGAATTCTCCAGGCCAACCCAGAGATCAGACCCAGGTCTCCCTCACTGGAGGTGGATTCTTCACCAGCTGAGCCACCAAGGAATCTCTCAGCCTCGTAGGTGTTCTCTAAAACAATTCCTTTCTCTCTCTTTGCAGTGACCAGTCCAGCCAGAAGAAGAGTCAAAAGCTCTCAACATCTCTTAACCAAGAATGTAAGAAAACTTCAGTTTTGATCCTTTTTGTTGACTTTCATTTAAAAAGCAATGTCTAGCTTCTTCACATACCCCACTCCATCCACGCTCTTAACAACCAGAAAGGTTTTCTGTAGCCCAGGTTGCTGCTGCATTGTCCATTGTCCACTTAATCAAAACAACTGACAAATGTCAACCAGACAACAAAAAGCTCTGAACTGGACCCACTTTTGCATCAGATAGTTTTTGTTTTACATATACATTTTCTTTTCTTAAACAGAATCCATGATATGGGTACGGCATCCCTGATCTAGGTGTTCCCCTATGGTTGGCATTTGTAATATTCCATTTTTTCACTATTATAAATAGCAGTGCAATAAATTTATGTGTACAAAATACTATTGGGGATTAATTCTGTGGTGCATAGGCCTCAAAGTAGAATTAACAAGTAAAAGAAGAGTTTCACCCATCCATCATTGGCATTCCTACTACTGTGCTAAAATGGACAATATAACAGTGATTTTTAAAAGATGCTTTCTGCTTACAGTTTTGTCTCATATTACCAGGAATTCTGAACAACTGCCAGGCTTCCAACAATGCTTTTCCATTTACCTCTAACCTCACCAACATTTGGCTTTCATGTTTTTGAATTATTTTTGCTACTTTAATTAAGTACATACATTACCTTAAAATTAGTTTACATGTCTTTAGAGCCTATGAATTTCTCATTTTACTTACAGATTTCTTTACAAAAGCTTTCAATACATCTTTGTACTTAGAAATATTTATTTTCAGGGCTAATTGTTCCCTCTTAGTTATACTGGAGTTTCTATTTCTATCACAATTTTTTGTAGAACACCATTTTGATTTTCTAAAGATCTCAATTTTTAAAATCTTATTCTCCATTTAAAACAAAAACTTTTAAGTGTCCTGGAAATGAGATTAGGTTTCAGTCATTATTTTATATACATTTATTACTTTTTAAACTTCTAAAGCAGTATGTTCCCATTACAAAATTTCAAACACTAAAAGATGTAAAATAAAGTATCAGAAAAATCCTGAGAAGCTGAAGAACACAGTGGTTAGGTATGTAGATTAGAGTCAAACTACCTGGTTCTTATCCATTTCCTAGTTTTAAATCTCAGTTCTATCCATTTCTAGCTTTGTGACCCTGGGCAAACAGCCCCACCACTCTGGGACTCGACTTTGTTAACGTTAAAATGGGGATAATGGGAGAATATGTCCCAAGAACTATTGGAAGGTACAAATGATTTAATACACATGAAGTCCTCAGGCTTTCCTGGTGACTCAGACAGTAAAAGAATCTGCCTGCAATATAGGGAGACTGGGGTTCAATCCCTGGGCTGGGGAGATAACCTGGAGAAGAGAATGGCAACCCTCTCCAGTATTCTTGTTTGGAGAATCCCATGGACAGAGTCACAGTTCAGAGGGTCACTAAGAGTTGGACATGACTGAGTGACTAACACTTTCACTTTCTTTCTTTCAAGTTCTCAGTCCAAATCTGACACATACTGAGCATTCAATAAACACTAGTATTTTAAGTGAAAATTTCTCATATAACAATATACAGTTATCATGCTTTATTGCTCAATAATATGTTGTTTTGCAATTTACTTTTTCACTAAATAAATTTTAAAATCTTTACATACCAATTAACACATACAGACCTTCCCCATTCTTTTTAGAGGCTGTATGACATTGTATGAATGTACTATAATTTTTCACTCAATCCTAATCTGAAGTTTTCTAGATTATTTAACCAAATCATCAATAAATGGGGTTTCCCCATTTTTCCACTAAAATAGTGCCACAAGAAATATTCTTGAATGTATTTTTATGCTCTTCTGCAAATGTTTTTGAGGGTAAATTCATAGATATGAAAATGCTAGGTCATCAAACCAACACCTTATACTTAAATTTACACAATGCTGTATGTCAATTGTTAAAAAGAAAGAAAATGCTCAAAGGATATAAACACTGAAAAAATTTTATGAAGTGAAGTTGCTCAGTTGTGTCTGACTCTTTGCGATCCCATAGACTGTAGCCTACCAGGCTCCTCTGTCCATGGGATTTATAGCCATTGCCAAATTCTTAGCAACTGTTCTAAAGTACTTTTACCACAACAGCTAAACCAATACTATATGGCATCAATGTCATTATTCTTTGACAATCTGATAGGTGAAACTATTTTAATTTGCATTTCTGTAATTTTTAATATCATTTTTCATAGATTTTGATATTTTCCCCTATGAGTTAAAAGACATGTCTTTTGCTCATTTTTCTGTCACTTGTATGACCTTTGAGAATATTTATATTAAGAAAGAAAGGGCTTTTGATGGGTTTTTTTGTTGTAAGGCAAGAATTCTTATTTATCATGATCCCTAAAAGTTAAGCCCACAATCTAGAAAGAAAAGTGCTCTTTTTTTAAAAAAGTATTTATTTATGTATTTTTGGTTACACTGGGTCTTCACTGCTGCACAGGGGCTTTCTCTACTTGCAGCAAGCAGAGGCTACTCTCCAGTTGAGGGGCATGGGCTTCTCGCTGCAGTGGCTTCTCTTCTTGCAGAGCATGGGCTCTAGGCCCTCAGGCCTCAGTAGCTGTGGTACCCAGGCTTGGTTGCCCCATGCCATGTGGAATCTTCCTGGACCAGGAATCAAACCCATGTCCCCTGCATTGGCAGGTAGATTCTTAACCCCTGGACTACCAGGGAAGTCCAGAGCTCCTGAGTTTCAAGAAGCAGCAGGTGTCCCCCAAAATGGAAAAGGGAGGGGTTGTCTGTAGGTAATTTCGATTTTGAGTACAGATTCAAGTTTGGCATTACAGATGGTCCCCAATGTATGATGTCTTGACTTTCATGAATGCTGTATTTACTATGGTGCCAAAATGAAATGCATTCGGAAACCATACTTGAAATTTTGAATTTTGATTGTTTCCTAGGCTAGCGATACATGGTACAAAATACTTTCTTGTGACACTGGGCAGTGTAGCAAGCCACAGCCTTCCACCAGCCACACAATCACAAGGATAAACAGGATGTACTTACAGCCATTCTGCATCCAGACAACCATTCTTTTTCTTACTTCCAGTACAGCATTCAACCAATAACATGAGACATTCAATACTTAATTATAAAATAGACTGTGTGAGATGGTTTTGCGGAGGTTGATGTAAGTATTCTAAGCACATTTAAGGCAGGCTCAGTTGTGACATCTGGAAGGTTGGTTGTATAAAATGCATTTGGACTTATGATATTTTGGGGGTTTTTATCAGGACGTAACTCCATTGTAAATTAAGAAATATCTGGACTCTGGATTCATGACTCAGGGAAGATCCTTTGGGAATTAAGAATGTTTGGTTCTCAACCAAGTTCTTGCCTTGAATTCCTATCCGTAAACAATGTTTGTGTCTGAATCACTGCTTATACCAATGTCTACTAGCGTTATAAGGACAGAACTGTGATGATAAAATGGAAACTAAATCATATTTTCTAGGAGGTACATAGGGTCCTAGGGAAGAAATTTTTCAAGGTATGCAGAACCTAAACAAAGGAAACAGCTCTCCACGGTAGAGGTGAAGCCACACGGGCATGAGGTACAAGAAGCCCCCAAAACAAGGAACACTGCCTCCTGGAACATCCAGTTGACTTCAGCCAGCCTCTGTAACAATGGACATGAATCTGAGCAAACTCCAGGTGACAATGCAGGACAGGGGAGCCTGGTGTGCTGCAGTCCATGGGGTCACAAAGAGTTGGACATGACTTAGCGACTAAACAACAACAAAACTCCATAGAACCAAGCTCTCAGCTTTCCTGGGAATGGAAATTTCTGAGAAAGACTGCTATGCTTATAGTTTATGACTCTCCTTCTCTAAAATATTTTTACTTTGAGAAAAAAATGACTCAAGTATATGAATACATATAAAAAAATTGCTTTTGATTTAAAATCAAACAAAACAGAAGTTAGGATCTTGTCTTCAAATATGCAATCTTCCTACAGGTAAGACAGCTTAATAATACTCTCTGGCCTTTGAGCTCTCCTCTGAATTTCTGATTTCCCCTAACTGCCTGATTCATCCTCTGCTCATAAAACTCACATTCAGCTGTACATTCAAATTAGAAAAGACAGGAAAGGTCTTTTGCAATTGCTCTTACATACCAGTATTTACGACTTTTCCCTGAAATTCTTATTTGCATCTAGTCTCACCCCTTGGGCTATACCATACCGTGTCAGTTTTCTTCCTTTACAAATACCTCTTTCCTCTCTGACTCATTCTTAGTGCCACAGTGTCTCCCTCTGTGGACCACTCATAATTTACATCTTCTTCTCTACAGTCACACACTCTCCCTTCTCTAGACAGTTTTGCTAGGTTTTTCCCCGCACCTCCTCTGATTCTTAGACAATGTTATTGACCCTGATGCTGGGAAAGAGTGACGACAAAAGCAGAGGATGAGATGGTTGGATAGCAACGCCAACTCAATGGATGTGAGTTTCAGCAAACTCTGGGAGATGATGAAGGACAGGGAAGCCTGGCAAGCTACAGTCCATGGGGTCACAAAAAGTTGGACACGACTTAGCGAATGAACAACAACAACAATTGATATTCTGATTATCCTTGATGCTACAGACAACTACAGATTATCCTTGCTACAGATTATCCTTGATGCTACTCTTTAAGCTAAGAGTAGCTTTAAGGAATAGATTTACACTAAAGCGTGGGTCAATCAGGCCTCTCAGTTCAATGGAGCCACTGGCACCAAGATTCACAGCCTCTTCATAATAAGCAGTGGCACCACCACAGGAAAGATGGAAGAATAAGACTGCAAATGTCACTTTCACCCCAGATTTCAATCTTGTGGAGAAGGGCGGATCTGATTTTTCTTTCTGGTGATCTGAGTTTTTCAAAATGCACCATGTAAACAATTTGCACTTGAAAATTCTTACCTGGATGTCAGCACTCCCTTAGGACTCATGAAACCATGGTCTGAACCTTGAAGACACAGGGCTCCCCTTGGCCTCAGTCTCCCTGTGTATAAAATTAGAAAGTTGAGCTAGAGCTTTGTTAACGATCCTATCAGCCTGTAATGATGATGATCCTCCATCATCTAGGTCCCACCTGTCTTTATGACTCCCTACCTGCCCCCAAGGTCTCTGACATGAGCCCATCCAAGGAGCATCAACTTATCAGAATATAGCTGTTACATGAGTTCATTGTCTACTTTCAGCAGGCAATGCTCTAACCTCAGAAAGGAAAACCCAACATTAAACACTGGTCTCCCTTCGCCCCTTTCCCAGTCTCACCCCTGTGCTCAGGGAGCTAAAGAGCCTGCTCTCAGATAGGTTTGTTCTAAAACTAGAGGCAGCAAGGAACTTAGATTGGGTCCTTTAGACCAGAGAATAAGCCAGACTGTTGGGAGCCTTTAGAACCAGCTGTCCGTTCCCTGGCATGGGCCTAACACACTGTCCTGAGGCCTCTCAGAGCCTCCCCAGCTGTGTGGCATGAGACACAAGCACAAGGCCAGCTGAGAAAGGGAAGTCTCCCGAGGTGAAGCCTCTCCTCTTTCCTTTGCTGGGTTGGCATCCTTCAGGGCCATGAAGATAACCTGCTGAGGGCCAGGGCCCTAGGTCATGACCTGGGAAGAACCCAGCCTCATCCCCACCCCAGGAAACCGGCATCCAGCGGGGCCTCTGCACTCTCTCTCCCTCCCCTTTCCTTCTCCCCCCTCCCCCTCCACAGTGCAGAGAAGGGACTGCAAAGCGGGCCTTTCTTGTTCTTCAAAGGGAACTTTTAAATTAATTTATTTATTTTGGGCTTCCCTGGTAGCTCAGCTGGTAAAGAATCCACCTGCAATGCAGAAGACCCTGGTTCAATTCCTGGGTGGGAAGATCCCCTGGAGAAGGGATAGGCTAGCCACTTCAGTATTCTTGGGCTTCCCTGGTGGCTCAGATGCTAAAGAATCCAATTACATCATTTTAATTGGAGGATACTTACTCTACAATATTATAATGGTTTTTGCCATACATCAACATGAATTAGCCACGGGAATCCTTTTCTGAAAAGGAAATGCTAGGCTGCCCACCCCCCGACTTCACAAGCTTTCATGTCCTTACTTCTTTCTTCTACAAAATGGGTTGGAAAACACACCAGTTCTCACTCCTCATTAGAGGAATGCTGAGAGGAAGGAAAGTAAAATCTAAAATACCTGTGATGAGAGATCGACAGTCAAAGGTCTTAAATGCCAGTAACGGGGCTCACATCTCTCCTGTTTGACCTGGAAGTCCACACTCGGCAGGGGCGGGGGGGACCCACTGCTGTTGTAGGGTCCGTGAGTGCTGCCCCAGGCTTGCTGGAAACCGGCTTGCTGGAAATCCAACTTGCTAGAAAAGGCTTGCTAGAAATCCAACAGAAACACCTCCCTTCTAATCATTTAGCAGTTTATAAACATGTCAACTCAACACACTGTACCCTCAAACGTATACAACTATATGTGTCAATTATGCCTCAATAAAGCCAAGGTGGAAAAGAACATTTAAAATTATTAGGGAAAACCCCACTTCCAGCAGTGCCTAGAGGAGAAAGGGACCTAGTTTTAAATGGTCCTGAATTATCATCAGCTTTCTCCAAAGGCATAAAATAAATGAGTCTAGTTCCCAAAATGGGCCTGAGAAGATTTAATTTCCTAAGCCAGATATGACTAAATTGGGGATAAATTAATTTTCTAAGCAAAGGACTATTTGTGATAAATGGAAGCAAAGAATGATAGCTCCCCTTCCTCTGTTGGGGACATGATCAGTCACTGGTAAGGAAACGGACAACATGAGGGAAGAACCTGTTATGTTCTTGAAATCTCTGTGAACAGAGATTTCACAGACAACAGAGAACCAGCAGTGACTGTGCCCCAACCAGCAAGGATGATCTAGAGAATGACCCCATCATCGCATGTAGTCTCAAAGTACCAGACCTGGGGTCTGAACTCCTCTTTGCATGACCCCAAATGGAGATTCATCTTCTTCAAAATTAACAATCTGATAGGAGAAAAGACAACTTTGTTTTAATTTACATTTAATTATGGTTGTCCAGCACCTTTCATATTTACTGGCCACTGGTATGTCTATTATCAATTGCCAGCTTGTTTCTGGCCCCATTTTTCTATTGTTTTTTTCTTCTTTATTGATTGGCAAGAGTTTTATGTACACAGGATAATTCCCTATGATCTGTAACAGATGCTATACTGGACCATACTCTTGTGTTAGGTTTTTTGTTTTTTTTTAAACATTCATCTTTGACCTGTCTGATGCTCATTTTGGTATGAGAAGTGTGGTCATAAATCCACTTTCTCTAGTGGCCTGATATTTATTAAAGGTCCAAATTTCCTCCACTAAAATAAAATATCACCTTATTATAATATTTAAAATTCAGTCTTATTTGCTTCAGCTTCAACCACAATTGCTTTCTGCAGACAACAGAGGAGAATTCATCAAAGCCTGGGCTGTAAGGGCTGAGATAGGTCCACCTCACTCAGATATACCCTATGCCAGGATCTAACACAAACGTGCCCTCTCAGCATGTCTGTGCAAGGAAGAAGCAAGTGAGCAAGAGAATGAGTGAATCCAAACTTCAGAGAAGCTGCTGTGTAATGCTGGAGGTTCTAACCTGCTTCATGGGACTGAATGAGCCCACTGTCGTTTGCAGCTATATATAAAAATAGGCAAGATAAGACCCCAAAGCTGTCAAGATTCCCTTTGTCACCTCACCCTCAAATTAAGATAAAATATAGCACTATTTGTCTCAAAGTTTTACATTTAAAGTATTTCAATAATTTAAATATTTTTAATTTTAAAGGCCCATCTCGGTGGACCCTGACAAAAGTGGTATTATTAATTTACTTTTCCCCAAACAACTATTCAGCAGGTGATCATTAGTGAAAACACTTTAGCATGTAGCGCTCTATTCTAGCTTGCCAGAATTTCCACTTATCAGCCACAAGTCTCTGAAATTCATGTCACAGCTCCACCTGACACAGGCATTCTGCACAGTGGAGGAAGTGTGAGTATCCAGGAACCGCGCCGGCTCCACTTGCCAACAGCTTCTTTCTTTTTACAACCAGGGGGTCAGGTGGGGCCCAAGTCTTCTCCCTAGGTCTCTGTGATGGAGCATCCAAAAAGCCATGGTCTACATGAACAAAGGCTCCCACTGAGATGCAAAGGCTGCAAGACCCCAATTTCCAGAGCCATCCCCATTTCAAATTGTTGTTTTTGTTGTTCAGTCCCTCAGTCGCGTTCGACTCTTTGCAACTCTATGGACTGCAGCATACCAGGCTGCCCTGTCCTTCCCTGTCTCCCAGAATTTGCTCAGACTCATGTCCACTGAGTGGGTGATGCCATCCAACCATCTCATCCTCTGCCACTCCATTCTCGTCCTGCCCTCAATCTTTCCCAAGGGTCTTTTCCAATGAGTCAGCTCTTTCCATTAGGTGGCCAAAATATTCCTGTCCTGTTGTTAAACCATATTTGGCTCTGAGGCAGGGAGGCTGCTCTCCACTGGGGGCCTGATGGCCCAGGCTTCTGACTCTTTGAAGGGACAGCTGGTGGGGAACCCTCAGAAGCCTCATCTTCCTGCACCGTGGTACCCCTTGACTTGCTGGAGTTCAATACAACGGCTCACTGTCTCCCGGCCAGTCTCCCCAGGTTTTCTCACCGCTCCCCACAACAGCTCCAGCAGTTCCATGCTGGCACAGGGTCCCAGGCCTGAGCCTCTGCTGGGGGTTCTGAGAGTCGAGGAGAGGAACAAGGTGACTCAGGTCCTTCCTCCTCCCCGCAGGTGGTGATCGAGTCGGACCTCTATGCGCCTCGGCCCCTGGAGCTGCTGCCGCACCGCACCGACCGCCGCGACAGTGACGGCCGCAGGTCGGGCCGCTTCCAGAACCCGCGGCTGCAGGGTCCCCATCCCGCCAAGACTCCCGCCAGGCCTGGTAGGTGCATCCCGGCTCTGCGGTCCCTGGGACCTCCCTGAGGGGCCGTGACCCACTTAGAGCGGCTGCCACAGTGTCTGCGTCCTGGCTTGGCTTTGCTCCAACCACGGCGCGGTCCTCCATCAGGTCGGGTGAGCGGTGCACCTGTGGCTGGGGTGGGGCCGCCGCCTTCCGCAGTGCATGCTGGTCCCGCCCCGAATGCACCTGCTCTCGGCCCCACCCACCGCCGCGCCACAAGACACCTTCTGCCTTAAACCACTGGCTTCTGGGTTTGCCTGATGAGCAAAGATGCTCTCGTCTACCACCTAGCTCCAGAGGCAGTCCTGGGGGATTCAGGAGGAGATAAAAATCACTCTATTCTTGGGGAGAGGAAACCGGTGTAGACACGACTCATGAGGTAAAAGAAACTTTTACTTCATACAGCACTATGCTCTGTGTGTGTGAAATTATACAGACTCATCAACTGCCATCTTAAAATCCCACTATTTTAAATTTGAATGGCTTAAACTATTTCAACAATTTATAAAAAGAATTTAGAGACAAATTTGTTTTGAAAGTTGGAAACAGAGTCTTACCTTCCACACTATTTTTTAAAAATGGCTCCCACTCCAGCAGTTAAATAGGAATCTGTATCTAGCTTGCTGAAGTCTTGATGGTGTTTTGCCTTTAATTCCTGGTTTAGTTTATTTCTGTTATGCCCACAGCCTATGGTTACTCATATTTTTAACTCCAGAAATACACAAAAGTCTTGGACATCCTTTTCAAAGCTTTGGAGTGTCAACTATTTTGTATTTTATAAGAACTAAAATTAGACTCCACCGAGTATGGCTTTTCATCCAACTATTTTCCCTCTTTCCTCCTTCATAGATTTTAGACTAGATCTCTAAAGTTTCTTTGGTCACAAACACACTGATCCTGTTTTTACAAGCCTAAGTATGAGAACCCATAAATCAAGCTATATTCTCTAGTTAAGTGATTACATATATATCTTTTTTACAGAAAATGAAAGCATGAGGGAAACCACAATCTGCCTTGCAAATTAAGAGGAGATAATTTTTTTTTTCTGTCTATATATAAGTGGGTGGGTGGATGGGTGCCTGTGTGTAGAAAAAAAGAATACCTTCTCCATAAAATCATAAAATGAATTTACAGCCATGTCGTTCAAACTTTAATGTACCAGAGAAGCACCTGGGAATCTTGTTTTTATACAGAGTCTAATTCAGGACTGAGTAGGGCCCAAGATTTTGTTTCTAATAAGCTTCCAGATGATGCTGGCAATGTTGACCCAAGACAACATATTGATGACCAAAGATTTAGAGATAATCTGATGGGTGGTTCTCTAAGGGGTGTCCCAGGAACAGCAGAATCACCTGAGAACTTGTTTGAAATGTAAATTTTGGGTCCCACCCAAGACCTGTTTCGTCAAATTCTGGGGTAGGTTCAGCCATCTGTCTTAACATGCCTGCTCCCCAGTGATTCTATTGAACCCTGAAGGTGGAGGCCCACAGATTTCTGCAAGCGCCCCCTATGGATCTACAGGAGAGGAAATGGAAACCATGGAAACTAGCTGACCTACCGCAGGTCACACTGCTTATTAGCAATAGAACTGAGATTAAATCTCAGGTCTCCTGGTTTCCCAGCTAGTTGCCTCTTCCCTCCAGAGAATAATGTCTTCCAACTGTCTAGTTTCAGGGGCTCCTTTTCTCCCTAAGCAGCCTGTGGAAGCCTGGACTGGAGGAGAAAACACTAAGTTATGAAATGAGGAGACTCTGCCCGACATGTGACAGTCAGCTCATGCAGGGAATGTGCGAGTCAGGTTAAAAAAAAAAAGATTGAGCTGGGCATGGATTCAACTCCCTCAGCTCCCACAATCTGACAGATTCCAGGGGAGGGTGAGAGGGAGGGAGGGTGTCTGAGTCAAAGCCAGGCCCCAGTACTCTCCCTCAGAAAGGCTGGGCACCAGCCTCAGGCACAAGTCTGCCATCCTCCTGTGAGAAGGACATGTGTTTCGGGGATCTGACATCTGGAGACCCAGTTCTCTCCTGAGCTACAGGAGAAGGCTCCTGGGTTTGCAGCCTTCTCATGTGGCAGAAATATGCCCTGAGGAAGCTTAGACATAGCAGGACTCTGAAGGCAGAGAGAGGCCCAGCTGAGAAACCCTCTCAGCCTGCAGCCTTGAGCAGGTGAACCTTAGGTGCTCAGGAAAGGGGACACCCCACCTCCTGGGCTGGTGGGACCTCTCCACCAAGGTGGCCTCGGACGTCTCACAATCAACTTGTTCAGACATGATTGTATTCCACCTTTAAACCTCTCTTCCTTTCTCAGCTGGGATCGCTATCCATCTTCCCAGCAAATCGCTGGGGTATTGACCCCAACCTCCCACCTTGTCCTCTCCCACCCCTACTCCACATTACCAACCACTGACAATGTCAGCTCCTACGTAGGTCTTGTCTCTTCTTGGTACCAACCTCAGGCTACCTGGGTGAGACTTCCTTCATCCCTGGTGTGTAGCAGCCAACCTTGGTCCTCAGCTACCAGGCCCTCTCCCTCCACAAGGCTGCTGGAGGGTCCTTCTACAGCAAAATCTGTTACCCCTCTGCATTAAACACTGTGTCCTCCCATCCTCAGTCGCCCTCCAGACCACACCCAAGGCCCTACAGGACCCAGTTCTCTGCTCCCTCTCCAGGGCCACCTCCTGTGACACTCCTGTCCCCACCAATCCATACACAGAACAACCCTGAGCTGTGACCACTCATTATATTCTGTTATATCCTGGACTTTCCCTGACACTGTCCTGTGGATTGCCCTCCCTGGGTCTCTCTGCCTGAAAAACTCCTCCCAGAATGGGTTAGGGGGTTCCCTCGGTCAAGTTTCCCTAGCCCTGCAAGACAACTGAAGAGGTCAGCTTGCCAATCCCTAAGTCATCCTCACCCAGCTTCATCATAATTGCTGTGCACCTTTAAAGACTGCATTTCCTCACCTATTATTATGTCTGCCTGTAAAGACTTCCCCAGTAGCTTAGTGGTAAAGAATCCACCTGCAATGCAGGAGAGGCAGGAGATGAGGGTTCAATCCCTGGGGCGAGAAGATTCCCCTGGAGGAGGAAATGGCAACCCGCTCCGGTATTCTTGCCCGGAGAATGTCATGGACAGAGGAGCCTGGTGAGCTACAGTCTAACAGTCCATGGAGTCACAAAGAGTCGGACATGACTGAGCACAGCACATTGGAGGAGGAGTGAGGACTGTAGTGAGGATTAAATGAGATGATGTTCATGTGTCCTACACTCAGCACAGCACCTGACACAGTAAATACTGAAAAATACACGCTACTGTCATCACTTATGCCAGAGCATGACACATCGTGGTCTGATCTTGGTAGCCTATGACTACGTTTTTATTGACATTGAGATGTTTTCCTTGGGGTGATGGGCGTGTTCTCTATGCTATAGTCTGATAGGATGGGGCCCTGCCAGGAACATCTGCCCCAGGAGGGACTCCATCAAAGGCCAGCTTCCCCACGCCCATCACTAGCTACTCAGCTCAACACCTGGATTCCTAAAAGCACGGGCCTCAGAAATAAAGGCACAGAAAGAAGGCTCCCACTTACATCTCAGGCCAGTGTCTCAGGACACTGATAACCTCTGATCCTCCCACGTTATGAGGAAGGCTCATTTTCACAGAGGTACATTCAAGAGCACAGGTTAAATGATTGATCCCAGCTGTAAAGACTTAACTCCTGATAATGTCATGTGATATGACTCCTTAGGAAGGAAGGAGGAGCTAAAGGCACGTCCTCTGGGCACCTACAGCAGGCAGACCCTGTACTGAACACCTTCACACATGTGATCTTGTTAAATCTTAGTTCTAGCCCCCTGAAGAATGCCAGTAAATGTTTTTGAATATTTACTGTGTCGGGCGACGTGCTGAGTATAAGACACAAGCATTTTCTCCTTTAATGCAGATGACCCACTCGACAGTTGCCCCAATCCTGACCCTAGTTTCTGCTTTTGCCGCTCAGTAAAAAGGCCCTTAGAAATTTCTACATTTGTGATTTGATTAACTAACAATATAACTGATGCAGAACCAGAAGAGTACCACCGAGTAACATACCCTCTGTTCAACTTTGCAGTGGGGACGTCAGAACCCAAATCAGCAAATCTGTGTGGGAATCGAACATATGGCAAAGCTTTGGTAAGTAATCTAGCCTGGTTAGCTGTATCTTTCAGGCTTTAAACATCTCACCCTATCTATGCCATGAAGGGAGAACAAGCGTCCTTTGTCCCAGGCCTGGGGATTATTAGAAAAGTGCAGCTGAGGGTTCTTTGTTCCTAAAGCCTGTCAACTAGCGGTACACCACTGGCTGCTGTTCTCTTTCTTGCCAGATATTCAGCTCTTAGGCAAACAGAAGGTATTACCTAGCAGACATCTCACACAGGGCGGGGGAGGCAGTTTCTGTGTTAAGTCCCCACTGGGTGGAAGTGCCTGGCCAATTCCCAGAGGCAGCTATAGGGGTAAAGAGATGCAAAGGTCTAGAGTTCAGTGAAAGCACAAAACACCATCATCTCAGAGGGAACCCTGAACCGCCTCCCCGGGAGCACTGAGGCAAGTGTCATCCACTGGGGTTGCCTGAGATGGATCCAATTGTCCAAGGTTTTATATTTTCCCCTGGCTCTGTCATGGTATGCGGGCTGCCCAGGAGAGGGTGACCTTGGGCGAAGTGGCTCATGACATCCAAGGACACCTGAAGAAGCCAAAAGCCACCTGCGGCGCACCCACCCCGGTTGAATGGCTTGTCCTTCCCTGAAGGGGATCACATAGTGCGTGCCTGGGTCTAGCTCAGCATCACCCTGTGAAAACACATCTCCCTCATCATCTTCCGGGCAGGAACATGGGTACCCTCAGGGTCAGCAGAGAAGAGGTGAAGTGGTGGCTGAAGGAGAGATCAGCTTGGGTGTCCTGGACTCTCTGGGCATCAGATATCGAGATTCATGCATCATGAGAACTAGAATAGGCTGGAGAGAATGTCTCAGCCATCTGCTAGTCTTTATGGAACAGACTGGGCAGAGATGTGAGTGCTTTGCTCCTGGTCTGGACAGGAAATCTAATTCAATTATTTCATTTAGGTCATCCCTGTATTAGGGAAAATCGCCCAAAGGGCAGCGATGGGACAATCAAGAGCTCCCTGCCTCAATCCAGTACCCAGGGGCAACCCAGGGTGGCTTGGCTTTTGCCACAAAGTGAAGGTTGTCAGGCTTGACAGCTTGAGCCACTGCCCTCAGCAAGCCCTGGCTAAGGGAAAGAGGGCAATCCATCACGTTGGGATTAACTTGCCCCCACCCATGGAGAGGTAGCTGCAGTCGGGAAGTCAGAAAGAGAGGGGATGGGACAGGGTGGTAATAGAGATGTAATCACAACAGAGGGGCAGCAAGAGGGCAAAGCGGCAGCATGACTGACCCTTTCCTCTGGGCCTGAGACCTTGGGGCTGGGGTCCTGCAGCTTTTCGGAGGCCCACTATCCCAGGGTGGGGAGAGCAATTCAGAGCCCACACAGTCAAATCTGATTGGACACTAATATGTGCTGGAGGAAACAGAACAGGATGGAGGACAGAGGGGGAAGAAGTGATTTTCTGTCCACGGGCACGACCAGAGGGACAGCTCCCAAGAGGCCACAAGGTGGCACAGTGGCTCTGCTCACAACCCTGGGCCAGGCGGGAGAGCAGGGGAAGGTGGATCCTGGTGTCCTTGACCTGGAATTTTCCAGCAATTCCAGGAATGTAGTGACCTTAAGCCTTCCCTGGGGCTTGGGGTGGAGGAGCAAAGGGGAGATCCACTGACTGAACAAACTCTGGACCTGGCCCTGCTCAGGCCCTCAGTTCCTTCTCAACTCAGTACATGTTTCTTGAGCACTCACCACCTCCTTTAAGAGGAGAGCCAGCAAAGGGTTAAGTCCCAGACCCTGATCCAGGCCAATCCATTCCTGGGGAGACTACACAAGCAGAGGAAACAGAAGCATAAAGATGCGGAATTGGTGGGTTGCCAATACACGACACACAGGGACTCAGGGCCGTGAGGACAAAAGACGGAGATAAATCAACTTGGGCACCAGCCTAAGGGAAGACTTCCTGGAGGAAGTGGCCTTGAAGGGCAGGCAGAGATGAGGCTCAATCCAGAGAGTGAAGGAATGGTTGGGTGAGGATGTAGAGTTGTGGGTGAGCATCAGTAAAGGCAGGACCAGCCCCACTGGGACATGTTGGGGAAACAGAGGCAGATAAGGGGGAGTCCTGTTTTGAGGAGCCTTAAAGAGCAACAGGTAAAAAAAAATCTGCCTGCAATGCAGGAGACTCGGATTCTATCCCTCAGTCAGGAAGATCCCCTGCAGAAGGAAATGGCAACCCACTCCAGTATTTTCGCTTGAAAATGCCATGTACAGAGGAGCCTAGCAGGTTGCAGTCCATGGGATGACAAGAGAGTGAGCCATGAAAGAGCTACTGAGCACTCATGCATGAAGCAGGGGACAGAGCTGACCTTGGTCTGCCTCCAGTGGGGAGACCCTGCGAATCTGGGAGGGGCCTGGGGTGTGGGGCAGGTCTGGTGGGAAACAAGGAGATCCTGTCCCGGGGTGACTGGCCCTGAGGCTCAGTGGAGGAGAATGTCACTGCTCTTGGCTGCATTTCCAAGTGAGAACCTACAGGATTTGACAACAAAGTAGACACAGATTGTGGGGGTACTAGGGGGACAGAGGCCTCGGGCTAGAATAAGTTGCTCACTTTCAAGTTTCTCTAGGTGAGTGGTTCCCAAAGTGGGGTCTGGGGATCAGCAGCAGTTGAGAACTTGTTAGAAAGGCAGCTTCTCAGGCCAACATCAGACCTACTGAGTCAGAAGCAAGGGTGGGTCCAGTGCTGCATTGAATGCCCCCTAGGGGAGCCTAGGGCCCATGGCGGAGTGAGGTCCATTGCCCTAGGTGGATGCCAATTCAGCAGCTTAGCCAATCAGTGCCCATGCCAATGGCTCCAGCCAGTGCGGGAACTGGAGATAGGGCAACAACCTCACTCTCCCTTCTCACAACCCAGATGCCTCCAGTGGCCCGGATCTCTGTGAAAGCCCCCACGGTCCTGGGAGGCAGCAGCCCCGGGCTCAGAAAACATAGCTGTGCTGACCAGAGGGTAAGTGCTGTGTCTCCAGCAAGCTCCCAGGGGTTCCCCACCTGCTCCCATCCTGCACAGAAGAGTAACAGGTGGCCTGGCTGACAGATGCCAGAGAGATGCTAAAACAAAATCCCTGCCACCCATAAATGACCTTCTAATGAGGGCTATAATCCCGGGTCTCTGTAGCACCTCGTTGACTATTTCAATAGGATTAAGCTCAAGTGTTTTTGATGGTTTCTACTTTATTACCGCCACTCTTTAGACCTGGAGAAGTGTCATTTGGGAGGAATTTTGGTTAATTAGATAAATTAATCACAGGGCATGGAGAAGGAACTGGCAACCCATGCCAGTATTTTTGCCTGGAGAATCTCATGGACAGAGGAGCCTGGTCGGCCACAGTCCATGGGGTCTCAAAGAGTCCAACACAACTGAGCGACTAACACACACACACGCATATACACACACAATCACAGGCCATACGCAGAGCTTCCTGAAATGCCTCACACATTTAGGTTCAGAGCCCCTGCCCAGGTAAAAAGTACATAAGATGCAAAGGTTTCAAACCAAATTTATGACCTGCATGTTAATATTAAAGTTTCCCTGGTGACTGAGTGGTAAAGAATCCGCCGGCCAATGCAGGAGACAAGGAAGGGTTCGATATCTGGATTAGAAAGATCCCCTGGAGAAGGAAATGACAGCCTCCTCCAATATTCTTGCCTGGGCAGGCCCATGGACAGAGGAGCCTGGCGGGCTGTAGTCCATGGGGCCGCAAGAGTAGACAAGATTGAGTGACAAAACTACAACAACAACATTACTATCATGAACCAGCAGCTAGAATAGCCGGAGCAATACCCACACCCCAAGGACCACCCCACTGCCTTCAGTGGAACACTAAAAAGATAGCCACACCCCTGCTACAATCCTCTAGACTTGGAGGGAGCAGGAAAGTGGCTTCAGGGATGACGAAGAGTGTGGGCTCTTGACTCAGTTCTGCCTGTGTGGCTGGCACTGCTGCTGACTTGCTGTGACTTCAGACAAGTTATTCAGACCTCTGTGTCCTCATTTCTTTAAAAACAAAACCAAAAAATGGGGTTAATGTGAGAACTGGATGAGATAGTGTATGGAGACCTTGCACCAATGATTGCATCATTTTTCAAGAATGCGAATGGGGAAAGACACATGCCTGGGGACATGTGACATGCTCACAGATGAGGGACCGTGGGCTATTATATCAGCCCAAGGGATGCACACCTTAAAAGCTGAGGGAGTTAAAGGAGGACCAGGCCAGTGTGAAGCCCTTTTAGATGAAAGAATGTAGTCTAGAACAAACAATAAAAACCAAGCCATCAACATATTGAGATGTGATGAGAGAAAAGTATGATTTCTTTCTCTTTTTTTGCCACACCTCAAGGCATGTGGGAGTTCGGCTCCCAGCCAGGGACAGAACCCACAGCCCCTGCATTGGAAACACAGGGTCTTAGCCACTGGACCACCAGAGAAGTCTCAAAAGAATAATTTCAATTGCATTAAGTTCTGGTAGCAAGTTGTTCTGAGCAGGTAAGGCTGCTGCTGACGGCTGCAGTAACCAGCAAACATGAACCCCTTCAAGAAATGAGCCGTTTGCCTCGACTGCAAAGCATTCTTCTAAATGGCCCCTTTGTCCCTAAGTGTAGATATTCTCATGTCATTTTTTTCCTGGACCCTGGCTATAGAAAAGAAAACAAAGGCCACTTCTTTCACTAAAGGAGAGCAAGTGAGGAGGAAAATGAATGTTTATTGAGGTCAACAACGTGCCAGATGCTTTATATATAGTCTTATTTCCCTCCTCACAAAACCCCCAAGAGTTAGATAACATTATCTCCATTCTACACATGAGGAAACTGAGGTTGGCCGAGGTCAAGTCACTGAGGTCATAGAGTAAGTGGGAGCCAGATTCAGCCCCAGGGCTGATTCACTTTCAAGAGCTGACGCTTGGTGATGTCTGACCTTTCCAGCAAAATCGTTCAGGTTGAGGGGCGGGGCAGGGATGGGAGAGTAGAGTCTGCAACAAGAGTAGAACTTGAG
The DNA here is from genome assembly GCA_917880005.1 of Nanger dama. Lineage (NCBI taxonomy): Eukaryota > Metazoa > Chordata > Mammalia > Artiodactyla > Bovidae > Nanger > Nanger dama. The sequence continues at coordinate 6,286,715 of CAKJTW010000066.1, forward strand.
ATCCATGCACCAGTGGACCCAGGTCCACCTCCTTCCCTTCTGCATGCAACGACCCCCTGGGGTGGGGTGAGGGGTGTCATTCCTGTGTGAGGCCCAACAGTGACCTTCCACGCGGTCACAGGTCATAAGGGCCCAGGAGGAGCAGGGGCTCAGGTACACTTGTCGGGGGCAACAGTTAACAGGCTCAGCAGAGTGGCCACCCTCCCCACCCACCTCGGCTTTTCTGTAGATCCAGACACCTCAAGAAGATGACTGAAGAATTTCCAACCCTCCCCCAGGGAGCAGAAGCCTCCCTCCCGCTAACAGGAAGTGCTCCCTGCGGCATGCCCAGCATCCTCCGGAAAATGTGGACCAGGCACAAGAAGAAGTCTGAGTATGTGGGCGCTACCAACAGCGCCTTCGAGGCTGACTAAAGATGACACCCCGCCCCCAGCCCAGGTGCCCTGCGCTGGCCCCAGTTCACTGCACAAGGAAGGAAACTTCCGGATCGGAACTGAGCCACATACTCACCTCTGCTAGTAGCTGGCCCATGTGCCATCACCCTCCAATACTAACTCATCACCCTGGCTGAGGACATGGGACAGAAACCTCCCTCGAAGGCCAAAGGAAACTGTTGCCTTCTTGAATCGATAAAGCTGTTGGTCTCAAAGTGACTTTGAGAGGTCATCAAGTTTATATCCCTATGTTTAAGCAAAATGGCACCAAAATCAAACCCACTTTCTCAATCCATTTTAAAGACCTCCAAGGAATCAAGCAGACAATTCCTCAGTCTTCCTTGGGAGTTGTTCTAACTTCTGGTATAAATGGAAGAGTTTGATATTTGAGGCGCTTGTAAACACACTGGTTCTCACTGTTTCTGTTACTGTATTTATTTCATTTTGATGAGGTATGAGTTTTAGTGACAAGACGCTTTATGTATTTACTTAGTAGTTCTAATATCCACTTGAGGGTATCGTCAAGATCAGTTTTGATGATCATTTGGCATGATTGCATGAATTCTCTATTCTTTTCCATGTGATTTTTCTATAGAAAAACATGACTTAAAATTTTGAATGCTAATCTTTTCTGAAGTGTCACAGTCTAGTGGAATTAATAATACCTTGCTTGGGTATGATTATTTTAGCTTTTAAAAGTGTTCTCCCATCCATCACCTCTTACATTCACAAAATTCCTGTTAAAGAAAGCACAAGTATTCCTAGTCTACAGATGGGAAAGCTGAGGCCTTAAGAGGGTATGGAACTAGATACTAGATACTAAATACAGGTCCTCATCCTCTGTACTAGACTGCTTGCTTTGCTTATTTTAGCAGCTGATTTAAGAATATGTCTCTGGGGGCACTCTTTGAAGGAAGCAATTTGACAAAGTTAGAACAAGTACATGATATAAATGAAATGCATCATTGTGTGTAACACTGAACAAGAAGAAATTCTTGTTTTTGTTAGGTTGAAAATAATTATCAATTTCATAGGGTTCAACCTAACATATAATATTATGCTTTCCTTCTTTTAATGGAAATGTCATCATCAGTTCTATTATCAATGTCAATAGCCTTAAAACAATAACATGATTATGACAGCTACCATTTATTGTATGCCTACTGTGTGCCAGGTGCGATTCGGAGCACTTCACATACATTATCCCAATCTTCCTATCAACTCTGAGTAGGTGGCCTTCCCCATTTAGTAGACACAGCTTTAAAGCAGTTAAATGACAAGTCTGAAGGCACCAAACCCATAGCTGGCATCGTGGGTTCAATGCCTATGTTGTATCTACTCCTTTCTACAGAATATTCAGAACATAGAGAAGATCCAAGACTAGTAAATAAACTTCATCTCAAATGCTAAATAAACATAAATGACTGGCACAGGCTGTGTGGAGTGCTGTGTGGGGCTGGAATCTGAGATAAAAGAATGTAGTGATCAATTGGTAATGTTTGCCTATGGAGCTAATTAATGGGATGTGCCTTGTATATTTGTCATCTGTGGCTTCAAGTCTGCTTCCAGAAGGTTTGTTTTCTAATTCAGAAGCTTAAACTAACCCAACTCATTTAACAAAACCAGCTACTCCATGGTGAAATTTAGTCTGAGACCAGGTTGGAAATTGCCATTTCTTAGTGCAAAGGAAACTTTTGCCAGCATCACTGGTCTCAGACACAACAGTTATTCACATGCTGCTGTTTCATGGGCACGTGTTGCTTTTTGCTCTTGGAATTACCTGCTTCTATATCTCCAGGTGAAATGTAAGACCACATGGGGAAAGAGGCTTTCACCTTGCTGACCTCTGCTCTTCAACTGTTGTTTTAGACTGAACACCCAGTCCTCCCAACAGAACATAACTTGGAGATGTGGACATCAAGGGCTCTTTCAATAAGGGCCACAGTGGACTATGTAATATTCTTACAGTGAACAGATGAAGAGGCCCGGAACAAAGATAGGGAGGGAACAAGTGATTCACACTGGACCTGTCAGACTATCCTACAACTATTTAACTTATTTACTTTACAACTGATGTCTTCTATTTGTATGTGACAGCTGGAGATGTGTGTAGGATGGAGCTTATTTATTTTTCATTTAAAAATTTCATGATGAAGTGTTTGCCTCGTGTAGAACATTTTCATTGGCCAATTCAAATAAAAATAAAGTATGCTTTGTTTGTGACATTAATAAATGCCCACAAGAGTATGCCTGGGGCTTCTTTACTGAATGGGAGTGGGCTTTCACAAAAGGAAAGAATTATGTATTTGGACCTCATTTCTCCTTTACCTAAATGAAAAGGATTGCAAGAAAAGACCCAACGTGCTCTTTCCATCCAGAGACAATGTCTGGTTTTAATATTACAGCCCTGCCCAGCAGTCAACACCAGGCTCATTTCTGCCCAGCCCTGGCCTGGCCCGACCTGGGCTCTCAGGGTTCACTCGCCTCACTGAAATGCTGCTCCCCAGCCCCCACCACAAACCCCATGGGGCCCAGTGGCCATCACTCTGTGCCCACCTTCTGGGCAGCCTTCCTGGCGACCGCCCCCATGACTCACGTCACTGCCACTTGCTGGAGAATGCCCAGCCTGGCTCCAGATGGCTGTCCGGGAATGCTGGAGCCTGGAGACCTCTGGAGCCAGAGGCAACAGGGATTCCAAGACATTTAGGGTAATAAAATAGCCTGTGTTAGGACCAAGTCCAGTCACATACTTGGGTTCTTACTTGTGTGCTCTCTGTGGCAGCCCCTCCCCCACCCGGCCCCTAGAGCAGGCAGATGGGCAGTGGGTAGGAAAGGCAGCCACAGCCAAAGTCTGATTGGAAAAGGAATCATGAGACATGCTGTCTCTAAGTTGGCAGATACCTCGGACACGCAAGGAAAAGCACAGACGAAAAGATGACTCTCCTAGGGATTAGGATAGCATTTTAATTTTCTCTTTCTTTTAAGAACGTCAGCCTCTTAAAAGAGAGGTTTGTGGTGAAGGCATGGCCACGGTACAGGGGGGAGAGAGAGTTCATACTGCAGACCAGGCCACATGCCTGGAAAAATACAGTGGAGGGGGGAGGTCGCTTTGGATGTGGAACAAGACTCACATCTGCGTGTGGAGCCCTCGGCCAAGATCACAGGTGTACGGCCTGGTACCAAGGCCACAGATACAGGGCCCTGCCCCCGTCATCTCCAGAAATGACTAAGCTCCACAGCAACCGTTGCCATGATCCCCTCTGACCTAAACCGGCCGGCTCCCTGACCCCATATTAGGTAAAAATACCCATCACCTAATGCCACCCTTCCAGCAGGGATTTTCTTTGTCTTGAGGCTATAAAAATTGGCTACTAGCCCTTGCTTCCCAGGTGGCACTGGTAGTAAAGAACCTGCCTGCCAATGCAGGAGACATAAGAGACACGGGTTTGATCCCTGGGTTAGGAAGATCCCCTGGATGATGGCATGGCAACCCACTCCAGTATTCTTGCCTGGAGAATCCCATGGACAGAGGAGTCTGGCGGGCTACAGTCCATGGGGTCGCAAAGAGTTGGACACGACTGAAGTGACTTAGCAGCAGCAGCAGCCCTTGAAATGAATGGACTCTTCTTGAGCAGGGACCCTGTTCTACTAGCATCTCCACACTCCACCAAAACTCTGTTCTCCTCTCATTCTGCCCTCATGTCTGGAAATGCTTTTCCAAACCCCACGACACTAGGAATGTCCTTTGTTGGGAGAGAGCATGTAAGGTTGGGAGGGGCATGTGCTGCCGAGGGAGGGGAACTGACTTGAAGAAGGACTGATGTGGGACTCCATCACTGACAGGGCAGCTGGGCCAATGCCCACCTGGTCCAAACCCTTGTTGGGTCTGCACGGAGACAAGTATGGAGGCTCGGACCACTGCACCCCTAGGCCTTCCCTCTGTTCTCTGGGAAACCTCAGAGCCCTGGGCCAGCCCCTAGGAATGTAGGTTTCCATGAGGCTAAACTCCCTTCTTCCCTGGAGGCAAACAGCCAGGGTTTTGTCTGCGGGCCTAAGTGGTAATCCAGCCCTCAGGAGGAAAGGCTAACTGGAATTCTGGGCAAGTGCTGACCCACGTTTCAGACTCCAGCTATAGAAGAGCAGGTTGAATTTCTTACTCTCTGACTATCTGGGCCCCAGAGTTCTTGAGGGAGAGCCCCCACTCAACACCAGCCAGCTTTGGCTCACAGGCATCACAGAGCTTGGGATGAATTGGCAGCCCCTGATGAACAAGACACAGCTATTTCTGAAGTCAAGGGCCGCAGCCAGCACTCTAAGGGATCTCATTCTCTGGGCGACCATGCTCAGATAGAGGGCAAGAGGCAAAGCAATGGGAATGGTCGCTGTGTTTCCATCAGGGCTAGTTCCAGCCACAGTAAAACTGCCAACAGCAGCTTGTTCTTGGTTTCTCAGTGTCCGTTCACCCTACTCCAGCCATGTTCCCTACCTGCATGAATGCACACCACCCCCACTTTGTCTTTCTTTCCCCCATTTCCCTCCCCCTGCCCCTTGATCTCTAGGGAAGCCTGAGCCCTCCCAGTGTCCTCTGTCCACCCAGGGCTCCAAGCTCCTTTATCCCAGGAAAGGCCTCTCATCTCAGGTACTCCAATGCTCGGGATATCTCTAAATGCCAGAAATGCTCACTGGCTGTGAAAGCTTGAGAAACTATCGAACCTCAGGGAGATTCAGTTTCCACAGGAGTTAAACGGAAAACGTGATATCTTCCTCAAAATGTCCTGGAAAAGATGCAACGAAATGTGGGCGAGAATACGCAGCCAACATACAGCAGTATGGCAGTGCGCGTGGGAAAGCGAGGCAGTGCTCCCACACATGGTAAAGATCAGTGCCCAGAGCTCCCTGAAGCACCCATCCACCCAGACCTGGTTGCTCAGCCCTTCCCTGGGCCCCTAGCAGGCCACCCCTGGACCAGCTGCTGGAGGTAACGCCCAGCACTAGGGTGCATGGGCTACAGGGCCAACGCAGCGCCAGGGCCGGCCCTGATCCTCTCATGGGTCCTTCACCCAGGCAATGCCAGATGTCAAAAACGTGTGCTTATGTCTTCTTCCTAGAAACGATGCATTTGGATGTGGCTGTCTTATAAGCTGAAGCGTAGACAACAATTATGCGTCAGGTGGGCGACCGTCTGGAGGAAGAACCCTTTAAACTGTATCAGCCACTTGGGCCTTAAGTATGTGAATGAAGAAATAGAAAAGAGTGTTTCTTGGGGGTCAGGAGATAGGAGAATGTGAGATGCTGAGGAAAGAAGGGAAGAAAGGAGCCCAGAAAGAGGAAGCAAATTCAGGCTACTTTCTCTACTTTGTCTAGAGTTCTGCTTATCACCACCAGTGTTTTAAATCCCTTGGATTCAAAGTGCAATATACCAGAAAAGCAAATGTCCTCCATGAAGAGGAAAGGAAGTGTCCTGGAAAAGATGCAATGAAATGTGGGCGAGAATACACAGCCAACATACAGCGGTATGGCACAGTCCCGCAGGGCCCCACATGCCCATGTCTGGTACGCCACGGTCACCTAGGGGTGGGGATGGGTGCCAGGCTCCCAGCAGGAAGTCTGATTCTAGACCCAGCCCCATGCTGATGTGCAGTGCGTCTGCGTGTATGTGTATGTTGTGTGTTGTGTGTGTTACGTGTGCCCAGTTGGTCAAGCTGCATACATTTCTCTGAGCCTCCATTATCCCTCATCTGGGACACGTGCTTTTAATTACCTGCCCGGTGGCCCTCACAGACGGATGAAAGTTCAGAAGAGAGCTGGTGCATAAAAGGACTTTATGAATTGGGAACTGCTTTTCTACCATATGGTATGGTGATAATCCACTCCATTGAGAAAGAAGCAGAGCTGGGAGTGGGAAGAAGTGACTCAGGAAGCTCAAGACAGGAGGGAGGGCTGAGGAGCTTGTCAGAGGCCCAGAATAGAAGCGTTTTCAGAGCCTGCAGCCAGACTCCAGAGCCAGGCCTGTCAGCAGCTGGCAGGATCCGGCTGGCGGGGGCCCCAGGCTACCTGCTCCCCCCCTCCATCCCGACCCCCATCCAGCCTCAGGTCGGGTGGGGCTGGTGTCTGCAGCCCGAGGTGGCCGCTTGTCTGGCCAGGCTAGTGCCGGCCAACAGCCCTGGCTCCCAGGCAGGAAGTGGAGGCACTGACCACTCCTTTGACTTCACTGAGAATTCAAACGGCTTTGCCCGCTCACTGCCAAATGCTACCCTGGCCTCCTGCCAACATTCCCTACTAACAGAATGACCCCTCAGATGGAACCTACAAAACATATGGGCCCAGGAGCCCAGAGGCCCTGAGGAGACATGCTGAGCCCTGCCCCACCTGCCTCCTCTGGGCTCCAGCCCTTTTGCTCCAAGGCAGGAAACTGACACGGGTCCCTAGAACTCAAGACTGAAGATATATGAAGGATCGGGGTCCGGGGTCTGGAGCCAAGCTGGCCCCTGGCCGGCTTAGGCGTAACTAGGCAGGGATTCGATGTTTCACAAACAAACACGGTTCCAAGGCATTCCTGCCACTCACTCAGGCCAAGTACAGCAAGGTAATAACTCAAGGAACAGTGACTTCATCAGACAAGCAGGCTCCCCAGCCTCTCACACAAACCCCACATCCCCAAAAGACCCGGGGACTCGACTTGTCATGAAAAAGCCCACAGAGACCATGTAGACCGAGCGGGTGGCCAGTTTAGAAGCTGGCTGGAAAGCAGGACGGAGTTTTCCCCTGGCGTCTGGAGAACCCACCCTTGGGGGGCGGGGGGGGAGAGGGGCGGATCCCAGCTTCAGGGCCCTGCCCCCATTGTCACACATAAAGAAACCAAGACAGAGCCAAAGTTGTGTGTCATCTCGTCTCCCCAGGGACCTTGGCAGCCGCTGGGAGCTGGGTGCTGCTGTGAAGGTGCTGAGCCTAGTCCTGTTTCATTTCCCCCATCTGCTGCTTTCTTCCTCCTCGGGATGTGGGGAGAGGTGGAGATGGAGGAGGAAGCAGGAGAAGGGATGCCCAGCTGCTCTGACTGCTTATTCCCCACTCCTTCAGCCAGAAGAGGGGAGGGGCAGAAAGCCATGGCTGGCCTTTGAAAAGGGAAAAACACACCCCGGATGCCTAGGACTGTGTGCAAGGGGCTACTCGAAGCCACGGGCTAAACCCACACATCTTCCTGGGCTCTCCAGCTGGTGTGTGGTGGACTTCTTTACATTAAGATAATAGCTGTATTAACCAGAGCGAACCTTATACAGTGTTTACCATGTGCTAAGTACTGTGCTCAGTGATTAAGGTGCCTCGGCTCTTCCACCGCTCCAAACAACGCTGTGAGTAGTTCTTTCTGTTGTTATATGATCGCTTAGCCTGACTCTCAGCGATCAAACATTTCAGTTAAATCCTGAAGCTCTCTTTGGAGGGGGAGTACAAAAACAGCAATAAATTGTACAGATAGATAGATATAAATATATATATATACACATATATATATATAGTTGTTGTTCAGTCGGTAGGTCGTATCTGACTCTTTGAGACCCCATGGACTGCAGCACGCTGGGCTTCCCTGTCCTTCACGATCTCTCGCAGTTTGCTCATACTCATGTCCACTGAGCTGGTAAGGCCATCCTCTGCTGTCCCCTTCTCCTCCTGCCTTCACTCTTTCCCCAGCATCAGGGTCTTTTCCAATGAGTCGGCCCTTCACCGTCAGGTAGTCAAAGTATTAGAGCTTCAGCTTTAGCATCAGTCCTTCCGATAGGATTGAATGGTTTGATCTCCTTGCTGTCCTAGGAGATATATGTATATAATATATATATACACACACATATATTTCTTCTTTCCTTCCCTTCCTTTTTCTTCTTAACCAACTTAGTCTCAAAGCAGCCTGAGCTGGCAAAGCAACACAGGCATCCCTGCAGGATAAGAGGCCAGAGACACAGTGACCCAGTGGGGAGGAGGGCTAGATCCTTTGAGATAAAGATACTCCTCGGACAATTGGAGAGACTTGAGTGGAATAAACAGGTAGATGGCAGTCATGTGTCCATGTTAGTTTCCTGATCAGATGACTCTGTTGAGGGAGTTATAGGGGAACTCTTTATGTGGAAGGCATCATGCCAGCAACTTACTCTTAAAATTTTTATTTTTATTTTTGCCTTTCCACTTACTTTGAAAATAAACCAGCAATGCATGCATTTATTCTCATGGTAAAAAGCATCAAACAATACAGAAATTATAATAGGGAAGAACCTTTGTAGTCTATTACAAATTAATCACTAAATGGATGTTGCCTATAAGCTTAAATTATACATAATAGCGCATCTCTGGGAACCCTGCCTCCCAGACAATGAATGTTAGCTAAAATACCTTTGTTTAGCACAAAGGAAACATCCTGATCAGGCCCATCTGGGAAGGACTGCTACTGCTGCTAAGCCACTTCAGTCGTGTCGGACTCTGTGTGACCCCTTTGACGGTAGCCCACCAGGATTCCCTGTCCCTGGGATTCTCCAGGCAAGAACACTGGAATGGGTTGCCATTTCCTTCTCCAGTGCATGAAAGTGAAAGGGAAGTCGCTCAGTTGTGTCCGACTCTTCACGATCCCATGGACTGCAGCCTACCAGGGTCCTCCATCCATGGGATTTGCCAGGCAAGAGTACTGGAGTGGGGGTGCCATCGCCTTCTCGGGGAAGGACTGCAGGAAGGAAGAAATTAACACATTCTCTCTGGAGGCTGACTGGAATCAGGAAATATTTGACTTTACTCCCTCCTTTTAGTATAACAGAAGCCTGAATTCTGACTTAGGCAAGATGCTCTTTTGTACACAAGCTCACCTTTTTCTTGGTCTGCTGGCATTCTACATAAACTCGCTAGCTATCCCTTGCCCCAACAACTCACTTTTCAGTTTATTGACCTGTCTTGTGGTGAACTGTATAAGCTTGGACTCAGTAGCAAATCTATTGCTTTAAAAATATAACTGTCCCCCACTTTCCTTCAATCTCAGTCCCTTTTTCAGAAGTCAACACTATTATTGAGGTGGTATTTTCATAGAATAAAGTACATAGGTAAGAGAACAGATCTGCAAAGCTCTTGTCACAGGAAAAAAAAATTGTAACCAGGTGAGATGATAGAGGTTAAACTTTGATCATTTTGTAATATCTAGCAAATCACCGTGTTGTACAACTTAAATAATACAATGTTCTATGTCCATTATATCGCAATAAAATTGAAAAAATGAAATTAAAATTTCTAAGAAAAAATAATATAAAAACTTTTTGGTACTCACCATCAAAAACAGAAATACTGTTGTTAAATGTTTATTACATTGGATGTCAAAGTCAAAAAATATTAGTAAGATATAGGTTACTTTGGGAAAAAAATACATAAGCAACCGACTTTGGATAAATAGTTCAGGAGAAAAAAAAAGTGTTCTTTGCACTGTGCTTTTTAAATTCTGAATTTGAGATTGCTAAAAATAAATTTTAATGAAATAGAAAACAGACACACACGAAACAGAACACTGGTTCTTTGGTTGGAGACCTCCGTGGCACATCTTCATGGGTCTTCTGCTAATAGAGGCACTAAAGTAAAAATAGGGAGTCTGACCCCACCCAAAACAAGCCATCTAGAAATTCCAGGTGCTCTGAGCTGCACCCCCACCCCAGAAGTGGAGGTTTCCCTCCTGGGGGATGCAATGTGTCTGCTCACACCCTCTGGCCACCACTTGGGAGTTCCAGCTGAAAAGATGGCATAGGAACCAAGCTGTGACCTGCGGGTTCTCCATTGCCTAGAAGATCCCTGCTTCTACCCACCGCCTGAAGCAAAGATGCCTTACAAGTTCTCCTCTTACTGATCACTCTGGAAGAAATGGTACTTGTACTCCGGGTTCCCTCTCCACAAGGCACTGGTTAATACTGATGGAGAAACATTGTGAGAGGCAAGTGGTGTTTGAAAGTGCCAACCAGACTGCTGGTGGTGTCCACAGCCTGGGGATATCCCCGCACAACCTCTGCAGCGTGAAGAGCATGCCTACCTGCTCCTCTGGGCTCAGGCCAGACGCAGTACTGTCCCCATTTCCAATGAACTTTTGGATAGTCTTTCATTCTATGGGCCCAGAGAAGGATAGAAATTCCTTCAGTGGTCTTTTGTTTTTAAATTTATTTTTAATTAGAGGATAATTGCTTCACAATAGAAAGTTAAAAGTGGTACTAGTGGTAAAGAACCTGCCTGCCAGTGCAGGAGACTTAAGAGATTTGGGTTCAATCCCTGGAGAATCCCACAGACAGAGGAACCTGGTGGCCTACAGTCCATGGGATTGCAAAGAGTCAGAGATGACTGAAGCAGTTTAGCACATTGTGTTGGTTTCTGAATCAGCCATAGGTATACACATGTCCCCTCTCTCTTGAACCTCCCTCCCAGCCCACCTCATCCTCTCCTCTAGGTTGTCACAGAGCACCAGGCTGAGCTCCCTGTGTTAAATAGCAGCTTCCCATTAGCTATCTGCGTTACACATTGTAATGTGTATATTTCAATGCTTCTCTCTCAATTGCTCCCACCTTCTCCTTCCGCTGCTGTGTCCACAAGTCTGCCCTCTAAGTTCCTTCAGTGATCCTGACCAGCATCACAGCTGACTGGCAGAGGGAGGAAATGCTGCCTGGGGTCTCCCAGAACAAGAAGGAGCAAGTCAGGCCCTCAGCCAGCCCATTGCTCAGCAGGTGAGTCAGTTGTGAAAGAAGTGGTTGTCTCCCAGTGTCCAGGGTAACAGCATAAACAGTGTGGATGCGTGCAGGTCAGTGTGCCGAGCTCCCTCACATAAAACCCCTACACCATATGTGCTGGGAGGGGGTGGGGCACAGAAAAAGAAACAACTGGATTAGCTTCTTGATGTAAGAATATTTCTCCAGCCTCAGGACATTTCTAAGGTCCTTGCATGCATGCCTGCTCAGTTGCTACAGTCATGTACGATTCTTTGAGACCCTATGGACTGTAGCCCTCCAGGCTCCTCTGTTCATGGGATTCTCCAGGGAAGAATACTGGAGTGGATTGCCATTTCCTTCCAGCGGCTCCTCCTGACCCAGGGATCAAACCTGCGTCTCTTATGTCTCCTGCATTGGCAAAGGGGTTCTTTACCACTGAGCTACCTGGGAAGTCCAAGAACAAAGGGCCTAACTCCTAAGTAATTCATGCAGTGCTGGGGGAATGGAAATGCTCCAGAATGGAAGTCCCTCCCCTCTCCACGAATCCTGGATTCGCGGCAGAGACTTCAGAAGCACACCCTCCTTCACAAAAATGAATACTGCATCTTGAAATGTAACTCCTGCCTTCCCTGTAAAACAACAGAAAGCAAAAATTAGCCTCGGGAAACATCCAATTTAACAGTGCCAAAGCTGGGATTATGAGGCAAGCAAGAGGGAAAAGGGGCTTCCTAGGTAGCTCAGTGATAAAGAATTTGCCTGCCAATTTAGGAGCCACAGGAGATGTGGGTTCAGTCCTTGGGTCAGGAAGATCCCTGGAGAAGGAAATGGCACCCACTCTAATATTCTTGCCTGGAGAATCCTATGGACACAGGAGCCTAGTGGGCTACAGTCCATAGGGTCGCAGAAGAGTCAAACACAACCACCAACAACAGGAGAAAAAGGTTAAGATAAGAAATACAAGCCAGAAAAAAATAAGCTGAGAATTAGATGTGAAAGTGCAAAGGGAGTCAGAAAGAAAAGAGAAAAGAGAAGGAGCCTAAAGAAGCTTAGCATCAGAAAGCAGGATGATTTCAGACAGGATAAACGAATCATTCAGCAAAGTGTGCCAGACACTGAGAATGAGTAGTATTAGCTGGTTGGAGGAAGTTAAACCCCAAGTGCAGTCATGAAGCTGGCAGGTCATCAATGATTCTCCAATGAATCAACAGAGATAAAAATCCATGTGACTAACAAAGAGGTCAACAGGCACCCAATGCCCCAGGACTTATATAGAAAATTAGACACGTTGTAACTTTATCTCCCAAATCTACATACTTTTGAAAGTGGAAAACAGACACAAAAAAATAAGTTTAAATTATATAAACTTTCCAATATGTATTTTTAGTGGACAAATTGAATATATTGTATTGGTAAACTTATAAAATAGTTCTATTCCAAAGATACCTTCAAAAATAAAATTCTTTAAAAGTAGCCAGTATGCATGTATATGAAAGAAAAAAAGGGAAAAAATGTATTCACATGGATTACCCAAAGAGTAAAAATAAAAACATTCTTGGTACATGTTGTGTACATTAACTTGTTACTTGGTCATATTTTTCTTACTGAAATATGTTGAAGAATGTATTTTTATTATACTCTTAAAGGTTTTAATTATTTCATGAAGTTGCCTGCAATTTTCTGCAAAGTTGTATATATGATTAATAAATTTTAAAGTGTTTATATCTTAAAATGATTTCTATATAGACCACATTATTTTCAGTTGCGAAAATACTCTTTCTACAGATGTTAAAATAGTTGGTAATCTGAGAACAAATTCTGCTAAATAGAAGGCATTCACAATTCTAATTTTTTTCTACATTGAAATGTGTCAGTAACTCAGATCAGGTATATTTATATGTACTATCTCTTTTCTTAGATCAAAGTACATTTCTTTTTTTCTTTTTTTAAATTGAGATAAAATTGACATATAACAAGTTAGTTTCAAGCGTACAACATAATGATTCAACATTTGTATATGTTGTGGAAAGATCACAATAAATCTAAACAGTCATCAACACAGTTACACATTTTTTGTGGGATGATCTACGCTCAGCAACTAAAGTCACCATGCTATACATTATATCCCCATAACATTTTATAATCAGAAATTTGTAACTTTTGACCCATTTTGCCCACCTCTGACCCCAAAGTACATTTCTTTAACAAATATTGGTATAAAATAAATCTGATCAAATTAAGTTGTATCTATTTATGATTCTTTTTAATATTTTGCCAAATCTAGATGCTGTGGATTGTAAGCCTTCTAGATACCATTCCACTCCACTTCAGAATCTAAATTTATTCAATTAAAAGTTGGAGTTTTGTCAACAGAGCCCACAAATCAAGATTCTGCAAAGCACAAACACGAGTATAGATTTTTTAAATTAAGTCAGAGCCCTTGGTTTTTAACTGTTCAATTTCTCCTTTCCATTTTTAGGGATAAATTTCTCTGTCTCCCTATTTATAATTTAGGTTTGAAGGCTACAGTTTGTTAAAAGCTTCCAACACTAAAGTTTTTGGCCCTTCCTTCATTGACTACATCAATTAAACATTTAAAATTGATTTTAATCTTAAAGCAACTAGAGAACTTATTTACAAAAACAAAAAAAACAAAAACAAAAACAGTTTCTTCTGCTACCAGTGAAGCCGCCACATTAATATCAATTGCTTCTCTTGTATATATATAAGAAAAGTTGGAATTGAAAATGAGTGAAATTAATCTAGAAGAAAAGGTATTTGACCTAAACGAAAAGTCACGCTTCACTGAGTAATATATATATATATATATATCTTCTGCAGCTGAGTAAAACTTTTAAGTAGCTGCTGATACGTCCTCAGCAGATGTGTGTCTTTTGCTTTTCTGTGGCCAGTGATATCACCATGGTTCCCCCACTGTGGACAATAAATGCTAACATATGCTTTGTTCATGTTGCTGTTCAGTTGTTAAGTCATGTCCGACTCTCTGCCACTCCATGGACACCAGCACCCTAGGATTCCCTGTCCTTCACTATTTCCCAGAGCTTGCTCAAACTCATGTCGATCCAGTTGGTGATGCCATCCAACCATCTCATCCTCTGTCTCCCCCTTCTCCTCCTGCCCTCGATCTTTCCCAGCATCAGAGTCATGTTACAGGTTCATTATTGACTACTACTGTGAGACACAGAAATCTGAGTTTCTAATTTTTCATTAAATATGAACTTTTCACTTTTTTAGCTGAAAAAAATTTTTGTTTTCATTATATATTAACTTTTCTTTCTTTTTTTTTAAGCTGTTGGCAGAAAGATTTATTGCAAAATAAAAAGGAATTCTACATGGGCTAGTTTCCCATTGCTGCTATAAACAAATTACCACAAACTCAGAGACTATAAACAATATGAATGTGCTGTCTCTCTTACAGTTCTGGAGGGCAGAAGCCCCCAAATCAGTCTCACCCACTTAAAGTCAAAATGTTGGTTAAGCTGGTTTCTGCCCGAGGCTCAGAGGGGAGAACCCATTTCCTTGTCTTTTTCAATTTCTTTCGTTCTCTTCTATTCTTTCGCTCATGACCTCTTCCTCATCACTCCAAAGTCTTAATTTGGTGGTGACATCTACAACTGACTCATATATCCCCCATATAAGGACCCCTGAGTATATCTGGCTCATTTCAAGATCCATTTTGATTCATATCTGCAAAATACCTTTTTACATATAAGATGTGATAAATTCACAGGCTCCAGGGTTGTGACACGAACATCTTCAAGAGGAGAGGGGAATTATTCAGCTTTCCACACTAAGCAATATATACACTAGATGAGGACTTCCCTGGTGGTCCAGTGGTTAAGAATTTGTGTGCCAATGCAGGGGACACAGGTTGGATCCCTGGTCTGGGAAGATACCACAAGCGTGGGGCAACTAAGCCCATGTGCCACAACAACTGAGTCCAAGCTCTAGAAACCACGAGCCGCAATTATTGGAGCCTGCACACCTAAAGCTCTGCCACAAGAGAAGCCACAGCAATGAAAAGCCCATGCACCGCAACTAGAAAGTAGCCCCTGCTCACTGCAACTAGGGAAAAACCTATGCAGCAACCAAGACCCAGCACAGCTTAAAATAAATAAAGAAACAAATATATAATTTTTAAAAAGCTAGATGAGATTTATACAATACAATAAATGACACAACCAACATAGCAGAAACTTTGAGATATTACCTGTAAGTCCAGGGCATAACTGCTTAGCCTCTATTTCCTGAATACATCTCAAGTATGCCTATACTGGGCTTCCCAGGTGGCTCAGTGGGCAAAGAACTCACCTGCCAATGCAGGAGACCTAAGAGATGCAGGTTCGATCCCTGGGTCAGAAAGATCCCTTGGAGAAGGACATGGCAACCCACTCCAGTATTCTTGCATGGGGACTTCCATGGATAGAGGAGCCTGGCAGGCTACGGTCCATGGGGTTGAAAAGACTGAAGTGACTTAGGCCATACACACACACATGACTATATTATCCTGTAATTTCTCATATTTCACATTGGCCTCACTGACTGCAGACTGGCACCTTGGGGACACAGCATCGCACAGAACAAAGCACGGGTCACAGCACAACTGGCTGGGTACACCAAGGAGGCAGCAGCGACCAGCACCAGGTCCAGCAGCATCAACCCCCAGTACCCAAGATGAGAGGATGTGCATTAACCCTGGCTGTCCCTGTCCAGAGCACTTCATTTCATCTGTAAACACTCTGCATGCTGTCTTTGAAAAGGAGTGTTGCTGCATCTAGAAAGCTGCAAGAAAAGAGAAAGGATGCTTAGCTGTGTTTCAGACTTAACCACATGTTGAAGAGAGAACTCTGGCTGCTCTCCTGCATCTCACATACTACTTGCCAAGAAGTAAAAGCTACAAAACCCATCCCTGCTTATCTCTGTACTAGTAGAAACAATGTGCTGTGTGCTAAGTTGCTTCAATCGTGTCTGACTCTTTGCAGCACTGTGGACAGTAGCCTGCCAGGCTCCTCTGTCCATGGGATTCTCCAGGCAAGAATACTGGCGTGGGTTGCCCTTTCCTCCTCCAAGGGATCTTCCCAACCCAGGGATCGAACCCTAGTCTTTTGCATCTCCTGCACTTGCAGGTGGGTTCTTTACCACTAGCGCAACCTGGGAAGTCCGGTGGAAACAATACCTCCTTTAGAAAGGAACATCTACGACAAATGCTAAGCCGGACAGGATGCCAGAATGACAGGCATAATCAGGAACTGTCTCAAGCAAGCCTAAACCTGTGGTTTGATTCTACTAAGTGTGATTTCATTAAATTAGAAAAATTCCTTTAAATTGGGGGGGTCAAGATTTAGCTAAGGAAAGATTAATCAAAATAATTGAGTTTCATGTCAATGGAATTTAACCTATATTGAGTTACTCTAAATTATGTAGCACATTCTTTATAAGCAGAAATTGATGATACCTTATTTTATGAAGGAGATATCTGTTAGTAGGCTTCCCTGGTGGCTCAGAGGTTAAAGCGTCTGCCTGTATTGCAGGAGACCTGGGTTCGATCCCTGGGTCAGAAAGATCCCCTGGAGAAGGAAATGGCCGCCCACTCCAGTATTTTTGCCTGGAGAATCCCATGGATGGAAGAGCCTGGTGGGCTACAGTCCACGGTATTACAAGGAGTCGGACATGACTGAGCGACTTCACTTCACTTCACTTCTATTGTAAAGGAAACTGTTGAGACTGATCTCTCAGTTAGTTTAACAAATCAAATGCCTGCCAGTGCAGGAGATGTAATCACGGGTTCAGTCCCTGAGTTAGGAAGATCCCCTGGAGGAGGGCATGGCAACCCACTCCGTTATCCTTCCCTGGAAAATCCCATGGACAGAGGAGCTTGGCAGGCTACAGCCCATGGGGTCAGAGTTGGACACAACTGAAGCAATTTAGCACACACACCCAATCAGACCTAAGCAGGGCAGTTTGTACTGGCAACTGTGTAAACTGCAATACCTACACCTATCAATTCAGAATCTAGCAAGTGATAACAAATAGTAACTTCTCCTCAGGTCAAAATTGACCCTCACTGTCTGTTTATATTCCACACTGGCTTCTGCATGGAACCCTCAGGATCACATTCCCTTTCTTCAAATTCTGCTTCCTAGGCTTCTGACCATAGAGTGCTCCAGGGTTCCCTTATCTCCTTGACTTTCTCTCTCCTCACCCCTTGGCTGGTTTCTCTTCCTGCTCCCACACCCCAGCTGTAGGTGTCCCCCTAAACATGTCTCAGTCCTTTGCTCCCCCTGCTACGCAAGCATCATCTTGGAGCACTAGCTTCCATCCATCTCATGAGTAACATCTCCTTTCTCGATTCCCAACAGATGCCAGGGTCAGTGCTTATACTTAAAGTTTCAGCTGAAGTCTATCTTACTGATTCCTATCTGTGAATAGCAAATGCTATTTTTGATATACAAGTGGATAAATCAAATATCCTTGACTTCATGGAGCTTATATTTTAGTTGAGTGAGGTGGGGAGGTGGGGTGAGGGGAACCAAGAAGAGACAGTGAACAATAAACTAATAAAGTAAACTGTATATAGTACATTAGTGAGTTGTAAGTACTCAGCTCACAAGACTTGTAGCTATTGTATTGGACAGCATAGCCCTAATGTCTTCATTCCCTGGGTTTCATTTCATTTAATCTGGAAAAATGTCAGAAACAAGTCAAGCTGCCATATTGGCATTCGTTTTCTCAGATGGGAAGCAGCCCCCTGCATCCAGGTTTTCCCCACCACAATGCAGGTAGGGTCAGGCTGGGGGAGGGATGTTGATGTGTTTGCTTTTCTGTTACACAAAAAGCAAACAAAAACACAAGTACACTGGAAAATTCAGGTGCATAGGCAGCTCCGCTGTTTGCCCCGGGCTCACACCCTCCAGGGCTCAGGGTCACTCAGATGATTCCCTTTCTTGATATAAAAATGCAGCAAAACAAACTGTCCTGCAGACTCTGAAGGGCAATTACAAAGGAGAGGTTCCAAAAACATTCAGAGATGATGTCACTGGAATGAACGGACTGCTTGCCAAGGTCTTGAAGAGAACAAGCCTTATTAGATTATACAGCCTTCACATTACTGTCTAATCAGAGACAGAACAGACTGTTTTGATACAGTTTTAGTGGGGGCAGCTATTTTGGTAGCTGTCCCAGGACCACCTCATCAAACATTCCCTCCACTCTGGTATCCCTAAACCCACTGTGCACCCCCTAACCTTGCGCCAACCCCACCACAACCATTTATGGGTTTGGGTTTTTTTTTGCCAATTCCATTGTTTGTTTTCTGTTCTGTATTAGTCTTGTGTTTTACTTCTTTTTAATGAAAATTATATATGATATGCAATATTTGTATTAAAAAGATGGGAGATCATAAATACATGTGCTTGTGCTTGGAAAGAATAGACTTCCCTAGTGATCTGGACGGTAAAGAATCTGCTTGCAATGCAGGGTATCTGGGTTCAATCCCTGAGTCAGGAAGCTCCCCTGGAGAAGGAAATGGCAACCCACTCCAGTGTTCTTGCCTGGAGAATCCGATGGACAGAGGAGCCTGGCGAGCTGCAGTCCCGGGGTCACAAAGAGTCAGACATGACTGGGCGAATAACACTTGGAGAGAATATATCTGGAAGGTTTTTATTTTTATTACTGCATGTACTGCAGTAATACATGTATTTATTTGGCTGTGCCAGGTCTTGGTTGAGGTATGCAGGATCTTTTGTTGTGGCATGTGCCATCTAGTTCCCCGACCAGGGATTGCATCCAGGCCTTTCGCACTGAGAGTAGATTCTTAGCCACTGGACCACCCCCAAAAGTCCCTGGAAGGATATTTTTAAACTGGCAAACATCACTGTCTTCAGGGTGAAGAGTAGAGGACGAAGGATCAGGAATGGGGAGACCTTCCTCTCCATAAGATACATTTTCAACGCTGTATATGTATGTTTTTATCATATGCATCTTTTATTTTCTAAAACATTTTTAAATTTACGTATTTATTTGTCTGGACCAGGTCTTTGTTGTCACATGCATGACCTTTCGTTGTGACATGAAGGATATTTTTAAGTTATTAATAGTTGCAGCATATGGGATCTAGTTCTCCTATAGTGAATGAAAGTCGCTTAGTTGTGTCCAGCTCTTTTGACCCCATAGACTGTAGCCCACCAGGCTCCAGATCAAACCCAGGCCCCCTGTTATTGGTAGCATGGAGTCTTAACCACTGGACCACCAGGGAAGTCCCTCTAGAACATTTTTTAAAATTTATCTTTGAACAGTTTCAGGTTTACAAAAAAAAAAAAAAGGGCAGAAAGTACAGAATGCCCATAAATTCCCTCAGCTCCCACACGCCATCACTGACATCACGCACTTGTGTGGTGCACCCTTCTTACAATTGATGAGCCAGTATTGATAAGTGATGATGAAAGTTCACACTTCACTTAGGGTTCACTTGATGCTGACTGTTCTGTGGGTTTTGACAAGTATAATAATGTGTATTTGCCCTTAGATCATACAGAACAATCTCACTGCCTTCCACATCCCCTCTCCCCCATCCATTGATCCCTTCTTCCCTCTAGGCTGGAGCAACGACTGATCACTCTATGGTTTTCACAGTTTTGCCTTTTTTTTGGTATCTTTTTTTTTGGGGGTGGGGCGTGTCACACAGCATAAGAGATCTTTGTTCCCTAGTTCAGTTCAGTCCCTCAGTCATGTCTGTCTCTTTGTAACCCCATGGACTGCAGCATGCCAGGCTTCCCTGCCCATCACCAACTCCTGGAGCCTACTCAAACTCATGTCCATTAAGTCAGTGATGCCATCCAACCATCTCATCCTCTGTCACCCTCTTCTTCTCCTGTCTTCAATTTTTCCCAGCATCAGAGTCTTCTCCAGAATCAGTTCTTTGCATCAGGTGGCCAAAATATTGGTTTCAGCTTCAACATCAGTCCTTCCAATGAACAACCAGGACTGATCTCCTTTAGGATGGACTGGTTGGATCTCCTTGCAGTCCAAGGGACTCTCAAGAATCTTCTCCAACAGCACAGTTCAAAAGCATCAGTTCTTTGGTGCTCAGCTTTCTTTATGGTCCAACTCTCACAACCATACATGACTAATGGAAAAACCATAGCTTTGACTAGTGGACCTTTGTTGGTAAAGTAATGTCTTTGCTTTTTAATATGCTGTCTAGGTTGGTCATAGCTTTTCTTCCAAGGAGCAAATGTCTTTTAATTTTATGGCTGCAGTCACCATCTGCAGTGATTTTGAAGCCCAAGAAAATAAAATCTGTCACTGTTTCCATTGTTTCCCCATCTATTTGCAATGAAGTGATGGGACCAGATATCATGATCTTAGTTTTTTGAATGTTGAGTTTTAAGCCAGCTTCTTCGAGTGATCAAGAGGCTCTTCAGTTCTCCTTCGCTTTCTGCCATAAGGGTGGGGTCATCTGTGTATCTGACGTTATTGATATTCCCCCGAAATCTTGATTCCAGCTTGTGCTTCATTCAGCCCGGCATTTCTCATGATGTACTCTGCATATAAGTTAAATAAGCAAGGTGACAATATACAGCCTTGACATACTCCTTTCCTGATTTGGAGCCAGTCCATTGTTCTATGTCTGGTTCTAATTGTTGCTTCTTGACCTGCATACAGATTTCTCAGGAGGCAGGTCAGGTGGTTTGGTATTCCCATCTCTTGAAGAATTTTCCAGTTTGTTGTGATCTACACAGTCAAAGTCTATGTTCCCTAAACAGGGATCAAACCCATGCCCCCTTCACTGGAAGCTCATAGTCTTAACAACTCGACTACCAGGGAAGTCCCACCATGTGTATCTTTAATCATTTTTCAAAAACCACTTTGAAGACAGTAAAAATATTTTTAAAAAGTCTATTCAAATTGAGTCTCATAGGAGGGCCCACTCCAAACTGTCATCGTAAGGAAATTTAACAATATTGAACAAACCTATACAAACATATGTTGAGAAAGTTATTAAAAATATAAATGAACATTTTCTAGAGAGCCTATTCCTGAGAGAAAAGGGCTATATTTTGTCCCAAAAACTTCCTTTCCCTCTGCCCCCTCTAATGTTTAAAGAATAATTAAGTTGACATAATCAAGACGCTTCAGAAAGCAGAGGTTTTTGCCAATATATTATCAATTAAAAGTCATAAATATGGGTGTTGCACCTCAAAGAGCCAGTTAGAGGCGTGGAGACAAAGAACTCCCAGATTCTCAGAATAGAGACAGCACTCCGGCTGACAATGCTCCTCCTGAGGGCACATAGCCACTGTGCCATCATTGAGCTTCTATCACCTTCACCTGCCCTGGTAACCTGATACACCCCTGGTCCCCAGCTTAGCCCCAATCCCTATGGCAGAGAAATTGTGGAGATTAGCACGGAGGTGAGGTTCTGGGACTGAATAGACTGGCAAGGATGAAGCTCTTGGTCTTTATTCTTTATTATCGTTTTAAAAATTTATTTATTTGGCAGCGCTGAGTCTCAGCTATGGCATGCTGGATCTTTTGTTGCTGCAGGTGGGAATCTAGTTCCCCAATTAGGAATCAAACCCAGAGTCTCTCCACTGGGAGCAAGGAGATCCACTGGACCACCAGGGAAGTCCCTCTTTCTCTTGCTTTATTTGGTAATAAAACAACTAAAAAATAAGAGATTTTTAAGGCTTTTTTAGGCTTCATTTTAAAGCCTGTATCAAATATACTTGTATCAAAACAGCAGTGTCAAAATGCCAAGTGCCCTCCCCCACTTAATGGGATCCTGGTACACCTGTGGCTCCAGGGAGAGGAAGTGGAAGTAGGTACAGGGCCACCCAGTGCCACCTGTCTACTGCGGCTTCCACAGAGCATGTGCTACCCTACACAAGCCGATCTCCTTGGATTAAACACATTCCACCCAAACACAGCCAATTCACTCATTTCGTATTCCCTGTAGAGACTCTCAGACTATCTGGATTTTCTAAATCAATGCCAGATAGCACTATCAGAATTATCAGAATGAATCTTCTTGCTTGCTTCTAGTCCCAGTCTGTGATTTGAAACGGTGGTGCTGTAATTCTATCATCTCCATGGTCTTCCTTCCAAAACACATGGCAGTTCACCATCTCCAGGCTTAAAAGGTTTGTGTGTAGGAGCTTCCCTGGTGGTCCAGTGGTTGAGACTCTGGACTTCCAACTCAGGGGGCGCAGGATCAAAGCAAGGAGACTGGTTCTCCATAGCCCCTTTCGTTAGTAAATTTTCTGATTTAAGAAAAGCAGCTGAGTCACCCTGAAGTCAATGCTTATAAAAATCACCTGATGAGTTTGTCTTTCAAAAGTTACATCTCCTTTCTTGATACTCACCCAAAATGTAATGTCCCTCAGCCAGAGATTATCAAAACAAACAGGGGGTTCTGATACAAATGGTCTAAAAGCCTCACTGAGTGAGTTTCAGTCATTTTTATTTTTACCTTTATTTCTCTGTGGTCCACATTTTTTTGAAGAAGAAACAGAATTCTAAAGGGCACTCTTATTTAAATATTCAGATACATCACTGACTGCTTGTAATGTATACATAACCTATTTCTAGAATTTCTGAAGCACCTGAGCAGATTTCAATGAGAAAGAAGTGTTGGGGAAAACTAAGTGACCTGAGACCTGAGCTCCCAGCAAACATTTGTGAGCAGCTACTATAGACTAAGCAACTAAACACGCCCTGTAGGCCTGGGGTTTCCCAGGTGGCTCGGTGGTAAAGAGTCTCCCTGCCAACCCAGGAAACTCAAGTTCAAGGAGGGCATGGTAGCCCACTCCAGTTTTCTTGCCTGCTGCTGCTAAGCTGCTAAGTCACTTCAGTCGTGTCCGACTCTGTGCGACCCCATAGACGGCAGCCCACCAGGCTCCCCTGTCCCTGGGATTCTCCAGGCAAGAACACTGGAGTGGGTTGACATTTCCTCCTCCAGTGCATGAAAGTGAAAAGTGAAAGTGAAGTCGCTCAGTCATGCCTGACCTCAGCGACCCGATGGACTGCAGCCTTCCAGGCTCCTCCATCCATGGGATTTTCCAGGCAAGAGTACTGGAGTGGGGGTGCCATTGCCTTCTCCATTTCTTGCCTAGAGAATCCCAAAGGCAGGAGCTTGGCCAGCTGCAGTCACAAAGAATCAGACATGACTAAACAACAACTTTAGGCTCAGCACCTGTTTTCACAAATGCATGCTCTCAGCTATCCCGCCAGGAACCTCATTTTCTAAATGAGGAAGTGGTGGCTCAGAGAGCTTGTCCAAGGTCACATAGATACTAAGTATGTGTTGCATCAATCGTAGATTGATCAATTACCCACAGATTCAATAGGTTTAAAGAGTGAAACAAGCAAGCATGAAATCACCTGTCTTTACATTCAATGGCGAGAAAAAAAAAAAAAAACCTCTAGAAAATACTTTGAAATGGTGGCTCTGTCATCATGACCCACAATAACCTTTCCTGAGAGGGGGAAATAACTTGGCTACTTGTGGTTAGAAAATGCTGCCCCCACCCTCAAATTCATACCTACCAAGTCAGTGAGCTCCTTGCTTACCGTGCCCACCTCCTGAGTCATATTAATGTACCAGGGGCAGGAAGGAAGGGGAATTTCTTTCCACACCGAAGTCTTATTTCAGGAATGAGTGACTCAGATGCCATTGACAGACTTCCTACCCAACAAACAGCCTTATTAAGGAGCCATAGTCTTTCAGCACATACTTATGGGACTTGGGCTTCCAGAACCCCAATTTTTAGCAGATGGCTAAATTCTGGGTCCCAAGTCTGCAAGCAAAATCACCAGAAAGCTCTGGGGCAGAGATTTAGCTTCCCTGATCCTAGGTATTTCTGTGAATAAAATAAGGATATGAACACCTACCATGTAGAGAAGTTGTGAAGAAATCAGACAGGAGGTCATGAAGTTGACACCAGCAGTTCCTGGATTGATGGGAATTCCTGCTGGATGGTCAGGAGAAAGGAAAGGGGATTGTCATGAACTGTTGTTGTCTGGTCATGTTTGGCTCTTTTGTGACCCCATGGGCTGTAACCCACCAGGCTCCTCTGTCCTTGAGATTTTTCAGGCAAGAGTACTGGGGTACATAGCCACTTCCTCCTCCAGGGGATCTTTCTGACCCAGGGATCAAACCCGAGTCTTCTGCGTTGGCAGGCAGATTCCGTACTGCTGAGCCACCTTGGAAGTACTTTATCATCAATAGCAACAGCTTAAGTGCTGTCCCGGTGACTGCATTTCTTCAAGGAGCTTAAACTGGGTGTCCACAGGGGGCTGGAGGTGCCAAGGAGAAGGCAGGTGGCCTGAGTAGGGCTGCAAGGACAGTGCAACAGGATAAATGAAAAAACCGAGGAGCAGCAGAGAGGCTGGGCCCTGGAAGACTGACTTGTTCTTTCTGGAGTTTGAGGAGGACCCGGGGGAAGGTGGGATTGGGTGACTGGACAGGAGCAAGGAGAAGGAGAGGTTGCCAGGTGGAGAGATGGCATTTTAGGCAAAATGAACAGCATAAGCAAACACACAGAGCCTAAGAATGTGCTTGGGGGTTGGAAAATAGTCCAACTGGAGGGAGTGGAGAGTATGGTGGAAAGGAGGAAAGATAAAGCTGGAGAGAGGGCACAGGGTGGGCAGCTAAGGGCTCAGCAGGTATTTTGATTCTGGTTGGCAGTGGGGAAGCAAGAGAGGAGGAAGGTGAGGGCTCTGGAGAGATCTCTGTTACAGAAAGCTCTCACTAATGGCTCTGCATTGAAGAAGGCAATGGCACCTCACTCCAGCCCTCTTGCTTAGAAAATCCCATGGATGGAGGAGCCTGGTGGGCTGCAGTCCATGGGGTCGCTGAGAGTTGGACACAACTGAGCGACTTCACTTTCATGTTTCATTTTCATGCACTGGAGAAGGACATGGCAACCCACTCCATTGTTCTTGCCTGGAGAATCCCAGGGATGGGGGAGCCTCATGGGCTGCCATCTATGGGGTCGCACAGAGTCAGACACGACTGAAGCGACTTAGCAGCAGCAGCAGCAATGGCTCTGCATATGACATGATGAATAGTGCCAAGATGTTGAAAAAGGACCGAAAAGAAACAAGAAGGGAGGACTCCCCTGGCAGCTCAGTGGTAAAGAATCTGCCTGTCAATGCAGGAGATATGAGTTCGATCCCTGAGCCAGGAAGATCCCACATGCCAAGGAGTAACTAAACCCCTGCCCCATGACTACTGAAGCCCCCATGCTCCAGAGCCTGTGCTCTGCAACAAGAGAAGCCACCACAGTGAGAAACCCATGCACCACTAGAGAAAACACCCATGCAGCAATGAAGACCCCACAGAGCCAAAAATAAATAAAACATTTGTTAAAAAAACAGGAGGAAAAAATAAGCAAAAGAGGCTATGAGCCTGGATACTAAAATCAACATTTGAATAATGACACAGATTATAGTGAGAAGTTCCCAGAGGTTCTTAATACTAAAACTCAGTGTATGGTGACTGTCATATGCTAGATGGTGTCTCCTTCCTAGAAGCACATTCCAAAGGGTGACTGGGAGCCTATGGCATCCAAAAGTGCACATAGTTCAGTCAGTTCACAAAGGTCCCTCTCCCTAAGCAGTGAGGTCAGCTCCTGAGAGATGTCAGTTTCCATAGAATACTTTGATTTCTTTTCTCGGACTCAGCTTTCTCTGAAGGGCACAACTGTGCACTTGAAAACAGTTTTATAGTTGCGCTTGCCCATTCATTCACTTACAAAACATTTGTGAAGACTTACTATGTGCTGCTAGTAGTCGTAGTAGTTTAGTTGCTAAGTTGTGTCCGATTCTTGTGCCCTCATAGACTGAAGCCTGCTAGACTCCTCTGTTCATGGGATTCGCCAGGCAAGAATACTGAAGCGGGTTGCCATTGCCTTTAGGAAGGTTATAAAATATGGAGATAGCAGGAAGAGACGGCTTCTACCTCCGTGGCGATGGCTCCTAATGTATACACAGCTATAATAAAATGAAATCTGCCAAATGGGCCTTAAGAACGGCAACAAAAAATTTACAATAGCCAACATATGGAAGCAACTTAGATGTCCATCATGATATGAACAGATGTCCAACTTAGATTGACAGATGAATGGATGAAGATACACACATATATATATTCCACTATATATCTATATAATGGAGTGTTACTTAGCCATGAAAAAGAATGAGGACTTCCCTGGTGGCCCAGTGGTTAAGACTCCACACTTCCAACACACAGAGTGTGGGTTTGATCCCAGGTTGAGGAGCCAAGATCCCACATGCCATGTGGCATGGCCAAAAAATAAAAATAAATAAGATAACAATAATATAATCATTTTAAAAATAAATCATTTAAAAAAGAATGAAATAATGTCATTTGCAGCAACATGGATGGACCTAATGATTATCATACTAAGAAAGTCGGATACAGAAAGACAAATATATGATGTCATTTATATGTGGAATCTTTAAAAAATGATACAAATGAACTTATTTACAAAACAGACTCAGAGACTTCAAAAACAAACTTATGGTTACCAAAGGGGAAATGTGGGTGGGGAAGGATAAATTAGGAGTTTGGGATTAACAAATATATATTACTGTATACAAAATAGATAATCAGCAAGGACCTACTGTATAGCACAGGGAACTTTACTCAATATTTGTAATAACCTATCTGGGAAAAGAATCTGAAAACAAATAGAGATATACACACACACACATATATATAAATCACTTTGCTGTATACCTGAAAATAACAACTATACTGTAATACAAACTATAATTTAAGAACAGCATCAAGAAGATATTGTAAGGGCTCAAAGTGGGAAAGGTGATTTGAAAAACTTAGTTACTGCACATAATTTGAAAGTCATGTATAAACCCTTGCTTCTCAAGGTGTAGTCCACAGAACCAGAACACAGGCATCACCTGGGAGCTTCTTAGAATTGTAAAGATGATAAACTCTGCCCAGCCCTTCTGCGATTTTCTTTTTTGGGATCTAATTCCCTGACCAGGGTTAGAACCCGTGCCCGGTGAAATGGCAGCATGAAGCTCTAGCCACTGGAGCCGGGTTCTGCGTTTTAGCGAATCCTCTGAGGGGGTGTTTGCTCATCCAAGCATGGAAGACACTGGCTTACTGCCCTCAAGGTCCTAAAGCTTGTTTTAAATATGATGGTTGTCTTTTTTTTTTTTTTTTAAGCAAATGATAAGCAGAAAGTGATCAAAACTAAACTCCTGGGATTGTAAGATTAACCTAACCACAACATAATCTTTCAAAATTAGTACTTCTTTTCTTTAAGCATGTCTTTTATTTCCAATTCTTCCTCTATTCTATATGAGAGGGATGCAGGTGCCTGGGTCTCAAAGAAGAAAGGAAAATGTTTGGGGCAGGGAGCAGAAATCTGTCCCCTCTGGGAGGCAGACAGGGCTGGCAAGCTGCCAGCAGATTCTGTTCTGGAAAACAGAACCTGTGTGCTTTGAGGTGGTCTGAGGCCATCTGCTCTTAGCTCTTTGCCTCACCTGGCCTGGCAGCTGTCCTGCTGCACTGCTACATCAACACCAATACATGGACTCTCTTTTGCCAGTTTCATTTTATATGTGGTCCAAGAAACATCTGTTCAGCACCTAGTAAGGGCATGCTGCTGCTCAGTCGCTTCAGTTGTGTCCGACTCTGTGTGACCTCAGAGACAGCAGCCCACCAGGCTCCCCCGTCCCTGGGATTCTCCAGGCAAGAACACTGGAGTGGGTTGCCATTTCCTTCTCCAGTGCATGAAAGGGAAAAGTGAAAGTGAAGTCGCTCAGTCATGTCTGACTCTTAGTGTCCCCATGGACTGCAGCCCACCAGGCTCCTCCGTCCATGGGATTTTCTAGGCAAGAGTACTGGAGTGGGGTGCCATTGCCTTCTCCAAGTAAGAGCATAGCATGAGCTAAATAGCAAGAGCTAGTCTACCCTGGTGTGGTCAAAGATGTAGAAATAATTAGAAGAATAGATAGAAAACAAGTTGTACCAAAAGAGAGATACAAACTGAAGACTATGACTGCTCAGATAAGTGGGAGTGGTAGTGGGGGGCAGGGGTAGAGAATTTCTGGCTTAGGAAATCCAGGAAGGCTTCAAGAAAGAGGAAGTCAAACCAGTTGGGCCTTGAATGATGATAATTTCAAGAGGCAGATCTGGGGTTAGAGCTTTTTTTTTTAAGATTCTGATGTTTTTAAATGTAGACAAATTCATTTTTTAATGAGTTCATTTTTAATAAATTTGTTACAATATTGCTTTTGCTTTTATGTTTTGGGGTGAGGCAATGTGGGCTCCTAGCTCCCTGACCAGGAATCTAACCTGCACCCCCTGCATTGGAAGGTGAAGGCTTCACCACTGAACCACCAGGGAAACCCCTGGGATTGGAGCTTTGAGAAAGAGTATCTAGTCCAGAAAAAGTAAAGTAAGGCAGTGGGAAGATGAAGAGTTTCTCTGAGGATGAGTGTCAGAGAGAAAGCTGGGAAGAAGGCTTGGGGTTAGTTGTGCTGCTTGCTAAGCAGTGCTCAGTCACTCAGTTTTGTCCGACTCTTTGCAACCCCTGCCAGGCTCCTCTGTCGATGGAATTTTCCAGGCAAGAATATTGGAGTGGGTTGCCATTTCCTGCTCCAGGGCATCTTCTCAACCCAGGAATTGAACACATGTCTCCTACATCTCCTGCATTGGCGGGTGGATTCTTTACCACTGAGCCACCTGGGAAGTCCCTAGAGTTAGTCATAAATGGCCCCAAATGCCCAAATGTGGGCAGTTGGGAGCCAAACAAGAATTTTTGAGAAGAGCAATGACATGACCCTATCTGTGTCTTGGACATTTTATATACTAGGCATTCTTTTCTGGGGAGGGAGAGAGGAAGAATTTATGAGACACTCCTATTGCTTCCCAAATTCCCAGCTGAAGACAGAGTTATCATCCTCTTCTTTTCTGTCTTTCCATCTCCCCACAGCAGCACCCCCTTGCCTTTCTGCCAACCACGCAGTTAACAGAAGCTCAGCATCTCAAAGTTGCCTGGGGCTGGACGAGACTCCAGCCCCCTGGAGGCCTGACCTGTGGCTTGGGAAGTGGCACCAGTCCCAGTGCCCAGGAAGACTGGCATGGAGCACGAGTGTGCTCTGATGTCAAGTGTTAAAACCACCTATTTATCAAAGTCTGAGGTTAGAGTGATTATCGTTGGACATGTTCACCATCAAAAGGAGAGGCTGATCAGATAAGAAGCCCCATTTGACAGCAATCTGCTTTCACCTGTACTTGTTTCTGAGTACTTGTTGTCAGAAGAAATCTCAGGTTTGGGTGGTTGGTTTTTTTTTTTTTCTTCTGTGAACCCGTTTCCTCTAAGCCAGCTGTTTCTTTCTCCTAACAGCATCACAAAACTTGGGGACTGGATGGAACTGGAGACTCCATCTTGCCAATCCCTTACTTAGCAGGAAGGCTGAATGAACGACTTGTCCAACTGCTCTCCAGCCAACCCAGAGGAGAGACTTTTAAAGTCTACATCAAATGTAAGAGCTAGAGTGTTTAGTAGCTCATTCATGTCAGACTCTGCAACTCCATGGACTGCAGCATGCCAGGCTCCTATGTCCATGGGATTTTCCAGGCAAGAATACTGCAGTGGGTTGTCACTTCTACTCCAGGGATCTCTCACATCCTCCCACCCTTGTTAGAAGCAAGGGCTTGTCTGTGAACCATGTCCACAAGGCTGTTTTGTGTGTAGGAACAGCCAGCTCCAGCCTCATTCTGGACCGCAGGAGGGGCCTCCCACGAGGCACAGGGGTGGCAGCACCTCTGACGGCAGAAGCAGGCAGCCCATCCGCGGGACCCAGCTTGGACATCTCGACCCCCAAACTGAACCCCCAGTCCAGTGAGTGTTCTGAGAGCCTGTTTTCACTCAGAAAAACAGAAATGTAATGGAATTTTTAAACTGTCTAGGAGACAATTTTAAACTAAGAAAACGGAACTGACTCTGCTTGGCCGAGGCCAAAGTACACAGAAGTTGGTGTGAAGTCACTTCTGCGGTGGGAACTCAGTGAGACACGCTCGGGGGCTTCCCGGACGAGGTGAGAAGGAGGGATTCTCGGTCGTCTGCGTCCTTGTGGAGAATCACTGTATGCGAGGGGTACAGTCCCTCCCCATGAAGTGCTCAGAGTGGATAAGGATTATTTCTGAGGAATGCAGGGTTACGTGGGAAGGGGGCTCACCCTGGGCAAAGTGTGGGAAGGGGCTTTGGGAGGCCCCCTGTGCTTCCTCTCTTGGCCTCCTCCTCCGCCCCGCCTCCTCTCCCCAGTAGGGACCTGTCCAGCCCTCACCTGGTTTGCTTGTCCTCTCATCCTCCCCCAGGCCTTTCCCAGCACATCTGGGCTGCAGACACAGCTCTCTGCTTAAGTGATAGGTGTGCGGGCGTGCTGGACACCACTGTGGTCTAGACACCACTGTGTCTAGAGGCACAACAGGGACCTCTGCAGGGACACTTAGAGCTTGGAGAGAGCGAGGCCGTGGAGCAGATGTTCAGAAGACAGAGAGGGGTCTTCATACAGTGTCCCTCCCTCCTTGTCTACTGACTCAGGACAGTGGTGTGTTAGCTCTCAGGGCTCCTTTCAGACCCAAACAACGGGGCCTTTGCCACTGGCCTCCTTTTCTAGTTAGAAAGGAGCACCCAGGTGGTGGAAGCCCTGGGGCCTGTGGCTACAGATAGAGGAAGGCTCCGTTCCATCTTCCACGGTATTGCCGCCCCTCATCTCATACACACACACACACACCCTACCCCATCTTCTTATGAACACTGGGCTAAGATGTAAATCGGGGGATCTGCCTTGGGGGTCCCGTGTCCCTCCCCTCCTCACCACCATCTTTTTTCTCTGCTGGTGCACACCCCTGGATCCCGCACAAACCCGCCCCTTGACAGATATCGCTCAGCTCCCTGAAAGGCAGATGGAACCGCCCCCGCCCCCCCGCTACCCCCCATTTGTGGGTCCACATCTGACAGCGCACAAGGCTTTTATCTCAGAAGGAAAGAGCCGGGTTCTGAGCGGCAACCCCGCCCCCAAGCACACACGGAGTCAAAAGACATTTGTCCACAGGGCCCATCACAGGGAAAACTTTTTGTTTTTTTTTTTTTTTTTAATAATTTTCTCTTCCCGCCAAAATGTCTGTTCCCGATGCAGCAGCAGCAGGTCTGTGGAAAGCCTGCCATCTGACCTGCTCGCACTTCCCTCCCCTCCTCGCGTCCCATCTGGTGTCTGGTGCGCACAAAGGCCCCCGGCCGCCCCGCCCAGGCCTTTCTGCAGCCGCCACCGGCCGTCAGGTCCCTGGGGCCCGCCCCGCGCGAGGGTCTGGTGCGCGGGCGCCCGCGGCCTGAAGACCAACAGGTGATGTCAGCGGGTGTCCGACCTCTGGGACCCACCAGGCGACCGCCCTCATGATTCACAAGTGCGCGCACCTCTGACTCAGCAGTTTCCAGCGGCCTGGACTGCAGTTCACAAGGAGGGACCCTAGCCCAGACTGCTAAGGAGCCGCAGCACCACCTTTCTGCACAACAGCAAAGAACTGGAAACAACTCCAGATTACCTGCAGATAAATAGCAAGTTTCCAAGTAATATATATAATGTGATTCTACTTTGCTATATAAAATATATATACATTTACATACATGTACATAGAAAAAGTATGTATACCAAGATGTTGACTCATTATTTCTGGACATTGAGTTTATGGCTGATTTTATCTTCCTATTTTTGATCATATTTTCTGATTTTCACACATTTTTCTAAAATAGTATAGTAAAAAAATTTGTTTTTAATGAATGCTGGAGACAACTTTCTCATTTACGTATAGATACTATTTAAAGCCATGAACTAGAGGAGGAGAAATATACAGAAGAGAAGGGGGTCCCGGGTTGAGGCCTGGGAACTCCAGTATTTAGAAATTGGACAAAGGAGGAGACAGGAAAGCAATCTGATAAGGAGAAGCCAGTAAAAGGGAGAAAAACCAGAAGGATCCCAGAGGCCAAGAGAAAGAACTGGCCCAGGCTCTGTCACGTGTCCTTAAGAGGTCAGGAGAATAAGACTAGGACAGCAAACGGGGCAAGGTGAAAATTTGTCAGATAAGAGGGAGAGCGAGGAACTGGAGTTCTGCAAAGAAATGGGAGATATAGAGGGCCGTGTTTTCTCAGACATGGAAATATTTCAACATTGTTGTAGGATGATGATAATGATCAGGTTAACCAGGAAGTCAGTGATCCAGCAGCCAGAGATGATGGGCAGAGAAGAATCTGCAAGCGCAGCCAGCTAGGGTGGCTATTCAGCTCCTAGGACAGCCCACCCCCACATGGAGAAAGAAAGCAGAGCTTAGGGGAGCACCAATGCAGGCAGCATGGTAGGTGTGGCAAGGGGAGATGAGTTATTTCCAGGATGTATAGCAGCTGCTTGAGGTGGGCGACATCGATGGACATTTCACAGAAGATCAGTTGGCACCGTTGTGTATTTGCCTGTACATCTCCATCTCCTTCATTTGTATGATGGCCTAGCGAAATAATTCCCTTTGCCACTCTTTCTCCATTAGCAAACCTTTATTGCTACATCATGAAGAGTTACAGCAAAAGAAACTGATTAAAGGACTCAAAATCACACAAATAAGTTCCCATGAGATCTGCAGGGCTCAGCCACTGCAGGAAGTATAGATGTCATCATCCATTTATGTGTGTCTCCCTGGTGACATCATACATTTTCTCCTTTAGAAAGTGAACAGTAAACCAGTATGAAAGTATAAATTACATTTACTACTTTATACGAGCTAACTGATGTTTATCAACCATGTGCTGGCGTGTTGCCCTTCCTGGGTCCTGGGAGGGAGCAGACATGAATGTGATGTGGAGGAAGATGAGCTGTGGACCCAGAGCATAGCACTTCCAAGCCCAGAGATGGGGGCTTGGATAAGAGCAAAAGCTTTACATTATTACAATTACAATTCTCGTATCCAGCTTTTTTTTTTTAACTTGATGTTCTGTTTATACTTTTCTGTTTCTACATGGTCTGAAAATAGAATAGGCTTTGCAATCAGAAGTTCAAAACATAGTTCTCCCTCTCATCGCCTATCTTCAAAGGCAGATGCAGGTCTTAAGGGGCCCAAAGGTTAGGGCTTCTCTTTAAGAACACAAGCTTGAGAGCAGAATTGAATATTTCTTTGAAATGAAGAAGGAAATCAACACATTTCCAGAGATTTCAATCTTGCCTTCTGAGATCTCTTTAGACAATTTATCAGAAACATTTATGCAGAGATGCTCTCTGATTACCATCTGTTTCCACCCCCACCCCACTGGGGTCCTGACCCCCTAACAATGTGACTATCACCCTCCCGGGGCCCTTGCAAGTGGGGGCCCTGAAGTTCATTTACTTTATAGTAAGTCTACCTTTGTCTGTGTGATCTGGGGCTGGTCAGGCTTCTCTGATCCTCAGTTTGCTCATCTACAAAATGGAATCGTAATAGCTACCCACGAAGGTTGCTGTGAGGACCAAGTGAAATAGTTCAGAAATCAGGGCTGGAACCTATGGTGATTGCACACGCTGATTCTTATTCCTCTAATTCCAGTGACTGGGAGATGGAGGTGAGGTATGCGACACTGTATACTGTGCCGGCTCCTCAGAGAGACCAGTTTCCTTCTAGTTAGTTTACAGTCATTTTTTAACAATCACTGCCTGCCTTTCTTATGCCATTTATAATGGATTTTTAGACTAATAGATTTTGTGAGCTTTTATAAACTCCTCCAGCAATTTAGAGTTAAAGGAGGAACTAGGTAAAGTCATCATTTATCTGGCTCATCCCCCTTAATTATTTCTTCTAAAATCAATGGTCAAATAAAAAAGTTTTTTTTGGATGCACTGACGCAATTAGAAAAATGTTAAAAGACTCAAGAGATTCAACGGCTCTGGCCTGTGAGCAGACGGACCATTCATAAGTTTGTAGTTTCTAATTCAGAGCAGTCTCAGATGAATTTCCTGTCCAAGCTGGTCTGCTTAGGGAACAAAAGCCTGGAGATGTGTCTGCTTCACGCCCCATTGGCAGTGGACACTGCCAGGGCCGGCCTCTCTGGTGGCCCCTACTCATCAGAGGGACCCGCCGCCCTTAGCAATTCGGCTTTTACAAATCACTGCAGGGAAATCCAGTTTGGACAACACAGAAGAGTGTGCCTTCATACCACTGGGACTTTGCCACAGTCCTTTATATCTTTTAAGTAACTCACAAAGGTTTCAGGGAACTATTTCCAATTCCTGTAGCCTCATCAAGAAAAGTACCCCCTTCTGAGGCCAACTTTTCCAAGATGCTAAAGTCTTAGGGTGACCACAAAAGTAGTCCATCAGCGACTGATTTCACACTTTACAACATAGATCCCTCCAAGGATCGGTTTCATGCGGCTGCATTTTACATGATATCCTCTGGCTTTGATAAACAGGGGTTAATTAGGCATCTGTAAAATAAAACACAACCTGGGGACCCCACCAAGCAAGAGATGCTAAGTGTCTCATTTTAAACGACTCACCTCAGTTTTAGTTCTGCCTTTAATGAAAAGAAAGAAAGAAAAAAAAAAGCTTCTGCAGTTACAGCTTCTCCAGCCTGAAGAACTTCTCCAGTAACCTTGCCTTATATAACAAAGGAAGAAGGAATGGAGTCAGAGGACCACACGCTGGGCGGAACGATAAACAGATGATCTTAACTAGGAGGCTTAGCCCCATCTTCCAAGCAGATCAGACTAATGGGAGGGAGGATGGGAGAGATACCACCTCAGTGCTGTAGAGAGAAGACAATAAACCAGTTCACTGATTTTAAGGAGTGGGTGGTGAGGCATAACTATCACTTGCCAGGATTTTTCTAAGACTAGTTTTCTCTTTCATAATAAAAAAAAATAGTATATTTTAAAAATATTTGGAGATAATTGAATACTTATAAGCAAATGTCCTTTAATATGGAAAGAAAATGTCTGGTAACGGAGCCTTCTGTTAGAGAGAAAATTAACCTCAAATTTTAAATTAAATTTTCCAAAAGCTTCAACTCAGGTTTCTTCCCCACATCTTGAATTTTGGCTTTTATATTCTTCAAACGTTAGGCTGACCTGATTTTTCTTTCCGGTTACATCAGTGTAACTTGATGAATAGTGATTCCTAATAAGGAGAGTGTGCCCAACCTTGTTAAAAAAAAAAAAGAAAGAAAGAAAGAAACTAAAATACCGTAACAGAAAAAAAGAGCATTTAAGATAAAGTCCAAACAAAATTTTTAAAGATAAAATTCATCTTATAAGAGCTATCTGGATAGCTTCTTTTCATTGACTACAATTTCTGAGCATTGTGTGATTTATATATTATATTCACTCCATTATTAAAAATTTGTCCATGGCTACATATATGCTACAAATGCAACAGTTCACACTGTTACAGCAGCCTAATGACCACCCCACCCCCAATACACTGATGTGCAAATTCCCAGAACCTGTAAACATGTTACCTACCTTAAATGGTGAAACAGACTTGGCAGATGTCATCAAATTAAGGGTCTTGACTTGGGGAGATCAGCCTGGATTATCCAGATGGACCCAATGTAATCACAAAGGTGACAGAGGGAGATTTTGTCCAGATAGAAGAATGTCTGAGGGATGTAGCAAGACAACGATTCCACCAATGACTCCTGGTTTGAAGATGGAAGAAGGGGCTGTGCACCAAGGAATGCAGGCTGCCTCTTGGAGCTAGAAAATGCAAGGGAATAGATTTCCTCCTAGAGCCTCCAGAAGCAATGTAGGCTTTCTGACACCTTGACTTCAGTCCATTGACACTGACTTCAAATTTATGACTTCAAGACTGTAAGATAATAAATCTGCATTGTTTTAAGTGACTAAATGTGTGGTATTTGTTACAGCAGTAAAAGAAATTAATACACAGAGTATAGTGTATTAATTCCCATTTTACAGAGAGAGATCTAAGTTCTATGATCCAAAATAGTTAGCACAGTGACTTGAATGAGCTGATATTGTTACTAAAGTAGGTCTGTTGGCCAATGCACAGCGAACCAAAGACTGAGATGCCAAGTTTCCCAGCCAAGAAAGAATTTACTACAAGGCAGCCAAATGAAGAGCTGGGAGAACAAGTCTCAGCTTCACCTCTCTGAAGTTGAGGGAGCTGGGATATTTATGAGATAAACAGGGAGGTCTCAGGTGTGTGGAGAAGTGATTGGAGGCAGGGGAAAAGGCACAGGTATATTTGGGTTACATACTTCTGCACATTCAAAAATGAAGGCACTTAGCAGGATCTTAGGATGGAGTTTCCCAATCCTCTGATATCAAAAGGCCATTCATCAGGCACCTACACAGGCCCAGTTTTAGGGTCAGTTGTTCCAACCAGCCTTAGCCAGTTGGTACTGGAGAAGAACTAACTCCACATTCCTGTAAAACAACTAGGCTATGTGAACCTAGGAAGGCATAAAATTAAAGAGAGGAAAAAAGAAAGAAAATAGAACAAAAATGAGCTTAAGCAAGGAAGGCAGTTTACATGCAGAGGAGTTTTAATAAGCCATTTTCCTAACTGTAGCTCTGCAGGACAGACTCAAATCCTGGTAGCCACCAGCTTCCATTCACTCTCTGGAGTGTGGTTTCAATATTCCTTGAGCAGGAATGACAAGATTATGGGCAAGAGCCAGGTGAGTCATAAAAACCAACCAACCAACCTAGAAGTTACAATTGTCTAAAAAAAAATCCATAAACATAATCCAATGAGACCCTTCACTTATTATTACACTGGGTTTTTGTGGTTTATTTTTACATTATTTTTAACAAAAGAATTTACCTAATAACTTTTTTTGTCTTTCAGGTCATTTGGGGAAAAAAAATTTCAATAAACTCTAGAGTTCTATGGGACTTAATGATAATTAGTAAACACAGTATGTTGACAGTTAAAATAACTGATAAGGCCCTAATAGTATATGTTGGGCTTGATTTTCTAGATTCAATATATAGTGACCAACTGTACTTGCTGGGAAGGAAAGTTCTGCCAGAAGCAGCTAGAGTTGGTAACTGAGAACCAGGAAAGTCAAAGAGCTTTCCTGGGAGGTGGCATTCCTTCTTCCAACACTCCCCAACCAGGTGACCTCCTGAAACTTTGAAAGATGCTGAGGTCACGTTCAGGCATGCACCCTTAACATCCTGCAGTTGTGGCCTCTGATCTTAGAATGCAGTGTTTCAGGGGATGCAATAGAAGCCGCTGAAGCCTGCCTGCTGAGGGGGAGTGCAGACTGGAGGTGTGTTCAACATGGAGCCTATATAGCAAATGCCAGCCAATAAATAATTTTAGCCTCATTCTGTTCATATTCTTATATTTTATCTCCCTATTTCTCTGAGGAGAGATTCTGCTCAAACCTCATTTCCCTGGGGAAATCTCTACCTGACCACCCATCTAGTCAGATCCCTTCATTAGAGACATTCATAAAACACTGCATTCCTTTCCCTCAGAATGTTCCTCATGGTTTGTGGTCATATACTCTTTAGGTGGTTATTTGCTTAGTGTGTCTCTCTCCCCACTAAACACTAAATCCCGAAAGATTGGAACCAGGTCCAGTCTGTCCCTACTAGTTAATGGTTATGGTTTAACATCTGTTGAGTGAATGAATGAATGAGGAACCTGCAGTGTGGATCCAGGCTCCCTTCCTCATCCCCTAACAAACACTTGGCTAAGCTATAATGAAGTTAGTGTAGGTGAGACAAAATAAAACCAGAAGACAACACTAGAACATGGAGTCCCCAGCCTCAGGGATCCGAAGCCTGATGATCAGACGTGGAACTGATGTAACAATAATAGAAATAAAGTGCACAAGAAATGTAATGCACTTGAATCATCCAAAAACATTCTCCCCCTCCCCAGTCTGTGGAAAAATTGTCTTCCATGAAAGCGGTCCCCAAAAGTTTGGGGACTGCTGCTCTAGAACATTTAGAAAATATTTGAGGGCTCGGTGGTTGATGGAACTCTTCAGAGAGCTGCAAATACAGGAGAGGAATTAAAGCATACAGATAAAGCTACGACAAAAAACAGAAATAATGACAACCATCATGGAGGGGCAGTGAGGACTCAGAAGAGGCAAAGTGACTTTCAGCGGACGTCATCCTGCCTAACCTTTCTTGATAGCATTCCACACTCCCTTGCACCCATTTGGCAGATGGACATGCTGTGGTCTTCCTCTACTGTTGCACCTCAGTGCTGAGCAGGGCAGACTCACATCCTATGTCTTGGTGCAGAGCCCTGCCTGTGGCCACGCACTCAGCCCAGGGGATAGGCGGGGCTGGGTGAACACAAAAGATCAAGTCGTTGACCCACCTAGCCCAAGGGTCTGAACTCACACCTGCCAACCTAAA
The DNA here is from genome assembly GCA_917880005.1 of Nanger dama. NCBI lineage: Eukaryota > Metazoa > Chordata > Mammalia > Artiodactyla > Bovidae > Nanger > Nanger dama. The sequence goes on from CAKJTW010000066.1 coordinate 6,325,295, forward strand.
AACAAGTCCTCTAAGCTGCCTGTTAGTTCCGCTAGGTGCCCCTGATCAAATCCCCTCCCCAATCTTCTCAAGGATTGTTTCAGAAATCCTTTATTCTCCTAAGATCTCTGATGGTGCTTCCCACTCCCACCATTCCTCCTTTTCTCTCTCAGCAGAAGACCTCGACTCTTGTTCTGCAAAGAAACTGAAGTCAAAGAATGTCCTCTGCTGAGGTGAATGCTGGCCCAAGGCAAGGCCCCTTCCAGGGGAGCCCATTTGTGGTGACAGGCCCAAGAAGACCTGGGTTTCTCTCCGGAGGAGCCTCAGAGGTTGCCAAGGAGATGGCAAGGCCTGCATCTCCCTCTGCCCAACCCTGCCTTCTTTCTTGCCTCCTTCAGGCACTGGGGACAAGAGCACCCCCTAGTTCATGGCCTGCCGGGAGCCAGTGTGAGGAATCCCACCCGTGACAGGGTCACGTGGAAGGAAGTTGGCATATGCAGGGCGTGACCAAACTTCAGGGGTTCCCCATGGCATTTCCTGAGCATCCACCCCCCAAAAATAAGAATCTGCCGGCCTCTGCACTCTGCTTTTCCACTCTTCTGATATTCTCTGGGAAAAAGTCAACTCATGGCTTTAGTCTTCTGCATTTGAAAGGGATGTTTCAGTTAAACCCCTTCTGATAGCTCTTTAGCTTGCCTAGCTGGTTTTTCCCGGACTCCTTACTGCTTGTGAATTGCTTACAGCCCCCGAGCCGTGAGAGGCACAAAGCCTGAAAGTATCTTAAAGACACAGAACCTTTCCTAAAGAGTTAAAAATCATATTGGTGACGGGTTTTCACTGTTGACTCAAGGATTGCTGCCAGACCTCCATATTCTTTATCTTTTAGGCACCTGGAAGGACGTTACTCAATGTAAGCAGGACGTAGAAAAAGATATGTAGTGGCTTTGATGTTAGCAACACTAGACTTTTGACTTGATTGCTTCTCTTTTGCTGTAAATCACTGTACTCCTTTTACTTGTTATAAGTTGCTGTATCTTTGCTGTGTAAGAATGTAACTTTGTTTAGTGCTTTTCTGAGAGTGTCGCCAGACCTTGGGAAGATCAACACAAACAAGTCTTCTGGTTGACAAACCCTTATCAAAAAAAATAATAATAATAGGGGCTGTTAACGCTGCATAACTGTGTAACCACTGACCTTCATGTTTTATCAAAAAGGTATAAAAGGCCTTCTAAATAATAGAGGCTGAAGCTAAGTCACTGGACTGGTTTCCCCATGTCTCTCTCTCTTTCCTCTCCTCTTCACTCAAATTTCAGGCTGAATTCCCATCTGGATCAGGGGGCTCGCCAGGTCTACTTACTTGCCCCGGCTTTCAAGCCCCACGTGAAAGGGAGCCCAAGGTGCGACACCCTTAGAGATTCAAGCGGGTGCCGGTGGCCCGACGTAGATGGTGCAGATCTCTTGTCCAGAGATTTTATTGGCCTTCCCTGCAAGCCAAGTTATTCAGCCTTCTTTCTCCACTTAATTTTCCTACCATACTATTTCTTCCTAACCTAATCTTATATTAATAAATAAATAAGTTTTCCTCGCCAACGCCGTCTCCGCTTCGAATTCCCTGGACCCACCGGGGCTGGACCCCGGCAATGGCCTGCCTGCCAACCTCTACCGCGGTCTGCTCCCCAGGGAACTCGGGCTCCTCCCACTCTCCCCTCTTCCTCAGGAGCCTTCTCTGCACAGTCCTCTTCCCCCCATCTCACCTTCAGCCCCTCTGGCCTTGCAGTCTGCATGTGGACACTAGCCCCCTTGGTGGGCCTTTAACCCGCAGGTCCTTGCTCTTCTCTACCTGATTGCCTCGTGCCTATCCATCTGCCGAGCTTTCCAGGTGGCACTAGTGGTAGAGAACCCACCTGCCAATGCAGAAGACATAAACGACGCGGGTTCAGTCCCTGGGTCCGAAAGATTCCCTGGATGCGGGCATGGCAGCTCACTCCAGTGAAGAGTCGGACACAACTGAAGTGACGTAGCACTCACGTACACTTTCCATTTGCCAGGTCTCACTTCAAACATAACTTTCTCCTGAAGAAAACAGATCAGTTTCCTTTGTCACAGCCTCCCATGGAAGGTGTTTCTCTCCTTCTGAAGTTGTTCTGCTGTGGCCTAAAATAGGTAGTGTTTCTTCTGAATTACAAAACAGTTTTTTCTGTAAATTCCTAGTGATTGAGAACTGCACTGCTCAGTGTGGGAGCCACTGACCACATGACTACTGAGCCCTTGAAACGTGGCTGGCTGGGGCTTAGTTGTGTGTAAAATGCACATTGGATTTCAAAGACTCAGAATGGAAAAACAATGCAAAATATCTCACGAATAATGTATATTAATATGTTAAAATGATAATATTTCTGACATATTGGGTTAGATAAAATATCTTATTGAAACGGCAACCCACTCGTGTTCTTGCCTGGAGAATCCCAGGGACAGGGGAGCCTGGTGGGCTGCTGTCTATGGGGTCGCACAGAGTCAGACATGACTGAAATGACTTAGCAGCAGCAGCAGAAGCTCTCTTGGAGAAGGCGATGGCACTCCACTCCAGTAACTTTGCCTGGAAAACCCCATGGATGGAGGAGCCTGGTACGCTGGAGTCCATGGGGTCACTAAGAGTTGGACACGACTGAGCGACTTCACTTTCACTTTTCACTTTCATGCATTGGAGAAGGAAATGGCAACCCACTCCAGTATTCTCACCTAGAGAATCCCAGGGACGGGGGAACCTGGTGGGCTGCCATCTATGGGGTTGCACAGGGTCGGACACGACTGAAGCAATTTAGCAGCAGCAGCGGCAGCAGAAGCAGCCCTCTTAGCTGACATCATTTGCATGCATTGTTAATCGAGTAAAAGTGTTAAATAACCTGGAGAAGGCCTGTGTGGGGACTTTGGAAGGATGGATGTGGGTCAATAAGATGGTTGAATTAAGTGAATGCTTGCTTATAGAACATCAATGGTAAATAAACAAGGTAACAACACACTGTGCTATCAAGAGATGCAATTGACAAAGTTAACTAACTAGTGGACTACATTAGACAGAGCTGTAATTTGTTGAATATGTAAATTTCAGTGGGATGGGAGTAAAAGCTTGAACTTTAAGGTGGAGGCTAGGTTCAATTGTGGACTTTTATGAGGGATTATAACAAGAGTATTCATTCAGTGCTCGCTTCGGCAGCACATATACTAAAATTGGAACGACACAGAGAAGATTAGCATGGACCCTGCACAAGGATGACACGCAAATTCGTGAAGCGTTCCATATTTTTAAAAAAAGAATATTCATTCAGTGGAGTAGAGAAAGCTCTTACATGTAAACTTTTGGTATATTTGATATATACAGACCAAAGAAGTAGTCCACACAGTTCACTTACTCCATGCAGAAATTTAACAAAAATTTACCAGAAGAAATGGGCCCAAAGTATGCTGGAGAATAACAGTGAAACACCCATAACAGGGCTAGCATTGTAGATGCTTACAAGTACAGTAATCATAGGTATAGGCAAGGAATAATTCATTTGTATTTTCCTCTACTATCCAAACTAGGATTGTTTTAAACGTGTTGGACAAGCCTCTTAATCCAAGCCTGCTTCCAAATTCACAAAGTGGATTACAAAATGTTTACCTAATAGTTGTTGGTAGGATGTTACTCCTGGCATATGGTTGCAACTGTTACTTGTACTCAGACTTTTAGCCTGTGAACTTCCTAGGGTGGAAGTTACCTGGGCACAATTCTCCACAGTTTAACGGGAAAATCCACACTATCTGGGCAATGATGCACCATCCCCTTATTCTCAAACAACACTTGGCTACTTGATCTATCTCACTTTTGGCCAAAGGTAGTAGAGATGCTATTTCTGTTATATACTTATTCATCTCCCTTCTAAAACATCAGCTCCCTCAAGGGAAGGGTCATGTCCTATTTACCACAGTTCACCTAGTGCCAGGTACTGTAAGCATGCAGGTGAGTACTGGTTGCTAGTTGAACAAATAAGTGCTAACTGTATTGAGTCTTAGGAAATTATGTCAGAATGTTATCCAAACTTTGGCAAAATTACAGTAGTAAAACCAGAGTAGTCAATCTCCCTCCTTCTTTCCCTGTGCTGGTCAGAAAAATCTACTCAAAGTTAGCACATTCTGTACTTGGAACTTGAATAAGCACACCAGATCTGAGGCCTTCAAAACTAAGGGCAGGAGAGTACACTGCTTTTAACACAGTTTGCTCAAACTCAATGTACTGATGCCAAGATAATAAAGTTTTCAAAAACTCTCTCTTCCTAACATGTCAGCTCAGCCATGAATAATTTTTTTTTCCTTGCTATACTTTATCTTGGTTTTCTACCAATATTTTTAACATCCTCTTGACCTTGTTTAAAATAAAAAACAGCCAGGGAAGAGGAAGTAATCCTCCCCTTGCCTGCTCTTATGGAACTGCACTTGGTTTATCCTCCACTACCTAATTAAAAATAACTTTTCACTTCTCACAGAGTCACAGAGTAGGAAGTACCTCTTCAAAACCTTCCATCTGTTTTATATTACAATTAAAAGTCTGATTGGCTGGCAAGCCTACTGCTCTATAACTAGATAAATCAGGCAGGAAATCACATGGTTATAAAAGGAGCTCAGAAGATTTTTAACAAAATAATAGCTGACTATAAAGCAAAACTAAGAAACCCAAGCTATTCACAATCCATTGTGTAAAACAAATACAGTTAATAATTCCTAAGAGTCATTGAAAATATGGCTCTAAATGAGGCTCAAGAAATGGAAATGTATTTTCATTTCTTGAGTAAAGAGGTCAAGTTGTGTTAACGGATGAAATCACCTGAAAGGAGAAAAATGGTTTAAGCACAGAATACTGGGTTAAGTCAGTCCTTCAAAGGTCAGTCAATACAAAATACAAAATCTGAGTGAAACGAGCAATGCCATGTCAGCTTGTACACAGATGCTTTATTTTGGATGTTAACAGTCAACGTTGTATGCAAGATTCTCTTACAATGGAAAGTTTTTTCCCATACATCAGAAAACTCAATTTAGTCAGGGTAATGGCTGTATTAATGCGAAAACCTTATGATAAAATGCAGTATTATATGTGTAGTCAGTTTCCACGCAAGTATGGCTGCTACATGTTATGTCTGGCATTTTTAACATACTGAAAGAAATTCAAATTGAACATAACAGTATAAAAGGTGATTTAAGATGCCTGACATGTTTAAGATTAAAAATCTTCTTGCGAAAAGCAACAAAGCAGTTAACTGGAGGTTTCAACCAATACCAACTGAAATACGTACTATGTCCAAAAATCCCAAGCTTATCTGCAATATATTACATGTGGGATAATTTAATGCTCAAGAAAAACTATGCTTTAAAAAAATATAGCTCTTCCAAGATATTATACTTTGGTAACTGGAGACTATGTACATCCAAACCAGCCAAGGGCTACATTAAAAGAAAAGAAAAGATAAAAGGGAACCATTATGTGCTATTAGTTCAACGTAACTGAAATTGAAATGATCCAGTATGATTTTGCTACAATCATTGGTTTTACAAAGTGAAATTTCTGTGAGAAGTTCACTAATTAGGAAGCAATCAACATACTTAACAAAAATGCTAGGAAGATTCAAATTGGTTCATCTATTTGTTATCAACAAGGCATAATCTTAGTACCACGCATTTTCTTCACTTCTCACTACATATAATATGCAAAAATGAGCAAGTAGATTTAAATAGCTTAAAATCCTTTTAGGTCTACTGTTCAAAAGCCAGGCATTAAAATACTTCGTATTTCCATTTCCATCAACAGAGAATCTTATGCTGTTTTTGTTTTAAGGCAGAGCATTTTGGTATTTGCAAGAATTTGCCTGGTAATGGTTGATTCCATTAAGTTAACTTGAGAACTTGCCATCATCATACTTTTATGTTTTCACACAGTGCAAGTGGTGGTCGCTCTTTCCTTCTCTCATAGCAGCAAGCCGATTCTGCTATTTTCTATAGCAGCATACTTCAGGAGTGGAGAGGGAGAGAGTGTGTCAATTACAAATAATTACAACTACAGTGTACAATTCTATTTACCTGTCAGTGTTTAAGTTGACAGCATACCATTATATGTTTCAAAAAATTACATACAATCTCTACACAAAAGCAAGTAAAGACATTCTTTCAAGAAGAAATAAAGTAAGTGCAAACACCTAAAACAGGCAACTGAAGCAACTGTTGTAACCTGTAGAGAAACACAAAACATTTATAAAAGGACAAATATTTTTATAAATAAAAGATAATGTTCTCTACTTCTTAAACATTGAGTACATATAATAAACTTCTAAGTGCAGACTGTTTTTAGGGACCAAAGTACCATATTATTTTTTTAAACAAAATGCAAAAATTTCAAACAAATATACAAATCACCAGATTAATTTATATGACCCCCATATAATTTAAAAAGAAAATATTAAATTATTATTTAGTAAATTTTTAGAACTACTTTATAACCAACATGATTTAAAGGACATAGTGCAATATTTAGGTAGATGTGACATACAGTATAGATACTGAATTCCTTGCAGCTATAACTTACTACTGTTTCATACTTAAAAGTCAAAATTGTTCTTTACTATGTTATCTGTAATAACAGGAAACAACATTGGCTTCTAGACACCCTGTATAAGTTTAAATATCTACATTTAAGCTTTAAAAATGAAAATAAATTATAAAAACAGATCTCTTTCCAATTTACAAAGTTTTCCTGCTCCTACATACTGTACAATACATTCAACAAAACTCTCAGCTCTTCTGAGATTTATGGAGAAAATACTGACTCTTTACCAATAAGGAAAAAACATTTTTGCAATGCCTTTTGTTTTGAGGACTACGCTCAAATAAATACATTTAACACTGTAGTTAATTTTACTATTTTTGAAAAATACCAAAAATTAGTAGTGCAACTTTTATTCATTTAAATGCCTTCCCACTGTGTTTCTCTGTAAATGGTAGCCTAAGTAAATCAGCAGATAGGCAAAAGTACTTCATAAGGCCATGTGTGCTTTCTGTGTAGAGACTAATTTCAGAAATCACACATACTCATAAGACCTATCCATAACAAAACTGCAGCATCAGGAGAGTAGCAACATATATCTTCTGAGGAAAAGATGTGAGAATTTACTTTCAGAATATCCTTGAACATTCTAATATGATTTTCCCATCTTGTTCTTTAAAAACAATTTTTAAAAATCTCATGTCTTAAAAAAAAATAAACTATGAAATTGCCCACCCCTTACTTAAGTGCCTAGCTTTCTGCTTGCCCAATATGAAAAAGGATGCAAACCGTTTTAGGGCTGTTTAAAACTTTAAAAACAATTAACAAAAAAATTTCATTGCAGCCTAACTTAGTATAGAATCTAGTAAGGGAGTGGGGGCATTTCATCAGTCTTAGTAACAATCACAGTATGAGAGCTCTCGAAGTGCTGCCTGTAGCTGTATAAGTGCTCAAATATCTTCTTGCTTGTTCAGTCATGATAAGTTGGTCTTCTGTCTTCCCATAAACCACTGTTTCCCATTCACAAGTTGACTAGGAAGGAAATATTAATAGTGATGTGAAAACTGCTAAGAAAACTATCCATTCTACTTCACAATTAAGACTTTAAAAAAATCAATTAATTGATTGGGTATTTGATAAGTAATTGCTACAAAATTTTTTTTACAATGGCATTGTGATTCTTTTAAATAATGATGTTTCAAAATCATATACTAAAATGTTTATGATCAATTGTTAGTCAATGTTTTAGCCATATACAGGCCTGTGAAGGCAGTTTAAAAGTTCTATTTCCACAGCCTTCAAATCAACTCCAGTTTATTTTTAAATTGGAGTATATAGTTGCTTTACAAAATCAGTCTGAGCACAGAAATATCAGTCTTTACTGCTTCTAAGTTTTGCAAAAGATTTAAAGAGGATATAATGTCAAAAATGAACCGAGAATGCTTTATGTCTTGCAAATTAGGAAAAATAACACAAAGTCAAGTTTACATTTGTTTTCCTCTGTTATCAAGGTTACTACTGTATAGGTATGACCTCCTATGTAATAAATTTTCCCAAAAGTTCTGTGTTAAACACTGGTAAATCAGATCACTTTAAATGGATTCAGAGAATGTGCTGCACGGCTCTGTGAGGAGCAGCGGCTCAATAAGGAGAGGAGGCGCCACACAGCTGACTACCAAAGATGTTTCAAGGAATGCTTGAATGTCAGGAACGCTAGTGCTGCAGTCATTGTGGTGTAAAGAAGAGAACTTTTTCCTCAGTGACCTCTCAAATTCTCTAGGTTGAATTCTTAAGATACAGTAAAAAAATTTCCAGCTTTCATTTGCAGCGATATAATGGCTGCACAGCATCTGAAAAAAACCATTTTGTTTTACAAGTATAAGCCAGAAAGTTCACTGGGAACCATTTTACCAACAAAATCAAGTTGAAACTGCTTCCAACCACTTACCCTTTAAAAGTTGCAACTTGGGCTACAATTATTTATTACAGAAGAAGAAGTAACAGAAGTAGATTTAGGTATTTTTAGTTTAAGAATGAAATAGTGCTTAAGAAATCACCAGGAGAGTCCCCAGTTATAATTCCAGGTGTTTACTTTATATGTGCCCTGATGAGTGAATCTCCCAGAAACCCAAATCTAGTTTGAGTGACAAAACGATGGTGAATGTCTAGTTACTATTATAGTCAATTTTGAATTTAAAAGAAAAAGTATGATTTGTGATCAGTAGGTCCAAAGTGATAACTGAATATACAACAACAAAAGTCACTGAAAGAAATTTATAAATTCATACCTGAAGATTCTTTTCCAATGTGACAACTTTGGGAGTGTTAGGGTTTGGTTTCTTTTTATTAAGTGTATATGTTTTGTTGGTTGAATTTATATCTTGTTTTTCAGGAGTCAAGTTGCACCTATTGTCATGTATTTCCAATAATGGTATCATTAATAAAGATGTTGTAAATATATTTTCTGACTAAGAGAAAAAAGAAAGAGGAAAATAAAATAACTAATTCAAAAATGGAGACGAACAGAAGGACTATGGAGTAAGTAGAAGTGGAAATCCTGTGCATGTCCCTCCAAGAAAGCTTTCGCTCCAATGAAATTTCTAGCAATGTAGCAAATTAAATATTTAAGAGGTGAACCAAAGATAAATATTGAAATTTCAAGCTTTGAGGACTACCACTCTTTGACATCATGGGTAAGAGAGCTAACTTCTCTCAAAACAAAAAACAAATATAAAAAGCAAGGATGTGAATGAAATATTCTCTATGTTTAACTGTTTCTCTCTGAATTAGGCTGAACACCACCAATGGAAACCCGCCATGATCTCTAATGAATTAACCACACAATGAGTAAAGCACAAGAACCACTAGAGCTTATAGCAACCATCTTAATATAAGGAAAATCCTTTACAAACCTGCAAGTCTGAAAGGTCTTCATTTAACAGTTGAGTACCTGGTTCTTCTTTTTCCCAATTATCTAAGATTAGTGATTTTCTGACCTTCTTGACAGAAGCGGTATGCTAGAATGAATAATTTACAACAGGGATAACATTATGGCCAAGTCATTGGAACATGATAAAAACTTTTATCAACAGCAATACTAAAAGATCACCTCTTGCTTGCAGCTTTTGTAAGCAGGTTCATCTTCCTCTTTGAGGAATATGTCTGTTCCAGTTTCTTCTTTTAAAACTTCCCGAATATCTTCTTCCAAGAAGGCAAGTGGCTGTGACTAAATTATTTTTAAAGGGGTTTTAAAAGCCTTTTATAGCACTTCTTTTTTCTCCCCATATATAGAAACCCAACTTTTATACTTTTTCATTATTGGCATAATTTTCACCCAGCCCCTATAGACATATAAGTTGAATAAATTAACTAATCCATTGAATGGCAAAAATAATATTGCACACTGCAAGCACTGAGTGAAGTGTGCCACTTTCTTCATGGCAAGGCACTAAATAGAAGTCCTCCCTTGGGGGAATCCCATCATAGCTCCTGCTTCAATCAGGAGCTTTAGAATTAAAAAGAAAAGAGATTACTTTCCTATTTTTACATAAAACTAGCAAACACAGAATAAAACCGGACGACAGTAGCTCTCCTTCTCCTATTTTTATTGTAGTTATTACACAGTGTGTAATTACTAGTTTGCATGTTTGTCTTACCACTACATGTGTAAGCTGTTTAAGAGCTTTTTCTTCTGTATACATCTCTCCACATCTAGCCTTAAGCTTAGAGCTAAGTCAGTGTTCAGGAAGCATGTATGTGTGCATGTGTGTCTGTGGCTGTCTATGTGTGTACTGGAGTGTGGGAAGGGAGAATACAACAAAACAAAACAAAACAAAACTTGAATGTGGGCTGAATGATGAAATAGTCTCGAAATATTATTCACTTATCTTTCTATCAAATAACTACAGAAAGTCACTCAGTCACGTCCAACTCTCTGAGACCCCATGGACTATAAAATCCATAGAATTCTCCAGGCAAGAATACTAGAGTGGGTAGCTGTTCCCTTCTCCACGGGATGTTCCCAACCCAGGGATCAAACCCAGGTCTCTGGCATTGCAGGCAGATTCTTTACCATCTGAGCCACTGGGGAAGCCCTCAAATAACTAAGCACACTATATAATTCAGAAAAAAATGTAAATTATATTAAGATCTACCATAGGTCTTAAGATCTACCATAACCAAGACCTGTTTAAAAAAAAAAAAGTAATCAAAGCTCTACTAAACCAAAGAACAAACTGGCAGCATGTAATGACCAGCAGCTTATGTTCCCAGTCAACAAAGTTAAACAGAATAGTATCCATACATAAATGAGATTTCACAGTACTTACAAAAATTTTAAACTGGAAACAGAATGTTTAAAGTGTTCTCATCTATAGCCTGAGACATGCAGGAATTATGTGAGTATTTCTGTGTGTTGCTCTAAAAGCTCTTAAGGATTATGTTTCATAAAGTACACAGGTTATGAGTTCTTAAAAAGGAATCTGGAATCCGTTCTTTGGCCTGTAAGAATGCAAGTGCCCTAAGTTGTGGCGCACATATAATGGAATACTACTCAGCCATTAAAAAGAAAGAAAACAACATCATATACAGAAACACTGATGGCCTTAAGAGATTATCATACTGAGTCAAGTCAGACAGACAAAGGCAAATACCATATGATATCACTTACATATGGAATCTAAAATATGACACAAATGAGCTTATGTATGAATCAGAAACAGACTCACAAAGATAACAGACTTGTGGTTGCCATGGAGGAAGAGGAGTTGGAGGTAGAAAGACTAGGAATCTGGGGTTGGCAGATGCAAACTATTATATATAGAAAGAATAAAAAACAAGGTATAGCACACGGACTATAACATTATTCAATATCCTGTAATAAACCATAATGGAAAAGAATATAAAAAGAATGTATATATATGTAACTGAATCACTTTGCTGTACATCAGAAACTAACCTGACATTGTAAATTGACTACACTTCAGTTAAAAAAAAAAAAAAGAATACAAGTGTCCTAGAAAGCCAAAGTCTAAGAAGTACATCTGATCCACAGTAAGATACATAAGAAAGCTCAGTGGTTAGCACACAGCAGGTGCTCAGTAAACAACTGGAGGAACGAAAAGTCAGCTTGCTGCAAATGAGCCTGCAGATATTTTAGAAATTTTACTTACAAAATCTATACTTTCATCTTAAATTTTTGATGAAAACAACCTATTTTGGCAATGGACAAATTCTTTCCAAACATGAACAAACTGATAGCGACTTTAGATACCTGAAACCTAATTTCTTGTGCATTATTATTAAAATAACAATTTTTATTCAAAGTATATGTTGGCGAAATGACCCTGAGGAACTGTTAGAATTTTTCAAATGTTTTCAAATTATTGCTTATTTTTAGAATTCTCAATTAGGCCACACACTCTTATAAAGGCAGGAACCACACCTGACATGTTTAACATTACATCCCCAAAAGACTAGCCCAGCAGCTGGCACCCTATAAAGCACTCAGTCAGCCTTTGTCAAATTATTGATTTTTTTTTTAAATGAGTAAAAAATGCTGAAATAAACTAGTTAAATCAACTAGGTAAGTCCATACAATGAAACAGTACAAAAATATTAAAAGTTATGAGATAAATGCAAGGTAATTTCTTTAAATGAATGCAATTTATAAATTTAAAAAGGTTACCAAAAAGTACATAATGTGATTCCACTATTATTATGTATATGCATAAAAACTAAGAAGTTTAGAGAACGCTAGTTTTTTTTTTTTTCTTATAGCAGTATATGGAGCTAAGTGGCAAAAAGACTTGATCAACCCTACTATGTACCCTCTAAAAGAGTATTTCAAAATAAGGAAAAGACTAAAACATTTGAGTGCGAGACACGCTTTTTCATAGAAAACTGATCAAGTAAACAAGAATTTATTAACTGATTTACATAACAAAAGTACCCTAGAAATGGCCATTTTAAAAAATCATATTTTATTTCTAATGTACCTAATTTGTCAGTAATCTATATCTGCCTAGAATCAGAATGCTCATGGCTCACCTAAAGTACTTCAACACTGGCAATATATATATATATATATGAAAGTACAGATAACACTTGCCACCTCTATTCATGTACTACTACTGTTACCCATCATTATTAAAATAATAATAGCAGCAACTAAGCACATGCTACTTGAATCCTAGTACCAGCCCCTTAATTTCTATTATCTACCTTCATAAATAACCTGCCAGGGTGTTTTGTAATATCCACTGAATAGAAGAGGAAACTGAGCCTTAAAGAGGTATCGTGATCAGTTTCATAAATATTACTAGGAATGTGCTTATGTAATTTTGTTGTTATTTAAATCGTTGTGTCTAACTCCTTGTGACCCCATGGACTGTGTAGCCCACCAGGCTCCTCTGTCCATGGGATTTCCTAAGCAAGAATACTGGTGTAGGTTGCCATTTCCTTCTCCAGTGCTTATGTATATCAAAATATTAAAATCATTTTATTATATTGTAGGTAACTGCTACTGCAACTACTAAAAGGTAGATTTTAGTATTAAGAAATGAGTTCTACTCACACTTGATTTGCTTTCTCTGGATGACATAAAGAAAGTGTGAATTCAAAACAAGCCAAGCAAGGGTTTATTTACAAGGAAAAAGATTAACACAAATTCAGATGTATAGGAGGTAAGTCTTTTTAATCCAGTTCATTGAACATCTTTTTTAAATGTTAAAAATCAAGGATAAAAAATCAAAATTTGTGTCTTATTAAAATTAGGAACATTTTTAAAAATAAAAGGAGTATACACACCACAGTTTTAAGAGGTCCATATTTTTTCTCCTGAGCAGCAAGCGCATTCTTAAAAGGAGTAGGAGTCCTTGGTGTGGTACCCAATAAGGATCTTCTAATAGTAGGTGTTCTAAACCTGTCCAATTATTCAGATATTTGTATTATAGTCAAAATTTGATTTCATGTAAGTTAAGGAAGACAAAGCCATCATAAAAGCACACACTGAATTTTTCTGGTATATATACATGCTTTAAATATTCCAAGACTTTTAAAATTTGCCTGCCTAAACTATTCTTATTCCAATCATCTTAAAACAGAAAAAAAGATTAATATAGAAATAAGTATTAAAAATGTTATTTGCTTAAGATCAAACTCCTATACCACCTTTAGCTGATTTCTAGTCTCCTAGGGATAAAACTCAAGGTTATGATTTTTTTAAATTCTAAATCTCATATGAAAAGGATTATGACATACATATAAATGGACAAAAGGTTAATCTACTTTTGAAACTGCTTCCCATTTTCTTTAACACAATTATTTAGTATCTACTTACCCTACATTTTCCTTTTGATCTTTGGGGGTTGTTTCCTTATGAAGAGGAGTTGTAATGAGAACCTTCTGCCCACAAATAGGGGTTGATGTGAATGAAGGATTTTCTATATTAATTTGTTCATTTCCAGGACATGTGTTGAAAAACTAAAAAGAGAGTGTAGAGATAATTTCTAAAATGTAAAAATCCTACACAAATATCAAACTGATTAAATTTTCAAGTTATTTCTCGATTCCTTTCAGGAAAAGATACCAATAATAATATATTTACATTCCACTCTATAAAAATAAAGTTCCACGAGAGCAGGAAATTTTGTTTTGTTCATTGCTGCCTCCCCAGCTCTTAGAACAGTGTTTAACACCTAACAGGTATTCAAAAAATAGCTATTTAACAAAAATCCAAAAGTAACAAAACACAATAAAAAATTTCCAAACAGTATATCTTATCAAATGAGAATCTACAGAAGCCATAACTATCTGCTTTGCTAAAGCTAAGCTCTGTACAATGGTATAACTGAAATTATGATTTTATTAATAAATGATCTTAAATGCTCCTTTCTATAAGAACATAGAGAACTCAGAGTAACTTTGTGGTGTGCTGTGCTTAGTTGCTCAGTTGTGTCCGACTCTTCGCGACCCCATGGACTATAGCCTGCCAGGCTCCTCTGTCCATGGTGATTCTCCAGGTAAGAATACTGGAGTGGGTAGCTTATCCCTTCTCCAGGGGATCTTCCCAACTCAGGGATCAAACCCAGGTCTCCCCGGGCAGATGAGCAGGCAGATGCTTTACTGTCTGAGCAACCAGGAAAGCCCAAGAATACTGGAGTGGATAGCTTATCCCTTCTCCAGAGGATCTTCCCAACCCAGGAATTGGACTGGGATCTCCTGCATTGCAGGCAGACTCTTTACCAGCTGAGCTACCAGGGAAGCCCCAGAATAAGTTTAACTAATAAGAAATACGGCTCTCTGGCAAACGTGCCTATTTAGAACACAGTTCAGAACCTTTGAGCAGCCAAAACTGGTATCACAGAGTCCGTTTTCCAAATGACACAATTTACACATTGGATTTTAACTTACATACAATTGTGAAATACTAATTTATTTTTGTAGCCAACAGATTAGAAGCAATCATAAGAAAAAGAAGAACCTGCTTTAAGGCTACTTATAACTGAAATGAGTTCTAGCTCTATCATTTCTGATGCCTGCAAGCCAAAGGATAAAATCCAAGCTCTTTGCTATGGAATATATCTTCTTTATGGGCTTCCCAGGTGGCTCCAGTTGTAAAGTACCTGCCTGCCAATGCAAAGGATGCAGAAGATGTGGGTTTAATCCTTGGGTTGGGAAGATCCCCTGGAGGCGGAAATGGCAACCCACTCTAGTATTCTTGCCTGGAGAATCCCATCGACAGAGGAGCCTGGCATACTACAGTCCACGGGGCACAGAGTCAGACACAACTGAAGCGACTTAGCACACCACAGCACAGCATTTGGTCTTTATAATCATGCCTCAGCTTCTCAGCCACTTTCCATCTTAGAATTTACTTAACAAAAATTGCAGGCATGCAAAACTCCAAAAACAAAACTGCTAGTGTGCTCAACCCAGGTTCACTTTCCTCAGGACACTGCAACTCCTGAGGGTGCACTGGGGCGGGGGCGGGTGGTAAATTTTCAGAGAAAACAGTGGCTGTGTAGTCACTTCCAGATATTCATCTTCCCAGCATCAACATATACCTCCAATACTATCCCAACAGCCTCCAAGTTTACTTGGCTATTAAACTTCCTTCTTCCATAAAACTTTTTCACCTCTGTCAATACACTTTAAGCAAATACCAGCTTCATCTCTTTCTTACTGATCTTGGACAAATTGCTTAACTTCTGAATTTCATTCTAACTACCTCCAGAGGTTTTTTGCAAGAGCATTAACTAAGATACTATAAGAAAAGCGTTTAGCACACAGTCTGGAATATGGTGTTCATTAAGACAGACAGTATTATAAAATCAAAGAAACAGTTTGCCCAAAATAAGTATCTACTGCCCAAAGATATAACTACAGGAGAAAGCAGGTTAATTCCTGACATCCCTAGATGACCTTCTGACACAAGAAATTCTTCTAAGAAGCAGTTGTCTAGGAATATATACCTGGTACTTCTTAAACAGTCAGTCAGAAAACTGGCTCTCTGTCTCAGTTCTGCCATTAAGTAACTGTGGGCAAGGCATTTTCCCTTTCTGGACCTACTTCCTGATGAGTTCTGCAAACATGTGGAACTACGTATTTAAGACATCCCTTTCAGCTCTAAACACTGTAAGATAAAATGCAACTACTTCACTTCCTGGGATACTTTTCTGATTTATCCCAGCTCAGCACTCTCACACATCTGATTACAGTATACATTTTTATGTGTTACTAAAGCAATGAACTAGATGCTAGTATGGATATCCAAGATCCAATTCAATTGAGCTCATCAACATTTGGAAACATAAACAGAAGCAACACGACTACCTGTGAAGGAGAAAATGGTAGTGTTTTCACCGGTGTGTGTTTTAGTGCTGTGTGACCACCGTCGTTGAATGAGCTGTCGCCAAGCTCACCGCCCGGGACTGGCCCACTCGCATTCTTCTCTTCTTTCTGAGGATGGTTGGTGGAGTGCTAAACTTAGCCACACTTGGGGAGGTTAAAGGAACAGCCTCGCCGTCTGCCCCATTACAACCGTTTTTTTTCCCTTCGAGTACAAGACTGACGTTAAACTGACATTCCATGGTGCCTTCATTGTGCTGAATTCGCATTAGTTTAACTGGGGTGGACTTGACAGGCGAAGCAACAGCATCAGAAAGATCGAAGCTAGTAACATCACTCCATGCTACAGGATCCTGCAACAGATTAAATTCTTAACTAAAGTTATTAATATTATAACCTGGTTACATCTAGTCTTGAACATAGGATAATGATTTCCAGAGTTAATTAACTACCCATTTTTATCCATAGAAATAGGCTTTCCTTGGTTCCTCCTTTTTTTTAAGCAAGACCATCTGAGAGGAACAGATCATGGTTTTACTACAACTGCAATTTGGAACATTTCAAAATAACACTTCATCTAATTCAGTAGCTGAAGCTTATTACCAAAGTACTTCAAATGAAAGGAACAAATTACATTATTTTCATAAAACAATAGTTTGTCATAAAATTCCACATTCTATTCTATCAGAAAACTTTACTCTCTATTCTACATCTACATCATCATTTGGTAACATGTACAGCTTCTCTGGTGGCTCAGATGGTAAAGATCCCTGAGTTGGGAAGATACCCTGGAGAACGAAATGGTAACCCACTCCAGTATTCTTTTTTTTTTTCACTCCAGTATTCTTGCCTGAAGAATCCCATGGACAGAGGAGCCTGGACGGTTACAGTCCATGGGGTCACAGAGTCAGGGACGACTAAGCAACTGACACACACACAAACACACATGGAGTATCTTCAAAGTGGTCACACACTGTGATTCAAAATTCAATTTAACCTAAGGACATAATCATGATTTTGCACAAAGCTTCTTCACATATTCTATAATTTGTAATACTGAAAAAACACCACCAGATAAATGTCCAATTATAACAGTACGTTGGGTAAATAAAATTTGCTACATTCATATGATAGAATACCATCAAACCATTTATATTCAAGTTTAAAAACAAGAAAACAGGGACATGATCATGGTATAATGTAGGAAAAAAATTCACAAGCATTAGTGCACATCTGAATTTAAAAATACATGCATATGTTTTATATGTACAGAACAGAGCCTGAAAGGAAATATATCAAATTATTAATTTTAGATTTATGGAGGATTTTCATTTTCTTCTTTAATTTTCTCTACTTTCCAACTATCTCTAATATACAACTTGTATAATAAATAAATACATATATTTTTGCTAAAAACCACTGCAAAATATCAGAACAAAATTAACCATGACATACAAGGTAATGTGCAAAATAAAATTGGTGAGTATACATTAAACTGTTTCTGAATATGAAACCACATAATTGAGCTCTTTGATAATTTCACAATTTCAAACTTACAGATTCAATAAGTTCAAGAGTTTCTGCAAATTCTGGGATGGTCTGTAGAGAAGACAGCACAGCGTTTGCCTCCACGGCCAGGAACTTTGTAGGTGAGTTCTGCTGAGCAGACACAGTCTGATTTTCATCCATACTGTAAAACTCACTAGCGTGTTCCTCGAGGCTATTTAGAGTATTAGACATGCTGTCATCCATGAGGAAACTACCAGGCCAGCTAGAAAAGCTTCCAGGTTGCTGAAAGTACAGAAGAAATTTGAACATTACTTGTCATTCCCAACCTAAGCAAAAATGTGGATTTTAAGTATGAGTTTTTCTACGAAAACATCCTTTACAACATTTCAGCTAAAAATATACTAACAAATATACCATCTTTCCTTACAATTGACCCAAAAGCTTTTTTCATTAAACCTCTTGCTGACTATATTTCTTTTGTCTAACTCACATTTTTTTAAACCTATAAATGGTGAGATAAAAGTAGTAGGTATATACTACAAAATAAAGTGCAAACTCCTAGAATCTGACTTTTCTCTACCTTTCAAACTTCATCTCCCAACACAAGCCCTCTTCCCAGGGAATACAGAATACCCAACTGTAGTACCTGCAGCTCCCGGTGAGTTTTGGTCTTTTACCTAGAAAAAGGGAGCATTCTCTTTATCTAGAAGGTTCAAACTACTGACCAGAAAAATTCCTATTCCTCATTCAAGATACAGTTCAAACACTGGGAAATACTTCATCCTATTATATACTATTAACTGATCTGTTTATAATAATGTCCAAGTTCATCTCTTTTGCTAATATATATTCACTGCCTGTCTTTCAAGACTAAGCTCAAATAGGAATTCTTCCAAGGAACCCTTCTGACTACCTAAATCTCAGTCTTCTATGAACTCCCCATAAAACTGTGTGACACAGTTTATCACATTGTCTCCCACTGCAAAGTAAATACTTTGAATTCAAGGACTGTGCCATTTTTCTTGATCTCGCTAGAGATGTATACTGGCCAATTTACTTATCTTTTGAGCCTAGTTTTCTAGTGTCTCATAACGAAAAACAACAAGTGAGATCTTGAAGACCCATGTTTAAGAAATAATATATAATCTAAGAACTGTTAAGAATGGCAGATTCTAAGAGCTTCCATCATTAGGAAAAAAGGTTTTTTTTTCCCTTGTTTTTTTCTTTTCTTTTGGTTATCTATATTAGACAATGGATGTTCACTAAACTTAACAATATGTAAGTAAAATCATGATGCTGTACACGTTAAGCTTATACAGAGCTATACTTAATTATGTCTCAAAAAAAATAGGAAAAAAACCCAAGAAGCAACAGGATGTAAAGTGTACAGCATGGTTCAAAGAACCCTCTGTGGTGATGAAAATGCTCTGCACTGGAGGCTGCTCAACATGGGCGCCACCAGACATAAAAGCAACAACAATGTGGCTAGTGCAACTGAGGAGTTGAATTTTTAAATTTTGAATTAAATGTGGCTAAAGCATCACTATGAACAAAGCTAGTGGAGGTGATGGGATTCCAGTGGAGCTGTTTCAAATCCTGAAAGATGATGCTGTGAAAGTGCTGCACTCAATATGCCAGCAAATTTGGAAAACTCAGCAGTGGCCACAGGACTGGAAAAGGTCAGTTTTCATTCCAATCCAAAAGAAAGGCAATGCCAAAGAATGCTCAAACTACCGCACATTTGCACTCATCTCACACACTAGTAAAGTAATGCTCAAAATTCTCCAAGCCAGGCTTCAGCAATATGTGAACCGTGAACTTCCAGATGTTCAAGCTGGTTTTAGAAAAGGCAGAGGAACCAGAGATCAAACTGTCAACATCGGCTGGATCATGGAAAAAGCAAGAGAGTTCCAGAGAAACATCTATTTCTGCTTTATTGACTATGCCAAAGCCTTTGACTGTGTGGATCACAATAAACTGTGGAAAATTCTGAAAGAGATGGGAATACCAGACCACCTGACCTGCCTCTTGAGAAACATATATGCAGGTCAGGAGGCAATAGTTAGAACTGGACATGGAACAAAAGACTGGTTCCAAATAGGAAAAGGAGTACGTCAAGGCTGCATATTGTCACCCTGCTTATTTAACTTGTATGCAGAGTACATCATGAGAAATGCTGGGTTGGAAGAAGCACAAGCTGGAATCAAGATTGCCGGGAGAAATATCAATAACCTCAGATATGCAGATGATACCACCCTTATGGCAGAAAGTGAAGAAGAAGTAAAAGGCCCCTTGATGAAAGTGAAAGTGGAGAGTGAAAAAGTTGGCTTAAAGCTCACCATTCAGAAAACGAAGATCATGGCATCTGGTCCCATCACTTCATGGGAAATAGATGGGGAAATAGTGGAAACAGTGTCAGACTTTATTTTTGGGGGCTCCAAAATCACTGCAGATGGTGACTGCAGCCATGAAATTAAAAGATGCTTACTCCTTGGAAGAAAGTTATGACCAACCTAGATAGCACATTCAAAAGCAGAGACATTACTTTGCCAACAAAGGTCCATCTAGTCAAGGCTATGGTTTTTCCACTGGTCATGTATGAATGTGAGAGTTGGACTGTGAAGAAGGCTGAGCGCCGAAGAACTGATGCTTTTGAACTGTGGTGTTGGAGAAGACTCTTGAGAGTCCCTAGGACTGCAAGGAGATCCAACCAGTCCATTCTGAAGGAGATCAGCCCTGGGATTTCTTTGGAAGGAATGATGCTAAAGCTGAAACTCCAGTACTTTGGCCACCTCATGTGAAGAGTTGACTCACTAGAAAAGACTCTGATGCTGGGAGGGATTGGGGGCAGGAGGAGAAGGGGACGACAGAGGATGAGATGGCTGGATGGCATCACTGACTCGATGGACTTGAGTCTGAGTGAACTCCGGGAGTTGGTGATGGACAGGGAGGCCTGGCGTGCTGCGATTCATGGTGTCGCAAAGAGTCGGACACGACTGAGCAACTGAACTGAACTGAACTGAATAGCTACCATATCTTAGAGAACATATTGCTCAGTCCATTGGAACCACTCAAGAAACAGTACCTATTACTATTAAAATTAAAAATCACTAGAATGTAGTCCATATTTACAATAGCAAAATGTTAAGTCTTGAGTTAAGGTAAAAAATAACTTTCCAAGACTGTTTCAAAACAAGTTCCATCTATTTTAAAGAGTCCTATAAATAAAAGAAATTAAAGCAATCTTATTTCACTAGTGTAGCCACTTTCTGAGTTTACAATCACTTTTTGGAGATAACTTCCAAACCATATACATTTCAACTTGGTTTTCAGGCAGGGAAAAGATTCAAAGAGGGAACTTACTAGGCCCACTGGCAAAACCATAGATTTTTGTAATCGCATACATCTGATTCTGAATACCTAGCAATTAATTTGCAGAGTTAATACAAGGATTACCAGGAATACATCTAGCACATCTACAAGTGTGGAATATAGTGAATACTCAGAAAAATGGCAATCATTATTACCACATAATTGTCTAGAATAAATACTTTATATGAGTATAGATTCTGTTATACTGGGTGCAGCAATTTCCCTCTAAAATCGCCAATCTCCTTATTCAACCAGATCTTTATGACAGTGAATTTTAGATAGCAAGTTTGAAAAAAAATAGTTACTTTCTCCCTTTTAATGCAAAATAGCAATTCTTTCAGTTAATTATATTTTCCTATTAAATTATAAAATTACACTATTATCAAAAATTTTAAATGTGCTTAAACCTGAATATATTATCTATAAATGTGGACCTCTAATCATGGTTATTTATTTACAGTTTCTTAATAAAACTGAAATTAAGTATACTTCAGGTATCTCTATTTGCCCATGGTATTTGTAGTTGCAAAACAAAAATTACTTTTCCTATGGTATTTATCTCATCCACTACAATTAACAAATGTCATTTTTATTAATACCATCTGAAATGATTTAAAGACATTACCAGTTGCTTCATAATACTATTTCAAGCCCTGAGGTTATTCTATTTAGTAATTTTGTATTAGTTCTCTCTAAACATATTGTCACTCTAAATATATTGTCCCCTGACTCTGCCCCAGATCAAGAAAAACACTTTCCTAAATGTAAAAAAATCCCAGGATATTAAACTTTCAAAATTGTCATTTAAATACAAACTTTTTTTCTTCCTAGCACAGCCTGTTTAACTTAGCTAGAATCATTATCATTTATCCTGACTTAATACTCATAGTTATTCTCATCAACCAAATCTCAAACAATACTTTTCATACCTGGTAACCAAAACCCACTTCCATTGAAAGATTTCTTTAGACAGCATAAAACCTATATCTTCCCTTTTCCTATATTTAAAACATTATTACTTTTTCCAATTTACTGATTTTGTGTTCTAATACAGTAAACAAGAAAACATTTTCAAAGGGAGAATAAAAATAATTTTGAAGTACAGAAACCTCTCTACATATCTAATTAAATTCCTTAAGTTTCTTTTTTTTTCTATTAAGGCCATTATCACATGGAATGTCTAATAGAAAACAAAGCCTAACCTAATCCACACATTTTCACAAATACACATATTGAAGATTATACCTTAAGTTTGTTTGATATTATTCAAGAACCATCTTAATACAAAACACTGTAAAGTATGTTCCAAGAGATGCATATCAAAAACAGGCAACTTCAAAGTTGCAAATTAGAAAAACTATTTTCAGTCCATACTAAAATCTGAAATCACAATGAATATGTTTTTCACTTGCTGGCATACAAAACTCAGTGCTGATTAAAACTATAAAAGCATATAAAGTACATAAAAGAGTCTAACAATAAAATCTAAACACTTTAGATTATTTCTTACTGTTGGAACTCGCTTTCTTCTAACTTCATTCTCAGCCGACATAAGAAGCAACTCAAGTTCCTTTATTTTTTTTTCCTTATCAGGATCTTCATCTACAAAGGGTTGCTAAAATAAGTTAAGCAAAAGAGAAAAACAGATTATTTACAAAATTGCTTTTTATTATTAATGTTCTAAGTTTTATTTTCTTCTATGCATCATAAAGTCTATTCTCTCTAAAAAAGCTTAATACTACAAAATCCCAAATACTCAGTATCACACTTCTTCTGGGACCTAAAGAGGTGCTAGAAAATATTTTCAATTTAACAGGAAAGACTTGGGAAATTTAAATGCATGAAAAAACTTACACTGTATCATCTAATCAATTTAAAATTTTATGTGTGGAATTTGTTTTAATTTACTGAATCTGAATACATACATTCTATCCAGTTTAGTAAAAATATGTTCATTCATAACTTGAATGTTCTAAGTTGGAAGAATGAAAGAACC
Source organism: Nanger dama (assembly GCA_917880005.1). Taxonomy (NCBI): domain Eukaryota; kingdom Metazoa; phylum Chordata; class Mammalia; order Artiodactyla; family Bovidae; genus Nanger; species Nanger dama. Next base: position 6,348,568 of record CAKJTW010000066.1, read on the forward strand.
ACCTCACTGGTGTTGTGAACTACTTTACATTGGTACAGTTTGTATTTCTCAAACACACTTAAAAACTTTCTCCTTTAATGCTATAATACTCAAAATAAGTAGATCAGATAGTATTGCTTTTGACGAAATTTTATAGATGAGCAACAGGCACTATTAGAATTTGAAAATGTTTGAGTGTTTCCTTTGGGGTTTGGTTTTGTTTTTTAATAAATAAAAAGTTACCTGAATAAAGGCAGAAGAAGCCTGAACATGTTCTACACAATTGCCTTCAGGTGATACATACTGATAGCCTGGGATCTAAAAAAGTAATTTAAAATTAATATCATTAATATCATACATATGACACTATAAATTTTTAAAAATCTGAGGCAAAGCACAAAAACTGAATAAGATATCAACATGGAAAAGTCAGTATCTCTGTTAACTTTGAATATTTACACATATAGTAATTTCTTAATAGCTACATCTTATTCTTAAAATCTATTGACTAAAAGGCATAACTCTTAGCAAAAACCTATTTTCCCCTAAATGAAATATGAGAATTACTTGGGCTAGATTTATCACTCAATCAGTCTACTTATTATCTACAATATCTACCAAGTGTTTTTTAAAATCTGCTATTTAAGGATTGTTCTATCTCCTAAGTAATTGTGTTTTATCGTTCAGGGCAAAGGACTGATTGGTCCATATGAAACACTTATGCAGTTGAAGACTAAAGCAAGTCTTCAAAATTCACATCTCCTACTCCTACCACCGCCCCCTCCATGCCAATCTCTGTATAGAAAGATATGAAAACAGAGGCTACTTCTATTATTTGTCTCACAGAAATAATCAGGATCACTCATGTATTTTTAATATTTTGACAACAGACAATGAATTATTCTCTTTCTAAAGATTCTGTAATAAAATTTTGAAGTTGCATGCAAATTTAGTGTGCAGTGGTAGGGAGAAATTTGAGAAGACCCTCATAAGATTTTTTAAAACCTTAAATCTAATAAATATAAATAGGAAATTGTCTATCTTCCATAATGGCCTGTGTAAATCACTAATGGAGAAGCATTATGTATAACTTCTAACACAGAACTTAATTTCTACATTTGATTAATATCAGTTATTGCTCAACTTCCAATGAATTAGAAACATCGTTCTCAAACTTTTCATTTTAACCTGTGACAGTACTTCATACCAATCCATTTTTTCTTTCAAGTCAAAAGTAGAATTAGCTTTTCAGCAATTTAAATGACTTGAACTATGCATACACAAATCTTTCAAGAATCATTAAAAAGTAAATAATTCTTAAAGTATAAGAAATACTCTCACATTCCAATATATTCTGATTGAGAGTATTAAACACTCAATTGGCCCCAAATAATTTAAAAAATTATCCTGTGAGTTAAAAAAATAAATTTAAAGATAACTTTTAAGGCAGAAGCAGAATGTTTCAGTTTATGCTGCTGAAATCTAGGACTCTAAAGGAAAATGTAAAGAAACAGACAACAGAAATCTTAAGGTACTAAGTATCAGCAGATAACTGTACTGTCTTTGCAAGTTTTCCTATTTGTAAATTAAGATGTCACTACCTTTTTAAAGAGGTTCTTTGAAAATTATGTCTAAAAAAAAATAATGTCCATTTAGTGGAATAAAGTTAAATCTGGAATAAAATTAATAAAATTAAATACTAAGCACAGATTGTTAACCACAAGCCAAATTTTATCTTACAGTAGATACTTTTAAGCCCTGACTTAATCTTTACATTTTATGTGACAAAAATTAAGAACTGCTCAACATGAAAAATGGCACGACAGACAAGTAGACAGGGAAAAGGTAAAACAAAGCTCATGAAAACTCCTAATTTCTTGCAGGTAGGAAAATGCTTTGAAAGGAAAACAGCCTGCCCTATGATGAATGTGGGTAATCTGCAATGAACCTGTCTAGACAAAGGCTGAATTCACTCAGTCAGCTAAGTGATGAGGGAACAGCAAAGTTGAATGCCAAAGAACCAATTATTTACCACACACCCCTAAATGATGGCTTGAAATATTTTTGACTGTTTTCTCCTTTAAACCATTATTTATATACACTCACCTCTTACAGGCAAGCTATCCTACAATCATGGAAAAACTTTTTTAAAGAAAACTATAATCGATATTAAAGCACAAATGATCATTAGCTTTGAATCATGAAGATTCAGAGAATGACAGTTAGGAAATGTACATACTAAGTTTCATAATTAGATACTGTAAAAATGATATATAAAAGGAAATATGTTAATTTGTTCCCAAAATATTTATCAATCAAAAAGCAGAGATAAACTTCCACTAATGGAGAAAGAAACGGCAACCCACTCCAGTGTTCTTGCCTGCAGAATCCCATGGACAGAGGAGCCTGGCAGGCTACAGTCCATGGGGTTTCAAACAGTCGGACATGACTTAGCGACTAAACAACAACAATGGTTTAACAGCTAGTAATGGTATATTTTTTCATTTTGGAAATTTAAATGTCTGTTTCTCTTAATATATTTTGTTTTATCCTACTAAGAAACTAAACACCTTCCCATAGAACAACTAAAGAAGATTTTTAAACAAAAAAGTATTAAAAATATGTGCCTGAACAGGTATGTAAAACTGATTCTGGGTTTGCAAATGGTCCATGGTTGCACAAGGTTTGTGTTGAAGTTTAGATGAAGATCGTTCTGATTTTATTCCATCTTGTAAGTAACCTTCCTGCTCCACTTTTCTTCGCATAGTAGAATTCCAATGATTTTTGATAGAATTATCAGTCCTAAGAAATTAAAGTGTATATTTTAAAAAGATAAAGAGGACTCCATAAATTTTTAACATCATATAAAGTATACAAAGTACTTAAATTTTTACAACTGGTAAAATTAGATACTTCTCTGTATGTATGTACATCAAATACACTTCTAAATACTGGAGATAAGGCAATAAGATAAAGTCCCAGCTCTTGTGGGGCTTACACCTTCACAGGAAGCATGGCAGCAGGGAAGGAGGGAAGAAAAGAAAAAAAAAGAAGAAAAACAGTGCAATGCAGATCATTTAAAGTAATAAGAGAAAATGAGTACAGTAATTTTGATTTTGAGCAATTTTGAGGGGACAGGGAAGCTAAAATCTGAAGAACAAGAATGAGCTAGTCATACAAGAACAGAAAAGAAAAATTAAAAAGAGCATTCCAGATAAAGAGCATAACAAGGGCAAAAGCCTTGAAGCCAAGATCAAATATGGTCATAAAAAGACAGAATCCCAGTATTCATCTTCACTTCTTATCAACAAAACATCTACAGAAGAAAAAGTTCATTGGCTCCCCTTTTACCTAAGTCCCCCTTGTAAAAATGGAAGCCTTAATCTACAGCTACTTATAGTATACATTTTAAAAATACACAAACATTTACTGAGAACCTAGTTTATGCTAAGCACTAAGCTACATTCTATGGATAGTAAAAAGATGTATCAAAGACTGAAAACATCAGAAGTTCCTCAACCAGCTTCAGTAACTTGGAGAAAAAAACTTAACACTATGCTTTAATTTCTCTAAGACAAATATAGCAATGTTGCTCTGCATTATTTCACAAGTATATGAAGATTAATTAAGAACATATAGAATATAGTGCTCTATCTCCAAGTTTCATCAGGAAAGGAACTCAACTTTAGCTGATCTGATTCCAAGTTGTAAAACTACCTTCTAACAAAAAGATATGAGAAGTATGTTTTCCTTTACATAAAGCCAATAATTGACAACAGATGGGCACTCCAATTGCTAGGCAAATATAGGATGAACTACATGAAATAAAATGGTGCTGTCAAGTCTTCTGACTTAGGACTAAGTATTATCTTGAGAACCTACATATAATGGGTCGTATCTGCTTGGTTATGTGGGTGAAAGGTGAGAGTTCTCTTTTTTTTTCCAGTGTCTTATCAGATTGCCTATGATAGGCATCACATTCTGAGTTAATGTTTATTCAACAATAGAAGTATTTGATTTCTATTAAAAAGGATACATGTAAATGCATTTAATTAACTACTATGTACTATACAGAGACTACAACAATAAAAAAACAAGTGCACACCTTCTGAGTGAGGAATGGATTTTCCCAAAATTGCTGGTCTACTGTACTACAAATGGCTAGGAAGCATCTGAACCAATGCAAGGTATAGTGTATATGTAGCCCATCACTGCTTCTAAGGGAAACTCCATATTTTAGCCACATGGATATATATATACTACTCAGGATCTAAAGCATTAATTAAGAACTGAATTTTCTCTAATGCACTTTCAGAGCAATTTATTTCAGCCAGTGTTATTCTCTGGTCTTATGCAAAGAATCCAATATGAAAGAAATCTCTTCAACTTAGATTCCATTACAGCTTAGTTTGTACAAAGACTGCTTGATTGGCACTAATATGTAACCATAATTTGGGGAGTGCATTAAATGTTTACATAATCTAAAGGTCTATCATTTTGTTGCACAAATTACTGCTATAAAATATTTTGTTTAAGAAGTAATTACATCCTTTCCCACATAAGGTACTACAAATATTGCAAAGGGTTGCTTGCATTCTGCAGTCTAAATTTTAATTATAAATAAAAGTCATGGGGTACCTATAAATATATTTAATAGTAACCATAATAAAGATCAAGTTTAAAGTACAGGAAAATATGTATTCATTTGTATAAGTACCTTCCAGGAAGTAGTTTGGCAATTTCTGCCCAACGATTTCCCAACCGCTTATGTGCTTCATAGATAATCCTGTCCTCCTCTTCTGTCCAGGACGACTTCTTTACCTCAGGATTCAGATGATTATGCCATCTTTCTCTACACTGCTTGCCTATTCTTCCTTTTAAATGTTTTGCAATTAAAGACCATCTTTTGGCCCATATTTCTGAACTAATTCAATAACCTAAGAAATAGAAAAATAAAGTTTTAAAAATATGATTTTTAAAAAATAAGTCATATGGATATACTGTACTGTACAGTACAGTAGCTATAGTTAGTAATACTGTATTGCATATTGAAAGCTTCTAAGAGAGAAGATCTGAAAAGTTCTTACAACAAGAAAAATATGAGTAACTATGTACGGGGATAGATACTAATGAGATTTGCAGTGGTCTAGAAAACTCAGCAGTGGCCATAGGACTGGAAAAGGTCAGTTATCATTTCAATCCCAAAGAAAGACAATACCAAAGAATGTTCAAAATTCTCCAAGCCAGGCTTCAACAGCACGTGAACCGTGAACTTCCAGATGTTCAAGCTGGATTTAGAAAAGGCAGAGGAACCAGAGTTCAAACTGTAAACATCCGCTGGATCATCGAAAAAGCAAGAGAGTGCCAGAAAAACATCTACTTTTGCTTTATTGACTACGCCAAAGCCTTTGACTGTGTGGATCACAACAAACTAAAGAGATGGAAATACCAGACCACCTGACCTGCCTCCTGAGAAATCTGTATGCAGGTCAAGAAGCAACAGTTAGAACTGGACACAGAACAACAGACTGGTTCCAAATAACAAAAGGAGTCCGTCAAGGCTGTATACTGTCACCCTGCTTATTTAACTTCTATGCACAGTATATCATATGAAATGCTGGGCTGGTTGAAACACAAGATGGAATCAAGATTGCTGGGAGAAATATCAATAACGTCAGACAAGCAGATGACACTATCCTTATAGCAGAAAGTGAAGAGGAACTAAAGAACCTCTTGATTAAAGTGAAAGAGGAGAGTGAAGAAGCTGGCTTAAAACTCAACTTTCAGAAAACTTAGATCATAATATCTAGCCCCATCATTTCATGGCAAATAGATGGGGAAACAATGGAAGCAGTGACAGACTTTATCTTTGGGGGCTCCAAAATCACTGCAGATTGTGGCTGCAGCGATGAAATTAAAAGACACTTGCTCCTCGGAAGAAAAGCTATGACCAACCTAGACAGCATATTAAAAATCAAAGACATTACTTTACCAAGCTATGGTTTTTCCAGTAGTCATGTATGGATATGAGAGTTGGACCATAAAGCCGAACACCAAAAAATTGATGCTTTGAACTGTGTGGTGTTGGAGAAGACTCTTGGGAGTCCCTTGGACTGTAAGGAGATCCAACCAGTCCATCCTAAAGGAAATCAACCCTGAATATTCATTGGAAGGACTGAAGCTGAAACTCCAATATTTTGGCCACCTGATCCAAAGAACCAACTCACTGGAAAAGACCCTGATGCTGGGAAAGACTGAAGGTGAGAAGAGAAAGGAACGAAAGAGAATGAGATGGTTGGATGGCATCACCAACACAATGGACATGAGTTTGAGTAGGCTCCAGGAGTTGGTGATGGACAGGGAAGCCTGGTGTGCTGCAGTCCATGGGGTCTCAGAAAGTCAGACACAACTGAGCGACTGAACTGACTGTCATAATATACATATTATGTTGTACATCTGAAACTAATATATAAGTGGAAGTGAAGTCACTGAGTCATGTCCCACTCTTTGCAACTGCATGGACTGTACCTGCTGCTGCTGCTGCTGCTAAGTCGCTTCAGTCGTGTCCAACTCTGTGCGACCCCAGAGACGGCAGCCCACCAGGCTCCCCTGTCCCTGTGATTCTCCAGGCAAGAACACTGGAGTGGGTTGCCATCTCCTTCTCCAATGCATGAATGTGAAAAGTGAAAGTGAAGTCACTCAGTCGTGTCCAACTCAGCGACCCCACGGACTGCAGCCTTCCAGGCTCCTCCGTCCTAGGCTCCTCCAACTGTAGGATTTTGCAGGCAAGAATACTGGAGTGGGTTGCCATCTCCTTCTCCAGGAACTAATATCTAATTATATCCCAATTTTTATTTATCTATTTTTTTAGGCCACCCTCTATGGCATGTAGGATCTTAGCTACCCAACCAGGGATCAAACCAGTGCCCCATGCATTGGGAGTGTGGAGTCTCAACCACTGGATCGCCAGGGAAGTCCCATATATCTCAATTTTTAAAAAGCACTACCTTGATAGAATCTTAAAACATGACTCAAGAATGCTATTTTAAATGCATTAAATCCAAACCACAAGTATAATTAAAAAAAAACAATTTTACTAAAAATATTCCTTCAGCATTTGCCAAGTTCAAAAAATTGATCCCAAACTTATCTAAATATAAGGTATTAAAGTGACCTGTAAATTAAATTGTTTCATACAAAATTAATATGAAATAACAGTAAAATGTTGAGACTTAAAGCTTTTCTACTCTTACATTTTTTTAATGCTTCAGTGGAAAGCCAAATAAATCATTCTGGAAGCAGGAAGGATTTATAGTTACTGTCTATTCATTACTTTCTTTCTCAAACTGAAAGGATACATTTCAAACATTTTAAAACTTACCACTGGCCACCAATTTCTTTTTTTGAGTGGCAGTAAAAATGCTCTAATTTTCCAACTACATTAATAACATGATGCCATAAAGAGCATGAACTAAAGGGTAATTCTCAGAAGACGATAGTAACTCTCCCATTCTTCTCATACTTTCATAACAAAGAATTACCTTGGTTTTGAATCCTCTAGCTCTCTGGGAACACAATGATAAGATATCTGTCTTATGTGGGAGCCCATTTTAGGTTAAGAGGGAAAGTTAAAGAATAACTTCCTTATACCTCAAGTTTTCAGATAAAATAAGAAAAAAATTAAATTGTTTTTAAAATGCTAACTCAATTTTCAGTAAGAAACTATGCCCTGAATGTCGCTAACCTAAGCTCTAAAACGGTGACTAAGCTGACAGTATTTTTTATTCTACAAACCAAACTTTCAGACAGCAAAAGCTATATTACACTTGGTTTGACTCAATTCTGAAAAAACTACATCTCAAAATACTCAATTTTCAATTCTAGTGCAAGCAGTACTCAGAGAACAAATCCAGGTGATTTAAACATGCATTTATGTGACCCAAAAACAATGTATTAGTAAGAAAAAAGCAAGTCCACCTATACAGTGAAAATAAAGAATATGAACATGTTACCCTCTGATCTTCTTCTTTAGTCCAGGGACCCTTTATCAATTCTGGATTTAAAACTTTCTGCCACCGATGTTGGCACTGAAAATCAGAACGATTCTGAAAGAATTTAGATGATTTTGTTAATGAACAACTGTCTTCCAAACTTTCACAATCTTAAGAAGAAAGTTCCCAGGAATAATACATTCAACAGCATTCTCTAAAAATGCAATATTTACTTTATATGCCTGTATCCCAATTCATTTTTAATTAAAGTTGTCAGCACTGCTTAGAGTATAAATAAAAATTATATATTTGAAATTAAAATTCTTTATCTCTATACCCTGCCTGATAACACAAGCAAAAAAGCAAAATAACACAGATACTAACATAAAGAAATGTACTGATGAATAAAAGGGAGTAAACAGACAACTAAACAATACAGACGTACAAACTTAAACAGCATAGCAGCCTGGATTCATAGAGTATAGCAGTATCTAACTCTACACAAAAAAAAAAACCCAAAAGGCATTACTAGACTACTGCATGGTATTTAAAGGATGTTTATAAATGATAACTCCAGGTTATCAAGAAAAACTAAATATATCCAGATTGATAGACATTATGTATCAGTTAAATATTTAAGCACTGAAGTTCAAAAGGAAAATGAAATTTACCAGAGTAAAGCCTTATGTAGAAACATGTCAAACTCAAAAATGATTAATAAGTGTAGCCTTATTTTCAGTCAATTCATGACTTAGTAAGTCCTGTGTATTACAAGGATAATACTAATAACACAACTTTTTCCTTTAGTGATTTGGTTTCTAAAGATATTAGTTCATATACAGGATAACAGATAATTTTGAATGACATAAATAGAAATACTGTATTTAACCACAGCTCTCTCCTGATACCTAGCGGACTTGTTTTTATTCAAACTGAGCGTTTTCATGTATAGCTTCAGTACATCAATTCTAATTCACTTTAAGGTTATCATCTTCTCAAAATAATCAGGTTGTTCGTGTATGTCCTTGTAGCATTTCTCTGTTGACTACATTTGCTGTTATACCACTGTAAGTTAAACTGATAAAGCTAATGTAAACAGCTTTTCTAATTTAGATTCTATTTATTGAACATGTGCTAAATGTAAGGCACTGTGCCAAACATCCTATATGTTACTTCTAATTCTCACAGCAACATAGCTTCTTCTGGTTTTATTAGTTACCAAACTATTTCAATAGATTTAACTTCTCTCAAAATGTTTTAACGTTGATTAGCAAATATTTACAAAGCCCTATCCAAACTTTGTATCACTTTTGCTTTAAGTCAGCCATCTTTTTAAGTCTGTCCTCTCTTTATGTCAGTCATCTTTTTAGATCCCCAGATAAACTAATTACTAAAAAAAAACCCCAGACTTTCTAAGTTTCCAACTGTAGGAAGAGCAGAACAAAACAGTTGTTTTTAGGACAGGAGCCTAAATCTAAAATAACGTAGACACATTTCTGAAAAACAGCAAATGTAACCCCATGGCCTAAATCATTTGTGTCAGCAGTATGAGAGAGAGTTTCACTTACTTGAAGATGACTAGCAATTAGAGTCCAATCATCAGTTCCATGTTGTTCAACCAACTTCTTTAACTTGTCATCCTATTAAGACAGGTTTATGAAAATGAAAAAGCTTTCCCTCACCCTATTCCCCTGTTCCTGAATATACTGTCCAGTTCTTTCATGTCATATCTGGTGGCCATTTTTAGAAGCACTGAAGCCATTATCACACATGTTCTCCCGTCTACTAAACTGATTCTGTCGGTTTCAGTATCAACCCACTCTTCATGTATGGTGGAAGAAGAAAACTGTGCAAGTTAGCTGAGGGATAACTTATCTCATGTTGTGTTTTTAAGTATCTTTAATACATATCTTATTAATCAACAAATACAAGTACGGAATTAGTAAACCATATTACACATAATCACCTCGTCTCTTGTCCATTTTACTCTATTCCAGAGTTTCTTCAACCCTTTTTGTTGTGGTACTTCATAATCACGATCAGCATACTGAAGGTCATCATCCTCATCCTCACTGAAAACAACACAACTTGAAATCAAGATTTTTATTTAAATATGTGAATTCAATCACTAAATCTGAACACATAGATACACCTAAATAAGCCACTCAGACTAGCAGACATAGGTCCAATGAGATTATTCAAAGTATAAAAATATTCACAGTCACATAATGGACAGGAGCTATAGTGCTTACTGATACCAGAGGAACGAAGCTAGATATGTCAGCAAGGGCCAAGTGATAACCTTTACGCCATGCTGAGGAGTTTGGCCTTTATTCTTAATCTGATCTTTAACCTACAGAGTTAAAGGAATTTAAGTAAAGGAGTAAAAGACAAATATCTTGTGTTTCAGAAAAAAACACTGGCAGGAATGTGGAGAGATGGAGGAAGATCAATTAGTGATCTTTCACAAGAATCCAAGTAAGAAATTATTAGGGCCTGGCAATGATAATGGTAAAATACAAAACAGTCAGTTAAAAGACATAATGTAAGAAATGAGCCATTTACAACACCAACAGCAAAAAAGTTAAAATATGTAGAAATAATTTGAATATACAAGATCAAGATATAGTAAACTACTGAAACACTATCAGGAGACACAGAAGAACAAATGAAAAAACAATCATACCACATTCTTGGGCACGAAAACAATATTACAGATGTCCATTCTCTGTAAATTAATTCATAAATTTAAATTAAATGAATAAAAATACCAATAGATTTTCAGAGGAACATAAACAAGCTGATTCTATAGGTCATATAGAAAAACAAACAAGCAGTAATACCCAGTAATTTAGCACTACCAAATACCAGAAAAATACTGCAGAGAAACAATAAATAATATTCAAATCAATGTAACAGAATAGAATATTCAGAAAAAAAAACTCACATGGAAATTCCATCAATTATAATATCAATCAGTGTGGTAAAGATGGATTTTTCAACAAAGGGTGACAGTGGGTAGTTATTTTAAAAATAAAATCCTACTTTAAAATAAAAGAATTCAGATGAAGCAAATATTCTACACTTTTAAAAATGAAAACATAATAGTACCTAGTACAGTGAAAGTGTTAACTGCTCAGTCCTGTCCGACTCTTTGCGACCCAAAGGACTATAGCCTGGCAGGCCCCTTTGTCCATGAATTCTCCAGGCAAGAATACTGGAGTGGGTTACCATTTCCTTTTCTAGGGGATCTTCCCGATCCAGGGATTGAACCCAGGTCTCCTGCATTGCAGGCAGAATCTTACCATTGGAGCTACCAGGGAAGCCCTATTAGCCCTATTAGTTCTACCTTTTAGGGTAGAACTCTTATTTTTTATATTCTTGAGTAGAAGAGATCTAAATGGACAAAAATCAGGAAACCATAAAAGAATAAACCAACTAAGGTCATGATAGTAGCAACAGAAAGACACACATAAAACTGAGAAAAAGTATAAACAAAAGGATTTTGTTCAACTGATGAATATGAGAGACATGGGAAGAAGATTCAAGGACAACTCCAAAATTTCTGGCTTTGGAAACATAGAGCTATCTGTTGAGATAAAGAATAGAAGGAGAAAAAGAACTTTGGGAAGGAGAAGGGAATGAGGAGAGTAAGTTTGGACTGATTTCAAGGTACTTGAGAAATACCCAGCTGGATACTAGATATATCTACAAAGCATTGTCCAGCAGAAACATAATGCAAGCCACCTAAGTAATTTATTAGCAACCACAGTTTAAAAAAACAGGTGAAATTAATTTTAATAAGAAATAATATTTAACCCAATCTATTTTTAAGTGATCAAATTCAACATGTAATCAACATAATCACAAAATGTTTTACATTCTTTTCTTCTTACTAAGTCTTTGAAATCTGGCATGCATTGTCCAGGAGAAAAGAGAGCCAAAGGCAAAAGAGAAAAACAACAAGAAGATGAAGCTGATACAAACAGCCCAGGAGCAACAAAGTAAATTCCTAGCTTCAGACACAGCTAACCAGAAAAATAAAAATAAAATTTTTAGATGTAATAAAATAAAAAGTATACAGCAATTCAGACCAGTAGTACATCAAGAGCTCAACAGCCACATGTGACCAGTGGCTCTCCTATTGGGCAGAGCAGATCTTGAAGACAGCTGGGCATGTGGATCTTCTACTCATCTCTAGGTCTAGGGAGACTTAGTTTTGGCAATCACTAGCACACAGCCAAAAGTTAAAGCCATGAGAGCACAAAACCCTAGAAAAGAGAGCAGGTCTTAACGATAAAATGAATTAGAGAATTCTGAGTAGTCAGTGGACTGAACCAAGATATGAACATCTGAAAATAACATGAGCTAATATTTATTTAACCTTTCTGAGTAACAGACATTGTGGAAAATGAAGGCCTAGATTTAATATATACTGTTAACAGAGCCCTTGCAGGAACTTCTAATTTCCTTGATTTGTCAATTACATCTGACCAAAATTCATTCTTATCTGACCAAACAAGACAACAAAATCCCTCACCCAACTAGCTATGACACCTAACTGCTTCTCTAGTTCAATGCAATTCAGTATTCCAATGTTTTCTCCCCTAAAGCCAATGTCTATTTAACAATCTGCCAGTCCTACATTTCCATATATGATTGTTTCAATAAACTATGCTGAAAATAAAAGCACAGGCTTACTTAAAGAAATACCTGTTATTTGCAGCCATCTTCAGCTATTGGAAATATCACCTGATTAACGATGATTAAATTGTTAAGTTGGAGATGGTTCAGGATGCAATGACTTCATAAATTTCTAAGGTGGCTATTAAACCTGATAAAGCACCATACCGAAGCTTACTGTCCACTATATGCACTCATGGCATCTATGCTTCCCATCCAAACAACTCAGGAGTGCAAAGACCATGTCTAATACGTTCACCTCTCTGCACCAAGTCCAAGACTTGACCATTCAAATGACTGTAAAATTACTGAATAATTGCTTATGCTTTCACCTCCTCCAACTATTTTGTATTCCAAAATTACCTCACTCTTTCCCAACCCAATCAAAACTTCCCCTCCCTCAATATAGATGATCTCAAATTGATATGAGAGAAAAAAAAAAACTTTTTGTTAAACAAATTAAAATACCTCTAAGAGAAGGTGAAAAATACTCCCATAAAAAGAACTTTCAAAATCCAAATGCACCGCCAAGTGGTAGAATTTTAAGAAGCATAAACCTGCTGAATCAAATGTAAAGAAAATATTCAGTACAGAAGGTGTTTTTGAGGTATCTACCAATACAGCCTAACCTTTCCTACAACTGTGCCCCGCAACATTAACACTTCCAGCCTTCCCAAACAGGCTGGTTTTTACAGGTTCCCTCTTTTATTCCCGTTTCTCAGACCCCAACAGCTTCCCCAACAGCATATTTTAAAATTATGCTTTAAAAATTAGGTTATTCGACAATAACTTTAAATTTGGGGACTCATACAACCTAGATTAATCTGTACAAAATTCGCCATAAGGTTCTTATCAAAACATTTTCAAGATATGCGTCCAAAATGTTGGTCAAAAGACTAGCTTCCAAGGAATGATCTACCTGAAAACATGTTCATTTTAACTTTAAAAATCTGCCTTATTTTTTAACCACATACTTGATTTGTGAGAAATTTCTATTTCTACAAGAGGTTTCATTATCTGTTTTGCAAAAGCATGGCCATCATGTTCAGGAAGCTGGGTTTTTGAGTGGTTGAGTGTGAGGGAGGATTAAAGCAGAATTCTTAGAATCCATCTCTCTACCACTGCGGCTTTCCTAGAATCTATCTACCTAACTTCTTCTTGGTGCAAGCATTAAGTTATTATTTCTGCATTATTTATGTAATTGTTAAAAGGATGATAAAACTTTCAAGTAAGCGTGACAGAAAAGATCCTAGAAAATTATCACTAGTTACTCCTGGGAAGGAAAGTTATGGCCAACCTAGACAGCATATTAAAAAGCAGAGACATTACTTTGTCAACAAAGGTCTGTCTAGTCAAGGCTATGGTTTTTCCAGTGGTCATGTATGGATGTGAGAGTTGGACTATAAAGAAAGGTGAGCGCTAAAGAATTGATGGTTTTGAACTGTCAAGAGAAGACTCTTGAGAGTCCCTTGGACTGCAAGGAGATCCTATCAGTCCATCCTAAAGGAGATCAGTCCTGGGTGTTCATTGGAAGGACTGATGTTGAAGCTGAAACTCCAATACTTTGGCCACTGCATGCGAAGAGCAGACTCATTTGAAAAGACCTTGATGCTGGGAAAGATTGAGGGCAGGAGGAGAAGGGGACCAGAGAGGATGAGATAGTTGGATGGCATCACCAACTCGATGGACATGGGTTTGGATGGACTCTGGGAGTTGGTGATGGACAGGGAGGTCTAGCGTGCTGCGGTTCATGGGATCACAAAGAGTCAGACACGACTGAGTGAACTGAACTGAACAACAGAAAGATGCCTAAGGAAGTCTACGCTTTGCAAAGAAAACTGAGAAGGGATAAAACCCCACAAATAACCTCACCAATGTTCTATTTTTACCACTTAACAGTGAAAAATTTTCACTGCTTAATAATGGCTGAAGTGAACTGAAGTGAAAGTCAATCAGTCATATCTGACTCTTTGCGACTCCATGGCCTATACAGTTCCTGGAATTCTCCAGGCCAGAATACTGGAGTGAGCAGCCTTTCCCTTCTCCAGGGTATCTTCCCAACCCAGGGATCGAACCCAGGTTCATTGCAGGCGGATTCTTTACCAACTGAGCCATCAGGGAAGCCTTAATAATGGTTAGACACCACCAAAACATTAGACACCACCAAAACAAATCATATTTCATTAGCTTTATTTCTCTGCTTTTTATTCCATTTTTAGTATTTCTATATTGTAGCAATCAATGTTAGCAATATCTAATAGCTAAATAAAGTCAACTTTCTACTATCTATCTATAAATAGATAAACCATTTCTAAGCCTAGAGTGACTAATCTAGAAGACAGTAAAAATAGGTGAAATTATTTCTCCAGTCACAAGTCAAAAATAGAAGAGGAATTTGGTCTCTGAATCTCTCTCCAGGAATTGGTTTCCAGAATTATTCTGCCAGTTTTATTTTTTAAGTCAAAGAAAATATTTATTCTGTAACTGTCTAATATATAACCTAAGTACTATGTTCAAAAACTTTTGTAGATTATGAACAAAGCGATTAGGGTAATCATGAAACAGCAAAAGGAAGCACACACGCACACACACAAAAATATCATGACTCATTAGACCAGGAAAATTGTTTAAAAGTAATTCCACACTGGGGTTAAGCTAATAGGATATGATACTCATAACTTTACCTGTGAAATAATACGCAAACTATTCACACTTGGCAATATCAAGATAAAACATTTAAGAGAAGTTCAATTTTAAAGGACATCAATTATTCTACCTGAAAAGATTAAAATGAGGTGTGCCAAAGGAAGAATTTGAAATTTCTTAAAATTTATTTTATTTGAATAGAAACTACAGATTTGAAATTAGAGAATTATCAGAAGTTCTATAAAATTTTTTCTAGCAAAACCACTTCAACTTGACAGTATTTTAAATTAAACTGCATCAAGCCTAAATATTTTTATCATAATCAAAAAATACATCTTTATTATACTGACTTGACAGGATAACTGCATCTGCATTTTTTAAGTTCAATCAAATTCAAGGCATGAAAATTTACCAGCTTGATTTGGTAAAGTGAAATCAGGCCACCCAGTGGTTAACATGATGTATTGCATACATGAATATCTTCAAATCTGGACTGCAACCTAGCATTATTATAGTAAGACAAATTGGACTTCATCTGACCATGAATAGCAATAATGAAATATATACTGAAGGGAGTTCTACCTAGCGATCAGCAAACAAAAACAATGCGAGAACATGTCTATTTTATTCCATTAGTGTGTGTATATTTTTAAATAAGGAAAGATGATTACAAAGTTCAAAATAGGAAATATATTAAAAGACTTATAGACCACAAAATCCAAACCTCTTATATTAAGAGACAAAAAACTGGGATATAGAGTTTACTTGCTTTCTCCAAATAATATTGCTAATTACAAAGTTGATTAAACATATCAGTTCTCACATTGCAGTATTCTTTCACCCACGATACCCATCTCACTAGAAGCAACACAGTAAAATTGCTTCCTACACACACATATACCCCATGGAAAAACATCTTCTAATTCAAGAGTTGGCTTTTGTCTTTCCAGTTTACTGTAGTTGCCAGTCATCTCAAGGGTAAATACCTGAATCTGTTACTACTTAAATACATCTTCTAGCTTCTAAATGACATTTTTAAGCTAATTTTTAAGAGTGGAACTGGCTTCAAAATCTAAAATTACTTAATACATAAGTATGGTTAAAAATCTAGTACACATTAATAACATATATACCAATTTTAGTACTACCTGTAAATTATGTCATTAAAACCCCCAATGGGACCTAAAACTATTTAAAGTCACAACACTAAATAAACTTTTTTCCTCTATGTAAATCTAGACCAGAGATACTACAGTTATCTTAAACAATGATCAAAAGAGCTAATATCCTTCAGCTGTTTCTCTCTGAGCTAACAGTTTTTACTTTTTTTCAGATCATACAGGAAAGGTTATTACAGGATTTATGCCTGTAATC
The DNA here is from genome assembly GCA_917880005.1 of Nanger dama. NCBI lineage: Eukaryota > Metazoa > Chordata > Mammalia > Artiodactyla > Bovidae > Nanger > Nanger dama. The sequence continues at coordinate 6,365,241 of CAKJTW010000066.1, forward strand.
TGATGCAAAACTTTTATACAGCAAAGTATAGTTTTCAATCAAAACAGTTCAATGGTTGTATAGTGGAGACTTCAAAGTGACGGACTCATGTCCTTTCTCATTCAACTATAAATTAGATTCACAGTTAAAGGCATGAGACTATGCTGAATAAAGAAGATTATTTATCCTTCAAAACATTTCACATTCTATTTTTTCTAGGGCAAATAAATCATATTTACATATACAAGAAATAGAATTTATAGAACAAAACACATTCAACGATGAAGACCCTAAGAAATACACCATTCAGAGATGATAGTTTCTCACATCTACCCGTATATTCACATAGGGAGTGTAGCTTCACTACATTTAATTACTCCAGACTTATGACTCTTTCAATCATTCTATCAATACATTTCAATTAATTTATACAGCTGACAGGAATAAAAGTCAATAGTACAATTAATATTTAGATCTCAAAGTTCACAATATTGTCAATAAAACAAAATAACTTACACCAGCAAATTAATCATGAAATCACTTTCTTCTTAGCCTATTATTATGAAGCATACACAAATTATGGACAAAAACTAAATGAAGAAGGCAGGGTTCTGACATTCAAGCATCCATATCTAACCATAACTAACTGCTGATGACAGCATTAGCCAAGAAACTGTTTCAAATAAGATTAACATCAGTACGGACAAGTAGATAATGCCTCACAGTGAATACAAACAAACTCCTGTTACTGAGTTGACAATATTCATTTGTTACCTTGCTTAAAGAAGGTATGTTTAAAAATTCAAAAGAAAAGGCCTAAATCAATACCTCAGTAATTACAGTTACAGGAGCTTTTAGTATCTATCTTTTCTGAAGACTGAGAAGTCAGTCAGGTCCTTGATGTCCTAGAGCAGTAATTCTCACCTGGGTGATTTTTCCCTTCAACAGACATTTGGTGGTAATGTCTGAAGACATTTTTTGATTGTCACACCTGGGGAAGTGAGGTGTTACTGACATCCATGGGACAGAGGCCAGGGATGCTGCTAGACATTCTACAAAGCACAGGACAGCACTCCCCACTGCCCCCACCACTGCCTTCCCAAAACAGAGAATTATCTGATCCCAAATATCAACAGTGCCTAAGGTGAAAATCCTCTTCAAGAGAAGTGTGTGTTTATTTATTCCACTTCAAAAGTTTGATCTATTCTATAGTTGGTACAAAATAATAATCTAACAGGGACTTAATTACATTCTATGCTGATTTCTGCAAAAATACCTCACAGATAGCAGATCCTTAATAAATGAATAGAGCAATAAATACTATGGTGTGACTGTTGACTATTTTTAACAGACATCTGCAATGAATTAAGTTACTACTAAATTTCAACTTGGGAAAAAGACCTCTAGTTGAGACTTTGAACTTGTAGATCCAGATAAATAAAACCATTTGGAAACGCTGTCAAACAACTTTTCCTATTTAATGAATAATACTGACAACTAAAAGACACCCTAGTGTTTTTTGTCATATGAGTGATTCCTACACACTCAGTTTAGGAGTAGCTACTAGAGTGACCTTTAAATAAAACCGAAATGCATAAATTCATCCTAGCAAGTTTTCCAAAACCATCACCACCAAAGAAATGCCCTACCTCTATGCAATCCTCAGGTACAGTCAGAGTCCAACGGACACACAAAATATTAAGTGAATCAAATACATTGTTTTAAGATAAAGTTACTGATGTTAACGGTGTGACATCTTCCCAGTAGAAGGAAACTGCGACCATGGGAATGGTAATCACAGTAGACATCAAAAAGTACTCTCTCCTCAGCTATTTCTCAGAGGACTTCCACACCTTTCAAGGTAGCAGAGGGGTCCCCAACCCAGATGTATCACAGAGCCCCTGTTTGTAACTGGCTCAGGAATTCAGAGAGAAAGAGGCCCTAGGAACAGCATTTTCAGGCCGTCCGGGCAGGACACCACCACCTTCCGGTGCGGAGCGTATTCCCTGAAAGCGCACCGACTTACCTGCCAACAAATCCCAAGAAGTGGCTGTGGGACAGTGGGGAACTGGACATATGCCGTGGGGAGAATCGACTCCAAGGAGCCGCCTGGGCATCTGTTACTCACTTTCTGAGTCCGAAATGCCCTGGTCCCCAACTCTCAACACGTCACGGCTGCGCTCTGGCCAGCGGGCCGAGGCGGCTGTAGCGCAGCGGGAAGGAAAACTTCTGCCCCGGCCTCGGAGGGCCCGGGTAGGCGCGGGGGAAACTCAGCGGGAAAGGAAAGGGAATCTGAGCCGAGACTGTGCCCACAGGCCTGGGCGAAAGGGATGTCACCCACCTGCGCGACCTCTTCGCCATCCTTCAAGTACCGCATAGGCGCGGGCTGGGCGGGGACGCGGGTCAGCCTCCTCCAGCCTCGGGCGAATGCTCCTTCTCCCCGACCCTCCCCCGCCGCTTCCCTCGCTCCCGCTCCGAGGCCGACCGAGTGCGGAACGCAGGTCCCCGGCAGGGCAGGACGGAGGGACGGAGGGGCGGACAGCGACCCGCCTCCGGCCCGCAGCGCTGCTTCTTAGCCCCGGCCCTGCCCGTTCAGGGATGCCCCCTTCATGTCAGCAGGCGCGATCCCGCCCTCCCTTGGCCCCTCCCGCCGCCTCTTAGCCTCCCCGCCTCGGTCCCAGAGCGGATCTGCCGCGGGCGACGACCCCCGCCCTCTCCCCCGCAGCGGGCAGCTCTGCAGGGCTCGTAGCCTCTTGCAGGGTTTTGTCCGCACCGCCGAATCTCGCGCCCAGCCTCCCTCAAGAGCCGCCGTTTGAATCTGCGCACGCGGCCCCGAACCTCATTGGCTGTGGCGGCTGCACGCGGGGGGACGAGGGCGGGGCGGGGAGAGCGCGCGCGACTGAGGGCGGGGCTGGGGAGCTGGAAGCCGGGACTGGAACTCGCGGGAGTCCGGGAAGGAGCTGGGAGCCAGGGGGTGTGGCCGTAGGCCCGGCTCAAAGGTCTTGCTGTGACAGGACCCGGAGCGCGCCGAGCGCCGCACCCGAGGGGGCGGGGCGCTAAGGACCGCGCGGGGACTGCTGGGAAAGTGAGTTCCAGGCTCTCCGAGAGGCGTGTCCGGAAGCGGCGGCTAGAGTCCAAGCTTCTCCCGGAGCATGGACGGTGTCTCTAGGGGTTGAGCAGTCCGGTTCACTGCAACCTTCTCTCTGCCAAAGCTCCTCAGTTCTCAGGGGCATCCCTCCTCACTAGTTAGGAGGCTCAGTCTTTGGATTTGAGACAAACCTAACCATAAAATTTGCGCAGTCATTACTGTTTAAGCAAAAATGCGAGGTTTTTTTTGGCCAGACATCATAACTACTGATCTAGCGAAGACTGTAACGGGAAGGAGCAGGAGTGTGACAGGAGAAAAAGTTTTTAGTTGGACACATAGAACGGGAAAGGGAAATAATCCGCGTCTGCGGCTGGCCTTCAAAGTACTTTAATCTCTTATCCGACTCTTCGGGAAATAACTGCTGTGCTCGATGAAGGAGCCCTGGTCCAGATGGAGAATGCAGGAAGACAGGAGCGGACTGGGAATTTCGCCCAGATAAATGAGGAGTCAACAGCAGAAGGTGACCTTCTCTCGCAAGAGAGACGAGAGGAAGTGGGGAACCGCACTGCAGGACCTTCTAGCAGTTACAACTACTCTAGAGGTTTCAAGTCTAATACCTACGAAATGCTCAGTTCAAGCAGCATGAAAGTAGATTACAGTAACGATTAGAAATGGTAAAGGATGCAAATTTGCAAGGTAACATGCTCTACTGCATAGAGCACGAAACCACATGTTAATATTGTAACAGACTTATATTTTGCTATTTTGAAAATTTACGCATCAGTTTTTGCAAATCAGAGATGCAGGTGCAAATGTAGTACTAAGAAGAGCTTGCATGCACTACTTTCAAAACTTAAAACACCTGCCTTCTTATAGTTCCTTTTTCTCAAGGTATGGATTCTGGTAAGGTAAAAAGTCTTTCTTTCAAATCATTCCTTACTATGTCGCTAGTTCACTTAAAAAGAAAACCTAATTTAGAAAGTAATGTCTTTTGAAAACAATGTTTTCTTTACTCCTGGGCCATGCATTACTCCGCTTATTTACATCCTAACAAGAAGCAGAGTTTCTGCTATATTTTAGGCTGTAGTTGGTTTATACAGAATACTATTTTAGAGCTTGAAGAGAGTTATTTTAGATTTTGACAGCAAAGCGAATTCTTTTCATTTTAGAGATAGAGAAAAATATAATTCCTCAGAAAGATAACATTGCACATTCATTTAAATTAGTTAACAAAAAAACAAAATGTGGGCTTCAAGTGGTTCACAGTTGTTTGAGTACACATACTCAAAGATACCATAACCTGTGACTTGTTTTTTTTTTTTTATCAAAACATATCTTTAATAAATAAATTTTACTTCTCAAAACTCAATAATGAGAAAAGCAATAAAAAATGGGAAGTTAGGGCAGACACTTCACCAAAAAAGATATACAAATGGCAAATAAGTAGCATGGAGAGGTGCTCCACATCATTAATCATTAGAGAAATGCAAAGTAAAAGCTCAGGAGGTACCACTGAAAAGCTTTTAGAATGGGAGGGGGAATACTGTACTAGTGTTGGTGGAAATGAAGAGGCTGAGCAAATATAACTTTCATACACTGCTGATAGGAACGCAAATGAAACAGCCACTTTGGAAAGCAGATGTTTATGGTGGCTTTATTTGTAATCACCAAAAGCTGAAAACACAAGGAACATTGTCACACATGTACTCCTCAGCATCCCAGGAGTTCGTTTTGAACAGTCTGTAAATGCTTCCCAAGTCTTTCCACAGAAGTACAGGGGAAAATACCAAAGGGGGCAAAGGCTGGGGACAAGTGCTGGAAATTTCCTTGAAAACTGTCTTAGTTTTAAAAACTCATTTGTAACTATAAAAATGAGTTTTAATTATGTACCGATTTACTTTCTCACTCCAAATCTTTAAATAAATCACCTCATTATTACAAATAGTAAATAAATGAGCAGAAGGTATACCATGCTTATCTTTCACATGACTGTACCAGCTTCTTATCCTAGAAAGGCCAAGTACCCCAAAGATTTGCCAGTGTTAGTGTGAAAAGCTTATGCTGGTTTAATATAGCACCTAGTACACTGTAGTTTCAGTAGAGCTTTATAAACCATTTCCATGATTAGATTTTTGTCTAACTATTGTTAGATTGTCCAGCCCTTAGAATAGTGATGCACTCAGATGCGCAATATAACTGCAAAATGAATGGAAAAATATAAATAAGTACGTAAGTAAATATGCTTACCAGGATGCAAAATGTACAAATTAAACCAGATTTGAAATACCATTTTATGCTACTAAGGTAGCAAAATTTTTCTAAATCCTGCCAACAGAGTTTGAATAATTCTTTGATGTATTAAAACTGGTGTAATCCTTTTGAAAGCAATACAGAGCAAAAGCCATATATGTGTGCACAGCCATTGACAAAAATTTAGCTTTAGAAATATAATTCAGTACCACCAAAAAGATGGGCTTCAATGCTAATTGTAGTATATTCCATTAGAACCCCAGTTTGGAAGCATTCACATTTTTAGACTAAACGGTTGTCAGCAGGAAAAAAAAAAATTGTATAGCCAGTAAAAAAATAGTGTAATATTAAGGCAGTGCCATTAAACGGCTATTACACTACTAGGCCCTCCTTGGTGCTTCACATGCATTAGTCTTAGGTAACATCCACAATTGCTATAATCATAACAACTCTGAGGAGAAGGGGACGACAGAGGATGAGATGGCTGGATGGCATCACTGACTCGATGGACACGAGTCTGAGTGAACTCCGGGAGCTGGTGATGGACAGGGAGGCCTGGCGTACTGCGACTCATGGGGTCACAAAGAGACTGAGCAACTGAACTGAACTGATGAGAGAGTTACTGTTATTTTCATCCACTTTATAAATAAGGAAAATCGGGTACCAAAAGGTTAATTTGTCCAGGGGCATACCTTGACAGAACCAAGATTTAAATTAGAACCCAAACTCTAAATCACTCTACTACCTTAATATCTATGGGCATTCAACTATCACTATAGTGTAGGTGTAGAGACAGTGTGATATAGTGCAAAGAAATAGCAGCAGAACTGTATAATTAGTATGACATCATTTACATAAACAGAAACCAGGGGAGTGTATATGTGAAGATGTGTCTAATAGTCTGGAAGGCAATCTGTGCAGCCCTATGGAAATCAAACTGTTGAAGAGTGTTTTATTTTGCAGAGAGGAATGAAACAGGAACAGAACAGGCTTTAACTTTTTACCACATGTTCTTCTGTATGATTTGACTTTGTTTTTAATCATAAATTCCATGTTTCTTTTTAATTAAAAAAAACTAGTTGATGATAACCTCTAAAAATTGCTGAAAATCCTAGAAAGAAATAGAGCACATATGGTATATAAAACTTGTTCCAGTATTGATAATGCTAAATAAGCAAGCTTTGGCAGAATAATGAAACCGTATATTATGTATTCAATATGAAAACCAAATCAGGTTTAGAACTCTATTTTGAGGGAACTTCCCTGGTAGTGCAGTGGCTAAGTCTATGTATTCCCAATGCAGGGGCCTAGGTTTGATCCCTGCTCAGGGAATTAGATCCCACATGCCCCAAATAAGAATCCATGTACAGCAACTTAAGACCTGGTGCAACCAAATAAATATTTTTAAAAATAAATCTGTCTTTAATATGTAAATGTATTCTGTACAACGTCTATCTCCCCACTTTACATTTACATTACAAATCTCTACTGTACATTTAGGGCGCTATTCTAACTTTAATGGAAATTACAAATAGAAACCATACTAACATAAGCAGCTAGAGAATTCTTAGTTTGGCTTTGAAAGGCAAAATATAAGGGTGGTTGAACAGCAAGAAAGAAATACTATAAGAAAAAAAATATTTTATTAAAGTATCCCAGTCTCAACTCTGTATTCCTTGCTTCTGTCCTTTTCTGGTAGATAGAATAATGCACCCCCTACCCCCTGAAGAATTGATGCTTTTGGACTGTTGTGTTGGAGAAGACTCTTCAGAGTCCCTTGGACTGCAAGGAAATCCAACCAGTTCATTCTAAAGATCAGTCCTGGGTGTTCATTGGAAGGACTGATGTTGATTTCTGAGAAAGGGAAGTGAATTTAGAAAATTTTGGGAAATCTGTAGTGATTGAAGGTCATTACTGCCATTCAGACTGCCAGGCCTAGAAACAGAAAAATGAGAGTGAACAAGGAAAAATTATGTTGAGTTCCAGTGAAAGTTCAGACAGACAGTTAAGTGAAAAACCTGATAATTATTTAAGCCTGGAACCAAATCCTTTATACTTATAAACACAAGTATTCAAAGTATCGGGGGATTTTGTACTCTTTTAAAATACACCAACTATATCCAGAAGCACAACTACTATGTAAACCAGGGCAAGACTGTATTTTACTTTATTCAGACTTGAGTTGTTTGCCTATTTTAGAAAATCAACCAGTGAAGGTATTAAGACACTCAAGATTTTAAGACACTAATACAGCCCACTGATATCTATATGCAGCTATTGTCTACATATCTATCAGTTGGATTAGTTGTGCTTCAGAGAGGTTTTATTATAAATCTCTTCTGTTTCTCATAGGTAGAGCATTCAATTGGCTTTTTAAATTATCTGAATTTTATTTCAGTAGGATATAAGGACTAGAATATATTATAAAATTATATATTACTGGCTCCAGGAGGGTTGAAAATATTGACCTAAATATTACCTGAAATCCATCCATATTCCTCTTGTATCTGCAGTATTTTGTTCTTTCCTTTCAGTCAAACATTTTGTGGTGGGGAGGGAAGCTCATATTTCTTAAAAGGTGTCTCGACTACCCAATTAGTCTTAAGTCTTTTCACAATCTAATCTTTACCACCATCACACCAGTGAAACTGTGGCTGTAAAAGTCACCAACCCCTATTAAAAACAATGGACACTTGAAGAAAGAAATCTGTTTTGCCTGAACTTTCTATAGGATTTGGCATCGTTACTCCCTTGTGCTTGAGACTTCGGAAGGGATGGGCTCATACCCGTGTCATTTGTGTCATCAGCATATGCCATCAGCGAGTGAGACCACGATGCCATGGTCACCAAAACAAGGCAGTAACAACTGTTAACAGCTTGTAGCAGAAATGGAGGTCTTCAGAGGCTCCGCGACTCGCCTTTGGTCAGAATGTGTTAGTCACAGAGCACAGACTGTCAGTTCAGATTTCAATGTTGTGTGTGGTCATAAAGCTCTTGCCTAAAAACTGAAACACATAACCATTGTTTTTAGCTCATATATTATACACCACAAATAAAGCAAAGTTTAGCATAATGTTATGCCCTGAAAGTGAATTCATTCAGTCCTGTCCGACTCTTTTGTGACCCCATGGACTGTAGCCTACCAGGCTCTGCTGTCCATGGCATTTTCCAAGCAAGAGTACTGGGGTGGGTTGCCATTTCCTTCTCCAGATCTTCCCACCCCAGAGATCAAACTCGGGTCTCCCGAATTGCAGGCAGACTCTTTACTCTTTGAGCCACCAGGGAAGCCTTAAGTATGATTTGGGCAACTGAGCTCAAGTTACATTGATGAGTAAATAACAGTAATAGCAAACATTTTACAGTTTACTATATGTCAGTGAAAATCACTCAGTCGTGCCCAACTCTGCAACCCCATGGACTATACAGTCCTTGGAATTCTCTAGGCCAGAATACTGAAGTGGGTAGCCGTTTCTTTCTCCAGGGGATCTTCCCAATCCAGAGATCAAACCCAGGTCTCCCACACTGTAGGCAGACTCTTTACCAGCTGAGCCACCAGGGAAGCCCTTACTATGTCAAGCACTGTTCTAATCATCTGATATGTGTTCACTGGTTTTAGCCTCACAAAAATGCCAGGAGCAGATGTTATTATTATCCTCCCAGAGATGAAACTGAAGCACAAGGGTCATATAGTAAAGAGTTGCCAGGGCTCAGATCTATAAGGCTATTCACTGACTATTAAGTTAAACAGTCTAACAAAATGGACATTAAGCATATACCTTAAAATTTAAAATATCAGTTGTGTTGATTGTTAAGCTATACAACACAAAAACAAGTTCTCTTTATTAGAATATCTTTAACATGTGATTCGTTAAATCATGTGATTAATCATGTGATTCAGTAAGAATCACATGACCCAATTACATAATATGTCTAAGGAAATTTTGCTTGCTCTTTTCTAATTGGATCCATTTCATCTGCACTGAAATCTGAATTAAGGGGAGAAATCACTGTCCCTATATGATATTCCACTGAAGGAAGTTTTTTAAAAAAAAACTTTATTATACTAAGAATTCCTTTATAAAACTGAACTATATTTCCATGCATTTTATTAATTAGGCATGATTCCAGGAAACTAAAGAATAAAAAATTATTTTAAAAAGTTAATATGGAGAAGTTGAGGGAGAAATCAGTATGTATTAACTTATAGTTTTATTACTGATATAAAATTTTCAAATACTGTACAGTGAGGTGTGTTGTAGAACTCTATATAGATATGATACACTATTACCAATTATTACTCCAGTATAATATATATAGCAATCACAAAATCAGAAAATAATGGATAACAGCCAGTGCCTTAGGAATGGTAGAACATCTATACTATTTTATTCAGCAGTTAAAGCACTTGCTACTTAATTTTTTCTAAATATTTACACTATTACACTTATTTTTACATATTCTAAATACCACTTCCCTCCAAAAAGCAGATCCTCCAGCTCTTGGCACTAATTCTCAAAGTCAAATGAACCTAAAAATACTGACAACCTTTTCAGGCTTTTATTGCTCTACCACAGGCACAAAAGCTCAGGAAGGGACTTGTGCATTCTAAAGAAAAGTATGCAATACCTTAAAATTTCAAATACTAAGTAATTGATACTCACAAGCACATAACATCAACTAAAACTTTTTACTAGTTTTCCTTTTCTTTTACAAGAGAATAATCATCGTATTAATATTATACTACAAAAGCATGTAGATTCCATAATTTAAAAAAATTAAATGTCAGATATACAAGTAATGGCATTTTCTCCAATAATTCACAATTTTTACAATTTCTGCTATTTTGGAACAAATGTTTAAGTATCATTAAATATGAATTGAAACACTTAGCATCTCAAAGAATTATTAAGAATGGCAGAACTTACAATTAACTATAAATCTTACATTGGTAATATAGCTCCCCTTTTGTTAAGTAAACATTCTACTGTGGTGTTTTCAAGTGAATACTTCTGGTTTGAAAAATTATAATGTGAAAAGCCTGAGGTTATGCAATTTTGTTAAATTATATGATAACCTTGACATGTAGGATATATCTATACCCCAGCCTAGAGTATGTATCTGTTACTCTTATAAAAGGTGATTTTAAAGTCATATTAAATGATGAATGGAGTTTAATTCAGTTCTGCAAAAGCTTTTATGAAAATCTTAATATGGAAACTTTGTTCTGAGAACCATGAATCTTAAAATTCTGCTCTGCGGTATTTTATGTATGGACCAATTAAAATTCTTGTTGAAAAATAAAAACAAAATGGTACTGATATTCTGAAATAAACGTTTTATATTGTCACTGTATTGACCAAAGCTTAAAGACAGAAATTACAAGTTTATGTCATACCTAAAGGTTAGTTATTAGTGAGGTCTAAATTTTTAGAGAAATGTTCACTAGCAGCCAGTTAGTAGTTAACTACATAAAATACTGTTATAAATTCTGCATTTAGTAGCTAACAAGTGATGTCAGTACAATTCTCAAAAACCTGTCATTAGTAGTGAGTTGCTAGCAAGTGATCTTCCCTGAGGTAAGAAATCATATGCAAATTTTGCTAATTTCCAATAAAGTTAGATTCTTAAAAATAATGGCAATGAGGACCTTTGTGGCTAGGAACCATAGATGCATTTCAGATTGACATCTTAACTGCAAGCAGTAGACTTGATTGCAAAAAAAACAAACTAAAACTCATCAGAAGATTTAAAGCAAATTTCACAGTCAATAGCACTTGCTAAATGTCTCAGGTCTTTAGCTTAACTTTTCCAATAAAATACCTGTAATACAGTGAGAGGGGAAACGGGCCTTAGACTTGCTCTTTAGTTCCTGAGTAACCCTTCCCTGGGTGTTCATTATATTCTAGCTCATAATATTTGACAGTGTCTTGTTTTCTTCAATTTCAATAAGTTTCTCACACCAGTATTCTAGAGACACATCATCTTCAGCTCTACCTGGACTGCGGGTCATCAACTGAATCTTGGTATGACTACTCTTCAACTTTCAGTTAAACACTGCAAATGTAATTTAACTATAGGATTGAATTAGAGTTATTGTTTCATGGAGAGCTAAGAAAATATTTTAACTAATTTATGATCCCCAGTTTAGACTCAAAGTTGTGGCAATCACAAAAGGTAGTTCTAAAAATCATTTCTGTAATTTATGTATTTGATGATGGTAACCATATGGAAGGACAAATAATGAGTTTAGAAATTAAAAGAAATTCTAAGACTTTTTGTGAAGATGATTCCTGGCCCACTTCTCAAATCCATTAATTCTTGCAACCGTATTTCAGTTGATTTAAAATAATGTCAAGAAACCTGACCATTCTCAGCATCAAGCCTTTTATTCTTTATCAAGGGAGAATCCAAACTATTATTAAAATATTCACACCTAAACCAGCTTCAACAGCACTGCCATAGCAAGGGACATTAACACTGTTGTCAGAGATTGAGCCTGCCTTCTACTGTCCACAGGTGCATTCTAACTTGATAAAGGAGATTTAATAGGGAGATAAAATGTGTAGCTGATGTTTTTACTTTATGCTATGAAATGTATTTGTCAGTTATCAAATATACTGAGCCACAGGTGAAGAAAATACTTGTTAAAGAAAAAGTGATTATATCATTTACCTGGAAGCAATGCATTTGTTTGTGAAACAGTTTTCCTGTATTTAAACTGAAAAAAAAAGGGGGGTGTTCAGTGGCTGAAAAAGCCAAAAATAATTATAGTGGTTAGTGATATCTGTAATTTTTAAATTTAATATAGAGAAGTCACCTGCATTAACTAAATGGGAAATACTATTTGGGAGCCACAGTTCTTTATGTAAAACTAATATACAATATAAAAGTTCTAAAATTTCCTTCTATTTATAGACATAGAGAAAGGTATCTGAAAGTAAATTTAGAAGAATGGAGATAAAATTTGATTTTAAACAGGTGATAATGTGATAAAACCTAAATGTGTATCTTGCTCAGATATCAACTGCAAAATGTCTATAGTTTCCATTCTTTCCCTATTCAAAACGGAGTAGTTCGTTTAATAAGTGGATTCAGGCAAGAGACACTTTCATAGAAAGAAACCAAAACCTCCCTTATTTGGAAACACAAGTACTGTCTATATTCCTTATGAGTCAATTGGCTGAGATTTTTAAACATCCGATAATACACTTTCTGATGTACATTTTCTTAAAATGCAAACGGTCCTGCATCTATCACACGAGCAAACAGAGAGAGCCAGGCTTTGAATGCTCTAGATAAGAGATTGTATTAACATACATTTTGTCTTTCATCCATTCAAATTCAACTTAATTTCAGTGAACAGAGGAAAAAGATGTATTAACGTGTACATTTCAGAATACAGATTTGCAGAATAGGATAAAATAGTGCGATGCCAATCTCAGGATAAACATTCCTTAAGGAGTAAACATGAAAGCTGCTTCTTGAGGAAACAGGCACTAAAGGTTTGATGAATACACTATTTAAGCAAATGCCCAGTTGATCAGGGTATGATGCAGTCAAGTTTGCATCCAAATCCAAGTGAAGCTAACAAATGAAGAAAATCTAATGGATTCTAGAGAGAAAAAAAAAAAGGAAACATTTTTGGTTCAGAGGGGCTCAAAGACATTTAGCATATACAAGCTTAAATATCATTGATCAAAATTGTAGAACAATGTAACCCATTCATAAAGATAAATTCTTATTTATAAATTCTCTGTGAATCTGACAAACTCTGAAAATTAGAGATTAACTACTGCTACCATTATTTTTTAAATTATTTTTCTACCACACTTTGCAATCAACTTTTCTGCAAGATTAAAGAAAAAAATTTGGTGGTACTTGACCAGGCCAGGATTCAAATAATGGTAACATATTATAAACACCAGAGCACACAATTGGCTGTGTTGGCTCAGACAGCAACATTACTGAATCACATTGACTTTATCATTCTAGAATAGATACTTACCCCCAAGCTTGCTCAAATCCGCAAAATGTTATATATCATTACACTACATTCTCAAGATATTTTCATGAAGAATATGTATCTCTATGAATGTGTTTACGTTCACAGAAATGTCAGGATCCCAGTGTCTAACATATCCTTTATGAATTTCAAGATACAATTTAGTTCAGATAACCTTTAAATTTACATAAATCTTTTGACACGCTAATAAGTATGTGGAATGGTTATCCTGATGACATCAACATTAGCAAAATCTTATCTTCCCCCAGTTCTAGCCTTTTCAGAAATCAAACAGATATAGCAAGAGAATCTTCATGTCTGCAACATTAAGACTTTCATGGAATTAAAATTACAAAGAACTTCCAATGAACCACATATATGGAAGTAACTCATTTTAGCAGATCTAATAACTATTTTACAGGAATTCAGAGCCAGCCTGGGCAGCAGTATATTAAAAGCTATTGCCAATCACACACTTGCTATCATGCACTGAATAACAAGATATAATCTTTGAATTATATACGTACAAGATTTTTAATGACTAATCAAGTTATGTGGCCCAGCCAACAAATATTACATATTCACAATAAACATTCTGCCTTTATTAGCCTCTAATTAAATCAAGAGTGATCCATTGGCTCAGTTGTGTTTGTCATCTCAGCATCTTGACTATCCATCTCTTCGGGCTCCTCCATGGAACTTCCCTTTTGTGCTTCTGACCTTTCAGCAAATGCTGCTTCCAGTGCCTCTGCCACATAGCCATCAGCTGTTTCTATATTCAAATTTTCAGTGTCACCAGTTGGAGGAAAAGATTCAGGTAAGCCAGTCTGAAGACTCCCAGACTTCACAGAAGAACTCACAGCTTCCACTTTCCTTTGAGGAGGATCAGATGGTGACTGCTCTGTACTCTGATCCCGAAAGTGCTTGTCCATCGAAGCCTGAATAGAAGACACCATTTCCTGCAATTTTTCCGCTGTGCCTCAACCATATCAGGATCAAGCTGCCTGCTGTCTCTCATTGTAACTACTCCAGGAGCTATTCGAATAAGCTCACTGTTACTAGGAGCAGCTGTGAATACAGAAGGCTCTGTTTTAATGGAACTACTACTAAAGTCTGTCCCTATCGTATGCTTCCTTACAACTGGAGTCTCCCTGGCTCTTGGGTCAATGTGTGGGGTACTGGACGCAGTTCCTAGAGAATGCCCTTTTCCCTGAAAGGCCGTTACATTGTGAAGTTGCTCGGATTTCTTTTTCACTACTCCACCACTACCTAGTTTTAATAACCCATGTGAGGGGCTTGATTCCCTACTTCTTGTAGTAGCCTCTGCTCGAACCTGACTTACAGCCTCTTTAACTAAATCTTCAACATCAGGACCGATGGGGAAATGTCCTGCAGCATCCACACACAACTCCAGTCTATCTTCAGAAGCATTATAGACAAAGGTTTTGCCAGGCAGATGTGGGAAAGTACAATGCTTGCCATCAGCCATACCTTAAGAAAGGAAAAAGAATTTAACACATTAAAATCTTACTTTAAAGGTGGAGTAAAGACAATTATAATTGCAAGAGTAAACCTCCAATAATAATTTATAGGTAACAGCTTTCAAAACAAAATTAATTAGCAAATAATTTATTATACTTATTAACAGAATTTAATACATTACGAAAAAAAAAAAAAGAAATACTATCATAAACCTTAAAGTAGTTCCCCAGAGGGTCTGAAATATATATATCATTAATCTATTACAAAGTCAGGAAAGTTAGTCTTGAAACAAACAGCTGAGTTTAATAAAAAAAAACACTAGCACTAGTGTTAGTAAAGCATTTGTTTAGAGTAAAGCAATAAGAAAATGGACTTTCATTTAATAAAATTCAAATTATAAACTTTAAAAATTCCTATAAGGGCAAAGTGTTGTATATGCATGTTGCATAATACTGAATTAAAAATCATAGTAATTCTATTAAATTACAGAATACCAGAAAAAAGTTTCCTCTGTGTGTATATATGTATTTTTCACAAATATAAAAAGTATCAACTTTCAAAGTAAGATATTCCATAATTAAAGTAGTCTCTGTGGGGACACATTTAGGAAAGTTAACATTAAGGCTTAAGTATAACTGTAAGAATAGACATCTGGTCACAATAAATTAATAATATCTTCTTCAACTCCTTTGAAATAGCTGTATTTCATGTTACAACTCTTATTCTTCTCTGGCAGATGAGAACCACCAAAATAAGAGTGAGTTGTTGATGCACCTCAAATGGCCCAGTGTGATAAGCTTTCTCATAGTCAACTGATACAGCAGTATAGGTAAGAAATTTAAAGCAGGCTTCCCTTCATTTTCCAGCTGAAGAGTTTGGTCTCACTATGTAGTATTTCAAATGTTTACACTTTTTCCAGCCTGGGCATAAAAAAACTGCATGTATGTTTTAAGCTATCCAGTATCTTTTTACATGTTAAGTTTGTACACTGTAAGTATACTCCAAATATGCAAAAATCAGGGTTTTCAAATTTTATGAAACCATAGATTTTTCTGTTTAAAAAATGAAATAGCGAATTTACAATATATGGGTATGTTTATACCAAAATATAAAGCCAAAAGCAAACTAGTTTAAAATGAAGGAGACTGTTAGCAAGTACTACAGAAATTCAGAGGGGAAGGATGAGTGATATCTGGAATGCTCTGTGGGCATTAGGTAGCCTCAGAAGTATTAAGAATAGTTTCTTCCTTTCTGAAAAAGCTACAGAATGAGAGTAAGCTCAAATAAACATTCATTTTGGTGGTAAGTTAAAGATCCAACGAGAATTTCCTCTTAGCAACAACATTACCTCTTAACATTTTTGGCAAAGAGAACTGACAAAAAACATGGACAAACTTTAAAATCAGAGATGTCCAAATCGTACCTTTCAGGGTACAACCTATAAGCCATGGCCTAGGAAACAAAGGTAGCAAAGAAGAAAGACTTCTGAATGGTAAGACCAGGGATTCCCCTAGGCAAAGGTTTTACACAATTATTTCAACAGAGAATAGCTACTGAGTCTCACTATGTGCCAGGAACTAAAGTACACCCTGAAGATTAAAAAATAAAACATAATTATTAGATGGATATAAATAGATAACTATAACACAATCAGGTAAGTATAACCATGGCAGTACTTCAGTTCAGTTCAGTAGCTCAGTCCAACTCTGCGAACCCATGAATCGCAACACGCCAGGCCTCCATGTCCATCACCAACTCCCGGAGTTCACTCAGACTCACGTCCATCGAGTCCGTGATGCCATCCAGCCATCTCATCCTCTGTCGTCCCCTTCTCCTCTTGCCTCCAATCCCTCCCAGCATCAGAGTCTTTTCCAGTGAGTCAACTCTTTGCATGAAGTGGCCAAAGTACTGGAGTTTCAGCTTCAGAATCAGTCCTTCCAATGAATACCCAGAACTGATCTCCTTTAGGATGGACTGGTTGGATCTCCTTGCAGTTCAAGGGACTCTCAAAACTCTTCTCCAACACCACAGTTCAAAAGCATCAATTCTTCAGT
Organism: Nanger dama; assembly: GCA_917880005.1. Classification (NCBI taxonomy): domain Eukaryota; kingdom Metazoa; phylum Chordata; class Mammalia; order Artiodactyla; family Bovidae; genus Nanger; species Nanger dama. Next base: position 6,382,096 of record CAKJTW010000066.1, read on the forward strand.
GCTCAGCTTTCTTCACAGTCCAACTCTCACATCCATACACGACCACTGGAAAAACCATAGCCTTGACTAGATGGACCTTTGTTGGTAAAGTAATATCTCTGCTTTTCAAGATGCTATCTAGGTTGGTGATAACTTTCCTTCCAAGGACTAAGTGTCTTTTAATTTCATGGTTACAGTCACCATCTGCAGTGATTTTGGAGCCCAAAAGTCTGACACTACTTCCAGTTTCCCCATCTATCTGCCATGAAGTGATGGGACCAGATGCCATGATTTTTGTTTTCTGAATGGTGAGCTTTAAGCCAACTTTTTCACTCTCCTCTTTCACCTTCATCAAGAGGCTCTTTAGTTCCTCTTCACTTTCTGCCATAAGGGTGGTATCATCTGCATATCTGAGGTTATTGATATTTCTCCCGGCAATCTTGATTCCAGCTTGTGCTTCTTCCAGCCCAGCGTTTCTCATTATGTACTCAGCATAGAAGTTAAATAAGCAGGGTGACAACATACAGCCTTGACGTACTCCTTTTCCTATTTGGAACCAGTCTGTTGTTCTAACTGTTGCTTCCTGACCTGCATACAGATTCCTCAAGAAGCAGGTTAGGTGGTCTGGTATTCTCATCTCTTTCAGAATTTTCCAGAGTTTATTGTGATCCACACAGTCAAAGGCTTTGGCATAGTCAATCAAGCAGAAATAGATGTTTTTCTGGAACTCGCTTGCTTTTTCCATGTTCCAGCCGATGTTGGCAATTTGATCTCTGGTTCCTCTGCCTTTTCTAAAACCAGCTTGAACATCTGGAAGTTCACGGTTCACGTACTGCTGAAGCCTGGATTGGAGAATTTTGAGCATTACTTTACTAGCACGTGAGATGAGTGCAATTTTGCGGTAGTTTTGCATTCTTTGGCATTGCCTTTCTTTGGGATTGGAATGAAAACTGACCTTTTCCAGTCCTGTGGCCACTGCTGAGTTTTCCAAATTTGCTGGCATATTGAGTGCAGCACTTTCATAGCATCATTTTTCAGGATTTGAAACAGCTCAACTGGAATTCCATCATCTCCACTAGCTTTGTTCATAGTGATGCTTTCTAAAGCCCAGTTGACTTTGCATTCCAGGATGTCTGGCTCTAAGTGAGTGATCACACCATCATGATTATCTTGGCCATGAAGATCTTTTTGTACAGTTCTTCTGTGTATTCTTGCCACCTCTTCTTAATATCTTCTGCTTCTGTTAGGTCCATACCATTTCTGTCCTTTATCGAGCCCATCTTTGCAAGAAATGTTCCCTTGGTATCTCTAATTTTCTTGAAGAGATCTCTAGTTTTTCCCATTCTATTGTCTTCCTCTGACAGTACTTAATTCACTAATTACTTGAGGATTATATAACTCATGCAAAGCACATACCACAGTGCATAATATGTATCAGGCAGTCAATAGTTTTAATTTCTCTTAGATCAAAAGGTTTTGTAATTGCTTCCAGGTTTCTACTGTAAAGCTTTCCCTTGGCTATTCCTAGAGAGACTCATAGCCCCAACACATTTATCACAGTATTACTTAACAATGAAACAATGGAAACAATCTAAGCTTTCAACAAGAAGAGAGGGGTTAAGAGAACTGCAGTCTATCTACGTAACAAAAGTAATATGCAGTTACTAATACTGATATAAATAAGTAACCTATGATGCCTCAGATAGACAGTAAAATATGCATGATGGTAAAACAGCAGTAAAGTACTGTAATTACAATCATGCCAAAAAATGTATGTATAAGAGGAATATTTAGCAACTTTAGGTCATGTTCCCCATTTCTATACTTGTAGACTTCTTACACTGTTAAAAAACTTTACAATATATATCCAAAAATCAATGCAAATACTGTGTTGTGATTAAACATCATCATTTAAGCTTTACATAACTTACATAGTCCTCTGAATTTTAAGAATCAAGGTATATTAAAATTTCTAAATCTTACATTAACAATTCCATTGGACGTATATACCAACAGACATATATAATTATATTTATAGCTACATTCTTTCTTACATCAAAAAACTGGAGACTACCTAAAGTGAATCAGAACAATGGATGAAGTATATTAAAATGATAATAGAATACTTTGCAGCAGTGAAAATGAACAAACTAGTTGAGCCCATGAATTTGAATGAATCTGAAAAAGAGCTGCAGAAGAGAAAGTCACAGAATGTACACAACATAATTCCATTTTTATAAAGTCCAAACAAAGCACTAAACATTGTAAGGCTAGATACCTTTAAAAGTATTAAAACTAAATTTTCCATTTATCTCTGTATAAACATGTGCAAGGAAACACTACAGTTTAAGCAAATTAATTTAAAAACACCTTTCCAAACATAAACACTAGGAATATTAAAAGCTGATTTGTTATATTAGGCAATATGTCTGTTCAAACATAGATACAACCATCTACCTGTTAAGAGTAGATTTGAAAGTAAGAAAATTATGTTCTTTTTCAGTTTTTGGAGGGTAGTGGGTGTATGTTTTGGGGGTGAGGAGGGCATGTTACACTTTTGAGTCTTTGCTCACGGGATGAGGATAATGATCTGTCAAATGAATCTGTCCTAAAAATATAGATAACATTTTACCACAAATATCAGATGAAATTATATTTGAAAGGTAAAATAATTTTCTGATGGTGGCCCATTTCAAATGGCTATGTGATGGTCAAAAATACAGCTAGGATTAGCTAAGTAATTATTAGGTACCAGGCCATTTGGCTAACTGCTTTTTGTGCACAACCTCAGCTTATCCTAGTAACAATCCCAAGATTATCACACCTGCTATACAAACAAAGACACTGAGGCTTAGAAATCATATTGGACTAAGTAGTAGAGCCAAAATTTGACATTAGATGTTCTTACTCCAGAGCTCTAAACTACCTCCTAATAAGAATAAACACCACAGGTAACATTTAAAAACATATATATAATGACTCTACTGACATCTAACCCACACACAATTCACCCATTTTTAAGTGTACAGTTGAATTTTTTTAGTATATTCAGAGTTGTGTTAACCATCACCACAATTACTTTTAGAATATTTTCATATTTCAGAAAGAAACCCTGAACTCATTAGCAGCCCCTTCGATTTCCTTTCCCCATCCCATTCCTGGCTCCAGGCAACCACTGACATATTCTCTAGGTGGGCCTATTATGTCATTTATATGACTTTTCGTGTAAGTGAAATAATACAGTATATGGCCTTTTGTTTCTGGCTTGTTTCATGTAGCATATTTTTAAGGTTCACCCATGTAGACTGTTGGAGAAGGCAATGGCACCCCCACTCCAGTACTCTTGCCTGGAAAATCCCATGGATGGAGGAGCCTGGTAGGCTGCAGTCCATGGGGTTGAGAAGAGTCAGACATGACTAAGCGACTTCACTTTCACTTTTGACTTTCATGCACTGGAGACAGAAATGGCAACCCACTCCAGTGTTCTTGCCTGGAGAATCCCAGGGACAGTGGAGCCTGGTGGCCTGCTGTCTATGGGATCGCACAGAGCCAGACACGACTGAAGCGAATTAGCAGCAGCCGTAGCTGCATATAGACTGTACCGATACTTCATTCTTTCTATTGCCAAATAATATTTCATTATATGTATATGCCACATTTTACTCATCTAATCATCGGCCGATAGACATTTGTATGCTTTCCACTTCTGACTATTATGAATAATGCTATTATAAACATTTGTGTACCAGTTTTGTGTGGAGAGTGTTTCTTTCTTTCTGGTACACATGTGAAAGTGAATTGCTGGGTTGTACAGTAACTCCATCTTAAATCTTTTGAAGAAACTGCCAGACTTTCTCCCCAAGCAAGTATACCATTTTACATTTCCACAATTTCCTTGACGATAGATCTTATTATCTGTTTTTTTGACCACAGCTTTACTAGTGAGTGTAAAGTACTAGCTCATTGTGGCTTTGATTTGCAATTCCCTATGGTTAATGATGTTGAGCATCAGTTCACATGCTTACTGGCCATTTATATATTTTCTCTGCTGCTGCTGCTGCTGCTAAGTCGCTTCAGTCGTGTCTGACTCTGTGCAACCCCAGAGATGGCAGCCCACCAGGCTCCCCCATCCCTGGGATTCTCTAGGCAAGATTACTGAAGTGGGTTACCATTTCCTTCTCCAGTACATGAAAGTGAAAAGTCAAAGTGAAGTCGCTTAGTCGTGTCCGACTCAGCGACCCCATGGACTGCAGCCTACCAGGCTCCTCCGTCCATGGGATTTTCCAGGCAAGAGTACTGGAGTGGGGTGCCACTGCCTTCTCCAATATATTTTCTCAGAATAATGTCTATTCAGAGTCTTTGCCCATTTTTAATCAGGTTGTGTGTCTTTTTACTGCTCAGTTCTTTATATTTTGTATACCAATCTATTACCTGATAGACAATATTCAAAATCTTCTCTCACTCTGTGGGTTATTTCACTTTCCTGTTGGTGTTCTTTGCAGCATAAAACTTTGCTTTTATCTACTTTTTTCTTTTGTTGCTTGTACTTTTGGTGTCATAGCTAAGATTCTGCCTAATCCAAAAGCAAGATGTTTTATGCCTCTGTCTTCTTCTAAGTGCTTTCTAGTTTTAGCACTTATACTCAAGTTTTTTACACACTGAGTTAATTTTGTATTTGGTGTGAGGCAGAGGTCAAACTTCATTACTTTACGTGTGGATATTCAGCTGTCTCAGCACCATTTATTGATAAAACTATTCTTTCCCCCATTAAACTGTCTTAGCATCACAGCTAACATTTTTAACATAATTTCAAACTGAAAACAAAAAACTATTTAGAAAACAATCAGGAGAATCATCCTCATACCACCCACAACAACCCTCCTACACACAAAAAACAACTGAGGGAAGTCATTTTCAGTTCTGTGAAAGACACTGCATAAGGACCCCAATTACTGGGGGCCTTATGATCAATTACAATTAAATAATAACTTAAAAAAAAACAGGAACGGGTATCAATATATTTCAAATGGTAGAAAGAAGTGACAGATGAAAAGTTAAAAAGGATGCCAGAAAAAAGTGGGGGAGGCAGGGGGATGCTCAGAGAGAAATCTATAGCTTTAAATGCTTATAGTAGAAAAACAAATTTTAGAATCAATAATCTAAGCTTCTACCTAAATAAGCTTGGAAGTACAAATTAAATCCAAAGCAAGCATGAGGGAAGAAAAGGTATACAAAACAGCGGAAATCAATGAAAATGAAAATGAAATCAGAGAAAACCTATGAAACCAAAGTTGTTTCTTTGAAAAGATCAATAAACTGATAAATCATTAGCTGAACTGGTCAGCAAAACAAGAAAGGCAGAAACTGCCAATATCAGAAATGACAGAGCTATAGGCCTTACAGACATTAAAAAGACAGTAAGACAGTATTATAAACAACTTCATGCCAATAAGACTACTAATTTAGATGAAATGGACAGATTTCTTACAGGCAAAACTAACAAAGCTTATTCAAGAAAGGGATTAACCTTAAGAGCACTTTATTAAAAAAATTAAATTCACAGTTAAAAACTGTCCTATAAAGAAAACTCCAAGAACAGATGGCTTCACTCGTGAATTCTACCATTTGAAAAAAAAATATCAAAGCTATAACACTTCCCAACTCTATTTTCTGAAGCCAAAATTACCCTGACTAAACAGTCATTACAAGAAAACAAGATGGTTAGATGGCATCACCAACTTGATGGACTTGAGTTTAAGCAAGCTCCAGGAGCTGGTGATGGACAGGGAAGCCTGGCATGCTGCCGTCCATGGGGTTGCAAAGAGTTGGACACAACTGAGCAACTGAACTGAACTGACAAGAAAACCACATACTAGTATGCCTCATGAATATGCTCACAAACACACTCAACAAAATTACTAGCAGTTGGAATCCAGAATGTGATGTTGGTTCAACATTCAAAAATAAACCAAACTAAAGAGAAAAGCCTTAAAATGTTATTTCAATAGATATAGGGAAAGAGCATCTGATAATATTCAACATCCATTCACAATACGATGAAATCATCAATGAACTGATAAAGGGCATTTCTGAAAAACCTACAGGTTTGAATGCTTTCCCCCTTAGACCACAACAAGGCAAGAATACCCACTCTCAACCCAAAATACAGTAATCAAGACTGGTATTGGTGGAAGGAGAGACATACAGATCAACAAAATAGAAAAGAGATCCTAGAAATAGACTCCCATGAATAAGGTCAACTGATTGCTTTAAAAGTAACTTTACTGATTATATGCTGTATATAATTCACCTTTTTCAAGTGTCTAATTCATGGTCAATTGATTTTTCAAGTGTCTAATTCATGGTCAATTGATTTTTGAATACAAGTATCGAATAAGTCAATGTACAAAGTATATCTTTTCCAACAAATGGTACTGGAGCAACTACTGGCTATGTATACACACACACACACACACACACAAAATGAACCTCATCTCATACCATACAACATATTTAAAAAATCAATTCAAAATGAATCATATACCTACATATAAATTAAAACTATAAAACTTCCATAAGAAAATACAGAAGAAAATTTCTGTGACTTTGGATTAAGCAAAGATTCTTGGATAGGACACAAAAAGTATGAATCACAAGAGACTGTTAAATATTGATTATCAAAATTATAAAGCTTTGATATTCAAATGATAATGCTGAAAGAATGAAAAGACAGGTTATAAACTGGGAGAAAATATATCCAAAATACTTATCTGATAAATGATGTGTGCCCAGAATATCTAAAGAACATTCAAAACTCAATTAAAATTTAAACCAAATTTAAAATGGGCCAAAAATAATGATGCAAATAAGCACAGGCTTCCCTGGTGGTTCATACGGTAAAGAATCCACCTGCAATGTGGAAGACCTGGGTTCGGAAGATCCCCTGAAGGACGGCATGGCAACCTACTCCAGTATTCTTGCCTGGAGAATAATTCCCATGGGGCTGCAGAGTCAGACATGACTGTCGACTAAGCACAGCACAGTACAAATAAGTACACAAAAAGATGCTCAGTATCATCAGTTATTAGAGAAATGCATTTTAAAACCATTATAAGAGAATAATATAAATCTATTGGAATAGTTTTAAAAATAAACATCGATACTACCAAGTGCTGAAGGAATACAAAATGATCCAGTCACTTTGGAAAATGATCTGGAACTTTCTTATAAAGATGAGCATATACTTACCACATGACTCAGCAATCCCACTCCTAGGTATTTAGTATTTACCAAAGAAAACTGAAAACATCTGTTCACACAAAGACCTGTACACAGATGTTTTTAGTGGCTTTCTTCACAGAAGCCCAAAACTAAAAACAAACTAAATGTCCTTCAACTGGTCATAGGATTTTTAAAATGCAATATATACACACAATGGAATACTACTCGGCAATAAAAAATAAACAAAAATGAATAACCTATTAATACATGCAACCAGACAGATGAATCTCAAGCATTAAAACCTGAAATTAACAAAAATTTTTTGTAAAGAGGCAAGATGATAAATATTCTAGGTTTTGTAGACCATATAGTCTTTGCCACAACTATTCAACTCTGCCAGTGCACTGTGAAAGCAGTCCTATGTAAGCATAAGAGTGGCTGTGTTTTAATAAACTTTATATACAATAGGCAGTAAGCCTAAAATAGCCCACAGGCAGTAGTCTGCCAACCCCCATGTTCAATCAAAAGCCAGATACAAAAGATTAAACTATATGGCCCTATAGATACCAAGGGAACATTTCATGCAAAGATGGGCTTGATAAAGGACAGAAATGGTACGGACCTAACAGAAGCAGAAGATATTAAGAAGAGGTGGCAAGAATACACGGAAGAACTACAAAAAGATCTTCACAACCCAGATAATCATGATGATGTGATCACTAATCTAGAACCAGACATCCTGGAATGCGAAGTCAACTGGGCCTTTGAAAGCATCACTACGAACAAAGCTAGCGGAGGTGATGGAATTCCAGTGGAGCTGTTTCAAATCCTGAAAGATGATGCTGTGAAAATGTTACCCTCAATATGCCAGCAAATTTGGAAAACTCAGCAGTGGCCACAGGACTGGAAAAGGTCAGTTTTCATTCCAATTCCAAAGAAAGGCAATGCCAAAGAATGCTCAAACTACCACACAATTGCATTCTCCAAGCCAGGCTTCAGCAATATGTGAACCGTGAACTCCCTGATGTTCAAGCTGGTTTTAGGAAAGGCAGAGGAACCAGAGATCAAATTGCCAACATCTGCTGGATCATGGAAAAAGCAAGAGAGTTCCAGAAAAACATCTACTTCTGCTTTACTGACTATGCCAAAGCCTTTGACTGTGTGGATCACAATAAACTCTGGAAAATTCTGAAAGAGATGGGAATACCAGACCACCTAACCTGCCTTTTGAGGAATCTGTATGCAGGTCAGGAAGCAACAGTTAGAACTGGACATGGAACAACAGACTGGTTCCAAATAGGAAAAGGAGTACGTCAAGGCTGTATACTGTCACTCTGTTTATTTAACTTCTATGCAGAGTACATCATGAGAAATGCTGGACTGGAAGAAACACAAGCTGGAATCAAGACTGCTGGGAGAAATATCAATAACCTCAGATATGCAGATGATACCACCCTTATGGCAGAAAATGAAGAACTAAAAAGCTTCTTGATGAAAGTGAAAGAGGAAAGTGAAAAAGTTGGCTTAAAGCTCAACATTCAGAAAACAAAGATCATGGCATCCGGTCCCATCACTTCATGGGAAATAGATGGGGAAAGAGTGGAAACAGTGTCAGACTTTATTTTTTGGGCTCCAAAATCACTGCAGATGGTGACTGCAGCCATGAAATTAAAAGATGCTTAGTCCTTGGAAGAAAAGTTATGACCAATCTAGATAGTATATTCAAAAGTAGAGACATTACTTTGCCGACTAAGGTCCGTCTCGTAAAGGCTGTGGTTTTTCCTGTGGTCATGTATGGATGTGAGAGTTGGACTGTGAAGAAGGCTGAGCGCCGAAGAATTGATGCTTTTGAACTATAGTGTTGGAAAAGACTCTTGAGAGTCCCTTGGACTTCAAGGAGATCCAACCAGTCTGTTCTAAAGGAGATCAACCCTGGGATTTCTTTAGAAGGAATGATGCTAAAGCTGAAACTTCAGTACTTTGGCCACCTCATGTGAAGAGTTGACTCACTGGAAAAGACTCTGATACTGAGAAGGATTAGGGGCAGGAGGAGAAGGGGACGACAGAGGTTGAGATGGCTGGATGGCATCACTGACTCGATGAACATGAGTCTGAGTGAACTCCCGGAGATGGTGATGGACAGGGAGGCCTGGCATGCTGCAATTCATGGGGTCATGAAGAGTCGGACACGACTGAGCGACTGAACTGAACTGATGAAAAAGGAAAACAAACAGGGACAGAAATAAAATCAGTGGCTGTCAGGGCCTAGGGATAGAGGTAAGGGATTAATTAGAAGGGCACAAGGCAACTTTTTGGAATGGTAGAAATATTCTATATCTTAAGTGTAGTAGTGATTACATGACTGCATATGTTTATAAAAATTCACATGCCCATGTACCTAAAAAGGATGAATTTTATTATATGCAAATTATGTTTCAATTATCTTGTCAAAGAAAGGAAAGGAGGGAGGGAGGAAAGAAGCAAGCCAACTGGCCATTTTCTGGTCCCTGATTCAATAAATCAGAAGAAAGAAAACACTTTTTTGAAACAATCAAAAATCAAGGAAATTTAAATACTGCCTGGTGATATTTTTTAAAACTATTGTTCATATCTTTTAGATGTGATAATGGTATTAAGGTTAAAAAAACAGTTCTTACTTTTAGAAATACATACTGAGATTTATTCTAAAACAGTCCATTTGAGAGGGGATGGATAAAAATGTACTGATAATTACTGAACCTGAGTGGTAGGTAAATAGGGGTTCATTACATTATTCTTGCTACTTTGATATGTGTGAACATTTCTACAACAGCCAAACTGGGTTTTGTTTTTAACAAGGAAAAAAAGTACATGAGAAAGAAAAAACATAAAATAGAGATTACGCACTTGGTCTAAAGAGGTCAGGTAGGTAAAAAGTGAAAAAGCCAGACTGATAAAAGTCAGAAGCCGAAACCATTCACATTAAATCTTTGAAAAAAACATATGGTGTCTAAACACACACACTAGCAATCTCTCTTTTAACACCTTAAAACTCTGAAGATAACAGTTACACACTTGCACATATCTTTATAAACAATACATAGACAATGAGAAAAGAAGTTAAATGTAAAGTGAATTATCTCCTAGACTCCAGAAAATACTGAGGTATATAGTAATCACAGTCCAACACAACAACAAAAAAATGCTGCATTATCTGATTCGGGATGGACAGTAGCACTATAAATAAACTGGCCTCTAATTCCACAATTTAAATGAGAAAATATGAAAAAGAAAGTGATAGGAGATTTTTAGTAATATTATAGCACAAAACATAGTTGACCATATCAGGATAATAATTCATTCTAACTAGGCAGACTTATAAAGAAGAATATATTACCCTAACATTGGAAATCATTTTAGAAGAATATTATCTGAACATTCTTAAAACCTTATGGAGATATTATCCAAGAATAAAATCAAAATAAAATCAGAAAGTAACTATACCCATGGTTTTCTTCATAATATTGTAGAATACGCCACCCTGCTGGAACATGTGAGGAAGACCTTTTGCATAAGACCATACATCTTCTCCTATAAAATAAAAAGACAGTATTAGCAGAAAACCAGAGAGTTCAACCCAGCTTGCTTTAATATGGATGAGCCTCAAACAGAGACTGTAAGGCAGATATTCTAAATGAGCAATGCAGTCTAGTATAATATACCATCTAGGGAGCAATGTGGAATGAGGGACTGTGGCTCCTCTAAATGCAACAGCCATTGCCAAGTGCTGTCACAGAATATAGGTCCAATGGTTCAAGAACAAATGGCATTTTAAGAGAAGCCAGAAATCCAAATTTCTAATGTAAATTCTCCCAGTTTTTAAACACAGGAACTAATTCAAAATGACTTTAAAACTGCATGAGTCAATATTGGGCATATTAAACAAAATATTCATAAAGACTCAATCCAGTTTAAAGTAAACTAGTATGCAACTATGGACTAGAACAACAGAAAAGGTTATAGAAAGATATTTATGTTTTTAAAGTAGAATATAAAAATATATTCTATATTTATGTTAAAACTAATAAAAGCAGATGGAAAGGGCTAGGGAGTAAATAGGTAGACTGAAGATAAGTAATTAATGTATTTTGTTGTTCCAAAGTTGACTTTTTAAAACAGAAATTTGGTGGGGGAATGATGAGATTTAGAATAAGTATCAGAAGCCCACAAAATAGCCACAAGCAAACCACCATTTCACATAAACATATTTTTCAAGAACACCCTTTGAAGTGCCTATTATCAGTAAGAAGTTTCAAATAAAAAGTTAATGATAGCCACTATCCCTGAAGTTAACAAAGAATGGAAGGAACATAAAAGTTATTTTGGTTTGTGGAATATGGTTTTTTTATGTGTGTGTGTTTTCATTATTTTCTAATCTGATAAAGTATATGTAGTACTGCTTTTATACTCAAGACTTTTTAAAGTTGATTTCTACTAAAGATGATACTGTTGGATCTGAGCTTTGAATGGAGGTTATGATGTGAGTTAAGCATTCTGTACCTACAATCTCTCAGAGCTCTAACCCCTTCCCACATTCATAAATAGGAATATGAATCTGCATGGGAGTTGGTGAAAGTATAAAGTTTAAAATGTACAACAAAGCCTAAAAGATATAAAAAGCCTCAGCACTTAGCATTTCAGTTAATTAGAACATTGACTTACACATAAATACTTCATTCACTAATGATACAGTGCAACCAGAATATGGCAATATTTAAGGGTGAACACAGAAGTTTAATTTAAAATTTTGAATATTAATAAGAACCGCCAAATATAAAACATTAACAACTCTGTCAGAAGTTCTGACTGCTGAATTTATCACTGAACTTTACTTGGATTATTTCTCTGGTGGTAACCTTTCATTTAGTTATTATCAATGTCATCTTAAAGGTACTTAGTATTTTATAAAATACTCTAGGATATTGTCAAATATTCTAGAATATCAAAGTATATCAAAAATTATATGGTAGCACTTAATTATTTGGTCCGAATCTAGAAGTGAAGTGAAGTTGCTCAGTCGTGTCCGACTCTTTGCAACCCCATGGACTCTGTAGCCTACAAGGCTCCTCTGTCCAAGGAATTTTTCAGGCAAGAGTACTAGAGTGGGTTGCCGTTTCCTTCTCCAGGGGATCTTCCCAACCCAGGGTCGGGATCTAAACAGGTGCCAAAATAATAAACTGCTCAGAACTGACCACCCAAATACTACTAAGAAAAATGATGTGTCTTAGTATTACTTTATAAACCCGATGATTTCTTACTTAAGCAGGTAGAACTCTAAAAAGAAAGAATTCTACTGAAGTTCTTATCAACTCTGTGTTTTCATCATCTCCCTAAGGATTCTTTTTAGACATTATTTTCCTAATCTGCCTTCCTAATGACATTTGAATACTACAGACACACTGTTTATCTGGTTATGTATTATGTGTATATCCTACACTTGTTTCATTAAATAGAGTAAGATTTATTTTACCCTCCCCCAAGAACCAAGTTTCACCCCCTTCAGACTATATGGCCCCAGTAAGTACGCATACTCTATTGCTTCAAGGAAAGGATAGATACCATCTAAATTCCTCTTAGATGGCTCAAGTGTTAAAGAATCTCACTGAAATGCAGGAGCTTCAGGAGCTGCTGGTTCAATCTCTGCATCAGGAAGATCCCTGGAGGAGGAAATGGCAACCTGCTCCAGTATTCTTGCCTGGAAAATTCCACTGACAAGAAACCTGGTGGGCTACAGTCCATGGGAGCATAAGAGTCGGACACGACTTAGCAACTAAACAACCACCACCACTCAGCTCTGAGCAGGCACCTCACATGGCTTCATTTTCTCCTCACAACTAAGCCCTATTTCACAGAAGAAACAAGCTCAGAAAGTGTAAGTCATTCTCCCAAGATCAAATAGCCATTAAGTGGCAAAGCCTGGATTTGAATCCTGGGTACCTTCTACAGCTTATACTCTTTCCACAGTTACTAAACCATTCCTGCTGCTAAGTCACGTCAGTCGTGTCCAACTCTGTGCAACCCCACAGACGGCAGCCCATCAGGCTCCTCCATCCCTGGGATTCTCCAGGCAAGAACACTGGAGTGGGTTGCCATTTCCTTCTCCAATGCATGAAAGTGAAAAGTGAAAGTGAAGTCACTGAGTTGGGTCCGACTTCTAGCAACCCCATGGACTGCAGCCCACCAGGCTCCTCGGTCCATGGGATTTTCCAGGCAAGAGTACTGGAGTGGGGTGCCATTGCCTTCTCCAGACTAAACTGCTACTAAAGGTCAAATCATGTTAGAGCAAATTTGGCATAACCATCAACACACTTTCTTCTTATAGAAACCCACAGCATCGACGACTGATTGAAGAAGAAAAAAAAGGCAAATTATTTCCTTTGGTGTTAATATATACACTTCCACTTAAGTTATGTTTGTTGTAAAAGAACCAAGGAAAGAGATTAGAGATCAGAAAGCAGGAACTGTGACACAGCATAAGTCTCCCATCAGTCACAGGCAGTTCCACATCCCTTCTAGAACTACCCTGGTTTGGGCCTGTCTCCTGCCTGAAGGGCTGCCACTGCCTCATCCTTGGTTTTCACTCTAATCTTCTCCCCAAGTCCCTCCTCCACACAGCCTTAAGAGTTAAACCTTTAATGGTTCCCCCATACGATAAGGCAAAAGGTCTAGTCCCTTTTCATGGCATATAAGTCAGCCTAAGATTCCTTGTCCTCACTCTCGCCTCACATCTCTCATTAAATCTTCATTTATACAAAGCAAACCACCAAGTGCTCCATTTCCCCAAAGGCCAATAATAGCTATGCATTCTTTAAAACTCAACTTAGGTGTCACTTCCTCTAGGATTCTTCAGTGGTGGGTAGGGAAGTTTCTTCTTTGCTGCTCCTGAACACCACAGCTGTGGTCACAAGGCAGGTTGAACTAACTTTTCTGTTTCCCTTTCTATATCAGAAGCTTTTCAGAGTCAGGAAAAGGTCAGTGGCCCATTCGACTTTCTACTTCCAGGGCCTGGCACAATGCTGCAGAGACAGGAGCACTTAGAATTCATGTAATGAATAAATAGTATAAATGAGGCTTTCTCTTTTAATAATGCCTGAGAGGAGTCCATGAAAAAATTTAGCTTAAGCACTATGACAACTGTTCTAAAATGCTATATGGATAAAATGTTAACTAATGGTACTATCTGTATACTTCTTCATGAATTTAATAAAATCATAGCAAAAACAAAGGTAAAGACTTTTAGGTACAAACTTGGAGTTAAAAATAAATCACGGTAATGTAACGTATATCATGGTGACCATAGTTAATAATACTGTATTTGAAAACTGCTAAAAGAGTAATCTTTTAAAAAAAAAGGGGGTAGGGGGAAGAATGGGTAGAATTACTTTCTACCATTTCACTGGAAAGCAAATTCTTAGAGAAGAGGACTAGTCTCGTAAAGCATCTACCAAATGTTAATTCATATTCTTCTAATAGCCTCCACTTATTTTAATTCAGCTGCTTCTTCATAGTACAACAGTAAAATACTTACATTCAACATATTGTGCATAACTGTACAAAAAGTCTGTAACACAACCATAGAAAACCTCTGTTCATACCCTGTCTTCCTCAAATCCTTCCTAATAATCTTTAAATCTCCTACCTGACAGTAGTTATTATATATGGCAGTGATAGTATGGATGATTTTCCCTTTGGTTGTCTAATTTTCTTCCTCTTTAAAAAGAAATAAAAATTTAAAAGTATGCTAAAATAAATAATTTTTAAATGATTTTTTTCTAGATTTTAGGAAAAAATCAGTTAATTACTAACAACAAAATAATGAAGCTAAAAGTGAGTTTAAAAGGTCATCATTCCAATTTTCTAACTTTAGATATTTAAAAAGGCAATTTGACGTTTCTACTTGACAATTTATAAAACAAGTAAGATTTTAAAATCTAATATATATGTGAAATATAGTTATTGAAAAAGAAAAACAAAATCAATTTTGAAATACTATTTACAGTCCCCCTCCCCAAATATCTAAGTTAATTCTGAACTCAAATACCTATTACCATAAAACAAACTGACCAAAATGTACATTTAAACTAGGAACTTGGGGCCATTTTTACTAGAAAAAATTCTAAAGGTGTTCATTAGCTGAAAAAGTTGTTGCCATCTCTCTACCCTTCCTGCAGATTCTGCCACCTAAAATTGTATCTACCTTGAAAGAAAAGTGGAAGTGAAGTTGCTTAGTCCTGTCCCACTCTTTGCAGCCCCATGGACTATAGCTAACCAGCCCCCTCCATCCATGGGATTTTCCAGGCAAGAATACTGGAGGGGGTTACCATTTCCTTCTCCAGAGGATCTTCCCGACCCAGGGATCGAACCTGGGTCTCTAGCATTGTAAGCAGATGCTTTACCACCTGAGCCATCATCTACCTTACCAACTGTCAAAACCATTTCTAAGAAAGGCATGCTTGTTTCTCTCCTTGTATTCAGTCCCTTATGTGTCTCTCAGTGTAATCATCAGCATTAAAAGCTATATTTATCACACACATACATGCATACAAACCTAACCGTGTGGAAATGTGTACACAAACATACAGAGTCTGAGTCTCTGGGGAGTACAAGTGTTTAAGAGAACTATTGTATTCTACTCCCTACATAAATGAGTTCTTCGAATTTTTTAAAGTAATATTATCTTATAATTGAAAAAATATGAAGAAAAATAGAATATTAACTTAATCTTGAAAGTATAAAAATCACCATTTTTAATATACATATTTACCTTAAGATACATCTACATGCATTCCTTTTATTTAATTTTATAACTGTTCCCCATTAGAAATATGTTGTTTATAAATCAATTAGAAAAGTTATCTGATAGTATGTTAAGAATAATAGATGCATTAAGTAATATCTAGATTTGAAAGTGTCCTTCACCCAATATTTGAAGAAAAAATTCAAGAAGCAATAATGATATTCAGACTCCAAGTCATCTTAAAAATAAGTGTCTGAATACCAGATGAGATTCTGAAAATACCCAAGGCAGCTACAACATCAAAAAGTACTATGAAATTATGAAAAACTGTATAAAAAAAAAAAGCTGTGTAATTTAAACTTGTATATTAAAAACTCAGCCATTCTTTCAGGAAGATATAAAGTAGTTTCTCATCTCCTGAAAGGATGCTAATCTTCACAGTAAAGTGGAATAAATATAACAAGTAGCTTAATTCCATCAAAGCAACTCTGACCACGTATGTATAAAACTCTCATAAAACTGACCAACTGTTTTTCATAAATCTGTCTTTATCTCTTGAAAAAGAAAATTAATGAAAAGTTTTGTGGAATACTTAAAAAAAGAAATTAGCCTAGTATTTACAGTGGATGATGTACTGTCTATCATATCTACCACAAAAAGCTGGCCTATAAGAAAATTTAATTACATATTTTGCAAAGCCAGCATTAGAGTCACTCACATATTGTATAAATAATGAAGAGAACAGTGTAAAAATTGTTTAATAACATCCAAGTGGTTTGGATAAAGAAGATTAAAATCTGTGAAATATTACAGGTAAGAACACTGTTATTCCTTTTTTAACTAACATCATTAAATTCAAAGTGACAAGTTCCATGAACTGAGCAAAAGACTGATGCACTCACTTACTGTCTTGATACAAATAATAGACATAAATTCTATTTAATAAATATCCTACTTAAAAAACAACAGAGAAACCACATGTCTCTGGCTATTGAGCAGTCAGGCTATTTAACAAGGATACACAATTATTATACACACATATATATCTTATATCTTTATAACTTTCATCAACAGGTCTCCAGCTTCCTTTTTTCTCTATATATAAAAATTATAAATGAAAGCTATAAAAGTATAGGAAGTCCTCAGTTGAGACCCTACAGGTGAATTTATGGAAGGCAAGAATCATGTGTGATTTATCTTTGTATCTACAGCACAGTCTCTAGCTCATAGCAGGCATTTTGCTGAAAGAATCTGCATTCATTCATTCAACAAGCATGGTACTTAGCACCTAGTAAGTGTGAGGACCAGTACTAGGTGATAGGGTAGTAAGTAAACCAACATATAAAATCAGGAAAACTTGTAACAGGTGCTATGAGGGAGATGAACAGGGTGCCATAACAGAGGGAACCTACTTGGAGTGGTTTAGCAAAGGTCTCTGAAACCCTTACCCCTGGGTAAGGTGGTCAGGAGGAAACCTCTTTAAAGAAAGTGGTATCAAACCTTAACCTAAATGAGAAGGAGCCAGCTATTCGAACAGCAGAAAGCTTGATGAGCTATTTGCTAAACTAACACACAGTAATTCACAATTTCTGCACTTTGAAATTTACAGTTTTCTTAGTAAACCCTGTCATTTCCCATTTTCCAGCCCTCTCCAATCTAAACATCAAGAGTTGCCAGCACTCATTCACATAAGGTTGTGTGTACTTACTTAGCTATCCCCATATTGAGATTTTTACAAACATAACACTTTTAAGAAAATCTTCCCAGGAATTCCCTGGCAGTAATGTGGTTAGGACTCCATGCTTCCACTGCCGAGGGCATAAATTCAGTCTCTGGTTGGGGAACTAAGATTCTACAAGCCCCACAGCATGGCCAAATAAAGAGAGTATCTTCTACATAATTCAAATACAGTTATGAGAGAATTAGAGGTAGAAAACTAATGCTTACAGAGGGACTAATATACGGGCCAGGCACTGTTTTCGTACTTTAAAGCAGAAAGTCAAGTTACACCACCATGAAATTAGCAAAGCACTATGCTTAAATTCTGTGTCAGGAGTAGAAATGGGAGAGTTAATAAAATGTGTGGGTTTTTAAGGGCAGCAGCATAAATGTCAGAGGTGGAAAGAGAAGAGATCATTAACAAGAAGACATCATCTTAGTCAATTCCTTGCAGTTCACAGTCCAGTACTCAGATACTAAGGTCCAGAAACCTCAATTTAAACTCAAAAAGTGACTAACTGTAAACAAGAATTATATTTTACTAATTTTCATTATGAAATAGTAATATATTATTATGCTGGCCAGAATTTTAGACTACTGATCATAATCTCACCGGTGCCACTGCATTTTTAATCTCCATAGAGAACACAACCTCCAAACGAATATAAGCCTCCACCTCACTGTCACCTCCACATCAATACTTACATCAGGAAGCTAAATGAGTGATTAGACTAGAAGTTGATGACTATGGAATCGTAAAGGGATACAGATTTTTCAGCCAGGCCATGGTGAGGACTGATCAAATAGTCCTGCCCCTCAATAGAGATTACCTTTCAGTTACCAGAATTTTCATGAGCCCCAGTTGACACATCTTTCTCCTTTGTACAGCACTGTATAAACAGTGCCAAATTCTGCTTTTCAACTGTTTTTCAATGTTCAATGCTGACCATCCATTCCATTTCTGCTGACATAGCCTTTCTTTAGCTATGTTAATGTCATCTATTTAACTCAATCAAAAACCTTCCAAAGTGCCTACTACCTGCCGGGCCCTATACAAGATGCTGAGCATCCAAGGCTGGATATGAGCCACATCCTCTTCTACTGAGAAAGACCTCTTTTCCTGATCAATCTCTGACCTGGAGATTACCAGTTTTTTAAAACGTGCTGAAGGCACGTGCTGAAGGCATACATCTAAGTTTACCCATTCTGTGCTGTTATTATTTAATTTACAGAGTTCTGGGAGTACATTACCTAAGTATCAACTACAAGAGGTAATCCTGTGTACAGGAGGCAACTGAAGACCTGAGCAGTTAAGCAGCTTGCCTAAAACCACAAGTTAACAAGTACTGAAGCCAGAATTCAAATTGTAAGACTTTCTGACTCCAGAAATCACAGTCTTTTCCTTTACTCCACAGTCTCCAAGAAACTAAAAACTCTTAAAAGACAGAAGAACGTCAAGTGCCCCTAGTAAGTCCATTTCTTGACATATCCCCCAATTCAATAATTACGTCTGACAAAATAAAAGTCAGCAATATTAAGCTATAAATTTGTGTAGACAGATCTCCTATTAACAGATCCCCTATTAACTAGGCCCTCAGACTTAAGCCAGAAATAAATTATCTTCATTTTGGAAGGTCAAGGCTCAATTCACTGATATTTAGTACTCTTAGAAAAGACCAAAAAAAACCCATCACTTTTACTTGAAAGATGTCATCTCAGCAAAAATAAGGTCCCTCTAATATGTAATATATTTCAGTTTTACTTCTACTTTAAGCCTCAATAAAGCATACTAACAGTAATTTAAAAACAAAGATTAGCCAATAAAAATAATGTAAAAAGTACACCATTGGATCATTTCCCAAATCATTTAAAGCTTTAAATCACGTATTTGGTTGACAATATATTTTTATGTTGAATTATTAAAAAGAAATGCTTCTTAAGGAATCCCATTAACATCTACCTCTGTTTATTATGTTTTTCATGAGTTATAATAGTTCATTATAACTGATGGCAAAGAGTCACTGAGCAAATTACTTAAAACACAAATCCCGATGTACAAATAAGCAGAAGCTGATGGACTGGGAAAGGGAGAACAGGAAATGGATAAGAAATTATTAGGTGGGAGTGCAGTGAGCATGTAACCCAGAAACTGCAATTCATCAAACAGGAAGTCCTGAAATCACATGACATACAGGAAAATGAAATTTAAAAATAAATGACAAGGGACAAGGTGTGCACGCTTGAAAAGCCAAAGGGGTAAAAATGGAAAAGGCTGTAAATGGAGTCATTACACTACGATTTTTAAAAAATAACAAGCAATACATTGTACTTAAATAATCTGGTGACAGTTAAGGGACTACTTTCACTTTCTTAGTTATGTTTTCCCAGTATTTACTCAATAGAGAGTCACACTAACATCTATCCACTGTCAAAAAACAAAAGAAAACAATTTTCTTCTAAAATATATAATCAGTTTTTACACTGACCAGATTTTTTTCCACAAAGACATGAGAAAAACTCAGTATAATACATTCACAGTTACGAAACACCATCTGAGTTAAACTGATCTTACCCATTAATGTTGCTAAAAGACACAAGGAGTACATTTCTTTGTCAGCTTGCTCCTGAAGCTCCTTAGATGACAGCCTGCCGGCGACAGCACTGTCTTCTGGTTTCACAGAGTGGGCCGAGTGGGCAGCAGCAGACTGACCCCCTTCGGCTTTACTTTTCAGAATCTCGATTGTGATTCTGTCACCATGCTGTAAAGGAACTGGCTCCTTTTCCATTCCTGCCTGGGGTGGCATTAACTCTTTAGGAGGAAAGCCGTATCGAATACACTGTAAATATGGCGGAATGTTGAATTCTCTGGCTATGCTTTCCTGAAGTTCAAAAAAGGTTGTTGAAGACTTAAGTGTAACCATGGACTGCCGTCCGTCATTAGTTGTGATTCGGATCTTTTTCTCCTTAGAAGTGGTTGGCGAATAGGGAGCCTTGGTAGGGGTGGCAGGTGCAGAGGATGGGCCATCACGAACAGTACTGGGAGAAACAGTCCTGGGCTGCCCCTTCTGTTCTTGTTTTAACTTCTCTGTTTTCCGTTTCTGCATTACAGAAGCCTGTTCCGTAATATTCTGTTGAATAGTTCTTTCAGTTTTACTCATGTTTAACTCCTCCTTGTGCAAAGTTTTCGCTTTCTGTCCAGTAAGAATAATTTTAGTTGGGAGCGGGGACTCCGACTCTTGTCCTTGTACATCTCCAAATCTTTGGGCATGAGCACCATCTATATTTACAGGAGTATAATCATCAGGATTCTTTTTGGCAGTCTGATGCAATATAGTGTGGACAACTTTCTGAACTAAGATTTCACTCCCGAATTCACCTGGAAAGTGCTTGGTAACAAGTTTCATCGCAACATCATACACATTGCTATTCAAAGATGCATCACTTTCATACTGGAACCAATACACTGTTTCTCGGACCACTCTTCCACCCCATTCCAAAGTAATAGGAAAAGCTTCTGGTAGATTGTCATACTCTTTCCCATCCCAAAAATGTTTGAATCCACAACCACATTTGCCACCAGTGGATCTGGAATTAGTTCTGTCCCCATCCAAATACACAATAGACCCATCTCCTCTAACTCTTCGCACAGATGTGCCATGGCACCAATTACAAGCTGTAAGGTTACTCAAGCCATAGTCTGGTACCAGGACATCTCTCACTGAATCATATGAGCAAACCAAATTGTTCAAGGGAAAGCTATAATTTTTGTCAGGCCTCAGCTGTCCATGAGTACTTTTTGCCAAGTTATACAGTTTCCCTCCCGGAGCCAACCACTCTGGAGGAACATGAAGTTCAGAAAGGGCACCACAGAGCAAACATTTGTGAAGGCGATTATCCATTACTGCTTTTAGCAGCTGCTGTGACTTCTTCAGGCTGAACTCCTATCACCCCCGGTCCTCCTGTAGAAATACTGATGGACATCAGCCACCAAACTAGGATGGATACCGTGCTTGTCCATAAAGACTTCTTCCATAGCAGCAACAAGCCGAAGTAAGTATTTATCCTGCAAACTTCTGTCTCCTCCAATAACGCAACCACCATCCTCCTCAAGTTTGATGTACTTCTTAATGAGGTCCTGAGGCACACCCCATGCTTTAGGAAGCAAATTCATAGGCAGTTTGGGCAAAGCAGCCCCTTTTATGCCTACCAAGGGGATATAATGGTTTCTACCAGAGCTACTCCAAGCGATACAGATTGGTTTGTTCAAATGACCATCTCTGCCGGTGCACTTCTCTGCAGGGATGAGCCCTGGCAGAAAGGTGGCTGAATAATCACCAGAGCTTCTCATGCCACTGAGTGAATCTAACAAAATAATAGGGCGATGAAGCACATTGGCGAGGCCAAATATGTGGATGTTCCGCAGACCCAAGGGAACCCCCTCAGGCGGTACAAACAGAGGGTCACACTCGTTGATAATGTCCTCCCACTCAGCAGCATCAATGAAGTCATGGAACAGCGCTTGATACCGGGCCAAGTGCTGCTGGAAGTGCTGTTTAAGATTCTCTCTCAAGGCATGCCAGAAGAGCTCCCGGCCCACTAGGGCCCGGGACACAGCATGCACCAGGCAGTGCCGTCCCCGTCCACATGCACGGGAATGAGGCATTCCTGACTTTTATTGGCCCGCTTGATGTCCTCGAGGGTGTCATGTAAATACAGGAGGCTTCCGGAGCGGTCCTTGCCGTAGCCTACCGTGTTGACATGCTCCGGTTCGATGAGGAAGGCGCGGTCACCCAGCAAAGCGCAATCGAACAGCTCGCCCTGGTTCATGTCCCGGAGCAACTTAGCCCGGCCTGTCTGTTTGTCCATTCCGTAGCGAGCTAATATGGGCGACAGCAGTTTGCAGTGGTAGTTTGAAAGGCCCATCACCTTTACCAGTTCCGTGTTCTTCTTGGGTGCCCCCGTCACCCCCGAGCAGCGCGTTCCGCAGCAGGTTGTGAAGCACTACGTCCGGGTCGGTCACCTCCTCCACCCCCAGCAGCTGTTGCTGCTCGTGCCGCTGTCCGCACTCGGTACACTCGATGCTGACGGAACCGGAGGCCGGGAAGAACAAACGCGCCTGGCACTTCGGATCCGGGCAGCTCCCGGAGAGGATTCTCCGGTCTCTCCGCTTCGAGAGGCCCCCCGGAGTCGCCGCCGCCGCCGCTGCCAGAGACGGCGGAGGTCTGCGGAGCCTCTGGGGGAGGCGGCGGCGGCGGCAGCGGAGGCGGCGGCGGCGGCTGAGACATAGCTCTCGGCTCTCGGGTCTCGCTCCGCGTCCCAAGCGACCCTCAAAGGCTCATAGCCCAGACCCCCGCCGGCCCGACTCGGTCTCGTCCAGGCCCAGGGCGAATCACTTTCCTTTCCCTACCAGCTCCTCCTCCTCCTAAGCGAAGGCGGAAGCGCCGGACGTTGTTTCTCTTCTTACTTCTCCACTGCCGTAGCCGTTGCCCCGAACGTAACGGCCACCACCCTACCCCCGCACTCACACTCACTCACTCTCGCTCTCTCTCCCTCAGACACACAGACATACACGCCCTCCCTGAGACTGCGCAGGCGCAGCTTTCACTCTGCCCTCTGGGAATTAGAGTCTTTCAGCCTCTTGCCTGGCCATCAAGTACTAGGAGCTTGGGTCCACAAAGAACTACAAGTACCGTGAGGCAAAGCGGTTCTGTGCCCGCAGAGAGGAGGAAGAGGAAAGTAATAGGAATGGGGGCCGACAGGAAGAGACTCACTCACGTTGCCTTCCGGAAGTTGTAGTTCTAGCTCAATCTCTTTTGTCGTCGTCCCCATTCTAAAGCCCAAGCAAAATGAGTATGAGAGACCACATTTCCTAGGATGCCCCACGGTGCGACTAAGCTCACTTCCCCCCTTAGGCGGAGGGAAGGATGCAGGGAAGCTTGGTTAAAAACAGAGTTAAAGGGAATGGGTGTCGGAAGCAGAGGGTCTGAAGTTCACGACTCCTAGAAGGGGAGGGGAATGAAAGGCTCTCAGTGAAGAAGGTACAGTAAATAAATGTCCAGCGACATAGCGGGCTGGGAAGTTGAGTGAAATGGCCTAATCAAGGCTGGAGGCCATAAGAGAAAAAGGCGGAGGATAGTGAATTGATTCTCGGAGTTTTACTTAATATTCTTCCTGTCACACTCCTTTCTTCTCATTCCCGCCTCTATTACAAGCCGCTGAGGCTATTGAGTCCCCTTTTCTGCCTTCCCAACCCCCATTGGGAAGCACAGGCGCCATTTGTTTCCTCGTTCCATGTACGTCTTTGCAGTTTACAGTGCAAATAAAAATACCTTGGATGTGTACAGAATTTAAGTACATATCCAAAGTCTTTTAAGTAGTTTTGTTTGCTCCTTACCCTCAGAGAGTAAGAACGGCTGTCATTTATTACGTTCTTGGTATATGTTTGTCATAGCATTTACATACACGGTAACATTTGATCTTCATAATGTTATAATAACCTTGCTAGGAAACACTTCCGAAAAGGAAATGACTTGCTCAAGTTCAGGAGCTCTCAGACCTTGGTCTGTACCCATTTTACAGACAAGGGACATAGGCAGGAAAGATTAGGCCAGTCTTGTACAAAATAGTAAATAACTTTAGTCGCTTATGGCTTTATAGTTTACATAACATGATCACACAGATCATCCCACCCACACTCCTGTAACTCCTCTACCAGGTATTGTTGACTCCATTTACAGAAACAGACTAGAAGGAATTATGTTACTTGTCCAAAGTCAAATCACCAGGATCTCTCAGATCCAGAGAGTGCCCTTTTTTTTTTTTACTTTATTTTACTTTACAATACTGTATTGGTTTTGCCATACATCAACATAAATCCACCACGGGTGTACACGAGTTCCCAATCCTGAACCCCCTCCACTTCTTATAAGAGAAAAAGAAACTTTTAAGCCCAGACCTTTTGTTAGGCCTCAGGCTCTCCTCTTAGTGACTCAAGGGGCTGTAAGGATGTTTACTGTGTACTGTTTCCTCATGCAAAACACATTCATGTATTAATTGAAAGCTAGTATTTTTTTGAATATTGTACAGTCAGCCCCTTTCTCTTATCATTCTGGAAACTCTTGCTTTCTGAAACCTTAGATAAGTGCACCACCTCAAAACTTCTGAAACATTTGGCACAAAATAGATACATCAGCATAGTCCATGACCCATTCGCGTTTTCTGTAGCTGCCAAGGCTATATTTACCACATTAGGTTTCTCTGAATAAATAAAATTTGATGCTCTGAAATGAATTGTCTATAAACTAGACATTCCTAAAAGCTATTAGTACTGACTTTCACTAATTATTATCTACAATTTTCTTCTAAAGAAATGCATTTTAGAAATCCTTTTTAAATGTTAATTATTTTCTTGCTCAGTTCTACCTGGCCTGTGCAAAACTAATGGTATCTCTGTATAAGAGAAATAATGTTACTTGAAGGGAATAATCTTCAATAAAGTTTTTCTTAATTGATTCATGCAGGAAACTGTTTCTATTTTCACAGCAGTTTGGTGGTACACTACACAAAAGGTCTTGGAACTGATTTTTAGTTCTAAGGTGAGAAATTAGATATGCCTTTTAAATGCAAATTATTTTCTACTGTGACAGAGAAGTTACATCTGTGGTGACATTATATTTTTCTTATGACCAATGCTGAAGCTCCAATACTTGGGCCACCTGATGCA
This sequence comes from Nanger dama, assembly GCA_917880005.1. NCBI lineage: Eukaryota > Metazoa > Chordata > Mammalia > Artiodactyla > Bovidae > Nanger > Nanger dama. The sequence goes on from CAKJTW010000066.1 coordinate 6,407,514, forward strand.
AAGAGCCAGCTCATTAGAAAAGACCCTGATGCCAGGAAAGATTGAGGGCAATAGGAAAAGGGGACAACAGAGGATGAGATGGTTGGATATCATCACTGCCTCAATGGATGTGAGTTTGAGCAAACTTCAAGAGATAGTGGAGGCCGGGGAAGCCTGGCCTGCTGCAGTTCATGGGGTCACAAGGAGTCGGACATGACTTGGCAACTAAACAGCAACAAAATGATGAAAGCTTAGGTGAACAAGAAAGATAATGCCAGTGTGCAGTTCTAACATTGTTGTGTACTTTCATGTCAGCATCACCAAGTCACATTTTCCTTGTTGATGATATGAACAGTGAAATGAAATTTTTAAAAATTGCATCTGAATATTTCATTCTAAATTGTGCCTTCACAAAATAACTACTTCTTTCCTACTGAAGACTGGCTTGTCAATCATAATCCATTTGACTGGTCCAGAGTTTCTTTATCCGTATGGAACCTAGGTTAGTTAGAAACAAACTTCCAAAACTAAATTTGATATCTAAGCCCATTTGTTACCATAGTTGTCCTACATTTAAGGGTTATAATTTTGAAAGAAAAAAATAGAAATACCCTGGATTAAAGCTTAGTTAATGGGAGGGAGAGGAGGTAAATTTTTAAGCAATTCTAAAATGAGATCATTTAACCTGAAAGTCATTTATTTAATGAATCTATAGATGCAAAGTTAAGAAGGTAAGAAAGCTAACAAATAATATATTAAAATTATATGTTTGGTATTAAATTATATTAACCAGGCCAAATCCAATGTGTGAATTCTTTACAGGCACTTAGGCATGGATACCTATAAAGTAAGAAGATTGTTAGGACAAAACATAAAATCATAGGAGTTTAGAAAGCCTCTAACCTGCTTATATGCAGGCAATACATGTGTGTCCTTCCACTTCCCCTAATGCCATGATCTTAATTGTGTAATAACCTGCTTTATAGGATGCATGATAGTTCTTATTCTTGCCTTAGTATTCCAGATGGGAAAAATGAGCTGGGCACCTAATGTTAGCTGTTCTAATACCCACCTCTTCTACCAACATCATCCCAGCATCACTTATTTCTGAATTGTCAAAATTAAAACTGAAACCCTCTTTTTTTTTTCTTTTAATAATTTCTAGTATGGCTCGTCTAAACTTTCTGTATTGCTTTTAACAAACCTGGTAAATGGAAGGAGCAGGAGGCCTCCACTTGACAATGGAACAATCATCATTGTTTGTTCTCTTTTATGTGGAAAAAGGAAGGGAAGCATAACTTTGGGGATGATTAGAAGTGGGCCTCATGTTTTTGCCTATGAAAGGTACATCTCTACTGAGAATTTACTATATCACTTCAGATACCTACCCTGGACATTGACAAGCTTTCGCTGAAATTTGGGGTGGATGTGAGAGGGACTTAATTACTGAAGTGGGTATTATAGGAACTTAAACGGAGAAGATTGCAGAAGTCAATCCCTGTCCCAAAGAAACATCCCAAAGGAACTCAAAGTCTAATAGAGTGAATGTTATTGTTTAATTGCTAAGTTTTGTCTAACTCTTTGTTACCCCATGGACTGTAGCCCACCAGTATCCTCTGTCCATGGGATTTCCCAGGCAAGAATACTGGAGTGGGTTGCCATTTCCTTCTCCAGAGGATCTTCCAGGGCCCAGGATCAAACCACATCTCCTACAGTGGCAGGTGAATTCTTTACTGCTGAGCCATGGACTTTCCCAATAGAATGAATTGTTCAGCTGCTAAATCATGTCCGACTCTTTGTAACCCCATGAACTGCAGTAAGCCAGGCTTCCCTGCCCTTCACCATCTCCCAGAGTTTGGTTAAACTTGTCCATTGAGAATACGCAGGCTAAACTAAATTGTTCATAAATACAAGCAGAATAAAGAATACAATCAAAATAGTATAACTGATTTACTTTGCTATACAGCAAATTGGCACTATATTGCAAATCAATTATATTTTTAAAATTACAAGTGCTATGAAAAATTTACTGAGGACTTATTATAGGGCATGCGTTATAAGTATATTATCTTAATCTTTAAAACAGTCCTATGAAGTAAGTGAGGTTGTCTTTATTATACAGATGAGAAGACTTAAAGCTGAGAAGTTAACATTATTTTCGTTTTACCACCCAGCTAGCAGTTAGCAGAGCTGGGCTTCAAATCAAGGTTTTCTTCCTTGTTCAGCACTCAGTCTTTCCACTGCATCATAGCTGCTTAGTGATTTGAGAGAGAATTCGCCAAGACATGAGAGTGCAAATGGTGGCCAGGAGCCAAACTTGGCTTAGATGTGTTTTTGTTCAGCCAGAGGCAGTTTAACTTTGCAAAAATGTGGACATGTTTGGGCAGTGGCCAGCATTTCACTCTTTAAGGTCATGCACCAGGTCCTCTTGAGACAAATTACCTGCCTGGCTCCAGGAAGCATTTGCATTTTCTATCACTGGGCAGTCACTGAGGATCCGGAGAAACAGTAGCTCTCAAGCGGCTCACAAAGAACGTATGTCCAAGGGTAGACATTGCACACAAGAGCTGCAGAGTATTTGAGGAAGAGTGATTGGCAGTACTTATCACTATGTGAACATGAGAGAGGTCAAACATAGAGCCACACATTATGCCTTAACACAGTCATTCTCAAACTTTTAGAGAGCTTCAGAATAGAATATAAAGCTAACATATGAATTACTGGGCTCTACTCCAGAATGAATACATCTGGGCTGGAGCTTGAGAATTTACATTTCTAGCAAGTTCTCTGGTACTGCTGATGCTACTCCAAGATCACACTTGGAAAATCACTGCTTACCTGACTGCAGGGCACTTTGAGGGAAGATTTCAAAGCCAAGATTTTGTGTCTTGGTTTCTATTGTTTTCAGTCCAAAAGAATCACTTGAAATAGAATGTCTAGAAAATAATTTAAAAAGAAGAAAATTACAGGGAACTCTATGTAATGCATTGTGGGGGACCTGAATGGGAAGAAAGTCCAAAAGAGAGAGGATGAATATGTATATCTGATTCATTTTCCTGTACAGTAGAAACTAACACAACATTGTAAAGCAATTCTGCTGCAATAAAAATTGATGTTTAAAGGAAGAAAATTAAGTCTGTTATCAATTAGGCTTCTCAGTTGTTAACATTTTTGATGGACTGTTCAAGTCCTTTTTCTTAAAAAAAAAAAAAGATGGAGGGAGGATATCCTTTTTAAGAAGCCAAAATTGTATCGTTCTCAGCCTTATTGTAATAGCTATTAACACTGAGTGCCTACTGTGCGCCAGGCTCTCCACATTTATTTAGCTAATCCTTACAGCATTCTTATGAGCCAGGCACTACTGTTATCTTTTTTATATTACAGATGAAGAAACTGAGGCACAGAGAAGTAACTTGCTCAATGTCTCATTGCTAGTAAGGGCCATGAAAGTGAAAGTGTTAGTCGCTCAGTCATGTCCGACTGTTTGTTACCCCACAGACTAGCCCACCAGGTTCCTCTGTCTATGGGATTCTCCGGGCATGAATACTGGAGTGGATAGTCATTCCCTTCTTCAGGAGATCTTCCCAAACTAGGGAGAACCTGGGTCTCCCGCATTGGCAGGCAGATTCTTTACTGTCTGAGCCACCAGGAAAGCCCAATAAATGGCATAATTAAGATTAAAACCCAAGTAGTCTAGCTCGAGAGTACACTCAGCTGTTGTGCTATGCTGACCTTTAGGCTGTTCCGGCCATTGTGCTATCTATATATGCTACAATGCACACAGTTCTTAACCTGTATTCATTCATGTCATGAACAATCTTGATAACATTAAGTATTCTTGTCCAGCATTTAAAATGAACACCTCCTTTTAAAAAGATATTTCAAGCTTTAAAAGAAGTACAGAAAAATAATATAAAAACCACTACTAGGTTTAACAAATGTTTCTATTGCAGAATATTTGCATCCAAATGCTCCCTTCCAAAACACACACACACACAGACAAAGACTTAGTAAGACTATGATTTTGAGGTTTGATTCTTCTTAAGATTGTGCCTTAGAAGTTATAAGGGAAATCATTCCCCTTAATAAAAATAGGACATCCCTTAAACTTAGTAATGGAGGGAGGATTTCTGTGTAGTGAGCAACTCCATTGTTACTGTTACCATTATCATACCACAACCATACCATTCCCCTTAAGCACCCTAGGCCAAACATGGGTTTACTGAGTGCTTATAATAAAGGTCATAAACACAGTAACATACAGCTGGGTGATGTGAAATATATGGCTTACTCAGCTTACAGGCTGCTTGGCCTGCCTCTGTAGTGAAGGTCACATTCCACCAGGGTTTCACCTCAGTATTGCCCAATAGAACTGTCTCCAGTAATGGAAAAGTCCCTACCCGTCCTGTCCAATATGGCGGCCACTAGCCACATGTGGCTATTAGGTACTGAAACAAGGCTAGTGCAACTGAGATGCTGAATTGTTCATTTAATTCGATTTACATTAAAGTCGCCACATTCGGATAGTGGCTGCCATATTGGGCAGCCCAGATCTAGGTCCTTAAAGCCCACACTAAAAATAATGAGTTCCCCAAGGCCAGTGAGTTCCTGGCTCTGGTGGGGGTCAGGGGATGAGCCCTGACTGCAAAAGAGAACAAAGGAACTTTGGGGGATACTGTAAATAGTCTTCATCTTAATTATGGTAATGGTGGCATGGATATATACATTTGCCAAAACTCATCTGATTGTGCCCTTGACATGGGGACATTTTGTTGTATGTAAATTATACCTCAATAAAGTTGATTTTTAGAAGGGGGAGAAAAAGATTTTCTGAGACAGGCGTTCTGCCTCTTGTCTATCTCAAGCATGCCTTCTGCAGTCCCAACAGCCCCCAAAGTCATTACTGCGACATAATAAGACCTTGTGTGATCTGACCCCTGGCTACTTCTCTGACGTCATTTCCCTGGCTTGTGATTCCCTGGCCACACCAGCCATTCTTGTTGTTGTTTAGTCACTAAGTCGTGTCCGACTCATTTGTGACCCCATGGACTGTAACCCGCCAGGTTCCTCTATCCATGGGATTTCCCAGGCAAAAATACTGGAGTGGGTTGCCATTTCCTTCTCCAGGGGATCTTCCCAACCCAGGGATCGAACCTGTGTCTCCTGCGTTGGCAGGCAGATTGTTCACCACCAAGCCACCCGGGAAGCCCAACCAGCCATCTTAATGGTCCTCAAACAAACACTCCAAGTGCATTCCTGTCTCAAGGCTTTTGCATTTGCTCTTCTAAACCTTCCCAGACAATATTCATTTAGGTATCCGCTCAAATGTCAGCTCCAAAAGATGCCATTCCTGCCACCTCTCTTCAACAGCACTTCTGTCCTTGTCACTGTCCATTCCATTATCCCTTGCGCTTTCTTTACAGCACGAAGCACTATCTGAAATTATATAATTACTTGTCTATTGTCCTCCTTCCCCATCAGACTGTAAGGCTGTTCATAAGGGCCGGCAGTTTGTTGATTGTTGGATTCCCAGTACCAGGCACACAGTAGCCTCAATAAATACTGTTGAATGAATGAATGGTTATCATCCATAGCACTTTCTCAGCCTGAGATCCAAGTGTATGTTCATAGAAAACCCACAAATTCTCTACAAACTTAAAAAAAAAAACCTGTGTTATCATTTTGATACTAATCTAAGTAATATTATGATTTTTCTAGATGAGCACCTCAAAACATGAAATTTCGAGTGCTGAGTTCACACTGACTTAGGGTTTTGTTTGGATCCGATGAACACCGAAGGACATCTTGACAAAGTGTGTGAATACAGATTTCGTGTAATTTTGAAAGTTGAGTCACATGTCACTGAGAAACCTCAACAAAAGAATCGGCACGTTAACTGTCAGTGCCACATTCCAGTTAGAAGCAGAAATTGCACAAAACACACAAACATGTGCTTATATTCACAACGACAGCTGTGAGTGAACTAGTTAAACACACAGAAATTTCTCTTTGGTTCCCAGCAATAATTAAATTGTGTTGTGTAGTCTCTTAATTGTGCCCAACTCTGTGTGATCCCATGGACTGTAGCGCTCCAGGCTCCTCTATCCATGGGATTTCCCAGGCAAGAATACTGGAGTGGGTTGCCATTTCTTTCTCCAGGGGCTCTTTCCGACCCAGGGATCTAACCCTTGTGGTCCTACATTGACAGACAGATTCTTTGCCACTGCACCAACTGGGAAACCCTAATAATTAGATTAAATACTATTTAATCCAGATTACAAACACTCAAAAATACTAACCCTACCTTATAGTGAATAAGACTGCTTTACAGAGTTATTAAGTGATACTCAATTAAAATTGACATTCCAGGATTTTGTAACTCCAGAATTCTTAGGAAAATATGAAATCTGATTATCTTGCACTAGCAGCAAAAATCTTGGAAGTTATTAATGTTTTGTGCAAACAGGTATCATTTGCACTGCCATTGTTAAACATATAGAGACACATAATGTGGATCATAAGCTGAGTCTTATACTCACAAACCAAACATTTTACAATTTTCATTGACATTAATTTTAAATGGATGAACCGAGTAACCATTGTCCTTGGGGCAGGAGAATGCTCATCATTGTGGTTATATTACAGTTTCTTCTTCTTTCTTTTCCCTCAATTTAGAACCTGAAGGGTAAAAGAAAGTTCAAGAATGTACTAAAGAAAAATGTGTATCTTTATTCTAGGAACAATTTTGAGTTTTTCTAGAATGGTCGGACCTCTCTCTGAACCTTCTAGCTCTATGCCCTAAACATAGTCATGCCGTTCATGAACAAAAAGTTAGAGCAAGAAGTACTTGACACAGTTTTTGTATGTATAGTTTCATAAGACATATTTTAAAAGGCAAGGGAAGAGCCAAAGTATAAGCCAATACACATTTTTAGCCCTGTGAATCATATATGTAAATTCATAATATTCCAAGATATAAATGCATCATAATGGTGATGGGCAAGAAGTTAAATCCAAGGCAGTCTACAGGAGGGGGCTTTTTCGCCAGTGAGCAGCAGTATATTGAAGAAATAACATGCACGTCCTAAATTAAAGCATCGGCACTAGATGTCAGCAAATCTAACATGGAGAGAGTGATTAAGTGGATAGCATATCCCTGACAAGGACACCTCAGCCAGCATTTTCCCATTTGAACATTTATTTTCAAATAGCTTGGCATTTGCTAAGGTGTGCTCCCCAAATTCTATGGCTATTAATAGGTATTGTCCAGGGAAGGATTCTACAGTCAGATACATTGAGGAAAGGTTGAGTAAACTAAGTCTTTTTTTTCTGCTGAAGAACTCAGAGCCTTTCTAAGCTGATGACAATGTTACTCTTTCCAGAGAGCAGTGCTGACGTCTCCGAATGCCTAGGGAGAGGAAGGGCTTAGTGACCAGAGTCTGCTGGCAGCCCAAGATCCTAAGTTACACTTACTTTCTTTGCACAGTTTTATTTATTTACTTTTTTTGGTTTGTTTTCTTTAAAGTGTATAGTTCAAGGGTGATTTGGGGATGGTGAAAGAAGTAAAGGCCTAAGCCACTTGGACCCTATTATTGACATGGAGCATTTCTACACTTCTTTGGCTGCAAAACCATTTTGAATCTATGTCAGAGGCACCACTCTTTAGGAAAAACCAACACAGACAAAGTTTGCCTCTCATTATGATCTACCTTTATCTGGGTGCTTGAAAAAGAGTAAACTGCTTGTCTATATTTTCTGCTAGGATATGGAGGCTTTTTCCATTTAACGTTATACTCTAGTTAATATGTGGTTTTGTATAAGATGTGGGCAAAAGATTCACCTTATTTTATTTATCTCTTTATTTTGTATTACAGAGTACCAGTTGTCCCCAAACCTTGCATTAAGTATGTTTTTGTTTTTGTTTTCAGGTCCAGAATCCTTCAGATCTACTTAGCAATAAGTTCAACATGTAAAATAGTTAAATGTGGATGAAATGAGGAAGGATGAGAGTTATTCCAACTAGCAACACTCCCTATACCTGTTCCCATCCTCCCTATCTGGGAGGCTCCAGGAAGTATTTTGAACATCATTGGAGTAATTCATCCCCTCATAAATGACTTTAAAACATCATGTCTGTAATATGCTACATTAAAATTTCTACCCATTTCATTTTTTTCTATTTTACTGCCAATTTCATACTTTAATTAATTTAGAACCCAAGAGCTTTATAATGTAACAAAGGAAGAGATTGAAACATCTAAGAGATGAGTAAAATAACAGTATGATTTGGGGGAGCTACAACATTAGCATATTTCTTTTTAAAATAATATTTACTATTGGCAAGAGTTGACTGGATACCTTCAACATAGAGAAGACTAACTTGGTAAAACTATATATTGATCGATAATGTGATAATGTGTGTCACAAGTTTACAGGGTTGACATTCTTTTCTGTACCACATCACTTACAGAATTTAATCCTAAAGAAATTACCATAATGTATAGGAAATTTTTGCTGTTGTTTATATTACGGATATATTGAAAATGGTCCAAATGTTTAACAATGTGGGACTGGTTGAATGAATCCTGGGACAGCCTTGAGACAGGATACCCTTCAGCCATTACAGTGATGTAAAAATAAAAGAATTGTATTGCTTACTGGTGATACATATGGCTCTGTACCAAGCACCTTAATCATACTGTCTCACTTAAGCCTAACAATATCCTTAGATGATAGGTATTAGCATTCCCATTTACAGATGAGAAAACACAGAAGTTCGAACAGCTAGTAGTGTTGCTGGAATTCAATCTCTGCTGTTAACTCTCATTCTTAATCAGTGTCCTAATGATGGGGAGAATACTCACTTTTTAATTATAAGTTACTGTTTCAATGCAGTATAACTGACCTTAAACAACAAACAAACAAAAAAACCACACCCTCCTATATGCAACTCCTTCTTCCTAACTTTGGAAGTCACTTATCCTTAGTATTGTCCCCCTCATCCCACCCCCATTCCCCTTCCCCCAGTGAATCTACCTTTGTGGATGTATGCGAAGTCGCTTCAGCCACTCCGACTCTTTGTGACCCCGTGAATTGTAGCCCACCAGGTTCCTCTGTCCGTGGGATTCTCCAGGCAAGAATACTGGAGTGAGTTGCCATTTCCTCCACCAGGGGGATCTTCCTGACTCAGGGCTCTAACCCCAGCCTCCTGCTTCTCCTGCATTGCAGGCAGACTCTTTACCGCTAAGCTACCTTGTGTTAGGGGGCTTCCTAGGTGGCAGCAGTGGTAAAGAAACCGCCTGCCAATGCAGGAGGTGCTAGAGACTCATGTTCCATCCCTGGGTCAGGAAGATCCCCTGGAGACGGGAATGGCAACCCACTCCAGTATTCTTGTCTGGAGAATACTTGTCTGGTGGGCTCCAGTCCGTGGGGGTCACAAAGTCGGACATGACTGAAATGACTTAGCATGCGTGCACACACCATGTGCTGGGCTTCAAACACCCACTGAAGCCCAAGAGGACAGAGAGGACAGGAAGAGAAAGCCTCTTCCCCAGAGACTCCTGGAGCATTCTCTGCTCTAACCAGGAAGGTCTGGAGCAATGCCCTTTGTCCTAGAGGAGGTACTTTCACTTACTCATCTGTCCAGCATGACTCATGCCCAAGAGTGTGGAGTAAATGAAATTTTACAGTATTTATGTTTTTGTGACTTCTATAAACATGGCAGTGTGGAAAGAGCATGCATGGACTTTGGAATCAGACAGACCCGAGGTGAACTCCTGGCTTTGACACTTAGTGGTTGTGCAACTTGGGGCTAGTTAATAACTTCTCTGGGCAACCTCATCTGTAAAACAGGAATAATGAAGTCTGCTTCACAGAATTGGGTATGAACATGCAATGAGCCAGCAAAAATGAAAGTGGACCCTGTAGCCCCTGGCACACATAGACACTCGGACCTTTCCTTCTGCTCTCAGATTGTGGTTTGGGGGCGAGCATCTGCCAAGTCTTGTGTTTATTTTTACACTTTTCTACTATATAAAGTACAGTGCTTTGTTTACAGAAAGTGACAGTGAAGTCGCTCAGTCGTGTCCGACTCTTTGTGACCCTGTGGACTGTAGCCCATAAAGTTCCTCCATCCATGGGATTCTCCAAGCGTCCTATAAATACCAGCTGAACAATGTTGGCATACATTAGCAGAAACTAAATCATGGGTAGATAGATTTTAGGTGTGGGTTAAAAAAAAACTTATTTATTAATATTTATTTGGCTGCATCGGAACTTAGTTGGGGCATGCAGGGTCCTAGTGGTGGCCCATGGGTTTAGTGGCCCTGCAGCATGTAGGATCTTACTTCTCCAGGGATCTAACCTGCATCCCCTGCCTTGGGACTTCCCTGGTGGCTCAGATGGTAAAGAATCTGCCTGTAATGTGGAAGACCGGGGTTCAATCCCTGGGTCAGGAAGATCCCCTGGAGAAGAGAATGGCAACCCACTCCAGTATTCTTGCCTGGAGAATTCCATGGGCAGAGGAGCCTGGTGTGCCATGGCTTTACAGTCCATGGGATGGCGAAAAGTCAGACACAACTGAGTGATGGAAACTTTCACTTTCTTAGCTGTTGGACCACCAGAGGACTCCCCTAGGTGTGCTTAAATATTTAATAAGTATTTATCCTGTCATAGAGAAAATCTGCCAACTGGAGATAAATGGGATGTGGAGTCAGGGCCTAGCGTCAGCTAGATGGTTTCCCGCACGGAGCCACCAACTCCAAAGGGGAATGGGAATCAACCTCTGGGCTCTAGACTCACAGAGCCCCCAAGAGCACCATGTTTCATTGACTCAAAGGTAGCCTTCTGTGGGTAGATGACAGCCTGCCCTGGCCTATCAGTGTCTCATCTGACATGAGGCGTTCCTCTTATAAACAATTCACTATGCCCAGTTTAAATGTTTTCTTTTTATCTTTTAATTATAAATTCATGTAAGAAAGATATCATGTGAAACTCCTTTACCCATAAACTGACACCGCCATACTTGATATAACTAAAAAAAATTTTTAACTTAATTTCAGACTTTTAGAAAAGCCAGAAGAATATTACAAAGAATTTCCATGCACCCTTCAGTTTCCCAAGTGTTAATGTCTACCACATTTGCTTATCCTTGTCTTTCTATTAGGTAGGCAGTTTTGTTTTTTTTTTTCCTGAGCCATTTAAGATAAATTTCCCTCCCTCCCTCTTTTTCCTTCCTTGTGTGTGTGTTAGTTGCTCGGTCATGTCCATCTCTTGGCAACCCCATGAACTGGGGCCCACCAAGTTCCTCTGTCCGTGGAATTCTCCAAGCAAGAATACTGAAGTGGGTTGCCATTTTCTTCTCCAGGGGATCTTCCCAATTCAAGGATTGAACTCAGGTCTCCTGCATTGCAAGCAGATTCTTTACCATCTGAGCCACCAGGGAAGCTCTCCTTCCTTGCTTGCTTTCTCTCAAAAAAAGTTTAGGTAGAGCTGAGCTCCCCCTTCCTCACTCAGCCCCTTTCCTTCCTCCTTGCCTTCCCTCACATTTGTCAGGGAATCTGCTGGCTTACGTGTTCTGACCTTTTGCTATGTATGATTAGACCTAGAGATGAATTTTGTTATTTTGAGACTTGTTTTGTAATCCAGAACTTGATCACTTTTATGAATGTTCTATATAACCTGAGAATACTTCATATCATCCAATAGCTGTAAACCACTTACAACAGTGGCTAGCACAGCATAAGCACCATAAAGTGTTAAATTTTTAATAAATAGCCATTTGGTTGTACAGTTATAAATAAATCCCACTAGCTCATATTTTTATTATTGAAGTATAGTTGATTTATAATATTATATTAGTTTTAGGTGTATAACATAGTGATTCAATATTTGTATGGATTATACTCCATTTAAAGTTATTATAAAATAGTGGCTATATTCCCTGTGGTGTACACTATTTCCTTGGAGCTGATGTATTTTATACTTAACAGTTTGTACCTCTTAATCCCTACCCCTATCTTGCCCCTCTGGTTCATATTTTTTAACTGTCTTGTTCAAATTGTATGTGTACAAGCTGTCAATTTTTAGAGAAGTGGGTTGAAATCTCCCTGTGATTTTAGAGCTGTGTATCTTTGCCTGTATTCTTCCAACTCTTCCTCCTTGGCACAGAAGTGAGAGATTCTAGTCATTGCCTGAATCCCAGCCCCTGATCCCTCCCGTTAGTGAGGGCTATGCTTCAGTGCCCAGCAGAGACCTAGGATAAAGTTAGGACACTGGCTGAACAGCAGAGATATCACAGGGAAATGTAAGTTCATGAATTCAAACACACCAGGAACCACAGTGGCATCTCCGCCTTTCAAGGTTTACTCTGCAACCTACTCATCACTTGCTCTACTCTGATATTTTTCCTTTCAAATTCCCCCTGCTCCCTCAACCCTAATTCCTCCAAAGCTTCAGTTAACTTTTCAGATGATACTCACCATATTCCCTTTTCCAAAATTCCAACTCTGAATTTCAAGATTCATATGATACTTACAGGACTAGAAGCCTATTCTTAGCTAATTCAACAAAAATGGAATGTCATTGGCTATACAGTGGTAAACAGAATACACATGGAGAAGAGCAGGGTAAAGAGACAAAACTATAAACCCTAAGCAATTGTGAAAATTGATAAAAGAGGAAAGAACTGTTTCCATCAGGAAGAAAACAATGGGTTGGGGAAGATGTTCCAAGACGAACGACAAACTCAGGGAAGGTCATGGGCCGGGACAGACCCCCCGCCATTGGAGAGCTGACGGAGCCAGTGGGGCAGGAATATAGTGAGTGCAGGTGAGTGGCCCGGACCGAGGCAGGAGAGACACACAGGGACCTAGCTCACATGGCCCAGTGAGCCATGAGCACTTGATTTCACTCCAGGAACTGGAATCCACTGAAGGGTTTCAGCAGAGAGTGAGATGCCTGTATTTACAGTTTTAAATATAACTCCAGCTGGTAGGTGGAGAGTGAGTAGAGAAAGTCAGACATGGAAGCAGGGGTATCATTCAGGGCATCTTTGAGAAAGGAAAGTTTTTGTGACCTCAGATTACTTTTCCCTCTTGTCAGTTTAAAAACCACAAAGGCAAATAAAACAGACTTACAGTAACTTCATCTATAAAGAACTATTTATACAGTTTACAAATAACTATCATAGACTCTTCACAGGTCTGGAAGGTCGAGATTGATAACCAAAACTCCTTTCCCACTTTAAAGTTTAGAGTTTTTTTAAAAAAACATTTTATTTCGAAAAATTTAAACTTCATGAAAAGGAAGAATATAATAAATTCCCATTACCTTGGGAATTACTCAATGAATATTAAGTTTGCTGACATTTACTTCATCTATCACTTTTTTCATCCTTTGTTGAAGTAATTAAAGTGAGTGAGTGAAGTGAAGTCGGTCAGTCGTGTCCGACTCTTTGCGACCCCATGGACTGTAGCCCACCAGGCTCCTCAGTCCATGGAATTTTCCAGGCAAGAGTACTAGAGTGGGTTGCCATTTCCTTCTCCATTAAAAGTAATTAAAAGCAAATCCCAAATACGTAATTTTATCCCTTCACATATCTTCTCTAGCTCTAAAATATAAACATTTCCTACATACCACAAAGCATAAAATATAAACATAAAAATTTACTGCTAACATCTAGTGGCAATTCTAGTAATATAACCAAATTTCTCTGTTGTCTCAAAAATGTCTTTTCATAGTTGGTCCACACCATGTATTTGGATCTCAGATCTTTTAAGTCTCTTTTAATCCAGGGCATTGCTTTTTTTCTCCCTCCTTTTTCTTTTCTCCTCTTTAAAAATTTATGTCATTGACTTGAAACTGGATTAGTTGTCCTATAAAATGTATAAATATTTCATAATAAAAACTTTAAAGTTAAAAGTAAAAATAAGAACAAACTGTGGAGTTTGAGCCTTTCAACTTCCAATAAGTTAGCCCATCTCTCTGGAACGTTCTTTGAAGTTTTTGGCGTACAGTCCAGTCCAGTGAACCATAAACACTCACCATGCTTGGCAGGCATACACAGGCTGTTAAACAAGAGAGCTTGTGCTGAATGTTTTAATTTTATCATTCAGCCTTCTCAGGTTCTTGACCTGTTTCCTCATTGTGATTTGTCTACTGTTACTAAATTAACAGCGTCTGAAACATAGCACGGTTTCTGAAGCACTTAAAAACAATTAAGATAATACTTGTTTGCTAACTTCAGTCTTCTCTACTTCAGACGTTAGAAAATTAAAAATAGTTGAACTGAAGGTAGCATCCTGCCAGCATGCTAAGTCGTTTCAGCTGTGTCTGACTCTTTGTGACCCCATGGACCGTAGCCCACCAGGCACCTCTGTCCATGGGATTCTTCAGTCAAGAATACTGGAGGGGGATGCCGCGCCCTCCTCCAGGGGATTTTCCCAGCCCGGGTATTGAACCCGCCTCTTAAGTCTCCTGCAAGGCAGGTGGCTTCTTTGCCACTAGCGCCACCTGCGGGGAGGTAGCCTCACTGAAAACCACATTTGGTTCCGATTTAAGGATGCACGGAAAAGGAGCGACGAAACAATGCATGTTTTCTTCACCTCAGTGTCAGCTTCACCTTTGATTTCTTTGCTATAATTAGCTTCTGTTGCCAATGATGCCAAGAACTTACCTGCAGTAACTAGAATTAGATCACTGGCTCTTTTGGCTTTGTTGTTTCAACAGGTACATGAATGTTGTTGTCAATTTTAAAGGATTTAAAAATATATCCATCTTATGCTAATCATTCTGAATCATTTAGTAGTTTGAAGATTCAAAGAAAAGCTACAATTCCAAACTGAGCATTAATCTTGTATTTTAGAAAACTAACTATTTGATATCATTTCACTTCCGTAAAACAAAGGTAATCTATTCATTAAACCTGTCTCACACATTCTGGACTTAATCCTGGCCCTACCACAGTACATGCTAGAGAAAACTTGTAACATAGTTCTCTCGTGTAAAAGTAACACACCCTACTTAATTTACAGGGACTCGGATAATAAGTGAAACAGAGTTTAAAGTGTAACTTGGGTAATTCTGGGTGTGTCTTTTAGATCTTAAAATATTAGACCTTAAATTAGGAGCCATTTGACAGGGGTACATATTAGTTTTGGGGGAGACACTTTTTTTGCCTGTACCATGTGGCATGAGGATCCTAGTTCCCAAACCAGGGGTTGAAACCCACAACCCCTGTGGTGGAGGTATGGCGTTTTAACCCCTGGACCACCAAGAAAGTCTCTATATTAGTTATTTTAACATGAAAGAGAGTTGGGCATCAGGATCGTTGACGCCTCAACCAGACAGCTGCTGTGGCTTCTGCTGCCCTCTCTTGATCCATATATGAGCTATGTGTGTCGAGAACCAGGCTGGAGCCGTGACATACTGTCTGGGATGAATTGGGTGGGCACTGGATGGTCTTTCCCACAGTCCACTGATCATTAGTCCCTCTTTTCTTTGTGCTCCTATAGCTCTTTGGATTGATCATATCCTACCTTGTATTATACTTACCATCTACAAGTATATACCCTCCACTGAAATATAAGTATCTTAAGAGCAGGGATCATAGTTGTCTTTCTAGTAAGACCTTGGTAAATGTTTATTTAATTAAATTGGCCTTCTAATGGTAGAAAATGTTGATGCTTCCTCATCCTGCAGTTCAACTAGTTGTAAAGTAGCAAAAGCAACTTAAACTAAACCCAACTACATTAACAATGAGAGATTAACATCGACAGATAATATTCCAGGAGTTATAATGGACCAGTTGTTGAACTAATTGTTGGTTCAACATGATGTTGGTTCAGCATCATCCATTTATTTAACAAATGTTTATTGAGACCTTGATGTATACATCAAGTGTCTGGGAATGATTTTTTATAATAATAAAGAGCAATAGGAGTTATAAGTCACAAGAGTCCTAAAGGGAAGTAATTTACAGTGCTGTATGTAATTACAGTAATTTATTGACTAGCAGCTATATGCTAGGAGCTATACTAATTGTTTTTCTTACTGTAGATAATTGAATCTTCACAAGAGTCCACTTTACAGATGAGCAAACAAACTTGAAGAGATTATGCAATTTGCCTAAAGTCATAATAGCTAGAATGTAGATTTAGAATTTAACTCTTGCCTTTATTAATCACTACTGAATACTGAATCACCAGTGATGCTTGCCAGCACATATGAGAAAACCAGCCTGACAGACTGTAAGAACCACAGTGACTTTTAAGTATACAAAAGTTTAAAAATCTTTCCAATGAAGAGGGTTAGATTTCCCTACCCTAAAAGCCAGAGCCTCCACTCACTCCAGAATAACATGAGTTGACCTGTCCATGTATGCAGGTTCCCAAATCATTGCATCCCATGCTGGTACTTGTCTTTATTGCCATGATCAAATGCAATATACAACTCTAATTAGGCATCTCCAACATTTTATCCAAAGTGAGATTTATTTGAAGTGTTTTAATCCATTGCCATCCTTGTTCTTTTTAAAAACTGTGAAAAAATCCACACAAGAGAATTTACCATGTTAACCTTTTTAAAGCATCCAGTTCATTAGTGTTAAGCATGTTCACATCGTTGTGCAACCATCACCACCATCCATCTCCAGAGTTCTTTTAATCTTGCAAAACCGAAATTCTGTACCCATTAAACAGCAAGTTCCTATTCTCCTTTCTACCCCCAGCCCTTGCCAACCAGTGTTCTACTTCCTGCCTCTGTGAAAGCGACTTCTCTAGGAACCTCACATAAGTGGAATTATACAGTGTGACTGTCCCCTTGTGACTGGCCTGTTTCACTTAGCATAGCATCCTCAAGGGTACTTCCCCAGTGGCTCAGTGGTAAGAGTATGCCTGCAATGCAGGAGATGTGGATTTGATCCCTGGGTTGGGAAGATCCTCTGGAGAAGGAAATGGCAACCCATGCCAGTATTTCTTGCCTGGGAAATCCCATGGACAGAGGAGCCCGATGGGCTACAGTCCATGGGGTCAAAAGAATTGGACACGACAGAGTGACTAAACCACCACCACCAGCATCCTCAAGCTTCATCCATATTGTAGCAGGTGACAGAAGGGGCCAATCTCATAGTCTAATCATGAGAACACATCAGGCAAACCCAAATGGAAGAACATTTCACAAAATACTAATACGTGATCAGTACTCTTCAAAAAATATCGATGTTCTGAGAAACAAGGCGAGACAGAGACTCTTGCCATGTATTAGAAGATGCTAAGGAAGCATGGAGGAGAAGGCAATGGCAACCCACGCCAGTACTCTTGCCTGGAAAATCCCAGGGATGGGGGAGCCTGGTGGGCTTTCGTCTACGGGGTCGCACAGAGTCGGACACAACTGAAGCGACTTAGCAGCAGCAAGGAAACATGACAGCTCAGTACAGTGTGGTATCTGAAATTGGAGCCTAGAACAGGAAAAGGACATTTACCAGTGACATATTTCAGAATTGCTGGAGCATAAGATGAGAAGAGCCAACTCATTAGAAAAGCCCCTGATGCTGGGAAAGATTGAATGCAGGAGAAGGGGACGACAGAGGATGAGGTGGTTGGATGGCATCACCGACTCAATGGACATGAGTCTGAGCAAGCTCCAGAAGATGAAGAACAGGGAAACCTGGCATGCTGCAGTCCTTGGGGTCACAAAGTGTCGGACTCCCCCTGCACTGGAAGTGCAGAGTCTTAGCCACCAGGAAAGTCCCTATTTTTTTTTTTTTTAACAATTTTATTGTTTCATTTTTTTCCATTTAGATCTTTAAATCTCTGGTAAATTATGGGTAGCCAGTTATCCTTGTGCTGTTTGTATTGAATAATCCAGTTTTCCCTCATTGACTTGAAATAGAGCCTTGAGCATATATGAAACCCTCTACATAAAAACCCTCATTATTTTCTGGACTCTGTTCCATTTCAACAATCTAAACTTATGTTTTCTTGATCAGTACTATACTATCCTATTTACCATATTCTTTTCAGTGTCTCGTGAGCCAAGTCCTGTTTTGCTACAGTTGTTTTTAAAAACTTTCTTGGCGAGTTTCAACCATTTACTCTTTTAGATAAGCTAGAGAATCAACTTTTTTTTTAAATACTTTATTCTACATTACAATACTGTATTTGTTTTGCCATACATTGACATGAATCAGCCACAGGTGTCCACGATCTCCCAATGCCAAAGCCCCCTCCCACCTCCCACCCCACATCCTCTCCCTGAATCATCCCGCACCCGCCCCCATGCGTCCTGCATCCTGTATTGAACATAGACTGGCGCTTCATTCTTACAAGATAGTATACATGTTTCAATGCCGTTCTCCCAAATCATCCCCCCCTCCCCTCCCTCAGAGTCCAAAAGTCCGTTCTATACCTCTGAGTCTCTTTTGTTGTCTCACATAGAGGGTCTTCATTACTATCCTTTTAAATTCCATATATATGTGTCAGTATACTGTATTGGTGTTTTTCTTTCTGGCTTACTTCACTCTGTATAATCGGGGAATCAACTTTTAAATTTAAAAATTCTATTGGGAATTTGATAAAAATTGCATTTAATTTACAGATCAGCATGGGAAGAATGGGCTTTTAAAAAGTAAATATTGAGGTTTCTTATCCAGATATGTCTTTAAATTCTTCTTATCTGAAAATTCTATTACCAGCATGTAGAATATTATATTAAGTTGTGGTTACATAGAACACGTCATCTCATTAATGTAGTAATAGTAGTGTAGCACCACTAGTAGCAGTATTAGTGGGTAATAATAGCAGCTTTTAAATACTGAGTGTTTACTAAGTGCTAAGGACGTTATATATATAAAATCTCATTTAATCCTACTTCCCTGGTGGCTCAGACGGTAAAGCATCTGCCTACAATGTGGGAGACCTCGGTTCAACTCCTGGGTCGGGAAGATCCCCTGGAGAAGGAAATGGCAATCCACTCCAGCACTCTTGCCTGGAAAATCCCATGGACAGAGGAGCCTGATAGGCTACAGTCCATGGGGTCGCAAAGAGTTGGACACGACTGAGCGACTTCATTCATTCATTCACAATCCAATAAGATATTATCCATGTTTTACAGATGAAGAAATAGGCTCAGATTTGTCAACTTGCCAAAGTTAACAAAAGGAAGCCTTGTCATATTTCAAAACCATGTTTTTAATAACTACTATCTGGCCCTTCACTACATATAAAGTAAACTCTCTCTTTGGGGGGGAAAAAAAAAAAGGAAACCAAAAGCTCTTTATGGTATTAAATATAAACATGCCAACCTCTTAATTTTTAAAAAAAAATTCTTTTAGTTATTTAGAATGAATTTTTAAATTGAGATTTAATTGACATATAACTTTTCAGATATATAAAATAATTCTATATTCATATATATTATGAAATTATCACTACAGTGTCTGGTTAACATCCATCACCACACATAATTACAAAAATCTCATGTCAATTTCCTAAAGGCTTTTAAATCAGAGAGATTTTAAATTGTATCACATATTTTCCTAGCATGTCTTGAAAACCTTGCTATCTCCTTGCCTGTCCTAGTTTCTCCCTGTTGGGGTCTGAGCATTGCCACTCTGGCCTCCAGGGGCCGCCATTTCCCCTTTAATATTGTGGCTCAAGCATCAGACACTCAGGAATTCCCTGGCATACAGATAAGACCAGGAAAAATATTTAACAGAAGTTTACAAAGGGCTCTGGAAGAAAAAAAGACAAATGAGTACAGGGAGTAATAATACACAACTAGATCATTTGTTCAGTGAATGAAGTGCAGGCATTTCTGCATTAGACACCATAAAAGGATTCCTCCCTACCTTGCTTCCCACTACCTGCACAAAGCAGAAGCCACTTTTTTCTACCCTGTGTTATGTCCTCAAGGGCTTCCCAGGTGGCTCTGCTGCTGCTGGTGCTAAGTCGCTTCAGTCCTGTCCGACTCTGTGCGACCCCATAGACAGCAGCCCACCAGGCTCCGCCGTCCCTGGGATTCTCCAGGCAAGAACACTGGAGTGGGTTGCCATTTCCTTCTCCAATGCATGAAAGTGAAAAATGAAAGTGAAGTCACTGAGTCGTGTCCAACTCTCAGCGACTGCGTGGGCTGCAGCCTACCAGGCTCCTCTGTCCATGGGATTTTCCAGGCAAGAGTACTGGAGTGGGATGCCATTGCCTTCTCCCCCCAGGTGGCTCAGTGGTAAAGAATTCACCTGCCAATGCAGAAGAGTTGGGTTTGATCCCTGGGTCAGGAAGATCCCCTGGAGAAGGAAATGGCAACTCATTCCAGTATTCTTTCTCGCCTTAAAAATCCCGCAGACAGAAGAGTCTGATGTGCTACAGTCCACGGAGTGGCAGAGTCAGACATGACTTTTCAACTAACCAACAACAACAAATTCTATCCTCGAGCAAGTAAAAAATTTCAAAAACAGCTCTAAGATTGGTAAGATGAGTTTCAGCTCTGGGCTTTCTTCCAAACTCTAGTTTTCAGTTTCAGTGTCTGCTTCTTTCCTACATGCTGGACACTAAGCTTGCCAGCCTTATTATTATTATTATTATTTGGCTGCACCAGGTCTTAGTTGGGCGTGCAGGATCTTCAGTTTGGGAATGTAGGATCTGTCTCCCTAAGCAGGGATAGAACCTGGGCCCTTTGCACTGGGAGCACAGAGTCCCTGCCACGGACCACCTGAGAAGTCCTGCAAGGCTTCTTCTGGGAAGATGGCATTGCTGACCCCGAGTTGTCTATTTACCCTGTTGCTGGGAGATGGTTATCTGTGAGTCTCTCCTGACCCTGTATGTCTTCCTCAGTGTGCCCAGAATGCAAGACCCTGACTATATCACTTATATGTTACTACATACGAGATTACTCTAAATCATAGAGGCTTAAGACAACAACCACTTACTTTCTGGCAATATCTGTAGATTTGGAGTCTGGGAACAGCTTGGCTGACTGTCCCTGGGGCAGGGTCTCTGACGAGGCTATGGTCAGGGTGCTGGCCGAAGCTGCAGTCATGGCCTCACGTGAATGGGGGAAATTCTGCTTCCACGCTCACTCGCCTGGCTGTTGGCCGAAGGCATCCTTTCCTGACCGTCCAGGTCTCTCTATAAGGCATCCCACAACATGACAGTGGTCTTTC
The DNA here is from genome assembly GCA_917880005.1 of Nanger dama. NCBI lineage: Eukaryota > Metazoa > Chordata > Mammalia > Artiodactyla > Bovidae > Nanger > Nanger dama. The sequence goes on from CAKJTW010000066.1 coordinate 6,428,650, forward strand.
TTAGAGTGAGTAAGAAAGAAAACAAAAGATGGTGCCCAAGACTGAAGCCATAAAACCTCCTCTCAAAGGCAACATCCTGTCACTTCTGCTACATTCAGTTAGTTAGAAGCGAGTCAGTAAGTCCAGTCCATAGTCAACTGGAGGGGGTCACACAAAAGAGCGAATACTGGGAGGCAAGAACCACTATGGGCTGTCTGGGAGGTGCTCTGGGGTTTCCTAGAGGCTCAGCGGTAAAGAATCCATCCACCTGCCAGTGCAGGAGGCGCAGGTTCAATCCCTGGGTCTGGAGGATCCCATGGAGAAGGAAATGGCAACCCACTCCAGTGTTCTTGCGTGCAAAATCCCACAGACAAGGAGCCTAGCAGGCACAAAAGCGTTGGACAGGACTTAACAACTAAATCGCAACACACAACAGCGGAGGCACTCTACCGCTCACTCTGCCCAGACCATTTCCCATGATTGGGTTTGCAGGGGACAGTCTTGAGAGATGAAGTAATTATCTCCCTCTGGGACAAAGAGCAGGCTTAGCTTAGTGCTTTCTGGAAAAGCAGTGGGTTCCCCAGGCTTACTGTTCCCCAGCTGCAACTCCAGCCCACTGCATGTATGGCATTTCTCTGGGGCCCCCTCATGTCACCTGTGTGTAACTTGGAGACAAGAGGAATTGATACAGACACTCTGATGCTCATGCTTTTTCGCTATAGTTTTTTTTTCTCTCACTCAGGGGTCTTGTGTCTTCTTCCAGCATCTATGAGACACCAGTTAGCTAACCTGTTGCCTTGTAAGTAGGATAAAATCAAATCACGGACCTGACAGTCCGACTGAACAGGACAACCTCATCAGAATTGTCTACAGGCTTGTGAGACTGGCATTCACAGAAGAGATCCACGTACATACCCTTCATTTTAATTGACAAGTACTTATGTACCAGGCAGGCATCATTCTAAGAGTGTATGGACATAGACTCGTTTCAGCTACGAGGTAGCCACTATTAAAAATCCCTGCTTGACAGGTGAGGAAGAAAGAAGAGGCACAAAGATGTTAAGCAATTTGCTTCATGTCAGAGCCCCATTATACAAATGGATACAAAAACAACACGGCTACCTGTGCTTAGTGTTAGGGAGGTACAGAGCAGAGAGATGAGGGGAATGATAAAATTAAAGACTTCTTCAAAACATTTATTGACACCATTGGTACAGAGTTCTTCATTCCTAATGTAAATGTTACAGTTTCTGTGACCTCCTTGTGTACTTGAAGGGTAATCCCTACCAGTCATATTGGTCAATGATGTGATTGGATGTGCTGCATTTGGCTCATTAGAATTTGATTTAGAAAATGTGCTCTGTATTCAGACTCAGAATATGAATGTAAAAATGCATTGTCCACACAAAAATCTGCACATGAAGTTTTTAACAGCTTTATTCACAGTCACCAAAACTTGGAAGTAGCCAAGATATCCTTCAGTAATGGAATGGATAAACTTGCATATCCAGGCAAGGGAAGATTATTCAGTGCTGAAAAGAAATGACTTATTAAGCCAGGGAAAGATGAGGGGTGGGGGTGTTAAATGCATATTACTAAGTAACAGAAGCCAGTCTAGAAGGGTTATATACCGCATGATTCCTCCTGTGCGACAATCTGGAAAAGGCAAAACTAGGGAGACAGTGAACAGATGAGTGGTAGGGGTGGGGCGAAGGAAGAGATGAACAAGCAGAGCACAGAGGGTTCTCAGGACAGTGAATCTATTCTCTTTGATACTATAACGTTGAACACACATCGTTATGGGCTCCCCTGGTGGCTCAGACAGTAAAGAATCCACCTGCAGTGCAGGAGACCTGGGTTTTATCCCCCGGGTGGGGAAGATTCCCTTCAGAAAGGAATGGCAACTGCCTCCAGTACTTTTGCTTGGAGAAGTCCATGGACAGGACTTACGTAGCCAGGTGGGCTACCGTCCATGGGATCACAAAGAGTTGGACACGACTGAGGGATTAACACACACGCACACACACATACACACACACACACACATCATTATACATTTGTCCAAATCCACAGAATGTACACCACCAAGAATGAACCTTAATGTAAACTATAGACTTTGTTTAGTAACGATGCATCAGTGTAAGTTCATTGATTTTAATGAATGTACTGCTCTGGTGGGAGATGTCAATAGTGGGGAAGGCTGTGTATACGTGGGCCATCAGGTCTATGGGAGCTCTCTGTTACTTCCTGGTCAGGTTTGTTGGGAACCTAACACTGTTCTGAACAATACAGTTTATCTTTTTAAATGCTTTGAAAATTACAGTGTGCTTTAAAATGGAAAATATTGTTGTTAATAGTGTCAGTGTGTATAGCAATTTTTTTAAATCTTACTCTGTACCTGTTCAAGTTCCCCACATCCTTGGCTGCATCTTTCTGCTTGCAACTTCCTCCTTTCCTTAGCAAGTGTAAAAGGCCTGACTTCCCATATGGGCTGTCTTCCTCTGCCGTGTGGACCCTCTTTTGAACCTTTCCAACCCAGGTTCAATCCAGGTGTCTACATTCTCATGGCTACATTGGAACTGTACAGCTCTGCTAGAGAAAATCACAACAGTGTTTGCTTTTTGTTTGATATTTTTTCCATATTGCATGGCATGTGGGATCTTAGTTCCCCCAGAAAGGATTGGACCCACAACCCCTGCATTGGAAGTTCAGAGTTTTAATCACTGGATCACCAAGGAAGTCCCCCAGAATCATAATGGTGAATATGCTGTCTGCAGTGCAACTTGCAGTCTCCTCTATCAGCTTATCCCTCAGTGTTGTCCGCAACCGCGGTTTCTCAGATCAGAGCTTTCTAGTTCAAAATGCGTATCGATAAGTTTTAACTGTAGTTTTCTTTTTGATATTGTTTTATTTTGACTAAATATTTTCAAAGCCTTATGCCATTTATTCCTGTGCTATAATATATGTCAACTTTTTGCATATATATAAAATGAGTTCACCTCATTAATTAATCCATTTTCTATTAAAATAATTGATCAAATCGGCTACTAGTTATCACATGTAGTAATATGGCAGATAAACATATCTATCGATGAAGACTCACCCAAAAGCGCTTCTACATTAGAAAGAGGAGGGGGAAAATAACAGGTAGGTTAAAATGTTTAGAGTTGCTTTAATTCGTGGCTAGACAGGTTTCTTTAAGAAGGTTCTGTGAAGAAGTTGAGTTATACTCCCTTATCCAATGTACCTCAATGCCCTAGAATACGCCTCCCTTGTTCTCAGATTAGGGTGCCTTCCTTCCTCAAGTTACTCAGACAAAATCTGGTCCAGTCCTTTCCACATCTCTCTTGTAACTTGACCATGGACCACTCTTGGGGAGTACTGACCCCTAGGGTCTAGGCAGTGGTCTCAAATTGACAGTCTCTGAGGCAAATTTGGAGAAGGCAATGGCACCCCACTCCAGTACTCTTGCCTGGAAAATCCCACGGACGGAGGAGCCTGGTGGGCTGCAGTCCATGGGGTCGCTAAGAGTCTGACATGACTGAGCAACTTCACTTTCACTTTTCACTTTCATGCATTGGAGAAGGAAATGGCAACCCACTCCAGTGTTCTTGCCTGGAGAATCCCAGGGACAGGGGAGCCTGCTGTCTCTGGGGTTGCACAGAGTCGAACACAACTGAAGTGACGTAGCAGCACCAGCAGAGGCAAATTTGCTAGATAGATATGGCTTATTGGCTTGCACAGTGTTTTAAGAAAACCTGAACTTGTTCCTCTTCTTCTTATTATTATTACTGGCCATGATGACCAGTTTACAGGATCCTAGTTCCCTGACGAGGGATGGAACTCCTGCCCCCTGCGTCGGAAGCATGGAGCCCTAACTGCCGGCCCACCAAGAGAATTTCCTTTTCCTAGCATTTGAAGTCATGCCATTTCACATGAAAATGTATATTGCTAGTTTTTATTGAAAAATGAACTGACCTGGCAACACTGGGCCTGTGCTCTTACATACAGCAGCGGTCAGCTGTTCCCTGGAGAGAGGGCGCCCCCACCTGCCACTCACCAAGACTGAGTGTCAGTTGCCATTCCGTTACTTTCACCAGCTCCAACGCTCAGTACCGGTGGTGCCACCTGGTGCTTCAGGTGTTTGTAAACTCTCCTACACCTGGACCTTGTTGCCTTTCACCCAGCACTACTTGTCCCTAGAGGCTCTGTGATGCTCTACAAAGATCATGGGCTTGGAATCAAATGGACTTAGCTCTGCCGCTTTCCTACTGGGTGACCTCTGAGAACTTCCATTTCTTTGTCTGTCAAACGGTGTGATTGGCATGGTTATGAGGATTAAAGGCAATATGTGGATAATGTGCTTCTGATAGAAGCAGGAAGCAGGCAGTGAGTGTGGCCTGCCTCCACTGACAATCTCTGTCCTCACCTCTCTGGAAGATGACAGGGCCACTCCTGTGGTCATCAGCTTCTAACTGATTTGTACAATACTCTAGATGTGTAGAAAATCTAGTGAGAAAATCACAAGAAATGAGGGCATTCTTAAGTAAAATTTATTTCCTGTAATTGTCAGCTGTCATCATCAAGGACAATTACAGGAAATAAATTTTAACTAGGCACTCCTAGTTTCTAGCAGCTATCAAGAAGGGCTTCCCAGGTAGCACAGTGGTAAAGAATCCACCTGCCAGTGAAGGAGATGTGGGTTCGATTCCTGGGTTGGGAAGATCCCAGGAAAGGGCAACCCACTCCACTATCCTTGCCTGGAAAATCCCACGGACAGAGGAGCCTGGCAGTCTATAGTCCATCGGGTCACAAAGAGTCAGACTGAGCACACGTCATAAGGAGTTAAGCAGTTAGCCAACAGCACTTCCATTACTCGCAGGATAATCTTACAGTATGCTAAATCAGACTCGTGCAATTAGTTCTATAAAGAAAACAGAAATAAAAATGTTTTTGAATTAGCATGGTTTCCAAAACTGAGGAAAACAAAGATAATTCTTCATATCCCAAGCGTAGCTGCATCTCTGCAGAGCTGCTTATAAATCTGACATTCCAATTTGTTTTCCTTCTGCTGCTGTAACAAATTACCACAAACTTAGAAACTTAAAACAATAGAAATGCATTATCTTACAGTTCCACAGGTTAGAGATCTGACATTGGTGTTACTGGGCTAAAATCAATGTGTCAGCAGGCTGCATTCTTTTTGGACGCTCTAGGAGTGAATCCATTTCCTTTGCTTTTCCAGCTTCTTTTAGAGGCCACCCACATTCTCTGACTCTTGGCTCATTTCTCCACCTTAAAAAAAAATATATATATATTCATTTGACTGCGCCAGGTCTTAGCAGTGGCACGCAAGATCTAGTTTCCTAACCAGAAATGGAACCCAGGCCCCCTGCTTTGGGAGCACAGTCTGAGCCACTAGACCGCTGAGGAAGTCCCCTTCCTTTCTCCACCTTTAAAGGGAGCAGTGTTGCGTGTCTCTGAACATTCTCCCAGAGTCACATCTCTTTCTCTGACTCTTTTCTGTTGCTTCCCTCTTCCACTTCTAAGGACCCTTTGATTCCATTGGACCTACCCAGAAAATCCAGTCCTTCCTATCTGAACATTGTTGTTGTTGTTCAGTTGCTCGGTTGGTTCCGACTCTTTGCGACCCCCATGGACTGCAGCACACCAGGCTTCTCTGTCCTTCACCATCTCCCAGAGTATGCTCAAATTCATATTCATTGAGTCAGTGATGCCATCCAACCATCTCATCCTTTGTCATCCCCTTCTTCTACCCTCGATCTTTCCCAGCATCAGGGTCTTTTCCAATGAGTTGGCTATTCACATCAGGTGGCCAAAGTACTGGAGCTTCAGCTTCAGCATCAGTCCTTCCAATGAATATTCAGGACTTATTTCCTTTAGGATTGCCTGGTTTGATCTCCCTGCTGTCCAAGGGATGCTCAAGATTCTTAAGATTAGTAATGTTAATTCCACCTGCAACCTTAATTCTTTGCCAGGTAATGTGGCATATTCACAGATTCTGGGTACTAGGAGATGGACATCTTTAGGGGAACCACCATCTTGCCTATCTAAAAGGGTATGTTATATATGTAATATATATGTAATTTATATATATTAACAGTTTACCCTTAAACAACACAGGTTTAAACTGTGTGTATCCACTCATATGCAGATTTTTCTCAATAAACACATACTACAGTAACACACGATCTGCGATTGGTTGAATGCATGGATGTGGAACTGTGGATATGAAGAGATGCCAAACAGTTAGTCACAGATTCTCAGCTGGGGTTGAGACAGGGATCAGCACCCTTAACCCCTATGTTTTTCAAGGGTCAATTATTCATACATATATGTGCATACATGCTTAGTTCTGTCCGACTCTGTGATCCCCTGAACTGCAGCCTGCCAGGCTCCTCTGTCCATGGGATTTCCCAGGCAAGAATACTGGAGTGGGTTGCCATTTCCTCCTCCAGTGAATCTTCCTGACCCAGGGATCAAACCTGCATCTCCTGCATTGGCAGGTGGATTCTTTAGCATTGTGTCACCTGGGAAGCCCCTATGTGCTGCTAACAGGTTTCTAAATGGAATTTTATATTATCACAGACTTTTGTAAGAAATCTGGCAATTCATACCATGCCCAGAGTTTCTGAATTGTTAATAGGGCTTCCTTTTTAAAAAGACAAATGAGTATAAATTCCTCCAAAGGTTGTGAGCTTTATGATTTTGCTAATTTGCGGAGTTTAAAAGTAAACAAGACCTCAGGAAATCACTTGATCCAGTTTCTTGCCCTGAATCCCTCAAATCACCACATTTTCTTGCTATGTAGGGAAATGGTACAGGATACCATTTTAAGTAGATAGGATCATTCTATGATAGTAGTTTCCAGAAGTATTTTCCTCTACTTGTTTTTCATAATTGTTCTCCAATGAAGATAAGTAGCAATTAAAAATAATTTACCCCAATCATGGGTTAAAATTACAAGTAATGAGATGAAATTTGAAAGACAGGGTTGAAGCCAAACAATATGCCTGTAAAACTTCCAAACACATGGTACTAGGCTTGAAGAAACAATACAAGGCAAAAATGGTAAAATAATTTAAAATGCAGTATACTGAGGAATATGTTCAATAGTGAAGGCAATCTATACTGCATAAGAAAAAATTAAGGTGTTTTCCTCAGTTTTTCTTTTGTTTTATCAAGGATATAAAATCCTCCCTGCAAGTACAGTATATCTTTGTCTTTGTACCTGGAAACTTCCTCTATGTTAGCACAGTGCTTTGCAGAGGAAGTGTTTGTTGAATTAGTAATGTTTATATTTACATAAGATTGCATTGAAAGCACCTTGCAGATATTAAGAAGAGAAAACAGGTCATAAATGGTTTATTTAAACACATAAAAACTAAGTAGGTGTTCAAATGGCCAGTTTCAAATTAAAATCTCAACTCATGGGGAATCATTCCCTAGGTAAAAGGCCTGATGTGGAGGTTAGGGAAGGAATTGAGAAGCATGTGATAGTTTGGAGTTTAGTCCTTTTATATTTTTATATATTTCATAAAGGATTTAAACTACTGATGTGGGTGAGGATTACATTTTTAATTTCTACTTCTTTGTATCTAGCACAATACTTGGCACACACTAGGCACTCAGCAAATAGTTTTGTTGTTTCTTAAAAATATTTGTTTCCTTGGCTACCCCTAGGGTTATAGTTGAAGCATGAGGGATCCTCAGTCTTCTGAATCTTTAGTTGTGGCATGCATACTCTTGGTTGTGGGATCTAGTTCCCTGACCAGGAACTGAACCTGGGCCCCTTGCATTAGGAGTACGGAATCTTAGCCACTAGATCACCAGAGAAGTCCCAGCAAATAGTTACTGAGTGAAGAAAGAAGAGAACAAAAGTCATTAAATTCTTAGATGACACCAAACCAAGGAACAGGGATGGTGAAAGGTAACTAATATCTTGCTTTTGAATTGTGCACCCACCCTTAAGAATGTTTCCGCACACACATGAATTATGTATTTGTGACCCATGGTAACAGATTGCACACAATATAAACCCAAAATTTAAAAGTAAAATCATCAATATATCTAAAATAATTTCACAGTATGTTATTCCATATAAGAGCCTTTTGCTTTTACTTGATGCTTGGTTATCAGTACATTATTACTCTTTAAAAATCTTGGCTTAATATTTTATGATATAGTGATTTGCAGATGTCGTGTTAAGGTTAGATTATTCTAATACTACATTTGAATAGCTTTCACAGCTGGAAAAGATATTTCAAGAGAGTGTTTGGGTTTAAATAGAAGAAATGTTTTATTGTTGCCTCTTTCTATTAAAATACTCATTTTCTTTTTTATCTCATCAACCAGTTCTGCAAAGGTTTATGCTGAAGCTTGACAAGGAAATTTCCATCTTCCCTGCTATCAATTAGCAATTCTGGCAAACTGCAGGCATACCTCATTTTATTATGCTTTACATTCTCATGCTTTGCAGTTACTGCAGTTTTTACAGCTTGAAGGTTTGTGGCAACCCTGTGTCTGGCGTCTCTGGCCACCATTTTTCCAACAGCATTTGCTCACTTCACATCTTGGCAATTCTTGAGATGTTCCAAACTTTTTATTGCTATCGTGATTTGTGATCAGTGATCACTGATGTTCCTGTTGCAAAAAGATTGTTGAAAATTCAGATGATGATTATCATTTTTTAACAATAAAGTATTTTTATAGTTAAAGTATGTACATTTTGGGCTTCACTGTTAACTCAGCTGGTAAAGAATCCACCTGCAATGCAGGAGACCCCGGTTTGATTCCTGGGGGATGATCCCCTGGAGAAGGGATAGGCTACCTACTACAGTGTTCTTGGGTTTCCCTGGTGGCTCAGATGGTAAAAGGAATCCACCTGGAATGCGGGAGTCCCGGATTCAATCCCTGGGTTGGGTAGATCCCCTGGAGAAGTAAATTGCAACCCACTCCAGTATTCTTGCCTGGAGAATCCCCATGGATAGAGGAACCTGGTGGGCTACAGTCCATGGGGTTGCAAAGAGTCAGGCATGACTGAGTGATTAGGCATAGCGCATGTATATTTTTAAAGCTATAATGCTATTACACACTTAATATAATGACAGTAGAGTATAAATATAACTGATATATGCACTGGGAAACCAAAAGTTTTGTGACTCTGCTGAGATACTCATTTTATTGCAGTGGTCTGGAAGTGAACCTGCAGTATCCCTGAGGTCTGCCTGCAGTTTAAAAGCATTGCGTTTAATCTTTTCAAGAGATGAGTTTCAGTTCACTTCAGTCGCTCAGTTGTCTCCGACTCTTTGTGACCCCATGAATCACAGCACGCCAGGCCTGCCTGTCTATCATCAACTCCCAGAGTTCACTCAAACTCACGTCCATCAAGTCGGTGATGCCATCCAGCCATCTCATCCTCGGTTGTCCCCTTCTCCTCCTGCCCCCAATCCTTCCCAGCATCAGAGTCTTTTCCAGTGAGTCAACTCTTCGCATGAGGTGGCCAAAGTACTGGAGTTTCAGCTTTAGCATCATTCCTTCCAAAGAACACCCAGGGCTGATCTCCTCTAGATGGACTGGTGCATTGCAGGAGACCTGGGTTCTGTCCCTGGGTTGGGAAGATCCCCTGGAGAAGGGAGAATATGGCAACCCACTCCAGTATTCTTGCCTGGAGAATCCCCATGGACAGAGGAGCCCCAAGGGCTACAGTCTATGGGGTCACAAAGAATTGGACACGACTGAGTGACTAAGCACAGCACAGGAAGTAATCACAACTAGAGCATATTTAAAGCTTATTTTGGTGGTAGATTTATATATTCTCTGTTCTGTTCAGTCGCTCAGTCATGTCCAGCTCTTTGTGACCCCATGGACTGCAGCATGCCAGGCATCCCTGTCCTTCACCATCTCCTGCAGTTTGCTCATCCTCATGTCCGTTGAGTTGATGATGCCATCCAACCATCTCATTGTCTGTCATCTCCTTCTCCTCCTGCCTTCAATCTTTCCCAGCATCAAGGTCTTTACCAATGAGTTGGCTCTTCACATCAGGTGGCCAAAGTATTGGAGCCTCAGCTTTAGCATCACTCCTTCCAATGAATATTCAGGGTTGATTTCCTTTAGGATTGACTGGTTTGATTCACCTTGCAGCCCAAGGGACTCTCCAGAGTCTTCTCCAGTGCCACAGTTCAAAGGCATCAATTCTTCAGTGTTCAGCTTTTTTTTATTGTCCAGCTCTCACATCTGTACATGACTACAGGAAAAACCATAGCTTTGACTCTGTGGACCTTTGTTGGCAAAGTGATGTCTCTGCTTTTTAATATGCTGCCTAGGTTGGTCGTTGCTTTTCTTCCAAGGAGCAAGTGTCTTAATTTCATGGCTGCAGTCACCATCCACAGTGATTTGGAGTCCAAGAAAATAAAGTCTGTCACTGTTTCTATTGTTTCCCCATCTATTGCCATAAAGTGATGGGACTGGATGCCAGGATCTTAGTTTTTTGAATGTTGAGTTTTAAGTCAGTTTTTTTCACTCTCCTCTTTCACCTTCATCAAGAGTCTCTTTAATTCCTCTTCACTTTCTGCCATAAGGGTGGTATCATCTGCATATTGGAGGTTATTGATATTTCTCCTGGCAATCTTGAGTCCAGCTTGTGCTTCATCCAGCCCAGCATTTCTCATGATATACTCTGCGTATAAGTTAAATAAACAGGGTGACAGTATACAGACTTGGCATACTCCTTCCCAGTCTTGAACCAGTCTGTTGCTCTGTTGAACTCCATCGGGTTCAAACTGTTTCTTCTTGACTTGCATACGAGTTTTGCATATACATAAACTTATTCCACCCTCAGTACAACCCAGTGCAGTAGATACTATGATGATCTCCATTTTACAGACGAAGAAACTGAACCCAGAGATGTGAAATAACTTGCTCGGGGCTATGTGGCTGGTGATGGCAGAACTTTCAGAACTAGACTGTGTGGATCCAGGGGCTGTACTTTTAATCCTAAGCATCCTGAAAATGTTGATGGAAGATAAAGAGTTTTCCATGATTACTCTCCATCTCAGTACAAAGTACTATATAGAGTCTATTGAGAGGATCTGTTTTTACAAAATTAATCATATCAGTGACTTCCAATAGTGCACAAAACTGCAACACACTGATGGTGGATGAATGAGAGTTTCCATTCAAGTGGAAGCCCACCCTTCTCAGGATACCCAGCAGAACAGACGAATGACTGACAAAGGACTGTGTGAGCATGCTAGTGGTAGTGCGTATGTTGAGTAAGTGTAAGCGTTTAAGTGTTAATCACCCTGTTGTGTCCAACTCTTTGTGACCCAGTGGACTGTAACCAGGTAGGCCCTCTCTCTCCACGAAACTCTTCAGGCAAGAATACTGAAGTGGGTCTACGTTCCTACCTCCAGGGGATCTTCCCTGGCCCAAGGATGGAAACCAGGTCTCCTGCATTGTAGGCAGAATCTTTACCATCTGAGCCACGGGGAAGCTGCTATGTTAAATAATAAAGCTTAATTTCTTCCTTTTAGGTAAAACAAATACAGATAGTCCCTGACTCACAATGGTTCACCTTAAGATTTTTCAGCTTGGAGATGGAGTGAAAGCAATATGAACTCAGTAGAAATCAAACTCTGACTTGTGAATTTTCATCTTTTCCTAGTCTAGGGATATGCTGTATTATCCTCTTGGTGATGGTGTACAGCAGTAGCCAGTGGCAGCTTCTGAACAGTCATGCAGTCAGAAGGGTGAATAGTCCATACCAATCTGGACCCAGATAAGTGTTTGCTTTTCACTTCAGTACAGTGTTCAATGAATTATGAGATATCCATGAGGCTTTGTGTTGGAGAATTTTATCCAACTGTAACCCAATGTAAATATTCTGAGAAGGTTTAAGTTAGGCTTGGCTATGATATCTTATTAGGGTGTACTATATGTTTTCAACTTACCAGAAGTTTACTGATGGACTTAATCCCATCATACGTTGAGGAAGATCTGTTGGAAGATCTGGGATATTTTCTTTCTCAACTGTGGTAGATTGTCTTGAGTACTCCTAGGATGTGTACCCTCTGCTTTGGATGTTTTTGGTCTTAAAGAATTTAATAAAATTAAAAACACATTGAGCCGATGATTTCCCTGGTGGTCTAGTGGTTAAAACTCTGCGTGTACTTCCTCAATGTAGGGGGCCTGGGTTAGATCCCTGACCAGGGAACTAGATCCCACACCAGGGAACTAGATCCCACATGCCACAACTAAGACCCAGAGCAGCCAAATAAATAAATAAATAAATATTTTTAAAAATTATCCAGGAAAAAATAGAGGTCTGGTAAAACAGGTGCAGAGGAGTGCAAGAGGATAATCAAAATAACCCCTTAAATATAATTTGAGAAGAATAAGTAGGCTAAACAAACATTTAGAGTTCTGATTTTAGTCTTCATAATAGACTAAAATTATGTCTAAAATTATGGTGGCTCAGACAAGAAAGAATCTGCCCACAATGCAAGGTTCAATCCCTGGGTCGGGAAGGTTCCTTGAAGGGAATGGCAACCCACTCCAGTATTCTTGCCTGGAGAATCCCATGGACAGAAGAGCCTGGCAGTCACAGTCCATAGAGTCACACAGAGTCGGACATGACTAAGTGACTAACACTTCGCTTCAATTTTAAATATAAGAATAATTCCAAATTGTATTATAGGAATGTGAATATGAGAAAGCTCTCATATATTACGGGCTTGCCCAGTCATTTCCAAGAAGATTCCATGACTCATAATGGTATCTCATCTAGAACAGAATGTAGAAAATTTGGAAAGAAGTTGTCTGAGAGTTGTAAAACATCAGAAAGAGAAAGAGTAGAAAAAGTTAAAATGCTGTTTATTCTGCAAAACCTAGAAAATTTAAGAGTCTTTTGGTATCTGAAGAGTTATAGTCCCTTTAGTTTTATTATGCCTTTGACACAGATTCCTTTGGGGAGCTAGGTGAGGAAATGATAGCAATGCTCCTCCTTAAGCCAAAGGCTATTAAGCCTTTGCCATCTGAAATGGGTTCAATCATTAATCACACATAATTGACAGTAAGTAACTGAGTCACCAAATGAATGGTGTTTAAGAAAAGCTATTATTCCATACTGATAAGTAACTAAAATAATTATTATCTTCAAAGTTCACCTAGTAGGTTGGAGCTCAAAGGCCTAATACGATTCTCTGAGGAACATGGGAACTGCTGACTGACTTAACATAAATAAGTTATGGTCAACTATTAACACACATGGTTTACTGTACACAACAGACTATCCAAACCAGAGACATTAAAAAAAAAGAAAAAAAACAAGAAAGAAAAAGCAAGCAATTTACATTTTGTTCTTGATACTCAAAACTAGATGGGAAGGCAATGAGATTTCCTTAATAGGGGAAGATAATAGTCTTACTTCAGATAATGAATGGTCTTAGCAGGATTTAAAGCAATTTCTAGCAATGTTTTAATCAAAAAGCTGATGCTAGCAGTTTAGGGAGTTTGATCTGACACTTCCCAGTAGTTTTTCTCTTGAGTCTAATATAGAAAGTAAGAAAATTCTGTGATCTGGAAGCTTTATATTTATCCCTCATATAGTTTTAAAATAGAGTTTTCTCTTTATTACCAGTACAAAACATGCCTGAACATCAGGTATTTCAGTTTTAAGTTTGAACATGGCTAATCTGGCCCAAGAAAGGCTTTGAGCTTTGAGCCACTCCCACCTGCAACATACAAAATGAGCACACTCTGAACCATTTTCCAGATCAAAAGCGTCTGACTCTTTGCCACCCCATGGACTGAATTCTCCAGACCAGAATAGTGGAGTGGATAACCTTTCCCTTCTCCAGGGGATCTTCCCAACCCAGGGATTGAACCCCGGTCTCCTGCACTGTGGGCAGATTCTTTACCGGCTGAGGCACAAGGGCTCAAGGAAACAGGGTAATTCCGCTTTGTGCTAAGGCAGGATAAACCAATTACTGTTTCAGTTCCAGTGAGTATTGGAGTTTTTCTAAATATACTTGCATTGCTGCTGCTGCTGCTGCTAAGTTGCTTCAGTCGTGTCTGACTCTCTGCGACCCCATAGACAGCAGCCCACCAGACTCCTCTACCTGGGATTCTCTAGGCAGGAATACTGGAGTGGGTTGCCATTGACCTTCTCCAATGCATGCAGGCATGCTGAGTCACTTCAGTCGTGTCCAACTCTGTGTGACCCCATGGACAGCAGCCCACCAGGCTCCTCTGTTCAAGGGATTCTCTAGGCAAGAGTACTGGAGTGGGTTGCCATTGCCTTCTCCATATTTGCATTGCTTTCTGTTTTATTAAATTACTTTACTCAGAAAATTCAGTAAGTTGGTCACTTTAATTCTCATATACTTACCTATTTTTACAGCAGGCTTTTTCTTGTTAGTTATTTTCTGAACCAATTCATGGCTAGGACTATGCCTTAAATTACTTTCTCAAAAAAATGGGTTTTCTTTTTACTGAAGTTGTGGGAGACTGTGATTGGCTTGGGGCTTCCCAGGTGGCTTTAGTTGCAAAGAACCCGCCTGCCAATATAGGAGACAAAAGAAACGTGGGTTTGATCCCTGAGTCAGGAAGATCCCCTGGAGGAGGGCATGGCAACCCACTCCAGTATTCTTGCCTGGAGAATCCTATGGACAGAGTAGCACACAAACTACAGTCCATGGGGTCACACAGGGCCAAACATGATGGAAGGGACCTAGAACGCCAAGCACAGAGATGGTTGGTATATCAACGGATAAACATAGCTGGAAACTATAGCAACAACTTACAATGTCTGACCCACTTAAGTAGATGAGTATGTAGTAGAAGAAAGGAAAAAGTATAAAAAATTTATATAAAAACTATACAAATAACATGCATCTAGAACATCTTTCCTTTTCTAATCATATAGTTGGTAGTATTATTTTTACATCTCTAGTCTTGGTGAGTTTCCTGCTATAAAACAAATACTCTAATGAATACTGGCCCTCACTTCCATTTCCAGCTGACTTATGAATAGAGTCATTCAGGTCCTGTGACTGCCTATTTTATCAATTTTTTTCCCTAAGGGAAGTAATAATCTTATATTGTTATGCTCCTCAACTTTTCCATGGTTACAATAAAAGAATTATAAATAACACAGGACTTTATTATGATATAAAAAGTCATGATGGTTCCATATCAGACACCATATTAGAGAAAAGGCTTTCCATTTTGAAAAGAGGATGAAAACCAATCATCCTATCAGAATATATTATTTAAAAAGAAATACTGTATTCTCTGGTTGGGCTTCCCTGATAGCTCAGTTGGTAAAGAATCTGCCTGCAATGCAGGAGACCCCGCTTCAATTCCTGCATCAGGAAGATCCACTGGAGAAGGGATAGGCTACCCACTCCAGTATTCTTGGGCCTTCCTTGTGGCTCAGCTGGTAAAGAATCCTCCTGCAATGTGGTAGACCTGGGTTCCATCCCCTGGGTTGGAGAGATCCCCAGGGGAAGGGGAAAGGCTACCCACTCCAGTATTCTGGCCTGGAAAAGTCAAAAAGAGTCAGACACAACTGAGTGACAAAGCCTTCCTTCCTATTCCCTGGTTAGGTAGGTTGTTTTTTTTTTTTAAATGTTTAGGTCAGTAGTTTACAGTATTGCCAGTCCAATTTTCTAAAATTCTCAACGTAACTATGTCTCAATATTCTCTTTTTCTTTAACATGAGACCCTTAATTTATTTGTATTTATTTATTGGAGTATACTTGCTTTACAATGTTGTTAGTACAAGGAAGTGAATTAGCTATATGCATACATATATCCCCTTCCTCTTGTGATTTTTTTTCCTGTTACTTTTCAGACTTCTACAAAAATCTCAAAGCTCTAAAAATTGACCATTCTTTATAGTGGTGGTGGTTTAGTCGTTAAGACTTATCTGACTCTTGAAACCCCATGGACTGTAGCCTTCCAGGCTCCTCTGTCCATGGGATTCTCCAGACAAAAATACTGGAGTGGTTGCCATTTCCTTCTCCAGGTGATCTTCCTGACCCAGAAACTGAACTCCAGGTCTCCTGCATTGCAGGCAGATTCTTCACCAACTGAGCTAAATGGAAAGCTCCATTCTTTATAGTAGTGCAAATGAAATATGAAAATTGGCATTTTTATATCTGTGTTAAAGCTATAATAATGTGAAGGCAATCATCAGTCAGTTGATAATATGTTCCAGCCATTCTACTAGGTTCATTTGATCCTGATAGCAATTTCATGAGATAAGCACTATTACTATGTGTTTTGGGCTTCCCGGGTGACTTAGTGATAAAGAATCCACCCACTAATGCAAGAGTCGAAGTTCCATCCTTGGGTTGGGAGGCTCCCCTGGAGAAGGAAATGGCAGTCTACTCCAGTATTCTTGCCTGGAGAATCCCATGGACAGAGGAAGCTGGTGGGCTACAGTCCATGGAGTTGCAGAGTTGGACACAATTAAGCATACACACACATATTATGTGTTTTACTAAGGAGAAAAAAGTACTATTATCATCCTTAAGTTTTTGATGAAATCATTGTTCAGAGAGGTGAATTTGAAGTAGAGAGTAGCAGAGCCACAGCTTAAATCTGAGTCTGATTCCAAAGCTTGTGTTCATAATTTCTACATTATAAATATAACAGATGAACAAAATATTTGCCCTATCTCATAAAATGAATCATATTTGCAAACAAAATATTGGAACCCAGAGTCTAACAAAAAAACTCTATTAAAAAAAGTCCTTATGTGAATGTACACAGAACCTTTTATAAAGGCATAAACATCAGCTAGATATTGCTGAAAATTCAATAGCTTTTACAGTGTAAACTTGGAAATGTAAAGGAAAATGGAGATATGATCTATATCTATAGGTGAATATGGTTAATCCAAGTGATCAGCCTTAAAGTGTGTGCTTTTAATTAAGTGAAAAAGTCCTTTAATAGTTCTTGAATATATTTATGACCTCTACTGTTCTGAGAAATCAAGCTATTAAATTGCAGCTCTCAGATTGTAAATGCAAAATATCTGAAGTCTTATTAGCTTATCAGCTGAACATTGCCCACCAACCTTCCTGTCTTGAAATGCTTGTGCAAGATGGGTGTGAGTGTGGGTGTGTGTGTGTGTTGTGTTCTTCACAGTAGGAGGACAAATTTCTCTTGAAAAGGTAATGGTTCCCAGATGTTTGTTTTTCAAACAAAAGGAAAAAATGTTGAAAAATAGTAATAGCCAGGTATTTGTCTATCATTTCACTTGGAGTTCATTGTCACAAAACTTCCTTTTGTCTGAGAAATTTTTCAGTCCAGTGAATATAGCTTTCATTAAGGGATCACACTGATCACTTGTTGATTTCTTTACTAGAGGAACTTCTTTAGCTTCTCTGTGCTTTATTGTGTGGACCACAGAAAAAAATATACAAAGGACCACTGGCGGTATGTTGATTTGTATGTATTGGATTTTAATATCTACTATACTTTATGCCTATTTCCCCAATATATATACATATATATTGAGAAAGAGGGATCCAAAATAGCTGTGGAAAGGAAATTTCTCTGTACACAGGATCTGCCACTTTGGGAAAGCGCTCTCCCATCTTACAAAAGCCAAAATTCTGCTGATGAAAAAGTAGAAAATTGTGCAAAAAATGCTAAATGAAGCACAGCTGTTCCTCTAAAATTATCTGGATACTTCTGCATTACACCACTACACATGCCCACCAGGCCATTCCGGGGTGGCTCTGCGGGAGCCTCCGGGGGTCGGGCGGTCCTGCCCCCTGCTCGCACCAGGGTTAGAATCCCGGCCGGGCCGGGCACGATGGCCCACAGCACTCCTGGGCCCCAGGGCAGCTGTCAGTACAAGCGGAGCAGCGGAAAACCCCGGGGTGTCTAGGCGGGTTACCGCGGGGTCCCCGAACTTGGCGCCCCGGACGAGGCGGGGACTCTCGCGAGGGTCCTCGGGGAAGCGGGCGGAGCGCGGGTCTCCGCGGCTGGGGATATCGCCCAGCCCGCGGCTCCGGCCCGAGGGGCGGGCCGCCCCTCAGCCCGGAGCGGGCGCCTTCCCCGCGCGCTGCCGGTCGCCCGGCTTCGCCCCTGCGGGAGGAGCCGGCCGCCGTGACGCGTCTGGGAGAAAACGCCAGCGCCCGGCGGCCCTGCCGGGAAGGAGGAAGCACGAGAGCGCTCGGCTCCGCGACCGCCGCGCGGGGAAGCAGCACCGCGGAGCCGGGTAGGGTGGGGCGGCGGGGACCTTGGGCCGCGGGGTGGGCGAGCGGCCGGGCCGCAGTCGGGCCCTCGGGCTGGTGGGACTGGGCGGGGCGAGGGTACCCGGGCCTCCTCGGCTGCCTCTTTCTGGAGCAAACGTGACTTTCCCGGGTCCCGTGGCGGCGCCCCCGTCCTTCAGCCTGGAAACCTCCGCGTTGGTCGGGTGGGAAAAGCCGTTCCCTCGCCCAGCCCTCGACTCTGAGAGTTTGTGGTCTTTGTTTCCTCGAGGTGAATTCTGCTCTCCGATTTCTAAACGCCCGAGGGGGTTAATCTGTTGTTAATCTGAATGCAGCTTCGGATCCCGGAACCAGGAGGGTAGGAGATCCCCCACCTGAGGTCGAAAGTGGGTGCAGGTTACCTGTGAGGATCTACGAGGGCACCGAAATCCTTAACCTGTTGTCAGTGAACTTGCCGTCTGAGACCTTAATGCGTGGCTGTCCTTTAAGCTCTCTGTGATTTGAAACCTTTTCTGTCCCTTTTAACGTGCATTTGGCTCTGTTGATTCCCAGTTGAGCATTGGTATGTGCCATCTAGAAATGCTTTGAGATTTTTAGATTTTGTCATTTTTAGTGGTGGTTACCGGGAAAGACAGATAAGAGAAAGAATTCATCTGTTGAAACTTAAACTTTTAGGTTATTTAATTTAGTAGTGATTTCTGAACCACGACTAGAGTTTCAGTTCTGCACAAGGCTGTACAGGGTACACTTGAGATGCAGAACACGACAGTTTCTAAATCTTTATCAGGGTAAAAAAAAAAAAAAATAGGCCGTTGTGTATTTTGATTCTCTTCTTTGTCAGTAGGTTGATCATTCACCCAGCCAATCTGGGAAGTGCTTTTTAATTTATCAAACACTTAGGTAGCTCTGACATGTGTTAGGCTCTGTTCTACGTGTTTTATAAATATTAACTCAAAATGTTAAATTATAGCAGTTCTAGCAGTGTCCAGGCTGTGCATACTTCAGTTCCCTGAATGTCATTGCAAGAGCTTTTAGAAACAGAGGAAGTTTCAGGCATATTTTAGGACTGGGTGTGCCTTCTAGCCAGCTTGGCTTTCACCCAGTAAACCACGCCATCACCCATCTACTCCCCTGGGGGAAGGGAGTCTGGAGTGAAGGGAGTGAGAACTCTTCTTACAGGTTTCTGGCCAGATCGCTAGCATCTTCAACGTCATGGTCCTTCTCAGCGGACAGAGTGCCCATCCTTAACTAACTCTGAGGAGACCAGAACTTCCCCTTTCTTCAGCTACCACTGCACTGAGCTTAATTCTGTTTCCTTCCTAATGTTTGACAATTGGTATGACTGTAGTTTGGGTTTCCCTGGTGGCTCACGTGGCAAAGAATCCGCCTGCAATGCAGGAGACCCAGGTTTGATTCCTAGGTCAGGAGGATCCCCTGGAGAAGGGAATGGAAACCCACTCCAGTATTATTGTCTGGAGGATTCCATGGACAGAGGAGCCTGGCAGGCTATAGTCCATGGGGTCACAAAGAATCAAGCACAATTGAGTGACTAACATATACACACAGATGTGACTGTAGCTTAGATTTGAGGGTCAGACTGAACTTGAAATGTACTATAAAATAGAACATTTTTGTTTGAACACATCCACATAATAAAGAACACTTTGTAACTTTACTACCATTTGCTGTAAACTGTAAAACTCAGGTAACACTGAGTTGATGGGTCAACCTTCTAGGTAACCATTTTGTAATTTGTAGATATATTGAGAGAATATTTTCCAGAGTTAAGCACCCTCTTCAAATGGGTGCCTTAGCCTGATGGCCAGATGGAAACCCAGAATGGTGACTAAAATAAATATGGTTCTTATCATTACAGTGATTATGAATCTAATGTCAAAATCCGCACGTCATACCAGCTTTCTCTGTTTCATATATTTAAATTTCCAGGAGATGATGAAATGACACTCTGAGCTTTATTTAATAAGATTATGAAGTGTCTCCTGGAAGCAAGAAGGCTCACTTTCTTCTGATATAATTTTATGGCACATAGACATTCATGAGTTCAGTTCAGCCAAATGGCAACCAGCACTTCCATGGGTTACAGAGTGCTTCCACGTATACTTATTTGCTCTTCAGAGAGACCTCATGAGGTGGATAGCCAGTTTTTATTCCTGTTTTTACAGATGAGGAAACTGAGGCATAGAAATATGAAAGTGCTTTAGCCTGGATAGCACAGCTGGTAAGAGGCAGAGCTTGAATGGAGAGCAGGTGTATGGACAGTGCCTGGCACGTGCCAGCCTGTAATAAACATTTGTGGAATGGATGACTCCCAATGACTTCAGACTTCTTGCTGTATTTCAAAACATTATGTGTTGAGTTGTCACACCATAGTTGAGTTGTGACTAAGGGATTGCCAGGTCAAACAGTATCTGCTACCACATAATTTCTACAAAAGGGGTGAGCTGCAAAGCCCTTTGAACTCATTTCTTGGAACTGATCATCTCTGGTGTTTGAAAAAGCAAATAAGTTGGTTATTTCCTTTTCAAGCATCCTACTTTTCCCCCTCTGATTTGGAGTTGCCATTGGACACATAGTTCTCATGGTTGTGCTGACAACTTGTCTCTTCCTGATCATTCAAGATCATTTCTAAGGACTGCCAGTCACTGTAGATTTTCATTGTAAATGAACTCAATTAGGCCACCTGGGTTTATGAACAAGTTCAAACACAGAGATCATAGGTATTATAATTATTTTGAAGTGTTTGGCATCACTGCTGTGTTTTTGAAGTGTTTCAATTACTGTAGTATTTCAAAAACAAACAAAAATCCTCAACTTTTCTCCTTCAAGTGTAACTCTGTGTATCCTAAAGTATGTTTCCTCTACATGGATAATCTTCAATGAGAGAGGAAAATATGGCCATTACCTGGTGGGAGGAACTGGGAAGGGCTATGGAGGAAAATGAGAGATGGGGTGGGCTTTCCCATGAAGAATTTTATGTGTTAAGAAACCCTTAATGAAGCCAGACTGAGTCATCTGCTTGTCAACGTTCTTTTGTATGGGGGTGGAATAAAATACTTTTGAAACCTGCCTAGTTTCAAAACTACTTTACCTTTTCCAATCCTCAGGGATTTTTTTTCCTTCTCTTTTGAAAAATTCCTATAATTACAGGCTAAAACTGCTGATTCATGAAACTCAAATTATGTAACATGTTATTCCTGACAGAAACAGCCCCCACATTATATTAAGGGACTCAGTGTCTCTGTTTTCCTTTACCTATTGCATTCTTTATGGTGAAGTCTTTGATCTCATTTCACTTTTGAAAAAATTTAATAGAGAAAGATAGTATTGATTCCACATCTGGTAGTTCATGTCAAAGAAATTTTAACTCTATACTAACTCTGAGTTATCATTGCTTAAGAAGACAACATGGAAAGCCGATGTTGGAGGCTGTTTCAGAGCCTCAAGAAGTAAAATGTTATTGCCTGTCTTAAGTTGAGCCAGAGAGTTTTCAAAGAGAACTAGGCAGGGTAAAATCTTCTTGCCCTTGACCAATTTCTCAGGGCCTTTCCTGTGTCTGACAGGTCCCGACAATCTGCTTTAGTTCATCTCCTTGTAGCCACAGTTTCTTCTATTATTCAACACTGAAATCTGTTTTCCCTGAGTGGGCAATGAGGGTGAATGAAAGAAGGGTGATTATGTAAGGCAAATTGTGCAGGCTTCCCTGATAGCTCAGTTGGTAAAGAATCTGCCTGCAATTGCAGGAGACCCCGGTTGGATTCCTGGGTCTGGATGATCCGCTGGAGAAGGGATAGGCTACCCACTCCAATATTGTTGGACTTCTCTTGGCTTAGCTGGTAAAGAATCAGCCTGCAATGAGGGAGACCTGGGTTCAATCCCTGGGTTGGTAAGATCCCCTGGAGAAGGGAAAGGCTACCCACTCCAGTATTCTGGCCTAGAGAATTCCATGGACTGTATAGTCCATGGGGTTGCAAAGAGTCAGACAAGACTGAATGACTTGAAAAACAAAAAAGAGAGGATAATTTGTAAGATGGAAAGTGGGCTTCCCTGGTGGCTCAGATAGTAAAGAATCTGCCTGCACTTTGGGAGACATGGGTTCCATCCCTGGGTCAGGAAAATCCTCTCAAGGAAAGGACAACCCACTCTAGTATTCTTGCCTGGGAAATCCCATGGACAGAGGAGCCTGGTAGGCTACAGTCCATGGGGTTGACACAACAGAGCGACTAACACATCTAATATATTCAGATGCACAATCGAACTCACTGGTGGACTAGCCAATCTACTGGCTGCTGGATGAAAAGTCCTCAGTCCAGTGGGGCTTCACTAAGGACTTGACTGCTTCCTTGAGTTGAAAAATGAGAAGGAACTTTATTATTCTAGTTATTTACCTCCTTGTTTTTTTAAAATAAAAATAGGTTGAAGTTAAAATAATCTGATTTCCAACTCAGCATCCACAAATGCAGACAAATGTGCATAAGGACCAGTATATAGACTATATAATCTGATGCACATGTATATTACACATGTGTGTGTGTGAGTCGCTCAGTTGTATATGGCCAGCTAAAATGGAACATAGAAATCATCTTCTTAATTTCTTAGTTTCCCAAGAAAACACTGTATGTCGTCTTTTTTTCTCATTTTTATTTTAGTTTGTCTCATATTTTCTAAATATTCTTTTTAATTAAAAATGTATGCCCTTAAATTTAAGCAGTTGAGAAGTGTGTGAAGTAAAAAAATAAGTCCTCTTCACTCTGATATTACCGACGAAGGTAACCAGTGCTGGGTTTTTACTTTCTTCTAGTCTTGACCCCATGCTTATATAAGTATGTATATCTGTAAATATATAGAGAGTTTTTAAAAATGGGACTCATTCCATACAGTTTGTCCTTTTATCTCTTATTTAACACCTTATCATGGACACCTATAGGTGTGCATCATTGGTTCTGACAGCTGCATAATATTCCACTTTGTGATTTATCTATTTTCTATTTTTCTTATCTATATGTTCACTCTTTTGTATCTTTTAAAAATATTAAATCACCAAAGTAATACATTTTTAAGAAAAAAGAAGAAAAAGAGGAAATAAGAATCATCAGTAAACCTACCACTCAATCACTGTTAGCATTTTAGAGTATATTTTGTAAACTTTCATATGTATATGCATATCCATATTTCCAATGCCATTAAAAATTTCCCTTATGCAGGGCTGTTTTGTTGCTTAGAGAATCATGTTTGTTTAGTCAGCCAATGTCAGAGATTCCAGGCACTTTGGAGCCAGTTATTTTACTGTATTTCCTGGCCACCTGCCATTCCCCAAACCTGAATAACACTACTGGAAATTTATACTAGTGCTCATAAAGGGGATGAGGTGAGGGTGTTAGATGGACTGAAATACCCATCCGAATCAGCATAAATCATGTATCCTGTTGATGGAGGTGAGTCAACATTTGTGTTCTGTGAATACAAAATATTTAAGAAGAAAAATGATAGAATGTTCATATATTA
Source organism: Nanger dama (assembly GCA_917880005.1). Classification (NCBI taxonomy): domain Eukaryota; kingdom Metazoa; phylum Chordata; class Mammalia; order Artiodactyla; family Bovidae; genus Nanger; species Nanger dama. The sequence goes on from CAKJTW010000066.1 coordinate 6,452,403, forward strand.
TCAATTACGATCATAAAAAGAAAAGCAGAAATAATGGACCTGAACCAAGGGGAAAGTGTTGAGTTCAGTTGAAGATTAGAACAGTTGAACTTCAGATGTTTTGAAATCGTTTCCTAATGGTAAGTACATTGTATGGAGTAATTGGCTTAACAGAGCTCCCTCCAATGGTAGGAATAGGTGACCTTGAAGTTTCTTGTGATCCTCATCTTATAGTCTGTCTCAGAGTTAGTAACAGTTGATTTAGAATAATTTCATGCATACAACTCTCTCGTTACTAACCCCACCAGCTTTTCCAGACAGTGTCTGTCTGGGCTAATCTCTCCACCCTCTTTTTCTCCTACACAAGCTGTGACCCACACTTTCCTCCTGTATCCTTCTGTGGCTTCCCCCCACTTTCTGAGAGTTTAGTCCCTCTTTTAACCTTGTTCTCTTTATTCTCTTCTTCCTGTTTTTGCTTTAAGAATATTTCTCTCTGTCCTGTCTCCATTCCTCCCTCTTTATTTTGGTCTTGAGCAAAAATGATACTAATCATGGCGATGCTGTTAAGAACAAGCCTTTAATAAGGAAAAGGAAAGCTTTTAGTTTGGGAGGAAAGGTAGATATTATAAAGAACTAGTGTTTGAGAATACCCAGTAATTCCTTCCAAAATTTCCACAGAGGTCTCCACCCACCTCTTCGTCTCTAAATAAGCTGTTTTTTCCTTAAGCATTGGCATGTATGATAAAATTTAAAACTATTTATAATTTTTTTTAATTTATGTCATGGCGGTAGCATTATTTTGTGCTATATTTTTTTCTCATTGAAGATGTTAACCATGTTATAGATTGAGTAGAGAGTGTTTTGGTCTTAAAAGCTCACTTCTAGATAAGACCACTATTCCCTTTAGAAAATATTGGGTAGGCCAAAAGTTCGTTCGGGTTAAGTTTAGCTATCTGGTTTAAAAGCAACCTCTTTGTCTTTAAGTAGAAGATGAAGACAGTTCAGTTCAGTTCAGTCGTGTCCAACTCTTTGTGACCCCATGGACTGCAGCATGCCAGGTTTCTCTGTCCATCACCAATTCTTAGACTGAAGGTTAGCAGTCTTTGAGAAGTGCTGTGTCAGGATTCCAAACCCTTTTCTTCCAGCCTTTCATCACCAGAGAAATGCATTGGTGATAAGCACATGTAGATCAGCCTTCCATTCTTTGGAGTTAGAGAAGTGGTGCTGGATGCAGGAATATCCCTGGAAGCTCTCTCAAGAGATACATGTGGGTGATTAAGCCCAGGTAGCTGACTCCATAGCAACTTCAGCTCACCTAGAATGGGATCTGAGCCAAATATTGTAAGGAGCTCAGGACCAAGGAAATAGCTATTTAGATTGCACTGAGAATTAAGGCCTGTTTTTTCTTAAGCAGGAATGAAAAAGGTTTTAAAAAAGAAATTTTTATCCAGCTTCCAGACAGCCTGGTGGTAAAATTGATGATGGCTTAAACATGAAAGCACTGTTTTATTTGCTTGCTTGAACCTGGACCACTGTTAATAAACAGTCAGAAGTTAAGACTTTACTGTAATTTTTAAAAATGGTTCTTAGTTTTATATTTCTAAGTGTACATATTTGTTCATAGTTTACATTTTGGTCCACTTCAACATCAGTATTTTCTTTTCTTTCTAATTCATCTGCTTTTACCCCATACTCTCTCTTCTCATGAATTTTTGGTTTAGTTTTTGTTTGTTGAGAAATGATCTTTTTAATTAATGGAAGATGAGATGCTCCAGTGTTTGGCTGTGAAGGATTTTTCAGAGATTTATGAAACTGTGTCCCCTTCCTTGATTTTTGTGTCTGCCATATGCTATGCTGTGCTATGCTTAGTCACTCAGTTGTGTCCAACTCTTTGCAGCCCCATGGACTGTAGCCCGCTAGGCTCCTCCGTCCATGGGAATTCTCCAAGAAAGAAAGTAGTCAGTATCCAGTAGTATCCAGTAGAGTGGGTTGCCATGCCCTCCTCCAGGGGATCTTCCCAACCGAAGGATCGAACCCAGATCTCCTACATTTCAGGCAGATTCTTTACCATCTGAGCCACCAGGGAACCCCCATGTCTGACATAGATTTCCTTTATTTCTAATTCCTACTAACATTAACATCACTTATTTCTGTTCCTCCTTTTAAAAGTCCACTCAAGTGTGGACAGAAGCCCCTGTCCCATTGAATTTATTTGTTGCTTTAATCAGTCTTTAAAACAAAGAAGTAGGTGACTTAGCCAGCAAAATCAAATTCACTCAGGCATAGCAGAGGAATTATAGTTCAGGAGACCTGGGTTTGATCCTTGATTTGGGAAGAGCCCCTGGAAAAGAGAATGTCTACCTACTCTAGTATTCTTACCTGGGAAATCCCATGGACAGAGGAGCCTGGTGGACTATAGTCCATGGGGTTGCAAAGAGTCAGACAAGAGTGAGCTACTGACACACTTTATAGTTCAGGACATGCAAACTATAGTGAACCGTAGGTGAGTCCAAAGAACAAAGGAAAGGAGAGGTCTTTTCTACAGAAAAGGAATAGAAATTGAGAGGGACTGTTTTTGAATAGAAGTCCTTTGGAGGGGAGAGGAATCAGGGTTATGGCAGCCCCTTATTGGCTTAGTTGTTGACGTCTCATTGGTTGGGCTGATGCTGAGCAAGGAGAAAACTTCCTTCCTCGTGCAGGGGTATATGAAGTAAGCATCCTGTTGAGGTCTGCAAGCAGCCACCACCAGGGTAACGTGTGAAAGGCCCCGCTTCAGGGCTTCCTGACTGTAGTTTACCCTACTTTTAAATTTTAAATTTTATTATTTTTAAAAATATTTTTCCCTATTTTTAAAAATTTTTAATTGAAATATAATTTACTTAACAATTTTATATTAGATTCAGGTATATAACCTAGTGATTCTATATTTTTATACAATGTAAAATGGTCACCATGGTAAGTCTAGTTACCATCTGTCACCATACAAAGTTATTATAGCATTATTGGCTGTATCCCCTATTATGTATGTTACATTCTCATGACTTATTTTATAGCTGGAAGTCTGTCCCTTTTACTGTTCCTCACCTATGTCACCCATCCCCTCACCCTCCTCCCCTTTGGCAACCACCAGTTTGTTCTCTGTATTTATTATGTTTGTTCATTTGTTTTGTTTTTGAGGCATGGGGCTGATGCACAGGATGATTCAAGTAGAGGATGGGGGTGGGAGGTGGGAGGGGGATTCGGCATTGGGAGATTGTGTTCACCTATGGCTGATTCGTGTCAATGTATGGCAAAACAAATACAGTATTGTAATTAAAAAAATAAATAAATTTAATTTAAAAAAATACTTATAAAAGTGAAATCATATGGTATTATCTTTCTGTCTGACTTATTTCACTTAAGCCTAATACCCTCTGGAGCCATCCATGTTGTTGCAAATGGCAGTGTTTCATTTTTTGTGACTGAGTAATATTCCATTTGGGGTCACAAAGGGTCAGACAAAACTGAGTGACTGAACTGAACTGAATATTCCATTATGTATTGCCACATCTTCTTTATCCATTTATTTATTGATGGAGCCTTAGATTGCTTTCATATCTTGGCTATTGTCAGTAATGCTGTGATGAACATGGGAATGTTTCTGTTTAATTTGGGAAAATACACAGGAGTAGAATTGTTGGATTGTATGCTAGCTCTGTTTTTAAAATTTTTGAGGAACCTCCATACTATTCTCCATGGTGGCTAAACTAATTTATATTCCTATCAACAGTGCATGAGGGTTCCTTTTTCTTTACATTCTTAACCAACATTTGTTATTTGTTGTCTTTTTGATGATAGCCATTCTAATAGGTATGAGTGATATGTCATTGCAGTTTTGATTAATGTTTCCCCAATGATTAGTGAAGTTGAATATCTTTCATGTGTCTATTGGCCATCTCTATGTTGTCTTTAGAGAAGTGTCTGTTTAGGTCCTCTGCCTATTTTAAAATTGGGTTATATGTTTTGGTTTGCTTTTTTCTGATGTCGAGTTGTATGAGTTCTTTGTATATTTTTGATATTAATCCCTTATCAGATATATCATTTGTAAATATTTCCTCCTATTCAGGAGGCAGGCTTTTCATTTTGTTGATAATTTCCTGCCTTGTGCAAAAGCTCTTTAGTTTGTTGTTTACTTTTGCTTCTGACCATTTTAAATGAGGTTTCCGTTTTTCATTTTCACACTTTCATTGGAACATTTTAGGATTTAAAAATTTGCCTTTGAGATGCAGAATGATATGTATATAAATTGCTTTGTCTTTCTTTGTAGAAAAATAATGTATTTTTGCTTCATCTAAGCATAAAGAAGGATGCATAAGAAATTAACAGTGTTTATCTATTTTGGAGATTGGGTGATGAGAACTAGGTGGGTAGGGAAAGGGGTGGGAAGCAAACTTTTTACTGAGTCTCTTTTGTAATTTCTTGAGGTGTTTTAACCAGGTAAATATATAACCCACTTTAAAAAAAATAAAAAGTTATGTCTGTGAGTTCCTTGACTTCAAATATATATGTATATTTCTGTTGTCCCTTTTCCATATGTCTTTAGTAAAAGTTTTTTAAGAATGCACGTATAGATGCATCTCAAAGGATTAGTATTATTTTGCACGCATCTGGCCCTGGCTTTGTTCCCTTTCAGGAGCACTCTCAAGTCCTGTGACTAAATTCATTATGAAGCTTTTCTATAGGATATTCTAATACTGCAACTGTGGCCACATCTTGATTTATTGTTGGCTTCTTCGAAGAACCATTTAACTGAAATTGTCTTCGGCATCCTAGAAACTGGATATTCAGTTTTTCCTAATAAAACTGTTATACAGTGCCAATATAATTAGTGCACAGTTAGTTGATTCCTGACCACCCCCACTTTGATATCTTGTATCCGATCATCATGGTTATATTTCTCCTACTTAAAATTATATGAATTTGGTCTTTTAGAAAAAAAGATTTGTTTATTTTTAGTATTCAGATAATTCTCCTCTTTTCAGTGTATGCTAAACCCAGGAGTTTCGTTCATCATGATTTTTGTAGTTTTTGTCATTTGTCATATGTAGTTTACCCTTTGGATAATAAACTAGTATTTATTTTGTATCTACCATGTGCTGGGTGCTTTAGAGATATTATTGCATTAAATACTCATAATAACTCAGTGGGGTAGATGGAGGTTTCATTTTACAGATGAGCAAATTAGGATCTGGGCTTCCCTGGTGGCTCAGCAGTAAAGAATTCGCTTGCCAATGCAGGAGACCTGGGTTCAGTTCCTGGGTCAGGAAGATCCACTGGAGAAGACAATGGCAACCCACTCCAGTATTCCTGCCTGGGAAATCCCATGGACAGAGGAGCCTGGTAGGCTACAGTCCATGGGATCACAAAGAGTCAGACATGACTACAACTTAGCAACTAAACAACAACAGCAAATTAGGGTTTAGTGAGGCCTTAAGCGTGGCCTTGTGGGGCCATCACGGGGCAGTGCTGATCTGAAGCTGGTCTGGTCTACTTAGCTTTACCAGGGGGTCCCCTTTGCCTTTGAGAAGTGGGTAAAGGCTGCTGCTGCTGCTAAGTCGCTTCAGTCATGTCCAACTCAGTGCAACCCCATAGACGGCAGCCCACCAGGCTCCCCCGTCCCTGGGATTCTCCAGGCAAGAACACTGGGGTGGGTGGGGTAAAGGCTAACTCCTTTCAAAGACCCTCATCAGAGGGAACAGGCAGAATTGATTTATAGGTAACTCTGATTACAATCTACTGATGAGGCTGTGGTTAAATGAGTTTTGAAAACTGGCCTTTCATTTTTACTGTATGGTTCTGAGATGGTATTCATTTTTCATCTAGAAACTGCTGCCAGACCCCAGGAAAGAAGCTGACTGAAAGTGTTTTAAATATATTACTTCCTTAATAGAAAGGAGCTAAAATCCTAAATTTAATTCCTGAATATGTTAAATTCTGAACCTACAGTATTTGAATGTCTTATTTGTTATCTGTAGAGCTGTCAAGTTCCTACTGTTAGCAGCCAATATCCAGTGAACTTTACTAACTCTAACAAATGCTGTTGCCATATTCTAAAATCCTGTATTGGCGATAGCAAGCCCCATTTATATTAATCCTTGGAAAGAGAGCCATCCGCAGATACCGTCTACCATTTTGCTGATTCTTGTTGGGTATTAGCTAATGCAAAAATATTGTGTCTTGCCAGAAAATATTCTTTAAAGGATGAGCTCCTGTTAAACAGTAGGAATGAAAGAACATTTTATGATTCTATTATCTAATAAAATATACTTATGTTTTGAACAAATGGTGAGAAAGACACTGAGGAAATTCACATGACTAGAAAAGTTTAAAATGTTACAGAGGTGAATGGAGAAGACAGAATAAACCCATAGCATATTCTCTTACATTTAATATTTTAAAGAGAAAAGCAGCTTTATTGAGACTAAATTGATATGCCATTGAATTAATCACTTTGTAGTGTACAATTCGGTGCTTTAGTCACAGAGCTGTGCAGGCATCATCTCTAATTCACGAACATTGTCATTATCCCTGCCAAAACCCTGGACTCATTAGCAGTCTCTCATCTTCATTCCCTGCCAAACTTCCCCCACTCCCCGCCACCGCCTCGTCCTCCGTGCTCCGCCTCATCCTCCGTGCTCCGCCTCGTCCTCCGTGCTCCGCCTCGTCCTCCGTGCTCCGCCTCGTCCTTTGTGCTCCGCCTCGTCCTCCTGCTCCGTGCTCCGCCTCTGGCAATGATCAGTTTACTTTCGGATAGGTATGTGCTTAGTGGCTAAGTCATATCCGACTCTTTGCAACCCCATGGACTGTGGCCCTCCAGGCTCCTCTGTCCTTGGGGATTCTCCAGGCAAGAATACTGGAGTGGGTTGCCTTGCCCCTCCTCCAGGGGATCTTCCCGACCCAGGGATCGAACCCAGGTCTCCCTCATTGCAGGCGGATTCTTTACCATCTGAGCCACCAGAGAAGCCCTTTCGGTAGGTGTATTTGCCTATTCTGGATATTTCGTAGAAAGTGAAATCTTATAGGAATTTCCTGGTGGTCCAGTGATTAAGACTTGGTGCTTTCACTGACGTGGCTCGGGTTCAGACCCTGGTTTAGGGAAGTAGGGAATGCTTGGAAAGTTGCTTGGAGTGGCCAGAAAAAAAGTGGAATCTTACAATGTGCGTGGAATCTTACAGTATGTGGTCTCTTGCGACTGGTGTGTTTTACTCACAATGGTTTTGAGGTCCATCCACATTGTAGCATATAATATTTCATTTATTGCTGAAAAATATTCCAGTTTTTCAGTATATCATATTTTGCTTATTCATTTATACATTAGTGGTTGGATTATTTCCACTTTTTGATGATTATTAATAAGGCTGCTGTGCATATTCATGTGCAGGCTTTTGTATGAACATGTATTTTCATTTTTGGTTGTATACCTTGCAGCAGAATTGCTGGGTCATGTGTAAAACTCAGTTTAACTTTTTGAGGAATTGCCAAACTGTCTTCCAGTGTCTGCACTGTTTTCCAGTCCCACCAGCAAGGTTTGAGGGTTCAAATTTCTCCACATCCTCACCGACATTAATTATCTGTCCTTTTGGACTTTCGTCATTTTAGTAGGTTTGAAGTAGTATGTCACTGAGGTTTTGGTTTTCATTTTCTTAATGGCTAATGATATTGAGCATCATTTATGCGCTTGTTGACCATTTGTAACCTTCTTCAGAGAAATGTCTATTCAGTTCCTTTGTCCATTTTTTAATAGGGTTCTTTATCTTTTTGCTGAATTGTAAGAGTTCTCTATATATTTTGGATGCACAGATTATATGATTTACAAATATTTCTCCTATTTTTGTGGATTTTCTCTTTTATGTTCCTGATGGTTTTCCCTTGAAGCACTAAAGTTTTTAATTTTGATGAAGTTCAGTTAATTTTCTCTTCTGTCACTTGTGCTTTTGATGCCAGGTTATTCATCTAAGAAATTATTGCCTAGCCCAAAGTCACAGATATTTACTACTGTGTTTTCTTCTAAGAACTGTTTTAGTTATTAGTTTTGGTTTTTGATCTGTTTCAAGTTACCTTTTGGTTATGATGTGAGGTAGGAGGTTCAACTTTATTCATTTGCATATGGCTATTCAGTTGTCCTATGTTGACATTCATTCGAAAATCAAATGACCATAATTATAAAGGTTTATTTCTGTACTTTCAATCTTACTCTACCCGTCTTTTTAAAACTTTTATTTTTTGAGGTATAGTTGATTTACAATGTTATATTAGTTTCAGGTGTACAGTTCAATACTTTTCTAGACTATACTCCTTTTAAAGTTATTATAAAATATTAGTTATATTACCTGGGCTGTACATTACATCCTATATCTTATTTGTTTTATACCTAGTAGTTTGTACCTCTTAATTCCTTAATCCTATTTTTCCTCTTCTTCCACTGTTCTCTCACTGGTAACTGGTAGTTTGTTCTCTGTGTCTATAAGACTGTTTCTTTTAAATTGTACCCATTAGTTTTACTTTTTATTTTTAAATTTTTTGAGAGAGAATACTTATAAGTATTTTATTTGAATAAAACCATTATAATGGCCATTAAAATGATGGGAAATATGGTGCTCATTATGAAAGGAAATTGCAGCATCACTGTATTTACAGAAGAGGAGGCTGCAAAGGTGTACATCTAGAGGTGAAATAACATTGAAAATTCAACCCATATTAAATGCCATAAAAGTAAATAGAGTCAAAACATCATTATTTACATGTGACTGAGAAGGAAGGGAACATTACAGAGTTAAACTTTTGCATAACGTGTAATGTTTATGTGAGCAAAAGCCTTTGAGTTTGTGGAAAATGACTCTGTGCCTTAATCTCACCCACCTCTAGATTAAGACACTGAAACTGAGACTGATCCCTTCCTGATTTTACAACTTTATTTTTGATATCCCTCTAAAAAGACACCGATATGATTGTGAAGATGACTCATACCTATAGAGTAAGTACCAAGTACCACATTCACATAACAACAAAAGCCAAACGAAATATACTATGATTGTTTTCCCTTTCAATTACTACTGTATACAGTACACCATAAGTAGGCATAGTGGTGCATTTAGGAGCTGATTGTATTCCCTGTGTAAAGTTTTAGGAATGAGCACATCTGAGTGTAGGGATACAACATTCAAAATACAACATTCAGAGCACTATTAAGTCATGAAACAAAGATGAATCTGAGGTAGAAGTCAAGCAATATAACACACAACCTTTTTAGGGGAGTATTTATTCCCAGCAACCATCATGTCTCTCCAGTAAGATCTAATTTTTTAAAAGTTCTGAGTTCCAAAACTTTTAAAAGTCCCAAGTTCAAAAAAAAGTTCATTTTTACAATCATATGTAAAACTATGACCAACAGAAAATACAGCATAAACTTTTGTCATGTTAGCAGAGTAAATAATTTTACTAAAAGTTGCTGGCACTCCTAACAGTAGTAGCCATAGGAAGGCCTTTGGCTGTAACCATAGTGTCCATATTGACGGGGGTAGTCATGTTCTTGTCTGTGCTGTGGGTAATTGTTACCCCAGGATCGTCCGTACCATTGATTGGATCGATTGTCACTCAGCCATCCCTGTCTGCTGTCCCTACCTCTAAACTGTCTATAATCTTACAACCGATTGCCTCTATTTCTCAGGTTGCCACCAGCTCTGCTATTCTATTCCTCAACAATCAGAGGAGACTCAGGAGGGTGTTTCAGGTATTCTTGGTATTCTTTGTCATCTTCTGTGACTCTGTTGGCAAACATCTCTTCAGAATTTGGAACAGCTTCAGAAGCGTCAGTCATTCTAAAATTCCCAGGGATTTGAGGCGGCTGTTGTGTTTAATGTTTAGATTGTGTAGATCTCTGGTCTAGGGTGCTGGCACAGGACCTCTGTGTACACTCCTTCAGCTCTCCCAGGTAGCAGTTAGTTTTACTTTTTAGCTGCCACATATAAGTGGAAAGCTCTTTCTGTCTTAATGCCAGTGCCACACCGTTAACTAGCTTAGTGTGGCTTTGTAGTAAGTTTTACAAACAGGAAGTATGAGTCCTCCAACTTTGTTCTTCCTTTTCAAGATCACTGTTTTATTTTGGGTCAGCTGCATTTCCATATGAATTTTAGGATCAGCTTGTCAGTTTATGAAAAAAATGGCAAGGAATTTTGACAGGGATTGGATTCACTCTGTAGGTCAATTTGGAGAGTATTGCCATCTTAACAGTATTTAGTCTTCAGATCCATGAACCTGGATTGTTTTTCCATATCTTAAAGTCTTCTGTAATTTTTAAAAATGTATTTTTATTTTCGGCCGCTCTGGGTCTTCTTTGCTCCGTTTGGGCTTTTTCTAGTTGGTGAGTGGGAACTACTCATTGCAGTGTGTGGGCTTCTCATTGTGGTGGCTTCTCTTGTGGAGCACAGGCTCTAGGGTGCACGGGCTTTAGTAACTGCAACACACAGTCTCAGTGGGTGTGGCTCGTGGGCTCTAGAGCACAGACTCAGTAGTTGTGGCACATTAACTTAGTTGCTCCATGGCATGTGAAATCTTCCTGGACCAGGGATTGAACCTGTGTCCCCTGCATTGCCAGTTAGACTCTTATTCACCAGGGAAGTCCTATAATTTCTTTTAACAATTTTCTGTAGTTTTCAATGTACAAATCTTGTACTTCATTATCATTTATTCCTAAGTATTTTATTCTTTTTGATGCTGTTGTTAATGGAATTATTTTCTTAATTCATTTAATGTTTACTCATGCTACTGTACTTGATTTTTTGAGTATAATTTATATAACAATATATTAATACAATGATTTTTTGAATATTGAACTTGTATTCTTCATTCTTTCAAAATTTTTATCTTTAAAAACTCTTAATTGGAGGATAATTGCTTTACACTGTTGTGTTAATTTCTGCAGTAAAACAATGTGAATCAGCCATATATATACATATATCCCCTCCATCTTGAGCCTCCCTCTCACTCTTCCATCCCACCTCTCTAGGTCATCACACAACAGCATCCCACTAGCTATCTATTTTACACATACTAGTATTCACCCTTGCTGAACTTATTTATTAGTTTGAATAGTTTTTTGGAGAATTAATTAGGATTTTTTATACAGTCAGGCCTCAGTATCTGGGAGTTTTGCATCCCCAGATACAGAGGGTGGACTGTATTCACATACTGTTTTATATAAGGGCTTCTGGGTCCAATTTGGTATCTTCAGGGCCTCCTGGAATCAGTCCTCTATGGGTACTAAGAGACAACTGTATATAAGATCTTATCATCTGCTCATAGAGATAGTTTTGCTTCTTCCTTATCAATCTTCCTTACCAATCAAAATTTTATAATTTTTTTTCTTGCTTGGTTGCTCTGGCTAGAACCTTCAGTGTTAAAGAGAAGCCTTGTCTCATTCCTAGTCTCAGGGGAAGAGCATTCAGTCTTTCACCATTACATGTAATGTTAGCTGTGGTTTATTTGTAGACACCTCTTATTAGCTTGAGGAAATTCTATTCTACTCGAAGTTTATTATGTTTTTATAATTAAAGAGTGTTAAATTTTGTCAAATGCCTTTTCTGCATCCATTGAGATGATTGTGTGGTTTTTGTCCTTTATTCTGTTGATACAGTATATTACATTGATTGGTTTTCAGATGATAAACCAACTTTGAATACCTTATATAATCCTTTTCATATGTTCCTGGATTTGATTTGCTGGTATTTTGTTGAAGATTTTTGCATCTATATTGATCTATAACTTTCTTTTTTGTGTGTGTGTGTGATATCTTCATTTGGGTTTGGTATCAAGATAATACTGGCCTCATTGTTGAGTTCTGTTCTGTTCTTTTCTATGGGTAGTGGGAGATTTTGTGAAGGATTGGTATTAATTCTTCAAATATTTGGTAGACGTCACCAGTGAAGCCATCTGGACTTGGGCTTTTCTTTGTGGCACTTTTCCTTTCTTTTTTTTTTTTAATTACTAGTTCATTTTCTTTACTTGTTATGTATATATTCAGATAAGTACTATTTCTTCTTGACTTAGCTTCATAGCTTTTTTCTTCCAATGAATATGTTCATCTGGTTATCTACCAGATAATTTGTTATATACAATTGTTAGGTAGGTAGAACAGGGAAAAGGAGTCCAAAATGGCGGTGGCTACAAGACAAGGAAGGGAAAAGCCTGCGAAAAATGAAACAAAGAAGGTCCAAGGACCGGAGTGAGGACCTCAGGTAAAACAAACAACACTCCTGGCTGGCCCAATTTACATAGGACAGGCCCAGGGAGAGGTAAACATATAAATAGATGAGCCAAAGCCAGCTCACTCGCTCTCTCTCTCTCCCGTGCTGGGGCGCTCTTCTCCTCGTGTCTTTAGATCGACATGCCCTCAAGCCTTGAAGATGGATTTTCCTGCTATCTTCTAAATAAAATAGAGCTGTAACACTGAGCTGTAACACAGATGTGTCTAAGAGCTATAACATGGTGCATTTGAGACCTGAGAGCTATAACATGGTCTATCCAAGACCTGAGAGTTGTGACCCGCCGAGGGGGCTTTGATGTCCGTCACTCCAAATCTTTGCTTTGACGAGACAAAGAATCGAGGAACATACACTCGCGTGACACGATTATTAATAATATTCTTTTAAAATTCTTATTTCTGTGAAGTTGGAAGTAATGTTCCATATTTCATTCCTTATTTCAGTTCAGTTTAGATGCTCAGTAGTGTCTGATTCTTTGTGACCACATGAACTGTAGCATGCCAGGCCTCCCTGTCCATCGCCAACTCCTGGAGTTTGCTCAAACTCATGTCCATTGAGTCAGTGATGCCATCCAGCCATCTCATCCTCTGTCATCCCCTTCTCCTGCCTTCAATCTTTGCCAGTATCAGGATCTTTTCAAATGAGTTAATTCTTCACATCAGGTGGCCAAGGTATTGGAGTAGTCTTCTTTCCTTTATTCTTGATCAATCTAGGTAAAGTTTTTCCAATTTTGTTAAAAGTATTTTGAAGAACTAAGTTTTTGTTCCACTGATTTTCTCTGTTGTTTTTCTATTCTGATTTCTGCTCTAGTCATTATTACTTTCTTCCTTCTGGGGTGGTGGGGAACAGCACTTTAGGAGAAAGCATAGATCAAGGAACAGACAACACCTACAGAAGAATCAAAAAGAATGTGATAGTGGAAAAGGTATAGAAGTAGAAGAAGGAAGAGGAGGAAGTAGTACTGAAATCTTTATTGGTCCTTGGCAGAGAGGCCAGTACCCAGAAATGCACTCCTAGGCTTTCTAAATCTGTATATGCCTCTGGGACGGAAATTCCTGAGAGTTAAGTGTATTGTTGGAACACAGCCTCTTCTGTAGTGTAGTTATTGCAGTAATTGAATTTATCTCTTTCCATTTGGTTCCTGTAGCATGCTCTGTTTTGGCAACACTGAATGTCCAAACAAGTAGATGTGATTCTTTTATTAAAATCTTTTTAGCTGACTTAGGGAATAGATAATAGATGTAAAAATGCTTGCCATAGTTAAGGGCACAAAGTAGGCACTTGATAATTGTTGGCTGCTATTAACTTGTCCAAAACATTCTATATTATTTAATAGCCTACACTAGGGAATTTGCAGCGCCTAGGTTATAGTGTTTGATCTGCCAGTAATTTATTAAATGATCCTTAGCGAATGACTTTATTTTCCTTGACTTTAAATTACTCAAAGTTCTATCTACCTCTAAAATTTTACAGTTCTATTCATGTAGGAAAAAAGCTTTAACTATAGATTCTTCTTTTAATAGAGGTGGAAGTTGTTATTTTTGTTCTCAACTTTTATAGTTTTGACTAGGGTACACTGCATGAATAAGATTCTTTTTAGCATTATCTAAAGCCAACCACCAATTTGTTTGAAAACAAAGGGTTTCTTTGCCGTGTCATTTAGCCTGGCATTGCCATGAATCCAAGAATTATTCTACGCTAATCAGAGAACAGTAATGCAGTTGTATTTAAATTTAGAGTTGCACCGTCATTCACAGAGATGAATGGAGGTGAACAAGTACTTCTAACTTAATTTGCAAAAGTTATAAATGTATTGGTGGAATTTTCTGCAGGAATCATAGTGAAAAGCAGATTGGAAGCTTGGCTTAGATCATTAAGAGGCTGCTGGAGAAACTGTTGATGTCTTTTGTTGTATTTGTTTTCTGAATCTGTGTGATTTTTAATAAAAATTCATAGTCATATAGATTTTAGAAGCAGCCTTACCATTTTGAAATGTTGATATATAGTGTGACAGAGAATGAGACTGTGTGGTTGGTTACCTTAGCTTTTAAAGGAAGCCAATGCCTGACTTTCAAATGCTGTGCAGAATCAAAATCAAATCAAAACTCCCTTGTTTTCCTTTACACTCACTGTATGTGATACTGACACTTGTATATTCTGGTTCCCACATGTGTGCTAGTTTTTCCCACACCAGCCAAGCCTGAGACACGAGCTGGATGTCCTACAGTTTAACTCAGTGTTGACACTGTCTTCTTGGAGCTCCCACAGGTTAAGAGTTCAGTTCTGTATACCTGTACTCCCACCCTTCAACTGCCAATTGCAAATCCAGGTTGTTACCTGGCTTCTGACCAGAGGCTATGAATCATTTTTCCACCACTCCTTTGGGTTCAATTAATTTGCTAAGTGGCTCTCAGTACACAGGAAAACAGCTTACTTACTAGATTACCTCCAGGTACACCAACTTGGAAGCTCTCTGAACCTCTCCTGGGATTTTTTGGAGGCCTCATTGCTTAGGCATAGTTGATTAAATCATTGGCCACTGGTGATCAACTCAACCACGAGCCCCTTTCCCTCCCTGGAGGTAAGGGGAACTAAAATCTCCAAGTTTCTAATTAATCAGATTGATTGTCCTTGCAGCCACTTCCCAGCCTTAAATTACCTAGGGGCTTTCTAAGAGTCACTTCATTAATATCAAGTCAGGTGTGACTGAAAGAGACTTATTATATGAATAACAAAAAATACCTATTTCACCTTTATCTCTCTTATCACTTAGGAAATTTCAAGGGTTTAGGAGCTGTGTACCAGAAATAGACAGGATGTGTGTGTGTGTGTGTGTGTGTGTGTGTGTGTGTATACATGAAAGTGAAAGTTAAACACTACATTTGAAATTGAAGTGACCTGTTCATCACTCAGTCATATCCAACTCTTTGTGACCCCATGGACTGTAGCCTGACAGGCTCCTCTGTCCATGGAATTTTCCAGGCAAGAATACTGGAGTGGGTTGCCATTTCCTCCTCCAGGGGATCTTCCCGACCCAGGATTTAATGTGGGTCTCCCACATTCCAGGCAGATTCTTTACCATCTGAGCCACCAGGGAAGCCCTGTTTATCCTGCAATATAATTAAATAAGAGCTGAAACCACCTTATGTGAAGCCCATTTAAATATATCAGTTTTTATATTTATTTATATTTATTTGCATAGCTTATAAATATGTAAATATATATTTATATATCTTAATAGAAATCACAATCTCATAGTACTGTACCTTGCTTAAAAATTATTAAAGTTATCAGAATTAAAAGTTTTTTCTACCTTTATTAAAAAAATACACTTTAAATATCCATTTGAGCTTTCATGGGAAAACCAGGAGGCAATCATCCAAGTGTAACTGTGGGTTTTCTTTTTTTTTAATTTTAAATTCTTGCTATTAAAGTTCATTTACCATAATTCTATGTACACAGAATTATGTTCAAACTTAAGTTCAGTTTTAAAAGGAGGGAAAAGTGGAAAACAAGTTGCGAAACAGTAACTTAGGTAATGGATGTTGGTAATGAGTCATAACAGTTTGTTGTCTAAGTATGTACAGAAATGAGCGGCTCTATCAGGCATGCATCATGCATGCTAAGTCGCTTTAGTTGTGTCCAACTCTTTGCAATTCTATGGACTATAGCTTGCCAGGCTTCTCTGTCATGGAGTTTTCCAGGCAAGAATACTGGAGTGAGTTGCCATGCCCTTTCCAGGGGATCTTCCTGATGCGGGTATAGAACCCATGTCTCTTTAGTCTCCTGCATTGGCAGGCAGGTTCTTTACCAATAGCTCCATCTGGGAAGCCCCTATCAGGTATACAGCTCTCCTGAAATAACAGATTCCCCAAATCCTTAATGAAAAGGACAGTGTACCTGTACCATGGAAGTCACGTCTCATGCACTTTCTAATCATTAAAACATAAAGCCTGGGTCACTTGGAAAAGGTTTTGACTAAGTGGTTGTGTTGAAAACTAGGTATTTGTAGGGTAATTCTACTCTGCTCTACCCTGGTCACCATTTGCCCTTAAACCTTTCTGGGACCCACCTGATCTAGCCCTGTCTTCGTGGGTAGGATTGACTTTCAGACTTATTTTTCTTGGTTAAAAAAGGATGCAGGAATAATAAGCAAGGAGCACTTTCTCATTTCTCAGGTAGTTAGCTACAGACTTAACATTTTCAACTTAGAAAGCAATTTTATTTTATTGTCTGGCATTAAAGTTTACCACTCAGGTTTCAATTTTTATGTTTCTCTTATAATTAAAGCAGAATGAGCCTTTGGACTGTGGTATTTAATAGAACCTTTAATTGAATCTTTAAACTTTAATTATATATATAATAGAATGTTTATTTAAAATGGGTATGTTGTAAAATGGAATGAGTGTCATTGATAGGCATTGTTGTGTACAGAAGTAGCAGATTGCCTCTCGTGACTCATCTATTTTCAATTCCTGTGACACATTATACTAATAGTGGCTAAGAATGGGGGTCTGGATGACTCCAGACCATAGTTCAGATAGTGGTTCATCAGTCACTTAGTGTAGAAACTAACTGAGCCTTTGTAGTTGACTGATTTTGGGCAGCGCTTCTACAGAATCAGTCTGTGCAGTTAGATCAGTTTACCTCATGGGCAGAGGAGGCAGGAAATCTGGATTACTTGTTCTCCTTTGGAGTAGATTTTGATTTTTCAAATCTAGGCTTTAGCATCAGTGTATAGAGTTTAAAGGTGTATGTTGGTAAACTAAACAGAATTTTTGTGTTAACTAAATATTTATTGAATCCTGGACTGTGAAGTCAAGTGGGCCTTCAGAAGCATTACTACAAGGAAAGCTAGTAGAGGAGATGGAATTCCAGCTGAGCTATTTCAAATCCAAAAAGATGATGCTATTAAAGTGCTGCACTCAATATGCCAGCTAATTTAGAAAACTTAGAAATGGACACAGGACTGGAAAAGGTCAGTTTTCATTCCAATCACAAAGAAAGGCAATGCCAAAGAATGTTCACACTATCATACAGTTGTACTCATTTCACATGCTAGTAAGGTAATGCTCAAAATCCTTCAAGCTAGGCTTCAACAGTAGTGAACCAAGAACTTCTAGATGTACAAAATGGATTTAGAAAAGGCAGAGGAACCAGAGATCAAATTGAAGACATCCGCTGGATCATAGAAAAAGCAAAGGAATTCCAGAGAAACATATACTTCTGTTTCATTGACTATGCTAAGCCTTTGTGTAGATCACAATAAACTGTGGAAAATTCTTAAAGAGATGGGATTACCAGACCATCTTACCTGCCTTCTGTGAAACCTGTATGCAGGTCAAGAAGAAACAGTTAGAACCAGACATGGAACAATGGACTGAATCAAAGTTGGGAAAGGAATACGTCAAGGCTGTATATTGTCACCTTGCTTATTTAACTTATATGCAAGTACATCATGTGAAATGCTGGGCTGGATGAGTCCCAAGGTAGAATCAAGATTGCAGGTAGAAATATCAGTGACCTTAGATAGGCAGATTATACCACTCTATCAGGAAGCAACAGTTAGAACTGGACATGGAACAACAGACTGGTTCCAAATAGGAAAAGGAGCACGTCAAGGCTGTATATTGTCACTCTGCTTATTTACTGATATGCAGAGTACATCATGAGAAATGCTGGACTGGAAGAAACACAAGCTGGAATCAAGATTGCCAGGAGAAATATCAATAACCTCAGATATGCAGATGACACCATCCTTATGGCAGAAAGTGAAGAGGAACTAAAAAGCCTCTTGATGAAAGTGAAAGAGGAGGCTGAAAAAGTTGGCTTAAAGCTCAACATTCAGAAAATGAAGATCATGGCATCCGGTCCCATTACTTCATGGGAAATAAATGGGGAAACAGTAGAAACAGTGTCAGACTTTATTTTTTCTGGGCTCCAAAATCACTGCAGATGGTGACTGCAGCCATGAAATTAGAAGACGCTTACTCCTTGGAAGAAAAGTTATGACCAACCTAGATAGTATGTTCAAAAGCAGAGACATGACTTTGCCGACTAAGGTCCGTCTAGTCAAGGCTATGGTTTTTCCTGTGGTCATGTATGGATGTGAGAGTTGGACTGTGAAGAAGGCTGAGTGCCGAAGAATTGATGCTTTTGAACTGTGGTGTTGGAGAAGACTCTGAGAGTCCCTTGGAGTGCAAGGAGATCCAACCAATCCATTCTGAAGGAGATCAGTCCTGGGTGTTCTTTGGAAGGACTGATGCTAAAGCTGAAACTCCAGTACTTTGGCCACCTCATGCGAAGAGTTGACTCATTGGAAAAGACTCTGATGCTGGGAGGGATTGGGGGCAGGAGGAGAAGGGGACGAACAAGGATGAGATGGCTGGATGGCATCATGGACTCGATGGACATGAGTCTGAGTGAACTCCGAGAGATGGTGATGAACAGGGAGGCCTAGCGTGCTGCGATTCATGGGATCGCAAAGAGTCGGACACGACTGAGCGACTGAACTGAACTGAACTGATACCCTCAAGATGGCAGAGTGGAAGGACATGTGCTCATCTTTTCTTGCAATAACTCCAAAATCACAACTAGCTGCTGAACAAGCATCAACTGGAGACTGTTTGATCCCACCAAAAATGATACCCCATATCCGAGGGCAAAGGAGAAGCCCCAACAGTTCAGTTCATCATTCTGGACTGTTTGCTACCTCATGGACTGCAGCACGCCAGACTTCCCTGTCCATCACTAACTCCTGGAGTTTGTTCAAGCTCATGTCCATTGAGTTGGTGATGCCATCTCATCCTCTGTCATCTACTTCTCCTCCTGCCTTAAATCTTTCCCAGCATTAGGGTCTTTTCTAACGAGTTAGCTTTTTGAATTGGATGGCCAGAGTATTGGAGCTCCAGCTTCAGCATCAGTCCTTCCAATGAATATTCTGGACTGATTTCCTTTAGGATGGACAGGTTGGATCTCCTTGCTGTCCAAGGGACTCTCAAGAGTATTCTCCAACACCACAACTCAAAAGCATCAATTTATGCTGGCTCTTAGTTCCCTGACTAGGTATCAAGCCTTTGCCCTTTATAGTGGCAGCTTGGAGCCTCAGCCACTGGACTACCAGGGAAGGTCCCTCATTATTTTCTTAAAAAAAAAAAAAAAAAAGAATTTTATTTTTCTTTCATGCATATAATATTTTCTGTCTCCATGAAATTGTGTGGGTTTTTTTTTTGTAAATAAAAACCTTTGTCTATTCCTAGTATTCTATTTCCTATGTTTAATGTATTCTAGTTTTTTTTTTAAATTTTGCTCCTTTATGTTAGAGATTTCCTTTAAGTGCTTGATAATTATTTAAGAGTAAGATATTACTTTTTCAACAAAGGTCCATTTAGTTAAGGCTGTGGTTTTTCCAGTAGTCATGTATGGATGTGAGAGTTGGACTATAAAGAAAGCTGAACACTGAAGAATTGATGCTTTGAACTGTAGTGTTGGAGAAGACTCTTGTGAGCCCTTGGACTGCAAGGAGATCCAACCAGTCAATCCTAAAGGAGATCAGTCCTGGATATTCATTGGAAGGACTGATGTTGAAGTTGAAACTCCAGTACTTTGGCCACCTCATGTGAAGAGCTGATTCGTTTGAAAAGACCCTGATGCTGGGAAAGATTGAGGGCAGGAGGAGAAGGGGACGACAGAGGATGAAATGGTTAGGTGGCATCACTGACTCAATGGACATGGGTTTGGTTAGACTCTGGGAGTTGGTGATGGACAGGGAGGCCTGGTGTGCTGCAGTTCATGGGGTCGCAAAGAGTCGGACACGACTGAGTGACTGAACTGAACTGAACTGGATTGAAGACACTAAAATAGGGGCTTCTATGGTGGTTTAGACAGTAAAGAATCTGCCTGTCAATTCAGAAGACCTGGCTTTGATCCCTGGGTCATGAATACATCCTGGAGAAGGAAATACCAACTCATTCCAGTATTCTTGCCTGGAGAATCCCATGGATGGAGGAGCCTAGCAGGCTACAGTTCATGGGGTCACAAAGAGACAGACATGACTGAGCAACTAACACTTTCAAGACACTAATAGAATGTATTAAAAATGGAATAAAAGTTCTGTGATCTGGATGGGACTTGTTAAAGATGGAGACCATCACAGATTTCATCAGCAGCCTCTCTTTTCTCAGGACCGTACAGTTTTCCGAAGTAAGAAGCCTCTCAACTCCTGCCTGTGTTGCCCTAAAGCCTGAGCCTCTTTTCAGGTCCTGCCGGCTAGGTCAGTGCGCTCCTGCCTGGCATCCCTCGAAGGCCCTCAGATTTCCCCTTCTGCCACGCTACCTCCTTCCTACTCCTACTCCTTCCTACTCCTCCTTTCTGTCTTCAAGTAGGATGTGTTTTGTCTTCCCTATTTTGAGGTGATTTCTGAGAAGATGAGGTGAAACATCTTTACACCAACATTTTAAAACCAGAAATTCCTTCTTGAACTTTTCAATTCACAAGTCTCTCCATATACATCATTTAGAAAATGGAGGGAATATGCTGTTGTTTCTCCCACATGGGGATGTTGAGACCTAGTCAATGTTAGTGCTTTTATGAAGATGAAATCTTCTCAAAAGTATTAACTGGCATGCTGTTTCCAGAGAGCATAGAAGGAATGCTGTATATATTTTTAGATTACCTTATGTGGTTTGCTATTTTTAAAAAAATAAGAAAATTTAAATTTTGGTAGGCCAGTCTTTGTTGGTCTCTCACGGTCAATTCAGATATCCAGTGTATGACATCAGGAGATGATTTGTAATACGAAGCATGCTGAATCTTTGTGAAAGTTGTTAGTTCTCATGATTTTAAAGTGTGAAGTTTACTTTTAAAATAGACTGTTTTATTCCCTAACCTCATTTTAATGTTCTTATTCTTTTTTAGCATATGACCATGGTTTTTCCTCAGTAAGTTCAGTAAGTGGAGAAGGAAATGGTAACCCACTCCAGTGTTCTTGCCTGGAGAATCCCAGGGGCGGGGGAGCCTGGTAGGCTGACGTCTATGGGGTCACACAGAGTCGGACACGACTGAAGCGATTTAGCAGCAGCAGCAAGTTCAGTAAGATTTCTTACAGAGTAATGCTTACAAATAAAAGACTGTTTTTAAGTAATTTAA
Organism: Nanger dama; assembly: GCA_917880005.1. Taxonomy (NCBI): domain Eukaryota; kingdom Metazoa; phylum Chordata; class Mammalia; order Artiodactyla; family Bovidae; genus Nanger; species Nanger dama. Next base: position 6,473,828 of record CAKJTW010000066.1, read on the forward strand.
ACAGCCATTCAGTTCAGTTCAATTCAGTTGCTCAGTCATGTCCGACTCTTTTCAGTGCCATGAATCACAGCACGCCAGACCTCCCTGTCCATCACCAACTCCTGGAGTTCACTCAGACTCATGTCCGTTGAGTCCATGATGCCATCCAGCCATCTCATCCTTAGTCGTCCTCTTCTTCTCCTGCCCCCAATCCCTCCCAGGATCAGAGCCTTTTCCAATGAGTCAGCTCTTCACATGAGGTGGCCAAAGTACTGGAGTTTCAGCTTTAGCATCATTCCTTCCAAAGAAATCCCAGGGCTGATCTCCTTCATAATGGACTGGTTGGATCTTGCAGTCCAAGGGACTCTCAAGAGTCTTCTCCAACACCACAGTTCAAAAGCATCAGTTCTTTGGCGCTCAGCTTTCTTCACAGTCCAACTCTCACATCCATACATGCTGCTGCTAAGTCACTTCAGTCGTGTCCGACTCTGTGTGACCCCATAGACGGCAGCCCACCAGGCTCCCCCGTCCCCTGGGATTCTCCAGGCAAGAACACTGGAGTGGGACCACTGGAAAAACCATAGCCTTGACTAGATGGACCTTAGTTGGCGGGGGGGTGGGAAACTGAGATCCAGTATGGTGCCATGCTGTGGAATAATGGTCTTAAGTTCTTTGACATGTGTGCTCTTTTAGGATAAAGCTAAAAAGCCTCTTGTCTTTCAAACTTTTAGCCACTTAGCAGTTCAGTTTTTTAAAAGCTGTTATCAAAAATTAATGTGGTGTGTTTTCAGTTCAGTCGCTCAGTTGTGTCTGACTCTTTGTGACCCCATGAATCACAGCACACCAGGCATCCCTGTCCATCATCAACTCTTGGAGTTTACTCAGACTCATGTGCATCGAGTCAGTGATGCCATCCAGCCATCTCACCCTCTGTCGTCCCCTTCTTCTCCTGCCCCCAATCCCTCCCAGAATCAGGATCTTTTCCAATGAGTCAACTCTTCACATGAGGTGGCCAAAGTACTGGAGTTTCAGCTTCAACATCAGTCCTTCCAGTGAACACCCAGGGCTGATCTCCTTTAGCATGGACTGGTTGGATCTCCTTGCAGTCCAAGGGACTCTCAGGAGTCTTCTCCAACACCACCGTTCAAAAGCATCAATTCTTCGGTACTCAGCTTTCTTCACAGTCCAACTCTCACATCCATACTTGACCATTGGAAAAACCATAGCCTTGACTAGATGGACCTTTGTTGGCAAAGTAATGTCTCTGCTTTTGAATATGCTATCTAGGTTGATCATAACTTTTCTTCCAAGGAGTAAGCGTCTTTTAATTTCATGGCTGCAGTCACCATCTGCAGTGATTTTGGAGCCCCCAAAATAAAGTTTGACACTATTTCCACTGTTTCCCCATCTATTTCCCATGAAGTGATGGGACCAGATGCCATGATCTTCATTTTCTGAATGTTGAGCTTTAAGCCAACTTTTCAGCCTCCTCTTTCACTTTCATCAAGAGGCTTTTTAGTTCCTTTTCACTTTCTGCCATAAGGGTGGTGTCATCTGCATATCTGAGGTTATTGATATTTCTCCCAGCAATCTTGATTCCAGCTTGTGCTTCTTCCAGCCCAGCATTTCTCATGATGTACTCTGCATAGAAGTTAAATAAGCAGAGTGACAATATACAGCCTTAACGTACTCCTTTTTCTATTTGGAACCAGTCTGTTGTTCCATGTCCAGTTCTAACTGTTGCTTCCTGACCTGCATACAGATTTCTCAAGAGGCAGGTCAGGTGGTCTGGTATTCACATCTCTCAGAATTTTCCCTAGTTAACGCGGTGTGTTTTGCTGTAGCCCGCCTTGCTCCTCTGTCTGTATTATGCTGTAATGCGGTGTGTTTTACAGCAAAGTATAGACAGTGGAGCCAGGCAGGCTACAGTCCATGGGATTGCAAAAGAGTCAGACATGACTTAGCAACCAAACAACAACAAAAAATGGCAGATAGAACACAAGCGTAAGTGTTGGACTTGAGCCCTAGTACTGCCAATTGCAACGTGAACCTGAACAAGTCATTATTTCATTTCCGATCTGTAAAATGGAGTTCATAAGGTTTCCTCATAGGGATTCCATGAGAGAATGCATGTGAAGTCCTTAGTACAATGGTAGCTCGTTCTGTTGAGGTATGTGAAAAATCTGGCAAGCACCCTTTCCTCCTACTGTCCTCCTACTTACTCAGGATGTTCTGCAGATTCAAAACTACTACTAGGAAGTTATATAATATAGATCCTTTCTTCTACTAATTCATAGAAGATTTAATTTGGAGATAGTTTTGGTAAATTTAAAAAAACCAGGGCCACTAAAGTAATATTTATGCCCAGAGCTTTCTAAAGAGTCAATCCTGTCTGTGCTGAATTAGCAACCTATAAAAACAATAGTGAGTTGCTGGAGGAACTCCAAATTTTTGGAATAATTTCTTTCCGAGGCTACTCAGGATTTTGGGGATTACCAAGGAGAATTTATCAATATTGTCAAGCCTTGATAGATTCTTCCTTTTTCTGTTAATTTACTGTAAGTATGCTGGGCTCATCCTGCCTGGGGGCATGCTTTGTTCAGACTGTTGCTAGTATTGCCAGCATTGCTATCCCTCTGGGCCTGACGTAATGCCTACTCACGCTTGCGACCCATAGGACCAGTCCAGCCCTGCCCTGACTTGCATTTTCCTGTAACACCACTGATTTTAAGATCAATAAACTCTCTACTCTGACAAGTAAAAGGAGCACACTCATCAATTTTAATTGTGAAAACTGCCTACACACTATGGTCATTAATTTGTCTGGATTACTTTTACAGAGATGATAGACTCATCAATTTGAAACCTGTCATGTCAGAGTTGGCCATTAGGGATTTCTGACTTTGCTATTAATTATTTCCAGTGAAACTCTCAGTAGCTATCCCTATTGTATGAATGCTTATATGAAAGAATGGTGAAGCAAATATGAAGTAAGGGATGGATCTATTTTGTATTGTTCAGAAAGTTACTCTGAATAATACTATTAGTTACCTTTGGTCATCATATAACTGAATGGGCAAATTTTTATTTATTTCATCTGATAGAAGAGTTACTATTTCGGTTGTTTCTTTTATTTGGAAGACTTATTCTAAATTTTGAAGGTAGATACTATACAACTTTATGGATCCATTCATTCTTATACTATCAGTCTCCTTGTATGCTTTTTTATTTAAAAATAAAAGATTTAATATTCCAGGGATATAGTGGACTTAGATATGAATTATTTAAAATATTTTTGTAAACTGTTCATTCCTTTAACATGCTTTTAAACATATCAAGAATAAATTTGTAGCATGTATATATAGTATAGAGAATAACAACAAAACAAATATTCATGTATCTATCACCCAGTTCAAGAAACAGAATATTAGCAATCCATTAGTTTCCCCATTGCCCTTCCCCAATTCAGTTTACCTCCCTCTGTCCCTCGAGTGACCATGACAACACTTTGTATTTGTATTGTCCCTTGACGTTTTGTAAAACTAATTCTTGTTTATCCCTAAACAATAAATTGTTGAACTTTTTCATTTTTGAAACTTTAACAAATGGAATAATTTCTCCTCATACTTATTTTTAATATAATCAAAGTAACACTTGTGACATTTACCCAGGTTGATGTATACAGATATTCATTAATTTTCAATATTTCACAATTGAGTTACCTGTTCTTCCCTTGATGGACTTTTGAGTCATGGCTAGATTTTGGCTAGTACAAACATTAACTTTTTAAAGAATGTGTTTGATATGGATTAAAAAAAAAAAGACTGTTGAATTTCTTACAATGTTGCTTCTGGTTGATGTTTTGGTTTTATTTATTTTTTATTTATTTATTTGATCCCCAAGCAGGGATCAAATCTGCCCTCCCCTGTATTGGAAGGCAAAGTCTTAACCACTGGACCACCAGGGAAGTCCCAAACATTGACTTCTTATACATATCCTATGAGCCAAAGCGGAATTGCTAGGCAAATTGCTTAATCTTTGAATTTCATGAAAAATACATTTGCTTTTCTTTGAACTTGAGGATTTGAGATCATTTATTTCAAATCAAATAAATATGTATAATTTATTTCAAGATTATACAAATTGATAATTTTATATCAATTTTAGCAGTTTTTCCAGGGAAATTGTTTGCTTTTGAAATTAGAGATAATTGATTTATTCAAAAAGGTCAGGAAGTGAGAAATTCCTGATTATTTAGATATGTTTCTATTATAGATGTGAGGAACTGCCTGCCAATGCAGGACATGTAAGAGACATGGGTTCAATCCCTAATTTGGGAGGATCCCCTTGAGGGAGGGTATGGCAATCTATTCCAGTGTTCTGGCCTGGAGAATGCTATGGACAGAGGAGCCTGGAGTGACTTAGCACATACATAGTTGTGGAGATATAGATATATAAATAAAATAACATAGAATCAATTTCAGAAATCAGAATGTAATATTAATAATAATGGCTAACTTTAATATATACAAAACAAAATGACTGTCCTGGTGTGTGCCACATAAATAACTGAATATCAGCCACTGCCTGGAAGTTGTTTTTTTGTGTGTGTGCATAAATGTCTGAATATGGAAAGTGAAAACATTGCCTTCAGACTTCTTGATTTGGGGATAAAGAGGAATTTTCTGTTTATTCAGCCTATTCTGATTCCCAGTGCATCTTCTACTGTCTGGAAATAAGATGGGCTATAAGAGGCTGAATAAATTTTTCACTGTGATGCTGAAAATGATACAAATTCAGGAAAAGATGAGTCAATAATAGCTATCATAATTGTCAACTTCACCATTAGTGTTTATTGCCAGTGCTTTCCTTATTTGAGAATGTTTTACAAGTGAAATTTTGTGCATTTCTGATATAATGCCCTCTCTTCTGAAAAGTCCTTGTTTTACAACAATGTAAAATTCACTTTCTTTCTAGATTTCTTGCCTTCCTCCCTGCTTCCTTACTTAAGACATTATGTTTGCCCTTGCCTGGGCCAGCCACCTGTTTATGTAAGTAGCAGAGATGCAGTAAGAAACAAGATCCAATCCTGCCCGCACAGAAGTAGGTAGAGCTCATTGGAAGAAAAGAATAGCAGGTAGTTCACAGGCATTTTTTTTTTTTTTGATAAGAGTTGGTTCGTATTTAGTCTTAAGAAGGGATGAGGAAAAGCCTCCACTATTAAGATATTTTTAAAAATGTGTTCATTCATTAAAAATACTCAATAAATTTAAGTACTTGTTTCTGACCTCTTTTTAGGTCATTTTTATACATATATTTTCAGAGCTTAAAAGAAAAAGAAAAATCATGAATTTCCTGAAATACCATCCTGTATTCTTGTTTGATTGCATGAAAAAGGAGAACTGCTTTTCTTATTACTTCAATAATTTTTTTTAAATTTCATGAGTCATGACTTCTGGAAACTTCTTATTTAGAAGACATTTAGTGGTCATTGATCATTTTTTGTATGTGTGATAATTTTTATGAAATCATAAGTATTACATGCCATGTGGAACTATATAAGAAATACATAGGATGGTTTCTAGAATCCATGTTGTACTCAAACACTTAATAACACAAAAGTGGGCTGTGGTTGGGGAGGAGAGGGCAGAACAATTCAGGCAGAGAAAGTGTGCAGCATGCAGTATATAGAGAAACACAATTAGCTTTTTCCAGAAAGAGAGGAGATGTTGCTGGAGGGCTGGGGGAAGAAAGCCCCATTGCTCCCACAGGGATGCTGAGGAAGATAAAGTCTGGTGGCCACTTTTTTTATGTAAGACTAGGGGCAGTGCTGAGGGAGACAGAGAAGAAAGAGGGGTGAGGGGGTTGAGGTGAGTGGGAATCACAGGTTTCTGAGATGGTCCAGCATGGAAAATCTCTGAGAGTTACACAGCATTAGAAGAGATAGCTGGGCTTCCCTGTGGCTCAGATGGCAAAGAATCCACCTGCAATGCAGGAGACCTGGGTTCGATCCCTGGGTTGGGAAGATCCCCTGGAGGAGGGCATGGCAACCCACTCCATTATTCTTGCCTAGAGAATCCACATGGACAGAGGAAAGCTTGGCAGGCTACAGTTCATGGGATTGCAAAGAGTTGGACATGGCCAAGTGACTAAACACACACAGAGAAAAGAAATAGCTAATGCTTACTCAGGGCTTCCTTTGTTTCAGGTACTAAGTATCTTACAGATGTTATCACATTTATTATCGTGGAAACCACAAGAGATAGATACCATTATTTTCTCCATTTTACAGATGAGGAAACAAAGAAAATAATACTTGGGATATCCCTGCCAGTCTAGTGGTTAAGACTGCCTTCCAATGTGATCCCTTGTTGGGGAGCTAAGATCCTACATGCCTCGTGGCCAAAAGTCCAAAACATAAAACAGAAGCAGTATTATAACAGATTCATTAAAGACTTTGAAAAATGGTCCACATTTAAAAAGTCTAAAAAAAAAAAAAAAAACAGAAAAAGAAATTAATACTTACCCAAAGCTACCCAGATCCTAAGAGGCAGAAGCCAAAACCCTGTAGATTCTATGGAACCCTTCACTTTTACCTCTGCAATGAATACATTTCTGCCTGTGACTTCATGTGACACTCACAATCACCTCTCTGGCATTATTATCCCCAGGTGAGTCATGTGGATGGTCAAGATACATGATTAGGCAATGTGTAGGCGAGGGCAACTAAAGATTTAAAGATTATAAATTGCTGAGTCTTTTCTTTTCCCCCATGTTACATACTTTTCTGACTTTAAAACAAAATAAAGGGGGAAAGATTGTGATCCCACCCCCTTCTCCATATCCCAGAAATATTCTAGCCATTCATTTGTATCTTTGTTTTTGAATTCAGTGCACTTCCCCTAGAAGTGGGTTGCCATTTCAGAAGTCATGGATATCACTTCTTAATTCCTAACCAAATTGAAAGACAGTTATTAATAGTGGTCCTAACCCATTGAACTCCAGTTGCCCTCAGAGCCCCTGAGGCTTTGGAAAGTGAGAATGATGACTCCTTAGGGCTTTCCTGGTGGCTCAGATAGTAAAGAACCACCTACAGTACAGGAGACCCAGATTCGATCCCTGTGTCAGGAAGATTCCCTGGAGAAGGGAATGGCTACCCACTCCAGTATTCTTGCCTGGAGAATCCCATGGACAGAGAAGCCTGGTGGACTATAGTCCATAATGTTGCAAAGAGTTGGGTACGACTAAGCAAGTAAGCACACAGTGACTCTTTAAAGCTTTGTTTAGTTAGTGTGAGAAAAAACTATGGAAGCCTGGATCTCCCAGAGCTTCAGTAGAATTGGCTGTTAAAGATGGCATTGACCTTACCCTCAAAAGTGGCGTTGACCTTACCATCAAAAGCAGACAAGTCTCTCAGTAGCATGGAGCAGTTGGTTTGTATCTTTGGGACATTCAAAGATCAGGGTTTTCCATGTAAATTGTGACAAGTTTTAACTTTTAGATAGTTTCTGCATTTACAGATGAAGAATGAGAGATTAAGTGAAAGAAGAGACATTGCCTAATTTTCATATTGCTAGTTAATGACTGCACTTGCGCTAGAGTTAAGTCTCTGCCCCCTTATCCTAGTGCTCCAGTGAGATTAAAGCCAGTGAGACTTTCCTGCCTTTTCTGGTGCATCATGAACGGTAGCTGCCTTAGTACTCAGAATGCTTCCCAGGCAGCCTTGTAGACCTGCAGCCTTCATTGGTGATACTCTGTATGCTTTGATGACAACAGTGTTCCCTGACTCACTCTTTGAGGGACCCTAGGATATCAAGCATGTACAGTCCCTGCCCTGAAGTTCTTAGAGTTTGGTGGGAGAGACAGTCATAAAACAATTAATACTGTGTGTTTAATTATATTTGTGTGATAAATACCACATAGGATAAGTTGTTCAGTCGCTAAGTCATGTCCAACTCTGCGACCCCGTGGACTGCAGCACACCATGCTTCCCTGTGCTTTACTATCTCTCGGAGTTTGCTCAAACTCATGTCCATTGAGTCGATGATGCCATCTAACCATCTCATCCTCTGTCTCCCGCTTCTCCTCCTGCCCTCCATCTTTCACAGCATCAGAGTCTTTTCCAATGAGTCAGCTGTTTGCATCAGGCGGCCATAGTAGTGGAGCTTCGGCTTCAGCATCAGTCCTTCCAATGAATATTCAGGGTTGACTGGTCTGATAGGTAGTGGATGCTGGTTAAGTGTAACAGCATCCACTTAGGTTAGGGTCCTAAGTCCTAACCTAAGTCCAGGTTCAAGGGCAGCTTCTCTAAAGAAGTCTGATTCAGATTCCCAAAGGATTAGTGGGAGGAGTTAGCCAAATTTTGTGCACTGAATTGTGCCCTCCTCTTTGCAATTCTTATGCTGAAGACCTAACTCCCAGTACCTCATAATGTGACTTTATTTGAGGAGAAGCTATTTAAAGATGTGATTAAGGCTACATGCCTTAAGCCAATATGGCTGGTATCTCTAAAAGAAGAAGTTAGGACACAGACATACAGAAGGAGGACCACGTGGAGACACAGGGAGAAGACATCTGTCTACAAGCCAGGGAGAGTGGTCTCGGAAGCCACTAACCCTGCAGACACCTTGATCTTGCACGTCGAGCCTCCAGAATTGTGAGAAAATAAATTCCTGTTGTTTAAGCCACCCCATCTGTGGCGCTTTGTTATTGCGGCCCTAGTTGCCTAATAGGCAGCAGGTTTGCGAGGCTTCAGGTAGAGTGAATGCAGGGCGACCTGGGGAGAACTGCGGTTGGCCATTTCAGTATTTAACAGGACTCACTCCATCTGCTTCCCTGATGGCTCAGATAGTAAAGGGTCTGCCTGCAATGTGGGAGATCCCTGGATAGGGAAGATCCCTTGGAGAAGGCAATGGCAACGCACTCCAGTACTCTTGCCCGGAAAATCCCACGACAGAGGAGCCTGGTAGGTTACAGTCCATGGGGTCACAAAGAGTCAGACACGAAGGAGCGACTTCACATCGTCATGGTCACTCCATCTGTTTGGAGCCCAAGAAACAGGAGAAGAACAGCATGTCACCCACATTCACAAAGTCAAACAGCTTTTCAAGTTACACAAAGGTAAATGAATCGAGTCATGCATTTACTGTTTTAAAAAGATAATGCTATGGGACAAACTGAGAGAGTAGCATTGACATATATACACTACCATTTGTGGAATAGATAGCTAGTAGGAAGCTGCTGTATAGCACAGGGAGCTCAGCTCGGTGCTCTGTGATGACCTAGAGAGGTGGTGGGGAGGGAAGTCCCAGAGGGAGGGGACATGTGTATACTTCAGCTTATTCATGTTGTTGTACAGCAGAAACCAATACAACATTGTAAAGCAATTATCCTCCAGTTTTAAAAAAGAGATAATACTAATTTTGATATGCAAAATTCCATGTTCATTGATGTCCCACTCTCCCCTGACCTTACCGTGTGTAGACCTGTTTCTTGGTATGTTACATTCTCACAGGGTTCTTTTGCCAAAAGCATCTTTCTCAGTCTTTTCTTGCCCCTGAGAATCCAATACATAGTTCAAAATAGCCAAAATCTTATGTACATGATACCTCTAGGCCCCTAGTTTGTCCTCTTTTACTGATTATGTAAACCGATGGTTTTTCACAGGAAAATCTCAGAACCACTTACACTGTTAAAAATATATATGTATTATGTTAGTGTTTATGTATTAGATATATATTATACATCTATATTGTATATCTATTAGGTATATCTACTATGTAAGTTAAAACTGAGAAATTAAAAATACATACTCCCGTTACATACTAAATAAAACATTTTTAATGAAAAATAAATCCTCCCACACCTAAAAATTAGATTAGCATAATTTTACATATTTCAGATCTTTTAGTGTCTGACTTGATAGAGACAGCTGGATACTTATACCTGCTTCCTCATTCAAACCATTACAGTATATTGTTTTGATTGAAGTATGTGTAAAAATCAGGCCTCACAAAGCTGTGTAGTGAGAAAAAGCAGGGATATTTTAGCAGCCTTTTCTGAAAAATATGGAGACTCTTCTTTGATGCTATACCAAGACTTGGCAAGTGGTAGTTTCTTAAAGATTAGATGTAGTGTGCGTACTGAATCCATATCAATAAACTTTTGTACTCAGTTACATTAAAGTCCAATGGTCAAAAAAAAGGGGGAGTTGGCAAGTTCCCGGGTGGTCCAGTGGTTAAGACTTTATCTTCTAATGCAGGGGGTGCCGGTTTGATCCCTGGTTGGGGAGCTAAGATCCCACATGCCTCAGGGCCAGAAACCCAAAACATAAGACCAGAAGCAATATTGTAACAAATTCAACAAAAACTTTAAAATACTAAAATCACCTTAAAAAGTCCAGTGGTCATTGTATGGCTGCTATAACAAATTAATACAAACTAGGTATCTTAAAACAACAGAAATTTACTCTGTCACAGTTTTCAGGCTAGAAGTCTGAAATCAAGGTATGAGCAGGGCTACACTCCCTCCAAGGGCTTGAGTGGTTCCTTACCTCCAGTGGCTGTCTACCTCTGCCTTCACATGGCCTTTTCCCCCATATGTCTCAGTGTCGTCTCTTCCATCTTTTTAAGGACACGTGTCCTTGGATTCAGGGCCTATGTGGATGATCCAGATGATCTATCTCATGATCCTTTTGGGAGCCACCATTCCACCCATGGCAGTTCTCTTTCATTTTGAATAGATCCTTGATGCTTGCCTGGTTTTGTAACTTCATGCATTAGTCATTTGGAAAAATACTGGCTCACTGATCTATGCAGATCTTTCAAATGTTGACACATTTTGTTTTAACAACATGTTAAAAAAATCATATTTGTTAATGTCACCAACCAAATGAATCAGAAAACTCTTTCAGAGGAGAAAAACAGTCAGGCTCATGGTGGCAGAAACAAATTTTCCAAAACTCTTAAGTTTCACTTGAGGACTTGAACTTTATCATTGCCAACAAATACATTGAGTTGTTTTCCTTGATGTGACAGGCTTACTTTGTTCATTTCTAAGAAAATGTCTGCCAAGTACCCAAGTTTGGCAAATATTGTCATTTGTCAGTTGTCCTTTTGAGTAAATATGGTGTTTTATGTAAAAGAAGCTAGTTCAACTTTTTGAACTCCAACAACCACTCAGGGATCAGCTTTTCCTCCAGACCATCTTTATCATACAGCAGATTGCCTTATGCATACTTCCTATTTTATCATAGAGAACAATACTCAAAAGTTGAGATTCAGTAAAATTAATAATGTTTACTGCTGTTTTTGGCTTTTTTCTGTTTTTAAACTGCACTTGAGTGACAGTAGAGAATACAATGCATACTAGTACAGCAGTGTGACTGCCTAAATTCAGGCCAGGGCACCAACCATTCTAGCCATTATATTACTTTTACACCATCAGTGCAAATGGCAACACAGTGAAAAAGGCAAATAACACCTTAGTTAGTATGAAAATAGTTTGAGCTCATAGACCCCCTGAAAGAGCCTTAGCACCTTCCAGGGGTCCACAGACTGACTACACTTGGAAAACTGGTGTGTACCATTCAGTTACAACTAAATAATCATGGACTGGTTAAAATTTTAATGTATGGGTATTTTTACATCATTAATAGAACTGGTTCCTTAGAAATGAAATATATGCACGTACCTAAAAATTAAAAAAAAATTGTAAAAGAAGCTTATAATGAAAAAGTCTCTCACCTCGGTAAACAACCTTTTTATTATAGAAAATTTCAAACATATACAAAACTAGTCTGAGTTGTATAGTTAGCTTCCATAAACATGTTGCCCAGTTACAACTATTGTCTACTTATGACTAAATCTTATTTTGGCTAATCACTATCCCATCCCCCTGTATACGTAATTTTGAAGCAAATCTGAGGCATCAGGTCATTTCACCATAAATATTTCAGTGTTATCTCTAAAATATACACTTAAAAAAAAAAAACGTAACACAGTAGCATCATACCTAAAAGGAAAAACACAGTGAATTCTTAATCAGATGTTTGAATTTCCCCAGTTGCCTTATAACTTTTTCAGTTTGTCTAGTTCAATCCAGATAGGCATACGTTAGAATAATATGCATTCATTAGAATTGGTAGTTGATGCACCTTTTTGTCTTTTAATCTTTGTTTTTGCCTTTCTTTTTCTTTTCACAAGTTGTATAATGAAGAAACAAGATCGTTTGTCCTGTAGAATTTCCCACTAAATTTTATTAATTGCATTCCTGAAATATCATTCACCTCTGATCCCTTTGTTGCCTATGAATTGGAAGTTAGAGCTAATAATTTGTGAGATTTGGGTTCAGGTTTTTTGGCAAGAACACTTCACAAGTGCTGGTCTGTTTTTCCATCAGAAAGCTTGAAAGGTCTGGCTGGTTTTCCTTTATGAGATGAGTAGCTGTCGGTGCCCATTGCCTTGATGCATTAACTCGTTGCTGTGGTTGTAGCCTCCAAGTCGTGTCTGGCTCTTTTGAGACCCGATGGACTGTAGCCTGCCAGGTTCCTCTGTCCATGGGATTTTCCAGGTAAGAATGCTGGACTGGGTTCCATTTTCCTTCTCCAGGGGATCCTCCCCACCCACGAATCAAATCCGCATCTTTTTTCTGCATTGGCAAGTGGATCTTTATCACTGAGCCATCTGGGAAGTCCCATGGTAACTCATTAGGGATTGCAAAATGGTATTTTAATTCTGTTCTTCATTCATCAGCTGGAATTCTATAAAGAGAAACATCCCTCATCAGCTCTTTGGGTAACTTAGGGTATAGTTTGTATTGGAAAGGCATGACAAAGGCTTGATTTTTATTCTTTATTTACCAGTTTGAAAAAAAAATGATTTAGTTCCTTAGCATCATTCAAAAGGAATCCTTAAGGTTTGTTTTGTATTTTTAGTATCTTTGTAAACTCCTGGACTTAACATTCAGCATGTTTCAGTTCATCATTGTTATTATTATTGCTTAGGCTCTATTTTCCATCTTTGGTTAACTCTTTCAGTGACCTCTTGGGGCTTTGATGTAACTCTAGTAATCACTGACATCATACCAGGGAATAAGGAAGACCAGGCTCGTCTGTACATAGATTGTGGCCCACCAGCTCCTCTGTCCTTGGAATTCTCATCTGTACACTTCCTAGTCAGCCAGCTCTACACGGAGCCTTAACTCATTTTATGTGTGTATGTGTTAGTAGCTCAGCTGTGTTTGACTCCTTGTGATCCCATAGAATGTAGAATTCTCCAGGCAAGAATACTGGAGTGGGTAGCCATTCTCTTCTCCAGGGGATCTTCCCTACCCAGGGATTGAACCCAGGTTTCCCGAATTGCAGGTAGATTCTTTACCATCTGAACCACCAGGGAAGCCCTAATTCATTTTAATGGTAAATATTTAGAGACCACTATCTAGATGCGGGTGGTGTTCATTTCACTGGGATGGTCATTGATTTTAGACCTTTTCTGCCAGAGTTGAGTAATACATATATATGTGTATTTTACAGATAAAATATGAAACAGAATATTACTTCCAGCTGAAATTCAGTACTTTAGATTTTTGTTTTATTTTAAATCCCCTAGACCTCTTTTCTCCACATCAAAATTCTTGATTCTTAGAGACACAAAGGTAGTTATTTATTTTATTTACCCCACCAACAATATGATTGCTTGAATTTAAGATTTTAAGGTGTTTTTTTTTTTTAGTTCCTTTTGTCCTTAGGGTTTACCCTCCTAGAAATATACTTTGTTTTGAAGTCACTTGAAATAATTCCTCTAGCTTAGCTAGGTCTCTTGAGACGGTCTCATCTTGAGAAGGAACCATATTTAATCTTCTCTGCTTTTAGTTGCTGTTTTATTTCCCTGAATATCTCTATATAAGGAATGTATATCTTTCTTGATTTTTGTCAACTTTAAACTTACAGTTACATCTAATAAATAAAACTTGAATTCCTCCCCTCACTGTAGTAAGGTCACCATTTTAAAATGCTCCATTTATCACTCTATAACTTTTATATTAAAATGTTTGTTTCTTCTATCAACAATAGATGGTGAGATTGAAAGGTTTTGAAATTTTATATACTTAATGTACTATACATGGGGCCCAGTGGAGGGCAGTGTGCATATTAGGTAATCAGTACTTAATAAATTGAGTATTTATTATACTCTTTGCCAAATAAAATGTAATTAATGCAGATATTAGCTAAATTAATAATTAGTTTTATAACTTATGATGTCAGATTAAAGAATTAGAATCAGGAATAGTCATCTTTGTCTCCTTTCCTTTTTCCCTCATTCTCTGTAAATGACTTGGATGTGGCATCACTTTTTTAATGTTTCTCTTATTCTGTTTTTAAAAGATATGTTATTGTGTTGCAAGTTTGGTATGAATAGAAAAAAATTACAAAGGAAGAGAACTTGAAAGTGTTTTAATTAGGTAAAAGGTTAATCTACAATAAAATCTTAGAAAGTAAATTCATATGAATGAAGTTGTTAATGCTGAACTCTGGGACCCAAACTGGAAAAAAGCAAAAAACTTTTCCTTATTTATAACATAATCTACTGAATCATGAAAATAAGGTAGAAAATTATTTCCCTCCCTTAGCATACAAAAGAATGCATAAAAATGACCCTTGTGATCTCTGTGTCCATTAATGGAATCTGAATTAGGCAGCATTTTAAAGGAAACATGGGTAATTAATCATGGATTAAAACTTACTGACCATATCATATAAATCATTTCAGACAAATTTAAACCCAAAGGCCTACTGCAAATTCCAGTGTCAAATAAAATTATAGAGAACATTATTAATAAGATGACTTTCTGCATGCAAGATTAATAGAAAAAACTTTTGAGAGTTGAGAAAATGATTTAATTGGATGTCGAATTCAAAGATTTTATTTCATAAGATGAACAACCTCTAATTGTTATTTTGGTCCACTGCTATATGAGATGAATGTAATTACATCATAGGTTACTAATTCTCTTTTATAGAGTTAGATTCCTTCACTATAGCATTAATGTTTACGTAAACCAACATGCATTTAAGCAAAAGATACATAAATGCTGTTTTACACAAGAATTTTATTGGAATTTGAGATACAGAAAATCACACTTTAAAATTATATTGTCAGAAGTCTTTATCAAATTATCAGGCTCCTTTATATTTCAGTGTCTACAGTCCCATTGTATACTTATACTTTTATTGTGTTCCTTTATTATATACAGCTCATCCAGTTACATCTTTAATCATGTGTTACATTGTGTTCTTGCTTCAAATTTGTTTCTCAGTCAAAATGCTTTCAGTCTTCCCTGATTGCTCAGATGGTAAAGAATCCACCTGCAATGCAGGAAACCCAGGTTCGATCCCTGGGTTGGGAAGATCCCCTGGAGAACAGTATGGCTACCTGCTCCACTCCAGTACTCTTGCCTGGAGAATTCAATGGATAGAGGAGCCTGGTAGGCTACAGTCAGAGTTGGACACAAGTGAGCAACTAACATTTTCACTTTCAAGAGACTTTCAGTACAGTGAAATCAAGTGTAGTTCTAAAAGTTATCAACCATCTCAAAATTTCAAACACAAAGTCTGAAAAAAAGTGAAAGTTTCATATTAACCTGCTCTGAAATATTAGGAAATGTTTTATTGGACACTCACTGACCTTTCCAAGCCATTTTATTATGCACAGTAAAACTCCTATTTTAGAGAAGTGACAGGGCATAGTAGTTAAGTGTATGGACTCTGGGGGAGTCCAGTGGTTAAGACTCCTTGTTCCCAGTACAAGGGAAACGGGTTGGATCTGTTAGGGAACTAAGATCCCACATGCAGTACGGTGTGACCCAGTAAATAAAAGCATGGACTCTGTAACCAAAGTGCCTGGGCTCTGGGACTTCCCTGGTGGTCCAGAGGTTAAGACTGCATTCCCAGTGCAGAGGGTGTGGGTTTGATCCCTGGTCAGGGAACTAGATCCCACATGCCACATTTAAGAATTCATATGCCGCAATTAAACATCTCATGTGCTGCAAGTAAAAAAAGAAAAAGATCCTGCATGCCACAACTAAGATCCAGTACAGCCAAATAAATAAACATTATTAAAAAGCAAAGTACCTGGGTTCTAATCCCAAGTATACTTGTTACTGGCTAAGTGACATTTGGCCATGTTACTTGACTTTGTGTTTTTTCACCTGTAAAATGCGGTGATAATTTTATATAGCTGCTCAATATATATAAAGTGCTTGGAGAGTGCAGCACATATGTGCTATAGAACTGTTATTAATGGAAATTATTATTATGACTTACACTGTTAGCGTTAGAAATTATTAAGGATACAAATAATTCTAGTTATTTTATATTAGTGTTCAGAAATATTTTTATAACCATTTCATCAGGAAATTGTAATATTACCCCATGTAATTTTCAAAGTGTTTTAGACATTCTGGAGCCAAATGTATTCCCAGGAAAACACATCTTTAGTCTGTAATGAAAGCCAAGAGGATTCATATGCAGAAATTCATTTTCTATTCATCTTTTTCCTTTAATAACTATTTAGGTGTCTTTTCTGTGTAAGAATGTCCTAAGGATCCTGGGAATAACAGGGTGAATCACTTATGGAACTTGTTGACAATTCCTGAATAATAGAGGATATTAAGAAATAGATATAAAGATATATATATATAGAAATATAGATATATTTCTATAATATTTCTATATATATTCTCTATATAGATATAAAGAAATACTCTGAGGTAGAAAACAAGAGGTGCAGATAAAATGCTCATAGGAGCTTACAGAAAAGAGAGCATCCCCACTAAAAGATTAAAAAAAATTTAAAGGAGCTTGTATTTATATAATGCCTTGAAAAATCAGTTGGACTTATATATATAGAGAAATGAAGCCTGTGTTGCATATAAAGGAAAGGGCTTGTTTTGCTTAGAGCATGGAGTGCATGAAGGGGAAGTAAAGGTCATATGATAGTCAAAATATAGAGGATCTAGGAGGCTAAACTGATAAGATCTCATTCAGTCATCATTAAGGTTTTTTTTTTAAATTAAAGTGAAATCCATATAACATAAAGTTAACCATTTTAAAGTGTGCAATCCAGAGATATTTTGACTATTTACAATGTTTTGCAACCACTACTTCTGTCTAGTTGCAAACATTATCATCACCCTGGAATTAAACCCCATATGCATTAATGAGTTATTGAGCAGTCCCTCAGCCCCTAGCAACCACCAGCCTGCTCTCTTTTCCTTTGGACCTATCTATTCTGAATATTGTATGTAAGTGGATTCATTCAGGCTGTAAATACTTATGTCTAACTTCTTTCCCTTAGCATGATGATTTTGCATTTACCCACCTTGTAGCATGCATCAGTGCTTCATTCCTTTCTATGACTGACTAGTATTCCATCGAGTATATGTACCACAGTTTGTCTATGTGGATGGACATTTGGTTGTTTCCATCTTTTGGTTGTTGTGAATAATGCTATTAACATACATGTATAAATATTTATTTGGGTAACTGTTTTCAGTTCTTTGGGATATATATCTAGGTGTGAAACTGCTGGGTACATGGTAATTCTATATGTAACTTTTTTAAGAACTGCCAAATTGTTTTCCCTAGCAGCTGCACCATTTTACTTTCCTATCAACAATGTATGAGGGCTCCAGTTTATCCACATCCTCACTAACAGTTTCTACTAAGTTGATTATGGATTATTGTTTATTATTTTTACCCTAAGGCATGTGAAGTGGTATCTCTTTGTAGTTCTGATTTGAATTTTTCGAATGACTAGTGATTGTGCTCCAAAATCACTGCAGATGGTGATTACAGCCATGAAATTAAAAGACACTTACTCCTTGGAAGGAAAGTTATGACCAACCTAGATAGCATATTGAAAAGCAGAGACATTACTTTGCCAACAAAGGTCCATCTAGTCAAGGCTATGGTATTTCCAGTGGTTATGTATGGATGTGAGAGTTGGACTGTGAAGAAAGCTGAGTACCGAAGAATTGATGCTTTTGAACTGTGGTGTTGGAGAAGACTCTCTAGAGTCCCTTGGACTGCAAGGAGATCCAACCAGTCCATCCTAAAGGAGATCAGTCCTGGGTGTTAATTGAAAGTACTGATGCTAAAGCTGAAACTCCAATACTTTGGCCACCTCATGCGAAGAGCTGACTCACTGGAAAAGACCCTGATGCTGGGAGGGATTGAGAGCAGGAGGAGAAGGGGACGACAGAGGATGAGATGACTGGATGGCATCACAGACTTGATGGACATGAGTTTGGGTAAACTCCGGGAGTTGGTGATGGACAGGGAGGCCTGGTGTGCTGTGATTCATGGGGTTGCAAAGAGTCGGACACAACTGAGCGACTGAACTGAACTGAGTGATGTTGAATATCTTTTTATGTCCTTATTGGCCATTTATATATTTTCTTAGGAGAAATGTCTATTCAGGCTGTTTGCTGACTTTTTATTTGTGTTATTTATCTTTTGTTGAACTGTACAACTTCTTTATCCTGGATACTAGACTCTTATCAGATATATGATTTGCAGTTGTATTTTCTCACTCTATAGATTGTCATTTTAATTTCCTGATAATAACCTTTGATTCACAAAAAGTTTTAACTCTTTTTGGCATCATATCTAAGAATTGAAGTCAAATTTACCTATTTTTTCTTTTATTGGTCATGTTTATGGTGCCATATCTAAGAATCCATTGTCAAATCCAGTGTTGTGAAAATTCACCCCTGTGTTTCCATCTAAGAGTTTTAATAATTTTTAGTCTTTTAAGTCACTGATCCATCTTCAGTTAATTTTTGCGTGTGGTATGAGGGAGGAGTCCAGTTTGATTCTTTTACATGTGAATAGCCAGTTGGCAAGCACCATATGAAGAGACTATCCTTTTCCCATTGAATCATCTTGGCACTCTTGATGAAAATTAGTGGGCCATGGATGTACAGGTTTATTTATTAACTCCTTTCTATTCTAGAGCTGTCTTTATGCTGAGATCATGCTGTTTTGATCATTATAGCTTTGTGAAAAATTTGAAATCAAAGTGTGAGACCTTGTTCAGTATTGTTTTGGCTATATGGCCCTCCTGCAATTCTACGTGAATTTGAGGATCGTTTTTTTCATTTCTGCAAAACAACAAAATTATCAAAGACTCTGAGAGCTTAAATGGGAAAGGGAGGGAAGATTTAGGGAGAAGTCCAAGAAGAATCCAACTAGTGTGAACTAGTTGAACTAGTTTGAACTAGTGTGACTGAGTATGAGGAGGTACTATGAATAAAAGATGATTGAAGGGAAAACCATTAATTTATTCATTTATGAGGGGAGATATTTAGCAGGTAGTTGGAAACTTGGAACTACAGTTGAGAAAGAGGTAATGATTCAGATAGACTTCCCAGGTGGCACAGTGGTAAAGAACCCACCTACCAATGCAAGAGATGGGGTTTAGTCCCTTGATTGGGAAGATCCCCAAGAGGAGGAAATGGCAACCAGTACCACTGTTCTTGCCTGGAGGATTCCGTGGACAGAGGAGCCAGGTGGGCTAGAATCCATGGGTCTCAAAGAGTTGGACATGACTGAGTGCGTGCGTGTGCGCATGCATGCACACACATGCACACACACGCATGCACGCACACGCATGCACGCACGCACACACACACAGTTACTCTCCAGTATCAGAGCAAGACCTTTCTGAATACTCTCCTGATTAAATTGAATTGGGAGGTTTTCTAGTTGGCTGGTGTGAACAGCCACTATTCCTGGCCCTCTGTGAGTGCTCAGTATTTGTTCCTTGTGATGCTTCAGTGCCTTGTTCTTTCCTCAGCCCTGAGTAGTTTCCTTCCATGCATGCACTGACCAGCTCTGCTGAATTCTCAAGGAAGACCCTTTGCAGATCTCTGGGATTCTCTGTGGTTTGTCTGTCTCCCCGACTTTGTCCTGTGAATTCCAGCCATCTTGTTCTCCCTGAACTCACAGCTCTGTCTCCTCAGCTCAGGGAATCTGCTGGACTCGCCTGTGATTCCCCTTTCCTTTCCATCGCCTGTAATTTCTCTGAAGGTTATAAACTGAGACAAACTCTGTTCATGTCCCATCCCTGAGGGATCACTCTCCTTCACTGCCTAATGTGCAATATCTTAAGAACTGCTGTTTTATGTATGTTGTCTGTTTCCTTGTTGGTTTACATGGAAGGGCAAATATGGGCCTTGTTACTCCATCTTATTCTTCTGAGTTCAGTGGTTTCCCCAAGGCGCTGCCTTTTTTTTTTTTTTTTTTTTTTTTGCTGCACTGGGTCTTTGCTGATTTGCACAGGTTTTCTCTAGTTGCGGTTAACGGAGGGTGAGGGGGTGGGGGTGGGCTACACTGTTGTGTTGTGCTGGCTTCTCATTCTGTGGCTTCTCTTGTTGTGGAGCACAGGCTCTAGATGCGCGGGCTTCGTAGTTGCAGTTCCCTGGGCTCTAGAGCACTGGCGCAATAGTTGTGGCGCATGGGCTTTGCCGTTACGCAGCATGTGCGATCTTCCTGGATCAGGGATCGAACCGTGTGCCCTGCCTTGGCAGGTGGGATCACGAGGTAAGTCCCAAAGCTCTGCTCTTAATAGTCACCTCACACTCTGAGGAGAGGAAAAGTTCCAAGAGTCTGTAATTAATAGCCTCTGGTACAACCAGTTTGTAAAATGAAGTGTGACTGTTGTTTAGTCTGCCTGTTTAATACTTCTTAAATCTCTAGAATATTAGAAAGGTTTGCTGTGACTGGTGATTTATAGATTGTTTAGGCCAGACTTCAGAGCTGGCCTCCCTTAAACATGCCAGTGACATTTTCAAAACACAAGGAGCCATTGATAGATTGCAAATCAGTTTTCACTCTTTTACTTGGTATGGTTCTGCAAACTTGGTTCTGCTTCTACTTGTTTTGTTTGGGTAAGGTTGCAGCGAAGGAAATTTTACTTTCTAAAGATCTTAATAGTACCTAGGGCCCCCTAAAACAGGCAGTTTACTGTGAATCAAGGGTTTATTTCTGGAATACTAAAACCTTTTCTAGTCCAACACCAAGAGGTGCTGTGTGATTCTTATTTATCTTATTCTTGAAAGTTTATTTGAAATTAGAAAGGGAAGCTCCTACAGCTTTATTTGCATGGAAAAGAAAAGGCCAGTATTTTAATTATAGCAAGAGAGAGAATTTAAGAAAAACTGAAAATAATCATAATCTGATGAATATATTTTTAAGCACTCATTATAGGGGTTTCCCTGGTAGCTCAGACGGTAAAGCGTCTGCCTACAAGCAGGAGACCTGGGTTCAATCCCTGGGTCAGGAAGATCCCCTGGAGAAGGAAATGGCAACCCACTCTAGTATTCTTGCCTGGAAAATCCCATGGACTGAGGAGCCTGGTAGGCTATAGTCCATGGGGTCACAAAGAGTCGGACACGACTGAGCGAACTTCACTCACTCACTATAGAAACACTGGGTTTCCAGGTGGCACTAGCAGTAAAGAGTCCACCTGGCAGTGCAGGAAACGTCAAAGGCATGGGTTTGAATCCTGGGTTAGGAAACGTAAAAGGCATAGGTTTGATCCTATGGTGGGGATGGCAACCCACTCCAGGATTCTTGCCTGGAGAATCCCACGGACAGAGGAGCCTGGTGGGCTACAGTCCATGGGGGTCACAAAGAGTCGGACACAACTGAAGTGACTTAGCACACACACATAGGTGCATCACTTGTTTGGCCATGGGGTGACAAAGAATGGTTAGGCTACTTTTTATTTTTATGTAGCTCCATGAATCTCAAAGATTTGGTCTTCAAAACAAATCTTATTTAATAATAATTTATTTTCCTGTGTTTTTGATCAGTCACATATAACTGCCCATCAAAGCTTTGGTTGTTGTTTAGTTGCTAAGTTATGTTCAGTTCTTAGACTCTGTGGACTGTAGACTACTAAGCTCCTCTGTCCATGGGTTAACTTGAAGTAATTGTGTAACTTCAGCATTGTATAATTTCAGACAAAAACAGAGAATCTTTCTGTGATAGGTAACCTGAATAGCCTAATTGTAGATGAATAGTTTCTTTTAGGCTTTTTGAGATATTGAAAATAGCTTTTTCTTCCTGGATTGGCTGGAGCTTGGGGGCGTTCAGTAAATAGCTTATGGTTTAGTTTTAAAGATAAATATGATAAATAACAGAGAAAACAAAACAAGTAGTTGTTGCTGAGTGCCAAGTGGAGCAGTACAGATTCTAAGCGTTGCAGTTATTTTATTACATAGAGAGGTTCCTGAGCTGAGCTATTGTTGTCCTGACAGGTAACTAGGACTGAGGAGAGGTATTCTGAGCAGGAAATACTGGCTATAAGTGTGCCATGGCAGAAGCATTGGCTGTTTATTGTGGGTACCATACAGTGAGAACACAGTCTGTCAGACAATGTGTAGCTACACAGAGAGCAGTTTGAGGTTGTAGGTGGAAAAAGTACGTGAGGGTCAGATACAAGATTCTGAGTTCTTTGCATTTGTACTCTGTACAGAGATGACAGTGAAAATGAGAGGGGTCATTGAAGCGACCTTGAAATGGAGAAAATCAAGGACCTAGTGACTAGGTATGAGGACTGAGAAGGAAGAAGCGTCTAAACTTTTGAGCTAGGACCAGAGTGCTACTATTATAACAAATAGAAAAGTCAGAGAGGAGCACTTCAGTGAAATGATGCCAGAGATCTCTGAGGCTTTTCCTAAAAATTCCCAATTTTTCTGTGTGTCTCCTAACTGGACAGCACCTTTCCCATGGCCCTTCTCCCATAATCGTTGAACCTAGCAGGATAATGTAGAGTCAGGAAGGGTATTTAAGAGATCATGAGGTCTCCAGGCCTAATCACTTCACTTTACAGATAAGGAAATTGAGAACTTCAGATATTGTGACTTCCCTTCAGGCCACACAGCTAGGCTGGCCTCTTGGCACCATTTTCAGAAAATCTTCTAGCAAAGGTTTCTGTATATCATTTCAGTTTGTGGCAAAGTGAGTTGTGTGTTTCCCCACCATAATTCAATTAGTTGTTGACTTGATTCCTTAAATCGTTTTTTTCACCTTCCCAAATCAAACAAATTAATAATTAAACAATTCCTTTCCAGAGATCTGATTTTTTTTTCTCTTTATCCGTACACACAATGGCAAACTTCATAGTAGTACACAATGGGCGTTAATGCCAAACTTGTCTGTTTAAAAGTTGTTTGAGGGGAGCTGTTTGAAGGGAAAGGGAATGATTAACATTAATTTAAATCTGGAATGATGGTTGGATGGCATCACCGACTCAATGGACGTGAGTTTGAGTAAACACAGGGAGATGATGGGCAGGGAAGCCTGGCGTGCTGCAGTCCATTGGGTCTCAAAGAGTTGGAGACGAGTGACTGAACAACAAATCTGGAGTGAGGATTCTTTTGGGAGTCCTTTCCACAATTTTTAAAACAAGGAGGCTGGGTGATGAAGATCAGTAAAGGAATTGCTTCCTTTCTTTGCCCCTCGAAACCGTTCCCTATGACTTCTCACGCTTGGAACCCAGAATTCGTGTGACCGAAGAGAAAGAGATTATCCAGTGCCCTGAATAAGTGAACTCTTGTTACATTACGTTGTCTCACCCAGTCCAGCACGTTAGCTGGAACCTGGGCAGAGTGCCCTCTCTTCCCTTTCCCAAGCCTCTTTCCTCATCCTACCCCCAAGGCTGTCTCTCTCCTTTCACCCTTTCCTCTGCTAGCGTCCCGCCCTTCCTCCCTCGGGGTCGAACAACCCCAGGCCCTCCTGGGCTGCTACCCGCCTACAGCTCCTCTCGGAAGCTCCGCCCCCGGAGGCTGAGAGGGTGGAGCTGAGTGAGCAAAGCCCGGCCCCCCACGGCTTGGGCGGGGCTAGCGACTGAGACGGCGCCGTTGATAGGTGAGGGCGTGGCTTGCCACGAGGGGCGGGGAACGCGGAGGGGCCCGCGAGGGGCGGGAGGCGCGGCGTGGAACCTTGTGGAGTGTGGCGCAGCTGTGGCCGCGCTTCCCGCTCCCCACGCGCTGGGCGTCTGTCCCCGAAGGTAAGCGTGGGCAGGCGGCCCGGCGCCGCGCCGACCCGGTGGAGGCACCCTTGGGGGCGCGCCAGAGGCAGGTGTGGTTTGGCCGGACGGGTCCCGGTACCACTTCCGCGCGGAGCAGGAGCGCAGGGCGCGGGCGGGCGGCCCCGTGGCGTGAGCCCCGGGAGGGAGGAAGGGAGGAGGACAGGGTCGGGCTCAAGCTTTGGAGCGTGTTAACCGCGCTAGCTCCGGGCCACGAAACTCTTCCCTCCACCCACCACACAAATCTCGAGAGACCTCAGGTACTGCAGAGACTTTATACTTTGTAATGTACATATCTAGCTCGTGGTTCAGAAACTGTAGGAGAAACTCGGCAGTGAGCTTACCGGGAGCCTTTATTTTGACTTCGTGTTACAAAGTTTGCAGGAAGAGTGCTGCGGCTGGTAATGGGACTGTTATTTCAACAAGGACACGGAGGTTTGCACAGGCAGTGGATTGTGGAGATTAAGCGGGCAGGCTTTGAAGCTGGAATGTTGGGGGTTTGAATCTACTTATTAATTATGAAAACCCCGGCAGTTTGCTTAACTTTTCTATGACTTTGTTTCTGCATGCATATAGTAAGAATAATAGTAGATCTGGCATTAAATTTTTTTTCTGAGGATTAAATGAGTTACTACTTAGTAGTGTCTGGCTCATGTTAGTCACTCAGTCGTGTCTGCCTCTTTTGGGGCCCCATGCTCTGTCCATGGGATTCTCCAGGCAAGAATTCTGGAGTGGGTTGCCTTTCCTCCCTCTCAGGGGATCTTCCCGACCTAGGGATTGAACCTGAGTCTCCTGCATTGCAGGCATAGTCCACAGTAACTTGGGCCGTTTTCTTTATTATGCAATCAGATGGGCATTCATCTTCAAAACAGTAGAAAGAAAAACCTTCCTGCAGAACCATTGCTTGGAGGTTGCTTTGGAACAGTTTTCAAAGACTGAATCCCACTGGAAAAGGTCTCATTACTATTCTGTCGTGCAAGAGATGTGATCATCTCCGTTCTTCCAAATCAAAGCCACTCTAAAATGATATACCGAAACCTCAGCATCTTGAGGGTTGTTCTCAAAGAGGCTTGAAGAAAGGCAGCACTTTTTCAGTGAGTGTAGCCTCATTTTAAGCACTAAGCTCTGGTGCTCAAAAAGAAGTTCATCTCACTTTATACAGAACTTATAAGTTGTACTCTTTTGGGTGGGTAATTATTTGTAATATTATTGCAAAATGAGGTAAACCAGAGTACATAAACTAACCATGGTAAGAATCCTAACTTGCCAGGTTGAAACTCAGTATTGAAAGGAATCTGAAAAATCAGGTAGGCTGCCCTTCATAGATGAGAATCAGACCCAAAGATCCAAAACCAGTAAGTGACAGGGTTTAGACTAGAATTCAGCTCTGCTGAGAAGCAGATTATAAAATCAAAGGATGATATTACTTCTGGTGTTGGTGATAGTACTATTTTTATTTTTGACAGTTTTTGGTGCTGTGAATGATTTTTCTCAGCATCATCCTACTTCATAGCTTAATTGCATGATTCATAATCATTCTTTAGCACCTTTGATTTAAATCACAAGTCTCAGAGTTGCCACATCAATGATTGCTTTGAGAACAAGATGATTGTCTTCAACTTTGTACAAACATGTTCTAACAGCCCTTTGGTTTTGTTATTTTATACAGCCTTTCCTCTCATGTAAGGAATGTAAACAGCCAGTGTAAACACATTGACCTTCTAGGCAGTTTATTATCATTGTGTTATTGGTGAAGTTTCCTTGGTTGGGTAAGATAGTTACCAAATGCTAGCCCAAGGAAATCAGACTTGAGTCCCAGTCATGAAAGAGATACCTTGCAATTGCTACTAACTTCAAAAGCGTCCCGAAGTGAAATTATTTGGAGATACTGGTCTGTTGCTTGCTGACTCTTCCCTGGCTCCTGTCGAGTCCACTCCCTCACCTGTAGGTATTTGTTCAGATGTTGCTGTATCAGTCAGACCCTCCTGTTTAAAATCCCATTCAGCCCTACTCTTCCTGTAATGGATATTTGCCTGTCTGTTTACTTGTCTGTTATCTGTTGTCTGCCACGAGATGGTAAGTTCCATGAGGGCAGGGGTGCTTGCCAGTTGTGTCCACTGCTATTCCCAAAGTGCCTGGCACCAGGGAGGGTCACATGCAGGCATTTCCAGCTAGGACTAGTAATTACTTAATCCTGTTCACCATTCATTTTGCCATGTTCCACCCTCCCCCTATTTCTAGTTGATTGTCCTGTTGTGTTAGTCGCTCAGTCATGTCCAGCTCTTTGTGACCCCTTGGACTGTAGTCCATCAGGCTCCTCTGTCCATGGAATTCTCCAGGCAAGCATACTGGAGCAGGTTGCCATTTCCTTCTTCAGGGGATCGTCCTGACCCAGGGGTCAAACCTGGGTCTCCATATTGCAGGCAGATTCTTTACTGTCTGAGCCACCAGGAAAGCAAAACCTGGAGGCAGTGCTGATTCCTCCTTCTCTCTGGCACTCCATGTGCAGATAATAGCTACTGACTTAGTTCTCTTGTCAGTTTTTCACAATCCTGCCATTCCTATTGCTGCCACGTTCCCATGTCTTCCTCCTGCGTTTCATTTCGTCCTCTACACCTTCAGCTCTACTAGCTCCCTTCTCACCTGCAGGATGAAATCCAGAGTGAGAAGGCTGGTGCTGAGTTCTCTGTAACACGATCTCAAATCCACTTTTCCAGCCTGTGTCTCCCACATAGGAGAAAAGTGATTTCCAGCCTATGCTTGTAAATGTGAAAGTAAAATAAGGCTTTGGTGGTGATTCCCTATAAAATTCCAGGGTTGCCTCATAACAGTTTCTCTTTCTATTTTTATTAATAAGTAGGTCTTTTCCTCCAGGTGGGCAGGAATTCTGACAAATGGGACTATATGACTGTTACCTGTTTGTCCCGAGGACTTTGCTGCTGTTTCTAAGTGCCCAGCCTTCAAAACCTCTCACATGTTACCGCTACTGCAGATATCTATATAGGTTTAGTTGGAAAATGTGTTTCCTGCCTCTGAAGTCTAGTGACTTTTCGTGACTTTTAAAGAACTTGGCACACTCTGATTGTAGTCCTCTCAGTATTTTGTCTTTTCTTTTTTGGTACATACAAGCTCCTAGAGGACGAGAAGCATGCACACACAAATACCAGTTACTTTTTTGAGGAAAGCAAGCTATATACCCACTTAGCTCCTTTTTAAATAAAATAAAGTTCACCTTAATAGGTCTTTAAATCATGAAATATTGAGCCTCAGCGATTGTTTCTACAAGATGGACACTCCAGGAAGAAGGCAAAGGAAGCTCAATTCTAGAAAAATTCTTAATGAAGTTACTGAGGTCTGGATTTTTGAAAGGAAGAGCAGTAGACCCAACACCCATGTAGGTGGCCAGGCCCAGGTGTAAAAAAAAAATACACAGACTCACTGAGAAAACCATTAGAAGAAGATAGATTCATGGAGCCATCTGCAGCTTTGGATTTTCTCATGAGGAGTTATTCCTAAGCTGTATTTTGTATTTGCATCTCTTGACATGAATAATACTGTCTCCCTTTGTGTTCTGAGCTGGAAGACTGAACATTCTCTTCTGACCTGCAGAGAGCAGGTTTACCTTCTTTTTCTTCATTGTTTCATAAAATGTTTGTGCTTCTTTTGTTTATTTTCTGGATATATACAGAGGATAAATGCCAGAAGCTTTTAAATTCTTCAGAGAAAGGTGATGGATACAATATATTTGAACTGTCTGTTGTTGAAGCTTCTAATTTTATTAAGTCTTCTGTCAGCATTTGTTTGCATATATTTTGCTTCATTTCATTATAAACATGCCCTTGCACATATTCTAGCTGAGTGATTGCTTTTATTTTATTTGTGATTTTTTTTTCCCTAATAGATTAAATCTTGTTTACAGAACTTGTGTAGACATTTCTGCAGTTTAATTTTCTTTCCTTCTTTCGTGCCTCCCAAAGCTCAACTGGAGTTTTTCCATTCTAGGGTGCTCATTAGCCTAATTTATTTCCTTACAAATATCTTCTAAATTTATTTTACCATTGCTGGGATGAATCTGTAGTTTCTATTGACAGGAAAGAGTTGGTAGGGAAAAAGACTACACATATGTTAAGTCCTAATTTTTGTGGATTTTTAAAATAATTATTCTTGGAGTATAGTTGATTTCCAGTGTTTTGTCAGTTTCAGGTGTACAGCAAAGTGAGTCAGTTTTACATATACATATATCTACTCTTTTTAGATTCTTTTCTCATATAGGTCCTTACAGAATAATGAGTAGAGTTCCTATGCTATACAGTAGGTCCTTATTAGTTATCTATTTTATATATAGTAGTGTATATATGTCATTACCAATCTCCCAGTTTATCCCCCTTCCCTTCCATAGGTTTGTTTTCTACAACCATAGGTTTGTAGGTTTGTTTCCTACATCTGTGACTCTATTTTGTAAAGAAATTCATTTCTACCGTTCTTATAGATTCTGTATATGATATCACCTGTATAGGTGATATCATATGATATTTGTCTTTCTGTGTCTTCCTACTACACTCAGTATGACAGTCTCTAGGTCTATCCATATTGCTGCAAATGGCATTATTTCATTCTTCTTTATGGCTGAGTAATACTCCATTGTATATTTGTACCACATCTTTATTCACTCCTCTCTTGGAGTTTAGGTTGCTTTCATGTCTTAGCTATTGTAAATAGTGTTGCAGTGAACATTAGAATGCATTTATCTTTTTGAATTATGATTTTCTCCGGATATATGCCTAGGAGTGGGATTGCTGGATCATATGATAGTCCTATATATAGTTTTTTTAAGAAACGTCCATACTGTTCTCCATAATGTACCAATTTACATTCCTACTGACAGTGTAGGAGGGTCCCCTTTTCTCCATACCTTCTCCAGCATTTATTTTTGTCGATTTTTGATGATGGTCGTTCTGACCAGTGTGAGGTGAGACCTCACTGTAGCTTTGATTTGCATTTCTCTAATAATTACTGATATTGAGGATCTTTTCATGTGTTTATTAGTCATCTGTGTGTCTTCTTTGGAGAGATGTCTGTTTAGATCTTCTGCCTGTTTTTTTGATTAGGTTAAGACCTAGTTTTTGCAATGTTAAAACTTTAAGGTAAAAATCTGCATCTTTACTGACAACAGCTAATGTAAGGTCAGGATTTAAAGCATACATACTACAATTTAAATTGAAAGTGTGCTATAATTTAAATTTGTAATTGATTGTAAATTTTGTCTTTGAGAAATTTCTTCTAATGTGCTAACTGGTGAAATTTTACTGTCAGAAAAAGAACCTTGAAAGCAAATATTTGCTTTGGAGTAAAGTGTCCTTTATCACACTGTATAATCATCTGTGTTTACCCTGAGTTTTCTTTGTTTATAAAACGCCTTAGTTAAGGGTGTTATCAGATAGAATTATTCATGCAAATATTGAAAGTTGTAGCATAGACTAATTATATATCTGTGGCACTTGGTAAGCACTGTGTAACTATCTGTTAAATTAAGTAAATCTATATGCTTTAAGGAAAATTTTATTAAGATACTGTAGTATATTAGTATGTATGGTAATAGAATTGATCTAGTGAAAGGGGAGAAATGGGTGATTCTAGAGGCTGATGAAGGAATAATGAGGCAGTGGCTGCTTTGAGGATCTTACATTCTTTGGCAAATTAGAATTCCCAAGTGGTTTCTTTCCTCCCATTTGTTGAAAGAATAAACAAGTTAATGTATATTGGGGTTTACTGAGTGCATGGTGGTAAAGAAGTCACAAATTTTGCACTATAGTTGGGACTTCTCAATAAACAAGTCACATGCTATCTTAGATGTAAATGCCAAAATGGAAAGCCCAGGATGATGACAGAAGATTCATTTGGGGAAGGAGCACTTTTAATTAGGGTGATCATGAAGGCTTGTAGGAGAAAGTGACCTTTGAACAAAGGCCTCAGTGTGAAGGGCTGAAGAGAATGCCTTCCATCCAGGCAGAGGGGACCTGGGGATCAGAGACCGGAGTTGGGAACGTGCTCAGTGAGTGTGAGCCCTGGGGAGAGGCTGTTCTGATTGGAGTCTAGTGATTGGCAGGGCTAAGGGCCCTGGTGCAAGGCAGCTGGAGAGGTAGGAAGTGGTTAGGTCACATGGGAGCTTTTAGGCTGTTGACAGTAATTCAGAGTTTGGATTTTATTCTAAGAGTAGGGGAAAACAATGGAAAGAGTTTAAGCAAAGGAGTGAAATTATCAGATTTACAGTGATTTTTAAAAATTTCTCTGGCTACTGTGGGAAGAATGGATTGAAATGAGGTTAGAACAGAACAGAGATACAAAGCTGAAGGTGCTCCCAGGACACTGAGATGTGATGGTTATCATTGTCTTTGTGGGTTTTTTTTTTTTTTTTGGTTTTTGTTTTCCTGTGTGGTTTTTTTTGGAGTTTTGCTGCTTCCTTAATCTGAATTCTGCCAACCTCCCCAGTCAGAAGCAGCTTTATCCTAGCCTTCCTAGGGCCTGCGGCGTTTTATTACCACTGCTGGTTCCGTGTCAGTTGCCCCTGCACTTTTCTCTTGGCTCATGTAGGCACCCATCTACCTATTTCCCTGCCAGTGATCACAGTCCCCCAGAGAATCATCTCTGGAAGTGTTCTGGGTGGGAATGTGCCCCCCCTCCCCAAACAGTGCAAAAGCATGGGAAGCTGAGAATAGGGCAGGTGTTCTGGTGATGGGGACCCCAAGATAGTGGCTTTGGGAGGCTGATGAGGGTAGAGCAGAGCATTGCTGCTGCAGTTCACATTCTTGCCCTGTCAGTTCTGGAACCAACGAAGGGACATGTTAGTTGGCATGAGTTTAAGGCCTTCCTCTTTCTCCTAGCAGTTTTGATTTTAATACTGGAGAACAAAGGACTGTCAGCAGTCACTTCTGCCTCCTCACTCAGTCCCTTTCTTAAGTGTCTTTAATAAAATGCAGCCAGTTTCAGAAAACCAACAAATTCATGTAACTTTTGTCCGGATTCTGGAACACTCCTATCAAATTGCTGGGTATAGACTAGTCTGTATTGTGTCCCCACATTGGATATTGTGCACAGGCTTTATTTCTGATTCTTGTATCACTGTTCTTTATTGAGAATCAGGATAAAAGTCTCAAATAAGAGTTGCAGTAAACCTAGGGAAAACTAGGACTGTTTTGTGATTACAAAATGAGAGTGAAATCAAAGAGGAGGGTGGGGTGGGAATTAGAATAAAGTAGGAAAACAGGAAAAGTTGTAACTAATTCATCATGTGTTAGGCTGGGGAGGTTACTATGTATCTTTCATTGGCAGATCCTGTTAGATTTTTCAGTTCTTCTGCAATGAACTTAATTTATAGATATGACAAAGAGGTGCATTGTTTCTGTTGAAACATTTCCAATACATTTGGAGCTGGTAGTCTGTGAGGGGGAAGTAAATAGATTTAGATTATATACTCTTATGTAAACTTTGAATGAAGTAACCAGTTGACTTGGGCTAAGAATGTCCTAGGAAGGTGCTTTTAATATAGTTTAAAAGCAGACCTATCCACTTGACTGACCTATATATAGCCTTCTCAAGAGTAATTCCTGCCCTCATCCCCCAGTTATTTTTCTTGAATTCTCTAAGTAAATCCCCCCTTCCCCAGAGCAATTGTCATACCAGTCCCCAAGCCATGCCCAGGGTCTGCATGAATTTTCTCTTTTCTCTTCCTCCACCATCTTTGTCAGTTCCCTCCTTTGGATCCTTGTTTCCAAACACACAGTGTCCAGTCGTGTCCCTGCTGATGAAGAAAACCTGTAGGTCCTCCAGGCCTGCTCCTTCTGCTCGGAGCAGGATCATTATTAGATTCCCTTTGTGCTTTGGTATGAATCACTGACCCCTCTCTGTTGTGTTGAGTTGAGTGGATGCTGATAGTTGTGAGTGTACCTACTTTGTAATTTTGGGTAGGGCCCACTAGTCTGTACCGAACAGTCTTTGTGATTGTGAAAGAAATGAGTTGAGAAGGGCTCTGCTTTTATTGTAGAGGGAAAAGCAGAAGAATCTTTTGACTTTCTTACGAGCTGGGGTTTTTTTTTTTTGCTGACTGAAACAAAGATGGACACAATCCAGGCCAATAATTGCAGACAGTGGACAGAAAGGTAAACATGGTGATGAAGGGGGAAAATAAGTCTTAATTATAGTACCTGTCTATTTTAATCAATATTTATCCAACATTTTTAGTATAACTTGAATTTGGAGTTTTCTATCATGAAATTTCTGCTTTTCGTAGGCCTCCCAATTTTGTTTTTAATTTTTATTTATTTTTTTTTAACACTAAAAACATTTTGTTTTGGGGTATAGCCGATTAACAATGTTGTGATAGTTTCATGTGGACAGGGAAGGGGCTAAGCCATACGTATACAGGTATCCATTCTCCCCCAAGTCCCCCTCCCATTCAGGCTGGCACATAACATTGAGCAGAGTTCCATGTGCTGTACAGTAGATCTTCGCTGGCTGTGCATTTTAACTGTAGCAGTGTATATATGACCATCCCAAATTCCCTAACTGTCCCTTCCCCCTGCAACCATAAGTTCATTTTCTAAGTCTCACAGGCCCAATATTTTATAAAAATTGAATACATTAATGCTAAAAAAATCCTGTGATAAGATCTATTTTTGTATTTTCTTTATTTCACAATTTAGCCCTTGATTGTCCTAGTGATGGGACCACCCCCACTCACAGCCCACTCTGTACCAGGCTTTTGATTAGATGTTGAGGGTGATGGTCTCAGCAGCACTCCCTTTTGCCTCCTGGTGGCAGAGTTGAAAGCTGCTTTTCTCGTGTGCGGCTCTCTTTCTGTAACTCCATGGCTAATGGGCACTTGGTGCTCCATTCCTTCGCCTCCAAAGGAATTTAGAAGGACTTAGAAGGGATGTATGCAGCAGAACTGTAGGAAATTGAGAGGCAGCGCATGCACACTGGGCTCTTGGTTAGAGCTGTGTTCACATCACAGCGCTGCCACCCAGAGCTCTGTGAGGATGTAGACCTGGTAGCCTCAGTTTCTTCATCTGTAAAATAGGAATAATGACCCTTGACTTCTTGGGTTGCTGTGAGAAGTAAGTTATGTGTTGGATGTGAACACTTAACAGTGCCTGGTGTTAGCACTCAATAAATGTTACTTTCTCGACCTTAACAGTATTGACATTGTGGGCCAGGTAATTCCCCCCCCCCCACCCCTCCCCGGCCATGCTGCCCAGCATGTGAAGATCTTAGTTCCCTGACTAGGGATTGAACCTGCATCCCCTACTTTGGAAGTGCAGTCTTAACCACTGGATTGCCAGGGACGTCCCTTTTATAATAATATTGTTACTTATTTGTTAATTTTGTTGGGGAGGGACAGTAGGTAACTTTCTGTTGTAGGAGCAATGCAGGATGCATGGCGTCATCCTTGACCTGTAGCCACTAGCAGCCCCCAAAACTGACAACCAAACATGTCTCCATTTGTTGACAGATGTCCCCTGTTGAGAACCACCATACATACAACATTTACTAGCTGTGACATTATCTTGGCAAAGCATTCTCACTCCTGAGATCCTCTGAAAGTTCTTTTCTCATCTGACCCACTTCGTTTTGTTATGTTGAACGTGTCTGAGTTCATTCATGGTGTCAGGGCTTCCTGGGTGGCTCCATGGTACAAGAATCTGCCTGCCACTGCAGGACACACAGGAGATGCAGGTTTGATCCCTGGATCGGGAAGTTCCCCTGGAGAAGAGAATGGCTACCCACTCCAGTATTCTTGCCTGGAAAATCCCATGGACAGAGGAGCCTGGCAGATTGCAGTCCATCGGATCCCAGAGTGGAAATTGACTGAGCCACTTCACACACACATCTGAACTCAGTCTCCTTAGAACCATGTGACCTCCCTTAGGCAAGCCAGCTGCCCCTGGGAACCAGTCTGCAGGATGATCTTGTGACTCTCCAGCAGAATGAAGGCAGACTCTTTTCCTGTTCCTCTTTGAGAGGCCCTCCATACCTCTGAACCTGCCCCAAAGTTCCAACTTTGATTCTCATGTGAACACATGGCTCTTTGTTCTTTTCTTAGTGTCAGATTCCTTTTTTTTAATTAAACTTTTAGTTTTAGAATAGTTTATTTTTAACTTACAAAATTGTAACAAGGATAGTAGTACAGAAGTACCCATGTACCCAACATCCAGTTTTCCCTATTAATATTATTATTGTTTGGCTGCACCACGCAGCAGGATCTTAGCTCCCAGATCAGGGATTGAATCCACGCCTCTGGCAGTGGAAGCACAGAGTTTTAACCACTGGACTGCCAGGGATGTGCCTAGAGTGAGATTCTTACATCAGTCCTCACTCCATTTTATTGAGATGCCTGGCCATTAGATTTTTAATTGGTTCAGAATTTTAATTGCTTCAGTTTTACAGAATAAATACACCTTAAGTGGACAGTCATAGCAAGATTGCTTTTTCAAAATTTTGCTTCTGACCATTTATTTTATTATTTTTTTAATACTTTATTCTACATTACAATACTGTATTTGTTTTGCCATACATTGACATGAATCAGCCACAGGTGTCCACGATCTCCCAATGCCGAAGCCCCATGAACCTTCTTCATTGCTTCCCAGAGGGCTCTTCAGAGTATACATGTGTTGTTGAGGTGGAGTGATATAAAGGATAATGGTCCTAAAGTCAGACCACTGCTGGCTGTAATCCTGACTCCACTGCCTCAGGAAGTTACTTTATCTTTTTACACTTCGGTTTCTCCTTGGTTTCCTCTCGGTGGAGCTGTTGTGAGGAGCAATCAGGTTAACACATGTAAAGCACAGTTTGGGTTATAATCTTGCTTAGACACTAAATATTAAATATTGTTAGGTTGCAGGTTTTAACTCAGCTTAAGGAGTGCCAGTGTGGTATAGCAAATGAATACATATAGATTTGGGGAGTCACAGATTTGAGTTGGAATCTTAGCTCTGCCACCTGTTTGCTGGATACTAGCGTGGACAAATGATTTGATCTTTGTATGATTTCTTCACAGCAATAATTCTATGATTCTAACTCCTTTTCCAGAGAAAATTGAGGCCAACAAGTGTGATATCTTTCAAACATCTGTTCCCATAATCTGCCTGACTTTATAATTTGCAAAATAAATTTATTTGGCTGCACAGGGATCTTTAGTTGCATCATGAGAACTCTTAGTTGTGACACGTGGGACCTGGTTCCCTTGCCAGGAATCAAATCTGGTCCCCCTCCATTGGGAGCTCAGAATCTTAGCCACTGGACCATCAGGGAAACCCCTGCCTGGCTTTATCCTTAATAAGACTGAGGATCCATGGCAATCTGCATGCATGTCCTTTCTGTGTGTTCTCAGAGTGTACCATGCATACATCTAAAATCGTACTTAACCAACTATCATAAATTCTGTATTGCTTATCATTCTACCCCATTAATCAAGTTCCTTGCAGGTAGAGTTTTTTCTTTGTGTTGCTTAGTGCGCAATGAAAGCTTAATAAGTATTTGCTGAATGAGGAAATAAAAACTCATTTGAAGCAAATTGTAATGTATTTGATCCAGTTTACTGACTGACTGACTAAACAGTGCTAGGTTTTTGATACTCATTGCAAATCCTTAAAACAACCTTGTGAAGTAGGTGTTGCTAGCTTCATCTGCTAGATTAGAAAATTGGAACTTCTATCATTTAAACTTATGTAAGGACTCAAGGTAGAAAAATGTGCATTTCATCCCCATAAGAGCTGTGGGCATAGAAGAAAGGATCTCCCAACAGGAGCTTCGGCCTTAAGAGAGAGAGGAACACAGCAGTGGCCGTGCCACAGCCTGCCCAGGAGGGAGCAGGCCAAGGAGATGCATGTCCTGATCCCCTTCTTTCCACTCCATGTCCTGCCAGTGCCTCTCTGGATTACATCAGCCAGCAGCCAGAGGGCCAGGGAACCTGTGCGGTGCAGGCTGTGGTGGTCACTGTCCTAGGTTATGGAGTGTGGTGTGGAGCAGGGTGGAGTCTGAGAAGAAAAACAGAACGTCAGTGCAGTCTTCCTCTTTCTGTCCCTTAGCATTCGCTCACACTTGGTGCATAAAGCTTCTGTTCCTCACTCAGGAAACTCAAGGTCCTGTAGTCACTTGTGCCAGTTCATTCATACTCCCACGTGGAGTCACTGCTAGTGTTCTTCACGTAAGGTGATAGAAAAAAAACGAAAATAAAATGTAGCCGCTATAGTTTCTGCATCTGTAGCTAGTCCTGTAGCTCAAATTGCTCATCATTCCTTTTTTCTTCTAGTACTTACTTTCTGTTCCCCTTACTCTCTGTCTGGTCAGTCATTGTTTACCGGATGTCAAGGGTTGAGCTCATTTTCTCCAGCAAAAACATCCCACTGGCATCACCATCTGATTAAATTTAGAGTCATCCATAGTCGTGCCCTAAGCTCTTTGGGCCAGGTAAACAGACCCATAAATGTGAATGTAGTAGGAATCAACACCCCTATACCCTTCAGGTTTTTGACAGTGGCACTGGTTTCTGAGCTTCTCCAGGGATGTGGTGTAGGTTTTGACTTGTTTTGTTAGTGGAGAGATGGGGGAGAGGTCCAAGGATTCCTTCACCTTTTTTTCCATAATGGATTTTATGACACGGAACAGGGAGCCAGTGTGGAGATCTGACCAGTGACTAAGTGGATCTATTTCCACTAAAATTCTAGGACTAGGAAAATAACCACAGGACAGGCCAGTGCTCCCATTGGACCCACCATGCAACAGATACCAGGGTTGACTTTATCTCTCAACTGCTCACTGGAGTGAGATGGGTGCTCTGACTGGAGGGCTTTGTTTTAGGTCTCCTGGGACTAGAGTCACTTCAGAACTAGTGTCTGTAACCTTTGGAAAATCCTCGCTCTTCTCTTTCCCAGTGGCCAGTCACCCTTGTGAATGGCTGCAGGTACTCCTTAAGTAAGGTCTGGAGAAAGTGTGATGGGGTGCATGTGTGGGTGTGTCTAGGGTCACAGTAATCTTATGTTTAGACCTCAGACTCCTGGTAAAGTTGTTGAGATTCTGCACATTTATTTGGTGTAAAGTTGATCTCCTCTCAGAGTAGGCTTTGAACTTCTTTCTGGGCTCGTTTGGTATCTAATTCCCATTAGGAGGCAGTGAGGGATGTTGGGGTAAAGAGAAATCGTGAAACAATTTGAAAGGGCTTATGGGAGGGGAGTTAGGAGGCCGTGTCTCCTCAGAGGGCAAGTTGCTACTTTCAGCTGAGATGTTTGGCCAAATGTGAATTTAAACACCCTTGTTGTTCAGTTGCTTGGTCGTGTCCGACTCTTTGCGACCCCATGGACTGCAGCATGCCAGACTTCCCTGTCCTTTACTATCTCCTGGAGCTTGCTCAAGCTCATGTCCATTGAGTTCGTGATGCCATCCAACCATCTCATCCTCTGTTGTCCCCTTCACCTCCTGCCTTCAGTCATTCCCAGCATGAGGGTCTTTTCGAATGAATCTGCTCTTCTCATCAGGTGGCCAAAGTATTGGAGCTTCAGCATCAGTCCTTCCAATGAATATTCAGGGTTGATTTCCTTTAGGATTGGCTTGTTTGATCTCCTTGCAGTCCAAGGGACTCTCAAGAGTCTTCTCCAGTACCACATTTCAAAAGTATCAATTCTTTAGTGCTCAGCTTTCTTTATGGTCCAACTCTCACATCCATACATGACTACTGGAAAAACCATAGCTTTGATTATATGGACCTTTGTTGGCAAAGTAATGTCTCTGCTTTTTAACATGCTGTCTAGGTTTGTCATTGCTTTTCTTCCAAGGAGCAAGCCTCATCTTTATCTGCCCAAGTGCCTGCATCTGTGATTTAGGGTCATTCACCTTTCCAGCTCTTTCCCTAATGTTAGCGTAAGAGATTTTACAGCGTTGCGTATTTAATTGGTTCTGCAACCCTTGTCATCAAACCATGCCTCAATTTTCAGTTGTATCAGATTAGCAGCTATTAGGGGAAAAGGAATCATTTAGAACAACAGCCGTAGATTTTCCGCTCATCTATTTGGGAATTCACAGCTTTCAATTGGTCATGTGTTTTGTGCATATTCTCAGGGACAGTCAGAAGCAGCTGCAGTCCAGGTCACTATTTTTGAAATCAACATTTTCATCATACACCTGACCTTATGGCACCTTCCTCACCACCTGTACGTCATCCTGGGACAGGAAGTTTGAATGGTCTTGGTATCACTATGTGCCAGATTGTCAGTTTCCCCTCCCCTCCTTCCATAGTAATGTTATCAGGATATTGATCAAACATGCATTTCATTTTTGAGGGTCAGTTTTCTGGGGTCATTCTTGGTGCATTTACTGGAGTAGAAGGGACTCGAACAAAGGGACTCTTGACTAAGCTCGTGGGGGCAGAGGTGAGAGAAGCAACAGGACAGGGGGAAACACCCCTTCTCACAGTGTTTGGAAGCCGTTACTGCTCCCAGGCCTTCAGCTGTAGCTTGGGAGAGGGGTCACCTGGTGGGAGCCAGACAGCCTTGTTTCAAGTCACTTAACCTCTCTATGTCACAGTTGCCTCATTTGTAAAATGGGAGTAAATAATTGGTTACTAGACAGGTTCCCAGTTGGAAGCAGACTTCACCAGTTCCTCTTGGTGCTAGGAACTTAAAAAACCACTCTTTGAAAACCCTACTCTCAGTCCATCACAATAGTCCTTTCAGGTGAGTTTTAACCCTTGGTCTACAGGAAACGTGGTGTAAATGCTCCCGGAAATTCTTAGTAGAAAAGAAAGTAAACGATTTAGCTGTTGAAAGGGACATAACAGAAACAATGTTTCTAACCTGGGCTGAGACTAATGATCAAAAGTTAAATTCCTGCAAGAAGAGGATAAAATGGGTTCTGTGAGCCAGGAATGACAAATCAAGGTATTTTAAAATCATTTTGCTAATCAGTTTTTTTTTTTTTTTTTCCCTGTTGGTTAAGGTTGCATGATGGAGTTTGAACATTACCTCAAGAGGTTTTTTGTTTTGGATTAGCTAATTGTGTTTGTCCTCTGCTGACTGTTTCTTTGGACCCACTTCTTCGTGTCCTTCTGAGGCAATAAACTCAAAGGGATTATACCATGGACTACAAGGAGAGCTGTCCAAGTGTAAGCATCCCCAGCTCTGATGAACACAGAGAGAAAAAGAAGAGGTTTACTGTAAGTATGTAATGTGACGTTCATGGGACAAAATTGAATGTAGAGAATCTTTCCATTTCTGCTTTTCTTCCTGAACCTAGAATGGCCTCAGGCCCTAGACTTGGCAGCTTATCTTTCAAATGGTGTGTCCTCCACAGTCTTCTCTGTGTGCTGTGATGGAATACAGTTTCCTTTTCAGTGTAGATTTTTGCCTGTTTCCCTATCCCTTCAGAGACGCTTGTGAACTGTCTGATAGACCCCCTCAGTCGAAAATGTGCATACGCATGGTTCTGTGACACATACACTTCTCCCGAATCTGTGGACTCTGAAGGTCATTGACTCCGTGTGAAGAACCACTGTCTTAATTTCCACATATCTTTCTTAAGACATTTGTCATTTTAAGATTTTTTTAATGTGATCATTTTTAAAATATTTGTTGAATTAGTTAAAATTTTGTTTCTGTTTTATGTTTGTTGTTCTTTTTTTTTTTTTTTTGGCCCCAAGGCATGTCAGCTCTTAGCTCCCTGGCCAGGAATCAAACCTGGATTTCCTGCATTGGAAGGTGAAGTCCTAATCACTGGACTGCCAGGGAGGTCCTGACATTTGTCATTTTCTACCTCATTGAAAAAATATTTAATCTAGTGTTTATATCTTTTTTCACCATAGAGGCAAAGTCCATTTCTAATTTTACTTTTTATCATCATGGTGGTAACTCAGTGGTAAAGAATCCACCTGGTAATGCAGGAAACACAGGAGATGTGGGTTCAATCCCTGGGTCGAGAAGATCCCCTGGAGGAGGGTATGGCAACCCACTCCAGTATTCTTGCCTGGAGAATCCCATGGACAGAGGAGCCTGGCAGGCAACAGTCCAGGGGGTCACAAAGAGTCAGACACGACTGCGCAATGTATCACCTTCTCCTTATCATCTGCTATAAGACTTCATAAAGAGCAAGCAATGGGTATTTGGCTGAGTCAGTATATCAGTGACTGCTATTGGGAAACAGTCACTTTTCTATTTAGTGTAATGTCACACTGTTAGTATTTAGTCTAGCAGTCTTGTTAGTATATACAGAGATCTGCTGTCTTTCTTTTCCTCAAAAACTGTCATTTATCTTGTCTGTAACAGATCTGTTCTTCTTGTAAGGCCCCACCCACTGAGCACTATGAAGAAACTCATTTAACCCAATCCTGTTTAACAGTTTGGCTGAAAATGTAAGCAGTTCTTTTAAGTAAAAACGCCTAGGCTGTCTTCAGTGTGGTCTCTTTCTCTTAGGTGAACACATGCTCCTTCTCCAACTTGGCATCGTGGTTTGTGGCAGGAGAGGTGTCCCCTTTCACAGTGTTTGTTCAGTGGATGATTGACCTCATGGTAGCCTGGCAAAGGCTAAGCATTCTTGTCATCCTCTAGATCTTTGCCATTCCAGGTGTAGAGTGACGGGTCTGGTGAATCTCTGGCTGTGGTTGACCTGATCCAACCCTGGGCCTCATGCCTGCATCCACCACTGGCATCCGCCATTGACGGACTGATCTGTAATCTGTTCTTTGCTGGCTTGGCGAGTGGGGTTGACTGACTGCTGACTTAGCTTCCCCTTGGCCCTGTGATGACTGTCGAGTGCACTGAGGCTCTGTGTGCCCTCCACTGTTCCTCACTCAAGTGGTCTGCCTCGGGCTCTGGCCACTGGGTCACCTGGCCCCTGCCAGAGTCCACATCACAGGAGGGGTTGAGGAGTTAAACTAAACCCTCTGACCACGCCAGTCTGCCTTCTTAACTAGGTAGGGCCCCCTAATGGTGGTTTTCTCCCAGAGTCTCAGACAGGGAGCTGGGAACAGCCCTTCCATTTTCTGTTCTCCCTTCCTTAATGAACGTGCTCCCACAGCCTGCATGCAAGCCCAGAGCAGAGAGATTGCAGAGAGGTCTGGCCATTTGACTCTCCTCAGACATTGTAACATTATCTTCAGCGTTTATTCCACATACATATAAGCCAATTTTAGAGACATCATATTGGATTTCTCTGGCGGTCCAGTGGTTAAGAATCCACTTGCTGATGCAGGGGACAAGATTTTTGATGCGTGGTCTGGGAAGATCCCACATACCTCAACAACTCAGCCCTCTCTCTGGAGCCCACATGCCACAACTACTGAAGCCGGTGTGCACTAGCGCCTCTGCTCTGCAACAAGAGTGGGCACCGCAGTGAGAACCCCATGCACCACAACTAGAGAGGAGCCCCCACTGGCTGTAACTAGAGAGAGCCCATGTAACTAGAGCCCACGCCCAGCAATGAAGACCCAGCACAGCCAAAAATAAATAAATATTAGAGGAAAAACCATCATGCTGATGTTAAACCAGAGATCAGTATACTTTGGGTAACAGAGTGGAATGTGCAAGGTTTTCATTTCTTCCATCTCCTTATTTTTAACTTTGGGAAGTTCTCTCCTTCAAGGACAGAAACTCCTGCCGAGTTTGATGGAAGCTCATCCATAGCAGATACATGCAGTGGGTTATCTCAAGGGTCCTGTTTTTTGTGGTAGGAGTATTTCCTTGTCTTCTGTGAAAGGGTGAGGGAGGCCTATAGCGTCACTCTTAACAGATATTCCCAGAGCTGACCCTGGAGTTCTCCGAGGCTCCCTCTAGTTCACCTTGTTCTCCTTCTCCTATCGGATGGTCAGATGGTACCTTGTCAGAGAGGACTTTACTGACCACATGCTATACAATAGCACCTTCACACGTCACCCTGCCCCTTTCACACTCTGTCCCACTTACCCTGTTTAGCTTTTTAATAGCAGTTATCACCACCTGACATACCTTTAGGTTTATTTATGTGCACTTCTCCCCAACTTGTTCTTTGAAGTAAGAACTTCCCTCACTATCATTTCACCAGTATGTAGATCAGACATGGACATTTAGTAAGTGCTTGTGGCACTGAAGTTGAAAGAGAAGGAGGGTTAAGCTCACGTGTTTGTTGCTGACCGCTGTAGTACAGTCCTCGGTCCTCGACAAGCTTGGTTCTAGTCAGCGCAGATAAGACCCCACCCAACCCAGCACAGACTCTGTCCAGCTTCAGCACGTCTGTGTAATACTTGGGAACAAAAACAGGCACTGTATTAACTCTTCAGTAATATTTTTATGGATAGTTCTCATGTGCCCTTTAAATGACTTTATTCAGTTCAGCTTCTTCCAGAGAAATCCTAGAATGTCTTGACTTAAACCAAGTCTAAATTATACTTTCATTTATCCACTCAGAGAACTGTCCTTGAGCTTTTTTCTTATGCCAGCTGCTGTTCTAGGCATTGGAGATAAGTGGGTAGCAAGCATGATAGCAGTCCTTGCTCTCAAGGAACTTAAATTCTGGTGCAAGACAGGCAACAAGGAAACCTTTTTAAAAAAACTTTGTAAGATTTAGTGTACTTGTTTTTGTTAAATTCTGTGTATTTTTGCAAATGAGAGTGTCTTTTCAAATGTGAAAGGTTTTTTTTTTTTTTTTCCACTTACTGGTATTTTATTAGAACTTACTTAGTAAGCTCTTGTTTATAAATCATCCTGCTAATGAGTAAACCTCACAGGGCTTTATCTCAGCTCCTATAAATAGGGTTACAGCAAGAGCTGCCTCAGCCTGGAACCTAGGTTTGGTTCCAGTCTTGGCTGTACTTGAGTATCCATGGGAAGCCACCTTATCCTGTCAAGACGTCAGCACAGACAGTGTTGTTTGTTCAAGAAGCTCATAATCATATAAAGCTCAGTCTCTGAGCCTTTGGTAGGAGTCCTGCTTCCAGGCCCATCTGATGCTGACTACTTTTAGAAACATGGCTCTGTTTTGCTGGCACCCTGATTAGGTTCTTCTTCCTCTACTGCTGCACTCTCTCCAAAGGGAGCCGTGTCATCTTATAAACAGTTCTGACATCTTACACCCAACAACTTCCTGTAAGACAACTTAATGTCCGCTTGGTTAACACCAGAGGTAACACCAAAAGCTCTGTTACCCCTGGAGCTCATGTAAGGTGCCTGGATGGTCTTGTTCTCTCTGCCTCAGTGACTCATCACTTATCCAGGTAACTAATGCCGTGGGTTGGCTTCACCTTCCAGGTGAGACTTTGTCTGCTTTCTCATGGGAGGGAGGGTATGGCTTTACATTGTGGGGCCCTTCTTACTGTGGGTCTGTTAATGTGACCTTATCTTTAACAGTACTGCAGAGTTCATACTTCATAAACACACACAGTGTCAGAGAGACCTTTGCTCACCGTATTATCTGACTATGAAATGGTGAGTAGAGCATTCCAGTCTCTCATGGGAAAGGACAGGTTGTGTAAATTCTTGTCTGGCCATCTTCTGAAATAAATTTACTGTGTTATCTACAGACTGTGGACAATTGTATTATAAACATCTCCTTCCCCTATTCTTCGCTGTAAAATAGTGAGGTTGATAACCCAAGACATACATCAGTGAGTTTTTCTTCATACACCTGGATATTTGTTATTTTTAGAAATGATAAAAAGATCTTTGGGGTCCAAATCGTTTTCTCTGTGTTATGTTGAATTATATTCTGGGCCTTTCTGTGGGATGGACTATGAAAGATAATTCTGTACTATAACTGTTGATTTGGTTCTTGTTCTAGTGCATAGAAGGTAAGAATATTTAAATTTTAGTCTCACAAGTCTGTGAACTTGGGCAAGTTATTTAACTTTGTGGGGCCATCATTTCCTCCTATCTGCAATAGGGGTTGTAATATTTTTTCTGTTTACTTCATAGGGTTGTTGACTATGGTTATATGAAATTATGTGTGCATGAAAATGTTAAACACAGGCAAGAAAATAGTAGGAAATATGAGAATAAAGTCTTAGTTTGAAAAATATTGTGTAAAAGATGCTCTGAAAGGAGGAGAACTAATAACTGAGTATTTACTATGTGCCAGGCATCACTTTTGAAAATACTTTATCATTTCAGAGTAGTGGTTACCTTTGGGAAAGAAGAGAGCAGTGTCATCTGTTGAAACTGTATTTTATTCTTGGGACAGGAAATCTAGAACAAGAATTGCAAAATGGCAGAATTCAGAAGATCTAAATAATGAGTACATGGGTGTTCATTATGTTACTCTCTGAAAACTACAGAAAATTTTTCCTACCCTTTTAAAAATAAAACACCTTTCAACAAGATAAAAGAAGTGTTTGAGTTGGTATACTTGTGTATCTTGGAGGATCGTATATAAATATTAATGTCTAATTATCAATTTCATAGCTATGAAAACATTTTAGTTGCATATGTAAATAGCTAACGGGGGATTTCCCTCATTTTATTTTATTATTTTTAATTTCCACAGGTTTATAAAGTTCTGGTCTCAG
The DNA here is from genome assembly GCA_917880005.1 of Nanger dama. Taxonomy (NCBI): domain Eukaryota; kingdom Metazoa; phylum Chordata; class Mammalia; order Artiodactyla; family Bovidae; genus Nanger; species Nanger dama. The sequence continues at coordinate 6,518,420 of CAKJTW010000066.1, forward strand.
TGGGCAGGAGTGAGTGGTTTGTCTTCAGGAGATATGCAGAGTTTGATAAACTTTACAATACTGTAAGTAACAGTCTACAAGATTTTTACTTTAAACAGCTGAGAAAACTGGAAGCTGAGGGAATTATTTGATAATTAAACAATACATATATATCAGACAAGCAGAAAAGAGATTTTTCAAAATCCTAATTTTGTAATGCTTACTAAAAAGGGTGAGAGAGGACTTCAGATAAACTGCTGAAGATATAGATGTGTAGTCTAAAATGCATTTCAGTGTTATAGAATATTAGAAATAAATCGTTTCTATCTGCTTTTCTAATAATTGCTGATCATCATGCTTCTGCTAAGTCACTTCAGTCGTGTCTAACTCTGTGCAACCCCAGAGACAGCAGCCTACCAGGCTCCCCTGTCCCTGGGATTCTCTAGGCAAGAATACTGGAGTGGATTTCCATTTCCTTCTCCAGTGCATCAGAGTGAAAAGTGAAAGTGAAGTCACTTAGTCATGTCCGACTCTTCGCGCTCCCATGGACTGTAGCCCACCAGGCTCCTTTGTCCATGGGATTTTCCAGGCAAGAGTACTAGAGTGGGGTGCCATTGCTTTCTTCGAATCATTATGCTATTTATTTCTAGTTAAATTGCCCAACTATTAGCTTTAAGTGTTAAAGCGGAGAGATCACGATGTGGGTCTGGCCATTTTTGCAGCAGTATCTTCAGCATTTATTCCACGTTCATGTATGCCAATTTTAGAAACATCATGTGTGTGCGTGCTAAGTCACATCAGTCATGTCCAGCTCCTTGCGACCCCATGAACTATAGCCCACCAGTCTCCTCTGTTTATGGAATTTTCCAGGAAAGAATACTGGCGTGGGGAGCCAGTCCCTTCTCCAAGGCATCTTCCCAACCCAGGGATAGAACCCATGTTCTCCTCCATTGCAGACAGATTATTGTCTGATTCACCAGGGAAGCCCATTTAGAATAAAAGGGAAGAGAAAAATAACATTTTCAATCTGTAAACATGTGTTTTTATGACTGTAGTTTGCATTTGGAAGCTTTTTATTATAGAACTGGTTGAACATGTATGGAACTAGACTAGTATAAATAGAGAAAATCAGATAATGTACCATCCATCTTCAAGAATTATTATACATGGTCATTCTTGTTTCATCTGTATCCCTAGCCAGCCCACTATAATTATGAAGCAGATCTCAGACATCATATCTTTCTGTTTGTAAATATTTCTGTGTATATCTCTAAAAAGATAGATTCTTTACAATGTCATTATCACAATAATTAATGAAAATGCTTTAATGTCAAATACTCAGTGTTCATATGACTGGTTGATAATCCTGTGATGTGTCTTTTTTAAAAACAAATCATTATAAATTTTATTTTTTTGTTTTAACTTTTTCAAAAATTTTTATCGAAATATAGTTGATTTTATGAGTTGTCTTTTAATCACTAAGTTTCCCCCTTCACCTCTCTTTTGTGTAGTTTTTTGTTGGAAAAAACAGGGTCGTTTCTCTACAGATGTTGATCTGAATTTTGCTGACAGCCTGCCCGTGGTATAGACTGATTAATTCACTCTCCTATTTGTATTTCCTGTCATTGGAGATATATTTTTATACTCTCACACAAACACACTGTATATGTGTGTGCGTATATGTGTTTGTGTATATGGTAGCTCAGAGGTTAAAGCATCTTCCTGGAATGTAGGACACCCAGGTTCGATCCCTGGGTTGGGAAGATCCCCTGGAGAACTCACTCCAGTACTCTTGCCTGGAGAATCCTATGGAGGGAGGAGCCCGGTGGGCTACAGTCCATGGGGTCACAAAAGTCGGACATGACTTCATTTTCACTTTCAGTATATGTTTGGGTTTTTTGTTTGTTTCTAAAACATTTAAAGTTACCAAAGAAATCCAAGGATTGGTAAGACTGTGTGAAGACAGTATATGTGTGGTCCATTGATGTCAAGTGATAAGGTGCCCAATATGTTACTGGAGATCAGTGCAGAAATAACTCCAGAGAGAATGAAGGGATGGAGCCAAAGCAAAAACAATACCCAGCTGTGGATGTGACTGGTGATAGAAGCAAGGTCTGATGCTGTAAAGAGCAATATTGCATAGGAACCTGGAATGTCAGGTCCATGAATCAAGGCAAATTGGAAGTGATCAAACAAGAGATGGCAAGAGTGAACGTCAACATTCTAGGAATCAGCGAACTAAAATGGACTGGAATAGGTGAATTTAACTCAGATGACCATTATATCTACTACTGTGGGCAGGAATCCCTCAGAAGAGATGGAGTAGCCATCATGGTCAACAAAAAGAGTCCAAAATGCAGTACTTGGATGCAATCTCAAAAATGACAGAATGATCTCTGTTCGTCTCCAAGGCAAACCATTCAATATCACAGTAATCCAAGTCTATGCCCCAACCAGTAATGCTGAAGAAACTGAAGTTGAATGGTTCTATGAAGACCTACAAGACCTTTTAGAACTAACACCTAAAAAAGATGTCCTTTTCTTTATAGAGGACTGGAATGCAAAAGTAGGAAGTCAAGAAACACTTGGAGTAACAGGCAAATTTGGCCTTGGAATGTGGAATGAAGCAGGGCAAAGACTAATAGAGTTTTGCCAAGAAAATGCACTGGTCATAGCAAACACCCTCTTCCAACAACACAAGAGAAGACTCTACACATGGACATCACCAGATGGTCAATACTGATTTCAGATTGATTATATTCTTTGCAGCCAAAGATGGAGAAGCTCTATACAATCAGCAAAAACAAGACTGGGAGCTGACTGTGGCTCAGATCATGAACTCCTTATTACCAAATTCAGACTTAAATTGAAGAAAGTAGGGAAAACCACTAGACCATTCAGGTATGACCTAAATCAAATCCCTTGTGATTATACAGTGAAAGTGAGAAATAGATTTAAGGGCCTAGATCTGATAGATAGAGTGCCTGATGAACTATGGAATGAGATTTGTGACATAGGAGACAGGGATCAAGACCATCCCCTTGGGAAAAAATGAAAAAAGCAAAATGGCTTTTTGCAAAAAGCAAAAAGGCTGTCTGGGGAGGCCTTACAAATAGCTGTGAAAATAAGAAAAGTGAAAAGCAAAGGAGAAAAGGAAAGATATAAACATCTTAATGCAGAGTTCCAAAGAATAGAAAGAAGAGATAAGAAAGCCTTCCTCAGCAATCAGTGCAAAGAAATAGAGGAAAAGAACAGAATGGGAAAGACTAGAGATCTCTTCAAGAAAATTAGAGATACGAAGGGAACATTTCATGCAAAGATGGGCTTGATAAAGGACAGAAATGGTATGGACCTAACAGAAGCAGAAGATATTAAGAAGAGGTGGCAAGAATACACAGAAGAACTGTACAAAAGAGATCTTCACGACCTAGATAATCATGATGGTGTGATCACTCATCTAGAGCCAGACATCTTGGAATGTAAAGTCAAGTAGGCCTTAGAAAGCATCACTACGAACAAAGCTAGTGGAGGTGATGGAATTCCAGTTGAGCTATTTCAAATCCTGAAAGATGATGCTGTGAAAGTGCTGCACTCAATATGCCAGCAAATTTGGAAAACTCAGCAGTGGCCACAGGACTGGAAAAGGTCAGTTTTCATTCCAATCCCAAAGAAAGGCAATGCCAAAGAATGCTCAAACTACCACACAATTGCACTTATCTCACATGCCAGTAAAGTAATGCTCAAAATTCTCCAAGACAGACTTCAGCAATACGTGAACCGAGAACTCCCTGATGTTCCAGCTGGTTTTAGAAAAGGCAGAGGAGCCAGAAATCAAATTGCCAACATCCACTGGATCATGGAAAAAGCAAGAGAGTTCCAGAAAAACATCTATTTCTGCTTTATTGACTATGCCAAAGCTTTTGACTGTGTGCATCACAATGACTGTGGAAAATTGTTCAAGAGATGGGAATACCAGACCACCTGACCTGCCTCTTGAGAAATCTGTATGCAGGTCAGGAAGCAACAGTTCGAACTGGACATGGAACAACAGACTGGTTCCAAATAGGAAAAGGAGTACGTCAAGGCTGTATATTGTCACCCTGCTTCTTTAACTTATATGCAGAGTACATCATGAGAAATGCTGGACTGGAAGAAACACAAGCTGGAATCAAGATTGCTGGGAGAAATATCAATAACCTCGGATATGCAGATGACACCATCCTTATGGCAGAAAGTGAAGAGGAACTAAAAAGCCTCTTGATGAAACTGAAAGAGGAGAGTGAAAAAGTTGGCAAGACTTTTTCAACATTCAGAAAAAGAAGATCTTGGCATCTGGTCCTATCACTTCATGGGAAATAGATGGGGAAACAGTGGAAACAGTGTCAGACTTTATTTTTGGGGTCTCCAAAATCACTGCAGATGGTGACTGCAGCCATGAAATTAAAAGACACTTATTCCTTGGAAGAAAGTTATGACCAACCTAGATAGTATATTCAAAAGCAGAGACATTACTTTGCCGACTAAGGTCCATCTAGTCAAGGCTATAGTTTTTCCAGTAGTCATGTATGGATGTGAGAGTTGGACTGTGAAGAAGGCTGAGCGCTGAAGAATTGATGCTTTTGAACTGTGATGTTGGAGGAGACTCTTGAGAGTCCCTTGGACTGCAAGGAGATCCAACCAGTCCATTCTGAAGGAGATCAGCCCTGGGATTTCTTTGGAAGGAATGATGCTAAAGCTGAAACTCCAGTACTTTGGCCACCTCATGTGAAGAGTTGACTCATTGGAAAAGACTTTGATGCTGGGAGGGATTGTGGGCAGGAGGAGAAGGGGACGACAGAAGATGAGATGGCTGGATGGCATCTCTGACTCGATGGACATGAGTCTGAGTGGACTCCGGGAGTTGGACAGGGAGGCCTGGCATGATGCGATTCATGGGGTCTCAAAGAGTCGGACATGACTGAGCAACTGAACTGAACTGATGTCAAGCTTACAGTAAAAATAAGCATTTACCCATTTTTATGGCTTTACTGCCCTAAATTGAACTTCTTCAGGACCAAGTTGTTTTTCTCTGGGGATAGGCAAATATGAGAGACAAATGTGTTAGAATATTAACAGGAGGAAGGATGGAGCAGAGGAAATTGAAAATCCATCAGCCTTCTCAGAAAACAGTTGCCAGTCTGTTAGAACACAAAAGTCACGTTTCCTGACATCATAAACAGGGAGTAACAGGTAGTCAAAACCTGTACCCCAGGTTCTTGTCCAGGTACTTAACTTAAACGATTTTAAGCCTCACAGCAAATCTATAAGTGCTAAGGTTATCCCCATTTTCCACAAGAAAACTGAAGTGCAGAGATGTTAAGTAGCTTATCCAAGGTCACAAAGATACTAATTGTTTTACTGGGACATAAGAGAATTACCCAGGTTAATGTTATTTTATTGGCATAATTTAATATTGTACAGTTAATCATGATATACTTAAAAGTATGATGGATTTTTTTTTTTGAAAATTAGATTGTATTTTATTTGGGCATGTGTATAACTAGAAGACCTATGTAATAAGTATATGTAATATTTTTTTCAATTGTAGTTAAGGAAACAATTTCCTGCTATGGCCCTGAAGATTCCTGCCAAGAGAATATTTGGTGATAATTTTGATCCAGGTAAGCAGTACATTCTTAGACCAGCTATGAGTAATGTTAAAGTTTGAAGAAGCAGTTAACATATTCATTGCCCTGGATAGTAGTGTAACTCTGCAAAGCTGATGGTTCTCAGGCTGTATGCCTGATTACCAGGTATTGTTTTAAGCACTGTATATGTTTAATTCATTCACTCCTCACAGCAGTCTTTGGAGGTTGGTATTACCATCATTACTATTTTATAGATAAGGAAGCTGAGGCACACTTTAGATAATTTGCCCAGGCTCACATACAGCTAGTAAATAGCATTTTTGAAAGTTAAATTCAAGTGGTCTGGTTTCAGATAAATCTGTTGATCATTCAGGATAATGTGTAGTACTTTCCTAACCATGAGAGGCATTTCTTGTTATATCCAGAAACATTTACTAAATGTATGCTCTGTACATGGCACCTTTCAGGCCTTTGAATGGGATACCAAGTATCCTATTGTTCACCTTTGGGAAGCCTAATGTCACATAGGATCTCAGAAATCTGGAGGCTATATGTATGTCTGAAGCCTCAACTGCAAAAAAAATTTTTTTACTAGACTTTCAGAAATTAACCTAGTACACAAGTGTCTACTTCTTAGACAGAAATCTCTATCCACTAGAAATTCCATGTGTAAAGTCATGTGTCTATGCCACAGGTGGATCCTGACAAGCTATCGAGTTTCCTCCCTCCCCCATCTTGCCTCCTCAGCTAACTTGCTTGTAAACATCAGACCTGTGATTCCTGAGTGTCTGCTTTCTTGGTTGTTACTCAGGATATGAGCTCTCAAACCACTTCTCTTGCTTCCTCTCTACAGCCTGGTCGACCTTACCCTGTTCCTTTGTCTCCCAGACCTTTTCACCATACCTGGTGCAGTTCTGCCCACAATGAACAAACTCCTTTACCCTCCATCTTTTTCATGTTTCTTTCACATTATTGCTTTAATTAAAACTGACTCCCCCACCCCCACCCCCTGGCCCCAGGCTGCTGGAATCCCCTGTAATCCTCTCAGCTGAAGACGCTCTATTCTTTTATACTTTCTGAACCTTTGGATTGGAAAGGATTCTCATTTCTCCAATTTTTTTTTCACTTCTCCTATTTTATGTAGATTATTTTCCTCTTGGGAGAATTTAGCACACTTTATTGTCCTACCAGTCTGTTTTATCTGGGTGTAGATTTTATGAAGGTGGATACTTTATCTTTTTATTTATGATGCCTAGTAAATATTTGGTTCTCAATAAATATTACATGGATTCATTAATAGAAGATTGAGTTGGCACAACACTTGTCAGATTACACATTCCATGGGTTGACTCTGTAGACCAGTGACTTTTGAGCTCTTGTTCTCTTGTATTCTCTAGCTACAGAAAAGTGCAGTCTTATGCAGAAAATGTTATGTGTAGAACAAATAAAAATGGAACTGCTTTGTTGGTGCAGCAGTGAAGTATGTCTGTGGAGCATGGGTTGAAAAACATTGTGGAGGGCAGCATGGGGCCCTTAGAGTTACTTGAGCAAAATGGCAATATAATGTGAAACCCACAGTGTATATATAAGTATGCACAGCAGAGGGAAGACAAGATAGAGACTGGGAGGCTGGTGAAGGGAATATTCCAGGAGTCCTCCAGTTAGAGAATGAGAGCTGCAAGTAGGGTGGAAATGGGGCTAAAATGGAGTCAGATGTAAGAACTCTTTTAATGAAAAACCTATAAAAAATCTTGTTGATTGCTTGGGTAAAGGAGACATAGAAAGAGTAGAATCCGAGACAACTGATATGTCCGACCTGGGGGAATGAGAGAATTAATTAATTTGAAGTGGTGAAAAAAGACACTTAAGGTGACTCAAACCACATATTAGTGATTAATATGAGACCGGAAGTAAGTTTAGAGTTTTGTGGAGCCTTCAATTAAACCTTGAAGTCAGGATCATTTTATTCAAGGAAGAAGGCAAAGGGATAAAGACCTGCAACATTGCTATTTCACTGTTAAAGGCAAAATACCAGACAAGTTCTTGTGGTATTGATGTTTTTGTGGATTAATTATTTGACACTAAAAAATGATTTTTATTGAACATTTGGAAATCAGTTATGAGCATATTTTATGACTTGGGAACAGTTAAATAGACTACATGCCATAGATTTTTGAAAACCCAAGTTATACTCAACAAGGCAAAGACTGATAGAATGCTCATTCAGTTAGGCTCTAGGGAAACAGACATTCTCATGTTTTGCTGGTGGGAATACAAAGTGGTACAAACCATATGAAATGTGGTAATATTTAGCAAAGCTATCATGCATTTCACTTTGACCAAGAAATCACATTTCTAGGGATCTGTTCTAAGCTGCACAGGAAATGATGTATGTATAAGACTGTTGATTGTTACTGTTTTTAATAGTAAAAACTGGAAACTGAAATAGCCTACCATTATTGGAATATGATGCATCTGGGAAATGGAACCAAAAAACTCTTTGTACATTACTGTGAAGTGATCTCCAGAATACCTGGTTAATTGGAAAAACAAGGTGCAGATGTGGACACTGTATGTTCTTTATGTTGGAAAGGATGTGAATATTCAAAAGGAAATAATGGAAGAATAAATCAAGAACTGAAAACTGATGACTTCAAGGAGAGGTCAACTGAAGACAACAGAGATGGACATTAGACACCTCTGGATGAATCTTGTTCATAGCTTTACATATTTTAAGCAATTTAAAAGCAAAAATAAATGCAATAATATGGAGGCTTCTAACAACTGAAAATGAACAAGGAAAAAATCTATAACCTAATTGGTGGTGAAATGCATGGAGAATAATTATTTTAAATGACTTTAAAACATGGACATTAAGCTGTATATTCCTCATGGGACATATGCTAAGGGCAAAAAAAATCACACAAAGCAATTTTACTCTGCATTCAGTGATCTTATTGTTAATTTATATAGAGTTGTTCTTTTGTGATTATGTTAGTGTTATGAGAACCAATATTTTAAGCAGAAGATGAAAGAGATACAAATATAAAACTGGAGATTTTAAGTTAAAAAATCCTATGGCAGATTCATGTTGATGTAGGACAAAACCAATACAATATTGTAAAGTAATTAACCTCCAATTAAAATAAAAAAATTTATATTTTTAAAAATCCTGTGATTTTTAAACTTGATTTGGGAATATAGTATGAAATCACAACTTATTTTTCCCTTTCACACATTTCCTAGCTCTCTCCCCTGGAAATGCCTAAAAACAGTAACAAATAAGGAGCAGCAAACACCCTTAGCATCCATCTGAATACCATTTCCCCTTTAAGAGAACCAGAGTTCCATGGAAAAGTGCCATTTCCAGGTACTGGGCAGGAAATGTGCAAGATACCCTAGGACGGCTTGCCTGAAAGCACAGAAGCTATGTAGGAATACTGACTGAGGTTTTATCAAAAGGACACAGGAACACAATTGATGGGGGCTTTTACCAGCCAAGGAAGTGAAATAGCTCAGTCGTGTCCAACTCTTTGCGATTCCGTGGACTGTAGCCCACCAGGTTCCTCCCTCCGTGGGATTCTCCAGGCAAGAATACTGGAGTGGGTTGCCATTTCCTTCTCCAGGAGATCTTCCTGACCTAGGGACTGAAGCTGGATTTCCCGCATTGCAGGCAGATGCTTTAACCTCTGAGCCACCAGGGAAGCCCTTGCCAGCCAAAGATGGGACAATAAGACCATGAAAAAGAAGTTGCTCTTTTAACTTCGTGTTTGACAGCTACCATGTAGAGTTTTCCCACACATCTTTGTGAGTTCTTATGCTGCAACTTTTAAGTCCATATGTGTCATTTCCTTTTTCTTTTCACTTTATTTTGGTGGTTACCAACCTCTGTAAGATAAGTTTTACATACTTGAGGCAGAATTTAGGGTTGTTTCTGCCAGTACTTCATGGCAGATAGATGGGGAAACAATAGAAACAGTGGTCCAAAATCACTGCAGATGGTGACTGCAGCCATGAAATTGAAAGATGCTTGCTCCTTGGAAGAAAGGCTATAACCAACCTAGACAGCATATTAAAAAGCAGAGACGTTACTTTGCCAACATAGTGAAAGCTATGGTTTTTCCATTAGTTATGTGTGGATGTGAGAGTTGGACTATAAAGAAAACTGAGCATCGAAGAATTGATGCTTTTGAACTGTGGTGTTGGAGAAGACTCTTGAGAATCCCTTGGACTGCAAGGAGATCCAGCCAGTCCGTCCTAAAGGAAATCAGTCCTGAATATTCATTGGAAGGACTCATGCTGAAACTGAAACCCCAATACTTTGGCTACCTGATGAGAAGAACTGACTCATTTGAAAAGACCCTGATGCTGGGAAAGATTGAAGGCAGGAGGAGAAGGGGACAACAGAGGATGAGATGGTTGGATGGCATCACTGACTCAATGGACATGAGTTTGAGCGAGCTCCAGGAGTTGGTGATGGACAGGGAAGCCTGGCGTGCTGCAGTCCATGGGTCGCAAAGAGTTGGACACTGAGTGAACTGAACTTCCTATACTTTTCAAAGTGAAAATTTCACTTTGAATTTAAGGATCTTTCTGTAGAGTACACACAGAGTTAGGTATACTTTTTATATTCTGAATAGTTTAATATCAAACCTTTTGCTGATTGGATCTTGGAGTCAATATATAAATTACTTTTGGGGTACTTTTATAAAAAGAAGGATATCTTTACCTCTGAAAAATAAAATTACAAAGGAACAAAAACGATGTAAGTTAGATAAGGATTGGGATATGAGATTTAGAGATGACAAATGCTAAAATGTGTAATCATTTGTTAGGTGTTTTATTTATTCATTTGCAAACAGCAGTTAAGTATGTTCCAAGACACTGTGTTAAGGGCTAAAGTTAAAAATAAAGGCATGACCCTTGTCTTCAGTGACTTTCTTAGAAAACACTTTTATTTCTCAGTTTTAACCTCTGAAGAGAAATAGGTTTATACAAGATAAAAACCTATTTTTAGCAGCAGAGTTTTCATAATAGTCAATTAACCAGTTAATCATCATTCCCACTTGCAAGGATTTCAGTATTTCTTGATTTCACTTATTTTTGTTTTTTGTTTGTGAGTATTTAAGTTAGTATGACTTTTCAGCCATCAGTGTCATAGTGTTAATTCTTATTCATTACCTGAAAGTATACAAGGAGTTGACAAAGCAAAGTGGTGACTCCAGGTTTTGTAGTGAGTCTCTTTAGAACCTAAAATAGTCATTTTTGTGGGGGAGAATTTTCTTCAACGAAGTATGTTATCTGCTTTATTTTCATGTTATATTTATAGATTAAAATATATTTGTTAAATATTTATTCCTTATTTGATATCAAGAAGTATGAATTAAGAAATAACTTTGTAATCAAAATTCATTCTCTTGTGTTGGTCTATTCTTGTACAACTGTATTGATGATAATTACAGTCTGATGTAAATACTCCTAATAGTATTATCTGTCTTAACAGATTTTATTAAACAGAGAAGAGCAGGACTGAATGAATTCATTCAGAACTTAGTTAGGCATCCAGAGCTTTACAACCAGTAAGTAATTGTCATTGTGTTCTGAGAATACCGTGAAACTCAGCCTCAGATCTGTGGAATGTTACTTTGTGTTGTATATTTTTGTGGAATCTTCCTCAAGCATTTTTCCCCTGGTGTTTTTAATCCTCTAAGAATTTTCCACCTGGTGTTCTTACTTTTCTTTTCCTTCCATCAACTCAAGGTCCTAATTACTTTCTTCTTACTGTACTTGTATTTGTTTTATAGATTTAACTTGAAAAGACTTGCACAGTTAAAACATTTTGCTGATTATTTGATGCTATATTTATTCATGCACTGAGAAAGCATTTCCTCATGTACCTCTGTGTGGGAATACAAGAAGAAATGGGAATAAAAGGAGAAATGAGTGTTACCCTTACCTTCCAGAGGCATTGGCTCCCATGCTTTTCACAGACTTTTCAGAGTCACAACACAGGAGGACTGTATTTTTAAACTGTTACCCTTGTAACAGAGATTACTATTTTATAGTTCTTTACAGTTTATAAAGGATTTCTGTCTTCTGAGCAGGTGCTCTGACCTCCTTTTAACTTAATTTACTAAATTAGTAAAATACTGGAGCTGGACCTCTTCTGATCAAGGTCTTCAGCCCAGTGCTCTGGCTTTCCTTTCCCCTGATGCTCACAGATAAGATGAGGGTTGGAGAAGGTCAGCCCCTGCTGTAGCTCTGAGATTGGCCTCTGCAGGGAGGAGCAGGTGGCGGAGGGGCACAGAACTGCGTAGGATCCCTTAAATTCAGGGTTCCTATGTGTCTTGTGTATTCCTCAGCAAAGAACCTTTTATCACTTGGCTCTTTGTATAATTATTTTTTAAACATTATGCCTTTTGCCTCAGACAGATTCTGTGTTATCTTCAGCTTAGATCATCTCCCCTTCTAAATAAAAACAAAATAAAAGTTAGTTTTTATTTTCTAACTTGTACTGACTTATTTATGGCTCTGCTGGGGCTTCGTTGCTGCAAGGGCTTTTCCCTAGTTGTGGAGAGTGAGGGCTCTAGTTGTGGTGTGCAGGCTTCTCCTGGCAGTGGCTTTCTTGTTGCGGATCATGGGCTCTAGGGCACAGACTTTGGTAGCTAGGCTCCTAGGCTCTAAGCACAGGCTCAGTAGCGTGGTGAGTGGGCTTAGTTGCTCCGTGTTACTGTGGGATATTCCTGAAATCAGGGATCAAACCCACGTCTCCTACATTGTCAGGCAGGTTCTTCACCACTGAACCACCTGGGAAGCCCTACCTTTCTAATGTTTAATTATTATTATATGCACTTGAGATTACTTCGAACTGACATATTTCTAACTTGTTCGAAATTCATATGCAAATAGCTAGAATTTGTCTCCTTTGACAGAACTTCACATGGAATAAGTATAGAATAGATGGTGGTGATATTTATTATTTCTGCTGGCATTTTGAATGGTGTTGGAACTTCTGACAGTGTATGTTAAATTTTAAGTTTTCATTTTAGATCTCGAAGTATGGTATTATAAAGATGTTACATTTGGTATTGAAATTTAACTGAAACCAATTTGGTTATTTCAGTTTAATATTATATTATAAAATACACAATTCTTAATTATGTAGCCCAATAGACTTTTTCATATATATGCACCTCTTCCATTTAAAGTAGAGGACTTTTCCAGTGCCCCCAGGTTAAATAGCCAAGAGATTTTTTTTTAACTTTTCAATTTAATGTTTAATGGACGTTTTCTTTTTAATAAAAAGTGACATTTCATGTTTTCTGGATCTCCTCTGTTAATGGAACTTTGTTAGTTTTCACACTCTCCATTTGAACATCAAACTATTATAAAAATAGTATAGGTTTAAGAAAACAGAAAGAGAAGCCAATCAGCAAATGTATCTTGAACACCTACTATATGCCTATTTTTATTATGTGTGGAAAAAGCACTTCAAAAGTAGCTTTCTATTAGTAGAGAAAAGGTTATTTTTAAGATAACGTCTATTAAAATGGAATTTTAAAACTCAAATAAAATATTATTATTTCTCTGACCTGTGGGTAGGAAAGGGTTTTCTGAGCTTATTGGCAGTAAGTGATATGTTACAAAGTAAAACATTGGTAAATTTGATTAATAAAACCTTTTGACCTCCAAAAATTACAAGTAAAATTTAAAACCAAAAATATAAAAAGTTTCCCGTGAATAAAGGACAATAGATAAATATACTTACTAAAAGAGCTCATGTAGATAATACATACTTAAGAACCACCCCCAAATAGGGCACATTAACAGATGCAAATGGCTTATTAATTACTAGAGAAACTGAATGTTTCCTTATCTATTTAAAAAATGCAAATGAACAAAAATATTTTAGTTTTATTGCAGCATAACACAAATAGAAAAGAGCACAGATTGTGACTGTACAACTTAATGAATTATGAGAAAGTGAATATATCTGAGTATCACCCCCTCCAGGCCAAGGAGTAGAACATCATTGGCACCCCAATATTGAATATGGTTCCTTGTACTATGCAGTAGGTTCTTGTTTATCTTTTTATATATAGTAGTGTGTATATTGGAGAAGAAAATAGCAGCCCACTCTGGTGTTTTTGCCTGGAGAATCCCAGGGACGGGGGAGCCTGGTAGGCTACTGTCTATGGGGTCGCACAGAGTCAGACATGAGTAAAGCGACTTAGCAGCAGCAGTAGTATGTATATATTAATCCCAAACAGTATGGAGGTTTCCTTAACAAACTAAAAGAAGTTACTTCATGATCTGCAGTCCCACTCCTGGGCATGTATCTGGAGACTACTCTAATTCAAAAAGATACATGCACCCCAGTGTTCACAGCAGCACTATATACGATAGCCAAGACGTGGAAGCCGCCTAAATGTCCATGAACAGACAAATGGATAAAGAAGATGTGGTGTGTGTGTGTGTGTGTGTGTGTGTGTGTGTGTGTAGATATATATAATAGAATTTTACTCATCCATAAAAAATGAAATAATGCTACATGGATGGACCTAGAGATTATCATATTAGGTGAAATAAGTTGGACAAAGAAAGGCAAATACAATATGATAGAATTTATACAAATGAAATGATGGCAAAATAGAAATAGATGAAAACAAACTGATGGTTACCAGAGAGGATAGCAACAGGGTGGGGAATAGGGGGAAGATAAATTAGCATTTGGGGATTAATATATCTCAACTTTTTAAAAGGAAAAAAAAAAAGAACAATTTAGGAGGAGGTACCCAGATGTAGAGATTTAACCATTCGTCAGGATCGTCATTAATCTGTGCAGTCTTATTTCCTCTTTATGGGCTTCCCTGGTAGCTCATTTGGAAAAGACTCTGCCTACAGTACAGGAGACCCTAGTTCTATTCCTGGGTCAGGGAAATCCTCTGGAAAAGGGATAGGCTACCCACTTCAGTATTCTTAGATTTCCCTGGTGGCTCAGCTGGTAAAGAATCCACCTGCAATGTGGGAGACTTGGGATCGATCCCTGGGTTGGGAAGATCCCTTGGAGATGGAAAAGGCTACCCACTCCAGTATTCTGGCATGGAGAATTCCATGGACTGATAGTCCACAGGGTTGCAAAGAGTTGGACACAACTGAGTGACTTTCACTTTCTTTCCTCTTTATATCCATTTGTTGATGCCCACTTCAGCAGGTTTGTTATAAGTCTTTGGGTATATATTGATTGACTGTTGCTTTGTGTCTGAGTGTTTAATGTGTACATATAATGGTGCTTTGCTGTGGTTCCTTGTTTCTGGCTGCTGGCTGGTCAGTCGTCTTTGCAGCCAGTTACCGTAGCTTGCTTACTCATTTCCCTAGTGGAGGATGGCTGTTCTGCTTCTGATTCACAGCTATAGAGAGTATGACAACGAGTCTCCTAGTTATATGTCTTTTCGCTGAACTTGTACATAATTTTTTTCTGTAGTTTATCCTTAAAACTAAAATTTCTGGCCCCGGGAAAGTGTATACTCAGTTTAACCAAATATTGCCAAAATGCTTTTCAGAAAAGTTGCGTCATTTTACATTCTCGTGAGTAGTACATGAGAGTGTTCCTTTCCCTTCATCCCTGCCAACTTGGGGTTTTATGCATCTTTCTAGATTTTTCTGGTTAGTGGACATAAAATGATTTCTCACTGTTGTTTTGTTTTTTCCTGATAATTAGTGAAGTTGGCCATCTTCCTAAATTTCATTACCATTTGGATTTTTCTCTTCTGTGAACCTTTGTCCATTTGTTTATTGGACTCCCTGTTTTTAAAAATTAATTTGCTTATTACAATACAATAGTGATTATCGTTGGATTTTGTTTGCCTTTCTTACTACAAATGCTACAGTGCGTACTTTTGTTTTCATGTTAAAAGAGAGAAAAGGTGTAGAAATGCAGTCATAATAAAGTTAATTTTTGTTTTTAGTCCAGATGTCAGAGCATTCCTTCAAATGGACAGTCCAAAACATCAGTCAGATCCATCTGAGGATGAGGATGAAAGAAGTACTCAGAAGGTAGTAAGAGGAATTGTATTTTTAACAGAAAAAAAAATACCATTCCCCAAAGATGAAATTATTGGCAACCTTAGGAGCCACATTTACTTAAAATAATTTCCTCCATTGTAGATTTTCTACTGTGTAGAAAACATAAAAACAAATGTGTATACTTCTAACTGATCACTGTTTCTTATAAAATTGATAAAATGAGTACTTTTTATAACAGAAAGTAATGTAAATTAAAGATTTGAAAATAGTAAGTTAGAAATATCCCTATTATCAACAGCCTGACCTATTTTTAATATTTCATTGATTTTCTTTCTAATGTATGAAAGATTTCTTAATACGTGAATTTTTTAAATTACCTGATTTTAATTATACAGCATATAAAGTTTTGTATTCTGCTCTGTTAACTTTACATCATACTTTTTGATCATCATGTATCTTCATCAAGATCACTATAACTTGAAATGGTGAATTTTGACCAGCAAAAGAGGGCTTTTCAACCAGAACACTACATACCTCTTTCTCTGCTTTGTCAGGTTTTAATGTGTAGAGCAGTCAATATACATGTGCTGGTTGGCATTGACTAAGTTTTAGTGCTATAGTTATATGCACATAATTAATATGTATTCTGAATAAAGAATAGGTATTCTTATTTTTCTAATGAATTGTGATATAGTAAGTTTGTGCTTTCTTATGAAGACATTTTCAACATATACTTTAAAAGGTTATATTAGAAAGATAAATTACCCTAATTTAACTCAAGATATTATGTAACAGTTAAAAGTACATTATAAAAAGTATAATTGCAAGTGTTTATAAATATGATAATACCTTTATAATTCAAAATTGATTCATACTATTGGTAAATACATACATGAAAATGAGAGATGTATAGTTTTGTCTTTATAATGTTTTAATTTTGTCGTGGTGCTGTTTTTCTGATTTAAAAGGTAATGTCATTACCCACAGATAAAATCTTCATTTGAAAAATAGACATGACTACTAGAAAGTAGTTCTGATTCTCTAAGAGGGCCTTCAGTTAAGAGAATAGATTTAACTCTTTACATTTGTGACAGGGTTGCTCCTAGGACAATGTAAAAGGATATTTTAATTTCATATATGTGCAGTTGATCAAAAGAGAAATAACCAGCTGGGAAAACATAGTAAATAAAGCATAAGAAGGAAAAATATCTGTGAAAAAAAAAGCTCATACAAATGTATTTTCGAAAAGAATGATATTTAAGACTATAGTAGATGAAAGGAACAGGACCATGAAGAAATAACCCTTGGTAAACAGATATATCAGAAAATGTTCAACCTCGATGCCAGTAGCAAATAAAAGTTTTAAATGACAGGTTTTTTTCCTCTACCAAATTAATAAAAATGTCAAGAAACTGAAATATACCAGGACTAATAAGGGTATGGTAAGATGGGCATCCTTGGGCCTTACTGGTGTTATCATTTTATGCAGCTCTTGGAAAGCAATTTGGCAAAGTGTATCAAACATGAAAATAATTAATGTCACTTAGGAGCTGATATAAATGAAACAACCCTTCTCACAGAAAAAAAGCAGAGATGTTCACTTTAGTATGATTTATAATGAAAAGTTAGAATCAGTTTGAACATTCATCAAATAGTGATTGTCCCTATATATTGTACATTTAAAAAATATTTCTAAGGATGATATTTTAAGTTTTGACATACCATTAAATGAAATCAGGGTATAAAACTTTTATGCAAATTTACACAGTATGAGCACGATCAGTTTTCAGAAGTTAATGCAAAGACTGTATGGAGGTGCTAGAAGTATTTGTAATCAAATTACTTGTTAGTATGGACGACAGCTTACTACTATTCAAAAAATATTTTAAGGAGTAAAATTTATGTAACCATGATTTTCTTTGTTAGTCATGTTGAGCGTGTGTAGGTGTAGGTCATGTGAAGAATATCTTGCACTGCTGTAGGAAACTGCTTTCTGAAAAAGAACCAGACTGAGAGGAATTGCTGGGTTCTGGCTCCTGTTCTGTCTCTGTTGACTTTAGATCCAGATTTTGTTTCTTGTTTCATCCATAAAATCTGGAATTTGGACTAGGATCTTTTGCTGTTTTAAAATACCAATAGAAAGAACCTCTCCAAAAAAAAACAAAACAAATCCTTGCTTTTACTTGTAAATATTTGTTTATTTTTTAATTAAAATTTATAGGAAATGTATCAGTTTGGTGCCAACATTGTTACTTGATAAGAAACATATACTTTAGACCTTTTGCCCTTAATTTAAAAAAACAACTTGTTTTCTAGAGATTTGTAAGTTGCAAATGAATTTAAGTGGGAATATATATGATGTATGTCTCTAATAAGAAATTTTAGATAAAATTGTTGATTCTGATTAAAGAGAATGTTTTTAAAAACCTATTTTATATAATCTTATATGATGTATAATTGTATAGGGTGCTGGTAAATGTGCATATTTGAGACATCTCTGATTTAATTCTTTGAATATATTAAGAATTTTTGAAGCAGAATTCACTTCCATTTGGCTTTTGTGAAAAGTGCTCATTGTAAAAGGATCACTAGTTTAATCTTTTGGGATTTTGAGTTAAATTTCTAGCTAATTGTTACTGAGCTAGAATTTTATTAGTTAAGTTGATTTATGGTATACTATATTAATAGGTGAGTAAAGATTTGCTTCCAAGTTAATAGGAGAGATTAAATGTACTTTGCTGTTATAATAAGAGAAGCCTATCTAAAAATTAGGTACTATCACAGTAGGAGAATTAGGGAGAAAAGCACTCTTGGTTTTATGTGCTTGCTTTAGAAATAAATTTTGGGCTTCCCTGGTGGCTCAGAGGTTAAAGCGTCTGCCTCTGATGCAGGAGACCTGGGTTCTATCCCTGGGTCGGGAAGATCCCCTGGAGAAGGAAATACTCCAGTATTCTTGCCTAGAGAATCCCATGGACAGAGAAGCCTGGTAGGCTACAGTCCATGGGGTCGCAAAGAGTCGGACACGACTGAGCAACTTCACTACTTAGAAGTAAATTTACCTCCTCCCAAATTAAAACTTCAACCCAGCATTTGCAGTTATAATCATCATCACATTATCATTTCTTATGTTTAATAATAGCTTATTAAATATTTGAAAATTTAAAAACAAAAGCTATTTTAACCAGTTTTTAATGTAAAAAAAAATGATTCCTCTTAAGTTGTTATTTCAGTGCTCACCTCTTCTGAGGAGCTTTCTGCAGTTTACTTCATTGATTTGCCATCTTTGAGCTTGATTTCTGCCTTACCTTTTCCCTTACAACTTCTCTTGAAATCGATCATTAAAATGATTGTTTATATTGATTGTGTATCTTTCCAAGACTGTACACATTTATTGAGAATTAAAGCTTTAGGTTTAACATGGCAAATATCTGTGATACAGTTAGTTGTATTTTACTTCAGAAATATCCATTGACTGATAACCTTTGAAACTCCAGTAGGAATGTTAAATTCTTTTCTTTTTTTCTGTCTCAACAGCTACTCTCTACCTCACAGAACATCAACCTGGGACCATCTGGAAATCCTCAGTAGGTTTGATTTGTTTCAACAGTCTAAATGGATTTGAGGAAGATCTTTTTTTTTTGTAAATGTGCAGATGTACATAATTATACCAGTTTAACTGGAAGCCTGTGAAATAGAACTGTGGTTACAGTGACTGTTGAACTGTCATACGCTTTTCTGATTCTCTTTGTTATAGTAGAGCTCTGAGGAGTTTTTAATCCACAGATTGTTGGTTGGGTTCTGCTGTTTTGCCATTGTCACTTTCCTGGGTGTGTGTGTGTGTGTGTCTCTCTGTGTGTGTATGTCTGTGTCTGTGTGTCTGTGTGTGTGTGTGTACCATATTTCCTAGAGGAACAGAAATCCTGGGAGGCACTTGGGAAGTACTCTGGCGAAAACATCTGTGCAGGCCTACTTGATATTCTCCTGGTACCCAATGTCATCAGATGGAAATCAGCATATGAAAAGCTATTAAACTTTTTTTTTCCTGGTTTCTCCCATAGTCCCATATTTATTTGAACCCAGGGGAAATATTTTGGAGAACACCAGGAGTGGCAAATGTAGGCTTTACTTTAAGGTTCAACTCCAGTAGTTCATTGGGATACAGAGGAGTCCAAGGCCACTTCCCTGGCTCAGTTTGAGGACCCTGACAGATGAGTGATGACTGCTGTGGGTTACAAGAAGAGTGTAGTGTGGCTGTCCTCATAATTATCCTTCCAGGCTTACCAGATTAATTCTAAAGAATACTGTCTTAGCCCAGCACACTGTGCTGCTTCTCTCACCCTTTTGGTTCACTTAGAGAATGAGTATGAAGTGAAGTGAAAGTTGCTCAGTCATGTCCGACTCTTTGCAACCCCACGGACTGTACAGTCCATGGAATTCTTCAGGCCAGGATACTGGAGTAGCCATTCCCTTCTCCAGGGGATCTTCCCAACCCAGGGATTGAACCCAGGTCTCCCGCATGCAGGTGGATTGTTTATCAGCTGAGCCACCATGGAAGCCCAATGAGTATAGACAGGAGAAGTGATAAAGGAGACTAAAGAAAGAATAATTACTAAGGAAACCAGCAATGTGGTGTCACAAAAGCAGATGAAGACAGGGAATAAATAACTGTTGATGTTGCTGATAGGGTGGGTTGATGACAATTGAGAATGGACCATTGAATGTAATGTCACGGGTAACTTCTTTGAGCAGTTTCAGTCGTATGATGGATACAAGAGTTTGTCAGGCAGCACAAAATGGAAATATGCTTCCAGTTAGGGTTTGTCACCAACAATTAACAATAGGACTTTGGCTGTGGCCTCAGTGTGTTTACTGTGTTTGAAGGATTTTCATGTTTTTTTCACTATTACATTTGTTCAAAAAATTATTTTAGTATTTCAGCATATCATTAGAGAACAGAAATAGTTCAAAGAGCAAGTTCTAGAAGAAGAAAAACACCTAAGCTTAGTTAAGCATTTATCT
Source organism: Nanger dama (assembly GCA_917880005.1). Taxonomy (NCBI): domain Eukaryota; kingdom Metazoa; phylum Chordata; class Mammalia; order Artiodactyla; family Bovidae; genus Nanger; species Nanger dama. The sequence goes on from CAKJTW010000066.1 coordinate 6,539,071, forward strand.
CCGTAATCCTGACCTGTTATTATTTAACCCAGACCTGGTATTACTCTCATGTTTGTATTGACTTTGTTTTGGTAATTAATTGAAGAACATTTAAAATGTGAATGAAGTCATTTCACTCCCCCTAGTCCAATTTAGGAATTCATCCTCTGTTCAAGAAAACAGCTCTTCTGGCTACTTGAGTTCAACTTTGTGCAGCCATCTGGTTTTGCCTACACACAGTCAGTGCTGCTTTTAACCTGAGGTTAAGATAAATAAAAAGGCAGTCATCGTATTTTTTCTGCCTTCTCAATTCCTGGTTTTTCTACATTACCATCTATTAGAATAAGTAGAGAGTTCTTTTATTTTTAACATGCAGGTAGTGTGTATGCAGAAAAGTGTAGTGACTTTTTCTCCATCAGAAAATTTTCTTACTGACTTCACCAGGTATTCCTACTAGTAACTTTGTTTTCATAATACTTTCCAGACTACTTAGTCCTTGAAATATATCACTAACTTATCTAGTCATTCAGTTTCCTTATTAACAATATTGTGAGGTTTATGGTTAATAAAAGTGAAATGACAGATCATAGATAGATAGACTTTTTTCTCCCAAAAACCTATTACTGAAGCCCTTCTTAAGCCAAACTTAACAAAGCTTAAATAAAATGACAAAATCTCTTATCTAACCAGAAAGTAGGTATCATTACTATTCATTATTACCCACTCCAGTATTCTTGCCTGGAGAATTCCATGGACAGAGGAGCCTGGAAGGCTACACTCCATGGGTTCAGAAAGAGATGGACATGACTAAGTGACTATTACTCATTCACTCATTAACTTTTTATAGTAAAGATGAGATCCTACCAGTGTAAAGGCTGGAGTTCTGATGCTGAAGTGTACCCAAGATTTATTTATTAAGGAGTGAAGTATTAAAAACTATTGAAAAGTTAACATCCTATCAGTTTTCTTGGAGGCTAATTCTTGTCATTTTTCATTTATTTCAGTGCTAAACCAACAGACTTTGATTTCTTAAAAGTTATTGGAAAAGGCAGCTTTGGCAAGGTAAGAGTATTTTTATTTTTTCTTCAGTAAATTAGTACTTTAAAAATGCATGCTTTTAAAAAATTAATTGTAAAGAGTCCACCTGCCAATGCAGGAGACACAGGTTCAGTCTATGGGTCAGGAAGATCCTCTGGAGTAGGAAACGACAACCCACAACCCACTCCAGTACCCTTGCCTGGAAAATTCCATGGACAGAGTAGCCTGGTGGTCTATAGTCCATGGGATCACAGAGAGTCAGATGTGACTAAGCACATACACACGTAGTTGATTTACAATATTGTATTAGTTTCTGCTCTGCAGCAAAGTGAATCTAGATAGATGGAGATTCTGTTTCCATATAGGTCATTACAGAATACTGAATAGAGTTCCTGTGCTATACAGTAGGTTCTTACTATCTGTTTTTATATAGGAGTGTATTTATGTCAATCACAATCTCCTGATTTACCTTCCCCCGCCATTTCCACACTGATAACCATAAATTTGTTTTCTACCTCTGTGACTGTTTCTGTTTTGTAGATAGGTTCATTTGTACCAGTTTTTCAGATCCCACATAAAAGTGATACCATACAATATTTGTTTTTCTCTCTTTGACTTACTTCACTCAGTGTAACAATCTCTAGGTCTCTCCATGTTGCTGCAAATAGGATTTTCCCATTCTTTTTATGGCTAAGTATTATTCCATTGTGTATTTGTGCCACATCTTCTTTATTCATTCCTCCATCAATGGGATGGACATTTAATTTGCTCCTGTGTCTTGGCTATTGCTGATAGGGCTGTAATGAACATTAGGGGCTGCATCCTCTTGAATTCTAGTTTTCTTTGGGATATATGCTCAGGAATGGGATTGCTGGGCTATAGTAGTAGCTCTGTTTTTAGTTTTTAAGCAATTTCCATACTGATTTCCATAGTGGCTGTACCAGTTTATAGGGGAATGCATGCTTTATATATGGGATACCATGGAGCTTGTTGGTATGCAGGATATAGAATTAAGATGCTTTCTCTACCTTCAAAGAACTGACAGAATAATTCAAGATACAAGGCATCTACTCAGATTCTAACCTAAAATTTATTTGTTCAATGAGTATTTTGTTGAGCACCTCTGTGCTAAGCACTGTTCTGGTCCCTGTTAGACAGTATTGAACAAAAATGACATGCTTTGTACCTTTGTGATGCTTACATCCTGTTGAGGGAAATAGTCAATTAAAAATATGCAGTCAAGTAAATAATTACATGTAGTAATGAAGCTGTGCAGGAGATGAAGACTAGAGTGAAGAGACAGGAAGGTAGGCAGTCGGGGGAAGCCCCTACTTAGGTGAGTTAGTCAAGGATAGCTTTATGCATACACACACACACACACACACACACACGTTTTGGCTACACTGACGCATAGGGACTTCTTTAGTTGCAGCCATGGGCTTAGTTGCTTCATGGCACATGGGATCACATGGGATCTTAGTTCCCCAAACTGGGGATTGAAACTGCATCCTCTGAGTTGGAAGGTGGATTCTAAACCACTGGGCCACCAGGAAAGCCCCTAAGGATGACTTCTTTGAAGAGGTATTATTTAAGTTGAGGCCGTAAAGACATCAGTGAGCAGCTGTGTAAACAGCAGTTGGAGAAGGAAAGGGAAGTTTGAGACCCCTGTCCCTCTTCATGCAGTGAATATTGAGTGAATCACGAAAGTTGACAGTGTGCCACAGCAAGCAAGAAGAATCCCTAAAGCCAGAAGCATCATAGGTAGGAGTTGTCAGAATCATCAAATGTATTTAAGTTCCTTTTTGCATTATAGTTCAATCTGTAGTAAAAATAAATATGTATATGTTTAATTATAGTGTGCTATATTCATAGCTTCCAGTATCTAGATCTAGTTTGTTTTCTGAGTTCCCTAGAGACCAGAAACTGTGACCATAAAATTAAACCCGTGTGTGTTCATTAATTCAGCAAATATATGTTTGCCACCTGCTACACGCCAGGCATTGTGCTAAAATAAGCTATAGAAAAGTAGAAGTGCATCTTGCTCTCAAAATGCTCACAGTCTGTTGGAATGTTAGAGATAGTCTGTTGTTAAAGACAGACAGCATTATCTTTTGGAAAGCTCACATTTGGACCTAGAGTCAAATAGATCTATCTAATGTATATAATGTGAGGCATAGGGTCACACTTCACTTTTTTCCTCATGAGTGTCAGCTGGTCCTACACAGTTAATTGAAAAGATTTTTCTTTCTGTTCTGCAGGGTAACCTCCATCATATATCCAGTGTCTATATATGTCTTGGATCTGTTTCTAGATTTTGTTTTATACTTGTTTCTAGATTTTATATTTTGTTTCATTAACTGATTTGTCTGTCCTTGCACCAGTACCACATTGTCTTGAAAATGAAGGTTGATCTTCAACAGAACATCTTCTCTCCTTACTCCTCTTCAAGAGACTCTCCTTAGCCCTTTGTGTATCAGTCTTAAGTTTTAGAATTAGCATGTCAAATTCAACAAGATTCTTTTGGATTTTGATCAATTGCTTTGAATCTGTAGATCAATTTGGAAGGAATTGTCATCTTACCAGTATTGAATCTTCCAGTCCATGACCATGGCATATCCCTTTGTTAATTTAATTCATCTTAAGCTTTTGTTGGTAGTGTTTTGTGGCATTATGTATTTTATTTTCACATGTCTTTAATTGAGTGTATTCCTTTGTGTTTCATTTTTATGTGGTGAGAACTGGTGTTAAACCTGGAAGCTGAATATATACATTAGCTGTGACACATTGGTTCTCCTCCAAGCTGTGTAGCCACCAGTAATACTTGCACATACCCACTAGGAAAGGCATGTGCCAGAATACTCATAAGCTTCATTGTTCATCATCTAAATGTCACTGAAAGAGTAGATAAATTGTGGTATGTCTATGGAATGCAGTACTCTGCACAGTAATGAAATATGAAAACAGTGCTATTGGGTTGGCCAAAAAGTTCATTTGGGTTTCCTGCAATATTGTATGGAAAAACCTGAACGCACTTCTTGGTCAATCCAATACATGTCACAATGTGAACATGTTATATAGAGTGAAAGAAGTCAGGCAGGCATAACATTATCTATGTGATTCCAATTACATAAAATTCATAGACAAAACTCACCTGTTTTACTGCGAGTGAAAATAGTGGTCATCTTTGAGGAAGAAAGGGGATGAATCATTTCTGGAATAGGGCAAATGGGAGGCCTCAGGCTACTGACACTGTTTGGGTTTTTTGACCTGAAAGTGATTACACAGTGTGTCCATTTTGAAATAATTTATTGAGCTGTAATGTTTGTGAGTTTTTCTACATGCATATTATATTTAATAAAGCCTTCAAATCTAGCAAAATGCTTAGACACCAGCAAAGTGCAATAAAACAAGAGCAAGCAGAAATGCAGATTTACAGTGAAGGTGAAAATAGAAAAATATGTATGACAAACTAAAATAAATAATGGGAATCGCATATTCTAAGCTTTTTGCAAATGGTGGTCTTGGTTCCACTTTCCATTTGCCCATCTGTTTAACTGTCTGTCTATTCTCCATATCTACTAATCTGCTGAAAAAAATATGCCTGCCATCAAGGTACTTCCTAGTTGCCACAGTCTTTGAATTATTTTCTCAGAACAAACTTGAAGATGAACCAATCAGAGTAGAGAAGGGACGATCAGGTGGGTGGGAGCTGTCACGGAAAGAAAAACAATGTAAGAAAGAAGGAACATTCAGTGGAGTCAAGTATTATAGAGAACAAAAGCCTGAGAAATGAGAGAGATGCCAGCAGTTGAACTGAGGAAATGTATACTCTGAAGGTATTCTTGACTTTGTTTTTATGAGTAACAAGCATCTTAGTCGATAGACTTTTATTTTTCAGAACCATTTTAGATTTACAAAAAAACCCAAAAACTGAGTAGAGAAAAAATTCACGGGGACTTCTGATAGACTTCATTTTTTAGAACCATTTTAGTATTTTTTAGAACCATTTTAGATTTACCAAAAAAAAAAAAAAACCCTGAGTAGAGAGAAAATTCAGGGAGACTTCTCTAGTGGTCGAATACCTGAGACTCCAGGCTCCTAAAGCACGGGGACTGGTTTTGATCCCTGATCAGGAAACTAGATCCCACACGCTGGAACTAAAAATCCTACATGCTATAAGAAAGACCCAGCACGGTCAAATAAAATAAATATTTTTAAAATTTTTTAAAAAGGAAAGTTCAGAGAATTTCCAAACCGCCAGTTTGCTCTATTTAGTAACATTTTACATCACTATGGTACATTTATTCCAAGCAGTGGACCAATACTGATCCATAATTATGTATTCAAGCCCATCATTTATTCAGATTTCCTTAGTTTTTACCCAGTGTCCTGTTCTTTTGCCCCATCCAGGACATTTAGTTGTCATGTCTCCTTAGGACTTTTCTTGTGTTTGAGAGCCTTGATGGTTTTGAGAAGCACTGGTTAAGTGTATTGTAAGACGTCTGTCTGTTGGAGTTTGGTGTTTTTCTCAAGATCAGACTGTGATTACAGTTATAAGCGAGGAAGACCACAGATACACTGAAAAATAAGGCCCAGCATTGTCACCAGTGGCAGATCATCTCAAGACGTTTTGAAATGTATCAGCTGATAGTTACACAATTTGTAGGATGTCTTGAATACCTTAAAATTTATTTCTAAAACTTTGGAATATGTCTGCCTTTTTCTCTGGGGCAAGATCTAAGTTTCTTTACATCCATGAAGTGTCTGTGTGCACTGCAGCCCATTATAAAATCTCAGCTACATACGGTGCTTGTTTCTCTGAGTGCTTCTAAATTTGAACCCTATAAGAGAAACCCAAATGTTAAAATGCATTTTGATCACTGAGAAACCATTTTCTTCTCTCTCTCTTTTTTAATGTAGCCATGAAATTTATAGCCTCAGTATTTTCCAAAGACACTTTGGGACTCAGGGCAGAAAAAAAAAACAGGGCACACACACACACACACACACACACACACACACACACACACACACACACACACACACACACACACACACACACACACACACACACACACACACACACACACACACACACACACACACACACACACACACACACACACACACACACACACACACACACACACACACACACACACACACACACACACACACACACACACACACACACACATTTCTCAAGCAGTATAGATTTTGACACTTAAACTTAGTAAAAACCTTAAGCATTAGCATGTTAAGTGACAAATGATGCCTGGCTCTTTAAATCAACATTTTTTTGGTTTTAGTAAAATATCTAAGGAAAAGTGGAGTTGTAGAAACAAATTAGGAATTTTCAGCTTTCAAAATAAAAACATTACATTATCTAGGTCTGTTGTGGACTTTATTTTTATAAAAATTTTAAGTATTGACTTAGTGATAAGTGTATTGTCTCTGTCAAAACACTGATATTTCTAACAGCACAATCTTTAAATATAACAGGTTCTTCTTGCAAAACGGAAACTGGATGGAAAATTTTATGCTGTCAAAGTGTTACAGAAAAAGATAGTTCTCAATAGAAAAGAGGTAAAATAAAATAGCTTTGTTTCTCCTATATCCATCTTCTCAGTTAACAGAATTGTTTTCTGGTGTATAATGCAAGTTGATTTTTTTACCTTTTCTTTTTATTTTTTAAACAGCAAAAACACATTATGGCTGAACGCAATGTGCTCTTGAAAAATGTGAAACATCCGTTTTTGGTTGGATTACATTATTCTTTCCAAACAACTGAAAAGCTTTATTTTGTTCTGGATTTTGTTAATGGAGGAGAGGTGAGTAATTAGTGTTTCAGTATTGATGATATTTAGGAGAAAAGAATAGAATTGAATTAGAGTTTTTCTTAAGGGTTTTGGAAGCAAAGCCCAGCATAGACAGCTATTTGTTGAGTAGCAATAGTATATAAGATGCTGGCTAATCAGCACATGCAGGATATGGAGAAGTGAGACATAAGGTTCTTTTCCTAAGCAGCTTATGGTATAGGTGGGAAGCTCATAAAAGAACCTTGGTATGAAGCTACAGACTTCTCTGATAGTTTTGTCACTGAGCTATGTAGCAAGAACGTATATTGAAACATTGGAATAAAACTTGATTTGTAATTTTTGATAATTAACATTTCAGCAGTTGCATATAAACATTAGTCTGTCATTTTCCAAAATGTGCAACTGTTAATCAGACGAGGTGATCCTGTAATAAAGGGTTCTGTGGTGAAGCTAGTTTGGAAAATGTTTCAAGGCTATAACCCTTGGTGGTTTATAATACGTTTCAGCATATTTGAGACTTTGAGAAATTAATGCCTTAAAGACAGCCAGGATTTATTTTTTTAAAACTTTTTTAAACCACACAGTCACCTTTTGTTTGTTTGAACCAAATCTAATAATAATATTCCCCAAAACTCTGAATCAAAGGGATATTGAAATGTATTTTTGAGAAATGCTGCTGGTAAGATAGTAATTCCAGTAATAGCTAACTTGTATTGAGCATTCTTATGACTCTTTATACATGCTATTTTATCCTCAAACAGTTGTGTTGTATAAGACAAAGAAACTTAGTGAGGTACGGAAAAGCTAATAACTTGATGAAGTCATATGGGTTAGTCCATGTGAAAGACATCCACATAGAGGTAGTGGTTAAAGTCATTGGATTGAGTTGGTTGGGAAGGTATCCAGAGAAAGAATAATAGTGGAAAAACTGAGGACAGACACCTTATCAATCCTTGAAGCACTGGGGGTAGTAAGGAGCAGAGGTGGGACTCTCCAAGGTAGAAGAAAGCCCAATGAGAGATCATTGTTTCAGAACCTAAAGGTTTAGAGTAAGAACCTAGGGCAAATTTAGCTTAGGCAGGTAACCTGATGACTAGAGGTGGGTTTGTAAGAAATACATGAAGAATCAGGAAGTGTAAGAAATGAACCGAAGGGACATCCCTGGTGATCCAGTGGTTAAGAGTCTGCCTTCCAATGCAGGGGACACAGGTTTGATCTCTTGTTAGGGAATTAAGATCACACCTGCTGTGGGGCAGCTAAGCCCATGTGCCCAACAAGAGAAGCCTGTATGTACCACAGTGAAGACCCAGCACAGCCAAAAAGTAAAAAAGAAAATGAACTAGAGAATCCAGCTGCTACTGAGCTTCAGCCAGTTGCTACCATGCTGAATTTAGGCTTAATGGTTCAGAGACCTGCCCCCCCCGCTCCCCGCCATTTCCCTTTGCCCCCTGCCCGAACTAAAACTACGAATTTTTACCCAAAAAAATTTTCCCAATTTTTAAATGTTACCAGTTATTTTAGATTTTTCTGAAAACAGTATTTGATTCAAACAAATTATATTTTGGGGTTCTGTTTGGTCTGCCAGCCACTAGTTACCAATTTCTGAATAGTATTTGGTTTAATTCAAATAATAAAAGATCAAGTAAGATAATTAACATGGAAAAATCAAGATCATTGGTCTTCATTAATAATCTTTTCTAGTGGGGTTGCCTGGTGTGGTGAGGATACTGCCACACTTGAGGATTGAGGGGTAAAATAGATGAGGAGTAAGTTAGCAAGAGCAGGGAAAGCGTTACGGTTGAAGAGAGAATGATTGCTGGGAGGATGGGGGACACGGGAGTGTCAAAATTCTGTACTTTGGTGCTTTTTAATCTCATGTTCAAGGTAACGAAAATAAATCCTGTTTTTATATTTACAGAGTATATTTGTCTCACTTTATGTGTGAATTATCTTAGTATTCATTTTTTACTTCAATTTTATAGCTGTTCTTTCACTTACAAAGAGAGCGGTCCTTTCCTGAACACAGAGCTCGGTTTTATGCTGCTGAGATTGCTAGCGCATTGGGTTACTTGCACTCCATCAAAATAGTGTACAGGTAAATTTTTAAAATGGCACTTCTGAAAATGTCTTTTATTATTTTGCTTCAGTTCATATTGAGTTTTGCTTTTCTTTCCTTTTAATTTGATAGAGACTTGAAACCAGAAAATATTCTCTTGGACTCAGTAGTAAGTATTGGCTTTTAAAAATCTGCTGCTTCACGATTCTTGTTGATGTTATGCTTAATGAAAAAGAGTCAGCCTCAAAGGTTCCACAGTGTGATTCCATATAATGGAACACATGTTCCATTCATACATGAGTGTTTTATATAACATTCTCGAAAAATCCAAACCAAAGAGATGGAGAACAGATTAGCAGTTGTAAGGGGACCAGGGACTAAGGGATAGGGGAGTTCAAACGCGCCAGTGTGTTGGGCGTCGATCCTTGGGGTGACAGTCGGTGCAGTGCAGGCCAGTCAGGTTCATCTGGAGTGAACGAGGCATTTGGGGGTCTTGGGGAATGGTGGCAAGACCCCTGATGCTCCTCCCGACTGTCCTGGTGCGAGCGTCTCCTGTTGGGATGTGAGGGGAGCGCTGGGAACCCTTTCCCGACAGAGCAGGAAAGGGACCCTCATCTGGAGCTCAGCAGGGGCTAACGGGGCTCCTTTTGAGTCTTGGCGGGACCCTCGGTGTTCCTCTCGAGTGGGGACGGGTGGGGCGGGGAACGTCTTGGGTCACAGCAAGAAGGTGAACGACCCTTTTGAGGTCCAAGAGAGAAGGGGTGATTTCCCCCAAGACGCCACAATTTTCTGATTGTAGAGGTAGTTACACAAATCTGTATCTCTCTCTTGCACAGAGCTACTACACAGGGCTTCCCTGGTGGCTCAGTGGCAAAGAATCCACCTGCGATGCAAGAGACATGAGCTCGATTACTGGGTCGGGAAAATCCCCTGGAGAAGGGAATGGCAGCCCACTCCAGTATTCTTGCCTGGGAGATCCCACGGACAGAGGAGCCTGGCAGGCTGTTTTCCATGGGGTCACAAAGAGTTGGACACGACTCAGCAACTGAAACAACACACATACACACACAAATGCATACATGTAAAAGAGTGAAAACTGAATAAGGGTGGCTGTCTAGCTAACGGAATTGTACCAGTGTCAATTTCCTGATTCTGACGCTGTACTACATTATATAGGCACGGGGTGTGTGGGAGGAGGGAGAAGCTGGGGGAAGGGGACATGGAGCTTTGTGTACTATTTTTGCAGTTTCCTTTTGGTCTATGATTATTTCAAAATCAAATGTTCTTTAAAAGTGTCAATTTATATCCATGCATTATTTTATTTTACTGCCCCTGTATTTGTCAGGGACATGTCGTTTAACAGATTTTGGGCTTTGTAAAGAAGGAATTGCTATTTCTGACACCACAACAACATTTTGTGGGACACCAGAGGTAAGAAATTTATCTCATTTGTCATTCATGGAATCATACGTGAAATGCAAAACTGAATCACAAATTGTATATATAAAATTTGAAATCAGAAAAGTAAAGAGACTTCTCTGGTGGTCCAGTGGTTAGGACTCTGTGCTTCCACTGTAGGGGTCATGGGTTCAATCCCTGCTTGGGGAGCTAAGATCCTGCATGCCTCATGCTGCTGCTGCTGCTAAGTCGCTTCAGTTGTGTCTGACTCTGTGCGACCCCATAGATGGCAGCCCACCAGGCTCCCTCGTCCCTGGGATTCTCTAGGCAAGAACACTGGAGTGGGTTGCCATTTCCTTCTGCAATGCATGAAAGTGAAAAGTGAAAGTGAAGTCGCTCAGTCGTATCTGACTCTTAGCGACCCCATGGACTGCAGCCTACCAGGCTCCTCCGTCCATGGGATTTTCCAGGCAATAGTACTGGAGTGGGGTGCCATTGCCTTCTCCAACAAACCTCATGATGTGGCCACCAAAAAAAAAAAAAAAAAAAAGGAAAGAAAAGTAGAATAAAATGTTTTCAGCTTCCAACCAGCTGGGAATATCTAATAATCATCTCTTTTTTAAATAAATGAACATTTATATAATAAACATTTAAAAGTTTATTGCTAGTTTTTTTTTAACTTTGATTTTGTGATATCACCAGTAACCAACAAAGAAAAATTACACTTATTTGTGCTTATTTGTTTTTAATGTTAAAAGTTTATCTTCGATTTCTTCAGGCATTTGATTATATTTCTAATCCTAAAGAAAAAAATCATGAATCAGTGATGAAAATGTTCAAAAATTAATTGTGATAATGTTGGAACAACTCTGTAAATATATTAACAGCCATTGAATTGTACACTTTAAATGGGTGAATTGCTTGGTATTTGAATATCTCAATAAAGCTGCTTTTTTTAAAGGAAATAAGCTAAAGCAAATATGGCAAAATGTTAGCATTGCTTATGTTTGGTTGGCAGCTCTGTTGGTTTCTATTACATATTTATAGTTCTTATAAGGTTAAACTATTTCATAACAAAGCTGTTTAATGCCAAGAAAATAAAGCAATGTGTGTGGGGGCGGGGATTACAAATCAGAATTTATTAACCAGAACATCCTATTCTCTAATCATGTTAACTAGCAGAAAATGTATCTTTCCATTTGAGACAGTGATAATAATTCTTAACATTAATGTTAAAGCCTTGTTATTCTAATTTCACACATACACACATTTAAAATATCTTATTTATTGCGATCTTAAGTGCCAGGTAGCTTTTTTGGTCATCTAAATTTTAATGTGATTGGAAACTATTAAACCCTTTTTATTTATTTTCCCATTTCTTTGCATCACACAAAAAAGCTGAAGAATGTATTTTGTTGTATATATTTCATGTGGGAAGAGGAAATCATATTTTAGAATCTAAAATTCAAATTCCCTGTTTTATATGTGTGAAATCATGATGCTTAAATGTTTTGCAGGTTGAAATGTAAATAGGTATCTAATAACTTATACAACTTTAAAAAATAATACATTAAGAATTGCTGTCATAATTCTTAAATAAGAATACAGTTTATTATTTTTTCTTTCACTGAAAGGAAAAAAATGAATTATAATTGTCATATTAAGAATTCTTTCTTCAATAACGACTTGTTTCTTCAAGAAAAAGAAGAATAAAGAGAAATAAGATTGAATTAATCTAAAATTAATTTTGTGAAAGACAACCCCCTACAAAATACCTACTTTATTATGGTTTCTATACTTGTCATCCTTCTCTGTCTTAACTGCATCATCATTTCTGGGGAAAATACTTGAATACGTGGTTTTTGAAAATTATCCCAGTGGACTCTCAAGTACCACTGACCAAGAACCACTGATATACAGTGAGAATACCGAACCAACTGGAAATCTAGATAACATGTTTCATTTAGTGTAAAGTAACGCCTAAGATTTATTAAATTTCTCAGTTATTCCTAGGTTTTGTCTTGATTTGTTTCTGAGTTGTGCTAATAGTTAATCTTTTCTGTAGTATCTAGCACCTGAAGTAATCAGAAAACAGCCCTATGACAACACTGTGGATTGGTGGTGCCTTGGCGCTGTTCTGTATGAGATGCTCTATGGATTGGTATGGGTTTCTACTCTGTTGTTATGATTCCAGTACATTGTAACTGATTTGAGTTTTCTCTTTTGCCTTTTAGTAATCTTGTGGACACTTGTTAACTAGATAACACTAATAGAACAGTAGTAACCTGGTTAAATGAATCCAAAACCACATTAGGGGTGTGCACAAAAAGAAAACCTGTCATTTTGTTACTGATTTTTTAGAATTATTTCTCTGCCACATTAATCACTACTTCAAATATTCTCATCCCATTAGCATTTTTTTGAAATAGATACCTAGTTATAACATTAAAATTACCCACTTTCAATCAGTTTACTCTGGCCATTCTGCCTAATTTCTAATTTTCTTAATTTCAAAAGATGGAAAGAAAAGATTTTATTTATCAGAAGATAAATAATACCTTTTGGGTTTTGCCTTTTATTTTGTTTTCATAGGATTTAATTAGGATACTGGTGCTCTGCTTTTTTTCTTTTAATTTTAATCACCGGGAGTCCTTTATTCCCTTTACCATAAACACCATGTCTTGAAGATTTCATTGGAAAAAAAGTGATGTTTACTATGTAATCAGTTTCCCCAGTTTTTATTAATTAAAGACATTATCAGCCAGTGCTTCTAATTAACAAGTCAAGTTGTTTTACTGCATTGAGTTAATGTCATTTCAGCCAGAACAGACATTTTTAGGTTCTCTTGGTGGTCCTGTGAGTGGCCAACAGCCTCATGCTGGGAGCCATGCAATCCATGCTGCCCTCATGAGGCCAGGCCCACTGTCATTGAGCCCTGAGTTGGGCGTGGCTTTTCTGTTTGCTGTGTGTGTGTGTGTGTGTGTCCCCTGAAAACAGGGGTGATGAAATTTAACCCCTGAGGTATGTTTTAGAGAATTTGTCTCATGTTGTTAACTTTGAATGACAGATGCCTATGACAGCCAACACTCACTTCTCTGCCCTTGACCACAATCTGTTTGTTACAAAGACCCAGTTTTGCTGTGTTACCACAGGGAGCTCACCTTGATGCTCTGACAGTCTAGAGGGGTGAGATGGGGGGATGCTCAAGAGGGAGGGGATATATGTATACTTACAGCTCATTCACATTGTTACTAATACAACATTATAAATTGAAAAAAAAGACCTAGTTTTCTGGTTATGCTGGTAACTTAGAAGACCTGTAACCACGTTATATCTTACATTATTTAAGTGTTGAGTGTTTCTCATCCTGATATTTTCATATCCTTTTAATTTCTTTAGAAGTCTTTGACAGTATAAAATATCATTGCATGTAAAATGGAACTGACTCAATAGGGAATATTTGAATCACATACTTCATTAATCAGGCTTATATTAATGATTCAGAAATAAAGTTACATTTTAAAAACTGAAAAATGAAGTTTTTCATCCTGTACAAATGGGAAAAAAATGACAAGCCTGTAACTTCTTTAACTTAAATTATTTTTCCTTTAAAACTTTTAACTCAGTAATGAACTGGCTGGTCCTCATGTTGAAGCTGTACCTCAGGTCTTTAAGCTGTTACAGCAGCAGGGCACTGCCACCACCACCAGTTCTTAGGAAGAACACTTTCTAGAAATCTGTTTAAATTAATATATTACTGTGTCTCAAGAAATCATTTAATGTTCACCCTGTGTCAAATCTCTGTTTCCAGAAATTCTATCGTTATGTCTTATGGTGAAGTTGAAGGTTGTTTTCTTTAAAACAGTTATTATTACAACTTTTATGCAATTCACACCTGTCTGCCCAGTGTTATTGAATAAACCGGCCCTTATTCATTCAGTGACCATGTATCAAGCTCTACAGTGTGCTGACTTTTAAAATCTCTTCCCATGGGAGGCCTTACCGCAAGGGTACACAGGCCCAGAGATGCCAGTGCTTTTCTGCAGCTGCTGGACGCAGACTGCTCTCTTTAGGTCAGGGCCAAATCTAACAATTTTAAACCCCGTTTGTGCATAGTTCAATTAATACTAACTTTCTTTCTCTATCTTGTTTTTTTCTTCTTTTAAAGCCTCCTTTTTATTGCCGAGATGTGGCTGAAATGTACGACAATATTCTTCACAAGCCTCTAAATTTGAGGCCAGGAGTGAGCCTCACAGCCTGGTCCATTCTGGAAGAACTCCTAGAAAAAGACAGGCAAAATCGACTCGGTGCCAAAGAAGACTTTGTATGTACATCTTTCTCAGTACCCTCTTTATTTATCATTTGAAGAAAAATCCTTATTTTATGTAGTATTTAATGGGATGAATATAGCTCCTAAAGAATAGTACCATGAAAAAGAAGCATGCTTGTCCCAAAAATTTTCACCAGGGTTTATATAAAACTGTACAGTGTATAAAACTCCTGCACATGCATTTTTTTCATTTGACCTTCAGAATAATTTGATCCTGTCTTTTTCATCCTCCATATCCAGCTTTCATATCCTGTTATTTGCTTGATTTCATTTATTAACATTTTTGCTCCTCCCTTCTTCCTAAATAATGTATGGCTTGCATTTTTTGATTGCCTAAACTTTTAGCTCATTTTGTTTAGGAAGAATTAAAGTGCCTCTTGACTGCATGAGGTAGTAACTTTTGCTTGAACTATCGTTCAGAGACTTTTTTTCCTGAGAATGTAAATGTGACACCTTGAAAAAATCATGAGATCTACAGGAGTTGTTTCTTTTTGTTTTTCACTTCAAATCAGAATAATTTAATTGCTAACAAAGTTACTGGTGTTACATTACTGAATTCATGAATTACTGAGGAACTGAATTTTAAATTCATTAAAAGTTCTCAGGAATTCTTGAGGGCTGTTTGCCAGTCTTGAACTTGAGCTGTGAATAGTGAGTGAACTCCTGGTGAAGTGCAGGACTTGGGCTCCAGAGTCTACTGTTTTAGGGAGCCTTGCTAATGCTCCCTCCCTCCTGTACCTCAATCCTTTTGTTGAATTCACTGGCAGAAATTGGAACCCTGGATGAATCAATCCATCTGCCATCCCTTGGCTGGTGCACCGTGCTGATTGAAGTTACACAACTGAGAATATCAGAAGCACTGTGAACTCTAGTCATTAGTCTCTTGGATGCTTCTCCACCTAATGCTCCTGCTCTCTGTAGTGACTATTTTAGACCTTCTCTCCAAATTTCTGGGCTTCACCAGTGGCTCAGATGGTAAAGAATCTGCTTGCAATGCAGGAGACCTAGGTTCAATCTCTTGAGTCAGGAAGATCCCCTGGAGAAGGAATGGCTACCCACTCCAGCATTCTTGCCGACTTTTTATGTTCCTTTCCTTCTTCACTTTTAGCAGATGCTGTTGCCTTCTGTTTTATAGCGAAAACAGAATCAACAGAGACAACTCCTCACGTAGACCCAGTGTTGTACAGCCCATTTACTTCTTGAGCTCCTCTATGTGTGACAGTCCCCATCTTTTCCTATACTGCAGCCTACTGGGCTCTTGTTTTCTTGACCAAACTAATCTGTCTGCCACCTCAGGCCCTTTGTATGCCTCCTGGAATATTCTCCCCTCATTCTTTTTGTCTGGCTCCTTCTTACTGATCTTCCAGAACTCTGGTTATACATCACTTCCCCTGAGAAGCAGGATAGGGATCCTACTTTTTATACACTTTGTGGCTCCTTGTAGGAGAAAAGGTGGAATAGATATGAGTACTTTGCCAGCTTTCAACAGTAGTAACCCAGAGTGGAATTGTTTTTGATAGTAGAGCTTGTCACCTGAATTTTACCTCAGCCTCACCATGTAAAAGTCTCATTTGACATCTTTATCTCCACATTCAGTAGTAATAATTCTTTGTATCTAGGTAGTACTTTATTCCTTTCATACCACTTTTATTTCCATATTTGCCAGTGATTCTTACAACAACCTATGAAATATATAGGGCAGAAATGTTAACCTCACTTTACATGTGAGGAAACAATGACTTGAAGAGGACATAAGTTGGTCATTCTGAGTTAACTCTCCCATGCTTCCTCTGGGCATCTGTCCACTACACTGTTTTGCCACATTGAATGATATGAACATGTGCCTAGAAAGAACTTTGGAAGGAATGGGACCAAGTGGGAATGGTTTGGCTTCCTAAAATTCTTCAGTGAGTACTCAGTATATCTTTTAGCATTCAGTTCGGTTCAGTCGCTCAGTCGTGTCTGACTCTTTGAGACCCCATGAACTGCAGCACACCAGGCCTCCCTGTCCATCACCAACTCACGGAGTTCACTCAGACTCACGTCCATCGAGTCGGTGATGCCACCCAGCCATCTCATCCTCTGTCGTCCCTTTCTCATCCTGCCCACAATCCCTCCCAGCCTCAGAGTCTTTTCCAGTGAGTCAGCTCTTTACATGAGGTGGCCAAAATATTGGAGTTTCAGCTTTAGCATCAGTCCTTCCAGTGAACACCCAGGACTGATCTCCTTCAGAATGGACTGATTGGATCTCCTTGCAGTCCAAGGGACTCTCAAGAGTCTTTTCCAGCACCACAGTTCAAAAGCATCAATTCTTCAGCGCTTAGCTTTCTTCACAGTCCAACTCTCACATCCATACATGACCACAGGAAAAACCATAGCGTTGACTAGACAGAACCTTTGTTGGCAAAGTAATGTCTCTGCTTTTGAATATGCTATCTAGGTTGGTCATAACTTTCCTTCCAAGGAGTAAGTGTCTTTTAATTTCATGGCTGCAATCACCATCTGCAGTGATTCTGGATCCCAGAAAAATAAAGTCTGACACTGTTTCCACTGTTTCCCCATCTATTTCCCAGGAAGTGATGGGACCAGATGCCATGATCTTCGTTTTCTGAATGTTAAGCTTTAAGCCAACTTTTTCACTCTCCTCTTTCACTTTCATCAAGAGGCTTTTTAGTTCCTCTCCACTTTCTGCAATAAGGGTGGTATCATCTGCATATCTGAGGTTATTGATATTTCTCCCAGCAATCTTGATTCCAGCTTGTACTTCTTCCAGCCCAGCGTTTCTCATGATGTACTCTGCATATAAGTTAAAGAAGCAGGGTGACAATGTACAGGCTTGGCGTACTCCTTTTCCTATTTGGAACCAGTCTGTTGTTCCATGTCCAGTTCTAACTGTTGCTTCCTGACCTGCATATAGGTTTCTCAACAGGCAGGTCAGGTGGTCTGGTATTTGCATCTCTCTCAGAATTTTCCACAGTTTATTGTGATCCACACAGTCAAAGGCTTTGGCGTAGTCAGTAAAGCAGAAATAGATGTTTTTCTGGAACTCTCTTGCTTTTTCCATGATCCAGCGGATGTTGGCAATTAGTAAATAATAAATCTGTTTCTTTACTATTCTAGCTTGAAATTCAGAATCATCCCTTTTTGAGTCACTCAGCTGGACTGATCTTGTGCAGAAGAAGATTCCACCACCTTTTAATCCTAACGTGGTAAGGTTACATCCAAGTCTTTCATTCTAAATAGTGAAGTTTGGGACTATAGCTCCTTCTAATTTTAGGACTAGATCTCAAAATCTAACCTGAATAAAACTGAATCAGTGCCGAAATATTTATGAAACAGGTCAGGTACAACTGGTAACTTCAAGATGATTCCTAAGATTTTAGATACTTTCGATTGATACAAATATCTTCCAGCCCAGTATCTGTGAAGTGTTTTCTTTAGAGCATGTGTGAAATAGGAATGAGCACAATAGGTTAAAAAATGCAAATTAAAGTGACATTGGGGTATCAAATTCATATCTATTAAAAAGATTTTAAGTAACACTAATGCACTTTTTCCTAGATTGATGTAAAACCAGCTACAGTCAAACATTATTAATGATAATGTAAATTGTTACATCCTATTTGGAAAACAGTAAGACAGTATTATAAAAATGCTTATGTTAGCCTGACTTGTTAAATCTTCTGATGGAAACATTTTACTTAAAGGATTACCAGTGTTGAAATGTTTGGAAATAAATATATAATGATAGGGAGATTATTAATAAATCATGAGAAGGCTAATAGTGATGTTACTAATGATAGCTTCCTATATGTAGGCATATTATACTTCTTATGCATTACAGCATGTAATTTATGTGTCAGATAAGCTGCCAAGTTACTGCTATTACTGTTCTTACTATACATGTTTGATAAATGAAGAAATGGAAACTCCAAGATGTCATGTAGCTGGTTAAAAGTAGTAGAGCTGTGATTCAAAGCTGTGCCTGATTCATAGTCATTATTCCTTCTGTACTTTTGTACATGGACAAAAGACACAAAATAAGCAATTACAGAAAGCTGAATACACATGGTTTTTAGATGTTTGAGATGTTCAAACTCACTGACATTTAAGGAAAGCAAAATAAAACCCTCACATGTTGCTGTTTTTCACCTAACAGATAAACAAAGATTTAAAAATTAGCTCCTATACTGTCCTCAATACTAGTGTCTTTTACTCAAGCCGGACAGTAATCCTATGAAATAGTACTGGTGTTTTCCACATAGTACAGATGAATTAACCTAGGCTCAAAAGGTCAAATCACTTGTGAAAGTTTAAAATTGTAGAAGTAGAACCTGAGCTTGGGTGCTTTGAAAAGAATCCTTTCTCACTCTTAACATGAGCCATGCAGTATTATCCCTCGCAATACGAGCCATGAACCATCAGGGTACTCTAAAATATTTATAAAGTCAAGTGAAGGAACATTTGTCATCATTTATTGAGCACTGTCTATGTCTCAGATTGAGGAAATTTTATGTATTAACGCATCTAGTCCTCACAACAACCTTAACAGGTTTATGATAGTATTTTTATTTTACAGAGAAGAGGAAACAAATTCACAGAGATGAGTTAGTTTATATAAGGAATTATAGCTAGCAGCCTTCATAGCCAGTATTCAAACCTTAGTCTTGTTCCCGAGTCCATGCTTCTAGGATATAAATGAGAATTTGATGACTTTTATATACATACATGAATATAATTTTTAGCATTCTTTCTCCTCTGTTGGAGAATCTCTCATGTGGAAGGATCTAGCATCCTGGATTTCCGTGGTCTCTGCTCTGCTTGTTTGTAGACCTGCTGAGCTAACTCTATCCTTGACTTCCATATCTGCTGTGAATCCATTTACCTTGGCTAGAGTTGGTGAATTGGACATTTTAAGGATTCCCTTCCCTGAGTGGAAAATACCCAGAGTTCCAGGGATGGGCTTGAAGAGTGAACCACCTGAGTTTGTATCCCAGTTTTGATCTGTAAATACATTGGAAGGGGAGTGTCCATTAGCTGGTATCAGCTTCCTGAAGGAAGGTTAGCCACTGCCTTTGAGCCTAAGTAGCCACGATACTTCACTTCCCAGGTTCCAGTCCCCTTAGGTCTCCAGAGCTAAGGGTGTCACAGCCAGATGTTGAATGAATGACCTCTGTAGAATCACTTTTAATATTCGTTTCTTCATCAAAAGGCCTTCCCAGAATTGAGAAACTGGATGGGCAGGCATTTTATGGAAGAGCAGATGCAAAATGTTCTCTTGAAAACCTCCCTGAGCACCTTTTCTAAACTTAGAGGTGATGATGGGTAGAGAGTAAGCAGGTCAGTTACAGGACCTGAGAGTCACGTTAACAGAGGCAAGGACTCTGTCATACTGGCCTTTCTCACCCATCTCTGTCCTTCCCCTACCCAACAACGAGAACCTTAACTGTGAGAAGGGCGTGAATAATGAAGAGTCAAAAAGGAAAAAGCAGGAAATATTTCAAGAGACATGATGGAGTAGGAAGACATCTAAACTTGCCAGGAATAAATGGACAGATTCCAAAGAGGGCTTTAATGAGTGACTACATCAATGGGAAAAAAAGATAGGTTGAGTAATGGTATGCTTTTTGATGTTTTAGGTGGGACCAGATGATATCAGGAACTTTGATGCAGTGTTTACAGAAGAAACAGTTCCGTATTCCGTCTGTGTGTCTTCTGACTATTCCGTAGTGAACGCCAGCGTACTGGAGGCAGATGATGCCTTTGTTGGTTTCTCTTACGCGCCTCCTTCAGAAGACCTATTTTTGTGAACAGTCTGCCCTCCAGAAACCGTTAAGCAAATATAAGCCTACACATGAAATGGAAACTTCTGTTTGTGTGAATATATTCAAATATGTTTAACTAGTGCCTCATTTTTACATGTAATGTTTAAAACTATGAAAAATGTATTTTCTGCTGTATGCAAGAAAATAGGGCATTTCAAAGAGCTAAGTTTTGGATTAAAATTTGTATTCTTGTTTATTAAGCTTATTTTTAAACAAATTTTAAAAGCTGTTGTTCTTAGCACTAACCTATTTTTTGAAAAAACAAAAACAAAAAAACTTTTTGCTAATGACTGTTTTTTTCCCCTCTAGGTTTACACTAACATCTACCCAAGATCGGCTGTTTTTCAGCAGTCTATTGCAGTTCAGTTAATGTATATTAATGCCTTTGTAGCTCTCTACTCTGACCTTTGTTCTCTGATCACAACTATGCAATTGGTACATGGTTGTTTAAGAAAAAAACCATATCTTTCAGTAATGAATCACTGTTTGACATAATCATTCCTTGGTAGGATTAAAATATACAAGCATAGTTAATTCACTGGCTGCTAGCTGATGCTTTGGATAACTGTTCATCCTACAGATCAAAATAAGAAGTAACAAGAGGAAATTCTACGTTTCTGAAATACCAGTTCAAATTTGTGAATTATTTTTCCTCTGGAGGAAAAGTGAAAGTTTAATAGTTATTAAATATTCCCAAAGATCTGAAGGGAAATAAAGTAACTGCTGGATTTTTTTTTTTAGGTGGTGCCAAAAATGAATGTCTCTGTTTCATGTATTTATATTACCAATACATTCTATTTATGTTCTTTTTGGTTTTTTGAATATTTAATATATTGTTAAGTAGGTCTAAATCTTGGTATTTGCTTTTGCAAATAGCTGTTCAAGCTGTCTTCCTAATTGGTTGATAAGTAACAAGAATATTGCACTGTCTGTTTACCTAATTGGGAATTAAAAGAATAGCAAATTATGGGTCAGTATAAATCTATACAGTTTTACTATAGTGTAACAAAAGTTTAAAATAATTTAGGCAGATACATAGTATCTTATTTATCTTAGAAAAAGTACAAGAAATTGACCTTTAAAATCATACTAAAAACCAACTTCTGTACTTGTACAAAGGAGTATCTTCAGAAAACTAAAAATTATGCTTACCTTGGGGTTCTGATTCTTAGTTTAGAGATTTTTCAAGTCTTGTAGGAAACTGTTAAAGAGTTCAGTGACACAGTTTTGATGCCTCAAGAATAAGCGTTCTTTTGTGTAATTTTCTCTTGAGAAAGAAATTATAGAATTCCCTTTAGTTTACAATTATTCAGCAGAAGCGGGGATGGGAGAGTGTACTTTTGTTAGATTAGTAATATTTGCATCCAATACACTGAATCTTCCTTTAGAGGTAAGACTTTAATAGCAACACTGTAAATATTTGGTTTATTTGGCACTACTGTAAGTTCTGCTTTTATACAAAGCTCTTTGCTTATTGTAAAGCAAAATAAAAACTGTAGTTTCTTGTATGATTTTTTTACTAAGCTGTTCCTTAAACTGGCAAAAATTAAAGTGCAATATTGTATGTTTTTAACAACAGATTTTAAATAGAATACTGATGTTTCTCGGGTCACAAGAAATACAAATCTTATAAGTATAATAAAAACTAGCAAAAAGATTAATGATCATCTAATGCCTGCCATTATTTTAAAATTGGTGATGGTTACAATAGTCATTGCAAACAGTAATTATTCATATATATAAGGGAGAGAAGTATAACATTTTAAATATTTGGGCCTACACAGAAAGTACTAGTTTATCATAGGCTGACATGTTTAATATTCAGTGAGCAAAATCTCTTCCAAGTTTCAAGATTATCTTTTTCTCAGAGCATGCTGTCTTTTAGAAAATGTATGCCATTTGAATAGTTGAACTATTTCATGGTTATTGCTAAAGTAAACTCAAAGGTTGAAATGAAGAAGCCCTAACATTCTTCATGTTATACATATCTCTTATTTTATTGCATATGGTAGAGTGTAGAGCTTCCGAACCTTTGTCATGTTACAGCACAGACTGAAAATTACAGAATTTGGCACACCCACAAGGAGGTGTTAACTGACATAGATACTGGCAACAAGTACTCTGCTCAAAAGTTTTCTATGCCAAAATAATTTTTGAACTTAGGAGCCAGCAAACACTGTCAGGATATAATTTCAGTAATGATAAACATTTGAAAAATGATTTATATATTTGTAATATTTATTACTATAAAACTTTATCACTATAAAAATTTACCATTACCAATCTCTTTTAGCATACCTATAACTTCTGCAGTGATTTATCCATAGGCGTACAGACCTTTACACAGATATTTTATGATCCATTCTTTTGTATATCACATTCTGTATGAAAAGTGGGAGTAGGTATATAGGAACATTTTTGGTAGTGCCGGAATGACTTTTAATGAAGTGTTAAAATTAATAACTTATTTCCTCGTGTATGTAGTTTGGAAATTAGCTGTTTTTTGATGTGGGATTTTCTGCCACTTACCTGTAATAGCAGTTTTTACTTACAGAAATAAAAGTTAAGTCATTATTCTACCATCTTTAGTATTTCAGCCATTGTACCACATTACTGATAAGTGAATCAGGAATTTGGACCAAAGGGAAAGTGGAAAAGAGATAGAAACAGCATTACCTAAGCAATGCAGGTGCACAGGACTGTGCGGTAGTGACTTGCGTTTTCCCAGTTTTCCACGAGTATGGAGCTTAGAAGTTGCCTAAGAAAGAGCTGAGCAGACTGAAACATCAACAGCTTTTGTTGGATACACATGACAGTGGAGCGCACAGGGCAAACTGCTGCCCCTAACACTGCAGAGACAGATGGCCAAGTATAAAGAGCTGTGGTTTACTGGAGCAGACAACCCTGCAGGAGGCACTGCAGTGGTGGCAAAACCTGTATAACAAATGCTAGAGGTCACGTGCACAACTTTCTGAGAGTTCAAAAGTCCAGGGGAACCTGGTCACAGGGGTCCCCACAATTTTGTGAGATTTACCTCCCAAGGCTGAACCAACTTCTCACAAACTAAGAAAAACATTTCCTTGTACTTCCAATATGAGGAGGGAAAATGAACCATTTTCAAATATGCCAGAGCACTGTGTTCTTAACAAGGTTTGCTCCTAGAAGAAACTAGTTAATCTGAACCTGACCCACAGCAGTTTTATCAGAGCCTAACTGATGGAAGGGAAGGGAAGTACCCAAGTCCAGTCCATCTAGCAATCCTGTCCCACCGAAGGGGTGGAGGTGGGAGGAGAGGAAACAGAAACGTACTCAGTCTGTTGGACAGCTACGAAAGATGTGACTTACGTGTAATGAGAATACCAGAAGGAGAGAAAAAGGGATAGAAGAAGTATTTCTCCAAATTAATGTCGGACACCAAATCACAGATCCTGGAAGCTCAGAGAACACCAGAGTAAATGAAAAAAAACAAAAAACTACCTGGGCATAAATTAGGGACAAAAATTCCTAAAAGAAGCCAAAGGGAACAAAGATATGAATTACATGTGACTTCTCAGGAGCTATGATAGCAAGAAGAGAGGAAAAAGCCCACCAGCTTGGTAAAGAAGAAATACTTTCTCAGACAAAAACTGACATAATTTGTTGCCAATAGACTTGCCTTCCAAGAAAGGATAAAAGTTCTTTAAAGAGAAGAAAGGCTTCCCTGGTGGCTCAGATGGTAAATAATATGCCTGCATTGCAGGAGACCCAGGTTTCATCCCCGAGTCAGGAAGATCCCCTGGAGAAGGAAATGGCAACCCACTCCAGTATTGTTTCCTGGAGAATTCCAAGGTCAAAGGAGCCTGATGGACTACAGTTCATGAGGTTCCAAAGAGCTGGAGAAAAATGAGTGACTAACACTTTCAGAGAGAAGGAAAATTACATAATTTAGAAACTCAGATCTACGTAAAGGAAGAGCATCCAAGAAGGAATAACTGAAAGTAAAATAAAAACATTTTTCTTACTAATTGACTTAAGAGATAATTAAGTTTGTTTGAAATAATACTGTTATCTGAGTATGTATATAGTGTATAAATATGCTTACTCATACTTTTACATAAGTAAAATGACATCATCATGAGAGGAAGAGTAAGATTAGTTTGTTGTTATAAAGTATTTACACTAAGGTACTTCGCTTTACTGTGAAGCCAATAATGTTCTTTGAAAGTGGGCTTTGATTTGTTATAGGTATATATTACAAACTCTAGGACAGTCAATTAAAAAAGGAAAAAATATGCTAAGAAAAGAGAAATTAGAATGAGTTAAAACCATAAAAGGCAAAAAAGAATAGAAGACAAAGGCAGGAGCTAGGAAATGGAAAACAGTGACAAAGGTGATATTAATCCAACTATATCAATAAACACTTCGAACATAAACGGTCTTAAGTGCACCAATTAAAAGGTTTTTTTCAGAGTGGGTCAAAAATCAAGACCCAACTATATGTTTTTTGTAAGAAATCCACTTTAAATATAAAGACATACAGATTAAAAGTAAATAGAGAAAATATATAGCATGCTAATACTAATCAGAGGAAAGTAGGAGTAGCTATATTAATTGCAGACAGAGGAGACTTGAGAGAAAGGCGAATTACCAGGAATAAAGAAGAACATAAAGAAGGAGTCAATTCTTCGAGACACAGCAATCCTTAATATGTATGCACCTAACGGAGTATAAAACTATGTTAGACAAAAATTGATAAAACTAAGGAGAGAGAAAGGAATTCACCATGATAGTTAGAAACTTCAACAGTCCTCTCAGAAATGGACAGGTCCAGCAGACAGCAGTCTGTGAGGACTTAGTTGAACTCAACACCATCCATCAACTAGATATAACTGACATCTATAGACTGCTTCATCCAAAAAATAGTAGATACACTTTCTTCTCAAGTTCGCATGGAACATTCACCAAGATAGGTCAAATCATGGACCATAAAAAACAGTTAACCAAATTGAAAGTATAGAAATTATATAGTGTCTGCTCTAAAACCATAACAGAACAAAGCAAGAAATCAATAACAAATATAACTGAAAAGTCCCAAAATACATGAAGATTAAATAACATATAATAACACAGAGGTCAAAGAAATATCAAGAGAATTTTTAAAATACTTTGAACTAAATGAAAATGAAAACAATTGCCAAAATGTGTAGATAAAACAGTGCTTGGAGATAATTGCTTGAATTGATACAATTCAACTTATTGAATTCATATATTGGGAAGAAAGATCTAAAAATAACTTGTTAACTTGCTCAATTTTGCTGTGAGAAAAAAAAAAAAACTGCTCTAAAATTTTTAAATCTTTAAAAGGCATGACAGCATGTCCTGTGTAGTTAGTTGCTGAAAGAGGAAAACATGGAAGAGGAGATGAGAATGGAAAGGACTTTGATTTGCATAAAACAGTCCTCTTTCACACCACCACTCTTGAGTTAAACAATTAAAATGAACCAATCACTTAAAGTATTTATAAATCTTCCCAACAGATGCCCTATATGAGTGTATCTAAAATTAAATGTTGCTTCTTGCAAAGCATACTAGTTTTACACACTGGATATCTACTTTAAATTTTCAAGCCTTCTATTGGGAGGCTTCTAATTCTTAACTTGCTGCTGAGATTTTGTTTGTGATGTTCAGTGATCTCCTAAAACAATAAAATGCTATAAGTATTTACAATAATGTAGCAGTCAGAAGCAATGAAATTTTGACTAGATATTTTCATTTTCAGAGAATGTGCTACAGGCAGTAATGCACTGAATACTTAAAATTTTAAGTGCTTTTTCTATGTCTAACACACTTTAAAGGATGTACTAAATACATTAAAAGCTATTGGAAGATTTTATTGGACTTGGTTGATTTAAAACTCCATTATTACTTTGCATGGAAATGAATCATTACAGTTAACTGATTAACCAAAACTTTTATGTATATATTAATAAATACTTTTCAGAAGGATCAATTCTACCTTAAAACAAGATCCATCAGCAGCCCATCGTCTAGTTCTTCTCATATAGAATAGTATTTATAAACAGGATTTTAGTACAAGACAGTATTAACAGACATTTGCTGTTGCGGATTGATTTCGGCAAAACATTTTCTTCACCTCATCGCTCACGTAGATGATATTCCCCCATAGGAACAAACTCTGTGGTGGTTTGTCAACCCTATTAAATATTGAAAGGAGCGGCTTCTATTACTTTTCCAAGGAAAATGGTCCAGGCTTCCAACTCCTGGATCCCCCAACCCAATGAAATGCAGTATGACTGATAACTGTTCAAAGTAATACTAACAGGGAAGGACTCAGCACAAGCTTTGGGTTTTTGGTAACAACTTTATTGAGATTTAATTCACATACCATAGAATTCACCTATTTAAAGTGTAAAATCCACTGGCTTTTAATCTATTCAGAGATGTGCAACTAACCACAATCAAGTTTAGAACATTTTCATCACCTCAAGAAGAAACCTTATATGTGTCAGTTCCGTTTACTCAGTCATGTCCGACTGCAACCCCATGGGCCGCAGCATGCCAGGCTTCCCTGTCTATCGCCAACTCCTGGAGCTTGTTCAAACTCATGTCCCTCCAGTTGGTGATGCCATCCAACCATCTCATCCTCTGTCATCCCTCTTTCCCTCTCCACCTATAGGGGTGGATAAACAAAATGTAGTATATACATACAATAGAATATTATTCAGCCTTTAAAAGGAAGTTCTGATATGCTATGATGTAGATGAACCTTGAATACGTTTTGGTAAGTGAAATAAGCCAGTCATAAAGGACAAACTATGATTCCACTTAGATGAGGTACCCAGAGTAGTCAAATTCATGGAGACAGAACCCAGCTTGCTCTCAGGGGCAGATGGGGGAAGTAGAGAGCCAGGGAAATGGGGAATTACTGTTTAAGGGCGACAGAGTTTCAATTTGGAAAGGTGAAAAAGTTCTGGAGGTGGATGGTGGTGAGGTTTCACAATGTGAATGTACTTAACACCACTGAACTGTACACTTAAAAACTTAAAATGGTAAGGTGTTTTTTTTTTTTTAAAGTTATACCCATTAGCAGTCACTCTCCATTTCCCCTTAAAGCCCCAGAAAACCACTAATCTATTATCTCACTCTCAGATTTGTCATTTCTGAACACTTCACATAAATGGAATCTTTGAACATTTGGCCTTTCCTATGTATCTGCTTTTGCTTTGCATAGTGTTTCCAAGGTTTATCAATGTTGTGGCACATTTTAATATTCTTTTGAGTATTGAAAGTCAGTTCAGTTGAACAGACATTCTTTTGAACTGACAACATCATGTTATATGGATATACCGCATCTTATTTACCCATTTATCAGTTTCTACTTTTTGGCTATTGTAATACTACAAACATATAAGTTCTTGTGTGAACATACGTTTTGCATTCTTTCTCATACTATCTATAATATGTATAATATGTAATACTGCTACTGCTGCTGCTAAGTCACTTCAGTCGTGTCCAACTCTGCATGAAATTGTTGGGTCATATAGTAGTGGTCTTTATCAGGGACTGTTTTCCGAATTGTCTACACCATTTTGCATTCCCACCAGGAGATTTTTATGTAAGCTTTTTAACAAACATGAGCATCCTTGGCCAGTGAAAACCAACGGTTTTTTATCTTTCTGTTCTTTGCCTCGCAAGGAGCGAGCAAGATCCATTATATTAAAGAGAACGGAGTGCAGGTCAGACTAGGTGCTCTGGTGACTGGAAGGGGCAACCCCAGCAGGCTCTGCGCGACCAACGGCCCAGAGGTGCGCGCATGCGCGCGAGGACAATGCTGGCTCCCGGGCTCCAGGTGGGGCGCGACAGGAGGGGTTCGGTGGGTGGAAGGGTGCCACACCGTGCTGGGCTGGGGTCCACAGGCACAGTCCACAGTGCCTCTGTGGGTGGAAGAGGTCCTGGAGCTCAAGATATGAAGCCGGACTTGCTTCCATCCACTTTGTGAGGTGTTTTCGTGCTGACTCGGTCAGGAGAGGAGACCCGACCTGCGCCTGTTTCTAGTGAACCAACACTTGGGTTCTTTAGGCTGTGGGGAGACCTGTCACATTTTATCCCGGTTGGCTTGTTTAATGCTTTCCCAAAGGGTTCCATGTCTTTTCCTCCACTGTCCCCTTCCTTGATAATGCCAGTACTCCAGGACCAACGCTTTACACCGGTAATACCCAGAGCGTTATATGTGGTCTTTTTAAATTACTGAAGGCCAAGCCCTGGTTTACGCCGCCCTAATTCTTCTGTCTGTCTGGACATCCTCAGAACCGATCAAAGTCAGCGTATCTGAAATGAATTTCACCTTGTCATTTCCCTATCCTTCTCCTGACTTCCGTATTCTATTAGAGCAGCAGCATCCACCCACACCGGTAGACCAGTGTGAAATTTTAGAATTTCTAGAATCCATCTCCTCCATTCTCTTTCGTTCTTAACGCCCTAGGTTGAGCTACGTATCTCCAAAAACTAGAAACTGATCATAGAATTGTTCTATTCCAACCCCTCTTTCCACTCTGGCAGCAGGCACTAATGTCCAAAATAAAAATCTGACCATATTACTCCCCTGTTAAAAACTTTGATGATTTCCCTTTGTTTGTATAATCATTATGGACTTCAAATTTTTCAGTCCTGTTGAACTTCACCAAAACATTTCATTATTAGCAGTCTCCCATCATTTGGCCTCCAAATTATGGTCTGATGAAACATACATGGAACGTTCTGAACACAACACACGCTTTGAGATCGTTTTATTTACATTAGGGGCATTGAGAAATAAACTCTGAAGTTCCCCGCCTCCTGCTGGCGCCTCCGGCCCCCTGCCCTCCATGTACTAGCCAAAAGGGCAGTCTCACTTTGGAAAATGAGCTGAACTCCAAGTAGCAGGGGTGTGGATTCAATAGTGTAGGCGTGAAAACTGGGAGAAGGGAGATTACCTCTATCCTTGAAAACTTTCTCTTCTCTTCACCTCTCTTCCAATTACTGAAATCTCACTTAACTCTCCTCCAGTTACTGAAATGTCACCTTTAAATGTCTGTGACTCAACGATATTAAATCATAATGTCCTAAAACAATAGAAAATATTATTACCCCTACATGAGGAAGACCCCAAGTTTAGTGAACTCTTTCATATACAGTTCCTTCTGTGCTCTCTAGTACATTAATATTTCTCTTATAGCACATAAATTGTATAGAATTTTAACTTTTTACATGTCTACTTTCCCTCACTGTACTCAGTGGAACAGTAGGGAACTTATTTTACTGATCTTTGTATCCCCAGTGCCTAGGACAAGATGATATCCATTAAATAGTAAATGCCCAATAAATATTTGTAATGAATAAATTTGATAGTCATTATTTTTACTTCTTGAAATTGGCACCTCATTGAAGGCAGAATTCGATCTTAATCATCTTATCCCTACCACCTAATACAATTTTTGGCATATATTGTTTCCAATTTTTGTTTGCTATCTATCTTTAAATTAATTTTATGTATTCCACTCTCATTGCTATGGTTTAATGTTTTATGTTGGTCACTGATACAAAATGTAAAGCCAGAAGAGGCCTTATCATCTAATACAACACCTTAATTTCCTACAGGTGAAGATACTTGGCCAAGACAAGTCAAGTGATTTCCCCACAGCAACTAGAAAACTCTGGATTTACAACCAGGTTTTCAGATCCCTTAGGCTAAGACCTCATTATCTAATATTTTTTTCAACAAGTGTATTTTGGTATCCTTACTCTGTAAAGAGACATTTGAGGATCCTGTTCTTAAATTTGCAATCTTGTGAAGAATTTCATAACCTAGTCTTGAATAAAATATCATTTGGCAAAGAAGCCAAAGTGTGGCTTCCCTTTGGGTAGGATTTTTTCTGCACTGCTCGGCTTGTGGGATCTCAGTTCCCTGACCAGGGATTAAACCTGCATCAAGGCAGTGAAAGTTCAGAATCCGAACCACTAGGATGCTAGGGAACTCCTAGGAATTTTTTTAAGTTGGAAATTTTACCTCATTTTATTTCACTCTCAGTTTTACCTTTAATAGTGTAAACAGTTTAATTGTATATCCTTAAATGTAAATTTTATTTGATTTCTAGGTGTTCTCATATTTTCTAAGAGTATCAGTCTCTGTAGTCTTCACTAGCAATTGTGATTTAAGCAGTTAGTAAAAGAGAAGAATCATTAACTAGAAGAAAATGTCAAATCTAAAAATGAAAGAGGCAGCCCTTATATATCTTGACAGAAGTGGAGGCCTGCAGAAGTTCATAGATGATTGCAAATACTACAGTGGTATGTTCAGCAAAGGTGACTTCATTTTAGAAACTTTAAAATAAAGTCCTACATATAACTAACTTCATTTTTAAATTTGTGTATTTTTACAGATTCAAAACAAAGTTATGCTGTCTATCGATTCAATGTTTTAATAAATCCCTCTGATGTTGTTGAATTGGATGCTGAACTTGGAAATCACATTTTACACCAGCCTTTAAAAGCTGCTCAAGTTTTTCAATCAGTAAGTTAAAGAAAGAAATAATTTTATGCCACATGGAATCTTCCATAACTTCTTTGGTTTTCTTTTTGAAATCACAGGTCTGTTATATTGCTGTTAAGACTCTCTCACTAATTGGACAGTTGCAGACTGAAACCCAAGTAAGTTTTAGTTAAAATTAACAAAGAAAACTAAGGTACAGTACTTTCAGGATAACTTGTAAATAAATATTTTTATATTAAAACGTATTTTTGTATTAAAACATTTTTTCAAAGTTCAATGGACTACATACACATCTTTACTTCCTGCATTATCACTTATTAAACATTTTAATAATAAAACATTTCAAACATACCCTAAAATAAAGAGAATAATACAATGAACCACCATATTGCTTAGGTTTAATAGTTTGCAATATTTTGCTATACCTGCATCTTCAAATGTATTTTAAAGATTTGCCTTAAAATATTTCAGTTTTTTTCCTGAAATATTTTAAGGCAAATCTTTAAAATACATTTGATATTTCACCCTACATACTTTGATTTGTACCTCTAAAAATTTGTACCTCTAAAAATTGTGAACATTTTTCTTTTATAACCACAATGACATTATTACCCCTTACAAAAAAAACAGTAATTTCTTAGTATCATCTAATATCCTGTCCAGCCCAGATTTAAATTTGCCCAATTGGGATTCTCAAGAATCTTTCATAGCTGATTTGTTCAAGTCAAGATCAAAACAAGATGTACACATTATAATTGGTTCTTATATCTCACTATGTCTTTTTTGATCTAGAGGCATTTCCTTCCCCCTCTCTTTTTATGCCATTGAATTTTTGAAGAAGCTAGTTAGTTGTCCTGTAAAATGTCTCATAATCTGGGCTTGTCTGATTATGTTCATATGGTATTTAACTTATTCCTTAGACCCCATATTTCTGAAAAATAGCAGTTGCTTCTAAATATTATACTTGCTTAGATTCAAATTCAACTCATTTTGACAAGAATATAGTGTCACATGTTTCACACTGCCCTACAGTAGAAGTACCCTCTCTGTGGTCCCACTTTTAGCAATCCCACATTGATTGGTGGGTGCAGATGATATCAGTCTGTCTCCTCCAAATCACAGTTTACCATCAGCTTTCACCTCAATTTTTGCAGTCATTGATAATCATTGCCTCTGTGTGTATTAGTCACTTAGTCGTGTCTGACTCAATGCGACCCCATGCCTGCCAGGCTCCTCTGTCCATGAGATTCTCTAGGCAAGAAGACTGGAGCCAGTTGCCATTTCCTTCTCCAAGGGATCTTCCTGACCAAGGGATCGAACCCAGATCTCCTGAATCATTGCCTAGATTCTGTTATTTCATTAGGAGTTGCAAAATTGTGATTTTCCAGATTTTAGAAAACTTTCACTGTTTATTACCTAAAATTATCCTGCAAGAGAAGTTTTTCTCTCATCAACTGTTTAATTACCTTGCAATACAATTTGTACAGGAAAAGCAGAAGAAATGTTTAATTCTTTCCATTTATAAATTTTTGGAGCGATAAGTTGAAATATAGTAGCTTCCAATGATGAACAATATTTTTTTTTTTTTCCATTTTTAATTATGAGGAGCTATTAATACATGAATTTTAAAATATATCTGATATGTTTCAGTGAATCTTTGTCATTTTTTTATGTTTATATTCTCTAACTTTGGTCACTGGGAGCTTCTTAAAGTTTGTTCTTATTTCCTTTTGATACATTTCATTATAGTGTATTTTCTGCCCCAGACCTGAAACTAGCCATTTTTCCTAAGGAGCTCTGGTTACTTTCAGTGAGAAATTGTATTTAGAGATCTGGGCATTAGAAGTATTTATTACTATGAGGTTGCCATTGTTTTATAAATAAGTTTTTCAGGGAATGGTGAGGAGATGTGTGTGTATATATATATATATATTTTTTTTAACTTTTCCCTGATTTTATTTTTTAAATTTTAATTGCAAGATAATTTTTTACAGAATTTTATTTTCTACAGAAATGTATATTTTTAAAGAAAGATAAAGTTCATAATACTTTTAAATAAAATGTCAGATTATAAGGATTTTGCATTTTAATTTTACATTTAAATATCTTTTCTCTTAATGCTCAAAAGGTTGGTTCCTAATACTAACAAATCATTTATTTGACTTACCCTACAAATATATTTACTATATTGTAATGCAAGTCCAATTGGATCTGCACTTTTTAATACTATTTTTTATGTTCTTATTAGATTAATATAGTGCTGAAATTAACACATTTACCTCCTCTGCCAAGTTATTGTCTTGATCTTTGTGAGTTTCCACGTGATTATACATCTCAAAGATTTTATACAATGCAAGGAATTGTGATTGCAATGACAACTGTAACCAAGTACACACAAGGTGCAAGATTTCTTTGTTCAGATGAAGCATGCCCTCTTTCAAAAGGTAAATGTTAAAATGTAAAATCAAAATAATTTACTGTTTAATCTTAAATCATGTTTATAATTAGTTATGAAACATTCATAACATAAAAAGAATGGGATCAAATTTGGTGTCTCCTAGGCTTCCTTGGTGACTCAGATGGTAAGGAGTCTGCCTGCAGTGTGGGAGACCCTGTTCAATCCCTGGGTCTGGAAGTTCCCCTGGAGAAGGAAATGACAACCCACTCCAGCATCCTTGCTTGGAAAATCCCATGGATGGAGGAGCTTGGCAGGCTACAGTCCATAGGGTAGCAAAGAGTCAGACTCGACTGAGCAACTTGACTTTCACTTTCAATGTTTACAAGAGCTTCCCTCATAGCTCAACTGGTAAAGAATCTGCCTTCAGTGTGGGAGACCTGGGTTTGATCCCTGGGTTGGGAAGATCCCCTGGAGAAGGGAAATGCTCCCCACTCCAGTATTCTGGCTTTAAGAATTCCATGGAATATACAGTCTATGGGTTTGCAAAGAGTCGCACCTGACTGAGTGACTTTCACAGTGTTTGCAGTTCTACTCTGTATAACCTTGAAATTCATTCTTTCTTCCCCATCTCTCCTCTATAATTTAATAGGTGTACTTGTGTTGCTGATGTACTTGTTCTCTCACACAATTTCATGACTGTTCATGGTGTTCCCTCTCCACATAATGTCCTCTCTCAACCCTTTGGCTTAACTCCATTCAGTCTTTCTCCAGGACAACTTTTCCATTCATCCCTACCTCTCATTGGGTTGGTTGCCCCTCCTGTCTTCTCTCTGAACACTTTGCATTGAAATTGTCTGTTTTTGGTCACCACCTATTGAAACTGTGTGTTTAAATATCCATAAAACCAGTGCCTTAGCACAGTGCCTGGCAAAAAGTAGCCATTGAACTGCTGTGAACTCACATTCAAAACCAATTTAATTATATGTTGAATTAGATTCATTTTAAAGGATTGAAAATGGCAATCCACTCCAGTACTCTTGCCTGGAGAATCCCATGGAGGGAGGAGCCTGGTAGGCTACAGTCCATGGGGTCGCAAAGAGTCGGACACGACTGAGCGACTGAGCGACACGATGAAAGGATTGAAAATAGAAAGCTAAATCTGAAGGCAAATATAGCTTAACTCTGTTTTCTTTCAGGATTTCAGTATATAAGAGTGCATGTACCTGGTGCTACAGAATCTGCAACAGTAAGAAATGACTTTTGTGTAATCTATGTTCATCTTCACTTCAAGAAGACAGAAAATTTAGAGTACTTGGTGGTAAAATACATTTATGTTTTATAATTATAATTTTTAAAATAATGTCTGATATTTTAATGTAGAAATTAAATTGAATATATATCCTAATAACTAATTCTTTTTGCTTTTTGCATTCAGATAAACAGATAGTTGAAATAATTACTGCAAAGTCACTTCACGCTTTTCAAGGATATTGTAACAACCAGCCATTTAGGTTTCAATCTCTTACAGTCTTCCTCAGAGGTAAGACCTGTTTGCACTAAAATGTACTTGACTTTATGCTTGCTATATATGGTATAAACACGGTATTTATACATGGTACTTGTATAGCTTGATAATCATAAGTCTTCTCTTTCTTGAGTATTTTAGAGTCATATACAGCTAATGTACCAATTATTTATTCAGTCACACAACATTCACTTAAAAAGATATTAGTACATGCTATGAAGCACTATGTTAAATCTCAAGGTGACAGTTATTTACAGTAATAATCTCCCATTATTGTGTGTGTATGTCTTATGTAACTATTAATGTTTTAAAATATAATGTTCATGAGGGTAGGATGTGAATTTTTACTGCACATAGTAAAAATTTAGTAAGTAAATTCATTCAATAAATGAATGCACTTCATGGGTTAAGACCTGTGAGTAGAAATATTCTGCAATAAAGGAGGAAATCATTATCAGTATCAATCACCCAGGGAAGAGTGAGTCTTCATTAAGAAGCCAGAATTGTGAAAATGAAGATGAGTTCAGCCTCTTTTCTTGGGCTAAAATTGGAAGAATTAAACTGTTTTTAAAGAGAGATTTTGGATGCAACCATGTGTAAGGAACTCAAGAGTTTGGAAAGCAGAGACTCAAACCAGAATTCTTTTCACCATGGCTTGACAAAGACAAGGCAGGCATGTAAGCCCAAATGACTATAATTTTTAATACCAAGTATTGTGTGCCAGACACTTTTACATATATTAACTCATTTAATCAGAGCAACTCTCAACTCTTTCGATTGTTGTCTCCATTTACAGTGTGGAAATGGATGCACAGGGGAGTTAAATAACTTTTCCAAGGTTACACAGCTAGCACATGACATAGCCATGATTCAAACTCAGGCATTCTAGCTGCAAAGTCTATTATTTTAACTACTTAATTCTACTAAATACAAACCATACATTACAATATAGAAATGTAAGTGACTATCCAACATATATTTTGGTAGAAAACCCTTTCTTCAAATAAACTTTTAATAGAACCCAAATGAATTTTTAAAAATTAAATTAATAAAAGGATGCCTTTGGGGATTATCAGAAGAGATACCCAGACTTCCCAGTCTCCTAGCCTTCCTCTTGATCCTTTCTTGACCCCATGATACATTCACCAAACTCTGAGTCCAGGGAACAGCTGAAAAATTATTTGTTTAATTTTCCCCTTGTAATTCATACTGTATCCTTCAGGGGTTTAGGGGGTAGGGGAAGAGGGAGTGTTGGTTTGTTTATTTGGTTTGGGGTTTTTATTTTCTTAAGTCTTGGGCCTGATTCTTCCCATCTAGGTCTGCAGGGTTTACCAATATATTCTCTGGAGCTAGAGAGAGCTAGAGACAGAACAGAGAGGGAGAAACAGAGATCACTGTTTACTCACAGAGGGAGGTTAATCCTTGCTCCTGCTTGTAAGCTTTTCTTTCACAGCTTTACAACCATCCAGATTATAACTGTGTAATTGAGGATCAAGATTTTTAGTTTTTCAGAATAAATTTTGAACTTGTGCAAAGGCTTTGCTCAATCCATAAAGGTGAGAGGAACCTAGTAAAGTGTCCTGTGGGTAGACTTTAGACAGGAGCAGACCCAGATGGGAATTTCAGTTTGGCTACTTAACTACTTGGGCTTCCCTGGTAGCTCCGATGGTAAGAATCCACGTGCAATGCGGGAGACCTGGGTTTGATCCCTAGATTGGGAAGATCCCCTCCCCACTCCAATATTCTTGCCTAGAGAATCCCCATGGACAAAGGAGCCTGGCAAGCTACAGTCCATGGGGTCACAAAGAGTTGGACATGACTGAATGACTAAGTACTTAACTACTTTAGTCTTGTATAAGTCACTTAACCTCTTGGTTTCTTCATATATAAAATGAGGATAACAATATTTGTCTTAAAGTTTATAATTACATAGTGTGTGTAAAAGTACCTGTCTATTATAGACAGTACATAATACTTTTTAAAATAATTTTCTTCCCAAATAAAATTATTACTTATAAAGTCTTTTATTAACATTTTTGTTATTTAATGGAAATATGTTTCATTTAAACAGAGTTGTCCTATAGGAGACTGTTTAGTTGCTATGCCACATACTTCTTGAAGTTAACTCATCACTGGCTCAAAATGATGTATCAAAATTTATCAGCAGTAAAATTACCTCAATTTACATTATTCATGTTACTCAATATGCATGTTTATTAAACAAAAAGTAAATATTTAGCAGCTAACTGAACTATTACTGGTTTTAGACCTTTGAACCATATCATTAGTAAAAGTTTCATTTAGTTAACACATATTTTCTTTTGTCTTTAATAATTTTAGATGAATCAGTGAATAAAATGAATATAGGAAATGAGTATAAGGTTATTGGAATTCCAACCTGTGTAAAAACATCACAAACTGCTGTCTGTGTAGAAGCAAATAGTATCACTTTTTGCATTCCAAAAGGTAAGGAAAATGTTAATATCATTTTTAACAATACTTGAAAGTTTAAATCCATTCATCCAGGAGATAAGTATTAGCTGCCTGTGTGCTGGACACTCTTCAAAACACTAGCGATAGAGCTGTGATCAGGACAGTCAAGATTTCCACCCTTAAATCATATGGTAGATAGTGAATAAATCTAAACTAATTAATAAGACAATTTCAGATAATAAATGCTATGAAGGAAATAAAGCAGGATAATGTGGAAACTTGCCCTTAGGAATGATTCTTTTCTTTTGGCTAAAATCTATTTAGATTTTTAAAAAAATAATTACCAATGAGAAGAACGTTTTAAGATGCCAGGAGTTAAAGAGTAATCTAAAACCTTTTTTACCTTTGTTTTCTAGCTAAGGCAATGCTAAATAATTTGTCGTGGTTGAGAAAAAGAGCTGGATAAAATGACATCCTCTTCCGCATCTGAGTTTTGAGCCAATCGAGAAATAAGACAAGAGGCAAAGGCAGTTGAGGGCCAAAATATCTGCTTTATTACTGATAATTTTCTCCAACTTAATTAAGCACTAAGTAACCAAAAGTGAAGAGCAGATCTACTCTTTTAATTTGGCAAACAAATATCTAAATGTAAGACAGGCTAGTTAAATCCTGAATAATAGATTTTTTTTTTTTTAATCACTAGATAGCTTTTGAACTGTGGTATTGGAGAAGACTCTTGAGAGTCCCTTGGACCGCAAGGAGATCCAACTAGTTTGTACTAAAGGAAATCATTCCTGGGTATTTGTTGGAAGGACCAATGGTGAAGCTGAAACTCCAATACTTTGGCCACCTGATGCGAAGAGCTGACTCATTTGAAAAGACCCTGATGCTGGGAAAGATTGAAGGCAGGAGGAGAAGGGAACGACAGAGGATGAGATGGCTGGATGGCATCACTGACTCAATGGATATGAGTTTGAGAAAACTCCAGGAGTTAGCAATGGACAGAGAGGCCTGGCATGCTGCAGTCCATGAGGTCGCAAAGAGTCAGACACAACTGAGTGACTGAACTGAACTGAACTGAGATAGCTATCTAGAATAACAGAGGCCAATGTTGAATTTAGGGCTTCCCTGGTGGCTTAGATGGTAAAGAATATGCCTGCAATGTAAGAGACCTGGGTTTGATCCCTAGGTGAGGAAGATCCCCTGGAAAAGGGAATGGCTACTCACTCCAGTATTCTTGCCTGGAGAATTGCATGGACAGAGGAGCCTGGTGGGCTATATTCTATGGAGTCACAGAGTTGCTCACTACTGAGCATCTAGCACTTTAACTTTCTTTCAAGTTGAATTTAAATACAATGAATTCTAGACACCTCTGCTTATTTTGAAGAGAAAAACTTATTAAAAGAATAAAAATATTGAAGAAAGAATTAATGAACAATGGACATTTTAAAGATCCTTTCAGTATTTTCTGCTGTGAAATGTTTTAAAATTTAATGATTTGATAGCAAAACATGACTTATATGTAGGTGAAGTGTGCTTTCTCCTGCTAAACTCTAGAATTAGGCAGGTTTAACCACCTAAATGTGGCAAGACCTACTCTAGGTAGGCCTCCCTTGGTCCATGGACATGGCTGAATAGAAGAAATCATTGCTCCGTGATGACAGCCCAAGAGGAAAGAGAAAGGGACTGAGTTATATGTGCACAGCTCTTCCCAAACTGACCCATTGGATTAAATTGCTCATCCCTTTCAGACAGAATAAGGGAGTGGAGAAGGTCTAGAATGTTACAGTCTATGTTGAATTAGTAGGGTATAAATCTTCCCTTTTAACAGGAACATTCAAATATATCCCGTTCTGCTTTTTCAGTTCAGTTCAGTCACTCAGTTGTGTCTGGCTCTTTGGGACCTCATGGACTGCAGTACACCAGGCTTCCCTGTCTACCACCAACTCCTGGAGCTTACTCCAACTCATGTCCATCGAGTTGGTGATGCCATCCAACCATCTTATCCTGTGTCATCCCTTTCTCCTTCTGCCTTCAATCTTTTCTAGCATGAGCGTCTTTTCGAATGAGTCAGTTTTTAGCATCAGGAGGCCAAAAGTGTTGGAGTTTCAGCTTCAGCATCAGTCCTTCCAATGAATATTCAGAACTGATTTTAGCCCTCCCTAAAGCAGAATATTCAGTTCTGCTTTTTGAAAAGAAAGAAAGTGAAGTCGCTGTCGCGTCCGACTCTTTGCGACCCCATGGACTGTAGCCTATCAGGGTCCTCCATCCATGGGATTTTCCAGGCAAGAGTGCTGGAGTGGATTGCCATTTCCTTCTCCAGGGGATCTTCCCAACCCAGGAATCGAACCCGGGTCTCCCGCATTTCAGGCAGATGCGTTACCGTCTGAGCCACTAGGGAAGCCCTCACTAAATGTGATACTGTTTCAAACACAGAAATATAAAGGAAACACTGCAATACAGGAGCCTCATGATCTGACTTTGCTCACATAGGTCTTAAAAGGAAAAAATGAGGAATTTACTTGCAACCCACAGGCAATCTATGTGGGCACACAGGGTGTGCATCCTTTTATTATGTTCCTTGGGTAGAAATGATAGACCAGAGTGACCTCCAATCATAATTTATTATCATTGTAATAATTTGAATGTGGCATCATTAAAAGAACTGTAATTTCATATTTTAGATTAATGGAATTAGATGTCTGTGTACCATTTGCTTGTTTTAAAGCCCTTTTTAATATGTGTATTAATATTTACTTTCAGTTCCTTCAGGAATTAGTGACAATTTCAGGTGTCTCCTCTCTCTGACTTCCAGCTCATGCTGGAAGTTTACAGCCATACTTGCCAACATCTTTGCATCACAGATTGTTCCTCCTGGGACTTACAATTTGCTCAAGCTCTGTTTGCTGATGAGTCTAGTACAGACAAGTGACCGTAACAAGGAACTGGAAAATTGCTTGGATATTTTAATTGTAACAAGTGATACTCTACTCATAGACAGGTAAAATATATGCCATTACAAATTGATCACAGATTTGCATAAATATTTTCTATAAAGATTATTATAAGACAGATATTTAGAATTTATCTGATATAAATTGCTCCCCACTAGCAAGTACTCTTTTTAAAAGTTTACTTAAATGTTCAAAAACCTAGAAATGAACTTCATATATTAATATAGTATGTGCAATTATAAGGCAAAAACAAATTTATAGAATGAAATTTAAATTTAAAAAATGAAAGTCCAATTAGCTCTAATTTAATTGGATAGATGATGTTTTGCTAAAATAAAAATTAAATCATAACATAAATATAGTGCTAACTGCCACAGATTGTACCAATTTAATCTTCCACTAATGAGCATCAGAATATTTGTTTAACAGTCTCACCAATACTGGGTATTATTAGGCTTTTAAATTTGGCTCTCTGATGAGTGGAAACTGGTATTTTATTTTAATTTTCATTTCTTTAACTAGAAGTAAGCTTTAGCATCATTTAGAATTTATTAAACACTTTTTATATGACCATTGTCCATTTTAAAATTAATCTGCTTATTTCTTGTTGATTTGTGATACCTCTGTAAATTAAAGCCCTTGTCTCTCTTTCTGTTTGTCATTAACCTTTTCCTGTAGTATTTGGAGCTGTATGAGAGATTTGGTGTTTTGTATTTTAGGTAAGATTTACATAAATAAAGTGAAGTAATAAGATCTTAAGTATGCAATTTGATGAATCTTGACAGATAAGTGCATTCCTATAGCCATCACCTCAATAAGATATGAAACATTTCCATTTTCCATCACTTTGTAAAGTTCCTTTATTCTCTCAGTTAATTCCTATTTCCACAGGTGATTTCTGTCACCATAAGTTAATTTTCCTGTTCTTGAATTTTGTATAAATAGAATCATACAGTGCATCCTCTTTGGGATCTAATCTCTTGCTCAGCATGTTTTTGAGATTGGCCCTGTTGTTTGTGTGTCAGAAGTTCACTTGTTTTTATTGATGAGTCGTGTTCCATTATATAAATGTCCCAGAATTTGTTTCTCCATTTCCCTAGTGAGCGACATTTGTGTTTTGCATGTTTTGACTATATAAATAAAGCTGCAATAAACATCTCTTGTACAAGTCTTTTTGTAGACTTGTGTTTTTATTATCTTGAATAAATATCTAGGAGTGGAATTGCTGTGTCATAAGGTAGGTGTATGTAACTTTATAAGAAAGTGCCAGTTTTTCAAAGTGGTTGTGCAGTTTTACATTCCAGCCGACGAGGTAAGGTTCCAGATGTTTCTCCCCTCACCAACATCCAGTATTGTCAGTCTTTCTCAATTTAGCCATACTAGTGTGTGTGAAATGGTATCTCATTACATTTCTAAGTTGCATTTCCCTGATGACTACTGATTTGAAATCTTCTTCATGTGCTTATTTGCTACTCATCTTATTTTACGAAGTGTCAAGTTGTTTGCTCACTTTTAAATGGAGTTCTGAATGCACATCCATTGTCACACATATATCATGAAACTTTTCTTCCAGATACAGAAATAGTTTGTATATTTTTTCTTAAAGATATATTTGATGAGCAGACCTTTTAGTTTTGATTATTATTTTCTTTTATGTTTAGTGTTTTCTGGTTTCTGTTTAATAAGTAGCTGCCTACCTCAAGGTCATGAAGATATTCTATGTTTTCTTCTAGGAGCATATAGGTTTAACTCTTACACTCTTACAATAGGTCTGTTATTTATTCCAAGTCAGTTTCTGTATATACCTTGTATATATGCGAGGTAGGAATCAAGATTAATGTTTTTCCTATGCATTTATCAAACTTTTCCATACTATTTGTTGAAAAAACCTTCCTTTCCCCATTGAATTGCTATGGTACCAGTATTGAAAATCTGTTAAATAGGTTATATGGTTATAAATTTAGGTATTCAGTTTAATTGGGTATATATCTATTTGAACTTTCTTTTGTGCTTTTTGACTTGTTTGTCTACGATGATGCCTCACATTCTTTATTGTTGTAGCTCTATATTAAGTTTTGAATCAGGTAGTGCAACTTTATTCTTCATTTTTAAGATTTGTTTTCACTATTCTAGGTGCTTTGCATTTTCTTAAAAGGTTAGAATCCATATGTTACTACCAACCTTCATCACACCAAAAAAACCTTTAAGGATTTTGACTGGAACTGCTTTTAACTTATAAATCAATTTTGGGGGAGAATTTACATCTTAATAATGTTCAATCTTCCAATCCATGAATATGGTATATATCTCCATTTATTTAAATTTAACTCCTTTCAGTAAATTGCAAAGGTCATGCACATACAACCAATCCATTCTAAAGGAGATCAGCCCTGGGATTTCTTTGGAAGGAATGATGCTAAAGCTGAAACTCCAGTACTTTGGCCACCTCATGCGAAGAGTTGACTCATGGGAAAAGACTCTGATGCTGGGAAGGATTGGGGGCAGGAGGAGAAGGGGATGACAGAGGATGAGATGGCTGGATGGCATCACTGACTCGATGAACGTGAGTCTGAGTGAACCCCGGGAGATGGTGATGGACAGGGAGGCCTGGCGTGCTGCAATTCATGGGGTCGCGAAGAGTTGGACACGACTGAGCAACTGAACTGAACTGAAGTATTTGGTATTTTTGATGCTGTTAAGCTGGAGACCCAGTTTCCCCCTCAGTCTATCCCATCAGGAAGCTTCCATAAGCCTCTTATCCTTCTCTATCAGAGGCAGATGGACTGAAAACCACAATAGAAGAAAACCAATCTAATCACATGGACCACAGCCTTGTCTAACTCAGTGAAACTATGAGCCATGCTGTATAGGGCCACCCAAGACAGATGGTTCATGGTGGAGAGTTCTGACAAAATGTGGTCCACTAGAGAAGGGAATGACAAACCAGTATTCTTGCCTTGAGAACCCCATGAATAGTACGAAAAGGCTAAAAGATAGGACACTGAAACATCAACTCCCCAGGTTGGTAGGTGCCCAGTATGCTACTGGAGATCAGTGGATAAATAACTCCAGAAAGAATGAAGAGACAGAGAAAGTAAAAACAACACCCATTTATGGATGTGATTGGTGATGGAAGCAAGGTCGGTTGCTATAAAAGCAATATTGCATAGGAACCTGGAATGTTAGGTCCATGAGTCAAGGCAAATTGGAAGTGGTCAAACAGGAGATGGCAAGAGTGAACATCGACATTTTAGGAATCAGCAAACTAAAATGGACTGGAATGGGTGAATTTAACTAGATGACCATTATATCTAATACTGTGGGCATGAATCCCTTAGAAAAAATGGAGTAGCCATTATAGTCAACAAAAGAATCCAAAATGCAGTACTTGGATGCAGTCTCAAAAATGACAGAATGATCTCTGTTAGTTTCAGAGGCAAACCATTCAATATCACAGTTATCCAAGTCTATGCCTCGACCAGTAATGCTGAAGAAGCTGAAGTTGAACGGTTCTATGAAGACTTATAAGACTTTTTAGAACTAACACCCCAAAAGATGTCTTTTTTCATTATAGGGGACTGGAATGCAAAAGTAGGAAGTCAAGAAACACCTGGAATAACAGGCAAATTTGGCCTTGGAGTACAGAATGAAGCAGGGCAAAAGCTAATAGAGTTTTGCAAAGAGAACGCACTGGTCATAGCAAACACCCTCTCCCAACAACACAAGAGAAGACTCTACACATGGACATCACCAGATGGTCAACACTGAAATCAGATTGATTATATTCTTTGCAGCCAAAAATGGAGAAGACAGTCAGCAAAAACAAGACCGGGAGCTGACTAGCCAAATTCAGACTTAAATTGAAAAAAGTAGGGAAAACCACTAGACCATTCAGGTATGACCTAAATCAAATCCTTAACTGTTATACAGTGGAAGTGAGAAATAGATTTAAGGGACTAGATCTAATAGAGTACCTGATTAAATATGGACGGAGGTTTGTGACATTGTACAGGAGACAGGAGCAAGACCAACCCAAGAAAAAGAAATGCAAAAAAGCAAAATGGCTGCCTGGGGAGGCCTTACAAATAACAGTGAAAAGAGAAGCAAAAAAGCAAAGGAGAAAAGGAAAGATATACCCATTTGAATGCAGAGTTCCAAAGAAGAGCAAAGAGAGATAAGAAAGCCTTCCTCAGTGATCATTGCAAAGAAATAGAGGAAATCAGTAGAATGTGAAAGACTAGAGAGCTCTTCAAAAAAATCAGAGATACCAAGGGAACATTTCATGCAAAGATGGGCTCGATAAAGG
Organism: Nanger dama; assembly: GCA_917880005.1. Classification (NCBI taxonomy): domain Eukaryota; kingdom Metazoa; phylum Chordata; class Mammalia; order Artiodactyla; family Bovidae; genus Nanger; species Nanger dama. The sequence continues at coordinate 6,583,660 of CAKJTW010000066.1, forward strand.
ACAGACATAGCATGGACCTAACAGAAGTAGAAGATATTAAGAAGAGGTGGCAAGAATACACAGAAGAACTGTACAAAAAATGTCTTCATGACCCAGATAAGCACAATGGTATGATCACTCACCTAGAGCCAGACATCTTGGAATGTGAAGTCAAGTGGGCCTTAGGAAGCATCACTATGAACAAAGCTAGTGGAGGTGATGAATGCCAGTTGAGCTAAAAGATGATGCTGTGAAAGTGCTGCACTCAATATGCCAGCAAATTTGGAGAACTCAGCAGTAGCCACAGGACTGGAAAAGGTCAGTTTTTATTCCAATCTCAAAGAAAGGCAACGTCAAAGAATGCTCAGACTACCGCACAATTGCACTCACCTCACACACTAGTAAAGTAATGCTCAAAATTCTGCAAGCCAGGCTTCAGCAATACGTGAAACATGAACTTCCAGATGTTCAAGCTGGTTTTATAAAAGGCAGAAGAACCAGAGATTAAATTGCTAACATCCACTAGATCATCGAAAAAGCCAGAGAGTTTAAAAATATATATATCTATTTCTGCTTTATTGACTATGCCAAAGCCTTTGACTGTGTGGATCACAATAAACTGTGGAAAATTCTGAAAGAGATGGGGATACCAGACCACCTGACCTGCCTGTTGAGAAACCTATATGCAGGTCAGGAAGCAACAGTTAGAACTGGACATGGAACAACAGACTGGTTCTAAATAGGAAAATGACTGCATCAAAGCTGTATTTTGTCACCCTGCTTATTTAACTTATATGCAGAGTACATCATGAGAAACGCTGAGCTGGAAGAAGCACAAGCTGGAATCAAGATTGCCAGGAAAAATATCAATAACCTCAGATATGCAGATGACACCACCCTTATGGCAGAAAGTGAAGAAAAACTTTCACTTGATGAAAGTGAAAGAGGAGAGTGAAAAAAGTTGGTTAAAGCTCAACATTCAGAAAATGAAGATCATGGCATCTGGTCCCATCACTTCATGGGAAATAGGTGGGAAAACAGTGGAAACAGTGTCAGACTTTATTTTGGGGGCTCCAGAATCACTGCAGATGGTGATTGCAGCCATGAAATTAAAAGAAGAAAAGTTATGACTCCTTGGAAGAAAAGTTATGACCAACCTAGACAGCATTTTAAAAACAGAGACATTACTTTGTCAACAAAGGTCCGTCTAGTCAAGGCTATGGTTTTTCCAGTAGTCATGTATGAATGTGAGAGTTTGACTATAAAGAAAGCTGAGTGCTGAAGAAGTGATGCTTTTGAACTGTGGTGTTGGAGAAGACTCTTGAGAATCCCTTGGACTGCAAGGAGATCCAACCAGTCCATCCTAAAGGAAATCAGTCCTGAATATTCATTGGAGGGACTGATGTTGAAGTTGAAAGTCCAATACTTTGGTCACCTGATGCAAAGGACTGACTTATTGGAAAAGACCTTGATGCTGGGAAAGATTGAAGATGGTAGGAGAAGGGAATGACAAAGGATGAGATGGTTGGATGGCATCACTGACTCAATGGGCATTCTTTTGAGTAAACTCCAGGCATTGGTGATGGACAGGGAGGCCTGGTGTGCTGCAGTCCATGGGGTCGCAATGAGTCAGGCACGACTGAGCAACTGAACTAAACTGAACTGTTGATGCTGTTAAAGTGGTAGTGCTTTGTTAATTTTATTTTTAAGTATTTGCTTTGAATATATAGAGATAGTGTTGATTTTTGTATTTGTGTCTTATACTCTGTGACCTTCCTCAGTTAATTTCAATGATTCACCAATTTTGATGCCCATTGTTCTATATAATTAGGTTCTCAGCCTGACTGCCTATTAGAATCATCTGGGAAAATATTTTTTAAAATATTTATGCCTGTGGTTCACCCCGAAGGTTATAATTCATATTGTGTGGAATAGGGCTTAGCATTGGAATTTTTTAAAGACCCCAAACAATTTTTTTGTTAAAGTATCTTAGCGTTAATAACCATTTGGCCCATCTATGTTTTCACAAATGTCAAGATTTCATTGTTTTTATGGCTGAATAATATTCCATTATATATATATATATATATATATATATATATATATATATGCACCACATCTTCTTTATCCACTCATCTATTGATGGACACTTAGATTGTTTCTATATCTTGGCTATTGTAAATAATGCTGCAATGAACATGGAAATGCATGTATCTTTTCTAATTAATATTTTTGTTTTCTTTGGATTAATGTCCAGAAGTGGAATTGCTGTATCTATGATAATTCTGTTGAGGAATTTCCACACTGTTCTCCATAAAAGCTATATCAATATATATTCCTACCAACAGTGCATAAGGGGTCCCTTTATCCACATTCTTGCCAACAATTGGTTTTTGGGTTTGTGTGTGTTTGATAACTGTCATTCTGATAGGTGTGTTGTGATATCTCATTGTGTTTTTGATTTGCATTCCCCTGATGATTTTTTATGTTGACCATCTTTTCACATGACTGTTGGCTCCATGCAGGTGATTTTAAAGTGAACTAGGGTTGAGAACCACTGCCCTGTAGACTTGCAAATTTTCCTTCTACATCTTACCCATTTTACATATCTTCAAAGTAACATCTAAATTCCTTGGAATGACACATATTCTAGACATTTTATAGCGTCTACCTGTTCATTCTTAAGAGATACTGCTTCACCCTCTTTTGCACTGTATGTGTGTGTCTGGTCATCATAGTAGATCACACCAGCAAGCTATGATTTCTGCAACAAGGATTTAAAAGCAAAGCTAAGCTAATCATATTCTTTTCTTATAATTTAAATGTGAGAAACAAAGAGGCTTGAGGCAATTGGCAAAGATATTAGAAAGCAAAAGGATGTATCAAGAGTTATGTTGATACATAGGTAGCAGGGGTAGTCATGATTGCTGCTGCTGCTGCTAAGTCACTTCAGTCGTGTCCGACTCTGTGCGACTCCACAGACGGCAGCCCACTGGGCTCTGCCATCCCTGGGATTCTCCAGTCAAGAACACTGGAGTGGGTTGCCATTTCCTTCTCCATGATTAACTATTTGCAAAGCTTAAATGCAGAAGTTTTGTATAAATGAAAGAAAGCAGGTCATCAAAAGAGAAAGTCTTGGTTCAAATGTCATCTCTCTATAGCTTTCTCTGATTTTTTTCCAGGAAGAAATAATTATTTTATGAATGTCCTCACAGCATTATTTTAGTACTCATCATATCGTATTTTATTTTTTTTCATCTCTCTAAGGTGTGAGCTTTCCAAGTTGAGGATCAAATCTCATGTGGTCCTATGTGTTTTTATCCCTAGCACTAGTGCTCAATAAACATTAAATCAAATTAAATCTAATTATATAGCTATTATACATTATGACTTCTGAAAATCAAGTATTAAATAGTAATTAATGATTTATTTTTTTCCCTTAGGCTTTTGAATTTTAGTATAAACCTTGTGCCCCGTGGTATACATCATTCAGTCTCTACTGAAATTTTCCCTACTCTATCCAGGAATAAGTATGGAACTGGAGCAGTTAGCATTCAAGCTGGCAGTGCTTTGCTAGCTAAAGGTGGTATCTGCTTTATAGGAGACTTGGCTTCACACAAAAAGATAAACTTGAACAGCTCCAGTCAGGTAAACAATATTTTTTCAAATTAATTTTTGCCTATTTAACTTTTCCATCAGTGTCATGGAGTTGAGTGTGCTAAATCACTTCAGTCATGTTTGACTCTATGTGACCCTATGGACTGTAGCCCTCAGGCTTCTCTGTCCACAGGATTCTCCAGGCAAGAATACTGGAGTGGGTTACCGTGCCCTCCTTCAGGAGATCTTCCTGACCCAGTGATCGAACCCAGGTTTCCTGCATTGCAGGCCGATTCTTTACTATCTGAACCACCATGGAAGCCTAGGACTTACCTACCTAACAATAGAGGTTATAATGTACACATTTTAGAAATAGAGAAATTATATTAAATGATATTTCTCATTTTACCTTGATAAATAAAAACAGGAATTTAATGTGTAAATGCACTGTTTAAGCCTTTGCTCTCAGTTGTAACACATGAATTTGTATTAGAGTGAGTCACTCAGTCGTATCCAACTCTTTGTGACCCCATGGACTGTAGCCCACCAGGCTTTGTTCATGGAATTCACCAGGCAAGAATACTGAAGTGGGTTGCCTTGCCTTCCAAATTTATTTCCTTTTTTGTGTTATTGCACTAGTTAGGACCTTCAAGATGATGATGAAAAACAGTGGAGAAAAGGAACATCATGATCTTGTCTTGTTCCTGATCTTAATAGGAAAGTTTCAAGTTTCTCACCATTATATATGATGTCAGCTATAGGTTTTTTGATGAAGTTCTTTTTCAAGTTGAAGGTGTTCCCTTCTATTCTTATTCTACTAAGAGTTTTTAAATAAAGGGTGTTGAATTTTACCAAATGCTTTTTCTGCTTCTATTGACGTGATAATGTGATTTTTCTTCTGTAGCCTGTTGATATTATGGGGATTATATTAATTGACTTTCAAATGTTGAACTAGCTTTGTATACCTAACATAAATTCTACCTGGCTGTGTTGTATATTTATTTTTATACATCATTGTATTAATTTGCTAATATTTTGTTGAGAATTTTTGCTTGTGTATTCATAAGAGCTATTGGTCTGTAGTTTTCTTGTTATATCTTTTATCTGATTTTGGTATTAGGATAATGCTACTTGAGCCCGATTTATAACTAACAAGGATATGGAGAAATAAGTATTGGGCAAAGAAAAGTTAGGACTTTGCATTCTTGGCATACCAGCAAGCATGTGCAGCAATACACAGGAGGCATAGCATATTGCCTCTGCCTGCAAAAATAGACTCACACTCATATGTTCAACTGATTTTGATCATAACATCAAAACAATGAGGAAAATGGGGAAAGTTTTTCTACAAATTATGGTGGAACATCTGGAAAGGAATTAATATTTGTTCATACCTCACAACTATACACAATAATAAATTAAAGATGTAAAACATCTTAAACATCATAAACCTAGATGTAAAAACTTAAATTATAAGGCTACTAGAAGAAAACATTGGAGAAGGAAATGGCAACCCACTCCGTTGTTCTTGCCTGGAGAATCCCAGGGACAGGGAAGCCTCGTGGACTGCTGTCTGTGGGGTCGCACAGAGTCGGACACAACTGAAGTGACTTAGCAGCAGAAGAAAACATAAGAAATCTTTATGACTTAAGGTGTGTTGTGTGTGTGCTCAGTCATATCTGACTCTGTGACCCCATGGACTGTAGCCTGCCAAGTTCCTCTATCTGTGGGATTTTACAGGCAAGAACACTGGCTGCTGCTGCTGCTAAGTCGCTTCAGTTGTGTACAACTCTGTGTGACCCCACAGACGGCAGCCCACCAGGCTCCTCTGTCCCTGGGATTCTCCAGGCAAAAATACTGGAGTGGGTTGCCATTTCCTTCTCCAACACATGCATGCATGCTAAGTCGCTTCACTCGTGTCTGACTCTGTGCAACCCCATGGACAGCAGCCCACCAGGCGCCTCTGTCCATGGGATTCTCTAGGCAAGAACACTGGGGTGGGTTGCCATTTCCTTCTCCAGAGGATCTTCCCTATCCAAGGATCGAACCTTGATTTCCTGCATTGCAGGCAGATTCTTTACCACTTGTGCCACCAGGGTAGGCAAAGATTTTTAGGCAAAACCCAGAAAGCAATTAATAGAAAATAACTGATGAATTGGACTTCATCAAAACTAAAAAGTTACAGACATCAAAAGGCCATTTAAAAAGTGAGTAGGCAAACAAAGGAAAAGAAAATAATTGCAATACATATATTCGACATAGGACATATACCTAGAACATAGAAGCAATTCCTACAAGTCAGTAATTTAAAAAACAAAGTATATGTGTTAGGCACTCAGTCATGTCCAACTCTTTGTGACCACATGGACTATATATAGCCCACCAGGTTCCTCTGTCCATGAAATTCTCCAGGAAAGAATACTGGAGTGGGTTGCCATTCTCTTCTCCAGGGGACCTTAACAACCCAGGAATTGAACCTGAGTCTTCTACACTGCTGGCAGATTTTTTTACCCACTGAGCCACCAGGAACCTCCCACCCTCCACCCCCACAAAAAAACCCCTAAAGAACCAGACACAAAATACCAGATTGTATGTATTGTCTCACAATCTTTTCCTCTTTCATTCTTAACTTAGATGATCTGCTTTCTTTTTTTTTTCCCACAAAAGAACATTGCTTAATTTCAGCCTCCTTTGTAACCTGCATGATACGACCAGTCTCCTTACCCTCTGCCTATTCATCCCAGTCCACAATTCCAGTTTCATGCTTTGGACTAATGGTTCTCATCATCAGGGGATACAGAAACATTCAGATATTTTTCTTGCCTTCTTCTTTTTATGGCAAATCCTCTAATTTAGCCATATCCTGCAAAACCATCAAGTTTTCCTGTATCTTTGTTATCTAAAATTTAGGTCATAAAATTCATTATAATAATATTTATTAATTTATAGCTATATTGACCGAAGTGAACTCATGTAACAAATGGATAATGTCTCTTGACTTAGCTGTGGAAAGTAGAAGCATCACAGTCTACATCTCAGGAAAGAAGTTTGGGGATGATGTGGATCAACAAATGACTTTTCCAGTTCAGTGCAGTTTTTGGTCTTTTCTTGATATGGATTCACCTTCAAGGAGAAATATACAGAAAACCAATATGCTAATTGGTCAGATGGTAAAGTATATGTGTATTTTATTGTTAGAATGTTATTCAAAGAATTTACTCATGGATTTTAGTCTCAATTTTTTAATAACAATTTAATGTTTTATTTTTATTTCTGTGCTCACTTTCTATACTTACTCAGATCCTGGAACTAAATAATGACACAGTTGTTTGCAATTTTTCATTTTTAGTCATACAAAGCAGGTATCTGCTCACTAGAAATTATTATTTGAGTAGGTAGTGGGGGAGGTTTTCATGATAATGTATAAGAAAATACTCAATAAAGAGCATTTTAAAAAGTTGGTTACCTCAAAGATCCCATGCTATTTGGGAATCACTTTGAATGAAGTATTATTTATAATTATTATTTAAATTATTAATAGAATTATATTACTATAGAGTCAGTTACATTAAATTATGAAATTATAATTGTAATAATTATTTTATTTTGTTATTATTTAAAGTGTTTGTGAAAATGCCAGTGTTTAATATTTGCCTTCTACATTTTTGTTTGAGGTAGGATTGCAGTTTAATTCCAGCTAATCTTGTAGAGGCATTTGCATTATTGATTAACTGCAACGAATCATCTCCTTGCCACCCACTTCTTCCAACTGTGCAACATACTTTAAAGAAAGCCATTGATCCAGAAGGGCTGATTTATTTAGCTTCTAAACAGTTCACAACTGAAGATTTTGAAAAGGTAAAAGTAGAAAAAATGAGTGCCATGAATATTTGTGTTAATGTTTCTCAATTTAAATAAAACTCCCTTTGAACATTCAATTTTCCTTATTTAGAATTTTCTTTTATTTCAGTTTGCTTTTAGCTTTTAAGCATTTTAAGGACATTGTATAGAAAATATTTTAGATTAGAATTAAATTAAAAGCTATAAGGACATAGATATTAAAATGTTGAGTTTATTCTTTGAATCACTAATCAGATCACCACGGTTTATCTTTCCATTAAAACATTCAAAATATAATATTTTTATAAAACATTATGATGAGAGGCTTTCTAGATACACAGTTTTTACATTTTACAAACTATTCAAAAGGAATAGTTCTGACTATAGGGAGTATGTATCATGACTCACAAACCCATTTATTTTAATGTCTTGACCTGAAAACATGTGTGGCATGTTCAGAGAACCTCAGAGCTGGATGATGCAGGTTTAGTAATGACTCTCATAGCTATTAAAGGTACTCAAGTATTTACAAGTGAAGCCTTTTTAATATTAACTGTTGAGAAATCTGTCCACAATAGAGTTAAAGTGTCTGTGGAGGATAGCTAAATGGCCTGTAATGTTGGGTAGTGGGAATCCACAGTTCAGTAAATTTTTGTTCATACCTGCCTTTTTTGCAGCCCAAATTGCATGGATAAAAGGTTGAATGGTGGAGTTTATTCACATAGATTAAAACAGAAAAAGAACAATATTTATGATAAAATAAGGTCTTTTCATTTGTTTTAGTGTGTATAAAAAAGGCAATTAGTCTTTAGGAACTGGGGTACTAAATGATGTAGACAAGCTAATAACCTGGAAAAATTTTTGCCCAGTTTTTCCCTGAAAAACAACAAAAAAGTCTATGGATTTATTAATTAGTCAGGCATTTACTGAGTACTTAATATAGATGAGCCTCTTTCTTCTCTTTTATATTCTCCTAGAAATGTACATTTTTCGTCCTTAGTTTATCATTTAATTGAGATATATGAAACAAGGGACAATTTAAAGTTGTGTTAGGTGGGGCTGACTATGAATATTGCATGACTTCAGAAAGGAAGGTATCAAGTAGAATGCAAGAGTTAGGAATAACCCAAAAGGTGGTGAGACTTTAGTTGTGCCTTAAGAAAAGATAAGATTTAAATTATCCTTCAATCAAAACTAAATTTTACAAGAAGGAAAAAAAGAAAACAAAGGTAGGATTTAAATGACAGGAAGGATGGGCATTCCAAAAAATAAAAGCTAAAAATAAGAACAAAGACATAAAAGTAGAGATGAATACACATGGAAAACTATGAGAAGACCTGTCGATTAGAGCAAAAATTATATTATGTAGTCATCAAGATTAGGCAACTGTTGAAGAAGTTGAAAACTGGATACTAGCATTGGCTCCTGTGCTACATTCCCAATAGCAGAGACAATAGGTCTTTTATGAAGGGGCATGTGTATGTCTTATCACTGTGACCCCATAGCGTAAAACCTAGAGAGAGCTATCAATGTCATTGATAGTATTGTTCTGTTCTGAAGGCCTAGAGGAAATTGTGGAATGTAAGTAAAATAGACAGGACATATCCAACCCAGGACATATCCAGATCTTTTTAAAAGTTATATTTAAAATACAGATATAATAGTTAATAACAACTTTATTATGGATGGTTTTTCTTTTTTGTTTCCTCCTGTTTTTCTGGTTTTACAACTCACAGAAACAAAAGAAATGGTGAATGGTGAAAAGTCTGGAAATGAATGGTGTCATAGAATAAGGACTTGAACTGAGCATCACTCAGAAAGAAAGCACAAAACTCAGAGAAAACAATGATAATTATTAAGTTGAAGGCTTATTTTCTACCCAAAATCTTTCTGAATCTTCAAGGCCCATCTTCATAGTAGTTAACACAGTACTTCCCACATCGCTGGTCTTAAGATGTGTTTTTTAAAAGGAAGGAAGGGAAGGAAGAAGGCCAATGAGAGAAAGTTTTCTAGAAATAAACTGTCAGAGAATTAAGACTATTCAAAGCGAAAGGAGATTCTGAGGGGAGCTGTCTCCCACTAGAAGGCTCTGAGTAAGCGTTTATTCCACTGGAAGCAAAGACTTGATAGTCATTCAAATACATTGCACAGAACATTTCTGTACTAAGAGGGAAGAAGAGGTTATTCTGGGTAGACTGTAATATTCTTTGTAAGTATAATATGATTTAAAGTGCTCAGTAGCTTTGGATGGCTCATGTATTTAATCAGTTTTGATGTAAATAAAGTATGCAAACTTTAAAAAATAAAATGACCATATTTGGATTTTTGTAATATAGGTTCTCTTAATAAAGTTTGAATCTCTTGAATTTTCACACTTTCGATTTAGCTGCTTGCTTTTGCAAAAATTTGAATGTCGAATTCAGCTTGGAGGCAGAAAGAATGATTCATGGCTATTACCTAGCCAGTCGCAGAATCAGAACAGATTCTATATATGGATCAAAACTGTCAGCATCTGCATTAAAATGTTTGTAAGTATTCAATTTTAAAGTCATTATTGACTTAAAATCTTTATTTACCTTTTTTTTTTTTTTGGCTGTGCTGGTTCTCCTTGTGTGGGGTTTACTCTAGTTGCAGAGAGTGGGGGCTACTTGTTAGAGCTCATGGGCTTCAATAGCTGCGTCATGAAGGCTCAGTAGTTGTGGCTCCCTGGCTCTAGAGCATAGGCTAAGTAGTTGTGATCCAGAGGTTTACTTGCTGTGCCGCATGTGGGATCGTCCTGGACCAGGGATCGAACCTGTATCTTCTGCATTGGCAGGCAGATTCTTCACCACTGAGCCACCAGGGAAGCCCCCATTATTTAAATGATGTGTTTAATTAACTGTCTCACTTGTTTTTTGATTGCTGGGTGGTTGATTTACAATATACTTTGTTCCAAAAGAATTTAAGGTAACTTAATTATTTCTTCTGTTATAGCCTTACATTATTTGAACCTCCAACAATTTGTTTTCACTAAACTATTTTTTATTGGATACCTGGTATCAGGTATATCTGGAAAAAATGCACTGAATTTTTTAATGCAAATGATTATCTTTTAAAATGTGGTTCAGTTCAGTTCAGTTCACTTCAGTTCAGTCGCTCAGTTGTTTCTGACTCTTTGAGACCCCATAGACTGCAGCACGCCAGGCCTCCCTGTCCATCACCAACTCCCAGAGCTTACTCAAACTCATGTCCATTGAGTCAGTTGACTTTCTAGATATTTTATAGTTGAGGTTAGAAAAAAAATTTATGTTATTCTTTGTACTTTTAAACACTTTAGTACACTCAAGTACTATTGTTCCTTGAGAAGTTTTTTATAACTAATTTTTATTTTAAAGTAAAGTATGGACATAGTGAAAGAAAAATCTAAAATAATGAGTTAAGTCCCTTGCTAACCCTACCTGTGATTATCTCACTCCCTGGAGATGATCCCTGCTAACAGGTTTTGTGTGTCCTTTCATAAATTACCCATTCAGATACTAGCATATACAAATATATAGTTTAAATATGTGATGTATATTAAGTACATATTTTATTTGAATGTTATATATTTTAGATTAATATGTTATTCAACATATTATATAAAAATATTTTTATAATACATAAATACATATGTAGCCATATTGATATTCTCTTTTTGCCCAAATGGAATCATGCATACATCTCATGATATCTTACTGTTAAAACATAAAGAATTACCTCATTCTGTTTTAATAGCTCCCTTACAGTTTGACTGTGTTATGATGTGGCTATTCCATAATTTAAACAGTCCTCTGTTGATAGACCATTATTCCATTTAATATAGATTAATATGTAATCTCAACCCAAATTATAAAGTAGGACCAGGGGTAAAAATAGTCTATTAAATAAATATCTTGTTATGACTGCAGTATAAAATAAGACAAGTGGAGGACTAATAGGAAATGTCAAGTATAGGACTAAAAGAGATAAATGTTTAATTCATTTCTCCAACTCTGTCTTCATAGAACTAAAAATTGTGACAGAAAGGGAAGGTAGAAATTAACTGTGATGTTTTAAAATGGCAAACAGAATTATATAATGCTGTTTTCTGAAGTAATATCTCAAATATATAATACTCAGAGCTTAAAAGGTTTGAAAGCCCTATTATCTCATTTGCTTTTTCTCTCATAAAAAGATATTTTTATTTAAACTCACATAGCCTCAGTTTACATTTGACTCTACTAATCCAATAATAAGACAGAATTAAGTTTAGTATGACAACTCTAGTTTTTCCTCTTATAGAAATAAATACTAGAGATGGAAATGGGTCTTATAAAATAGTCAAGAAAATGAAGCACTTCTCAGAAGAGTCATAAACCTTGACTTTTTCTCCTGCTTCTATAGACAGGTGCCTATTAACACCAGCCATGCTTAATCTCCCTACAATGCAGGAGACCCCAGTTCGATTCCTAGATCAGGAAGATCTCCGGGAGAAAGAATAGGCTACCCACTCCAGTATTCTTGGGCTTCCCTTGTGGCTCAGCTGGTAAAGAATCCACCTGCACTGCGGGAGACCTCGGTTTGATTCCTGGGTTGGGAAGATCCCCTTGAGAAGGGAAAAACTACCCTTTCTAGTATTCTGGCCTGGAGCATTCCATGGACTGTATAGTCCATGGGGTTGCAAAGGGTTGGACAGGACTGAATGACTTTCACTTTCATGCTTTTCTAGAGAAGTGGAGCTGAACAGTGCTCTTTGCTTTCCCTGAAAAGCTGTATATATATATTCTGTCCTGTCCTGGTCAAAATTTTTAGAAGAAGCTTGGGTGAGGACATCAGGAACATGATATTCAAATTTGTAAATAAGCAACTCTGGAGATATCTTCAAAGACTCAAATTATTATTTTAGTCTAGCAACAAGAAAATTAATAGGACAAATGTAAGGTATGGACAGAGGTTCGTGATATTGTACAGGAGACAGGGATCAATACAATCCCCATGGAAAAGAAATGAAAAAAAGCAAAATGGCTGTCTGAGGAAGCCTTACAAATATCTGTGAAAAGAAGAGAAGTGAAAAGCAAAGGAGAAAAGGAAAGATATAAGCATCTGAATGCAGATTCCAAAGAATAGCAAGAAGAGATAAGAAAGCCTTCCTCAGCAATCAATGCAAAGAAATAGCGGAAAACAAGAGAATGGGAAAGGCTAGAGATCTCTTCAAGAAAATTAGAGATACCAAGGGAACATTTCATATAAAGATGGTCTCTATAAAGGACAGAAATGGTCTGGACCTAACAGAAGCAGAAGATTTTAAGAAGAGGTGGCAAGAATACGCAAAAGAACTGTACAAAAAGATCTTCATGACCCAGATAATCACAATGGTGTGATCACTCACCTAGAGCCAGACATCTTGGAATGTGAAGTCAGTTCAGTTCAGTTCAGTCACTCAGTCATGTCTGACTCTTTGCCACCCCCATGAATCACAGCACGCCAGGCCTTCCTGTCCATCACCAACTCCTGGAGTTCACTCAGACTCATGTCCATTGAGTCAGTGATGCCATTCAGCCGTCTCATCCTCTGTCGTCCTCTTATTCTCCTGCCCCCAATCCCTCCCAGCATCAGTCTTTTCCAGTGAGTCAACTCTTTGCATGAGGTGGCCAAAGAACTGGAGTTTCACCTTTAGCATCATTCCTTCCAAAGAAATCCAAGGGTTGATCTCCTTCAAAATGGACTGGTTGGATTTCCTTGCAGTCCAAGGGACTCTCAAGAGTCTTCTCCAACACCACAGTTCAAAACCATCAATTCTTCAGCGCTCAGCCTTCTTCACAGTCCAACTCTCACATCTATACATGACTACTGGAAAAACCATAGCCTTGACTAGACGGACCTTTGTTGGCAAAGTAATGTCTCTGCTTTTGAATATACTATCTAGGTTGGTCATAACTTTTCTTCCAAGGAGTAAGCGTCTTTTAGTTTCATGGCTGCAGTCACCATCTGCAGTGATTCTGGAGCCCAAAAAAATAAAGTCTGACACTGTTTCCACTGTTTCCCCATCTATTTCCCATGAAGTGATGGGACCGGATGCCATTATCTTCGTTTTCTGAATGTTGAGCTTTAAGTCAACTTTTTCACTCTCCTGCTTCACTTTCATCAAGAGGCTCTTTAGTTCCTCTTCACTTTTTGCCATAAGGGTGGTGTCATCTGCATATCTGAGGTTATTGATATTTCTCCCAGCAATCTTGATTCCAGCTTGTGTTTCTTCCAGTCCAGCGTTTCTCATGATGTACTCTGCATGTGAAGTCAAGTGGGCCTTTGAAAGCATCACTATGAACAAAGCTAGTGGAGGTGATGGAATTCCAGTTGAGCTATTTCAAATCCTGAAAAATGATGCTGTGAAAGTGCTGCACTCAATATGCCAGCAAATTTGGAAAACTCAGCAGTGGCAACAGGACTGGAAAAGGTCAGTTTTCATTCCAATCCCAAAGAAAGGCAATGCCAAAGAATGCTCAAACTACCGCACAATTGCACTCATCTCACATGCTAGCAAAGTAATGCTCAAAATTCTCCAAGACAGGCTTCAGCAATCGTGAATCATGAACTTCCAGATGTTCAAGCTGGTTTTAGAAAAGGCAGAAGAACCAGAGATCAAATTGCCAACATCTACTGGATCGTCGGAAAAGCCAGAGAGTTCCAAAAAAACATCTATTTCTGCTTTATTGACTATGCCAAAGCCTTTGACTGTGTGGACCACAATAAACTGTGGAAAATTCTGAAAGAGATAGGAATACCAGACCACCTGACCTGCCTCTTGAGAAACCTATATGCAGGTCAGGAAGCAACAGTTAGAACTGGACATGGAACAACATGTTCCAACATATTTCCATTTCCAAATAGGTCAAGGCTGTGTATTGTCAACCTGCTTATTTAACTTATATGCAGAGTACATCATGAGAAATACTGGGCTGGAAGAAGCACAAGCTGGAATCAAGATTGCCAGGAAAAATATCCATAACCTCAGATATGCAGATGACACCACACCCTTATGGCAGAAAGTGAAGAGGAACTAAAGAGTCTCTTGATGAAAGTGAAACAAGAGAGTGAAAACGTTGGCTTAAAGCTCAACATTCAGAAAATGAAGATCATGGCATTTGGTCCCATCACTTGATGGCAGATAGATGGGGAAACAGTGGAAGCAGTGTCAGATTTTATTTTGGGGGCTCCAAAATCACTGCAGTTGGTGATCGCAGCCACAAAATTAAAAGACACTTACTCCTTGGAAGGAAAGTTATGACCAAACTAGAGAGCATATTGAAAAGCAGAGATGTTACTTTGCGAACAAAGGTCCATCTAGTCAAGGCTATGGTTTTTCCAGTAGTCATGTATAGATGTGAGAGTTGGACTGTGAAGAAAGCTGAGGGCTGAAGAATTGATGCTTTTGAACTGTGGTGTTGGAGAAGACTCTTGAGAGTCCCTTGGACTGCAAGGAGATCCAACCAGTCCATCCTAAAGGAGATCAGTCCTGGGTGTTCATTGGAAGGACTGATGCTGAAGCTGAAACTCCAGTACTTTGGCCACCTCACGTGAAGCGTTGACTCACTGGAAAAGCCCCTGATGCTGTGAGTGATTGGGGGCAGGAGGAGAGGGGGACGACAGAGGATGAGATGGCTTGATGGCATCACCAACTCGATGGACATGAATTTGAGTGAACTCCAGGAGTTGGTGACGGACAGGGAGGCCTGGTTCATGGGGTCGCAAAGAGTTGGACACGACTGAGCGACTGAACTGAACTGAATGTCTTTAATTAGGTTCCAACCTCCCTGATACTGAATGCATGGGAAAGGGGTGATCTGGGTTAATATGAAAAAAATTTGAGATTTCATGTTTTTATGTTTAATATGAATAAGTAATATAATAGGGCTGTAAATAATACTGTGATTTGGGGTTGTATTAATAGAACATAGTATCAAGAGTGAGAAAATGCTTATTCTGCCCCAAGTCTTCTCTACTGATCAAATCACACCTTAGTACTATACTGAAAAGGAATATTAACCAAATTTGGTCACAGTATAGTACTAAGGTGTGATTTGACTTAGTATTAGGGAGGACACAGCCAGGATGATAAGGGGCATGCAAATCACGTCACATGACATATTAAAAGAACTAGGAGGGACTTCCCTGGTGGTCCAGTGGTTAAAATCTTATACTTCCAAAGCATGGGGTGGAGGTTTCTCGGTCAGGGAACTAAGATCCTGTATGCTGTGGAATGTGACCAAAAGAAAAATAGAACTAGGAATATTTATTTTGCGGAAAATAAACTATGGAGCAACTAGAATAGTTGTCTTTGAATATCTGAAGAGCTGTCTCATTTAAGAAGTGTTAGATTTGTTTTGTAATCCCAGAGGACAAAACAGAGACCAGTGGGTGTAAATTGCAGTGAAACCAATTTCAGTTTACATTTATATAACCTTTGTGGGTGAGTCCCCAAATTTTCAAATGCGTTATTTGAAATCACAATAACCCTATGAATTTTTATTATCCCTATTTTATAGCAGAGCTTCAAAAAAATCTCAGAAATTAAATGATTCATACAAACTCACACAGCTAGTAAATTTCTAGAGACATAGTTCAGATTTTCTGATTCCCACATGCAACAATCATTCAAGTGCCTTAAAGCTAGCTTAAAAATAATAAAGGAATGGATTGCTTTCCGATTCTCAGTGAATCCTAGGGTAAGTTCAAAAGAGACCAAATAATAAGTATCCTGGGATGCTGTACAGAAAATTCAGTTATCTGATGGGATGTTGAAATTTGCTCCCTAAAATTTATTCAACACAGAAATTTCAAGATTCTATGAGGACTTCCAGTGGGTTAAGAACTGGGAGAAAAGACCAAGGATGTATCTGTAAGAGATATTTAGTTAATTTTCTAGCTGTGTATTTAACTGAACAGAACTTGGGGAGGGTAATGTGTAGAATAATAAAGAAAAACCAGGATAAAAGCCAATTCTTTGATAACAAATCAGGAGACTTCCTCATTCTGAAACAGTCTATTCAACTTGGAAGAAAAAAATGCTTTGTAAAGAAACTAAAATTGTTTTAAAAATAAGAATATGTGTCTCTTTCAAGTCTGGTTTCCTCGGTGTGTATGCCCAGCAGTGGGATTGCTGGGTCATAAGGCAGTTCTATTTGCAATTTTTTAAGGAATCTCCACACTGTTTTCCATAATGGCTGTACTAGTTTGCATTCCCACCAGCAGTGTAAGAGGGTTCCCTTTTCTCCACATCCTCTCCAGCATTTATTGCTTGTAGACTTTTGGATCGCAGCCATTCTGACTGGTGTGAAATGGTACCTCATTGTGGTCTTGATTTGCATTTCTCTGATAATGAGTGATGTTGAACATCTTTTCATGTGTTTGTTAGCCATCCGTATGTCTTCTTTGGAGAAATGCCTATTTAGTTCTTTGGCCCATTTTTTAATTGGATCATTTATTTTTCTGGAGTTGAGCTGCATAAGTTGCTTATATATCTTTGAGATTAGTTGTTTGTCAGTTGTTTCATTTGCTATTGTTTTCTCCCATTCAGAAGGCTGTCTTTTCACCTTGCTTGTAGTTTCCTTTGTTGTGCAGAAGCTTTTAATTTTAATTAGATCCCATTTGTTTATCTTTGCTTTTATTTCCAGTATACTGGGAGTTGGATCATAGAGGATCCTGCTGTGATTTATGTCAGAGAGTGTTTTGCCTATGTTCTCCTCTAGGAGTTTTATAGTTTCTGGTCTTACATTTAGATCTTTAATCCATTTTGAGTTTATTTTTGTGTATGGTGTTAGAAAGGGGTCTAGTTTCATTCTTTTACAAGTGGTTGACCAGTTTTCCCAGCACCACCTGTTAAAGAGACTGTCTTTACTCCATTGTATATTCTTGCCTCCTTTGTCGAAGATAAGGTGTCCATAGGTGTGTGGGTTAATCTCAGGGCTTTCTATTTTGTTCCATTGATCTATATTTCTGACTTGAAAGAGACACATGTACCCCAGTGTTCATTACAGCGCTGTTTATAATAGCCAGGACATGGAAGCAACCTAGATGTCCATCAGCAGATGAATGGATAAGAAAGCTGTGGTAAATATACACTATGGAATACTAATCAGCCCTTAAAAAGAATAAATTTGACTCAGTTCTAATGAGATGGATGAAATTGGAACCGATTATACAGAGTGAAGTAAGCCAGAAAGAAAAACACCAATACAGTATACTGACACATATATATGGAATTTAGAAGACAGTAATGATGACCCTATATGTGAGACAACAAAGAGACACAGAGGTATAGAGTGGACTTTTGGACTCTGAGGGAGAGGGAAAGGGTGGGATGGTTTGGGAGAATGGCAATGAAACATGTATATTTTCCTGTAAGAAACGAAGCGCCAATCTATGTTCAATGTTGGATGCAGGATGCATGGGGCTGATGCACAGGATGATTCAAGTAGAGGATGTGGGGTGGGAGGTGGGAGGGGGCTTCGGCATTGGGAGATTGTGTTCACCTATGGCTGATTCGTGTCAATATATGGCAAAACAAATACAGTATTGTAATTTAAAAATAAATAAATAAATGAAGAAAAAAAAAATAAGAATATGCTGATCTTTAGGTGTGGCTTATGTTCACACATATCTTGTGGGTTTTTTGCCAAAATATATATTGTCTTTATAATATCAGCATATTTTGATTGGCCTCAATTTTCTCTTCTAGAGTTTCCCTATCTGAAGCCCATGCTCGACTGAACTTAAGGAATAAAGTGCTTAAAGAAGATGTACTAATTGCAGCCTTATTATTTGAAACATCTCTAACACTGAAATATGGTAATCTATTAAGTTATTAATGATCACTACAAATAATTATATTTAAACTTAAATATTCTTAATCTGTTAAGGTGTTATATATATATTAAATATTATTTTAAAGAATAATGAATTTCTACAAGATAAGTCCAGTTTGAATTTAAACATTTAATTATTGTTTACAGGTCATATCATTATCTGATATTAAGTTCCTAATCGTCCATGGTTATTCCTATACTTTAATTTTTGCATTGCTTAGAAAATTCTGAAAAAGTACTTAATATGATGAATGAAATGATTTTAAATTTATCTTCCTTTTACATTAGCATGCAACATATAATTTTCAAGCAAATCTCCCACAGTGGAATTAGACACTAAGCCAAAGAAAATATGATCAACTTGTATCACCACCTTTTCTGAATTACTAGTTATAATACTGTGACTACAGCATTTAATTATCTGAAATCAAAGGAGCTTATTATGGTTTTGCTAATAAAAATATAAAAAGAGCTGTTAAAGGTGAGAGTAAAGAGAATTATCCTTACAAAGTTCTTTTTGAATTATTTAGCTCTGTTCAGTTGCTCAGTCGTATCCGACTCTGCAACCCCATGAACTGCAGCATGTCAGGCCTCCCTGTCCATCACCAACTCCTGGAGTTTACCCAAACTCATGTCCACTGAGTCAGTGATGCCATCCAATCATCTCATCTTCCGTCATCCCCTTCTCCTCCTGCCTTCAATCTTTCCTGGCACCAGGGTCTTTTCAAATGAGTCATCTCTTCACATCAGGTGGCCAAAGTATTGGAGTTTCAGCTTCAACATCAGTCCTTCCAATGAATATCCAGGACTAATCTCCTTTAGGATGGACTGGTAGGATCTCCTTGCAGTCCAAGGGACTCTCAAGAGTCTTCTCCAACACCACAGTTCAAAAGCATCAGTTCTTTGGTGCTCAGCTTTCTTCATAGTCCAGCTCTCACATCCATACATGACCACCGGGAAAACCATAGCCTTGACTAGACAGACTTATGTTGACAAAGTTATGTCTGCTTTTGAATATGTTCTTTAGGTTGGTCATAACTTTCCTTCCAAGGAGTAAGTGTCTTTTAATTTTGTGGCTGCAGTCACCATCTGCAGTGATTTTGGAGCCCCCTCAGAAAAAGTCAGCCACTGTTTCCACTGTTTCCCCATCTATTTGCCATGAAGTGATGGGACCAGATGCCATGATCTTCGTTTTCTGAATGTTGAGCTTTAAGCCAACCTTTTCACTGTCCTCTTTTACCTTCATCAAGAGGCTTTTTAGTTCCTCTTCACTTTCTGCCATAAGGGTGGTGTCATCTGTATATCTGAGGTTATTGATATTTCTCCTGGCAGTCTTGATTCCAGCTTGTGCTTCTTCTAGCCCAGTATTTCTCATGATGTGCTCTGCATATACGTTAAATAAGCAGGGTGACAATATACAGCCTTGACGTACTCCTTTTCCTATTTGGAACCAGTCTGTTGTTCCATGTCCAGTTCTAACTTGCTTCCTGATCTGCATACAGGTTTCTCAAGAGGCAGGTCAGGTGGTCTGATAGTCCCATCTCTTTCATAATTTTCCACAGTTTATTGTGATCCACACAGTCAAAGGCTTTAGCATAGTCAATAAAACAGAAATAGATGTTTCTCTGGAACTCTCTGGCCCTTTGATGATCCACTGGATATTGGCAATTTGAATTATTATGAGACATTAATTTTGATAAGATACACCATCCTTCAAACATTGGTTCTGCTAACATAACAATAAAACAGCCAGTTATTTTACCAGGAAAATGGTTTTTATTCAGGAGCAGGAAAGAACAGCAATTCAGGACATCACAAATCTGGTAAATAACATATAAGTCTGGTAAGGAAATCTCTTCTATAGAGGAGAACAGTTCAGAGGGTTGTAACAGAAAGTCCACTGGAGAAAACTGGGAGTTCCAAGTTTAGTGTCTTTTCACTGGCTACACTGTGACAGTCTCTTTGGCAGAGCTGTTGCCAGGCAAGGAGAAAAATCTTTCAAATCTTCCTACCTTCTGCTGGTGGTACTAGAGTAGTGTCGCTTCTTGCTGGAGATGCAAGATGTTTCTTCCTGTTGGGATCTATATTGATGTTGAGAGGTATCTGTATGAGAGCTCCCCCTTCTGGTCTCCCGACTCCATTTTAGTGAGATTTTTACTCTCTTTTCAGTTCCAGCCCTTGGCAATAAAGTATTAACACCGACTTAACTGTGTGTATATATTTAGTGTTTTAATTTGCTTCAGATTCAATTTATAATAATTTTTCACAGACATCCATTAGAATATTAGAACTTTGTTCTTATCTCAATCAAGAATTCTTAACCTAGGATCCATGGATACTGAGAAAGTCCTAGGGGCTTGTGAATACCTAAGTTACATGTGAACTTGTATATGTATTTGCTTTCTACCTTCTTGCTTAGGAAGAGGAATCATTAAGTTTTATGGAATATGTCTTAGAGTTTCATGACCCTCAGAAAATGTTAATTATCATCCTGAATTAAGAACTTCCCTGGTGGCTCAGACAGTTAAGAGTCTGCCTGCAGTGCAGGAGACCTGGATTCAATCCTTGGGTCAGGAAGATTCCCTGGAGAAAGAAATGGCAACCCACTCCAGTATTCTTGCCTGGGAAATCCCATGGACAAAGGAGGCTTGCAGGCTACAGTCCATGAGGTTGCAAAGAGTCAGACATGATGGAGCAACTAACATATTCACTGACCAAAAAAGAAAATTAAGGATATGTATTTTCATTTGTAATTTGCTTTATCTTTACATTCTTATTCTGTATTTTAAAATATACTTGATAAAATTTAAGACATTATGTACTATGAAGAAAAATGCTGCCAATTTTACTGTGACAAACTTATCACCATCAAAATGTTAAGACAAAACTAGATTCCAGTAAGAAGATAAAAATGTATGTTTTGAATTTGAATTTGTTGTAGAACTATGGTACTACAATGTTCAGGACTCCTGTGAATGAATATGGCTATTTTCACTTGATAACTATCTATAAAGACTTTACTGAAGCATTTAATAAAGCTTTTGTTGAGGGAAATAAAGCTATGTGAAGTTTTTCCTTTAGTTACTTTTTGTTTCCATAATGAGTGTCAGTTAGGTATATTCTTTTTTAAGTCTTAAGCAAAATGATGTTACGAACTCCATAAGTGTTACTCAGGGATGTTTTTCTAGGATGCAAAAACCAATACCTGTGCTTGTGAACTGGATTTAGGAGTTGGGCCAGTGGGGAGAAGGAAGAATTAAAGAAAACTCTCAGGTTTCTGCCTTGAGCAACTGAGTGGATCATGTTGCCATTTACCAAGACTAGAAAGAAAGAGAAAAGCTTGGGTCCAATTGTTGTTGTTGCTGTTCCATCCCTAAGTCAAATCTGACTCTTTGCAACCCCACGGACTGTAGGATGCCAGGTTCCTCTGTCCTCCATTCTCTCTTGAAGTTTGCTCAGGTTCATGTCCATTGAGTTGGTGATACTATCTAACCATCTCATCCTCTGCTACCCCCTTCTTTTGCCTTCAGTCTTTCCCAGCATCAGGGTCTTTTCCAATGAGTTGGCTCCTCATCAGGTGGCCAAAGCATTAGAGCTTCAGCAACAGTCCTTCCAATAAATATTCAGGGTTGATTTCCTTTAGGACTGACTGGTTTGATTTCCTTGCAGTCCAAGGGACTCTCAAGAGTCTTCTCCAACACCACAATTTGAAAGCATCAGTTCTGTGGCACTCAGCCTTCTTTATGATCCAGCTCTCACATCTGTACCTGACTACTGGAAAAACCATAGCTTCTACTATATGGACTTTTGTTGGCAAAGTGGTGTCTCTGTTTTTAATATGCTGCCTAGGTTTGTCACAGCTTTTTTTCCCAAAGAGCAAGCGTCTTTTAATTTCATGGCTGGAGTTACCATCTGCAGTGATTTTGGAGCCCAAGAAAATAAAATCAGTCACTGCTTCCACTTTCCCCCCTTCTATTTGTCAGGAAGTGATGGGACCGGATGCCATGTACTCAGTTTTTTGAATGTTGACTTTCAAGCCAGCTTTTTCATTCTCATCAAGAGGCTCTTTAGTTCCTCTTTGCTTTTTGCCATTAATGGTATCATCTGCATATCTGAGGTTATTGATATTTATCCCAGAAATTTCTATTCCAGCTTGTGTGTCTTCCAGCCCAGCATTTCACATAATGTACTCTACATAGAAGTTAAATAAGCAGGATGACAATATACAGCCTTGTACTCCTTTCCCAATTTTGCATGTCTGTTTTTCCATGTCCAGTTCTAACTGTTGCTTCTCAACCTGCGTACAGGTTTCTGAGGCGGCAGGTAAAGTGGTCTGGTATTCCCATCTTTTTAAGAATTTTTCAGTTTTTGTGATCTACACAAAGGCTTTAGCATAGCCAGTGAAGTAGAAATAGATGTTTTTCTGGAACTCTCTTGCTTTTTTGATGACCCAGCGGATGTTGGCAATTTGATCTCTGGTTCCTCCACCTCTTCAAAACCCAGCTTGTTGGGTCAGGGGTGGAGAATCAAATTATAGGTACAAGTTTGAGACATCCTAGAGAGATATCAGTAGACAGATACAATAATCTGGGGTTTAGAAGAGAGTTTTAAACTAGAAATATAATTTAGGTATCATCAGTACAGAGATGGTACTCAAAGCCATGGAGTGGGTAAAATCACTGAGAGAGACTATACAGAGAACCACAGGACTGCCTTTGAAGAATTCCAATATTTACAAAAGAAGTTGAGGGGGAGGAGCTAACTAATGAGACTGAGAAGCAGTTGTATTAGAGAAGTCAAGAAAAGTCTTTCAATAAAGGAGTAGAGTGGTCAACTGTACCATGTGTTGAGAATTTGAATAAGATCAGATTTGGCATCTAGAGGTTGTGGATGGTCATGATTCGAGCTGTTTGAATGGAGTTGGGATTTGGGTGGGGTAGGAAGTGAGGCTATGGAGATAGCACACACAAACTTTGAGATGTCTGACTATGAAGATGAAGAGTATTAGCTAGAGAAGGATGTGTGGTCCAGGAAGGGATTTTTTAAGATGGAAGATAATAGTTCATATGATGTACAGTAGAAAGTAAACTAATGACAGTATAGAAAGAAACGTGAAGTCTTTCAAAAGGTGAGAGAAGATAGGATCTAGTGGTAAATGCCTCGGTTTGAGGGGAACAGAATGGAATATAATAGTCATTGTGGGGTGGGGGGCGGATAAAGTGTGCTAGAAGAGAAACAGGTTTTTCAGGCAGTGCAACTGCCCATTTGAGGCTTCTTTATTTAAAGTGAAATCAATACCAATTATTGTTTTTCTGCCTAGCAACCTGAATGCAGGCATACACTTTTTTGTTAAAAGTATGCCTTCACATTTAGCATTTGAAGTATTTCTCATTTTTACTTTTTCCTTCTTCACATAGGGGCTGCTGTATTTTGTGTTGCTCCAAATGCAGTGTTTCCATTTGAACAGTATAATGAAGAATATTTAGAGCAAAGGGATGTCTTTCTGACTGAGTGCCAACAACAGCTCCAGCAGTTTATTGCCACATATGGACCTGGGACAGCTATTTTTGCTAGTGATGAATAGGCAGTCTGAGGAAATTTTTTTCATTCCTTTTTAAGCACTGGGAAAAAGTGTGAATGATTTAAATGATGCTTCAGGCAATCTTGTGTGTACGTATATTAGAATGTACCTACATTGTGTAGGATACATTAGAATGTCATCTTAAAAAAATATAAACACTAGTCCAAATCTCAAAGCCAGCAGCAGAAATTTATGTTAGAATTTTATTTAAAAAAAAAAAAAAAACTGGGTAGCCTAGTATACCAGTGGCCCACAGATTAAAATATAATGTTACAAACGAAAAAAAAAAGGTTAAGTTTTGTTTTTGTGTAGTTCCTTCTATTTGTCTCAAGATGGCAGTAACACTTTAAATATTTACATTCAAAGTTAAAACCGTTTTTTTCTTAATTTGTGAACTTGACAAATTGATGGGTAAACAACAGCATTATATAACCAAAAACCTTCAATTTAAGAACTTTTCATGCTTTACTAGATATTGTCATGTCTATTACATTGTTTTAGAAACCCTAATTTTAGGATAAGAAAAAGCCTTGGAAGTTTTCCATTTTTAAACCAGGTTAAATGATAAAAGTTACACTGAATTGAGGAGCAGTAATTGGCTCCTTAAACCCAGTTGCAATATACCAAAATGCAAACAAACCAATTTTCAAACCCTGTCTTCATTTTTAGAGGGACAATATCTACTCTGAAAAGGTAGGGACATGATGAGAAAATATAAAATCCCCAAAACCTTTTCATTTTCCAAAGTTTTAGTAAAAGACTAATAAAAGGAAAATGTCATCACAAAATTGCTACCTCATCAACCAAGACACTATCATACATCAGTTTTTTGTAGAAATGGGTACTTCATGGAGTTTAACCATGAAGGTAGACAGCTCTTACTGTCTAGAAGACTTTGATTCATCATTTATTACTTTCTAGCCATTCATTCAGCTGTATTTATTGAATATCCACTAGTACCAGACTACAGTGTTTTCAGAAGGCAAACCTCGTCTTTAAAAATATATATATATCACAAATTAAAGACTTTACTTTGTGGTTTATGTATTTAGGTTTGTTTTTTGTTCCCTATGAGATGAAGGCAAAACACATTTCTTTATAAAACTAGGATCTATAAAATGGTATCCTCTTTACAATTAATTGTGACGTGTTCAGATTCTGTTGATGAAAAGGACTAGTATCAAATATAGGTGAAAACTGTTTTCAAATGTCACCCCTGATGGGAAGGCATTATAAAGATACTGCTGTACACTTTATACTGATTTACCAAATTGAAATTATAACCCTGATAAAAGCAAGGATTTTATGTACTGTGGGACACAAAAGGGGAAAAGCAAGATTCAGCTAAATTTAAATCATCTTGGTAGGATTTCAGTTGTTTTCAAATTTGCATGCCCTGGACTGTCACTACTTGCTTTAATCAAGCATATTAGTATGTATACTAGAATTAGGAAAAATTGTAATTTTCCTTAGATTAACTCCCAGATCCCTTTTTAATTCATAAATGTAAAAGCAAACCAAGAATAAAATTAAAATTTTAAAAATCTATAGGTCACAGGTGAAACCTTTACTTGTAAGGTGTCATTTAAGGAGTTGAGAAAATTTCAACTAGTATACCCTTGAACACAGGTTTGAACTACATGAGTCCACCACATACAGGGTGGTTTTTTTTTTTTTTTTTTTCAGTAAATACATACTATGCTATACAATCTACAGCTTATTGAACCAGAGGATGTGGAACCTTGGATACAAAGGGTGGACTATAAAGCTATACTTGGATGTTTGATGCTGAGAAAGGTTGGGGCCCCTAAACCCCTTTGTCGTTCAAGGGTCAACTGTGCTTGTTTTTCAGATACACAGAGGTTCTGAAGCGGGAGGCCCTCAGTTATCTAGTACATAGTGATTAACCTCTGCAGAAACCTCCTAAGGCCAAAAGGGGAGTGAGAACTGGATGTACTAAAAATGTCTCCCCCAGCTACCAGCCACCTGCCACTTCAACAAAAGGAATCACTATCCAGAGGAGCTGGTTATTAGACAAGAATATACTATCACTAAAGTACTTTAAAAACAAGTTTGACCAGTAACTATGAAAATGAAGCTATTTAAAGACCTGATATATTTTAAAGAGAACAGACTTTATTGACCAGCAATTAAAATCATTCAAAGATGTATTTTTCTCCATAATTTATTGTGAGATGAATGTTAAATAAAATTTTAATTTTTGTCACTTGCTTTAATGCACGTCTTCTTGAACAACTCTTCATTTTTCCTTCGAAAACATCGTGTGCCACACCTCTGGGGGAAAAAGCAGAAACCAACAGTGAAAATCATTCCATACTCAAAACTTGCAAGTCATACACCTGACACACAAAGGCACCTTAAACAGGAAAAGGAAATGGCCTCGGCTCTTTGGAGTTTATCAGATACTTTCAAATTGTCAACAGATGTGGCTGCGTGATAAATCGTAATCACTTACTTGAGGTAATGAAGTTTTTAAGCACCACTGCTAAGCACCTGAACATTCATTTGCAGGTACTTATCTGCTGAAAAGATCAATTAAACAATTTTAATTAAAAAAACTGCATTAGATTTGAGTAATTAACATAATATATATTACTGGCATCTCAGTCTTAAAGTTATTTCTTCAAAGATACCCTCAGCTGGGTAAACGGCAAAAAGTAATTTGTCATCACTGTGCCAGTTATTAAATATTTTGGTATTGTGCCTCATGAACAATACCACACACACATTAAAAAAAAAAGCACACAACTTAACATTATAACTTTTGGTACCTTGTTACATGTGCAGCGGTCCTTCTGGTGTTTTCACAGCCATCTTCTGTGACAGGTTTTTGGAAAACATTTATCACAATGATCTTCATCTTCAACTCATAGGCACTGCTGCACCTAGAAATTAAATATATTTCATCGTGAATTCTCATTTGCACTTGTATCTATTTGGCATCTTATATCTAGTATGGACAAGTAGGCTCTTTTCCCCATACTCATCAAGAACCATTTAAGAAAAAAAAGAAAAACTCATAATCTTTCTGACTCCCAATCAACTTTTAATAAAAAACACTAACAAGTGGAGTAATTTTCTGCTGTTTAACACATCTCTAAAGAGCTGGAAGAAGCACAAGCTGGAATCAAGATTGCTAGGAGAAATATCCATAACCTCAGATATGCAGATGATTCCACCCTTATGGCAGAAAGTGAAAAGGAACTAAAAGCCTCTTGATGAAAGTGAAACAGGAGAGTGAAAAAGTTGGCCTAAAGCTCAACATTCAGAAAACTAAGATCATGGCATCTGGTCCCATCACTTCCTGGGAAATAGATGGGGAAACAGTGGAAACAGTGTCATACTTTATTTTGGGGGCCTCCAAAATCACTGCAGATGGTGACTGCAGCCACAAAATTAAAAGACGCTTACTCCTTGGAAGGAAAGTTATGACCAACCTAGACAGCATATTGAAAAGCAGAGACATTACTTTGCGAACAAAGGTCCATCTAGTCAAGGCTATGGTATTTCCAGTGGTCATGTATGGATGTGAGAGCTGGACTGTGAAGAAAGCTGAGCGCCAAAGAATTGATGGTTTTGAACTGTGGTGTAGGAGAAGACTCTTGAGAGTCCCTTGGACTGCAAGGAGATCCAATCAGTCCATTCTGAAGGAGATGAGTCCTGGGTGTTCATTGGAAGGACTGATGCTAAAGCTGAAACTCCAGTACTTTGGCCACCTCATGCGAAGAGTTGACTCATTGGAAAAGACTCTGATGCTGGGAGGGATTGTGGGCAGGAGGAGAAGGGACGACAGAGGATGAGAAGGCTGGATGGCATCACTGACCTGATGGAGCTGAGTTTGAGTGAACTCCAGGAGTTGGTGGTGGACAGGGAGGCCTGGCGTGGTGCAATTCATGGGGTCACAAAGAGTCAGACGGACTGAGCAACTGAACTGAAACGAACAAAAGAATGTGCTTGCTGCTTAATTACACATTATTTGGTAATCAAAACTGATAAGGCTCCCAGTTTAATACCTATAATGACTTGGGTATGTCCTTTTGATTGGTTAGGCCCTAATAATTCCATAAATGATTTTTCCAAGCTAGAAATGGATTCATTAGCATAGGTAACAATGATGGATGTATTTATGATGTTCTTTTACTGCACATATTTTAAGACATGATGGTCCTAATGAGTATCTAACCATTGCTTTCCTGTCTCAGAGCTCGACATGGATGAGGTGGGCTAGGTTAAAGGTTAGATATATAAAAATACGTGTGCAGACGTCTAACTAAAAACATTATTATGGCAGCTCTAATATAATTTCAGAGCAGAGATACATGATGTTGACATCATTACTGGACACAGTCCTGTAGAATTAAATCCCAAGTTGCCTATTTATGTACTGCAAAGGGCACAGTCAGGGCCACAGATCATGTCCCCTGGAACCCCAAGAGGATAAATCATTGAACCAGACAGCTACTGGAAATGATTTATGAGGACATAACAAATGCTGGGCCTTGCAAAACAATTTATCACTTTCAAGTCTTGAAATGCTGAAATATTTCACATAATATTAAGAACACAAACTACTGGTTATGAATAGTTCAACTGTGAAAACTTCATTTTAATATATGATTCATAACACTCCTGACAACTACATAGAAGTTCTATTTATGGCCTAAAACAACCAACACTTAGGGATATATATGTATAAAATTGATATCCACTCTACTCCCCTCAAAAAAACCCAAGTATGGACACAAAATCCCAGATGATGGGCACCTCAGGAGAAGGCATGGGATAGAAAGAAAGGAATCGGATAGGGAAGCAAATGGATGTTATGGTATTAATAATATTCCAGTTCTTAAATGGATCACTGGACTCTTGTGTATTTATTATGCTTGTGTGTGTTAGTTGCTTGGTCGTGTTCAACTGTTCACGACCCCATGTACTGGAAGCCGCCTGGCTCCTCTGTCCATAGAATTTTCCAGAGAAGAATACTGGAGTGGGTTGCCATATTTTACTCCATGGGATCTTCCCGACCCAGGGATTCTTTACCACTGCGCCACCTGGGAAGCCTTAGTTATTCTTAAGGACTTACATAAATTATCAAAATTTTAATCAAACGGTTATTTTGTAAAATTTTTAAAAATTCCAACACTTAGCAATGAAAATAGGGTTCCAGTCACTATGCCTCAAAAAGAATGACTGAAATGGCAAATATAAGGTACTTCAAGCCATCACATTTGCCGTGGTGAAAGTTAACTGTTGGGATTGTTTGAGATGAAAATACGTGTATTTCATATGGGGGGGACCAAAACACCTGACTATACTAAGTCTCATCGACAAGCACTTATAACTGCTTTTAAACAGACAAAAGTCTTCAGCTCTTGACCAGTTTCTTCTGTATCAAGTTCAGAATACACATTTTTACTTAAATCCAAGTATCTAAGGCTACAGCCGGCATTTATAGCCTAAAGGGCTTCTAATCCCTACAGATTGTTCTCCAAATTCAGTGCCACATCTCTAGAGCCTATTTACAAAGGAAGACCCAGGAACATATAAATGTCTACACTGCGCCACTGCGCAGAGCCCAGAACTCACTGTTAGCAGGTTAACCGTGCCGCATTAAAAGTTTTAAAACCAACCAAAAAGTCCAGCCAAGTCAAGATTGCCTTAAGATTTAAGAGGTAATCCCTTCCCCCTTTACAGAACGTTTCCTTAGAAAGGGTAAATGAGCGCACATTTAAGGGGCCCCGAAGCCGAAAGGCCGCACACAAAGCTTTACTTGGGATACAAAAGGGCTCCGGTCGAGGCCTGGGCTGGGCGCGAGGCCACCCGCCTCGGAACCCAGAGAATGGCAAAGGCCCTTTGTTAGCCTGAGCTGAGAACAGTCGAAATCGGCTTTTAGTAACAAGGGTCGGCTAAAACTCACAGGTAACGGTTACTCACAAAATGCGATTGAGCAGAAGGCACGGAGGAGAGCTCGAGGCGGCGTCAACCGGCTGGGGAGGGGAAGATGGCCTCCCGGGATAGCTTGGAGGCCGAGGCCGCGCAGACCGCTGGGCTGTGCCCAGCAATGGACGCAGGCCACAGGGATGGGGTCCCGGGGCGGGACACACAAGGCGGAGGGGCCCGAGGCCGACCTATGGACTCTGGCACGGAGTCGGGTTCCCGGGAGAAATAAGAAAATGATCTAACTCCGCGGGGCCTCCCCCTCGAAGAGCGGGGCGACGTGTCCGCGGGCGTTGCCGCCACGCCCGTTAGGCAGACAGCGCCTCAGAGCCCTCCCCTTCTCCTGCGGCCAAGCGGAAAGAAAGGGTCGCGGCCCGGGTTGGCGCTCCGACGCTCCAGGCCTGGACCCGCCCCTTCCGGCCCTGGCCCCCGCCCCTCAGCCCCCGCGTATTTGCGGTGCGGCGGGTTTACAGCGAGAGCTGAGGGGTTCAGTTCGGTTCAGTTCATTTCAGTCGCTCAGTCGTGTCTGACTCTTTGCGACCCCATGAATTGTACCACGCCAGGCCTCCCTGTTCATCACCAACTCCCAGAGCTTACTCAAACTTATGTCCATCGAGTCGGTGATGCCATCCAGCCTTCTCATCCTCTGTCGTCCCTTCTCCTCCTGCCCACAATCCCTCCCAGCATCAGAGTCTTTCCCAATGAGTCAACTCTTCGCACGAGGTGGCCAAAGTACTGGAGTTTCAGCTTTAGCATCAGTCCTTCCAATGAACACCTAGGACTCATCTCCTTCAGAATGGACTGGTTGGATCTCCTTGCAGTCCAAGGGACTCTCAAGAGTCTACTCCAACACCACAGTTCAAAACCATCAATTCTTTGGCGCTCAGCT
Source organism: Nanger dama (assembly GCA_917880005.1). Taxonomy (NCBI): domain Eukaryota; kingdom Metazoa; phylum Chordata; class Mammalia; order Artiodactyla; family Bovidae; genus Nanger; species Nanger dama. The sequence continues at coordinate 6,614,363 of CAKJTW010000066.1, forward strand.
TTCTTCACAGTCCAACTCTCACATCCATACATGACCACTGGAAATACCATAGCCTTGACTAGACGGACCTTTGTTGGCAAAGTAATGTCTCTGCTTTTCAATATGCTATCTAGGTTGGTCATAACTTTTCTTCCAAGGAGTAAGCATCTTTTGATTTCCTGGCTGCAATCACTATCTCAGTGATTTTGGAGCCTCCCAAAATAAAGTATGACACTGTTTCCACTGTTTCCCCATCTATTTCCCAGGAAGTGATGGGATCAGATGCCATGATCTTCGTTTTCTGAATGTTGAGCTTTAAGCCATCTTTTTCACTCTCCTCTTTCATAAGAGGCTTTTTAGTTCCTTTTCACTTTCTGCCATAAGGGTGGAATCATCTGAGTATCTGAGGTTATTGATATTTCTCCCAGCAATCTTGATTCCAGCTTGTGCTTCTTCCAGCCCAGCGTTACTCATGATGTACTCTGCATATAAGTTAAATAAACAGGGTGACAATATACAGCCTTGGTGTACTCCTTTTCCTATTTGGAACCAGTCTGTTGTTTCATGTCCAGTTCTGACTGTTACTTGGTGACCTGCATACAGGTTTCTCAAGAGGTAGGTCAGGTGGTCTGGTATTCCCATCTCTTTCATAATTTTCCACACTTTATTGTGATCCACACAGTCAAAGGCTTTGGCATAATCAATAAAGCAGAAATAGATGTTTTTCTGGAACTCTTTTGCTTTTTGATGATCCAGTGGATATTGGTAAGCACCCTTACTTCTTGCTAACTCCAGTCCTAATTATTGACAAACAATTTATGTAATCTTGTGATTTTCTGCCTTTATGAGCTTCCCTAGGTTGCAATGTGGCAGAACATAATTCAAGTGCTTCTTGGAGCTCTGTCTCCCCAGGCTGCAGTCCCAACACACCCCAAATGAACACCTCTTTATTGCTGCCAGATCTCTGTTCTTGGAATTCTTGGGTAACAAATCCTAAGAAATTGATACAAAATCCAGGGCAGGATATGTTTGCCTCAAAAAACATGGTATGAAAATCTAAACCTAGCAAAACAAATTGTGATTGTGTGAAGGCGCTTCAGTCATGTCTGTCTTTGCGACGCTATGGACAGTAGCCCATCAGACTCCTCTGTTTATGGGACTCTCCAGGCAAGAATATTGGAGTGGGTTACCATACCCTCCTCCAGGGGATCTTCTTGACCCAGGGATCGAACCCGTGTCTCTTAAGTCTCCAGCATTGGCAGTCATGTTCTTTAGCGCCACTTGGGAAGCCCTGTGAATATTATTAATCTCATTGAACTATACACTTAAAAATTGTTAAAATGGTAAGTTTATGTTATGTATATTTTATAACAATACAAATAAAATTTTAAAAGTATTTTAGAGGAAAAAAATTTCTGCACTTCACATTGATTCACCTCACCTTTTGTTTCCTTCTCTTGCTGCACACCAATCACCGTGCCTGGACCCTTAGTTTTTAGAACGTGGCAAACAACTTCCACATCTCAAGGCATTTGCTCTTGCCTGGAATTCTCTTATCTCAGTTTTTGAGTGACTAACTACTTTCTTTCATCTTAGCTTCTAGATCAATTTTTCAGTGAGGCCATACTTGCCCTTCCTATCTAAAGTGTGGTGGTGGTGGTGGTGGTGGTTTAGTCACTAATTTGTGTCTAACTCTGGCAACCCCATGGACTGCAGCCTGCCATGCTCTGTCCATGGGATTTCCCAGGCAAGAATACTGGAGTGAGTTACCATTTCCTTCTTCAGGGATCTTCCCAACCCAGGGATTGAACCCAGGTCTCCTGCAGTGCTGGTAGAGAATCCACATGCAATGCAGAAGACCCTGTTTTGATTCCTCGGTTGGGAAAATGCACTAGAGAAGGGATAGACTACCCACTCCAGTATTCTTGGGCTTCCCCTGGTGGCTCGGCTAGTAAAGAATCCACCTTTAATGTGGGAGATCTGGGTTCAATCCCCTGGTTGGGAAGATCCCCTGCCCTGGAGAAAGGAATGACTATCCACTCCAGTATTCTGGCCTGGAGAATTTCATGAACTATACAGTCCATGGGGTTGAAAAAAAGTCAGAGGCAACTGAGCAGCTTTAACTCACTCATTCCTACAGTGCAAGAGTTGTCCTTCACTGCAATGGATTCTTTACTGACCGAGCCACTTATTTAAAGTGGGTCCACTGTAAAACATATCACTTTTTGTTTCCTTCATAATCTGTAGTTACAGTTAAAAAAAGAAATTCTATACTTTTGCTGCCCTCACTGAAATATACATTCTGTGAGAGGAAACATGTAGTCTGTTTTGCTGACCATTTTATTCCTAGTACCTAATATAGTCTCTAGCATTTAATAAATAGCTATTGATTGAATAAATAAATGGATCTGCATTTGCCGATTTGGAAATTATTTCAAGATATGTTAAATTTTAAAAGCTAGATGCAGAAGGTGTTTAGTAAAATCCTATTTTTCCTACATAAAAAGAACATACATTTATTTGACTATATATATTTTTTGAGAGGTTCAGAAGAAATGTTGGCAATGTATGTCTCTAGCTGGTTTTGGACGGAAAGTGATATTTTAATTTTTTTGTATACTGTTCACTACTGTTTGGATGTTTACTGTGTGTATGCAATTTTATAATTAAAGCAAGTTGAACAATTATTAAAATAGTACATTTTCTCTTCTAACTGCAAAAATATACCATTTCTATTTGCCCCCTTTCTATTTGAAGATTTGCCCCCTTCAGCCATCATTCCCTTATTAACATCATGACAAGTGTTCAGTATTCTCCAGCAAGGAGCACCATCTTAGGGGTTGCCAGTCTCTAGGTTGCTGAAGTGAGTTAATGCTGCCAGTTGCAAATATAACTAAAATCACTTCAAAGGGAAAGTTTCATGGTTTATATGATATGTGTGTGCGCGTGTGTTCAGTTGTGTCCGAATCTTTGCAACCTCATGGACTGTAGCCTGCCAAACTCCTCTGTCCATGGAATTTTCCAGGCAAGAATACTAGAATGAGTTGCCATTTCCTCCTCCAGGGGATCTTCCCAATCTAGGAATTGAATCCTTATCTCTTGCATCTCCTGCATTGGCAGGTGGATTCTTTACCACTGTGCCACCTGGGAAGCCCTAAATATAACGGTTTATCCAAATGTAACTTTAAAAAAAAATAGCTATTTTTGACAGTATAACTTGGATTATCTTAGAAAGTTTACATTTGGTAGACATTTATGTGGTTCAGGGCATACAGGGTATTATTTCCTTAGAAGCTGTCAGAATCTATCGTCTGCACTTCCACATGTAAATCTCATTAGTAAATTAATACATTTGGCCTTCAGTCCTTTTTCATATTAGTGAATGACTTGGAGAACCTGGTTCCCCTCGATGTTTGCAGCAGAAAATGAGGTTGGAACTGGAAGGAAGTGGCTATAATAACCATATGCTTGTGCTTTCCCTGGCTCAATGGTAAGCATGTCAAAATAGAGTTAAGCAAGAGAAATGTAAATGACCCTAGTCATAACTGCATGACTTTCATATATATGATCCTTTTACCTCCGGCAAGATTATTTTTAAACATAATATTGACATTAAGATAATCATAGCATTTATACCTCTCGTCAAGGTTAAAGTTCTAAATCTGTGAAAAATACATTAAATTGTCAGAAAATAGGGCACTGATCTGAATGAAAGTTGATTCTTAAACACTTGAAGTACATGAACTTTACTGAGATAATTTCAGTGAAGATTACCTAAATTACTTACGATTTTTGCCCGGATCTAAAATAATGAGTAGCTTTAATTGTCAGTGTGAGACTCTAGAGTTTTCCTTTTCTGTTTAAAAATTTAACTTTTATTTAAGGCTTGTAAACAACTACTTCAATCCTATGACAAATTCTGAATGTAATGGAATTAAAATTTAAATTATTCAAGCTGACCAATGGGACCTGAGGGGAAGTCTGCTAGGGGAATTCAGGGAAAGTTTTGTTCTTTGATGAAAAGGCACATGTGGGAAGAAGCAGCTTTTCATCCCCTACATATGATCACCATCGATCATCAGTGAAAGAATTCCTGGCATCGCCGCAGCCCTCCTGTTAAATGAGGGGAGCTTCCAGTTGATGGGAAAATGGGAAGAGAAGGAACCAAGCAACTTAAAAATAGTCAGCAAGTTAAGCAGCCAGGAAGCCTCTCCAGCTTCTTCTTATGTGAAATAATATACTTTCCTTACTGTTTAAACAAAAATTGTTTAAGAATGACTACATAGAGAATAGAGAATGTGGAAGTAATTGAAAAATTCAAACTAAGGTTAAAGTATGATGTGATTATACCTCTGTGATGATCTAATACAAATTATGTCCTGAAATTAACACCCCATTAAACATAAATACAGGGGAGATTCTGAATGTTTTTTCCTATGATGTCTCCTTGTACTTAGGCATGAGTTTCTCTATGTCTGCTGGTGTTGTGGTAAATAAGAGCTCAAAACAACAACAACCAAAGAGTAAAACCCAACTCCCCCAAACAAAACCCTTATTTGTAGTGTTTGCAGAAAATCCCATGGACTGAGGAGCCTGGTAGGCTACAGTCCATGGGGTTGCAAAGAGTTGGATATGACTGAGTGACTTCACTTCACTTCTTCATGCGTTAATTGGGCCTCCCTGGTGCCGCAGCAGTAAAGAATCCACCTGCAACGCACAAGACGTGAGTTCAACCCCTGGGTGGGGAAGATCCCCTGGAGAAGGAAGTGGCAACCCACTCCAATATTCTTGCCTGAAAAATCCCATGGACAGAGGAGCCTGGCAGGCTACAGCCCATGGGGTCACGAAGGAGTCAGACACGACTTAGCAACTAAACGACGAAAATAACAATGCTGTTAATATATCATGGTGATTTTAAGCTACTAACAACTGGCTCACAAGATACCTGAATACTTGAATAATTAACAACTAGCTTTCCTAACACACCATTGTCTCTAGAGGCTGAACCGCTGGGTTTAAGGATCTAAGGATAAATTAATTTTCATACTTAATAGTCAGTTGCTTTCCAAATAGTTGCTCTATACCCTTGTCAAAACTTGCTATTTTCAGAATTTAAACAATTTTGTCAATATGATAAATATGAAATGGTGTTAACTGTTATTTTAATTTGCACTTGCTATGAGGTTGAAAAGATAATTTTATAAAAGTTTTGTTTTTTCCTTAATTTTTTTCACATTTTTAATCATTTGGGTTTTCTCTTCTGTAAATCATAGCCTTCAGAGCTTTGCTCAGTTTTTTACTGAAGTATCTGTAATTTAAAAATTTTGATTTATAGGATTTCTTTCTATATTCTGGATACTAATCTTTTGTCAGCTAACAGTCACATGCATTGCCAATAACTTTTCTCAGTCTGTTTTATTTTTTAGTTGTAGTTATGGGGTTTTATGTTGTTTGGAAATTTGTACTTTTCTTTCTGCTTATGAATAGCTCCTTGATACCCAATACCTCTGTATTTCTATGCAAGATTTATGGCTACCCTTAAATCCAAATCCTTTAATGTACATTTCAAAGCCTTCCTTCATTTAAATTGGGAATAATATAACTTATTCCTAAGATTTTTGTGAGGAATAAATGTGATAATATATGTGAAATACCCATCCTTCTTCCCCAGACACTTTCTTTCAAAGCAGCACTTTCTTTTCACTTGGTTTTTCCTATAATTAGAATGCTCTTCTTGTCCCTCTTTGCCTTCTCAGGAAGTCTTTCTTGACTTCTTAAGACTGGGTCAGGTTCTTTGTTGCCATCCTGTGTCCATCCCCAGCCTTCTTCCCTGATAACGAAACCCTGATTTTGTTTCTGTTATGTGCCCAGTTCTAGGGGTAAGCCTCTTGTTTCTATCGGTTTGCTTGCATCCCCAGCCTCCTTTTATCTGTTTCTATACGTCAGAGGATGAAAGGCTAAGTATTACATAGCATTTCAAAACTCCTTAGCAGCTTAGATTCTGGATGTGAATTAAATCCTACCAATGAAACACACTTGTGTAAAACCCAGATTCTAAATTGAGCTACATGAGGAGAAAAGCAAGCTGCGAGGCATCCATTGTGCTGGCCTTTTCACAGCAAAGGCTGCGCGCTTCTGGAGTCAGTCAGCTTCCACTGGGCAGGCAGAGCCCAGGTTGTGGCAGAAGGTTCAGCTGCTTTGGCAGCCAAGTTCCATGGAATGACTTAGGAAATTGTTCCTAGAAATCCAGCTCAAGTTGGTTTCATCCCAGTGATGAAAGTCACTAATTCCTTGTAAGAAGTCCGACTGTTTTTAACTGAGCAAGAGCAGATGCCATCCCAAACCCAGACTGATAGATATACCTCCCTTACACCTAGGGGCGACCTTGTAACCCACTTCTGGCAAAGGAGAAATATGTAGAAGCTTTGGCTCTTGATAAATTTACAAAGCCATCTTACCAGCCTGGGACCTCCTACTTGTAGACTTCTTTTACAGGAGAGAATAAAGCCCTAATTTATTTAAGCCAGTATGGTTCAGGCTTTCTAATTAGCAGCTGAATGCAATTTCTAACTGATATGACAAGCAGTGAACAATGCATGCCATAGTATTAAGAAAATATTTGTGGACCAACTGATGATTGATGAACAAAAGCACTGAAGCATGAAACAGCTCTGTGTGTGTGTGTGTTTACTATAATCTGAAGTATAAAATGGGTGGGCTTCCCAGGTGGCTCAGTGGTAAAGGACCCACCTGCCAATGCAGGAGGCACAGAGATGACGATTGATCCTTAAGTCGGGAAGATCACCTGGAGTAGAAAATGGCAACTCACTCCAATATTCTTGCCTGGAGAATCGCATGGACAGAGGGGAACCTGGCAGGCTACAATCTATGGGGTCACGAAGAGTTGGATATGACTGAGCACACAGGCACACACACACACACACACACACACACACACACACACACACACACACACACACACAAAGTATAAAATAGGCAGCGGTAGAGGACTGTGGGCAGTGATATAAACAGAGGTTTCATAAGCCAAGTTAAGGGGGTTAGACCTGCTCTTACACAATGAGGAACCATTGAATGGATTTGATCAAGTACATTACATCCTCAGGTTTGCACTTTTGGTAGGTTTCTTGAGTGCAGCCAGTACAGAAGGCAGGGGAAACTTTTAAGTATACAGATGATGAGACAAAAGATGATGAATACCTACAATAATTATTGTTATATATTTTTATGACTGTGTATCATTAGGCAAATTCTTTAATGTAGAATTGCTAAGTCAGGGTATGTACACTTAACATATTGAGAGAGAGATGGTGAAACTGTGTTTAAAAAGCTTGCAGCCGTGAAATTAAAAGATGCTTACTCCTTGGAAGGAAAGTTATGACCAACCTAGAGAGCATATTAAAAAGCAGAGACATTACTTTGCTGACTAAGGTCCGTCTAGTCAAGGCTATGGTATTTCCAGTGGTCATGTATAGATGTGAGAGTTGGACTGTGAAGAAGGCTGAGGCCGAAGAATTGATGTTTTTGAACTGTGGTGTTGGAGAAGACTCTTGACAGTCCCTTGGACAGCAAGGAGATCCAACCAGTCCATCCTAAAGGAGATCAGTCTTGGGTGTTCTTTGGAAGGAATGATGCTAAAGCTGAAACTCCAGTACTTTGGCCACCTCATGTGAAGAGTTGACTCATTGGAAAAGACCCTGATTCTGGGAGGGATTGTGGGCAGAAGGAGAAGGGGATGACAGAGGATGAGATGGCTGGATGGCATCACTGATTCGATGGATGTGAGTTTGAGTGAACTCCGGGAGTTGATGATGGACAGGGAGGCCTGGCATGCTGCAATTCATGGGGTCGCAAAGAGTTGGACACGACTGAGTGACTGAACTGATACTCCAACAGTGCTATAATCGTCATTTCCCCACCCTCACTAAAAATGGGTATTTTACATTTGTGTCATTCTTTTTGGTCACATTTCTCCATTTAATTTAACCTGGGAGAGAAAAGGCAGGAGGATAAAAATGACAAAGATTAATTTTCATCAAAAACATAAATATTCAAGCATTATGGTTAAAACAAGTTAACTCTAATATACCAGAAAAATTAGTCATCATCACTTACACATTCTCCTTCCCAGTTTTATTGATATAATTGACATATAATACTGTATAAGTTTAAGAGGTTTTACATAATTATATATATCAAGATGATTCCCACAAGTTTAGTTAACATCTATCACCTCACATAATTATAATTATTTTTCTTGTGTTAAGAATTAAGATCTACTCTCTTAGCAACTTTCAAATATACAATACAGATATTACTATATTTACCATATTGTATATTATTTTGTAATTGGATAGTTTATAGCATTCAGATAGGTGAAAGATTTTATTTCATTGCTTTTTAAATTTACATTTCTTCTCTTAGGTGAGTTTCTGTGTCTCTTCATAAAGATACTGGGTGTTTGGTTTCTTTCTATGAACTTCTTACTCATATCATTTATGGCATTTTTCTGAGTAGCTGGTCTTTTAAATTCTGAGAGCTTCATTATATAAAGGAAATTACTAGTGTGGCTATCATGTGTTGTGGCTTTTTCCCCTTTTTTTTTTTGGTCTTTTACTTTATGTTTTTTCTTTCATTTTATGAATTTTACATAGTCAAAATTACCGAGCTTTTCTTTTGTGGCTTGTTTTTTATTTATCTAAAAATTTCTTTATTTTTGGCTGTGCTGCGTCTTTGTTGCTGCACTTTGGCTGTCTCTAGCTGTGGAAAGTGGGAGTTGCTCACTAGTTGTGGTTCGTGGCTTCTCGTTGCAGTGGCTTCTCTTGTGGCTCACAGGCTCTAGGGCACTTGGGCTTCAGCAGGTGTGGCACGTGGGCTTAGTTGCTCCACAAGATGTAGGATCTTCCCAGATCAGGGATCGAACCCACGTCTCCTACACTGGCAGGTGCATTCTTTGCCACTGGACCACTAGGGAAGTCCAGCTTCTTGGGTTTTTGTGTCACGCTTCACCTTATCACCTTTAACCCTTTTTCTAACATCTAACCAGCCAGAAATGACAAACCTGACTTGCTTTGAGCTGCTTATGTGTACTTTCTTAGCTATTGCTGTGCTGTGACTAGTCACTCAGTCATGTCCGACTGTTTGTGATCCCATGGACTGTAGCTGGCTAGGCACCTCTGTCCTTGGGATTCTCCAGGCAAGAATACTGGAGTTGATTGCCATGCCCTCCTCCAGGGGACCTTCCCAACTCAGGGATTGAACCCAGGTCTCCCACATTGTGGGCAGATTCTTTACTGTCTGAGCCACCAGGGAAGCCAAAGAATACTGGAGTGTGTAGCCTATCCCTTCTCCAGGGATTTTCCCAACCCAGGAATCAAACAGGTCTCCTGCATTGCAGGCAGATTCTTTACCAGCTAAGCTACCAGGGAAGCCCTTCTTAGCTATTATTTCACATCAACTGTGAGCTGAGGTGAAAAGGAGAAAAAGGCAAGGGGCAGTTTGTTGTGGGCAAACACTAAGCCTGGTGCTTATTGCAGTGATGGATTGATCTTAGCTGGAAGTCAGGTTCATTTCAAGGCAGTGTCTCCTGTATGTCCCAGAACATCACACCTGTAGCCTGACTGAACATGGGTGGAACAGGCCTCCTCCTTCTGAGAGGAGGATCTGGAAATAGTTTCCTGCTTCTCACCTCTCTCCCCTCTCTTAACTCTCCTGTCTCTGCCATTGTTGTTATTCAGTTGCAAAATTGTGTCTGAGTCTTTGTGACTTCATGAACTGTAGCACATCCCTGCTGTTGAACCCCACTTTTTTTCACTTGCTATTATTGCCTAGTTTCAAGAGGGCTCTGGTATAGGGGCTTACTGTCAGCAAGAGGTGCAGGTGAGCTACACACAGTAAGGACAGTTTTGCATGGGCCTTTAAAAATATAAACTTAAACATTTTGACATGCATGACATACTTACATAGATAAGTATGTAAAGCATTTAGGTGCCTTATAAGAGGGTACATTTAAAGGTTGTAAATTAAGTGACTTAAGAAATTATTTGAAAATAAGAACGTTTAAAATCAGTTCTTATTTAGACCTCACATTGTTTTAAAAGGCCCCCAGTTTTTAATGGCCATGAAAACAGAGACAAGTGATTTAAGTTCATCCCCAGACCTCCCCATGGACATACTTCTTGGTCCTGAGAGGGCAGGAATGCATGCATTTCTTCAGTAACATTCATGTGTACAGGAAATGACTATTGACATAATCTTTAAGCCTAATAGTTAAGATTATTCTTCAGTTTATAATTTAAAAGCTTCTGACAGCTATGTGCCGTGGTGTAATTTATAATGAAAGTCTGACTGATTGAGGTATATTGGACTGAACTGGCTTCTCTTATGAGGTGAAACTAAGGCTTGTGTAAACATAGGAAGGGAAGCTTTTCCCGGGCTTATGTAGTTGGGCAAGAATATTTAATGTCCCTCATTCCCAACTGTGGTGCAGTACCATCTGTGCTGTACTCAAAGTTTATAGAAAGCAAATCTACAAGATTTAAGGGGCATTTTTTTTTTCCAATAAAATAGCCACATATAAGGCCGCCAGCTACCAGTGTGCAGCAAAATAAAAGTAGTTTTTTGAGATATACAATTTTGTAGTACTCCCTTAGGAGAAGGCAATGGCAACCCATTCCAGTACTCTTGCCTGGAAAATCCCATGGACAGAGGCGCCTGGTAGGCTGCAGTCCATGGTGTCACTAAGAGTCAGACACGACTGAGCGACTTCACTTTCACTTTTCACTTTCATGCATTGGAGAAGGAAATGGCAACCCACTCCAGTGTTCTTGCCTGGAAAATTCCAGGGATGGGGGAGCCTGGTGGGCTGTCATCTATGGGGTCACACAAAGTCAGACACGACTGAAGCGACTTAGCAGCAGCAGCAGCAGCAGTACTCCTTCAGTGCTTCTTTAGGAGTCAGATTTTGTACATTTGCCATTTATTTGGCTTTACTCTTTTTTTAAAATTGATTTAGGGTTGGAAATCTTTGTAATATTGTTCTATATTTTTAATGACACACCATTATTTTAAAAATTTATTTTGCCATTTCCTTCTCCAGAGGATCTTCCCAACCCAGGGATCGAACCTGCTGCTGCTGCTGCTAAGTCGCTTCAGTCGTGTCTGACTCTTAGCGACCCCATGGACCTCAGCCTAACAGGCTCCTCCTTCTATGGGATTTTCCAGGCAAGAGTACTGCAGTGGGTTGCCATTGCCTTGTCTAGGATTGAACCTGAGTCCCCTGCATTGGCAGGCAAATTCTGCTGAGCTATTAGGGAAGTTCTAGCTTTTGTATATTTTTGGTTATAAGAAAAACAAAACTAAAAAATCAAAGTGTACCATGGAGAAAGACAGCAATAGTGTACTATTAGTTGTAAGTTATCTGGAAAACTAGGTATCATATTATCCAGCAATGATTAAGAAAAAAAGAAGGCACTTGTCATCAGATTAAGACAATCTGCAGTGCCAGAAGAGTCGAAGTTTATAACTTTTCAAATAAAATACATGATTGATATAATTTGTAATGCCCTATACAGAGATAGGAGAAGGCAATGGCACCCCACTCCAGTACTCTTGCTTGGAAAATCCCATGGATGGAGGAGCCTGGTGGGCTACAGTCCATGGGGTCGCTGAGAATTTGACACAACTCAGTGACTTCACTTTCACTTTTCACTTTCATTTTTGGAGAAGGAAATGGCAACCCGCTCCAGTGTTCTTGCCTGGAGAATCCCGGGGATGATGGATCCTGATGGGCTGCCATCTATGGGGTCGCACAGAGTCTGACACGACTGAAGCGACTTAGCAGCAGCAGCAGCAGCAGCATACAGAGCTAGGAAAGAGCATTTATGTTATACTGCCCTCTAAGGTATCTGATATATGAATTTGGATCAGAAGCAGTCTGTTTGACTTATCATTTCTTCTCCCTGCCAGCTAAGAATACAGTTTTATATACAGCCAGCATGCAAAGTGTCTTAAAAGATGCCAAATACAATTCATGTGTTGATTTCTAATGGAATTATGTTGGCCATGGTGGAGATGTTTGGTCTGGATTGGATTATTTCCTCAGAATGGCACTATTGATACACTGAAGACTAAAGAAAAGATTAAATACTGCTGGAAAATATATATAGAATTACCTCTATAACCCACCCCCTTCCCCCTCAAATAAACACAAAAACCTAAACCAAAAAAGAAATCTTACTAGAGCTTGAAAGCTTTATTTTTGATAATAACTGGCTAGCTGCCTTCATGAATATAAAATGAGACCCTTTGGAAAAAGGAAAAATTATTGAATAATTTAACCTAAAAGCAATTTCAACTAATATTGTGCATTTCAATGAGGACAACTAGCATTTATTTTCTTTTCTTACTGCTTTTTCTTACTTTAAATATATTCTCCATGAGTAGATAAGAAAATTACTGTTTAGGATATCAATAACTCTGAAGATTGAAGTAGTTGGATCAAAAAGTCCTACCAAAATATAAAAACAGTTTTAAAAATATTTATTTTTATTTATTTACTTGACTACACTGTATCTTAGTTATGGCGTGTGGGATCTAGTTCCCCCAACCAGGGGGTCAAACCTGGGTCCTCTCCTTTGGGAGCATGGAATCCTGGACACTGGACCACCAGGGAAGTCCCTAAAACCAGTATTTTCTATCACCAAATACTGTGTGAAACAGATACTTTCACCTTTACTCTATTCTAAACAATCACTTCCACTGTGAGACTTTTACTTTTCCACTTCATTCCTTTTCATTATTAAGTTTATTTTTTAAAACAGGTATGTATATACTTTATAATGTAGCTTTACTGATGTATAATTGACACACAAACTGCCCTGTAAGCATTTTTATAATCAGATAAAGAAGCAATAAATATTTTAAAGGTCTATTAGAACTGGTTATGCTTCTAAAAAGGTATTTCCTTATCCACCCAAATTATCACTATGACTATAAATATATGACTATTACTGAGAGAGGTGAGTGAACTGAGAACACTTCAGGAGGATTTCCCTTGCAGATTATGGGATAATATGGTGATCCAGTATACCCTCTTCCCTCCACATTACATACTCCACTAAAGACAGCATGGTGAACAAGCGAATACCAAGTAGGTGTCTATCTTCTAGAAAGATTTTCAAGTGTTGCCACAGGTATTTGTTAAATAACTGCAGAGATAGATATAACAGACTAAACTAGTTTTCAAATTGGTGCTTTATTTTGATATCGTTTATCAAATATCGTTTATCTTGACCATGCACCATTAATTAAACAGCATGCTTCTTTTAAAATTTGAGTGAAAATATGCAATTTCACCTCAAGTTTTCCAACCTACGAAATGCTGTTACCATATTTAGCAATTTAATAAAATGTTATAAAGCTTATGAGAGAACTATAGTTCTTTGGCATTAAAACATTTGTAACTGGACAAGAAGAAATAAAAAGTAATACTGTTAAGACAATGACTAATAATTTAGAAGGAAGATTTAGAAAAGTCTGATGACTTAACAATAATCATAATTATTCCCCAACTAAATGCTTTAAAAATGGTATTTTTCCCCTGAAATTCTTGCTATCACATTTAGTGTTTTCAGTTCAGTTCCAGGTAACTTCAAAGAAGTTCTGATTTCACTCTTTAAAAGATTATTTTTAGCACTTTTTTATCCTAATAATTTATAATAATGAATGGCTGAATCCATCTCATTTTATTTTGTATTCCTTTCAATGGCACATGAATGGGTAAGTATACTCACTCACAAATATTTAAATATACAAACATTTTTGCTACATATTAATATGCAGACATTTTTTATTATATGCCTTTTCTTTTTAAAGACATGCTTTGGTCACATTACAACCAGTATATTCACATTAAAATAAAAGTTACAAACTATCAGACATGAGCCAAGATATGATCATCCTCAAATCAACTTTGCCTTCAAATAGTCTTTTATTTCATTTCACTGCCAAAAGCTGGAGTTAAATGGAGGAGGAAATGAAATGGTGGTTCAGCTGCTATATTAATTCAACCAAGGCCATTCATACACATTTCTATTTAATAATCTTGGACCAAACCTAGCAACTTTAAAATTGCAGGTTATCAAGAAATAAATGACCTTTACACACCTGGACAGTGAAATAGTAAAGAGTGAGGAGAAAAATAAGAAAGGGAGATAAAAGGGAATCTAAATCAGTAAAGATGACAAAAGAGACTAATACTTTTTTTAAACAAGTGTCTCTACTACACTCTGTTGTTTGAGATTCGATGTGTTCCCTGATAAATATCTCCACTTCTCAGCTAGGACCATCAAGCTCCTGCCAGAAACCACTGGTTCAGGCAGACAAAAGAGCTGCTCCCTGGGTAATTCATGTGCAGGGCAGTAGGAGAGACCCAGAGCAGAGGGCTTTTCCTGCTTGTGGGTCCAAATCGGAGCATCCTCTATCTCAGGATGGTCACTCTGTGTCCTTAGACCTCTTCAAGGTACAGATCGCCCCAGAAGTCCCAAGTTAGAAAGGACTTCTGTTTCATAAGGGTCGGGTAGGTTCACTGTGAACAGCAGCTGACAAGGGGAGATGGAACCTGGCCAAGGTTGTGACTGTGAAGGTCAAGGGGTTCACTGGAGGCCCCGACAGGCCTGAATATGCCACTCTCTCTAGGGGCTACAGCTAAACCTGTTTACCTAGTCCAGGCCCTGAGAGTAGGGTGGATATGGAGTAACTGGGGGCAGGAAGGGTGGCAAACCCTGCTACCCAGCGACAACCATCTGCTGTTCACACAGGGTTGCAGGGAGGGCCAGTGCCTTCCATAATTTGGAAACATAGTAAGATATTTAATAATCCTCTAGGAAGCTGGCCAAGACTTGTCCTAGGAAGCAAACCATTTCTAATATTCCACACAAGTTTTCTAAGAGGAAAAACAATTATAGAAGTTACTGTGTCGCCATATAGCTCAATAGTCTTCACATATATTCAGCTAAAACTGAGTAAATGATCTAGCACTTCCAGCTGGAATGGCTTCTTTGACCAATTTTAAGCACAGGCTGGTTTTCACAAAATGAAATACTGGTGTTTTACAAACCCAGTTTTTATTTTTTTAAACCAGGAGGACTGTATAGATGAGCTTGTGATAGATACACTACAGAAAACATATGTATTCATTGGCTATATACACAATTCTTTGTTGTCCTACGGGTTTTTTTTTTTTTTTTCCCATTAGTTTATCCTGCAATTTATAGTAATGACTCTCTCACACTGAATGGACAAGCCGTGTATTTTTACATTTGACTGAGGATTTCATTCCACATTTACTGAGATTAGATAAATTAGAATATGCAACTATGGATTCATGTGAAAACTTTTAGAAATAATGCTTGTTACGTCTGATGTAATAAATACAGTTATTTCATGTCAGTTAAAAACAACATCACTTTCTACCAGCTCCCATCAGGGGAGAGCCTAAGGCTGAGAGTCTGTTGGAATATTGTCATGATTTGTTTTTTCTCCAGAGACAGGATGCTTCAGAAACTGACCGGTAGCACCAATGTACAATCTTGATCGCATGGGCCATTTCTGAAAAAGAATATTTAAACAATAATCCAAAAGTTAGTATCTATGACAGACAGTGAACAATAATAATATTAAAAATTCCGAATGCTTCAATGCAAATGCAATACTATGTAGCTAGTAACAACTGTGATTATGAAGTCTAAGTGATGACAAAAAATGTTTATTAATGCTAACAGCAAAATTAAAAATATACCCAGACTCTGATTATAACTGTATGAAATAATATGCATGCATGTGGGCCAGAACTGCAAAAATTATGAAGAATAAATATATTTAGATGTAGGAAAATTTATCTATCTACAATGTTTTAACTTTAAACTCAACCTAAAACAAAATCCCTGGCTTTAAAAATGTTTTAAAAAGTTATATGTGGTATTATGCATCTACATTTGACAAAGGATTACAATGAAAAGTGACTAATTCAACTACCTAAACATTTTATCCTGCTAAAAGCAATATCTGGAAGTTGCAAATATTAGAATGTTTGGGGTTACACAGCTAGAACATCTAGATTAAACGTCTGCTTGTACTGGCATCACACGCTCTAACCTTCAGTCATCATCACATTTCTATTCTGATTGTGACTTTTCTAAATTCACCTTTAAAATGGCCAGCCTTTCAAATAATATAATTAATTTCCAAACAGGATGATGATGAAAAAATACACTACACAGGTAATACTTTCAGGATGGACTTTTTTTTTTCTTAGAGGGGAGGGTCATATAATTTTGATTTAAGGTCCCTGGAATACTAATCAGAGAAACACCGCCTTTTTTTTTTTTTTAATACAAAGATAAGTCTTTAGACTAAAGTGCAGTTCTTTGAGGTCAGTAGTGGGGTCCCACACTCTCCAGAGAGTAAACACTGCTGCGAGCGGCAGGCTACTTTGACCAGTGAATGTTCATGGGCAGACTGCTGGTTACACAGCACCATGAAATGTTCTTTTTTAAAAACTTAAGATTATTAATATATTTATTTGGCTCTGCCAGGCTTCAGTTGTGGCACACAGGATCTTCAATTTTTGTTGCAGCATACAGGAGTTGCGGCATGAAGAATCTTTAGTTGTGATATGTGGGATCTAGTTCCCTGACCAAGGGTCAAACCTGGGCCTCCTGCATTGGGAGCACAGAGAATTAGCCACTGGATCACCAGTGGAAAGGGTGGTCCTTGGAATGTTCTTAAATGCCTGGAAGATAATCCATGGTGCTCAAACAGGGGTACAGTTATTAACAATTCAAAGTCCATAAGAGGACTTCCCTAGTGGTACAGTGGTTAAGAATATGCCTGCTAATGCAGGGAATATAGGTTCCCTGATTCAGGAAGATTCCATATGCTGTAGGGCAACTGAGCCCATGCTTTAGAGCCCGTGCTCCACAAGAGGAACCACTGCAATGAAAAGCCCGACCAGAGAGTAATCCCCATCCACCTCAACCAGAGAAAGCCCCTGTACAGCAATGAAGACCCAATACAGCCAGTAAATAAATGAATGGATAAATAAGTTTTTAAAAAGTTCATAAGAGCTCTGGCTTTTCAACACAAGTTGCACATTAGGATCACATGGGAGCTTTAAAAAAAATCCCAAAAACTAATGGCCAAATCACTCTCCAGACCAATTAAATCAGACTGGACCTCTTCAGAAAAGTATAAGGTAGAGCCAATTCTTATCTGGAATAATATAAGCCTGCCTTATAAGCCTTCCAAATACAGGGACTGTCACCTCAACTGGGATTCCAGATGTAAAATGTAGCGTAAGGAATAATAAGTAAGCATATGAGTTTAATGCCTCCAGATGTGATAACTGAACTTGCTCCAATGTGGTTTAGATCATTTCAGAGTCCTAAAGTCAGATTATTCTGCTCAGAATCTAGCAGAACTTCAACACAGATTAAATACAACATCTGTGTTACTTGGAATTTAAAATGTTCCACTCCTATATAATCTTCCTATAAACAAACTTGTATTTTATATTCAATACAGTAATAAGACTGATTGTTATTTATTTTTGCAAATCCATTTCAGGTTTTGTTTTAAATCATATAAGTGCATTCGTGTATGCTCTGGATGTATCATATTGGTCTTATTCCTGGGATTCCCTTGACCAGTTGGGAATGTGAAGTGTTTTAGAAATTTGCCTGGGATTTTTTGATATGTCTGAATTTGGTATTGTTAGACCAAAGTTAAGACCTGCGTTATACTGAAGAATCCAGTGTCATGCTATTATGGAGTGAACATTTGTGCTCCTTCAAAACTACTTGTTAATGCTCTAAACCCCAGTGTGATGATAATTTGCAGAGGTAATTATGGTTAGATAAGGTCTTGAGGGTGGGTCCCTCATGATAGGATTAGTGGCCTTTTAAGAAGAGGTAGAGCTCCCCTTCTTTGAGAAAGAAGAGAGCTCTCGCTAGGAAGTGAGTTAGCCAACACCATGATCTTGAATTTTCCAGCCTCCTGAACTGTGAGAAAATAAATTTCTGTTGTTTCATCTATCCATCTATGGTATTTTGTTGAGTTGACTACCACATCCAGCAAATAGTATAGGGCATAGATCGTCAATTTGAAGTGCAGATTTTCAGGCATATCATAAACAAGTGCTTTTCTTTATTTTTAAAAAACGTAATTAATTTGGATATGCCAGATCTTAGTTGCAGCATGTGGGATCTTCGAACTTTGTTGAGACATGCAAGATCTTTACTTGCAGCACGCAGGGTCTTTTAGTTGTGGAAGGTGAACTCTTAGTTGCAGTATGTGGGGATCTGGTTCCTTAACCAGGGATCAATCCCTGGCCCCTTGTACTGGGAGGATGCAGTACTGGCCACTGGACCACCAGGGAAGTCCCTAAATCTGCGCTTTTCAATCTTTTACACTACTGCCACATTCATGAGTATAAAAATCTCATGCTCAAACCTTAAATGTAATTTGAGAACTCTATACTTGAGAATGTAGATAATAATAATTTGAGAATGTGAATTAAAACACATCAAAAAATAAAGGTATTACTGAATGCTCCCTGTTAGTTCTATGTGTTACCTGGGTTTCACTGTATTGACAATCACTCTAAAGCATGCAACCAAGAGTGGACCAGTGAAGGCATCTGCTCTACAGCCTTGCTAGTAGGTAAGTGGCCTTTGCAGGTGGCCCAGAGGTAAAGAATCTGGGTAAAGAATTGTCTTGCCAATGCAAGACATGAGGGTTTGATCCCTGGGTATGGAAGATCCCCTAGAGCAGGAAATGGCACCCCACTCCAGTATTCTTGCCTGGAAAATTCCATGGACAGAGGAGCCTGGCGAGCTACAGTCAGCGGGGCTGCCAAGAGTCAGACACCACTGAGTAACTGAGCACACACACTACATAAGTAATTTATATGTAATTTATGAAACAAACCTAAAAATGTTTATGTGGATTTTTGCCTGATATTTCATAGACTTAGTAAAGTTCCCTTTTAATAACTTTGTGTCCCTGGATTTTCAAAAAGGCTACTAAAAAAATTTTTTTAATGAATTTAATGTAGACACACAAATAGTTTTAGGAGTCAGAAATAAACATATAAATAAAATATTGGTTAGGTTGCATGGCAGCATCATGCCAAAAAAACCAGGTGACTGATTTACATTTCACTTCTCAATGGTCTGTTTTAGCATTGTGTAGATTAACACAATCCTGACTTTCTACTTTACCTAAGAAGGCATATTTAAAATTATGTAGTTTCTTAGCTTAGAATAATCTAATGCACTCATACAATTAACCAGAACTAAACCGGAAACAAAAGACTTTAAAAATATATATTCTTGATTTTTGGAGTTAAATGATTCCAAAATAACAAAACAAAGTAACAAAATTTATTTTTTAAAATTACTGTGTTATCAACAATGATTCTCCAGGGGTAATGCAATTAATAAGGCCAACTGTGCTTTTCTTACAATGTGAGTATTTGAAATATAGCCCTGTTCTCTTGGAGTTCTGCTCTTTTGGATGCTGGTGCTGATCAGAACTGTTCACATCCCAAACACACATGTTTTAGCCTATCCTCTGGGATCCCAGTCTCTTAAACCTTCCAGTTTCATTTGAGGTATTCTTTTTTTTTTTTTTTTTTTTAAGATTCTCAGGAGAGCTTCTTTTTTAAAACTTATTTGGCTGTGCCGGGTCTTAGTTTTGGCATGCAGGTTCTTATGGTATTCAGGATCTGGTTCCCTGACCAGGATGGAACCTCGGCCCCCTGCACTGGAAGGCACAGAATCTTAACCACTGGACCAATGGGCAAGTCCCTTGAGGTACTCTTACTGTAAATTCCCAACAATGCTAACAATGCCAAATCTCCAATACTGATAATAAGATGATTATTTTGATGATTCAAAATTATGGCCTTGAAATATTTGTTAATAGATCTTTGCTCATCAAAGTAAGGCCCAGTAATACTATGTTGTAAGACAGAAAAATAGTCATTTTGGAACACTCTTTAACTAAAGGTTACAGTACATTTTGTAGATTAAAAACTACAAATAATCAGAATATTTCTTTGGCATTAGATTAATCAACAACAGACTTAATATTTAAGCATTTTGGTAATATATGTAAAATAAAGTGTTGCAAACAGTTTCAGTTATGTACACAGTCTCTTTCCTCTGCATCACCACAGCACAGGGTTATAGTCTCTTATGGCACATACAGCATTCTCTCTTAAAATTGTTGTTCAGTCGCTAAGTCCAGTCTGACTCTTCTGTGACTCCATGGACTATAGCCCACCAGGCTTCTCTGTCCATGGGATTCTCCAGGCAAGAATACTGGAGTGGGTTGCCATTTCCTCTGCAAGGGGATGAACCCGCTCATCTCCTGCATTGGCAGGCAGATTCTCTACTGCTTAGCCACTGGGGGAAGCGGAGAAGGCAATGGCAACCCAGTCCAGCACTCTTGCCTGGAAAATCCCATGGACAGAGGAGCCTGGTAGGCTGCAGTCCAAGGGGTCGCTGAGAATCAGACACGACTGAGTGACTTCCCTTTCACTTTTCACTTTCATGTACTGGAGAAGGAAACAACAACCCATTCCAGTGTTCTTGCCTGGTAAATCCTAGCGACAGGGGAGCCTGGTGGGCTGCCATCTATGTGGTCGCACAGAGTTGGACACGACTGTAGTGACTTAGCAGCAGCAGCAGCACTGGGGAAGCTGTATCTTATAATACTGTTATTGTATTTCTCTCTTTTTCTCCATTATATGTTCATTTGGGGCAAGGATTGAGTCTTACCCTTAATTGTATTCACTCTCTTAACAGTGCTTTGCACATAGCAGGCGCTCAGTAAATAATTTTAAAATAGACCAGTCATTTGTTCAACCACCATCAGTTTCATTTTTTAATATTTATTTTTATTTATTTATATGCCCAGGTCTTAGTTGTGGCATCTGGGATCTCTAATCTTCCTTGCCAGCATGCAGGATCTTTAGCCATGGCATGAGGGTCTAGTTCCCTGATGGGAATAGAATCCTGGCATCCATGCATTGACAGCACAGAGGCTTAGCCACTGGACTACCAGGGAAGTCCCTCAATTTCATTTTAAGAGGTAATCTTTGGCTGTCTTTCATTATCCCTATAATTGTCTTTTAAAATCAAAATAATTGATTCAGAGGACATATGAGATATAATTTTTCTTTAAACAGTTATAATACTACAAAAACATTTGATATGGGAATTAGGGCAAAAAGAAACTCTTGTTAAGCTTATTGTTACATGAAATTTATGGTTGTAGCATTCATGAAAATTATGGTTTTAATGTTACTCCTTCAAAAAGCACTTCAAGAAACAAAAGTACAAAACAACAGGATTTCTTATATGATTTCTCTCTCCCACAAATAGGCATTTAACAGATGCCTTTTGTATTAAGCCTACTTAATGTTGAAATAAACTTTGTTAGAGTATAATGTCAAGTCAAAAGAAATCTAATATAAATGATACATTTGAATAGCAATCTGAGGTACCTAATATTAATCTAATATTGATAGATTAATAACATCTAACTTATATAATATTCAGTTCAGTTGCTCACAAAGAGTCGGACACGACTGAGCAACTGAACTGAACTGAATATTAATCTAATATTGATAGATTAATAACATCTAATTGTTTTATACAAAACTCCTTAATTAGTAATGAATAAGTTTCCAGCTGAGGTTATATAACACATGAATGGAATGGAATAGGCTATCATAATTATGAATAAATAATACTTCAAATATTTACACTTAATATTTGAACTAGTTTGAATATCATCATGTTGATTACATTTGCAAAGTAAATTTTGTTAAAGCTTACCACAAAATTTTAAGTTCAGTTAATATTAGAGGATGTATTTTACCTTCATTTCAATAATGATCATTCAATAATTTACTGAACACTGATACACTTAAGGCAAAGTCCTAATTTTATATTTGTGTGTGTGAAAATGCTTCAGAATAGTAGAATAAAAATTTTGAATATTTGGTTTTAGAAAATATAGGGAAGGTGATTCATTTTGAACAGAAAGCCTGATCAATGTAATATTTAAAAACAATTAGATCTAGGGGAAAAGGATGATGAAGAGTCTAAATATTGCAATATAGGTAATAAATCATAATCATATAAACCATATTAAACAAAACTCCGACCAATTTTGTACATTACTACCTACATGTGCTACTGCTACTGCTAAGTCACTTCAGTCGTGTCCGACTTTGTGTGACCCCATAGACGGCAGCCCACCAGGCTCCCGCGTCCCTGGGATTCTCCAGGCAAGAACACTGGAATGGGTTGCCATTTCCTTCTCCAATGCATGAAAGTGAAAAGTGAAAGGAAGTCGCTCAGTCCTGTCCCACTCTTCGTGACCCCATGGACCGCAGCCTACCAGGCTCCTCCGTCCATGGGATTTTCCAGGCAAGAGTACTGGAGTGGGGTGCCATCGCCTTCTCCGCTACCTACATGTAATGTAAAAAATATTATACAAGAGGAACTCTCTTGGCTAATTTTGTACATTAAAGAATTTGAATATAGTATTTAATCCGAACACAAATACATGCCAATTTATTATGAAAATTACATAAACTCATTGTAGTTTTTCTAACATTTCTAACATCTTGGTAGTTGCCTAGTCTATGATAGTTAACATTAAAATGGACTGAAAATTTACCATATGGGGATGCAGAACAGTCTCATTTTACAGAAAAATTTCAACATTGGTTTCCCACGGTGAGTTAGCAACAGATAATTCCATCATCCTATTTAATTCGTGAAACTTAAAAAAAATTGACGAAAATCACAAGGGAAACATAATTATGTAAATTTAAAACCCTCAAAGGCTCTGGTAACTAAAAATTATCAGGATGTGCAACCAAGCACCCCACCAGGCACTCCCGAAAAACTTCTCATCTAGGAAAGGTATCCTGTAGGTTTCATTATCCTATAGGGGGCATGAGACTCCCCTATCCAAGCCACCCCAGGTTTAAGCCACTACCTGCTAACAGTTAAGGAGTAACCTAGTGCAGTGGGGACTTCCCTGCCGGTGACTTGGCAGGCGAAGATCGCTCTCCGGGTCTGTCCCATGTCTCACCGGGAAGGAGCGGTGAGAGCTCGCTGGTATCTGCTCAAGCAGTGTCAGACTCGGCAGGTCATGGTGCCTTGCTCCCGGGCCCAGCTCCTCAGTGCCCTGCCCGCCTACCTTGACTGGGTGTAGGTAACCATCCCCGCGAAGGGCGCCCAGTCCTGGGTCCGCCGGCGCCTCGGCGTCGTCCTGCAGGCTGCGGGTGAGGTGCGCAATATAGGTGGTGGCCAACAGCAGCACGTCCAGCTTGGACAGCTTTGTGTCCGGCGGCACCGACGGCAGCGTGCGCTGCAGCTCCAGGAAGGCGTGCCGCAGAGTCTGCACGCGGCTGCGCTCCCGCGCCGCATTCGCGGCCGCCGGCCGCCCGCCTCCCGAGCGCGCGCCGCCGCCCTGGGCCCGAAGGTCCCGGCCCGGTCCGTCCGGGGCTCAAGTCTCGGGCTGCGGCTACCGGGGGCGCGAGCTCGCTGCTGGAGATCAGGGGGCTGCCTGCGGGGCCGCCGCGGTCCATAGCGGCTTCCCTGCAAAGGACCGAAGGCGCGGTGAGGCCGGGGCGCTGGTCGAGCTTAGCCCGGATGGGAGCGCAGCCCTCTCGCTCCCCCTGCGCGCCCTGCCCCACCATCCGATGTGGCTCCGGGCCATCTCAGAGTTGAGCACCTTTTGGTTGGGGCACTTTTGCCTCCCGGCGTCTGGGGAGAGGGATGGGGCCTGAGGATTCCTAGACTGATTAGAAGGCTCAGGAGGGCCCCGGTACCAAACAGCCTTGTGTGCTGTGCTTAGTCGCTCAGTCGTGTCCGACTCTGCGACCCCATGGACTGTAGACAGCCAGGTTCCTCTGTCCATGGGATTCTCCAGGCAAGAATACTGGAGTGGGTTGCCATTTCCTTCTCCAGGGAAATCTTGACTCGGGAATCGAACCCAAGTCTCCGCATTGCAGGCGTATTCTTTACCGTCTGAGCCACCAGGGAAGCCCAACCAGCTTTACCTTCCACCAACAATTTAGTCAAGAAGGCTACGATACTGGGGGAAGGAAGATTTCAGGTTCAGAATTTGTTCGCGCGTCTGGATTATTAACCTGCTCACACCGCGGGAACGATGGAGGGGGTCAACTCGTAGAGCACGCCGCGGCCCGCGGTGCCCGCGCCGGCCGCCCTTGCATTATGCGTTCCGGAGGCTCCGGGGTCCCCAGGGGCGACAGCAGGAGCCCGGGGCGGTTTCTGCCAGAGTGAGGGACCTGTGGCGTCACCTCAGACTAAGGCACCCGCCACCCGTCCAAGTCCGGGAACTGCGCAGCAGGGTCGGACCCGCATCCTCACCTTTCCTGGAGGGGCTGTGCGGGGTTCGGCTCCGCTGCGCGGGAAGAGAAGCGTCTAGCCGGGTCTGCGTGGCCTGGACCGCGCCGGTCACTCCATCTTCGTCCAGAGGATCCGGTGCGCCTTTTTATGCGGGCTCGTGCGAGGCGAAGACTGCTTGTGGGCCAAGCTAGGCGCCGGGATCACCACGGCAGGACCCGCCGACGTCCTCTGGCACCTGTGGTGCTGTGCTGTGGGACTGCGTGCTCCCGGAGCTTCTCTCTTCGGAAGACTCATTAATCAAACCGTCCGGCGGGGCGGGGCCATGGGGGCGGGGCGACTTCCTGGCCACGCCCCCCGCATTCAGGTTCTCCCCCAGGTCGAGCCTCTAGCGCGGTATGTCAAGCGCTCCGGAGGGGCCGGAGTCGCGGCCTGGGCTCTAAGGACCCCGGCGCGGCCTCGCGAGTTACACTGTCTCGCCGTGAGCCTTCCGCCTCGGGCTCAGGCTGAGCCCCGGGCGCCTTCCAGACCCGCGCCGGGCCGAGGCGCGAAGGTGGCTGTTCTGTGGAACGCGCCGTAACTTTCGGTGAGGAAGTGTGGCGTGTGCCTCCTCGACGCGCTCACCGTTTGCTCCACCACAAGGTCAACGTCTCCTGCAGTCTAGACCGCTTGAAGCGTAGTCCCGCCGCCTCGGGACTCTGCGACCAGTGTATTGAGCCGCCCGGAGGTAAACTGCACTGAGTTCGAGCGTGCCCACGGTCTGTGGTACTTTTAGTTCCCCCAGTCGCAATCGCTTCTTCCCGAGGCCGGCGCCTCCGTCGTCCCATCCGCCCGGGGCTCCTCTTTGTTTCCGTAGTTGAAACGAATTTGGGAGTTTCCCCGTGGGGAGCTCGGCCGATGAGTTGTACCCTCGTGGCTCCCGGGGAGCGGGGGTGGCGCGTGGGGAGGGGCTCCGTCCAGGGCTCCCTGAGAAAAGGGGGCGCTGCCCGGGAAAGCCCGGGCCCTGGACGCCCCTGACCTCGTGTGGCTTCCGCTCGTTTGGAACCATCGCCTTCACAGGTGAAGTTTGAGCAAACGCTCAATATTTACCAGCAATGTAATTAATGCATCCTTGAAAACAATTCTTGCGTCAATCTTCTTTGGGGGTCGAGACAGAATATCGAATTTAAAGTATCCTTAATGAAACCGTTCTTGTACATGTGACATAATTTCATCCTTTACCATATATTTAAAAATTGGAGCTGCCAACAAGTACAGGGCTTTCCTGGTAAAGAATCCACCTGTCAATGCAGTTTGATCCTTGGGTCAGGAAGATACCTTGGAGGAAATGGCAACCCACTCTAGTGTATTTGCCTGGAGAATCCCCCTTGGCTAGAAGAGCCTGGCGGGCTATAGTTCTTGGGGTCGCAAAAGAGTCAAACACGACTTAGTGACTAAACAACAAACCTAGTACATAGTAATGGTGGCACTTTACTTCATTTGAGTATAAAGTTCCACACACTTTATTAGTAACTTAGAATAATCCTCAGGTTTTCATATCAATTCCCATTCGATAAGTATAGTCAGATTTACACTTTAAGATAAAGAAGCACACCAAAATACCGTGAGTTCAGAAAATGATTACTTTTGATGAATGAGAAAGCACATCTTTATTTTCCCAAAACGTTGTATGTAATCAGGAATAAAGCAATTGTAAAGGACTGTTTCAGATTCTATAAAGAAGTAAATCAAACAGGAATTGCAAAGGTTTTTCTTATATAATGAGAGACTGTAAAGCTACAAACCACAGAAGATGATGTTGCCTAGTGCTATAAAAGTAAAGAATGAAGCGTTTCAGATCACCGAGGTTTTGAATTTACTGTTTTACAAATTTACTTTCAAATTATGAAGAAGGTGAGGTTCACATACATCATTTTTTGTCAGCAAGCTTTCAGATGCCTTCAAAGAGAGAGTTCTGTATTGACAGAGAGAAGAAAAAAAACAGCATTTAAATTATTTCAAAACTGAAAGTTATCCAAAACAGGTAGGAAATGTATATAATCTAGGACGCATTAACAACAGTGAAGGCTAATGATTAGTTACTAAACTGTGAATCTTCTTAGGCTTTAAAGAAAGCAGAGACAAAGATTGTGCCCTTGAGGCAGGGAAGATTATGGAAAATTTGTGAGTTGGGAGAGGTGTAGAGATAACAATATTGGAGTGAAGGTAGGGGCCAGGACTAGGGTAGGCAAATTAGGTGCTCAGGGCTCCTTATATTTTGTACCCTGGCATCTCACAAGCCTCCCCTAGCCTAGACTGCTAGAGTCTTCTGGTCCTGTAGGAGTTGGAGTGAATGTGCATGTGCGGCACAGGGCAGGCACTTCACTGCTAATAATGACTGGCCAGTTGCCTGCTGAGTTGCCCAACAGGTTTGAAAGGACTGATGTAACAAGACCTGCCACCTCAGGCCACCCCCTTGTCTTGTCTGCTGCCACTCTAAGCACCCTCTGAATCCTCTGATGACTCCAGTCCTAATTCCTACAAGACTCTAGTATTTGCAATTAAAGTTGAAATGGAGAATAAACATCTTCAACTTTTCAACATTATATAAGTTAGTAACAGGTATCTTTTTAAGTGGTGTTTTACAGAAAGCACTTTTATTTTCTCATTTAGTCTTTACAAAAACCCTTTGAGGACCTGATAGTTGAGAAAATAAAGCTAAGAGAGTTGAAATAAGTTGTCCAAGGTCACACAGTTACTAAGTGGCAGAGACAGGATTCAGGCCAGGCAGATTGACCTTAACACTTGTGCTTTTACCATACTATTTTATTTACTATTTGTAGGGATCTTCATTATTTGCAAAACATTTTTTTTTGTATCTCTTATCCCAGTAAAGAGCATTAACTTGAATCCCTATTAACAATCCAAGTACTATTTTCATTATACATCTTTCTTTGAAATTCTTGCCTGATCTGGTTATAGAGTGCTATAGATTTTATTTCGCTGAGTGTGATTAGGCCTTTTAAAAAGATATTTATTTGGCTGCATCAGGTCTTAGATGTGGCATGCAGAATCCTTATTTGCAGCATGGGGACTCTTTAAGTTGCAGCGTGTGAGATCTAGTTCCTTGCCAGGGATCAAAGACTGCATTGGGAGTTTGGAGTCTTAGCCACTGGACCATCAGGGAAGTCCCAGTGTGATGTAGGTCTCAAAATCATACTTATCTTTTTAAAAATGTGTCACATAGTTTGTTATCTTTATAATGTAAAATGGTCAAATATACCAGTGAAGATATTGTTTTGTTATCTGTATACAGGTGGTACTTTTTTCACCTTTCAACTATTTCCTTCATTGTTAATTAAGGTATAATTTACAGACTTAAGGAGTCCTTTGAGTATATAGTTCAGCAGTTTTGATAAAACATTTACAGTCATGTAACTACTACCACAATAAAGATATGCAACATTTCATCACCCCCTCAAAATTCCCTTGTATTGACCTTTTGTAGTCAACCCCAGGTCCTCAGCAACTACTCATGTTTTCTGTCTCTGCAGTTTTGCCTTTGCCAATAGGTCATGGAATCATACATTGTGTAGCCTTTTAAGTCTGGTGTCTTTCATTAAGCATAGTGCTCCTGAGGTCTGTGTCATTTCATATATTGCTAGTTCATTTCTTTTTAAATCTGAGTAGTAGTCCATTGTATGGATGTACCACAGTTTGTTTATCCATTCCCTGCTTAGGGGCTTTTGGGTTGTTCCCAATTTTTGGTGATTCTTCGTAAGCCACTAAAAACATTAGGGTTCAGATTTTTGTGTGAGTATATGTTTTCATTTCACCTGGGGAAATACTTAGGAGTGGGACTGCTAAGTGTGTTGAGTATGTGTTTAACTTTGTAAGAATATGTCAAACTTTTTTCCAAATTGGCTGAACTATTCTTTTTGGATCCCCATGACAGTTCTGGTGGCTCCATATCCTTGTTAGCATTACTTGATTTTTTTCTTTTTACCCACTGTAATGGACATTTTTAAAGAAAAAATATTGATTCAATATTTACAACATTTTAAAAATCAGATGATTCCACAATCTAGATATCTTGCTTGCCAGATAATCTAATTTCCCAAGTTCAGCTTGCCTGCCTGGCTGTAGTGTTTTGAAGCCAAGTAGCTACAGTTGCCTTTAGTTGGACAGCATGCTCTCCAGTTTACCTCAGTCACATTCTCACCTGCTTCCCTTACTTATTTTATCTGCCTTTACTTTAGGGTGTTTTTGAGACCCCCCCTGGCAGTGTAATTAAGAACTTGACTTTTGGAGTCAATGACCTGGATTCATGTCCCAGCTCTGCCTCCTGGCAATCCTGTGACGGTGGGCTCCTTTGACTGGGTTTCTCCAACACTCATTTTCCCTATGTATAAGTTGGGGCTGATAATACTCTTATTTCAAAGGGTCCTACTGTGTTTTATAATTTGTTTGGGTAATGAAGACTAAGCTTTCAGAATAGACATTTAAAAATGGAAAATAACTAGTACAGTTCTTACAACTTACATAATTCTTGTTCATAGAGTAAGCCATTGACAGAGTTGGGACTTGACATCACAAAAGCTAGCTTAGACTGTTGTAAAAACAGTTTTGTTCTCATTACTATTACTTTCTTTTTCTTTCTTTTTTTTTTTTAGGGAGGTGGGAGTTCTCCTAATTTCAAAAGAGTTCTTTGAGAACTGCAAACCACAATCTTAGCATTATACCTGTATTACTGATGCATACAGTTATTTTGCATATAAAAGTTAGTTAGGCTGAGGTTGGATTTAACATGGCAAAATTAAAAGTAGTTAGAGTTTTGCAAATGAGTTTATATAAGATCATCCCAGAGTTTCATGATTAAAAGTATTATCTAAGTTTTAAAAAATTCTTCTTGAAGCACATAGGAGATCTGTTGTTACAACTGTTCAAACATAGCATAGCCTTAACAGTGGTAAAAGCAAATTATTTTGTACTGTTTTTAACTCAAAGAAACCCAATGCTTTCATTTCTAACTAAAGTTAGTAGGTATTTTATAAATAGTTAAATAACATACAGTGAACATTTCCTATGAATTATAGGTCCCAGGGATTCACATTCCTTAAGGGTGTCTGAACCTAAGGGCATTCTAACCCAGCTAGGAAGTTATTATTTTTACATTAACAGAAGAGATGGATTGACTCTATTGACATTGCTTGGGCTTGAAAGATAGTTAATCAAGTAACAGTTTGCTCTCTTCATTGTACCGTGCTGTGGGTACTGTATTCTCAGTGGATCTTATTTACAATGTATAAATGTATTTAATGCCTATTTTTAAATTACTAAGGCTCAAATACCTCCTAGCCAGCTTGAAAAGAGAGGAAACATCTGTCAGAAAGTATTTACTGTGACAAACAGAGAAAGAGGCAATAATTTGCACATTTTTTGTTCCATACCACATACTATTTTTAATTGAACAGTGAAGGCATTTGTTCAGAATCAGCCTTTAAATAAAAAAATAGTGTTGAACTAATCTTTAATTAAAGTGTACATTGATAGTATCAAGTTCAGTTTGGGGGTCAACAGCAACGTCAGTGAGTCTGACTTTTCCTCCCTGTAGGGAAGGCAGGCTTGTGTAAATATACATGATCACAGACGGCATGCATTTATAAAGGAGGTGCAAAACATTCCCCTGTCATTGGACAGATGTTGCTTCACTGTGTTCTACACAGGGCACAAGCACAGCTCTCAGTGTGTAAACCTTAAAGAAGTGTGGGGCTTATACTTCTGGAGTTTTGGAAGAAGCCTCTAAAGCTCCTTTCCACCTCTGATCAGGCTCCCCACCTTGAATCTTAAATGTAGACTGTAGGGGACTCTCCTGCTGATACCAGCTCATTAACCTTCCTTCAAGTAATTAAGGGAGGGAGTTGGTTTAATCAACTTTTAGAAACTAAAAATCTGTTCTTAAGAGCTGTGTATTTTATTACTTTACCAACCTACTGACTTTATTCTCATTGTCTCAGGGTGGTGGTGGTGGTGGTTTAATTGCTAAATTGTATCCTACTCAAACTTGGGACTCCATGGACTGTCTCGTAGCCTTACACTAAATTAGTAAAATGTTAGCAAGAGGCACAACCTAATAGTCTATTATCAAGAGCTTAATGAAATTCCATAATAGGTTTGGTCACCTTTGATTGAAGGTGATGTTAACATTTAATAAGACTTAAATTATTTGTGATAACGAAATCAATGTTTTGGCGTGCCCTCAGTGAAAATGTGCCCTGAGGAGATAAAAAATATTTAAAAGAAAATGTTGGGTCTTCCCTGGTGGCTCAGGGGTAAAGAATCCACCTGCCAATGCAGGAGACATGGCTTTGATCCCTGATCCTGGAGGATCCCACCTGCCGTGGAGCAACTAAGCCCATGTGCCACAACTATTGAGCCTGTGCTGGAGAGCCTGGGAGCCATACCTCTTGAAGCTTGTGCACCCTAGAGCCTGTGCTCCACAACAAGGGGAAGCCACCACAGTGAGAAGCCCACACGCTGCGACTAGAGAGTAGCCCCATTCTCCTTAACTAGAGAAAAGTCCACAGTGATGAAGACCCAGCATAGCCAAACATAAATAAATGAAGATTTAAAATGAAAATGTTTATGTAATACTTTTTCACAAAGTGAAACTTAAGAATCAGGATTGAACATAATCAGTTTCACTGACAGTGGCAAAAGCAGGACAATATATTCTTCTCACAGGAAACCCCTCTATGCTGGTGGTTTCTTTAGGGTAGCCTGTCTCAACAGTACTTAGTATTGGTAGTTGAAAATGCATTTAGCTTGTGTTTAGCGTTCCTAGTTAGGAACTAGGATTTGTCAGTGCAGTCCTAGTGACCAGAGCTTTGTTTGGGGCGGCAGAATATGTAGTATGTGCCACAGCTAACAACTGATCTAACAGTATGTGTGGCAACGTACAGACTTACCAAGATTGTTTTTTGAGGCTATGTCCATTTTTATTGTTTTCTTTTCCACCTTGATGGCCATTTTTATTTTCTTTTCCACACTAGCAAGACCTTTGTTTCTTGGCAAGAAACAAAATGCCAAGAACACTGTTGTGGAATTGACGAGTTATGTAAATCTTTAAGAAACTTTTGGGGTGCTATGAACAAACTTGCTACGGTTTTGATGGCAGTGGACATAATCAGGTATGGCAAATTCACACACAGCTTCTGTTTTGTGTGTGTGTGAGTGAATGGAAAGGAAGCAAGATCCAAACCAGGACTCCTTATTTATCCTATCTCCCTCTCCCCAGACGAAGCATTTCTCAGACTTATAGGACTCTCTCCCTCTCAGGCCTCTCTTGACAAGTCTAAGGCACTCTTCAGGGAATGGGGGGTAGCAGCACTGTTGTTCACTGGTCTTCTTCAGGTGGGCTCCATTAAGGAATGCTGAGTCACCATCCCTTGATTGGACCCTTCAGAGAGGGTCTCATGACAAACCCATATGACTCTCATCAAGCAGTTCTGGAAAAAGGAAATCTATTCCAAAGTACATCTACTGGCTCTGATTACTTTCTTAATGAAATTTGCTATTGCCATTTATTATAACTTAGTGACTACTATGATATGGGGCTTCCCTGGTGGCTTAGTGGTAGAGAATCAGCCTGCCATTACTGGAGATACGAGTTCGATCCTTGGGTTGGGAAGATCCCCTGGAGAAGGAAATGGCAACCCACTCCAGTATTCTTGCCTGGGAAATCCCATAGACGGAGGAGGCTGGCAGACTACAGTCCATAGGGTCACAAAAGTGGGACACAACTTAATGACTAAACAACAACAATTATACATTCTATGCACTATAAAAACCTTTCAACGATGGACTAAAAATAAAAATACAAAGCAAAGCCAGAGCTTGCTTAACTCCACTGTAACATGAGGGCAGACACACTGAAACCATAATCACAGAAAACTAGTCAATCTGATCACACGGACCACAGCCTTGTCTAACTAAATGAAACTAAGTCATGCCATGTGGGGCCACCCAGGAAAGGAGGGTCATGGTGGAGAGGTCTGACAGAATGTGGTCCCCTGAAGAAGGGAATGGCAAACCAGTATTCTTGCCTTGAGAACCCCATGAACAGTATGAAAAGGCAAAATGATAGGATACTGAAAGAGGAACTCCCCAGGTCGGTAGGTGCCCAATATGCTACTGGAGATCAGTGCAGAAATAACTCCAGAAAGAATGAAGGGATGGAGCTAAAGTAAAAACAATACCCCATCGTGGATGTGACTGGTGATAGAAGCAAGGTCCGATGCTGTAAAGAGCAATATTGCATAGGAACCTGGAATGTCAGGTCCCTGAATCAAGGCAAATTGGAAGTGGTCAAACAGAAGATGGCAAGAGTGAACATCGACATTCTAGGAATCAGCAAACTAAAATGGACTGGAATGGGTGAATTTAACTCAGATGACCATTATATCTACTACTGCGGGCAGGAATCCCTTAGAAGAAATGGAGTAGCCATCATGGTCAACAAAAGAGTCCGAAATGCAGTACTTGGATGCAGTCTCAAAAACGACAGAATGATCTCTTGTTTGTTTCCAAGGCAAACCATTTAATATCACGGTGATCCAAGCTGTGCCCCAACCAGTAATGCTGAAGAAGCTGAAATTGAACGGTTCTATGAAGACCCACAAGACCTTTTAGAACTAACACCCCCAAAGATGTCCTTTTGATTATAGGGAACTGGAATGCAAAAGTAGGAAGTCAAGAAATATGTGGGGTAACAGGCAAATTTGGCCTTGGAATACAGAGTGAAGCAGGACAAAGGCTAATAGTTTTGCCAAGAGAACATACTGGTCATAGCAAACACCCTTTTCCAGCAACACAAGAGAAGACTCTACTCATGGACATCACCAAGTGGTTAACACTGAAATCAGACTGATTATATTTTTGCAGCCAAAGATGGAGAAGCTCTATACAGTAAGCAAAAACAAGACTGGGAGCTGACTGTGGCTCAGATCATGAACTCCTTATTGCCAAATTCAGACTTAAATTGAAGAAAGTGGGGAAAACCACTAGACCATTCAGTATGACCTAAATAAAATCCCTTATAATTACACAGTGGAAGTGAGAAATAGATTTAAGGAACTAGATCTGATAGAGTGCCTGATAAACTATGGACGAAGGTTTGTGATATTGTACAGGAGACAGGGATCAAGACCATCCCCATGGAAAAGAAATGAAAAAAAGCAAAATGGCTGTCTGGGGAGGCTTTACAAATAGCTGTGAAAAGAAGAGAAGCGAAAAGCAAAGAGAAAAGGAAAGATACAAGCATCTGAATGCAGAGTTCCAAAGAATAGCAAGGCGAGATAAGAAAGCCTTCTTCAGCGATCAATGGAAAGAAATAGAGGAAAAGAACAGAATGGGAAAGACTAGAGATCACTTCAAGAAAATTAGAGATACCGAGGGAACATTTCATACAAAGATGGGTTAAATAAAGAACAGAAATGGTATGAACTAACAGATGCTGAAGATATTAAGAAGAGGTGGCAACAATACACAGAAGAACTGTACAAAAAAGATCTTCACGACCCAGATAATCACAATGGTATGATCACTCACCTAGAGCCAGACATCCTGGAATGTGAAGTCAAGTGGGCCTTAGAAAGCATCACTATGAACAAAGCTAGTAGAGGTGATGGAATTCCAGTTGAGCTATTTCAAATCCTGAAAGATAATGCTGTGAAAGTGCTGCACTCAATATGCCAGCAAATTTGGAAAACTCAGCGGTGGCAACAGGACTGGAAAAGGTCAGTTTTCATTCCAATCCCAAAGAAAAGCAATGCCAAAGAATGTTCAAACTGCCACACACTTGCATTCGTCTCACACGCTAGTAAAGTAATGATTAAAATTCTGCAAGCCAGGCTTTCAGCAATACGTGAATCGTGAACTTCCAGATGTTCAAGCTGGTTTTAGGAAAGGCAGAGGAACCAGAGATCAAATTGCCAACATCTGCTTGATCATTGAAAAAGCAAGAGAGTTCCAGAAAAACATCTATTTTGCTTTATTGACTATGCCAAAGCCTTTGACTGTGTGGATCACAATAAACTGTGGAAAATTCTGAGAGAGATGCAAATACCAGACCACCTGACCTGCCTGTTGAGAAACCTGTATGCAGGTCAGGAAGCAACAGTTAGAACTGGACATGGAACAACAGACTGGTTCCAGGAAAAGGAAAAGGAGTACGTCAAGGCTGTATGTTGTTACCCTGCTTATTTAACTGATATGCAGAGTACATCATGAGAAACACTGGGTTGGAAGAAGCACAAGCTGGAATCAAGACTGCCGGGAGAAATATCAATAACCTCAGATATGCAGATGACACCACCCTTATGGCAGAAAGTGAAGAGGAACTAAAAGCCTCTTGATGAAAGTGAAAGAAGAGAGTGAAAAAGTTGGCTTAAACTTCAACATTCAGAAAACGAAGATCATGGCATCTGGTCCCATCACTTCATGGCAGATAGATGGGGAAACAGTGGAAACAGTGTCAGACTTTATTTTGGGGGGCTCCAAAATCACTGCAGATGGTGATTGTAGCCAGGAAATTAAAAGACACTTACTCCTTGGAAGGAAAGTTATGACCAACCTAGATAGCACATTGAAAAGCAGAGACATTACTTTGCCAACAAAGGTCCATCTAGTCAAGGCTATGGTTTTTCCTGTGGTCATGTATGGATGTGAGAAGTTGGAATGTGAAGAAAGCAGAGCGCTGAAGAATTGATGCTTTTGAACTGTGGTGTTGGAGAAGACTCTTGAGAGTCCCTTGGACTGCGAGGAGATCCAACCAGTCTATTCTAAAGGAGATCAAGCCTCGGTATTCATTGGAAGGACTGATGCTAAAGCTGAAATTGCAATACTTTGGCCACCTCATGTGAAGAGTTGACTCACTGGAAAAGACTCTGATGCTGGGAGGGATTGTGAGCAGGAGGATAAGGGGACGACAGAGGATGAGATGGCTGGATGGTATCACCGATTTGATGGACATGAGTTTGAGTAAACTCTGGGAGTTGGTGATAAACAGGGAGGCCTGGTGTACTGCAGTTCATGGGGTCGCAAAGAGTTGCACACAACTGAGCGACTGAACTGAACTAATTGAACTACTATGATATGACTGGGAAGATCATA
Organism: Nanger dama; assembly: GCA_917880005.1. Lineage (NCBI taxonomy): Eukaryota > Metazoa > Chordata > Mammalia > Artiodactyla > Bovidae > Nanger > Nanger dama. The sequence goes on from CAKJTW010000066.1 coordinate 6,649,966, forward strand.
GAGCAATCACTGTATTGATTGAAATGAAAAAAAGTTGAATGAATAATTTATAGGATGTATGATGATCTGGTGTATAAAGCCCATAGCATTTATCACAATATATAGTTGGTATCACATTTGACTCTCACGTTAGCTTGTTGCAAAATCTTTGAGGTCTAGAGTATCTCATTTCAGTTTTTATTATACTGAGTACTGTTCTGGCATATAGCAAGTGCCTGAAAGTTTTATGAATAAAGGAAGTTGTTCCCTGGTATGATTTATCTTTACATTAAAGCAGTAACATCGTTCATAAAACTGAAAAAAAGCAATTTTCTTCTCATCAGGAGACTTAGAGCTGATTCGTAATGAAGTAAATTACGTATATGCCACCTGGGAAGCCCATGTGTATATGTGTATATTCAAAGTTTAAAATTAGTGGTAAAGAACCTGCCTGCCAATGCAGGAGACCTAAGAAATGCAGATTTGATCCTTGGGTCGGGAAGATCCCCTGGAGGGCTTGGCAGCCCACTCCAGTATTCTTGCCTGGAGAATCTCATGGACAGAGGAGCCTGGAGGGCTGAAGTCTATGTTGTCGAAAAGTGTCAAACATGACTGAAGGGCCTTAGCACACCGCGAAGTTAGAGTAGTGATTCTGAAACTATTTTTTACATCATATATATCTTTGAGAATCTAATGAAACTTTTAATGCATCCTTCAGGGACCCCAAATTAAGAACGTTTGGGTTGGAGAAGTGGTGAAACTAGCCTGTCCTTGTTGTGCTGTGGCTTCCTCTTCCTTTCCACCACCGGATGTCCTCTGCTCACTAATGGGCCATCATTACTGTCTCAGCCTCAGGCTCCTTTGCTGTTATCCCTGCTCATTCAGACATCTTTACCTGCTGCTTTTGGGACTTGCCCGAGTCACCTGCCTTATTCCAGTTGACGTATCTTGTCTGTGACTCCCAGCTATTCCTGAACCACTGCAACTTAATGACTGTTTTGGCAGGTGAACAGTGAACTTTTTTTTTTTTTTTTGGGTGCTTGATCAAGAAGAATTGAGAACAGAGAACTAGAAGATGGACCTTTCTTTCTCTGTGTTGTTGACAGAACATACATAAAACATAAATCACACAGAAGTATTTGAAAGAACCTACCCCATGTCTTCAATAATTTTAGAGTTATCTTCTTGAGAGCTTTCTGGAGATGCATTTCCATTTGCAAGAAATCTCTATATCGAGAAAAAAACTAATTTTGGCTTACCCACCTGTGGGTAATAAACGGGAACTATGTGATGCATTGTTTCAAAGTTACCTGTAGTGTACAAAGAATTAAAAGCATTCTGCTTTGAAACTAATAACTAAATTGTAAACATGACATAGAACAGCATTAGACTATATTTTGAGAAATGGAATTAAATATGACTAAATAGTTTCATAGCAAAACCAATAAAAAGTTAATGTCCAAGATAAAAATATGACAGATTTTCACATGTGAGAACCCACACAGGAAAGTTCAAGGTCAACTCTCATAGACAAAATGGGTACACCAACATTAATTAATATTAACTACCCTTGTGTTTTGCTGTTATGTGTTTATTTTTTCAGTGTGTTTAACCTTTAGGGAGTAGGTAGATTAGTCAATTACAGTTTTTGTAATCTGTTCATACCTTATTTCCACACTTAACATCATTTCCCTGTTTATAGATCCTCGTCCCTTTCTAGCAATGATTTTTCTTTTAAGTAGAAACTGCCTTAATCAACTCTAATTCTCAGAGCTTAGCACAGTCTTGGCCATATCCATGGTGCTCAACAAGTGTTTATTAAATGAACATTTCCATCAAAACACTACAAAAGTAAATGCTGAAAGTTATTAAGATATTTTGAACTTCATTAAAGTGTTTGACTACTTCTGATTTTGAGACTGTATTTAGGACAAGATTTTTATTGTAAGATCCTTGAAGTTTAAAGACATAATCCCTGTAATTTTATTATTATAGAGCTCCAAATTTATAGGGCTACCAAAAATATGTCAAAGGTCAGGAAATTTAAAAATGATCATCTTCCTAAGAATTCCTCTTTACTTACAATGTATTTGGTTGTGCAGAGGTATCTTTAAATGGTTCATATTATCTCTTCTAAAGTCCTGAAGGTATACTGTATATTTTAAAAAGCACAATATATATTCTAGACTAATTCACGCTTTCCATTTCTCCTGAGCAGCAATAACAGAGAGACTTTACATAAAGACCATAGTGCAAGCTATTGGCCAGGTGAAGAGTTACTGTGTGTTACATGCATGTGTCTAGGGATGTCACAGGTTATAAGCCTGGGAGGCTCAGGAACTGTAACATTTGTTTGCAAAGGGTTCACAGAAGCATGTAGGTGTCAAGAAAGAAGGATATCTACAAATGGCTAAGAGAAAATAACTAAGTAGTCCTGAGGAAAGGGCTTCGCTGGTGGCTCAGCAGTAAAGAATTCACCTGCAGCACAGGAGCCACAAGATGTTCAGTTATAATCTCAAGGGCATGGCAACCCACTCTAGTATTCTTGCCTGGAGAACCCTATGGACTGAGGAACTTGGCAGGCTATAGTCCACGTGGCCACAGAGTTGGACTTAGCACACACCTGAGGCAAACTTAGATAATTTCTATTGCAGGTCGTCAGCTTTAAATTTAAATTTAATTTAATTGACCTTACAGTCTATTTTTCAACAGAATAAATAATATAATCTATTTGAATACTTATAAAATTTCAATGTTCTTTCATAATATAGTCTCATTTTCTCCCTAATTTCTTTGTATTTGCAAAAATTATATTTTTACATATCATGTATTTATACATTTGCAGATTTTTCTAAATTCTTGCCAAACCGAAGTGAATTTCTAAGTAGGGCAGACATTATTGTCCTTATGTCCAAGCATGAGTTGTCCACCAGTCATCAATAGAGTAATCACTAGAAACCAAAGCTCTTTGATAAAGTCAGATAACTTTAGTTAATTACTGGGCTTCCTGGTGTCTCAGATGGTAAAGAATCTGCCTGCATCGGGGAGACCCAGGTTCAGTCCCTGGGTTGGGAAGATTCCCCTGGTAGCCCACTCCAGTATTCTTGCCTGGAGAGGAGCCTGGCAGGCTACAGTCCATGGGATTGCAAAGAGTTGGACATGACTGACCAACTAACATATTTACTTTCACTTTCTGCTGTCTTTGTGACCTTAGACACGTTATCTCATCTTTCTAAAACTCAGCTTTCTCAGCTGCAAAATGGATATAATTTTTCCCACAAGGTAAAATGTTTAAAGCAGTAATGCATATAAATATCTGAAATGATTGGCACAATAAATATTGGTTCTCTTTTCTTCCCTTTGGAGAAGGCAATGGCACCCCCACTCCAGTACTCTAGCCTGGAAAATCCCATGGACGGAGGAGCCTGGTAGGCTGCAGTCCATGGGGTTGCTAAGAGTCAGACATGACTGAATGACTTCACTTTCACTTTCTTCTCTTGCCCATCTTTTTGGCTTCCTAGACTGGAGTGCTTTCCATTTTAAATTATTAATGGTTATCATGATAGCAACTACAATAAGGTATGAAATGACGCTTCTGTTCTTTGTAGCATTCCATATGGCTTTTCAAAAAAAAAATTGTGGTAAGAACACTTACCATGCAATCTATCCTGTTATTGTTTTAAATGTACAATAAATACATTATTGTTGACTCTAAGTACAATTTTGTGGGCTTCCCAGGTGGTGCTAGTGGTAAAGAACTGCTTGCCAGTGCAGTATACATAAGAGACATGGGTTTGATCTCTGGGTCAGGAAGATCCCCTAGAGAAGGAGATGGCAACCCACTCCACTATTTTTGCCTGGAGAATCCCTTGGACAGAGGAGCCTGGTGGGCTATGGTCCATAAGGTTGCAGAGTCAGACATGACTGAAGCGACTTAGCATGCACGCACAACTTTGAAAAGCATATCTCTAGAGCTTATTCATTTTGCTTGACTGAAACTTTATATCCATTGATTAGTAACTCCCCATTACCCTCCCACCCACAGCCCTGGGAAGCCACCATTATACTCTTTGATTTTATGAAATAGACTATTTTAGATACCTCATATACATGGAATTGTGGAGTATTTGTCTTTCTGGAACTGGCTTAATTCATTTAGCATAATAACCTCAAGGTTCATCCACATTGTTTCATATTACAGAAATTTCTTTTTTTTTTGGTCCGAATAGTATTCAGTTGTTTGTATATACCTTATTTTCTTTATCCATTCATTTGTTAGTGGACATTTAGGTCTCTACATCTTGGCTATTATGAATAGTACTGCAGTGAACATAGGTGTGTTAACATCTCTTCAAGATCCTGATTTCAGTTCTTTTGGATAAATACTCAGAAGTGGGGTTGCTGGATCATATGGTCATTCTATTTCTAAATCTTGAGGCACTGCCATACTATTTTTCATGTTGGTTGCACCATTTTGCATTCCCACTGACAGCATGCAAGGGTTCCACTTTTATCCACATCCTCACCTATATTTGTTGTTGTTTTGTCATATGATAATGGTTTTTCTGACAGGTATGAGGAAATATCTCATTGTGGTTTTGATTTGCCTTTCCTGGTTAATTAGTGACATTGAACATTTAAAAATATACCCATTGGCCATTTGTAGGTTTTCTTTGGAAATATGTCTGTTGGAAATGCTGTTGGGAAAATGGAATCAATTAACTTGCTCAACAAAGTGTTGCCACAAACCTTCTATTTGTATAAAATGTATGTAGTATCAGGGAAGTGCAGTAAAGTGCAATCAAAAAATGTGTGCCTGAAATTATTTATTTATTTATTGAAATGTAGTTGATGCATAATATCTTGTTAGCTTCAGGAGTCTTACATAGTTATTTGACATTTGTATCACTGTAAAATGATGACCACCATATGCCTAGAAGCTCCAGTACTTTGGCTGCCTGATAGGAAGAGCCGACTCATTGGGAAAGACCCTGTTGCTGAGGAATAGAGGGCAAGAGGAGCAGGGGGCAACAGAGGATGAGATGGTTGGATGGCATCACCGACTCAATGGATATGTGTTTGAGCAAACTCTGGGAGATAGTGAAAGGCAGGGAAGCCTGGTGTGCTGCGGTCCATGCGGTCACAAAGAGTTGGATGTAACTTAATGACTGAACAACAACAAAAATAAGCCTAGTAACCATATGTCCTCATCTAAAGTTATTGTAATATTGTTGAGCATATTCTTTATGCTGTATATTCTGTCCCTGTGGCTTATTCATTTTATAACTGGAGGTTTACCTTTTAATCCCCTTCACCTATTCATCACACTCCTCTTGGCAACCACTCTTCTGTATGAGTCTGTTTTCATTGCCTTGTTGTTTTTTAGATTCCACATATGAGATAATTCAGTGTTGGCCTTTCTCTTTTTGACTTATTTTACTTGGCATAATACCCTCTATATCCACCTATATTGTCACAAGTGGTAAGATACTATTCATACTGTTAATGGCTGAGTAATATTCCATTGTATATATCATGTCTTCTTCACCCATTCTTCCATACCCAGTAGTGAAGTTACTGGATCACATGATCACATGATCCATTCTATTTTTTATTTTTTGAGGCACCTCCATACTGTTTACCATGGTGGTTGCACCAATTTACAGTCCTACCAGCAGTGCACCAGGGTTCCCTTTTCTCCACATCCTTGCCAACACTTGTAATTTGCCTTTTTGATAATTGCCATTCTGACAGGTGTAAGGTGATATCTTATTGTGGTTTTGATTTGCATTTCTCTGATAATTAGTGATGCTGAGCATCTTTTTATTTGTCTGTTGACTGTATGTCTTTGGGAAAAATGTCTATTCAGGTCCTCTGCTCATTGTTTCATTGGGTTATTTGTTTTTCTGATACTAAGTTGTGTGAGTTCTTTATGTATTTTGGATATTAACCCTTATACGTCCTGTCGTTTGTAGATTTCTTCTCTCATTCACTAGGCTGTCTTTTCACCAGGTTGGTAAGTCTCCTTCACTTTGTAAAATCATTAGTCTGTCTTTTCTCACTAGATTGGTAGTCTCCTTCACTTTGTAAAATCACTAGACTGTCTTTTCACCAGGCTGGTAGTCTCCTTCACTTTGTAAAAGCTTTTGAGTTTGGTGTAATCCCAGTTGTTTGTTTTTGTTTCCCTTGCCTGAGGAGACAGATTCAAAAAAATATTCATTGCCTATATTTTCTTCTAGGAGTTTTGTGGTGTCCACTCTTACATAGAGTAAACCTTAATCCATTTTGAATGTATTTTTGTGCATGGTGTGAGAAACCGGTCCAGTTTGATTCTTTCGCATGTAGCTGTCTAGTTTTCCTCACACCATTTAATGAAGAGGCTGTCTTTTCCTCACTGCATATTCTTGCCTTCTTTGTTGTAAATTAGTTGGCTGTATAGTCATGAGTATTTCTGGTCTCTCTGTTCTGTTCCATTGATCTATGTGTCTTATTTTTGTGCCAGTACCATACTGTTTTGATTACTATTGTTGTTGAATCACCAACTCACGTTCAACTCTTTGTGACTCCATGGACTGCAGCATACCAGGCTTCCCTGTCCTTCACAATCTCTCAGAGTGTGCTCAAACTCATGTCCACTGAGTCAGTGATGCCATCCAACCATCTTATCCTCTGCTGTCCTCTTCTCCTCTTGCCTTCAATCTTTCCCAGCATCAAGGTCTTTCCCAATGAGTCAGTGAATATTCAGGACTGATTTCCTTTAGGATTGACTGGTTTTGATCTCCTTGATTACTGTAGCTTTGTAGTATACAGCTGACCCTTGAATGACACAAGTGTGAACTCCTCAGGTCCACTTTTACATGAAATTTTTTCTATAGACTATACTACAGTATTACATGATGTGAGGTTGGTTGAATCCTCAGATGTGGAACCAAAGATATGGAGGGCTGACTGTAAAATTACATGCAGATTTTCAAGATTGGGGAGGGTCAGTGCCCCTAACCTCATTGCTCAGGGTTCAACTGTAGCTTGAAAACAGGGAGCATGATCCCTCCAGTTTTATTGATCTTTCTCAACATTGCTTTGGTTGTACTTTGGCATCTTTGAGGTAATACTGAAAACAGGTAAGTCCTTACCCTGAGTCTAGTTTTGCCTTTCACAGCCAAACACGTATAAGCAGAGGGGGAAATGTCTCTTGTTCATTTCATAAGTTTCAAATCTTGAGAAATTCATATTGCCAATACAGTATCATCATTCATGTGAGATAAAAGTAACAGTTCATATTCAGTGGATACAATATGGCAAAATCATCAGAGCTTTCCACCTCCTCCTCTTCACCTGAACCTCCTTGTCCTAGAGTGATAAAGCTCCTAGGATATGCTGTCTATGCATAAAGCCACACTATACTGTTTTAGTTTCTCTTTCACTGTCCGCCTGGTCTCACTTCTTCCCATGTCTCCATCCCCTGTTAGTTGTGGAACTAGAAAACAAACGCGGAACAGAGGAGTGGCTCATTCCAATGTTGTTGACTACAGAATTGGTGAAGAGTGAATTCTAGGATACTCCCCAATGTGATAAAGATGATTATTACACATTACACTTAGCTACAATTAGTTTCATTCAGTTCAGTCGCTCAGTCGTGTCCAACTCTTTGTGACCCCATGAATCGCAGCACGCCAGGCCTCCCTGTCCATCACCAAATCACGGAGTTCACTCAGACTCATGTCCATCGAGTCAGTGATGCCATCCAGCCATCTCATCCTCTGTCGTCCCCTTGTCCTCCTGCCCACAATCCCTCCCAGCATCAGACTCTTTTCCAAAGAGTCAAATTCCCTCCAAAGAAATCCCAGGGCTGATCTCCTGCAGAATGGACTGGTTGGATCTCCTTGCAGTCAAAGGGACTCTCAATGGTCTTCTCCAACACCACAGTTCAAAAGCATCAATTCTTCGGCACTCAGCTTTCTTCACAGTCCAACTCTCACATCCGTACATGACCACAGGAAAAACCATAGCCTTGACTAGATGGACCTTTGTTGGCAAAGTAATGTCTCTGCTTTTCAATGTGCTATCTAGGTTGGTCATAACTTTTCTTCCAAGGAGTAAGCACCTTTTAATTTCATGGCTGCAGTCACCATCTGCAGTGATTCTGGAGCCCCCAAAATAAAGTCTGACACTGTATCCCCATCTATTTCCCATGAAGTGATGGGACCGGATGCCATTATCTTTGTTTTCTGAATGTTGAGCTTTAAGCCAACTTTTTCACTCTCCTCTTTTACTTTCATCAAGAGGCTTTTTAGTGCCTCTTCACTTTCTGCCATGAGGATGGTGTCATCTGCATATCTGAGATTATTGATATTTCTCCCGGCAATCTTGATTCCAGCTTGTGTTTCTTCCAATCCAGTGTTTCTCATGATGTACTCTGCATGTAAGTTAAATAAGCAGCTTGACAATAGACAGCCTTGAAGTACTCCTTTTCCTATTTGGAACCAGTCTGGCATATTATAATCAATTATTCAAATAATAGGGTACATACTTAAAAAGGGGATGGGCCACCAAATATAGGCCACATATATGGTTGTGATACATCTTCATTTTTTATCCTGATGAAAAATGTGATTTTGTGCTGTTACTAAATGAATATACTTGTGACTTCAGTTTCACAAGTTATATAGCTGATTGTTATTTTACCATTTAGATAACTAGTATCATGCACTTAAAAAAATTTTGACTGCACTGGGTCTTCATTGTACCAACCAGATGGACTGTTCCTTGCGGCTTGGGCTCAGTAGTTGTCGCACGCCGGCTGCTCTAGTTGCCATGTGTGGGCTTAGTTGCAGTACATAAGATCTTAGTTCCCTGACCAGGGATGGAATCTGGGCCCCCTGCATTGGCAGCGTAGAGTCTTATCCACTGGACCACCAGGGAAGTCCCCATGCACTTTTGCCAGGTATAAAATTATATATTTTCCCCACCCTCATGGCTCTCTGTTTATATAGCCAACATAATTACAACTCAGTATGAACTACACATAACTTTTTTTGGATATTAGCTACCATTTTCATATGTAAACATTTTAGGAAAAATTTTCTAGAAATTGTAATCAAGTTAAAAAATGTCCATTAAAAAATGAAACAAACCCTCCTAATTTTTGGAATTTGTTGTTGTTGTTGTTGAGTATAATATTCCTTTTGCTGGTAGGAGTGACCAACTAATGAATGACAGCCTACTTACTGTTGCATGAGTTATGTGTATCCTCATTCTTACTGTTCTTTTTCTTGCTGGTTTTCTTGGCATCTTTGGATGCTTTCCAGTTCATTAGGAATTGTCTTTCCACGTTTTTAATTTCTTTTCCATCAAGGAATTCTAGAGAAAAAGAATAAATATGTTTAAAATGTAATATATACATGTTATAAATGGTATCTATCAGTAAAACAAATATTACTATAAATTATTATAAATATTATAATACATATACAATATATATACTGCTGGTTTAGGGAACATGAACTTAAGTTACACTCTAGACCGAAATAAATTTATTTTTAAAATACCTTATTTATACAACTTCTTGTATTTGTACAACTTCTGTTGAGCTTTTGTTTTTAATTTTTCTGATTTCAAAAAGAACATGTGCTTTTTATAAACAACTGAAACGTGATGGCAAAAACATAAAATGACTCCATAATCACTATCCATATCTCTCCTTTCCATGACTAATAAAGAGAATCACTATAAACAATTAGATGTCTGGTTGCCGTTCTTGAAGCATAAGTTACATTGTTATTTTATAAAACAAAAATGTCGTACTTAACAAAAATTAAATATTTAATAATTTTACAGTTATTCATAGAAAAGAAAAGTATATTTTATGTTAATGTCAATAAGAAGTTTAATATATGTAACATGGTATTTTAAAAGTACATACATTAAGATATAGGAAATAATAGGAATAATACACATAGCTGGCTTCTTTATTCTATGAATTGAGATTTAAGCTATTTTAACATTTTGTTCTTTTAAAAGTTTTGAAAATTGAGCATGTTCAGTTACACAAATAATTTTTGTATGCCGTATGTATGATATTTGGAAAAATCAAAGAAATGGAAAAAGCAAAACATTGCCTGTATTTCACAACCAGAAATAATCACTGAAAACCACTGATAATACTTTAGTATATTTCTTAGCATTGGTTTGTTTTCTTGGTATGTACCATGTATATATGTGTATATTATATAGAAATGGAACTCTCTGTATAGTATTAACATCCTACTTTTTAACATTATATTGTGAACATTTTATGTCATTCTTTAAAGAAAATTTTTAATGAACGATAGTATTCTAAATATAAATATACAAGTAATTTACTTTAAAAAATACCTAATATACATGATCATTCTTCCTGTGTTTTCTGTTTCCTATTTTTGGCTGATAGGGTAAAGGGTAGGCAGGATGTGTTTTGAAAAATCGTCCTGGATATTTTTGATACACCTCCTGTCAACCCCTCCTTCCCTCAAGAGAACCACTGTACTAGCGTTGTGATTAACCAAGGTTTACTACAGGCATGAGCTTTGAAATGGTTTTGCCATATGTTAGTTTTTATGGGGTCGCAAAGAGTCGGACATGACTGAGCGACTAAACTGAACTGACTGAACTGATACCCAAGTACAGCATGTCAGGTGGCGCTAGTGGTAGAGGAGGTGAAGTCACTCAGTCGTGTCCAACTCTTTGCGACCACGTGGACTGTAACCTACTAGGCTTTTCCGTCCATGGGATTCTCCAGGCAAGAATACTGGAGTGGATTGCCATTTCCTTCTCCAGAGGATCTTCCCGACCCAGGGATCGAAGCCGGGTCTCCGCATTGGAGGCAGATGCTTTAACCTCTGAGCCACCAGAGAAGCCCATAAGAAGGGGAAAGTGAAAGTCGCTCAGTTGAGTCCAATGCGACCCCATGGACTGTGTAGTCCCTGGAATTCTCCAGGCCAGAGTATTGGAGTGGTGAGCCTTTCCCTTCTCCAGGGGATCTTCCCAACCCAGGGATTGAACCCACGTCTCCTGCATTTAGGTGGATTCTTTACCAGCCGAGCCACAAGGGAAGCCCGAGAATACTGTAAAGAACCCGCCTGCAAATACAGATGTAAGAGACATGGGTTTGATCCCTGGGTCAGAAGATACTCTGGAGGAGGGCATGGAAACCCACTCCAGTACTCTTGCCTGGAGAATCCCATGGTCAGAGGAGCCTGGTGGGCTACATTTCATGGGGTTGCAAAGAGTTGGACATGACTGAAGTGACTTAGCATGCATGCATGCATGCATGCACAGCATGTCCTAGAAACTCTCCCACAATCTCCTCTGTGAGAGGGCAGTGCTTATTCTTCTGAAACTGTGTAAGCTGGTCCCTATTCAAGAGCACTGGTCCATTTCCCCTTATATAGTGCATTTTCAGGAGTGTTATTATTTTGTAAGGGTCTCATCCACTCCAGTACTATTGCCTGGAAAATCCCATGGACAGAGGAGCCTGTTAGGTTACAGTCTATGGTGTCCCAAAGAGTCGGACATGACTGAGTGACTTCCCCTTTCACTTTTCTTTCATAAAGGGACTCCCTACTTTGCTCCCATTTCAAATGAAAGGAACTCCTATATGTTCTTAAGGTGCCATTTGGCAAATGTCAAGCAATGAAAACTTTAATCAATTTTACCTACAGAACCAAGAGTCTTGTGGGATCTTCAGAGGATTTGTGCCAATGAAAATTTGGCAAAGGTCAGCAAGTTGTACACATTTATGACTAAATATTTTTTGTTGCTAATAGCCACATTTTTTTAAAGAAAGTGTTTGATATCTTAATTGTTTCTGAATAGAAGATATTTTTTCATGTTTTATTCCTCAATTTTAACTTTAGTTCTTATTAAAATATCAAATTTAAAGTTGACCATTTTTGTAGGTCCAGATGTTACATTCATATTTCTGAAGGCTTGCTGATACATTAACTAAAGAGTTAACCAAGTCTCTTTCTCTAGAAAAATTATATTAATATAATAGAGACATGTACCGAGTGATTTGGACACCAGTATCAGTCTATCTCTGTATTTTGGTTTGAGACAAACAGGATTTCTATTTAGATCCATTTTCCACAGCTTCATCAACTTGTTCAATAAAAACTCCAAATCCTATAATTAGAGGAGAAAAAAGCAAGACACAGGTATTTCATACTTATCAATATTTTTTTCATGTCAATTAACTGTTTTTAAAGGTAATTACTGTTTCCCATGGAGTTCTAGCTCAGTGCCAGGTACTTAGATGATGTACAATACATCTTTTTTTCATGAAAGTCTGTAGTAATAATAGAAAGGGCTAAAGATGAGGCAAAAAGTAAGGTCCTGAGTTGGGGACCACAGAATTATACTCTGTCACACTAGCTTAAATGAACCCAACCTGTATCTCAGGAAGCACTTTGCCTTTGGCTATCCATGCTACAGAAGATGCCTTGTTCTTAGCAGAGTTTATGGAAGTTTATAGATTAAGGCCATTATGGAGTAGTAAGTAAGCAGTCCATTGACACTGCAAGCAATATGGTTGGTTTTCCTTTTGAAACCTATAAAAAATGTATCAAAGGGAGAAAAAAATCCCATGTGTGTTTATTACCCAAAGATCACTTTAAAAATATTTATTTTTGGCTGTGCTGGGTCTTTGTTGCTGAGTGCAGGCTTTTGCTAGTTGCTGTGAACAGGGGCTACTCTCTAGTTGCGGTGGCAGGTTTCTCATTGTGGTGGTGTCTCTTGTTGTGGAGCACAGGCTCTGGGGCACACAGGCTTCAGTAGTTGTGGCATATGGGCTCAGTAGTTGTGCATCACCAGCTCAGGGGATAGTTTCAGTAGTTGTGGTACACTGGCTTAGTTGCCCTGTGGCATGTGGAATCTTCCAAGACCAGGGATCAAACTGTTGTCCCCTGCACTGGCAGGCAGATTCCCAACTGCTGAACCACCAAGGAAGTCCCAAAGATCATTTTGAATGTGTTATGTATCCTTCTAGTCTTCTTTTTGAGCATATGGATTTATTTTTTAATTGTCAGTCATACTGTGTGTACAGTTTTATTTTATGTGCATCATAAACATTTTCATGTTTTAATAGCTTATAAGAAAATCAGCTTATTGATATTTAAAGGGATGATTAAATTGTTCTATGGTTGAAAATCCAAATAAATGTGAGAAAAACAGATTAGTCACCTTTAAGAATAAGCTTTCTGTTTTTCCTCATCACCTCCTCTTTCTCCCTGTTTTTTTTCAATCCAGTGATACTGTCTGTCTCCAATGTCTTCTCTTTCTGTCATTCCTTTCCTTGCTTTCTCCCCTCTTTCTATTCTGTAGCCCATGATTGATTTTTAATAATTCAGTGGCCATAGGCAAAAAAAGGGAAAACTACCTTCAATAGGGCAAAATCATGATTTTAAAGCAAATGTTTTGCCGACAATAATAAGTACTGATAATAACTAATTCTGTGGAGAGCTTTTGGTTTTCTGAGCACTGCTGTATACATATGATATTGTGTATATCCAAGAGGATTGCTTTTCATTAGAATATGAGTATGAGAATTACAAAGTTAATAAAAGTTCCAGAGGATAGCAGCAGACAAACACCTATGATTCTTTTGTTTTCTTCAGGCCAAGACCAAACTTATCATAGGTTATATGGGAAAAATTAGGAAATACAAATTATACATACATATTCTTAATTTCTAAGCTGAAAGTAATTGTTAATGCATTGGCTGGTATTTTTATTCCCATAGCATTTCTTCACCTTCAAAGCTTGATACTATTTAGCACTGCATATCTATTTTATTATTTGTATCTTCCACCTTATTCTTTGTTTGATCCATGTTTACTGTTGCTTAGATATTTCATTTTTCCATTTTTGGAAAAAATCTCATATAATAAGACTATATTTATTCTTTAGACTTTAGAATATATATTTACCATGAAGCTTTGGTAGCAGGTCCCTTTTACATATTATATATCCTCCCAAAACTGTAAAAGGAGGTAACAAAAATAGATAGGTGCCTGTGTCTACATGAAGAAATGCTGTCTTTTGGGGAATAATTAGAAGCACAGCTGGGTTTTTAGAACCCACTGCAGAGCACTTTAATCTTTCAGAGACCAATGTCTTCCCATATAAAGTAGTATTTCTAGTTCTGCTTACTTCATTATTCATCAGGTATGTATTGAGTTATAGGTTAATTTCTGTGCTAGACTCTGATGGATTTAAATAAATAAGTTATGTGAAAAATACAAGGAATTGTATAAGCAACTGTACAAGAATCCTAAACTTTCTGACATTGCTTCTTACTATTTGACCTTAGGCAAGTCTGTGACCTCGTTTATAAAGTGAGGGTAATTAGAGGATTAGTTGCTGTGGCACGTAAAGTGCGTGAGGCAGAGCAGATAGGGAATACATGTGTTATTTCTCTGCCTCTTTGTCTGCGCTGGCACCCCTGAGCTAATTCTCTCTTAATTTTGATCAACACAGAGAAAAAGTGACGTTAAGAGAGAGTCAGGTTCTGATCCACTGATAAGTAACTGATGCCTTAAAAGAAAGTTCTTTTTGAAAGTTCTAACTTCATCCTTCAGTCCTGGGTCATGGGTTATGCCCTCTTCCCAGCATTTGTTCCACACCTTTTGATACAGCCATAATTATTTTCTGTGAGAATTTCATTATATTTCTCTTAGTTTAAAAACCTCTGGAAGGATGGACTATGCATTGCATCTTTGTACTGTGTTGAATATGATGCCCATTATAGTAACAATAAGAAAACTTTAAAATTTATATGGATAAAGAGTCCTGTATGTTTTTGTTAATTGTTTGTCACTTGATAAATGACCCTCAGCATACTCCTCCTCCCAGTGTATGTTTATTTAAGACTAAACTAATCCTGTGTTGAAATATGATTACCCTTTGGATACGCTCTGGTTGTGCATTGCCTTCCTGTCTTTTATAAAATGCTTTCACTTTTGTGCCCTTCAGTAAGTCGCTAAAGGGAGCAGACACTTCTCTGGACAGTCTCGGTATGATAAATGATCATGTCATGCTATCACTTAGAAGAGTGCTGCAAAATACTAAGGAGCTGATTTTATTTCCCATGCAGGGTTGGTGTCTAAGCTCTAGGATAGGAGCCTGCTTACTGGCAGTGCTCTTGCTGCAATTAATGATGGCCACTGATGAACCTGTATTTGACCAGCATGCGCCAATCTTTATTGGAAACGTCTAGGCCAACTGTCCTAACTAAATCTAAAGACAGCCATTTGTCATCCCTGTGACTGCCTGTCATCATCTGCCTGAGAAAATCTATAATTTTGGGCTTGTTCCTGACTAAACTGTGGAGTAAATAAATTTATCTTTTGAGTTACTTTGTTTGTCAGGATCAATATTGAGCAGAGGTTGAATAAATTAGCAACTGGAAATACATGACAGGCAATAGTGGTTTATTTGTTTGTATCTTGTAAGTCAAATATTTAGTTTTTATAAAAGGCAAGCACGTCAAATTTTTGATTTCCACTGTTCATTCTAAGATGCTTTACCTCATGATAAATGGGCATCAGAAAACCAATGAAGTAAATCACTGACTGATATATATGACTGTGAGATGAACTTTTCAGATCATTTTATTGATTTAGCAAACTTCGCAGACTGAAGGTAAAGATTAAACTTTTTTTAAGTTGTTATACATTTTTGCAGCCATGATATTTATTTAATTTAATAGTATCAGCAAGATATATAATGTTGGCCTTTTACTAGTTCATGGCTCATCAAGATACTTGCGGAAATCCAGGTTTTATTATAAATAGTTATTCTGTAATTTAATATTTTTAATACATTGTTTGCATTCTTTTAAAAATATTTATTTAGTTGGGTGTGCTAGGTCTTGGTTGAGTCATGTGGGATCTTTAGTTGTGGCATGCAGACTCTTGGTTGCACTATATGTGGCATCTATTTCCCTGATCAGGGATCGAACCCAGACCCCCCCTGCATCTGGAGCATGGGTCAGTCCTAGCCACTGGACCGCCAGGGAAGTCTCCATTGTCACATTCTTATTTAAAGGAGTTATAGGGAAAAAAATGCAAATAAATATTAGTCAGAAGTAAATATTTAAACTAGAGCCCTATGAGTTAAAAAGGGAGTTTCTAAAGTATGGAGTATTGTTTGGCTTAAAATGTTTCTTTCTCCTCTTCAGTGATTGATTCTGCCACCATTTTTATTAGAGAGAACTGGGTCATATGGCATAGAGTTTTCTCAGTTGTCTGCCTTTGGTCTCACACTTCCTCTTCCATTCTGTTTTCCAATTTTTATCAGCAAAGGAAAAGTCCCACCTCTTTTCCCGAATGAATCAGTTCTCTCATCCCTTCTTCTCTCCACAGGCCTCCTACTCTTGGGATCATTCTTCTCTTCGATTTCCAGTCTCTCCAACTCCTCTGGGCTTTTATCCTATCTCTTACCCACCATCACTGCACTTCCTTAAATAGTAGACCAGACCAATTCTTTTCAAACTTTTATGTCCTTATGAATCATGTAGGGATCTTGTTTAAATGCAGGTCCTGGTTTAGTAGGTCTAGGGGCAGAAATTGAGATTCTGGATTTCTGATGCTGCTGGTTCTAGGACCACACTTGGAGTTATAAGCAGGTTACTGCCTCTGCTTCCTCAATCACTGGGCACTCTTGCAACCTGGTGTGTTTGATCAGGCACCACTAACATTACCACTGAGCCATACATTGACAATATTATACTTTCTTTGTCTCAGTTCTTGGGAGCAACTTACCCTACTTGACCACATCCTTTATGGCTTTTCTTGCAGGCTCCCTGGGTCCTACTCTTACCTGCCCCAGGTCCTTTGCACGTGTCATTCTCTTTACTTGGTAAGCCATTCTGTTCTTTCAGAGCTCAGCTCTGCACTGCCTTCCTAAGGGAAGCCTTCACTCAGCTTCCTAAGGTAGTTCCCCTAGTTATAGAGAGCGACATACTGCTCCTTTATAGCACTTGCCTGGGGTACAATTTTACTTATGTTTTTGGATAATTATGTGCTTAATGTTTCTCTTCCTCTCAATGCTGAGAGCTCTTTGAGTTCAGGGACTGGATCTGGTTTTTTTTTTTTTTTTTTTGCTCACTATTGTCTTCTCCTTTGTCTAGCAAGTGCTGCCACATGGTAGGTGTTCTGAATGAATGAAAAAGAAGAAAAAGTGAATGCCTGCATGAATGAATGGATCTGAGGTGAGAAGCAGAACAAGAGTTTTAAGCAAGAGATTATATGGAACTGTTTTGAAAATTCTGCTGATTAGAAGTGCTATAGACAGAGAGAGAATGGAAAGACAGAATTTATCTTCTATTTTGTTTTTCCTCTACTCCTCTTCTACCTGCACCTCTTCTCCCTCACCCAGAGTCTCTGCCCTGGACTTTGGACTAGGGAATAGGAGAGATGATGGCAGGGCTAGAAGATCTTAGGGGAAGGAATCCGTGGCAGTTGTGGGTGAGAGGTAAGGAAATGAAATCCCAAATAGCAGGGAGGACAGAAGCTATTTGCCCAGCTTCCTCCAGGTCCTTATGCAACCATCCTAAGGGACCATTATTTTTTTCATTTTTAATTTCATGTATTTTCTGTAGATGCATTTGAGGAACCTACAGTGTCGAAATAAAGGCAGCTGGTTTGAGTGCTAAAAGCCATTGGTAATTATAGTGGTTTGGTTAGGATTCTCTAATGATATACACTTCTTTTTCCCCATGGCACAAAGCTGTCTATTGTTGAAGACTCTTAGGATGGATGTCAGTGACTTTATGTATGGCACATTGAGCTTTCTCTCCCATGGCACAGGGCTTGATGTCAGCAGCTTTGGGGCAACTTTGATCAATGAGTATAAAGAATGGAAACATTGAAGCCAAAAATGGAGACGCTGATCCCAGGAATATATAAAAAGAACTAAGTTAATATTCTGATGCTAACCTTCCTGCCCTTTGACTAAGCCTTCGGAGGATGATTTAAAATGACCATAAAAGCACATTCCAAATGACTCCTGGGCAAGTCTGTATTCAGACATCCAAGAAGCTGTGTCTAAGTGTTTTTAATTGTGTGTATCTTCTTGCTGGAAGCAAAAGAACTTGAGATTTCATCCTCACACAGTGAATATCTTTTCTCTATGGGAAGGAAAAGCAACTTTTGGTGTATCTCAGCCTCCGGAACTTACTAAATGATTTGCATTCCTTCCCCAGATGGTTGAATATTTTAAATTGTTCTTGTATTCATTCATTTTATAAACATGTAGTAGGTGTCTACTATGTGCCAGGCACTGGCCTGAGCTCTAGGGCATCCTGAAATCAACAAAAAGTCCTTGTTCTTAAAGGCATTTTGATATTTGAGGGAATTCATTTGTAGTAGAATATTTATTTTAGTAATTATCTACTGCTTACAGTAGTTATGACAATCGTGAAGTGAAGTGAAGTCGCTCAGTCGTGTCCAACTGTTTGAGACCCCATGGACCATAACCTACCAGGCTCCCTTGTCCATGGAATTTTCCAGGCAAGAGTACTGGAGTGGGTTGCCATTTCCTTCTCCAGGGGATCTTCTTTCCAACCCAGCAATCGAACCCGCGTCTCCCACATTGCAGGCAGACGGCTTTACCGTCTGAGCCACCAGGGAAGCTAGTAGACAAACGTAGACAGCGTATTAAAAAGCAGAGACATCACTTTATTGACAAAGGTCCATATAGTCAAAGCTACGGTTTTTTCAGTAGTCATGTACAGATGTGAGACTTGGACTATAAAGAAGCCTAAGCACTGAAGAACTGATGCTTTTGAACTGTGGTGTTGGAGAAGACTCTTGAGAGTCCCTTTGACAGCAAAGAGATCAAACCAGTCAATCCTAAAGGAAATCAACCCTGAATATTCATTGGAAGGACTGATGCTGAAGCTGAAGCTCCAACACTTTGGCCATCCTATGTGAAGAGCCAACTCATTAGAAAAGACCCTGATGCTGGGAAAGATTGAGGGCAGGAAGAGAAGGGGACAACAGAGGATGAGATGGTTGGATGGCATCACTAATGCAATGGACATGAGTCTGAGAAGACTCTGGGAGATAGTGAAGGACAGGGAATCCTGGTATGCTGCAGTACATGGGGTTGCAAAGAGGTGGACAGAACCTAGCAAGTAACTACAGTGGCTATGAGATGAGCAAGGTAATAGTACTAAATTTGGAAACAAGACCAGGAATAACTGTTTTAGAGTCAGTGGATAGCTGTCTGAAAGTGCTTTTTTTTTTTTTGATAAGTACTTTTGAAGCAAGAGCTCTGTTTATGGGGGAAAGAAGCCTATTCTTCCTCCTATGGTCTTATGTAAAGGAATTATATCACAGCCACCTCATTGCCAAACCAGAAACTGTGAGGTCTTGGCAGTGGTTCAGCTCACAAATGACTGGTTCCAGGAAGTCTTCCCTAGCCCTAGGCTAAGTTAGTGATACCATAATACTTATGAAAACAGAACCACATTGTAGTCTGATCACTTGTTGACTTTTTTAAAAATTCCCTGGGACTGTACTCTTTCTTCTTCTGATCTACATGGAGTAGTATAATGCCTGGCAAATATGTAGATGCCCAATACATGTTTGAATGAATGAGTAATTGAATGAATGTGGTTATGATATGGCATAATATGACCAGAATATAGCTAGTGCAAATTAGAATAAATTAAAGATACAGGTGTTTCCCTTGGAGGAGCAGCAAAGAGAGAGTTCAGGTCTAGTTACAGTTACTAGAAACTCGTTCATTGGGAGATCAGAGTTAAGAGGCAAGAAATCTAGTGTCTTGTTCAGTCACTCAGTTGTGTCTGCTGCTTGCGACCCCATGGACTGCAGCACCCTAGGGTTCCCTGTCCTTCACCATTTCCCAGAGTTTGCTGAAACTCATGTCCATTGAGTTGATCATGCCATCCAACCATCTCATCCTCTGTCATCCCTTTCTCCTTCTGCCTTCAATCTTTCCTAGCATCAGGGTTTTTCTAATGAGTCAGCTCTTCACATCAGGTGACCAAAGTGTTGGAACTTCTGCTTCAACATCAGTCCTTCTAATGAATATTCAGGGTTGATTTCCTTTAGGATTGATTGGTTTGATCTCTCTGTAGTACAAGGAGCTCTCAAGAGTCTTCTCCAGCAGTTTGAAAAGCAGCATTTCTTTGGCACTCAGCTGTTTTTATGGTCCAACTTTCACATCTGTACATGACTACTGGGGAAACCATAGCTTTGACTATACGGACCTTTGACAGCAAAATATCTATATGGAAACATTTGATAGAAGAATAACATAGAGTAGAAAAAGCATATACTTCCCCCTCTGAGAAACATCTGTTTTTTGGTGAGGGATGGAGATCTTGGGGTATGGAAGAGAAAATCAGGTAAGAGCAGAATTATGCAAATAAACACATCACAAAGTAAAGACTCATGAACTAGTTTTAGAACATATTTAGAATAGTTTTAAAAGTAAGTTTATAGCTATAGTAAAATAAGTATTTTCAACCACAATTTCATGTAAATATTGAAAACTTTTTTTATCTTACCTTCACATGCAGAAGTTGGTTGTCAGCTGCTATGAGCTGATTAAGATTCTCCAGTATTTCTAAGTCTCTTATGTCATCAATATTATTATTGCTGATATTCAATATAGAGAGGGATTTCTGTAAGAAAAGGAATTTAGGATTAATAAATAATCTGCTTAAATGTTATACGTAGAAACTAGAAATTGTAATCTGTGAAAAATTTTAAATTGATTAGTTCAGGCTGTTTTCCTCTTTAGACAAGAAAATAAAAATCCTTGGAAATTTTGTTTTTATGCCATTTCTTTTTCTGATGAAACTTTTGGGACTATAGTAATTGTAATGTAACTTACTATTTTTGTCTAAAGTTCCTCCATAAATCCGATTTTTCTCTTCCAAGATATGAGAGAAATTTATAGATGCCAAGAAAGAAGGAAAGAGAGAAAAAAATGTCCCAATAAGCAAATAACACATTGTAGAAAAAAATGCTTATTTTAGTTTAAGCAAATTATCCTTTTGTGTTAAATATCACTAAGATTAGGGAGAAACAGTTTTCATCTTTGTTTTTCTAAATAGGAAACATGATCAAGAATTGAAAGAATATCTTGTTTGTATTTTTATCTGTTACCTCTCCATATAGTTTTCTCTTGGTAATTTGTATGTTCAGGAGCCAGGTAAAATAATAATTACCAATTAATAAGAACTTCAAAATCAGCTGGTAATGAGGGCATAAGTATATAACAGAGCAACACTAAGTCCAGTACTTTGGCCACCTCATGCGAAGAGTTGACTCATTGGAAAAGACTCTGATGCTGGGAGGGATTGGGGGCAGGAGGAGAAGGGGACGACAGAGGATGAGATGGCTGGATGGCATCACTGACTCGATGGACATGAGTCTGAGTGAACATCAGGAGTTGGTGATGGACAGGGAGGCCTGGCGTGCTGCGGTTCATGGGGTCGCAAAGAGTTGGACACGACTGAGCGACTGAACTGAACTGAACTGAAGTCATAGCCATCTAAACTCTTAAGGCCCAGGATTCTCTACCAAGATGGAGACAACTCACTTAGGTATCCCACCTTTAGAGAAGATACTTCCTGATACTTTTCAGGACTTGAAGTATAGCTTTAAAAGTATGCCTTACATATAGGATTTCAGAATCAGCGGCAATTTGTAATAGAACTAGCCATTCCCACAGTGGGGTAAGTCTACTTGGTTCAGCTGAGGTTGAGCTGAAACATAGTTGTTTCTATAGGAGAGTAGGAGGATAGGGTAGAAATCAGGTCACTCCTTTCTTTTCTAATTTAAAGCACTACCCAGGACTTCCCTGATGGTCCAGTGGTTAAGACTCCATGCTTACATTGTAGGGGAAAGTGAAAGGGTTAGTAGCTCAGTGTATCTGACTCTTTGTGACCCCATGGACTATAGCCCGGTAGGCTCCTCCTTCCATGGAATTTTCCAGGCCAAGAATACTGGAGTTGGTAGCCATTCCCTTCTCCAGGGGATCTTCACCACCCAGGGACTGAACCCAGGTCTCCTGCATTGCAGGCAGATTCTTTACTGTCTGAGCCACCAAGGAAGCCCCAATGTAGGGGGCCCAGGGTTCAGTCCTTGGACAGGGAACTAGATTTCCCATGCTGCAACTAAGATCCCATGTGCTGCAACTAAGACCCAGTGCAGCCAAATAAATTATGTAGGAAAAATTAGTTTTAGCCTTCAAATTCTCAACTGACCATATAAACATACACAGTATCTACAACATCCAGATAAACCTTCACCACCTTCCTTTTTAAAATTATAACCATTGGTCACTATAGTCTTTGTCAGAATACTCAAATGCAGCCTTACTGCCAGAGAATGAAGGGTTCTTGGATCAAACACGAGCTTTTCTCCAAGGGGAAGCCTCTGATTCTCAACATGAAGCTCTCTTAGTCCTTCTAGTCCTTCTAAGCCTTCTATGACAGCAATGTAATTGCCTCCCAGATATCTGCAAAATATAAAACAAAATTTTAAGTAGGAGTTCTGAGACATCATGGTCTATATGTATGATGAAAACATAACAAAATCATTGAACTATTTTAAAATTATACAGTTGACCAATGAATACTGGGTGTGTGTATGGGGTCTGGTTAGGGACACTGACCTTCATGCAGTGAAATTTGCATATCACTTAGAGTGGGCACTCTTTATCCCTGATTACTTCATATTTGCAGATCTACCAACTGGACCATGAACCATGTAACTCTATAGTGTTTTTTACTGAAAAACCTCAGTAGTCAAAGGTCATCTGTACATGCAGAATGTTCTTTTTGTATTGAATCAGTGAAAGGTTGGTTTATTTGAGTCTTACAATTAATTAATTCTGAGAAATGTTCATTTTTAAAATGAGAGAACTGGACTAGTCCTCTCTATCAGTGTGCTCCTCTTGTGTTAGAGTGCATAAGAGTTATCTGGGTTATAGATTTAAAAATGAAGATTTCTGAGCCTAACTGCCAGAGATTCTGATTTGGTTACCTAGGTTGGAACCCAGAAATCTGCATTTTAAAAATTAATATATAATAGATTTACAGTATTGTGTTAGTTTGAGGTATATAGCAAAGTGATCCAATTATATATATATATATATACATTTTTTTTCAGATTGTTTTTCCATTATGGGTTATTACAAGATATTGAACATAGTTCCCTGTGTTATATAGTAAATCCATTTTGTGTATCTGTTTTATACAGCAATATGAAGTTTTAATAAGCATCTCCCACCTTAATTTTTCCCCCATTCTGAGACCTTGGCCTGCTTTTTGGAAAGCAGTGATAGTTTTTCAATATGGGGAAATTGGATCCACTGGGCCCCATTGTTTAATCAAAATCATAGGCAGTAATGCCTTTTACAGTCAAATCCACATCAACATTATCAGTTCCATGACCCTGCCCTTTTGAGATGTGTGATTCTGAAAGGCACAGAACTCATTTGGGTTCCATGGACACTTTTTTCACCAGTTGAGCCTAAATAAGCATGTTTTAGATATCCCTATAAGCCCTTGAGACAACTCACCCTCCTGCAAAAGAAGCATACTAGGGCTTACAGAACACACATTATCGAGTATTACATATATAACAGCAATACTGCAGAGGAATAAAAATGGGGCAGATAAAGGAAATGCTTGCATGCAAAAATATTACTGTAATGATGACAATTACATTACTGAGAAATAAAAGCACTTACAGTTTTTCCAGTTTCTTTAATGACCTGAGGTTCTCTATACATGAAATACAATTGTTTTGTAGGTATAAGTGGGTCAGATTGGTGGCATAATTCAGGTTAGTGATTTGACTAATGTGGTTATCATACAAATATAAAACGCTAAGATTTTTACAAAGAGAGATATCTTCCTAAAAGGAAAACAAAAACAGATCATACTTAATTTCTTATGAAAACTTAGAGGGTCATTTTCAAGAAAGCTTTTCACTCAATCATTCTACACATTTCATTAAGGTTAATATAAAAGAACAAAATTCCCCCATTCTTAGCACAGTCAAAATAAGACCAGAATGATTACAATATTAGTTCTAGGCTTTAGTATTCTGTAACCTTATCAATAAAATTGTGTTTGCTAAGGAAAGTTTTCCCAGTGCAAGCAGCTTTCCTTGGAAACAGACTCCTCTGGAAGTTAAAGCATCTAACCAATTATTGCTTCAATGTTATGAATCAGGGCTTAATCTTTCTGTAGGATTGGAAATAAACTGTGTGGTTTGTGATACTGAAAAACCACTGGAAATCATCTAGATATTCAAGAACAATGGATTAATAAGCTATAATAATGCTATTAAAGGGAATACCATTCAGTTCAGTTCAGTTCAGTCGCTCAGTCGTGTCCGACTCTTTGCGACCCCATGAATCGCAGCACGCCAGGCCTCCCTGTCCATCACCAACTCCCGGAGTTCACTCAAACTCACGTCCATTGAGGCAGTGATGCCATCCAGCCATCTCATCCTCTGTCATCCCCTTCTCCTCCTGCCCCCAATCCCTCCCAGCATCAGAGGACCTTGCTTCTATCATTAAATATCCTTTAATTTCTTTACTAATATCTTGTAGATCTCATTAAAAAATGAAAACAGTACATTCAATATGACCCATTATTGTAAAACTATATGACTATATGTATAGTATGTATAAGGGGCTTCCCTGGTGGCTCAGGTGGTAGAGAATTTGCCGGGGTAATTGGAGAGATCTGGGTTCAATCCCTGGGTTGGGAAGAATCCCCTGAAGAGGGGAATGGCTACCCACACCAGTATTCTTTTCTGGAGAATCCCATGGACAGAGGAGCCTGGTGGACTACAGTCCAGAGAGTCACAGAGAGTTGGACAGGACTGATTAACACTTATGTCTAGGAAAAAAAGGGAGAAAGGACATCACCCTTGGTTTTCTCTATGTGAAAGAATTACAAGTCAATTTATTTCTTTTTGTATGTC
This sequence comes from Nanger dama, assembly GCA_917880005.1. Taxonomy (NCBI): domain Eukaryota; kingdom Metazoa; phylum Chordata; class Mammalia; order Artiodactyla; family Bovidae; genus Nanger; species Nanger dama. Next base: position 6,674,964 of record CAKJTW010000066.1, read on the forward strand.
TTTATATAAATGAACACTACTTACTTTTGAAGGTAAGAAAATACTTAAAGATATTTTGAAGAGTCTATCATTTTTTATGTTGTGCTAGAGTTAGAGTAAGTAGGCAAGAGGTAGGAGTGAAATTCTGCTAAAAATATCCCAGCTTTCATTAAGATCTTTTAAAATACAGCCACATCTAAGACCAGAAACCATAAAACTCCTAGAGGAGAACATAGGCAAAACACTCTCCGACATAAATCACAGCAGGATCCTCGATGATCCCTACCCAGAATACTGGAAATAAAAGCAAAAATAAACAAATTGAATCTAATTAAAATTAAAAAGCTTCTGCACAACAAAGGAAACTATAAGCAAGGTGAAAAGACAGCCTTCTGAATGGGAGAAAATAATAGCAAATGAAGCAACTGACAAACAACTAATATTAAAAATATACAAGCAATTTATGCAGCTCAAGTCCAGAAAAATAAATGACCCAATCAAAAAATGGACCAAAGAACTAAATAGACATTTCTCCAAAGAAGACATACGGATGGCTAACAAACACATGAAAAGATGCTCAACATCACTCATTATCAGAGAAATGCAAATCAAAAGCACAATGAGGTACCATTTCACACCAGTCAGAATGGCAGCAATCCAAAAGTCTACAAGCAACAAATGCTGGAGAGGGTGTGGAGAAAAGGGAACCCTCTTACACTGTTGGTGGGAATGCAAACTAGTACAGCCACTATGGAGAACAGTGTGGGATTCCTTAAAAAATTGCAAATAGAACTGCCTTATGACCCAGCAATCCCACTGCTGGGCATACACACCGAGAAAACCAGAATTGAAAGAGACACTTGTACCCCAGTGTTCATTGCAGCACTGTTTATAATAGCCAGGACATGGAAGCAACCTAGATGTCCATCAACAGATGAATGGATAAGAAAGCAGTGGTACATATACACAATGGAGTACTACTCAGCCATTAAAAAGAATACATTTGAATCAGTTCTAATGAGGTGGATGAAACTGGAGCCTATTATACAGAGTGAAGTAAGCCAGAAAGAAAAACACCAATTACAGTATACTAACACATATATATAGAATTTAGAAAGATGGTAATGATAACCCTCTATGCGAGACAGCAAAAGAGACACAGATGTATAGAACAGACTTTTAGACTGTGGGAGAGGGAGAGGATGGGATGATTTGGGAGAATGGCACTAAAACATGTATACTATCAGGTAAGAAATGAATTGCCAGTCTGTGTTCGATACAGGATACAGGATGTTTGGGGCTGGTGCATGGGGATGATCCAGAGAGGAGATATGGGGTGGGAGGTGGGAGAGGGGTTCAGGATTGGGAACTCATGTACACCTGTGGCTGATTCATGTCAATGTATGGCAAAACCAATACAGTATTGTAAAGCAAAATAAAGTAAAAATAAAAATTAAAAAAATTCAACAGTGTGATCATACCATTCCATAGCAGTAAGTAAAACTGTATATGACTGTGTGTGTGTGTGTTTACATACACACAAATAAAAATGTTTGACCATCTGAACTATTTTCAATGTTTGATATTATGAATAAAGCTGTAGGAACAAAAAAAAATATAGCCACATCTTAGGAACTAGTTGGATATACCAATTTCTATACTTTACATTGCTAATTATATAAAAATAAGAAATAATTTCAGAGTTCTTACAATTGCATCTATATTTTTATCTGAAAAATTTATATGAGTTATTTTCTTCAGGTATTGTAGAGTGTTTTCTTCTTTTCGGGGTTTAAGATTGCTGTTCTTGGCAATTAGATCCAAGGTCAGTCGAACCATGACTTCTCTATAAATCAAACTCTTGGCAATAGCTGTCTTCTGATAACCATGTTAAGAAGCAGTTTAAGTATTGTTTTATGCCCAACTTTCTAAAAAGCAAAGAAAAAAAGGAGTATTATGTACACAGCAATTTAGGAAAAATTACTTTGACTTTTTAATATATAAAGCTATTGATAAAGTAGTTCACAAGCAGTTTTAGGGTTATGTTTTTTCTAAGTTTATAGTTTTAATTCTTTTCATAAAAAGATATAAAACACCAAAATTAAATTAAATTACACTGCACATTCAGTTTTACTTTTAAATCTTTTACTCTCCCTAGTGTTGACTTGTTATTGTGGGTGGATCATTTTTCTCTCTTTGAGTTAAAAAGACCTCAGTATCATTTAGTGTTCTCTCACAAATAAATTAAGGGCCAGAGATTAGTCTCAAACCAATCAAGTTAGTGACAGTTGAAAATGAGACCAGGCCTCCTGGCTCTTTTTTCGTAGTACCTTAGTACCATACCATAGTAGCTTAGTATCCAAAATCAGAACACATGGTGTGAAAACCTTTAGTGTATTCATAGGACAGTGGTGAAAATACTTTTAGATAAGACCAAAATGTGCAAAGCAAAACTTTAATATATTTAGAAGGAAATATAGATCTTTCTCTTAAAATTAGGATATGGAAGGAGTTAACTTATATGCTACAAAAGCATAAAACATGAACAAAACATTTCTTGATATATTTTACTACATTAAAAATATAGCTTCTGCTTAATAATATCTCTCCACCTTGATTAGTCTTGGTTCCTCTTTTTTTCTTTTATTTTCCAATTTTTATTGTGACCAAATGCAAAGTTTATCATCTTTACCATTTTATAAGTGTACAGTTCAGTTTTACTAAATATATTTATAATGTACAGCCATTGCCAAAGTCTATCTCTAGTATTCTTTTCAGTTTGTAAAACTGAAATTCGATTCCTGTTAAACGATAACTCCCTATACTCACCTGTCTTCCATGGCCCAGGCAACCACCATTCTACTTTGTTTCTATGATTTTGATGATTCAAAGAACCTCATATAAGTGGAATAATATTTTATTTTTGTGACTGGCTTATTTCACTTAGCATAATGTCCTCAACGTCACCGACTCAATGGACATGAGTTTGGGTAAAATCTAGGAGTTGGGGATGGACAGGGAGGCCTGGCGTGCTGCAGTTCATGGGGTCTCAAAGAGTCAGACGGGACTGAGCGACTGAACTGAACTGAACTGAATGTCCTCAACATTCATCCTTTTTGTAATGTAAGTCAGAACTTCCTTCCTTTTTTACTATTGAATAATATTCCATTATATGTGTATACTAGATCTTGTTTACCATTCACCCATCTATGGTCATTTGAGTTGATTCTGTGTTTTAACTATTGTGAATAATGCTGCTGTGAACATGGGTGTACAAATATCTCTTTGAGATTCTGTTTTTAATTCTTTTTGGTACATGGTATATAAGCAGAATTGCTGGATCCTATGGTAATTCTACTTTTGATTTTTTGAGTAACTCCTATTGGTTTCCACAGTAGTTTTACCATTTTATATTACAACCAACTGCACAAGAGTTCCAGTAACTCACATTCTTGCTAACACTTGTTATTATCTGTATTTTTAATAGTATCCATCCTAATGGGCGTGAGGTAGTCATTGTAGTTTCAATACTCATTTCCCTAATTAGTGATGTTGAGCTTCTTTTTATATGCTTATTGGCTATTTGCCTATATTCTTTGGAGAAATGTATTCAAGTCTTTTGTCCATTTTTAATCAGGTTGTTTTCTTATTGAGTTGTAGACCCCTATCAGATGTATGATTTACAGTTTCATATTTTTTGCCTGTTTGAGATTTAAGAGTTTTCTACATATTCTGCATATCAATTTCTTATCAGATATATTACTTGCAAGTATTTTCTCCCATTCTCTGTATTGTCTTTTTACTCTGTTGATAGCACACATTTTAAACATTTTCATGAAATATAATAATTTGCCTACTTTTTTATCCTGTTGCTTGTTTTGTTGATGTCATTTCTAAGAAATCATTGCCAAATCCAATACCATGGAGCTTTTGCTCTTTGTTTTCTTCTAAGAGTTTTATAGTTTCAGGTCTTACATTAAGGTCTTTGATCTATTTTGAATTAATCTTTGATTTGATGTTAAATAAGGGTCTAACATCATTCTTTGCATGTGGATATACAACTTTCCCAGCTTCATTTGTTGAAAAGACTATCCTTTCCCCATTGAATGATCTTGACACCCATGTCAAAAGTCATTTGACTGTATATGTGAGGATTTATTTCTTTCTATTTTATTCCATTGGTTTATGTCTGTCTTTATTCCAGTACCACGCTGTTTTGATTGCTATAATTTTGCAGTAATCAGGAAGTGCAAGTCCTCTAGCTTTGTTCTTTTTCAAAATTTTGGATATTTGGATATTTGGATTTCTTGAGTTCTTTATGAATTTTAGGATGCATTTTTCTATTTCTTAAAAACATACACACGCACAAACCCATCATTGGGGTTTAGATAATGCTTGCAATAAGTCTATACATTGCTTTGGGTATTACTGACATCTTAACAATGTTAAGTCTTCCAGGCCATGAAGAAGGGATATGTTTTCATTTACTTCTGTCTCTTAAATTATTTTCCAGCAGTGTTGTATAGTTTTCAGTGTATAAATCTTTCACCTTTTTGGTTGATTCCCAAGTGTTTTATTCTTTCTGATGCTTCTGTAAATGGAATTAAAAAAAAATTTCCTTTTCAGGTTATTGTTTGTGTATAGACATGCAACTGATATCTGTTGACTTTTTATCTTGCTACCTTGTTGAATTCATTTATTAGTTCTGACATTTGTGTTATGCATATATATAATCTTAGCCTTTCTATGGTTAGATCCTATTACCTGCAAACAGATAATTTTACTTCATCTTTTCCATTTTGGATGCCTTTTATTTCTTTTTCCTGCCAAATACTTCTGGCTAGAACTTCCAGTGTGCTGTTGAATAAAAGTGTTGAAAATGAGCATTCTTGCCTTAGAGCAAATGCTTTCAGTCTTTCATTATTAAGTCTGATGTTCACTTTGAGTTTTTCATACGTGGCTTTGATTATGTCTAGGTAGTTTCCTTCTATTACTAAGTTAGTTGAGTATTTTTATTGTGAAAATTTAGGTTGTTGAATTTTGTCAAGTGTTTTTTCTTTCATTCTGTTAATGTAAAATATTATGTAAATCAGTTTTTATATGTTGACTATCCTTGTATTCTAGAGATATCTCCCACTTATTCATAGTATATAATCTTTTTAACATGCTGCTGAATTTGGTTTGGTAGTGTTTTGTTGAGCGTTTTTGCATCAGTGCTTGTAAGGGATATTGGTCTGTAATTTTCTTTTTTTTTTTCTTCAGGCTTTTGCATCTTCTCAATTTTTCTTTTCTTTAACTTTTTATTTGGTTTGGGGTATAACTGATTTAACTAACAATGTTGTGATAGTTTCAGGTGAACAGCAAAGGGATTCAGTCATACATATACATGTGTAGTTTTCTTTTGTTGCAGTGTCTTTGATTTTTGTATCACAGTAATGCTGGCCTCACAGAATGAGTAAGAATGTGTTCCCTTCTCCTCAAAATTTTGGAAAACTTGGAGAAGGTTTGGTGTTTTTCTTAAAATGGTTGGTTGAATTCACCAATGGAGCCATCAGAGCCAGGGCTTTTCTTTGTTGGGAGATTTTTGATTACTAATTCAATTTCCTCCCTAGTTACATGTCTATTCAGATTTTCTATTTCTTTGTGATTTAGTGTTGGTAGGTTTTATGTTTCTAGGATTTTTTTCTATGTAATCTAGGTTATCCAGTTTTTGACATAGTTTTTACAGTACTGTGGCTGATTCATGTCAATGTATGGCAAAACCAATACAGTATTGTAACATAGAATAAAGTATTAAAAAAAATTCTCACAATACTTTTCATTTCTGTAGACTGATAGTAATGTCCCCACTTTCCTTTCTCATTTTAGTTCTTTATGTTTTTTTTTCCTTCTTATTCTATCTAGCTAAAAGTTTGTCAATTTTGTTGATCTTTTGGTTTTGGTTTCATTGTTTTCTCTATCTTATATTCTCTATTTCATTTATCTGTGCTCTAATCTTCATCATTTTCTTCTTTCTACTAGCCTTAGTTTAATTATTTTTCTAGCTCCTTTAGTTGTAAAGTTAGCCTGTTGATTTGAGATCTTTTTGATTTTCCTGTCAGCATTTATAGCTATAGATTTCCCTTAGTATCAATTTATTGTGTCCCATGAGTTTTGGTATGTTGTGTTTTTCATTTTCATTCATCTCTAAGTATTTTCTAATTTCTCTTGTGATTTCCTTTTGATTCATTTGTGTGTTGCTTGTTAAGTTTCCAGTTTTCTTTTTGTTACTGATTTTTGACTTCATACTATTATGGTTAGAGAAGATACTTTGTATGACATCTATCTTTTAGAATCTATCAATTTGTGGACTAACATATGATTTATCCTGGAAAATGTCCCATGTGCATTTCAGAAAAATGAGTGTGCTGTTGTTGTTGGGTGGAACATTCTGTATATTTATATGTATTATAGACCCAGTTATTTTATGATGTTATTTAAAACCTCTATTTCTTTACTTCTGTCTGGTTTTATCCATTACTGAAAGCAGAATATTGAAGTCCACAATTAGTACTGTAGGATTATCTGTTTATCTCTTCAGCTGTCAGTTTTTACTTCATATGTTTTGATAGCTTCTCATTAGGTGCAAAAATGTTTGTCTCTGTCATCTTGTTATTTATTTTCTATATGCCATATAGCTTTTTGCCCCTTGTTTTCTGCTTTCCTGTCTTATTTTTTGTTGAGTTGATTTTTGTAGTAAAACTAAATTCCTTTCTCATTTTCTTTGTGTATATTCCAGAGCTGTTTTCTTTATGATTACCATGGGAATTACATTTACCATCCTAAAGTTATATCACTCTAATTTGAATATGTGCCAGCTTAACTTAAATAAAGGGGCTCCCCCAATGGCTCAGAGGTAAAGAGTCTGCCTGCAATGCAGGAGACACTGGAGACATGGGTTCAATCCCTAGGTCAGGAAGATCCCTGGAGAAGAAAATGGCAACCTATCCTAGTAGTCTTGCCTGAAAAACCCCATGAACAGAGGAGCCTGGTGGGCTACTGTCCATGGAGTCACAAAGAGTGAGACATGATTGAGCAGCTAAGCCTAACTTAAATAATATGTAAAACTCTGTTCCTTTATAGCTCTCGCCCTACCTTTTTTTATTGTTGTCACAAAATTACCTCTTTATACACTGCGTACCTAAAAACATAAAACAACAATTCTTTTAAATACATTAGTTACTTAAGTTATATAATAAAATATGGAGAGTTAAAAACTAAAGTTACAATAATACTAGATTTTAGACTCATGTTTTAAAATATATTAGTCTCCTGAGTCACATGGAAAAACAAAAGTGCAATTACTAACCACGGTTACAAAAACTCCAGCTTTTATAATTGTCCATGTACTTACCTTTGTGGAGATCTTAGTTTCTTCATATGGCTTCAAATTACTATGTTCAAATCACTAACTAGTGTTCTTTCATTTTACCTTGCTAGACTCACTATTGCAGGGCAGGTCTAGTGCAGTGAGCTCCCTCAGCTTTCATTTACCTGGAAATGTATTTTTGCCTGACTTTTGAAGAACAGTTTTGCCAATACTGGATTCTTTTTTTCTTAGCTCTTTGAATATATAGGCCCACTGTCTTCTGACTTGAACATTTCTGATGAATAATGTGTGGATAATCTTATTAGGAGTTCCTTGTATGTAATGAGTTATTTCTTGCTGCATTTAAGATTTAAGATTTGTCTTTTGAAAGTTTGATTATAATGTGTCTCAGTGTGGGCCTCTTGAGTACACCTTACTTGGAGTTCAGTGAGCTGCTTGCATGTTTTGATCATGTTTTTCATCAAGTTAGGAAAGGTTTCAGCCATTATTTCTTCAAACATTCTCTCTGCTCAATCCTCCCTCTCTCCCCTTCCTTCTTTCTTCCCGCTCTCCTTTCTGGGACTCCCACAAAGCATATATTGGTCTGCGTGATGCTGTATCACAAGTCCCTTAGACTCTGTTCACTTTTCTCAGTATTTTTCTTTTTCTATTCGTAGACTCAATAATTTTCATGGTCCTCTTTTCAAGTTCACTGGCTGATTCTTATGCCTGTTAAAATCAGCCTTTGAAACCCACACATGAATTTTTCATTTCAGTTATTGTACTTTTCAGCTCCAGGATTCCTTTCATTGATATCTCCATTTTGTTCATGTATCATTTTCTTGACTTTCTCTACCTCTTTGGTTTTTGAGCATCTTTAAGACAGTTGTTTTAAAGTCTTTGTCTAGTATATCTGCTATCAGGTCTCTTTCAGGGACAATCTCTGATTATTTTTGAATAGACCATACTTTCCTGTTTCTTTGTATACTTTCGTTTGTTGTTGAAAACTGGACATTTTAATCTAATAATATTGTAGCTCTGAAAATCAGATTCTCCTCCTTCTCTAGAATTTATGGTTTGTTGTTATTGTTTTTGGCTTTTTGCTTGTTACAGACTATTTCTGTGCTGGGGATCAGCCTGAGGTGTAAACTTAGGTCTTCTCAGGTGTTTCCTGAGTCTGAAACCTTTCTCTTGGCATGTACAGGGAAGTTTCTGGTTTTCCCTTTATGTGCAGCTGCTTTTGAATGCCCTAGTGTTTTAATGTCTTGTTCCAAAAAGGAAAAAAGAGAAAAATAAATGAAGTTAGTGGAAAGGGAGGCAGTAGCTCTTTAAATCCCCCTGAAAGTCATTTCAGCCAGAGGGAGTGGGGTTTTTAAGAGTGGGGAGAGGTGCCACCTCTTTGTCTGCATCTCTGTAACCAGAAGCAGCAGTCAGTGACAGGAAGGCAGATCCTCCATATTTGGTGGATAGTGTGCTTTCTGCCCACTTGGTGCCTGTAAGCAGTGTGCAAGATGCTACAGAAACCCCTGCCCAGCTTCCTGCACAGGGTTGCGTCTGTGGGATGGGTAGCTATTGTAGAGGTAAGATCTGAAATTGACTGAGATGAACCACATTTTATGCAGTTTATCATCTAATTCTTCCTTGGAAGTTGTAAGCCTTCAGCAGACTCTAGCATTCTAAAATAGTTACAGTGGACATGTTCTACCCATGTAGCTGCTGTTTAGGCTCCCTATTCTGCTGCAGTTCTGGAATCCTCGCCTCCTTAACTCTTTCATATACATGGAAACAAAAAAAAAATCAACTTATCATGTTCCATAAAAAATCTTCTCAGAATTTTATTAGGAATTGCATTGAATTTAGAAATAATTAGTGAAGCACTAACACCTGGGCTTCTTAGGTGGCTCAGTGGTAAAGAATCTACTTGCCACTGTAAGGACACACAGGAGATGCAGGTTTGATTCCTGGATCAGAAGATCCCCTGGAGGAGGAAATGGCAACCCCCGCCAGTGTTCTTGCCTGGAAAATCCCATGTACAGAGGAGCCTGGTGGGCTACAGTCCACAGGGTCTCAAAGAGTCAGACACAACTGAGCAGGCACGCATGCACACAGCATCTCTCTGAATGATCTTTTCCATTACTATGGTATGTGTCTCCATTTTAGAAGTATTTCTTTAAATGACTTTCAATAGTTTTATAATTTTCTTCTAATTAAGGCCACACATAAGGTTTCTTTTTTTTGAGTCATTTTTAGGGATCAAATATTTTTATTTATATTGTAAATGTCATTCTTTTAGGAATTGTATTCTCTGTACCTAATGTGTTGAAGTGCACTGGTTTAAAAATATTTAAAATATTTTAAAAATATGATTTCTTTGGCCCATATCTTAAAATTCTAGAAACTTTTCTAGAAACTTCAAATACATTTTTTACACTGATAACTATGGTAAAAATGCATATCGTAAAGAGGTTATACAACCCAAGGTTTTTCCCTTACAGCTGAGGCAGGAGACTGCTATACAGGTGGCCATGCAGGAGCAGCCCTATACTATGAAGGAAGTGATGTCCTTGGAGAGTGACTTCGACTAATGGGAGACAGGCACCATGAATGACTTCTCCCTTCCTCCCGCCAGGTACTTTTAGGAGACACATCCTTCTCGGTTATACACTCTCTTAATTTGCTCTCCTTCCATCTCTTAGTCCTTTCCTGCCTCTCTCCTGCTTCTCTGAGATTACAACCCCTGCAAAAGTGTTATCATGTGAATTTTTCCTTCAGGCTCTATTTTCTAACCTGGGCTAAAACATAAATTTTAGATCATCTGAATCTTCATGAATGACCATGCTATAAATGGACTTTGTCTCTACATTCCAGTGCACAAATTGGTGTTTGTACATAAATTAATTTCCTCAGAGAACTAGAAAAGGAAAGAGGCTAACGTCATATATAAGTGAAGTATATATTAAACCAGAGGAATGCCAATGGACCTCATCAACAAGTCATAGGCAAGCTTCCCAAGAGTTTGAATATGGAAAGGGAGAGAATTGAATCAACCAGTAACACAATAATAGAGACTGTTGACTCAGAAGAATGTGCACTGTAGCAATCAGATCCTCAAGAGAGGATTTGGTTTCATCAAAACACCACCACTGATCTCCTGAATAGAATATCTATCTTTATTGGTTCTATAGTTTGTTTTAGAGAAATTATAAGCTTCAGGAGTTTAAACTGAACCTAGTTTGGATTTGAATACACTTTAGAACAATATAATAAGAATAGTTATGTCAACATTTGTGAGATGTCCCTGGTTTTCTTTTAAAAGAGCTTCATTATTTCCTAAAGTTTTGTAAACTGCTTTTTCATAATTTATCCCTGCTATATATCTCTGTTATCTCAGGTATTCACTTGCTAGGATGTCTCTGTCTCTCTAGATCACTAGTGGGGACAGCTTAAAGTGAATGAAGTTGCTCAGTCGTGTCCTACTCTTTGTGACCCCATGGACTGTAGCCTACCAGGCTCCTCTGTCCATGGAATTTTTCAGGCAAGAGTACTGGAGTCGGTTGTCATTTCCTTCTCCAGGGGATCTTCCCAATCCAGGGACTGAATTCTGGTCTCTTGCATTGTAGGTAAATGCTTTTACCATCTGAGCCACCAGGGACATTAGCTTAGACCTGCTCTATTACAAGTGCTTGGGGAATCCACTTTAGTAGACCCCTTGACTTTTATCGTTTTGGGCTCCAGCAGGCTAGGCCAGATGCAGGGGACCGTTCTGAATTCGGTTTGTATATTTCCCTTGCTGCTGCTGCTAAGTCACTTCAGTCCTGTCCGACTCTGTGCGATCCCATAGACGGCAGCCCGCCAGGCTCTGCCGTCCCTGGGATTCTCCAGGCAAGAACACTGGAGTGGGTTGCCATTTCCTTCTCCAGTGCATGAAAGTGAAAAGTGAAAGTGAAGCCACTCAGAAAGGAAAGCCTCATACCTGGCTGTCTACAGCTTCTGAGGTAGCTCCAAACTCAGAAGCTGTAGACTGCCAGATTATGAGAGGCTTTCCCTTTTTCAAACCCACAGATCCCGCTCCCTCAGCTTCGCAGCTACCCCTCCACCCTTGTCTCCCTGTCCTAGAGCTGTTTCTCAGCCTTGCCTGATTCTAGCCCTCGGTTTGAAATACAGACTTTAAGACTTTTTTTCTGGAAATTCTAGATATCTGGAGAAAAGGGTTAGGAACCCGCATTTTAACAAGTGCTCCAGGAAAGTCTCACAGGCAGGCAAGTTTGAGAAACATGGCTCTAGGGCCTCCTCGGTTCCCACACTTCGCCCCAGAAGGCATCTCACCTCGTGGGACGTGCCAGATCGGTAACTCAGGTTTGGTAAATATCGCGGGTGCCAGCCTCCTCCCTGGTGCAGTTGCTGAGCAACCAGACAGACGCTCCCTGGTCGGCCGAGGCTCACGGGAAATGTCGCGCGGTCTCTGGAAGCGCGCTCCTCTGTGGCCATGCGCCGACCTCCCTCCTCTGTGACATAGCCGCCGGGGGTTGCTGGGTATCCACGAGGCCGGGTCCGAGTGGATGTCGGTTAGCGAAATGAGGCCGTAAAGCATCGGTCACGTTACTGTTTTCGTGGACCAGAACAGTTTTTGGCAGGTCACCATTTCCCCTACTGGATTCTCCTTGCCATCAGCTTTGAACGTTTCAGTGCTGTTACCACGTTTCCCCAATAATAGGGCAGGAAAAGAATTGTCTGAAAGTATAGCCCATACTTCACCTTTCCTCTGATAAAATGTAAACTCTTCAGGGTGACTGTCCAGTCCGTTTATAATGACCAGTTTCACTGCTTGCCTCTTGATCTCTTCAGTATTTACAGTTTGGCATTTGGCCCTGTATGCCCTGTTCTAAAAAAAAAAAGTTTATCCCTTCCTCCTTAATTCTTATTTTGCCTTTTGAGATTCAAGGAATCAACTTGGAATTAGCACAATTTTTTTTTTTTCCTGAAGCCTTCATAGGTTCTCAGTCTTGTTAAGTGATACTTTTATCCGTCCCCCACCCCTGACCAACTGGGATGTGGTAACTTCTTTAGTGTAGCACAAACACACTACAATATGTTTGTTACCCATATCTCCAATAAGATAGTAAATTGTTTGGGGGTAAAGATTATATTTTTACCTTGCTATTCCCAGGACCTGGCAAAATGTCTTGTATCTTAACAGTCCCCCCAAGTATTTAGAAAATACATAATGTACAAATGAAGGAGAAGAAGAACAATAGAACAAGAAACGGACATCGACCATGGAAAGACTAGGGCTCATTCAGTTCACTTAGTAGTGTCCAACTCTTTGCAACCACATGGACTCCAGCAAACCAGGCTTTCCTGTCCATTACCAACTCCTGGAGCTTGCTCCAACTCATGTCCATCAGGTCGGTGATGCTATCCAACCATCTCACCCTCTGTCGTCCCCTTCTCCAGCCTTCAATCTTTCCCAGCATCATGGTCTTTTCCAATGAGTCAGTTCTTCTCATCAGGTGGCCAAAGCATTGGAGTTTTGTCTCTTGCATCAGTCCTTCCAATGAATATTCAGAACTGATTTCCTTGAGGATTGACTGGTTTGATCTCCTTTCAGTCCGTGGGATCAAGAGTCTTCTCCAACACCACAGTTCAAAAGCATCAATTCTTTGGTGCTTAACTTTCTTATATATAAAGTCCAACTCTCACATCCATACATGACTACTGGAAAAACCATAGCTTTGACTAGGAGGACCTTTGTTGGCAAAGTAGTATCTCTGCTTTGCTCACACGTCTCCGCTTCAAAGGCAGTTTCCTGGAAAGGGGGCTCATTAGGGATTTGGTAAAGTGAGCAATCTGCATTAAGGGACTCTATGAGTTGGAAAACTGTAATAGTTCTGATCTTTAGGGTGGGCGTACAGTGGAAAAGTCATTGCTGTTCCTTGAATAAAGAAGTGTCAGAGTAGAAGATTGTTAGAATTACCAGGTGGCTTGGAGCCCATGTGGACAGTCCAATTTACCATTTTGCAGAAAAGGAAATTCTCAGACCTAGAGAGGGGAAAGAAATATGCTGAAGGTGTTATCTGAGGTGGCAGAGAGAGAATTTAGCCTTGAGCTCCTAATTTCAAGGAAAGGTTTCCTCTCCTTATGTTTCACTGACTGTCTCAGTAAGAGTAGCCTAGAAAGAGGGACAGGGGGATAGGGACAGATGTCCTAACCCCATTCAGGACATTGTTGCTATTGTCCAGTTGTGAAGTAGTGTTGGTCTGGATTAGGGTTAAGGCAAAGAAAGTGACATGGAACGAACAAATTTAGGAGGCATCTTGAAGCATGATTTAATAAAGAGAGATTGGATAGGATAAGGGGAGGGAGAAGTTGAAGATAATTCCTGGATGTTAGGATAAAGGAACAATAATGGAGAGGGTGACAAGTAATTTGGGCAGAGTGGATGAATTTCATTTATACATGTTAAATGTGAGGTGAGAGGTTCAGTAGTTTCCAGAATAGAGCTAATCATTGAAACCATGGAGTCATAACTGGTGGTGAGGGAAGAAAGAAGGGACAAACAAGTTAATAACTAAGCCAACTAGTTTGAATGGAAAAGGGAAGCAAAGCTAGTTATCAGAGAAAGATTTGTCAGAGGTAAAAGCTGTTCTGAGAAGAACAAATAATCAACGATTCAAAAACCAGTAAATTAGATTCAGATGCTAGGGAAAGAATTGTAGAAGGAGGGTATCTAAGAGTCAGCACATCAAGTCAACTTAACCTCAGAAACGACTTTAAATCCAGCAGTCTAACCATGCTTTCATCAGTACGTAAGAATGGACTGGAAAGGACGTTGACAAGTTCTATTAATTTTTAAAAAGTTCTTTTAATGTTAGTACACTAAAGTTTCTCAAGTTATATTTTTAAGGCTATATTAGATGTGACTGTAAATTAAGTGCTCTAAGCTGCAAATCAGTTTCATTATCTTAAAGTCACATTTATATCTAAATATATTTTAGTTAATGTATTTTAGAGTAAAAATGTTTTCTGGAAAGTATTTTTGTTAATGTTGCCACAGATGTTCTAATTGAAGCAATGTTTTATTATGTTTTATTCAGGAATGAAGATTCCTGAAACATCTAATGTTAGTAGAGCCTAAGACTTTAGTTTGAGTCTTTCAGGAAGCATTTGCAAGAAAAGGACATATAATTTTAGAAAAAGTTTAGGTTTCAGGAACAGTTCATTACTTATGTTTTAGGAATTAAAAAAAATTTTGTCTCTTGAACCATGGGTGGGGAAGCTCTGTCTTCTAATAGTGATCCAAGACACTGCTTAAGTTTATCAGGCCAATAATAAGTTCAGCAAAAGTTTAATTAATTGATGATGGATTGAGGCTAAGAGCAAAACTAAGCAATGTAATACACTGTAGTCCTGTGTCTTTCAAAACAGTTTGTGAAAATCATTGAAAATGTCTTGTATATTTGTATTTAATTGCTTTGTTTTTTGGCTCCTGTCTGCTTTTTTGGTTGTGTGTTTGCTCAGTCGTGTTTGACTCTTTGCGGCCCCATGGACTATAGCTCACAAGGCTCCTCTGTCCATGAAATTTTCCAGGCAAGAATACTGGAATATGTAGCCATTCCCTTCTCCAGGGGCTGGTCCTGACCCAGAGATTGAACACGCATCTTATGTCTCCTGCATTGGCAGGCAGATTCTTTACATGTTTGAAAAGGGTTTCATCCTTCTTGTTTGTTTTGAAAATGACTAGTGCTTTTTTGTTGTCAATTTTTTTTTTTACTTGTGTGCATTTCCATTTGCATATTTCTGCAGTAGTGATCCTTTATTGAAAAATTTAAAGGCCTTTTTTCACTCTTGTTTTAAATCTGCTCAGAAGTTTGGGAAAAGATTTTCATTTTATCATAATCTGTTAAGAAAGAAGTCAGCTTCCCATAAAAAGGCATACATATTTAATTTTGTCATCCTAAAAACATATATTGTTAATGTTTCTTAAAAGTAAACTGAAATGTCCATTGCTTTTATTTCTTGATTGAACAGATACTTACCAACTACATGTAATGTTCTTATAGTGATAATGAATATAGTATTATCAAAGATGTTTTAGCAGGAGCCTGAGAATTAGGAAGTGTAATTTCAACTTGTGCTCCCAAATCCCAGATTTAATAGAGCTTTTGTTTCAGTTTGTTCTTTACTGAAATAAAGCATTTTTAAACTGAGTTATAGATGCTGTATAGCATTTTTATTTATTTGGCTGTGTGGGTCTTAGTTGCTGCATGTGGGATCTTCTCTCTTCATTGTGGCAAGTGGAATCTTTAATTGCAGCATGTGGGATCTGGTTTCTTGATCAGGGGTAAACACAGGCCTCCTACATTTGGTGCATGGAGTCTTAGCCACTAGACCACTAGGGAAGTCCCAATATACAATATTATAATAGTATAATATAACAATTTTTAGTGGTTATACTCCATTTATAGTTATCAAAATATTGGCTATATTCCTTGTGTTGTACAATATATCCTGTAGCTTATTTTATACATAGTAGTCCTAACCCTTTCCACTCCCCACTGCTTTTCTATATCTGTGAGTCTGCTTTTTCTTTTAGTAACTAGTTTGTTATATTTTTTAGATTTCGCATATAAGTGATATCATATAGTATCATCCTGGTATCATACAGTATTTGTCTTTCTCTGACATTTCATTTAGTCTAATACCCTTCAAGTACATCCATGTTATTGCAAATATATATTATGTATATATATATATATCAATAGATGAATGGATAAAGAAGTGGTGTATATGTGTAGGTGTGTATGTATATATTATATATATAATATATATATACAATTGTATACAATATATACACACAATATATATAAATATATATAATTATATAATGTATATAATATATATTATTTAATATATATTATATATATTTAAATATATATAATATATATTTATATACACAATATGTATTGTATACAATTGTATAATATATATTATATATATAATATATACATACATACCTACACATATACACCACTTCTTTATCCATTCATCTATTGATGGACACATAGGTTGCTTCTATATCTAGACAGTGTAAATAATGCTATGATAAACATTGGGGTGCAATTAGTGTTTTTGTTTTTTTCAGTTATATACCCAGGAGGGGTATATATCTGGGTCATATGGTAGTTCTGTTTTTAGGTTTTTTGAGAAATCTCCATACTATTTCCCATAATAGCTTAAAGCACTTGTTAATAAACTATTTTTAGATCTTGAAATAACTAGAAATTCATAGTATTAATGTCTGTCTAAATGAATTACCATTTCAACAGTCCATAGTTCCTTAGTTTTAGGTAATGTGTTGTTTTACCTTGAATATTAAGACTAGTTAGAAACTTAAAAATTAATCTCCCTTGGAAAGTGATGCTTGTGTATGGCTCTTACATTGGTGGCATATCAAGTTAAGTGCTCTGAAGGTATAGAACTTTCCAGATGATTCTAATTATTCAACATGGTATGCCCTCTCATATAAGACCATAAATTAATTTTTTATTTAGTCTAATTTGTGTTATTTTATTTAAGCCCAGAATCTTAGTATCTTCAAGTATACTAGAAACACATGCAAGAAATGATAGGATTACATAGGAGTTGAAGATTTAAAGCTAAACACATACATATTTTAAAGGACTTATTTAGTATCATCAATAATATAAATAATAAATTGAAGTTTATTTAAATAATATATTGAGCATGGAGTATAAAGTGAAAATTCTAGGAACAAAAATGAATCCTTTAAATAAATAAAACATTTATTTAGAGATGCACTTATACAAACTTAAATTTTCAGGAAGGAAAGTAGTTTAAAGTTATGTTTTATAATGGTAAACATATTCATATTTATAACCCCCTTATAATATAACATAAAGGTCACAAAGCTCTATTCTTAAAAATATATTGCTTTATGCATATTCCTCTTAGGTTATGAAAAGTACAACTGCATTTCATCAAAATGTGCCCCAAGGCACAATACCATTTTACTCAGTCATTAGAAAGTTTAGCATAATTGCTTAGTATAATCCAAAGAAAATATGACATCAGGGACTCTCCAATTTGTTAGGCAATTGTTCCATAATTTTTGGCACCAAGATAATCCACATGTTGAAAAAGCAATTAATCATTGGTGTTAGTTATCAAGCTATGATTTTAGCTGTTTCCTCCCAAATTTGACCTGAAATGACAGAGTTCCTTATTTTATTTTTGTAATATTCTGATTTCTGAGATCAAAAGTTTAAATACACCAGTCTGGTTACAGTTGACCTGATTTTTGTGTTACTAGTTTTCTAAAATAAGTAGATCATAACTTTTTAAAGATAAATGGCATTTCTTCCAGTAATATTTGGATAGAAGGGTTAGAAATTTTTAGAAACTTACAAACTGATTACTTCAGAACACACTGATTATTTGAAGTCCTTAAACTAGCATTTGACTCTAAGGAAGTAAATTTATCTGCTGCTAAAACTTGTATTGAAGATAGACTAGAATGAGAGAATATACAACTCGATATTTAGTTTTCAAATGTACTGACATAGACACATCAATTATTAAACAACGAGTGAGATAATTACCCTATCATAATATAATAAACCTTTATATCAAATAGATGAGCAAAACCAAGAGCCATCATTCAGTGTAGTATATTTTTATATCTTCAAAAAACAAAAAACCACATTGCTCACCCATGTGCGTCTCTTTGGAGTTTATAGTTACAACAATCCAGAAATTTAGAAAGAAACTTTGGAAACTCAACAGTCTGTGTTTCGTTCATTTTAGTCAACTGCATGTGGATATAGTGCAGACTTAGCAATATAAATGAACTCTTCTCTGCATGCATGACTTATGCATCTGTACCTCATCATTCACAGAACAGTTTTTGGAAACTCTGAAACCTCTGCAATATGCAGCTCTCCAACACTCAAACAGTCCCTCTGACTCACTGTAAAGTTACTTACGCTCCTGCTCTTCAGTGTTTATTTTCAAGTGGCTGCACTATAGGGCAGTTTATTATTCTATTGTGTGACGCAGTGATTTTTCAAAACCGTGAATACCAGGTAGTCATACTGATTTGTAACAACGGTCTTCAGACTTGATCCCTCAGATGGAGCACATGATGTTTGGTTTCAGAGCTGATTTTCCAAATTCAGAAACAGCAGAGCGCAAATGGTTTCTCTGCCCCTGTTGGCTGTTTGTTCTTGGCAGTACAGTTGATTTCAGAATAACTCGTGTGGTGTCTTACTGTTAATTGTTAAATAAAATGTGTAGATTGAAGTCCTTCTATAACTGGACAGTGTAACCTAAAATGATACTAAATGCATAAAGTCTCAACAATATATATAGAAGTTAATGTTGTCAAACTGTTTGGAGCTGGGACCTTGAGATGAATTGTTTGGAACTAGGACCTTGAGATATTAAAACAATCTGGAAAATTTGGAGCAGCCTTAGTTCTGGGATCTCGCTGTCCCTTCATGGGTCCCAATCCCCAGTGCATAACCATTGATTTCTTTCTCCAACTCTGCTC
Source organism: Nanger dama (assembly GCA_917880005.1). Taxonomy (NCBI): domain Eukaryota; kingdom Metazoa; phylum Chordata; class Mammalia; order Artiodactyla; family Bovidae; genus Nanger; species Nanger dama. The sequence goes on from CAKJTW010000066.1 coordinate 6,693,860, forward strand.
CAGCCTATGCTTCTGGCTCTGGCTTTATTACTTGGATGTTGGGATTAAATTTTTCATGATGATTGACATTCCCTGTAATCACCAAAGAGCTTGAGAAATTATCTCTGAAAAAACTTGAAGCTGAACAAAAACCAGACTTCACTTAGAAAATGGCCTTTTTAACTCCTGAATAGCTCAAGGCTGTAAGATAATAATCTGTAGGAAAAGGCAATGCCAATTCATGACTTAGTTTCTGAATAACGATGGCTGCAAATTGAGCCTTAATTTCCTAAAATCTCAGTATTATGAATTGGATCACTTATACCAAAAATGTTCATGACAATACATTAAAATTTTAAAAATATACTTCAGAAATATTAATAAAGGTTCTTGCTTTTTGATAAAGCAACTGCATTTACAATAAAATGCAAATTTTTCTGGGGCTATTTTTGCATGGACTGGACTATAAAGCAGAGGGGACGTCGTTTGTTGTCTCTGTGGTATCAGTTTAGCCTCAGTGTGTAGTAGTATGAATTTGGTGTATTACTGACACCACTTCCAGCTGCAGGGGTTGCCCTTAATTAGTCTAAACCAGTCACTATAAATAATCATATAAATTATATTTATGTATATAGTCATATATAAATAAACTTAATTGGTCTAAACCAGTCACTATATATAATCCCAAGGGTAGCTCTTCATGACCCTAGTTAGCCAGTCAGAGTGAAGACAGAACCTTATTGTGACAGCCGTGAGCAGCTCTTTCCAATGACTAGATGGTGTGGTGTGCAGCCATTTGGGAGGTATCCAGCTTGAGACTTAGGTCAGCATGTGGAGGACAGAGCTTGGGGACCATTACCAGAAGCCTAATACAAGTATGCCTAAGCCAAGTATGATTTCGGACTCTGAAGTCAGGTGAACCAACAAACTCTCTGTTAAGCAACTTTTTGTTTGCTTTTGTTGCTACTTGCAACCAAGGCATCAGAGCTGAAATACTGAGTCCAGTGAAGTTAGGACTGACAAGTTTTTTTTTTTTCTGGCAATTCTCTTTGTTGTTAGCTAGACATTTCCCATCACACCAAGATGACTCAATTGATTAGATCACCAGTGTCAAATTAAATATGGATAATAGTATTCACATCTTAGAATGAAAACTGTGAGTTTGTTTTCATGGTGACTTCACTGACTCCTTACTCTTTCATGTCAAAACTTTAAGCCTTCAATCTTGTCTGTCAGAGAAACCTCAATGACTTTGTTATTGTTTCTAATTGAATGAGTATGAGTTGGTATCACTGAAGGCTGTGGCAGTAAACAGATTTTAGCTGCTTGTTTGGTTGCTTCAGTTGTGTCCGACACTTTGCGACACCATGGACTGTCATCCACCTGGCTCCCCCATCCATGGGATTCTCCAGGCAAAAACACTGGAGTGGCCTCCTCTAAGGGATCTTCTTGACCCAGGGACTGAATCTGCATCTCCTACGTCTCTTGCACTGGCAGTCAGGTTCTTTACCATCAGCGCCACCTGGAAAACCCCACTCATTGGGGGCAGTCATCCTTTATTTTAAAAGGGCCTATAAATGGAGGTCAGGTTGAGCCATCTGAAACTGGGATGCCTGTTTAAAGGAGTATAAAATGAGACCAGAAATGCTCCTATATTATCAACTATCTGAGAAAGTATTTGGATATTAATGTTAATTGGCTTCTTCATTTTACCACTTCATTGGTAAATCTAATGAAAAACTTTAAGACTTTGTTTTTCTTGACCTCCGGGCCACACGTGAAGTCACTCATAAATTACTTCTTAAAGATTTCTTTCTTCTCTGCTCTGTGGTTTCCTCTTCCGCTAAACATTTTACGTCTGATGTTTGCCATGTCTTGGGCCCTCTTCTCATTTTTTATTTCCACAAATCATCTAGCCCTTGTCAAAACTTAACCTAGTGCTCTTAGAAACATCAGTGTAATACATTTTTGTTGCTTAAAACTCTCATAACTCCCTATTGCTATTAGGATAAAGTCCAAAAGGCCCCTTCAGGATCTATACTTACCTTATTGACTAAAGTCATCGACTGTCATTCCCCATGTACTACTCTACTCTCAGGTCTAACTGAATCTCAGTTCTTAATGGTTCTAGATTCTTGCTCTCTGCCTCAGGCCTTCCACATATTGCTATACTCTTTGCTTAGAAAAGTAAACGCCTCTTTTACCCCCCCGCCCCTGGCTAGTTCTCCTATCTTTCAAATTTCAGCTTAATGTCAGGTTATTTCCTTCAGGAAGTTTACTGGGGTAGCTCCTCTTTGGGGGAGTATTCCTCCTGAGAGTTCTTCTGTTCGTTCAGTCACTTAGTCGTGTCTGATTCTTTGCAACTCCATGGATTGCAGCATGCCAGGCTTCCCTGTCTATCAATAACTCCTGGAGCTTGCTCAAACTCACATCCATTGAGTCGGTGACGCCATCCAACCATCTCATTCTCTATCATTCCCTTCTCCTCCAGCCTTCAATCTTTCTCAGCATCATGGTCTTTTCCAGTGAGTCAGTTCTTCGCATCAGGTGGCCAAAGTACTGGAGTTTCAGCTTCAGCATCAGTCCTTCCAATGAATATTCAGGACTGATTTCCTTTAGGATTGACTGGTTTGATCTCCTTCCAGTCCAAGTGACTCAAGAGTCTTCTCTAACACCACAGTTCAAAAGCATCAATTCTTCGGCGCTCAGCTTTCTTTGGTGGTGGTTTAGTCATTAAGATGTCTGACTCTTGCAACCCCATGGACTATATATAGCCTTCCAGGCTCCTCTGTCCATAGGATTCTCCAGGCAAGAATACTGGAGTGGGTTGCCATTTCCTTCTCGGGGGATTTTCCCGACCCAGGAATTGAACCCAGGTCTCCTGTATGGTAGGCAGATTCTTTACCAACTGAGCTACAAGGGAAGCCCAATTATATGTATATAAAAGCTATCACTTTATTGCTTTTTCTCACATCTATACATGACTATTAGAAAAACCATAGCTTTGACTAGACGGACCTTTGTTATCAAAGTAATGTGTCTTTTTAATATGCTGTCTAGGTTGGTCATAGCTTTTCTTCCAAGGAGCAGTTCAGTTCAGTCGCTCAGTTGTGTCCCACACTATGTGACCCCATGAACCACAGCATGCCAGGCCTCCCTATCCATCACCAACTCCACCTAAACCCACGTCCATTGTGTTGATGATGCCATCCAACCATCTCATCCTTTCTTGTCCCCCTCTCCTCCTGCCCTCAATCTTTCCCAGCATCAAGGTCTTTTCAAATGAGTCAGCTCTTCGCATCAGGTGGCCAAAGTACTGGAGTTTCAGCTTCAACATCAGTCCTTCCAATGAACACCCAGGACTGATCTCCTTTAGGATGGACTGGTTAGATCTCCTTGCAGTCCAAGGAACTCTCAATGGTCTTCTCCAACACCACAGTTCAAAAGCATCAATTCTTCAGCACTCAGCTTTCTTCACAGTCCAACTCTCACATCCATGCATGACGACTGGAAAAACCACAGCCTTGACTAGACGGACCTTTGTTGGCAAAGTAATGTCTCTGCTTTTGAATATGCTGTCTAGGTTGGTCATAACTTTCCTTCCAAGGAGTAAGCATCTTTTAATGTCATGGCTGCAATCACCATCTGCAGTGATTTTGGAGCCCCCAAAATAAAGTCTGACACTTTCCCCATCTATTTGCCATGAAGTGATGGGACTGGATGCTATGATCTTCATTTTCTGAATGTTGAGCTTTAAGTCAACTTTTTCACTCTCCTCTTTCACTTTCATCAAGAGGCTCTTTAGTTCTTCACTTTCTGCCATAAGGGTGGTGTCATCTGCATATCTGAGGTTATTGATATTTCTCCTGGCAATCTTGATTCCAGCTTGTGCTTCCTCCAGCCCAGGGTTTCTCATGATGTACTCTGCATATAAGTTAAATAAGCAGGGTGACAATATACAGCCTTGACGTACTCCTTTCCTATTTGGAACCAGTCTGTTGTTCCACGTCCAGTTCTAACTGTTGCTTCTTGACCTGCATAGATTTCTCAGGAGGCAGGTGAGGTGGTCTGGGATTCCCATCTCTTTAAGAATTTTCCAGTTTGTTCTGATCCATACAGTCAAAGGCTTTGGTATAGTTCCCAGCCACTTTAATTCTACCTTCACAGCAGTACACTTAGGTTCTTGTTAACTTAGCTTTAGAGAATTTTCAAGGTCTACCTTGTTCAGAATATCTCCAGAGAGTAAAACTGGGCCTCATTCAGTAAAGGCAGTTGGTGAATGTTTTAATGACTTAGATACCTATGCCAGACTCTGTCTCAAATAACTTTTTGACTTTCAGGAAAATAATTTATGGTGCGACTTTGTTGTTTTATAGGAACATAAAAATGTTATATTAAATTGTGCTTTTATTAACAGATCAAAAAAGGTTTGCATGCATGCATGCTAAGTCACTTCAGTCGGGTCTGACTCTTTGCTACCCCATGAAGCGTAGCCCATCAGGCTCCTCGGTCCATAGGATTCTCTAGCAAGAATACTGGAGTGGGTTGCCATGCCCTCCTCCAGGGGACCTTCCTGACCTGGGGACTGAACCTGTGTCTCTTACATCTCCTGCATTGGGAGGCTGGTTCTTTACCACTAGCGCCACCTGGGGAGCCCCCAAAATAGCCTACAGCAACCAGTATTCCCAGGCAGACTCCCATCCATATACTAATCAGGCCCAACCCTGCTTAGCTTCGGAGATCAGGTGTGTTCTGGGTGGTATGGCCGTAGATAAAGAAGGCTTGCTGCTGCTGCTGCTAAGTCGCTTCAGTAGTGTCCGATTCTGTGCGACCCGAGACAGCAGCCCACCAGGCTCCCCCATCCCTGGGATTCTCCAGGCAAGAACACTAGAGTGGGTTAGGCAAACTGAAACTGGCTCTGACAGTACAGCAAGTGAAATGCTGAAATCCTTTGACTAATTTAAACAGGCAAGAAGACTCTTTTAAAACAGAAAAGTTCTAATATTTCTTTCCCTCATATTTTAGAACATTAAAGGATACTAGAAAAATAATGTAAACCCTCCCACAAAACAACAAAACAACAATTCCATTTTAAAGAATTTTATTATAGGATGTTAATATTCAGGACACCTTCAGAGCACCTTATTCTTCTAATCAGATTTTTGGTAACTGGTTTTAAAGTGTTACTTGAGTATTTTTCCTCATACTGGCTTTCAGGCAAAAGTACTACTTGGTGCTTGTTTAAGAGATGTTAATTTGATTAAACAGTTTATCCTTAATAACCTGAGACATCAATCCATGGATAGCTTCTATGGTAGTTTTACAGCTAGAAAGAAAAAACAGATCACATAATGTCACAAGAACTGAGAACTGTTTTAAACATGCAACTTGCATGCCCCCCACCCCCTAATTCCATCCTTGCACCACTAGTAATGATTCTGGTCCTATTCATACTCTGCAAAACATACTGTATACCATACAATCTACAGTTTACTCTCTATAGTATACCATAGTGATTTTTAGCCTTTTGCATGTATTTTGATTGTTTCCTACTTACTAAATTTTCCCAAAAGAATGACAATGTAAATATCCGATACAATTCAAAAGTTATTTTATTATTTGTGAAAAGGTTTTGGAAAAGTTCTATTTTAGAAGGTTACTGAAGTTATTTATAATTCAGAAATATAGACTGATTCCAATATTACACTAAAATCTGCTTTTCCTTGTTCATTACTTGGAATTGTTTTTAACAATAATTTTAATGAACCTTATGCTTTTTTCTCCTGAAATAATCAGAGACATCCTTCAAACAATGCAAAGGTAAAGTTAGATTAGTGGATGAAGGACTTAGATTTTAGAACTGATTAAAAAAACAACAAACCCACCAATATTCAGACAAGATGCAATTCTTGTAAAATTACCCCACAAAGGAAAATTCTCTACTATTGTACTACTACTCTTCTCCTTCCTACTTCTCTTCCTATACAATTACATTCCCACAGTGACATTTTTGCTTCATAAGAAACTGAGATATAAATGCAGATAAAACCATAAATCAGACACATATAAAGATAGATGAGCAAAATGACATATTCAGAGCAAGTATCAAAAGTAAGCCCTAACGTCAAAGAAAAATGTGATTTTTCTCCAGGCTGCTACCTCTATACCTTTTATTACTCAGAGAAGAAATAAATGAGGTCATTCTAACCCAAGATAGCTTCTATTCCAACACATTTAGGCCTTCCGTTTCTCTTTTCTTTCCTATCAACTAATTTAGTTCTTCTCAAAATGGATACCAAGATAGTGATTTATACAGATGTCAACATAGTCTTCCTTTCCTCTCTATCCCTGTCATATTAAAATTCAAAGTTTTGTGAAAGTGAATATTGTATTAGTCCTCCCAATTCTGTATGCATCTGAAGGATCATGTAATTATTTCATGTTATCTCCAGTTTGTTAATAAATTCTTCACTGAGATTTGAGATACTAAATTACTGTATAAAGGATTATTTTAGAAAAACAGATAACAATCATTTCTCTGATATTTAGGGCTTAAAACTTTGAAATTCGATAAATTTAAGAAATCCTAATTTAATCCTTCACAAAGGGATTATATTAGAATAGATTAGGGCATCTTTTTGCAAAGTTTTGTTTTGGTTTTCGTTTACAGACCCAGCAATGGACTGGTTTTCTTTCTTATATTTTATGGCTGAAGCTGGAAAAGGTAAAGGGAGTTTTTCACAACATCAGCTAGACCCAGAAGCCTTTAATTTAATATTCTTATCTACTGTCTTCTAAATTTTCAAACTTAAAACCTTCATCTGACAACCTTAAAGGTCCAAGCAAGTTAACATTTAGGTACCACTGTAAGTTATAGGTTGAACTGCAAAGAATCTGAATCCTGTTATTTACAAATCTTGAGAAAAAAAAGTTAGGGGTAGGAATAGATTTGCTCTTACCTGTCTCGTGTAGCTTTGGCAAGTTTGTCTTCTGACTTTCGGTCATGTGTTTCTAAACCCAACATGAAACTTCCTCGTCCCAGCTGGGCTTCTGACTGTTCTAATTTTTCAGACAAATCAAAGACCTGACCAGTGGTATAGTCTGCATTCTATGGGGAAAATGATACTGTATCAATATACAATACTAGTCTTTCACGTAAAAATATATACATATGTAAATTTTCTTCCAATAGAATATTTCATTTACAAATAATTCTATTATGAAATCTTAAGTGGATAGTCAGTGAAGTAAGAAGTCAGATTATACTTGCAAAAACTGATTCCAAAGCTCAAGCAGCTGAAGTATAGAAATTTTCCTCTTTTATAGTTTAAAGATTAGATTTGGAATTGTCTTTTCGACTGCTTAAGTCTAATAATTTGTTATTATGAGAGGGTATGAAGTACATAGATTTGAGTCCAGATTGTGGTCCTCCTGCAGATTAGTTGGGAGGCTTTAGGAGAGGTCCTTTACTTTTCTATGCCTTTCAGTCTTCCTGTGAAAATGGGGGAGGATGGTGATAATTTCTACCTTAAAGCTATTGTGAGTGATAAATACAAAGCTTGTAGGACTGTTGATGACACCTAGCAAAAGCTTAACAATTGTTAGCTAATTTTGTTACTTTTTCATGTTGAACTTCCAGAATTAGTACTTATGACACATTTTAAAAATTACATTTGTTTTAGCTTTTCTAATTACCAAATTAATAGTTATATAGAAAGTCTGGAAAAGGTAGAGCAGTATATACATGTATATATAAAAATATATATAAAAGAAAATACCTACCATCCCCTCCACCTAGCTATAACCACAACAATTTTTTTTTTAAGAGTATTGCTATATACTCACATGAGCTTCCCAGGAGGTGCTACTGGTAAAGAACCCGCCTGCCAATATAGATAGGAGACTTAAGGAACATGGGTTTGATCCCTGGGCTGGGAAGATCCCCTGGAGGAGGGCATGGCAACCCACTCCAATATTCTTGCCTAGAGAATCCCATGGACAGAGGAGCCTGATGGGCTATATACAGTCCACAGAGTCACAAAGAGTCAGCACATGCACACCCACATTTGGTAAACTGAAATATTCTATATACTTCTGATATTGCATACATTTTAAAAACCAAAAGTTTAATAATTACATATGTACACTTAAGTGTAATATTTTTAAAAGTTTCTACTGGAATAGCTTTATGTTATTCTATTTGCTCAGTCTGTAAGATACTGTAAAGGCACTACAGTTCAGTCACAAGACATTTTAAAAGCATTAGCTGTTATCATAGTTAGTACAAAAGCCCTTTAAAATGCTACCAGCTTTCCAGTGATTTTACAAACTTATAATTTTTTAAACATGCAATTATATTCACTTTGTTTGTATCTAAATGGTTTAGGTCACCAATACATCTTTCCTTAACAGATTTGGAAAAAACCCTAATGTTTGTAGATCACTTCACACCTAGAAGATTTAGCTGCAGATATAAAAATGTGGGATGGCAGAAACAGTTATACTATTAAAATGAAAAAGAAACCAATTACATTTCAAACAGAGAAAACTAATATAAATTAAAAAGTAACTTTTTTCTGGTAGCTTTTAGATTACATGCTTTAGCTGTATACTTATTTATATATATTTTTAGAATGCTGTAATGTACTAGGTATTAAACTACACAAAAAAGGAGGAAATATAATTTAACCTTTTCTTGATTATTAATGTCCTCAGTATATGCACTGTTGGAATACAGGGACAGCCACAGGCTGAGTAAGTAGAGCTGGCTGCTTTTGTACAAAGGTTCAGACAGCTCCAGTCTCACTGCTTCCTGCCCATGCCATCATGTGTCACTTGTGGCTGTTGTCAGCATACTTGCCTCTAAGGAAACATGACACATGAGGCATTTAGCAGTGCTAGATACAAAGAAAACATTTAATAAATGTTTGCTATTATGATCACTCTCCCTCTTTCTAATTTACTATTTCTGACTGTTGACGATAAGAAGTAAGAAAAAAACAGTAAATTCATAGTAAATATGCTCAAGTGAGGTTTTTACCCATGAGTATGATGAATCAAATGAGCAAAAAATAATTTACTGACGCTTTATAATATGCCTGCTGCTGCTGCCAAGTCGCTTCAGTCGTGTCTGACTCTGTGCAACCCCATAGACGGCAGCTCACCAGGCTCCCCTGTCCCTGGGATTCTCTAGGCAAGAACACTGGAGTGGGTTGCCATTTCCTTCTCCAATGCATGAAAGTGAAAAGTGAAAGTGAAGTCGCTCAGTCGTGTCTAACTTTTCGCGACCCCATGGACTGCAGCATACCAGGCTCCTCTGCCCATGGGATTTTCCAGGCAAGAGTACTGGAGTGGTTTGCCACTGCCTTATTATATGCCTAGTATTTTGCTAATTATTATATATATAATTCATATAATTCTCAGTGTACTTAACAATGTGGGTATTATTATCATTGGGCCCAAGAAAGGCTCAGACACATTAAATAATGCTATGAAGGTCACACCCAGCTAGTAAAATGGCAGACTTGTTTCTGAACTGAGTTTATCTTATTCCAAATTTAGTGGTTCTAACCACTATGCTATATTGTACTATATGAAGTGGCTTACTTAAAAAGATCTAGATAGAAGTTTCTGTCCTCTTCTAGCTATTAGATTTTAATGATATATTGGAAAATATTGACTTTTTATTTTTTTGGTGGTAGCAGCAATCTGCTTGCTATAAGGTAGTGATATTTTGATTTCTTTGGGGGACATTCTTGGTCCAAGTGCTCTGGAGAGTTTCCAGCCCAGCAGTAAAGCAGTGATGCACTTGCCTTGACACAACTACTCATGGTGTTCACATGTGACCTACAAAACTCAGAAACACAGTGAGGCTTTGCCTGGGAATATGCTGAGTAGTGTATATATGTCTGTGTATGTTATGTATCTTGATCAACTATGGAATGAGGTTCGTGACACTGTACAGGAGACAGGGATCAAGAACATCGCCATGGAAAAGAAATGCAAAAAAGCAAAATGGCTGTCTGGGGAGGCCTTACAAATAGCTGTGAAAAGAAGAGAGGAGAAAAGGAAAGATATAAGCATCTGAATATAGAGTTCCAAAGAAAAGCAAGAAGAGATAAGAAAGCCTTCTTCAGCAATCAATGCAAAGAAATAGAGGAAAACAACAGAATGGAAAAGACTAGAGATCTCATCAAGAAAATTAGAGATACCAAGGGAACAGTTCATGCAAAGATGGGCTCGATAAAGGACAGAAATAGTATGGACCTAACAGAAGCAGAGGATATTAAGAAGAGGTGGCAAGAATACACAGAAGCACTGTACAAAAAGATCTTCACAACCCAGATAATCATGATGATGTGATCACTAATCTAGGGCCAGACATCTTGGAATGTGAAGTCAAGTGGGCCTTAGAAAGCATCACTACAAACAAAGCTAGTGGAGGTGATGGAATTCCAGCTGAGCTGTTTCAAATCCTGAAAGATGATGCTGTGAAAATGCTGCATTCAATATGCCAGCAAATTTGGAAAACTCAGTGTTGGACACAGGACTGGAAAGGTCAGTTTTCATTCCAATCCCAAAGAAAACACAATGCCAAAGAATGCTCAAACTACCGCACAATTGCACTCATCTCACATGCTTGTAAAGGAATGCTCAAAATTCTCCAAGCCAGGCTTCAGCAATATGTGAACTGTAAACTCCTGATGTTCAAGCTGGTTTTAGAAAAGGCAGAGGAACCAGAGATCAAATTGCCAACATCTGCTGGATCATGATAAAAACAAGAGAGTTCTAGAAAAACATCAATTATTTTATGCCAAAGCCTTTGACTGTGTGGATCACAATAAACTGTGGAAAATTCTGAAAGAGATGGGAATAACCAGACCACCTGACCTGCTTCTTGAGAAATCAGTATGCAGGTCAGGAAGCAACAGTTAGAACTGGTCATGGAACAACAGACTGGTTCCAAATAGGAAAAGGAGTACATCACGGCTGTATATTGTCACCTGGCTTATTTAACTTACATGCAGAGTACATCATGAGAAACGCTGGACTGGAAGAAACACAAGCTGGAATCAAGATTGCCGGGAGAAATATCAATAATCTCAGATATGCAGATGACACCATCCTTATGGCAGAAAGTGAAGAGGAGCTAAAAAGCCTCTTGATCAAAGAAGAGAGTAAAAAAGTTGACTTAAAGCTCAACACTCAGAAAACTAAGATCATGGCATCTGGTCTCATCACTTCATGGCAAATAGATGGGGAAACAGTGGAAACAGTGTCAGACTTTATTTTTTTGGGCTCCAAAATCACTGCAGATGGTGACTGCAGCCATGAAATTAAAAGACGCCTAGTCCTTGGAAGAAAAGTTATGACCAACCTAGATAGTATATTCAAAAGCAGAGACATTACTTTGCCGACTAAGGTCCGTCTAGTCAAGGCTATGGTTTTTCCAGTAGTCATGTATGGATGTGAGAGTTGGACTGTGAAGAAGGCTGAGCGCCAAAGAACTGATGCTTTTGAACTGTGGTGTTGGAGAAGACTCTTGAGAGTCCCTTGGACTGCAAGGAGATCCAACCAGTCCATTCTGAAGGAGATCAGCCCTGGGATTTCTTTGGAAGGAATGATGCTAAAGCTGAAACTCCAGTACTTTGGCCACCACATGTGAAGAGCTGACTCACTGGAAAAGACTCTGATGCTGGGAAGGATTGGGGACAGGAGGAGAAGGGGGACGACCGAGGATGAGATGGCTGGATGGCATCACTGACTCAATGAACTTGAGTCTGGGTGAACTCTGGGAGATGGTGATGGACAGGGAGGCCTGGCGTGCTGCGATTCATGGTGTCGCAAAGAGTCGGACACGACTGAGTGACTGAACTGAACTGAAACTAATACTGCCATCTTGATTTCACATGAAGTCTATAACTGAAACCAACTGATGTGAAATCAAAGCTGAGAAAGGAAGACCAAGACCTCATAATATTGTCTGAATGCAAACTCAGGCTGTGCTTGAAGTCAGCCCTCCTCCTGGAACTCCTGGACTTTACAGCTTACATGATTCTCTTTTTTGTTTTAGCCAGGTTGGTTGGTTCTCCTGTCACTTGTAACTAGAGTCCTACCTGAGACACAACAAAGAACACTATTGGCATTTTTCACTAAGTCAGAGGTAGATCTCACCCTCATCTGGTCTCAATAGCACACAATACAGATCCTAGCTTGGCCTAGTATTCCAATCCACTTCTGGTCATGCAGAATCTGCCCCCAAGCCCACCATCTTGGCAAAGTCAGTCTTTCCATGAAAAAAGAGTTTCAGACATTAAACTTACATGGATTGATAAAATTCAGACACATTCCTTGCAAGCATAGTACTTACCGTAAGCAAGCTAGAGGAACTCAGCGTATTCACCCAGTATTTATTCCACAAAAGCTCAAGCAATTTCCGATCCAAAGAGGATTTGAAATATGAGACTTCTAAGGCATAGTATCTAATGAAACAAAAACCACAAATCTAGTAAGTAAAAACGTTCAACCACATCACATAAAGGTTATGGCCAAATTTAAGTTAATTACATTTTATATCCAAATAATCATGCTTTAATTTTTTCCAACAGAATAACAGGTAAACCGGGTTTTCTTACTTTTCAGGGGGTGGCTGCATTCAGTTAAGCAAATATTCTTGAGTTATATTTCTCCCCTCTGTAAAGCCCAGAAATTCTCAGAAAATTATTAATAACTAATTAAAATTTCAGAATGACATGTATTTACCCATGCCACTGACTTCATACATTTCAGCCAACAGTAATGAACTTCCTCTCTCCAAGGATAGCTATTGCTTTTGCTCAGTTCAGTTGCGTCCGACTCTGCGACCCTATGAATCACAGCACGCCAGGCCTCCCTGTCCATCACCATCTCCCGGAGTTCACTCAAACTCACGTCCATTAGTCAGTGATGCCATCCAGCCATCTCATCCTCGGTTGTTCTCTTCTCCTCCTGCCCCCAATCCCTCCCAGCATCAAAGTCTTTTCCAATGAGTCAACTCTTCGCATCAAGTGGCCAAAGTACTAGAATTTCAGCATTAGCATCATTCCTTCCAAAGAAATCCCAGGGCTGATCTTCAGGATGGACTGGTTGGATCTCCTTGCAGTCCAAGGGATTCTCAAGAGTCTTCTCCAATACCACAGTTCAAAAGCATCAGTTCTTCGGTGCTTAGCTTTCTTCACAGTCCAACTCTCACATCCATACATGACCACTGGAAAAACCATAGCCTTGACTAGGCGGACTTTTGCTGGCAAAGTAATGTCTCTGCTTTTCAATATGCTGTCTAGGTTGGTCATAACTTTCCTTCCAAGGAGTAAGCATCTTTTAATTTCTTGGCTGCTGTCACCATCTGCACCAAAAATAAAGTCTGACACTGTTTCCACATCTATTTGCCATGAAGTGATGGGACCGGATGCCATGATCTTTGTTTTCTGAATGTTGAGCTTTAAGCCAACATTTTCACTCTCCTCTTTCACTTTCATCAAGAGGCTTTTAGTTCCTCTTCACTTTCTGCCATAAGGGTGGTGGTATCTGCATATCTGAGGTTATTGATATTTCTCCTGGAAATCTTGATTCCAGCTTGTGCTTCCTCCAGCCCAGTGTTTCTCATGATGTATTCTGCATATAAGTTAAACAATCAGGGTGACAATATACAGCCTTGACATACTCCTTTTCCTATTTGGAACCAGTCTGTTGTTCCATGTCTAGTTCTAACTGTTGCTTCCTGATCTGCATACAGGTTTCTCAAGAGGCAGGTCAGATGGTCTGGTATTCCCAACTCTTTCAGAATTTTCCAATTTATTGTGATCCACACAGTAAAAGGCTTTGGCATAGTCAATAAAGCATAAATAGATGTTTTTCTGGAACTCTCTTGCTTTTTTGATGATCTAGCGGATGTTGGCAATTTGATCCCTAGTTCCTCTGCCTTTTCTAAAACCAGCTTGAACATCTGGAAGTTCACAGTTCACGTATTGCTGAAGCCTGGCTTGGAGAATTTTGAGCATCCCTTTACTAGCATGTGAGATGAGTGCAACTGTGCGGTAGTTTGAGCATTCTTTGGCATTGCCTTTCTTTGGGATTGGAATGAAAACTGACCTTTTCCAGTCCTGTGGCCACTGCTGAGTTTTCCAAATTTGCTGGCATATTGAGTGCAGCACTTTCACAGCATCATCAGGCTTTCTCCCTTCCTTATCCCCTAATTAGGAACAACTGCTTTTTGGAAAAGCAAAACTTTAAGGTTGGTCATTAAAGCATATAAAAGAATTGCTGCTGCTTCTAAAGGTGCCTAATTTATAATCAAGGGAAATTTGGTTAAATGTCTGAAAAACTTATTTTTTAAAAGTAATAAATACTTAAACATGTCACTATGTTATAAAGAAACATAAGGGACTTCTTCACCTTAAGGAGCTTACCATTTTCATGGGACATGTGGGATGAATCCATAAGTTATAAATATAATGGTATATGTTGAATAACAGTAAGTGATGCTATGCTGCTAAGTTGCGTCAGTTGTGTCCGCCTCTGTGCGAGCCCATATATGGCAGCCCACCAGGCTCCCCCATCCCTGGGATTCTCCAGGCAAGAACACTGGAGTGGGTTGCCATTTCCTTCTCCAGTGCATGAAAGTGAAAAGTGAAAGTGAAGTCATTCAGTCGTGTCCGACTCTTACGACCCCATGGACTGCAGCCTACCAGGCTCCTCCGTCCATGGGATTTCCCAGGCCAAGAGTACTGGAGTGGGGTGCCATTGCCTTCTCCGAAGTGATGCTATAGTGCATATTTAAAATTAATCATCTGCCAGTTAAATGTTAGTGATAATGAGTACTCTTAGTATAGACAGAACAGCCTGAGAAGCTCCAGGGAAAAGGCAGGATTTCGAGTAACCCTAACATGAGTATATAGTGTGGCTATGTTAAGAGCAAGGAGGAAGCATTAGGCAGAGAGCCCTAACTCACAAAAACGAAAGTCATGAAAGGAGCAAGAAATTAATCATCTGCCTGGACAGTTTAGTGGGAGCAGAAGGATTTTGTAAGGGAAATCTAGAAAGCTATGTTGGGGTCTAGCTAGCAGAGGACATTACATAAAAGCTAAGACATTATCTTCTAGGTACTTGGGACTCATGGAAGGTGTCTGAGCAGATCAGTGATATAGCCGTTTCTATCAGTGTTTGAGAAAGCCAGCTGTGGTAAGATGTGTCAGAGGAGAAACGGGAAGCAGGGAACCCACAAAGGATGCCACTGCAGTGGAGCAGATGCCAGGAGAAAAGGCCTCACTTTCAGGTTAGTGGTGTCGAAGATAAAGGCACAGGGACACAACAGAAATGTGTGTTACACTTATTATATCCTGGCACTTTATATATATTCTCATTTAATCTTCCCTACAACCAGAAAAGGAAAGATTTATTATTCCCATTCTATGCAGAAGAAACAACTCTAGAGTAAAGACTTGTTCAATACCATAAAAGTGGCAGCAAAGGATATGATATTATGTCTGTTATCAAAACCTCATGGTCTAATTTATTGTTATATCCAGAGTGTAGACATTTAAGACATTGTTTAAGAAGTGAAGCCCGGGAGTTGAGGCAGTTAGGTATGGGGAGAGGAGGCAGGGGTTCAGGTGGAAAGGCCACTTTTAGAAATGACACGTTGTACCTCTGCTACTTTAGGGGAAAGAGAGGATGAGTAGAGCAAAAGATGAAGATTATAAAGGGAAAATAAGGGAGCTCAAACTGGAGGGTCTAGAATAGACTTTAATGTTTTAAAATTTGTGGATCACCTTAATGTTATTACTGTCTTAATTCCGTGTAGGCTGATGCAATGAAATTTTTTGGTTTAATATTAGCTGCAAATCTCAGTAGCAGAGTTGAAAGCAAGAAGAATATTCAAAATTACTCGTGGAGCTAAATCCTCATCTTCTGCACAGGAAGTCAATAATAGACACTGCCTAGAAACTGAAAATCAAGAAGTAGCACTATCAGCATGCTGTTTGAAGTTAATGGGGTAAATACTTAAATGGAGTATTAACTAGAATAGTTTAAGTGATTCCCTCCGGGGGGTGGGGAAAGGGAATGGTATTTTCAGAGAACCAGTGCCTCTTTAAACTGTGTTTGTATAACATTGATAACATACAAGCTAATTTAAAAATCTGTTGTGTCCTATTTTTACTAAGGCTCTTCAAAGTTAAATATATTTAATATCTGTATTAGATTCTATGTTGAAAACGAACTTTGGATTATGATCTAGAATTTAAAATAGGAAAGAAAAAAGATCAGTGTAAACTACAAATTATAGCTCATTGTCAAATGATTTAGGAAATGATCTATAATGAGTCTGCTCTTAACTTGGCACTATGTTTCATTGAAGATTTGAAATAAAAATAAGCAACTTATTTGTCCTATTAAAAGTTTACTCTTTATTTAGGAACTGGTCCTAAATAAGAGAGTACCTTTGAATATGCTCCTTATTCCAGGTTCAGAATTCTAGGCTCTAGCAATGCAGGTAGTTAGAAAGCAGCAATTCCTCTTAGAGAGGCTCATTTCTCAGAAAAAAACAGGAAATGCAGGTTTGTTTGGGTACAGAAAGCACAGTATGCCTCATGGTCTTTTTTGCTTCAAAAGCTGCTGCTGGTGATGAGAGAAGTAGAGTAGGTATTAAAGGTATAAGCTTTTGAAACTGTAACTCAATATAAATGAAAAAAATTGTTAACTCTGAAAGTGAAAGTATTACAGCAAAGGTGTTTTCATGCTTAGGAGCAATTCTTTCAAATAGGAATGGCTTAAATTCTTTTCAATAGAGCAAATTAAGTGATTTAATTACAAACCTCTCGTTGAAAAATAAAAGCCTTTTTCCCAAAAGTATGCCAAGGATGACTGAAAATCAGACATATTTAAAAATTAAATTCTAGAAATTCTGGTATTTTCTAGGAATTATAAACAGAAAAATAAGAGCAGTAGTAGCACATGAGTAGTAAAGTATTCCTTGAAGTTAGGATAGGTGGTGTGGAGAAAGGGACAGTAGTAATCAGGCAAAACTTTTTTTTTAGGAGGTTGCCTATACTTCTGTGTGCCATGCCCTATTTTAATTGTTAGGATATAGCAGTGAATTGATTTTTCTCTCATGAAGTTCACATTCTAATGAGGTCAATAACAAGGAAGCAAAAACATATCAGATGGTCACAAGTGCTAAGAAGAAAAATGAAGCAGGGAAAGGTACCAGTGACTAGAAAGTGCTAATTGAAATAGGGTGATCAAGGAACATTCTCTGTTAAGGTGACCCTTAAACAGACACTCGTTGACTGAAATAGTGAGTCACATGAAAATAAGGAAGAATGTTCCTGGCAGAAGGATTAGCAAGTGCAAAGGCCCCAAGGCAGGAGCCGGCCTAGTACATCCGATAAACCATAATGAGGCCACTATGGCTAGAATAGACAGAGCAAAGGCTTAGTGACAAGAAGTAGAGTCACTGAGATGGGCTCAGAACGATTGTGGGGGCCAGTCTACATAGGGTTGTGTGGTCTATGGTAAGCACTAACTATAGATCTTATTCTTAATGAGAGGAAATTACTCTGAGAAGGACGAACACAATCAGACTTATATTTTAACACAATCTGTTTGGCTGACAAAAGATCTTTAAGGGGTGGGGTGAAGAGCAGAAGCAAGAAGACTAGTTAGAAGGCTAGTGCTCTGATTTAAGTTCCAGATGGCTGTGGCCTGGGTCAAGGTGATAGTAAGAGAGGTGATATATTTAGAAGGTGGAGAAAATTGTCTTCACTGGTTTACCAATTTAAAAATTGAGATGTAATTCACATAGCGTGAAATTTACTTGTTTTAAAGGAGTATACTATTAAGTAGTCTTTAGTATGACTTCTTTAACTCTTGGAGTAAAAATGTTTAGGGAGAACTTTTGCTATGTGGAAACTGGGTACATTGAGGGCTGTAGAAATTGCTAGCGTCAGGCTGGCCCTGCATAGAGCTTCCTTCAACTTTTACTTTCATTAACAGGTCAAGTATCTTATACACTGATAAAACGTATATAGATGGGTGAAAGGCAAATAACATGTTAGATTAAAACAAATGTTAATAAAGATTCAAACATTATCCTAAATTTATATATTCTTACTATTATTTTAAAAGGTATTATGAAATGCATTTCATCTGATTTTTTTTCTTATCTGTAAAATTAGGGGCTTGGTCTGGATGATCTCTGAGGTTTCTTATGATGATTCTGGCATCAGATACATTTTAAAATGACTTACTGTTTGCAGTGTACACCAAAGTCTTCTATTTTATTAAGTGGGATGGTCTGGTACTCAGAAGGTCCTTCATCTGGAGGCTTGTAGCCCTAAACAAAAATGAAGAAAATAGAAGACTTAAACACAACAGAGGAAAAGATATGTTTTCTATGTGACTTTCTGTTTACAGAAACATTCATTTGGGGAGCTAATTACTGAACATAAACGCCTAATAAAAAAAAGTATATTGCTTATACTCTTCCTCAACGCCATTTGGTGGCTGAAGGCTAGATTTGGCTTATAGATTAATTTTTCTTGTCCTTAGGTGATATTCACTTGTGCTCATATCTATTTCAGATCGCAGTAGACAGTAGATGGCCATGACACACAAATCCTTATTAACAAAAGAACACTGCTTTTCTAGTAGAATTAACAACATGCAGCACAAATGTATTACCTTTTTGCTAAAGACAATTGTGGTAGTTGGGCTTCTATTTTGTAAATACCGTTAAATTGTTTTAGGACAAAATGAGATACTAACTATAACACATCTTTAAAAATAAAACAAATATTTAAAAATTGAAAAACTATAAGAACTTGGAATTTTTCAAATTACCTTTGGATATGTCCTGAAGGCTCCAAGATTCACTTTCCCTGCAGATATTGTTCTTGTTGGGTCAATCTACAAGAAAGATATATTTAGTATCTTCTGACTTATTTTTTAAACATTATAAGCCTAGAAATACATATGTACATATAACACTGTAGGCACACACACATATTTAAAAGTAACCAATAGGGAAAAAAATAACCAAATTGGAAAATCACAGAAGTGAACAGAATGGTTAAATATAGAAATCTCATTAATTTAGAGATTAGATCTAGTTATTATACTATTTAAGAGTATTAATTAAAGATTTGCTCATCTCTTTTTCAGAAGTCTTTTTAAACAGATGAACAATTTCTACCTTCCTTAGGGTAACCTGAATTACATCTAAAATACTTCAAGCATAGCAATTCCTGATTTAATCAATGCACTCAATATCGACCAAATGCCCACTGTGTGCAGGGAACTGAGACACAGGTGCTGTGTACATTCTCATCTAACAGAGGGTGGGAAAAGACGCAGAGAAGTTACATAACTTGTTCAGAGTCCCAGCTACAAAGAAGTGGAATTTAGATTCAAACCTAGGCTGCCACCAGAGCCTTGCTCTTTACCATACTGTTTTTATTTCGCTGTATACCTGCTTTTTAGTAAATCTTCATGAAAATTAATTACAATTTGATTGTAAAAATACTTACTACCACTGCTACAAATGGTTCCTGGAACTGCTGATTGAGCATCTGAGTACTAACATCAATTCCAGAAAGCCAGCAGCCATAGCCAGGGTGGCTATGATACCAGCCAATTGCATTTTCAAGGCGGCCAACCTAACAAATGAAGAGAGCAAAGGAGCTTGAGGTTCCTGTTTAATCGTAGAGATGCTTATGATTTGTCTATTTATACAGCCCTACAGTTAAATAACAGTATGCAGAATAAATACATTTGGTGGCTCAGAGGTTAAAGCGTCTGCCTGGAATGCAGGAGACTTGGGTTTGATCCCTGAGTTGGGAAGATCCCCTGGAGAAGGAAATGGCAACCCACCCAGTACTCTTGCCTGGAGAATCCCATGGAGGGAGGAGCCTGGTAGGCTACAGTCCATGGGGTCACAAAGAGTTGGACAAAACTGAGCGACTTCACTCACTGTGGTGCTTTCAAAAAAATTTTTTTAGATAATATATGCTCAAGGCACAAAATTAATAAGATACATGTACAATAAGGTCATTCAGTCTCCTTCCCATGTCTTTCCCCTCAACTAGTTTCTCAACCCAGATGTTACTGTCATGAGGCTTACACACCTGTCTTCCAGAGTTTCTCTCTGCATATAGAATATATTCTTTGCACATATGTAGATTAATGAAAACACACGATGGCATACCACCAATAGTATTCTACACTTTGCTTTTTCACTCAACAAAATATTCTGGGATTTGTTTCACATAAATAAACATATAGATAGCTACCTTTTAAAGGCTGGCTGGCAGTTCATTGTGTGGGATATAAATCAGCTTGATATCCAGTTACATTTAGGTTTTCAATTTTTTGGTTTTAAACACACATAATCAATGTGAGAATTAAAATTTCTTTTTAAAACTCAGATATAGTTTATATATGTATAATATATATAGACATTTGTTCAGATGTACAACATAATGTTTCAATGTATGTATATACTGTGAAATGATCACAATAAGTACAGTTAATATCCGACACCACATGCAGTTACAAATTGTTTTTTCCTTGTGATGAGACCTTTAAGATCTATTCTTGAGAATTTTTAAAAATCCATGCTAATCTCATATATGTTACATATAGTTGAGAGTAACTTAAAATATAAACTCTAATGTAGGAGGATAGTTTTAAGTTTAGAAACTCAAAAATAACTATGAGACTCTTAACTTGCAGTAACCGAATTTTAGAGAACAGCATTTTTACCTGTTTAGCATTTTCTATGTATGCAGCCATGTACTCATATGCAGCAGCCTGAGCGTTCACTCGCGTTTCAGTGCCCTCTACTGGCAAAGCAAAGCTGTCCATAATGATCATGGTCTCACCATCCACCTTGCCCAGCATCAAGCCCATCACTTCCAAGTTGCCTCCTGATCTGGCATGCATCACCATTTTCAGTAGAGCCAATGCTGAGATTTTGCAGTACTTAAAGTAATGGTGACTACAAAACAAAGACATGGTGTAATTAACTTTCTTATATAAGTACAGTTGTAAGACAGTTTTCCTAGTTTTTGTGGAGATTAACAAATAAGTATTGAAGCGGTTTACACTGATGGAATGGGGAGAAAGTGTATATATAGAATGAGGGAAAGAAAAACAGTATAAAAGACAGAGTTCCTGAAGGGGGATGGAAATGATAAACATAATCCTGTAAATTACTTCCCATTGGGCGAAGGGAAAAGTATGAAATAATTTTAAAATACGCTATTCGAGTAGACAGAAGGGAATTAATTACATGACCGTTTCAATAGACTTTTTCTCAATTTCGGAATCACCAAATCTAGGTTTCTGACCCTGGTTGGTCAATTTTGCCTCATTATTCTCCCACTTAACCTTCCAGGCCTAACAGTTAAGAATGTGGGCTCTGACATCCATCACCTAGGTTTGAACTCTTTTACTGCCATATCCTGGCTATAACCTTGAGACAGACACTTAATGTCTGTGCCTGTTCACAGAGTTGTTGTTTGGAGGAAATGAATAAAACAATGTACATAAAATGCTTGGCTTAGTGCCTGACACATACAAAACTTTTTAAGTGCTAGCTGCATTATTAACCTATCTTTTATAGTACTCTGAGAGAAAAATGTGTTGAGGGTTGTAGCTTCTCTCTGTGGTATCAGTCTAAAAATGGAAAATGTAGCCTTAAAATCTTTAGTCCTACTGTGATCAGTATTTCAGTTTGTCTGTGTATGTGACTAAACTACTGTTGAATAAAATTACACTTCAGTCTCATTGATGTAGCCAAACAGCAAGGATGACTGTAACTGGATATACAATCACACAGTGAGGCTGATAATTTAAAATATTCAATAGGCTATATCAATCTAAGTATGCAGCCTGCTATAGAAATAGCAGACAACCAGGCAAAATAACCAGACTGTAAGAGTGTCAGTTTCTTTGAGAAGCCTTTAAAATGTCTGCCCACAGATTTCAATCACAGCTGAAAAATATAGAGACCTGTCCTTGGGAGTCAAGACATGAATTAAAATCTTCACTCTTCTATCTACTGTGAAAAAAAGTCCATTATTGTGCTTCTATTACATACATTCTAGACTCTTTTTTATACATGACCTCATCTAATCTTTATAACATCACCAACAGATAGGTCTTTATTCTCTTTTACAGATAAAAAAAGAAGATAAGTAAATTTCAACTAATTAGTTATAGTTGTGAGATTTGATTTTTGGTCTTAACTGTTGTTCACTAAGGAATTCATTGCTTCTGTGTAATTATGAAGTAAGTTATTTATTGTATTTGCTTGTTTTCATATATGCAGAAAAGGAATAAAAATACAGTATTGTGTTGTCATAAAGATTTAGTGACATATGGAAATTCCTAGCTCAAAACTCAGCCTGTAGTAAGTACTCAGTAAACACTGCTGAATCTGAATACCCAGTTAAAGCTTGCCTTGTAAAAAACTGTGAGATAGATGAATATGGTTTTGTTGTTGACCACCGCTTTCCTGTCTATCCATTAGAGACTGTGTGATCTTTTTACTCTTTCCATACAATATCTGCTGTCAGGAAAGGATAAATACCGCTGCAAAGAAACCTTGACCTGCCATCACTCCCAGGGACACATGAGTTTTGCTAAGGGGCAAAAACCCTTAAGTTCTATTGATATAATTTACGGCTTCTGTAAAAAAATGGTGGAGTAAACATTGTGGGAGACTGAGTAGAGCCTCTTTGTTGTTACTGAAATAATTATCAGCAATCAAGAAGCAATTATAGATCTAAAAGATTACAGACTAAAAAAGCTGGCTCATAATTATTTTAGAGACCCTTAGATTGACTCACTATCTGAAGATAGCTGTAGTCCCAGTCTGAAATCAGCTGAAGATCCCAACAAAGTGTATATCGACACACAAGGTTCAAGGCAGAGTGTGGAGTATCTCTAACAATACGGGGACTGAGAAGTGAAAGCCCAAACTACCGCTGTCGTTTTCCACTTCCATTCTCCCAAGGCAAACGAGACAGAAAGGGGGAATCAAGCAAGCCCCAGTGGAGGGCCTTACGCTTTATTTGCGGGGATAAAAGGTAAAATAAAATTTCTTAGACGATTCCTCTTTCTCCTTGCTGCAGAGAGAAAGACAAGCCTTCTACCCCAACTCCTACTGCCCCTGGGTCTCTTAGTCCCGCCACCCCTCCCTCCCCTGCGTTTCGCCAGGGACCTCCTCACTCCTTAGTCCAGGGGCTTCGCCGCCAGGATTTCTTGCTGCTGTTTTTTGTCGTATTTGTAGATTTCATCGACACTCTGGGCTTCCTGCATGTTGTTGGCTAGCTCCCACGTTTTCTGGGCCATGCCACTCCCGGAAGCCGCCATCACCGAGGAATAGGATAAGCTGTCGCCTCCGCAATCGAGACCCAACTTTATCTCGCTAGGTTTTCGGGCGTGGGCTCCGGACCCACCCCACCGCAGGTGCAAACTCACACTAGGCTCTCGGGGCAGCCATGACACCCAGCACCGGAGGTGAAGTTGGTACGGACCATCCGCAGGATGGCAGGGGGTGCTTGGGGGACGCGGCTATACACATAGCAGTTACACAATAGTTAAAATTCAGAGGAGTCGTCTTACTGAAAGAGAACTTATTATCTTGGAAAATTATATGTGTGAAATAGGATGAAAACAGTAATTAATTACCTAGGGAATGGTATAGCCTTCTGCACCGGAAGAAGGGCATGTAACGTTATGCCAGAAACTGGAATTGACCCTCCTTGTTCGTTCTGCGCAGGTTCGGTTTCCGCCATACTAAAAATGGGTAGATACTTAAAGCTGCGATGGGGGCAGAGAACTGTTTTAACTCTTGCCTGGAAAAATCCTATGGATGGAGGAGCCTGGTAGGCTGCAGTCCATGGGGTCGCGAAGACTCGGACACGACTGAGCGACTTCACTTTCACTTTTCACTTTCATGCATTGGAGAAGGAAATGGCAACCCACTCCAGTGTTCTTGCCTGGTGAATCCCAGGCACAGAGGAGCCTGGTGGGCTGCCTTCTACGGGGTCGCACAGAATCTGACACGATTGTAGCGACTTAGCAGCAGCAGCAGCAGCAGCAGCAGGTACTCTTAAGATTGTTGAAGGCCAAAAAAAAAAAAAAAGTCTATGGAAAAGTTGACATAGAAGTAGTTCTGAATGCCGCTTTTGAGAAAATGATAACATGGCATCCTAGTTTACTTCCAGATGAATCAGTGCACATGCGTAAAGCCCTTTGACTTGTAGTGGTTGGGCGCTAAACTTTCCTAGAGGGCCGTTCTCTAGCGTCCCAGGTGGCCGTGGAAACTCGTGGATGGCTATTACCGTGCCTTTCGGCGCGTTTGCAAAATTAACATCAATACGGGCTATTAGTGTTTTGCAAGTGTCCAGTACCCACTTCAAACAGTTTAATCTTCTACATTCTACTGTGGAACCACTTCTGTCCCCTAAGCCGAATTAATCTAGGGGGAATATGTTGTCATTTACGAGTTAATACAGTGTTTAATTATTTCATTTATTTGCTTCTTTTAGGTATCCTCCTTTCTTCTCCTATCCCCCATTCCACACTAGATTCTAAGTTCCAAAACACAGGGACCGGGTTTCTATTCCTTGTTTTATCCCTAATACCTACCATAGATGCTCACTGTTTATATTACTGGGAAAAATAAAGGGGGGAGGGGAGTTTCACCTCTGCAACTTCAACTTTTAGTTATCTTGAAACTTTGCATAAGTGGTCAGCGTTGCTTGGAGTGCTTTCCTTACTTTTCTGACAGGGAGCTCATATTATTTAAAAGAGAGCTCAAAGATCTCTACCATGGAGTCATTCTCAACTTCTTTCTCCAATTATCTTCCTTCCACGATGTCTCTAAATGTCTGTAGGTGCTTCTGTAGCTGAAATAGCATATTTGTTTACTTGGAAGTTTTTCTTTTCACTGTAAGTTTTTCTTTTCACTGTAAGCGGGTGCTCTCTGCTCTGGGTTGTATCCTCCACTCCTAGAAAGGTGTGTGACATTTAGTTAAGACAAATATATAGGAATTAAGAATCCACAGCCCTGCCTGCGGTTTTGACATTATCTTTCAAACCCTCATACAAGATAACTTCAGATAAAGGACCCTTAGCCCCACTGGCCTGGGAAGCTAGAGATCTCTTTTCTAATGGTGATATATGGCCACTAAGTATTCGGGTGAACTATTTTGAAATTAGTAATAAATCCTAGGAGAAAACGTTAACCAGACTCCTGAGGGAGCAATAGTGCCCGGAGAGGTGTGCCAACAGTTTTTTACCAACCCTGCCTTTTTCACCTCTAACCCCTCCAGGCCACCCCCACCCCCGCCCCAGGCTCTGAACAGAGGCCAGCTAGGTCTTGGAAGGTTTAAAGTGGGCAGAATCAGTTTAGTCTGGGAAAGTGACTTCCGCAGTCTCAGGCGGAGTCCCAGCCCAGATAAGGGCGAGCCCTGCGAACGGCTGGGCGTCCATGCGGCCTCCGGGGCGGCAGGGGGCGCCCCCGGCCGCGAGCCTCTGCCCCGCGGCCGTAGTGGGGCGGGGCCACTCCTGGCCGTTGGCGAAGGGCGGGCGGAGGGTTCGGCCCGAGAGGCGGAGCCCGGGCGGCTTGTCACACCGTTCCCGCGCTGGGCGACCGCCGTCGCTTCTTCGGACCACGGCGAAGAACCTAGCTAGAACGCTGTGCTGTTCCCCGACGCCAGACTGCTTACCTGAGTAAGCGTCCGTCGGCCGCGGTGGGGAGCGGGCCTGTCAGGGTGTGGCCGGGCTTGAGGTTCGCGGGGCTGGGTTCGCGGCTGAGGGCCTCGCCGGGTACCGAGGTCCTGGGGTTACCTGGGTTGGTTTGGGGTTCTCTGCGTCCTGGGGTCTCGTGGCTGCCAGGCTTGGGGGGGCAGTCTAGCAGCTGCGGGCCCGGGGGTCCCGGACCTCTCTGGGGTCTCGCAGCAGCGTGGCTGGGGGCGGTGCTCGGTGCCCGAGTTGCCCTGCACGTGAGGGTCTCGCCGCCGGGGCGGTGCCTTTGTTACGCGGTCTGGAGTCTGGGCCGCAGCTTCCACCGCCGCCGCCCCGGGTGCTGTTGAGACCCGGTTGCCTGACAACGCGTTGACGCTTCCCGAGGAGACTGCCACCCACGGCGCCAGCGCCCGGCGACCAGCTGCGCCTCGGTTATCGTGCCGCCGCTCTCCGCTGCTCGCCAGTGCCTGTCGAAGCACCATTCCGTTCACTCGGGGCTGGTTAATGGTTAACGTTTATCGAGTGTTTGTGTCCCCGCGCTGTTTCTCAGTGCTTTGCAAGTAAAATTGGATTCCCACAGCCCTATGGGTCGGCGCTATTATTTGCCAGTTTTCCCCGGGCTCCTTGAGCTTGAACCTGTTGTTTCTAATTGCCTTGATTTTAGGATAGTTACCTGCGATTGGAATCACGTTTGCAATAAGTTAGCACTGGGATTCATCCTTTGAGAGAAGCTGGGTCTCAAGATTATAGGATGAAGTTTAGCTTCGGTTTCTGGGAAGACTAATTTCTGTAGAAAACCACTACCTTGATTCCAAACACCTTGGGAAATGCAGGAGTCTAATAGTAACCAATATGAGTTTGTAAAAAGCCAATTATCCTCACAGACGGGGCTGCAACTTTATATGAAAGAATGGCTTTTCATGTTCATAAGCAAAAGGAATACTATGGTAACCCATAAAATGTTGCTTTCTTTCTGCATATTTCTTCTTGCTAGGAGTGCACTGACTTTCTGATGGTTAAGTGTATGCTGAAGTACTCCCCAGGGATGAAATTTTGAGTCTTCCTCCCTTGTGGTGCTAGTGGTAAAAAACCCCTCCTGCCAGTGCAGGAGGCCTAAGAGACGAGAGTTTGATCCCTGTGTTGGGAAGATCCCCTGGAGGAGGGCTTGGCAACCCACTCCAGTATTCTTCCCTGGAGAACCCCATGGACAGAGGAGCCTGGAGGTCTACAGTCCATAGGGTCGCACAGAGTTGGACATGACTGAAGTGACTCAGCACCCAGGCACGTAGTACAGATAACCTGGTGAAAGGGAGCAGGTGATTTTAGATAGGATAAATTGAAAAAGGGTGCTTTCACTGAATGGATCGTTGCCTTCCACACACAGGCACACACACAGGCATAATGATGGATTGCTGAGTTCCTCTAGGATTGCTTTTTCCCTCTAGTTTTTCTTTAAATTAAACCTCCAGTTTTGAGTCACTTAGTTGGCTGTTGCATCACATGTTTCTTTGGTTTTACAGGTTGTCTTCTAGTGATGGCAGATGGGATCAGCACAGCTCCAGGTGCTCTGTTGCTAATACCTATACTATGAAATAACATCTCCCCCCACCCCACTGGAGAATCATTTGCGTTCTTAGGACTTCATCTTCAAAAGTAGCCAGAAAATTCAAGTTACAGGTTAACCCAGAAAATCTTTTGCAGTTAGTGAAATTAGGGTATAACTAAGAACATTCAGAATCCACACACACAGTTCAGGTGATGCTGGATAGTGATGGGACAGCAGTGACTGTAGAATGAAAGTGATTAGCATGCACATTCTCTGTTGGGGAGGACTAAGGGGAAGCAGGTGGTCATCCTAGAAAAACATTTCTCAGTGGATTTCCTATGAAATCAGTGTGTTTTGGGTTTAACTTTGAAATAAATTTAAAAATTTAGGGAAAAGAAAGAGTGCTTTGAGTACAGCATTTCTCAAATGAAGTTTTTAGACTTAACCTGGTTAACTATTACAGACTTCGAGCAGATTGCAGATTATCCTTTAACGTCTTTCTGACTTAAGTTCTGACTGCTTTCCTGAGTGGGAGACAAAAGTGTTTGAATAAATGTTTTGGAAGTTTTGCATAACCAAAAGTTTATCTAATTTATGTTACTGTTCTTAGCATTAATGTTGTGTTATTAACAGTTACTAACAGACTTAGTCATGCCTTTATAAATTTGTGTGCTCTCGCTATCCTAACCCTCAGTTTCCTTTCTCTTTCCAGTAACGTGGTATTACTTAGCAATATTTAGAGAGATTTGTCAGTTTAGATACGCCCTTGGAAGTTATTCATGTGGATGTCATCTGCCAGGAGAAAAGATCTTTTTGGAAAGATCTTCACGTGGATAGGAAATGAATGTCTTGGTTCAGCTCAGAACTCCTTTTATCTTCTAAGGCTTTTTCACAGGCTCCCTCCTGCACCCCACACCCATATATAATCACTCCTTGCTATTCTGTTGTCTTGCACTAGGGTCTCTTTTTTCCTGACAACCTCTTCTTTTATAGCTTTAAAAATCATTTAAAAAACTACTAACCCTTTTCTACTAACATGGACTTTGCTCTGAATTCCAGATGTATTCAGATTGTTTTCTTGATACCACTATTGGATCCTTTATGGATCGGTACCTCACATCAACCCCGGTCTGGCTAGACTGTGAGCCAGTGTGGCAGGAGACATAATGTTTCCAAATTTGAGGGCAAGGATCATATAGTACACTTTTCATTCCCCTAGCATCTAGAACAATGCCCTCCTTTGGGGTGGGAGTTACTTTCCCTTCCTAATACTTCCATAGAAGTGTGGAAATTTTCACTTCATCAGAGAGAGAAAGGATGGGAACAAAATTTTCCCTTCCCTTTGTGGTTATGAGATTGGGAAAAGGTGTCAGGCATACTCAGTTCTTTCTGGTTTCTCTGTTTTTTGGATTGACTCAGGTTTTTCAGAATGAATATGTTTCTGGTCAGCTTATGTTACTATATATATAATAAGCATGAGGGGCCTATGTTTAAAATTTAAAGATGTTGATTTGGATTATGATAAATAAGTATCCTTTGTTGGTGATATGAATCTCAGTATACTTTGGATGAGTACTGATACATGTGTACAAAGACTATGAAGATACAATGAGAATTAATAAAGCAGTTGTGATTTATTGATTTAATTAATTAGGCTGTGTCAGGTCTTCATTGTGGCATGCAGAATCTTTTGGAGTCATGTGAAATCTTTTGTTGGGGTGCCTGGACACTCTCTAGTTGTGGCATACAAGCTCTGGAGCACATGGGTTCAGTAGTTGCACTACGCAGGCTTAGTTGCTTCACAGCATGTGGGATCTTAGTTCCTCAACCAGGGATGAAACCCCACGTCCCCCTGCATTGCAGGGTGGATTCTCAGTCACTGGACCACCAGGGAAGTCCCTGGTTATTGATTTCTATGTGTCAAAGGTACCATACAGTTTGTATGTACTGAATCATTTCATTTTTTCTTCATAGCAACTCCAGGAGTAGGTAGTTGCCCTCTACAGGTGAGGAAACAGAGGGACAGAGAAGTTAAGGAACTCATTGAGGTCAATCACATAGAGTCAGTTAGGGATAGAATTGGTTTCAAATCCATGTCTTTCACTTAAACTGATTTTCTGAAAACTATTTATCATCTACATACTATATATACAGCTACTGGGGAGAAAAACTGGTAATATCTTGGGAAAAGTGTGAACGATCTTATATTGTAGAGTGAAGGAAGAATGAAGAATCCCATTTAGATTTCCTTAGGTTGATCTTCCTTATAACTTAATCTTGAAATTGTAAACCTTTTTTACTCTATTTTGTACTTAGACTGTATCCACTAATTCAGTCTCTGTGATTCATTAAGTAATTCTTGAATAAATTTTTAGTTGAAATATTTTTTATGTAAGTTGTCACATGTTTTTAGGAGTGAGAAGGAGAAAAATGGCTGTGACAGCTAGAGGCGGGCATGTAACCAAGGGCTTGGTGTTGCTAGAAACTGGCCTGACAGTACTGCTTAAGACTTCTTGTTCTTCTGTTGGAAGATATACAGTTGCACAGAACATCAATATCAGACAGCTGCTCTGTGTCCATGGTAGACCAAGCGAAAAACAGTACTACTCCACCGTCATGTCCAAACACAGATGAAACAAGAATGTTGTCCCAGCCACAAAATAACTAACTCCCAGTTGGTAATGGTTGCTGCTGCTCTATTAGTTACATCTTTAGCCTCCCTGTGGGTAAGATTTACTAAGATGTCCAATCTTAGAATTATGCTCACTTTCTGACAGCGTGGAGAAGGCAGTGGCAACCCACTCTTGCCTGGAGAATCCCATGGACGGAGGAGCCTGGTAGGCTGAAGTCCATGGGGTTGATAGGAGTTGGACTCGACTGAATGACTTCACTTTCACGCATTGGAAAAGGAAATGGCAAGCCACTCCAGTGTTCTTGCCTGGAGAATCCTAGGGACGGGGGGTGCCTGTGGGCTGCCATCTATGGGGTTGCACAGAGTCGATGGCCTGCTGTTTATGGGCTTGCACAGAGTCGGACACAACTGAAGCGACTTAGCAGCAGCAGCCTGACAGCATTTAGTTCTGAGCAAAGCTCTGCTTCCTTAAGCTAGTTAGCTAGTGTGTGCTCCGTCATGTTTGACCCTTTGTGACTCCATGGACTGTAACCTGCCAGGCTCTTTTGCCCATGGGATTTCCCAGGCTAGAGTACTAGAGTGTGCCGGGGAGGCAGCACGAGAGATCCCACCCATGGCAAAGGTCATGAGGAAGAGACCTGATGGGCAAAGGCGAGATCAGGCCTCAAGGGACCCCCCTGAACCCTCTCGAGCATCTACCCCCAAACCAGAATCTGTCTGTTTTACTATCTGTCTGTTTACCTGACGTTAACAGGGGGCTATCCCCGACCACCTTTCTCTAAAGCTTGTGAACAATGCCCTTTGATTTAACTACATTAGACCTTAGTTAGTAAATTCCTCCCATGCTATAGCCCCCTTCACCTTTACCCTATAGGAATGCAACCTTATCTAGAGCTTTTGGAGGGTGGCGCCTGACTTTAGAAAAATCACCTTTGGAGAAAATGAGTTTTCTGGCTGACTAATCATTATCAGAAAAGGTCATAAGATGTTAGCAGGCCCCCTGGCCAGAAAATGATGTAAATCACCCAATATCTTTGTATATTGGAAGGAATACAGGGAGAACGCCTGGTCCCGATAAGGGTCAGGACTGCTGACCCTGCATGACTATGCATCTTCCATTATTTTCAATGTACAACTCAAGGTATATAAGCTTTCCTGGAAAATAAAGTTTGGGCCTAGCTTACTGACGCTTGGTCTCCCCGTGTCTTTCTTTGTTTCTTTATCTTCTTTTCAGGCTGACTCCCTGGCACGTAGAGGCCCTCTGAGTTCACTTTCCTGCCCGGGCTTCTAAGACCCATGCGAGAGGGAGCCCAAGGCGGGGCACCCTACGCTATCTATTCAAGTGGTCGCCTGTGGCCTACTTGAGCAGAGCAATTCTCTTGTCTGAGGCTTTATTGGCTTTCTGCGTAAACCAAGGAGTATCAGCCTCTTTCTCTCCTATATTTTCCTAACTACTATATTCCTTCTTTATCTCTTTCTATATCTCTAAATAAATTATTTGTCTAGGTTGCTGACACCGTCCCCCTGAGGATACCGTGGATCCAACCGGGGCCGGTAGGAGTGGGTTGCCATTTCCTCCTCTAGGGGATCTTCCCGACCCAGGGATTGAACCCATATCTCTTGCATCTCCTACAAGAAAGAGGTGGGTGGATTCTTTACCACTAACACCTTCCTTAAGCCCTCCCCCAAATCAACTAATACAAGCCCAACCTATGAGTCTTTCTTTAGTTCAGTTCAGTTCATCGGTCTGTCCAACTCTCTGCGACCCCGTGGACTGCAGCACGCCAATCCTTCCTGTTCATCACCAACTTCCGGAGTTTACCTGAACTCATGTCTGTTAAGTCAATGATACCATCCAACCATCTTATCCTCTGTCATCCCCTTCTCCTGCCTCCAATCTTTCCCAGCAACAGGGTCTTTTGAAATGTGTTAGTTCTTTGTATCAGGTGGCCAAAGTATTGGAGTTTCAGCTTCAGCATGAGTCCTTCCAATGATTATTCAGGACTGATCTCCTTTAGGATGGACTGGTTGGATCTCCTTGCAGTCCAAGGGACTCTTAAGAATCTTCCCCAACACCACAGTTCAAAAGCATCAATTATTCGGCTCTCAGCTTTCTTTATATTCCAACTCTCACATCCATACATGACCACTCAAAGCTATGGAAAAACCATAGCTTTGACTAGACCAACCTTTGTTGGCAAAGGAATGTCTTTGCTTTTTAATATGCTGTCTAGGTTGGTCATAACTTTTCTTCCAAGGAGTAAATTTGTTTTAATATCATGGCTGCAGTCACCATCTGCAGTGATTTTGGAGCCTAAAAAGATAAAGTCTCTCACTGTTTCCCCATCTATTACCCATGAAGTGATGGGAACAGATGCCATGATCTTTGTTTTCTGAATGTTGAGCTTTAAGCCAACTTTTTCACTCTCCTCTTTCACTTTCAACAAGAGGCTCTTTAGTTCTTCACTTTTTGCCAAAAGGATGGTGTCATCTGCATATCTGAAGTTATTGATATTTCTCCTGGCAATCTTGATTCCAGCTTGTGTTTCATCCAGCCCAGCATTTCTCATGATGTACTCTGCATATAAGTTAAATAAGTACAGTGACAATATACGGCCTTGATGTACTGCTTTTCCTATTTAGAACCAGTCTTGTTGTTCCATGTCCATTTCTAACTGTTGCTTCCTGACCTGCATACAGACTTCTCAAGAGGCAGGTCAGGTGGTCTGGTATTTGCATCTCTTTCAGAATTTTCCATAGTTTATTGTGATCCACACAGTCAAAGGCTTTGGCATAGTCAGTAAAGCAGAAATAGATGTTTTTCTGGAACTCTCTTGCTTTTTTGATGATCCAGTGGGTGTTGGCAATTTGATCTCTGGTTCCTCTGCCTTTTCTAAAACCAGCTTGAACATCTGAAAGTTTATGGTTCACATACTGTTGAATTTTGGCTTGGAGAATTTTGAGCACTACTTTACTAACATGTGAGATGAGTGCAAATGTGCGGTAGTTTGAGCATTCTTTGGCATTGCCTTTCTTTGGGATTGGAGTGAAAACTGACCTTTTCCAGTCCTATGGCCACTGCTGAGTTTTCCAAATTTGCTGGCATATTGAGTGCAGCACTTTCACAGCATCATCTTTCAGGATTTGAAACAGCTCAGCTGGAATTCCATCACCTCCACTAGCTTTGTTCATAGTGATGCTTTCTAAGGCCCACTTGACTTCACATTCCAGGATGTCTGGCTCTAGGTGAGTGATCACACCATCGTGATTATCTGGGTCATGTATTCTTTTTTGTACAGTTGTTCTGTGTATTCTCGCCACCTCTTCTTATCTTCTGCGTCTGTTAGGTCCATACCATTTCTGTCCTTTATCGAGCCCATCTTTGCATGAAATGTTCCCTTGGTATCTCTGATTTCTTGAAGAGATCTCTAGTCTTTCCTATTCTATTGTTTTCCTCTATTTCTTTGCACTGATGACTGAGAAAGGCTTTCTTACCTCTCCTTGCTGTTCTTCGAACTCTGCATTCAGATGGCTGTATCTTTCCTTTTCTCCTTTGCTTTTGGCTTCTCTTCTTTTCACAGCTATTTGTAACGCCTCCTCAGACAGCCATTTTGCTGTTTTGCATTTTTTTTTCTTGGGTGTGGTCTTGCTTCCTGTCTCCTGTATAGTGTCATGAACCTCCATCCATAATTCATCAGGCATTCTGTCTATCAGATCTGGTCCCTTAAATCTGTTTCTTACTTCCACTGTATAATGTTAACACCTTCTTAATAAGATACCCCAGAGTTCTCCATGGTGGCATTGACATTCCTCCATTTGATGAGTAATAAACCCAGCTAGTTTAAGTATAGTAATGTGCCTGGTGTTCTTTGGAGGGTATTACCAGAAGAAAGCTTAATAGTATTTTTGACTCTTCGATTTAGTATTTGAGATGTTATACTCTAACCAGGTTAGACAGCAGGGCAAAATTAGAGATAATTAAACATGTACTTACATCTGCTAAATTTTATATTTTAACTATGGCATCTTTTAAAAATATTTATTTAGGCTGCATCTTGTCTTAGTTGGGCCATGTGAACTCTTAGTTGCAGCAAGTGGAATCTAATTTCCTGATCAGAGACTGAACCTGAGCCTCCTGCATTGGGAGGGCTGAGTCTTAGCCACTGGACACCAAAGAAGTCCCAGCTAACGTATTGATACGTTTTATAAAAATTTTTATTGCTATCAGTTCTAGACTTTATAATTGCTGTTATTGTAATAAAGAGAAATACACTTATTTATAAATTCAAGGTCTGGTTAGAATTAAGAAATGAGCATGTTAAACTGATAATTATTAACAGACCTTAATTAACTCTTTAACAGAGTGAAAGAGGCCTGTTAAATGGTTTTTGTTTTTAAAGACATTTCTGCTTAAATTCTTTATAAAATCCTACAGCAAATTATATTATTATGTATGTATTATCCCATCATTATCTTTAATTTTTTTCAGATATAAAATACTTAAGAAAACTAGGAGGTTTTAAAAAGTGACTTTTTCACTTGAAACTACTGTTTGCTGTTGAACTGTTTTGAATTTTTACTAGGAAAAGCTCTTTTGTGAAAAACTGCACTTAACTCTTCTTGGTTTGCAATATATTTTGCTAAGGCCACATTTCAAAATCAGTGTTCTTTTTGGAAGTAAATAATAAAATGAAGTTCATATTATGTACTACTTAACTATAGTAATATAAGTTTCAATATACTTCTTTTAGGTAAAACTTGCTTTTCTACATTTCTTCAAATTATTATTGTCCTCCAAACATTAAGGGCTTCCCTGGTGGCTCAGCTGGTAAAGAATCTGCCTGCAATGTGGGAGACCTGGGTTCGATCACTGGGTTGGGAAGATCCCCTGGAGAAGGGAAAAGCTATCCATTCAGAATTCCATGGACTGGAGAATTCCATAGACTGTACAGTGCATGGGGTTGCAAAGAGTTGGACACGACTGAATGACTTTAACTTTCCTAACATTATATTTTCTGGATGCATTCTTGGTTAGCTCTCTTGCATTTAATATTGTTTGATACTATTTTTCTCATTTTTTACTTCTGTAAATTACATTGACTGGGTTTTGCTTTGTATCCTCTTCTAATTATTCCTTCTTTGTACTCCCCACACCCCAGCTTCAATTCTTCTGTTACCACCTCTAATGAACATTCCTATCATTTAGTTCTGGATCATCTTTTGTCCCTGTCTGCCTTAATTTTCCATATCTACAACTGTTGTCTTTAAAATTATTAACTTTTAAACAAAGATTTCTAATGTGGTCCTCTTGAATCTGCTGGAAATTTCCATCAGCTAGTTGGTCATCATCAGTGACTAACTGTAACTTAACACAGTGAAACCAAACCTTGCCAAACTACCCAGCTTCTTCTGACTTATTTCTGTCCAGGAATCTATTAATGTTTAGTTTCCAGGACTTAAAACTTCAGTTATCACTGCCTCCTTTCTTGCCACACATTGAATTAGTCATTAATTTTTGTGGATTTTTCAAGGATTTATTTAAAAATAAGTTTCAGTGAGAAAAAGATAGTTTTTCAAAAACTGATGCTGGAATTTGTATCCAGATGGCAGACAAATGAACATTGATGACCCTTACCTTAAACATTTGAAATGGATCATGAGTATAAGATGTGAGAAATAATACCTGTAAGATAGGTGGTTATAAAACTTCTAAAAGAAAACATCATTGTTCAGTCGCTAAGTCGTGTCTGACTCTTTGTGACCCCATGAATTGCTGCACACCAGGCTTTCCTTTTGCTTCTTGACCTGCATACAGATTTCTCAGGTGGCAAGTAAGGTAGTCTGGTATTCCCATCTCTTTAAGAATATTCCATGCTTTGTTGTGATCACACAGTCAAAGGCTTTAGTCAATGAAGCAGAGTAATTTTTTGGAATTCCTTTGGCTTTTCTATGATTCAGCATATATTGGCAATTTGGTTTCTCTTTTCTCTGCCTTTCCTAAATCTGGCTTGTACATTTGTAAAAGTTCTCCATTCATGTACTGTTGAAACCTAGCTTGAAGGATTTTGAGCATAATCTTTCTAACATGTGAAATGAGTGCAGTTGTAAAGTAATTTGAACATTCTTTGGTATTGCCTTTCTTTGGGGTTGAAGACTGACCTTTCCGGTCCTGTGGCCATTCTGATTTTTCCAAATTTGCTGGCATTATGAGTGCTGGCATAGTGAGTGCAGCTCTTTAACAGCATCATCATTTAGGATTTGGAAACATAGAAGAAAATATTTGTTAGGTTAGGCAAAGTTTCTTACATATGATGCAAAAGGCACAAACAGTTGATTAAAAATTGGTGATAGATAAATTAGACTTCATAAAATTTAAAACGTTTGCTGGTTGGAAGACATCACTGCACGTGTTTATAGCTGCTTTATTTATAATTGTCAAAATCTGAAAGCAACCATGCTAGCCTTCAGTGTGGGGTGAAGGAATGGATAAAACTGTGGTATATCCTGACACTGGAATACTTTTCAGTGCTATAAAGAAATGAGCTAAAAAGCCATAAGAAGACAATGAGAAACCATTTCCTTCTCCAACTCATGAAAGTGAAAAGTGAAGTCGCTCAGTCGTGTCTGACTCTTCGCGACCCCATGGACTGCAGCCTACCAGGCTCCTCCGTCCATGGGATTTTCCAGGCAAGAGTACTGGAGTGGGGGTGCCATTGCCTTCTCCGATGAGAAACCTTAGTAGTATGTAATAGTAAGTGAAGTTTGAAATCTGAATAGGCTACATACTGTGTGTTTACAACCATGATATTCTGGAAAAGGCAGAATTATGGAGACAGTAAAAGATCAGCGATTGACAGTGGCTGGAAGGGAGGGAGAAATGAAAAGGTGGAATACAGAGTACTTATAGGGCAGTGAAACTACTCTGTATGATGCAGTTAAAGGTAGATCCATATCATTATGCATGTGTCCAGACCCATAGAATGCACAGCACCAAGAATGAACACTGATATAAACTACGGACTAAAAGTGGTATTATGTGTCAGTATAGATTTATCAGTTGTAACATGTGCCATTCTGGTAGAAGATATTGATAATGAATGAGAGATTACCTGAGTCAGGGCAGAAGATATAAGGAAAACCTGTAACTTATGCTCCATTTTTCTGTGAACCTAAAACTGCTGTAAAAAATAAAGTATTAAAAAAAAGACATTAAGAAAACTTGAAAACAAAGTGCGGACTGGGAGGAAATATTTACAAAACGTGTTCGATGAAGGACTTGTATCTAGCTTATATAAAAGTATTTTTGTTTGTTTCTTGCATCTCAATAAGAAAACAATTTCATTTTAAAAATGGGCCCGGGAGGTCAAAAAAGATGGCAGAGGAATAGGATGGGGAGAACACTTTCTCCCTAACTACTTCATCAAAAGAACATTTCAACGCTGAGTAAATTCCACAAAACAACTTCTGACTGCTGGCAGAGGACATCAGGCATCCAGCAAAGCAGATCATTGGCTTCAAAACCAGGTAGGAATTAATATATACGACGAAGATAGAGACAAAGGAGGTAGGGGAGGGAGCCCCGTCCCGGGAAGGGAATCCCATCCCGGGAAGGGAATCCTGTCCCAGGAAGAGACTCTTAAAAAGAGAGATTTCCTAAAATTGGGGAACATTCTCACAGCTGTGTATGGGGCAAGACCTGGAAGCACAGAGGGCAACATAACAGGAAGGAAGAATAAATAAATAATTAAAACCAACAGATTACGAACTCAACAGTATAACCCCCAGCGGATAAGCAGCGCAAACGCCTGTGTCCAACAGCAGTGGGGGTTGGGCAGGGAGGATTGCACCAGCGACAGTGCTTTCTAAGAATTGGGCCGCAGGAGACGTAGGCTACAGGGCTTATCTCGAGAATTGGGGGCGTAACCGGGCCAGAATCGGGTCCGCGCGTGGCTACAAAGAACTATCTTGGTCTAGCAAACCAGACTGTCGGATAGCTAACACGCAAAACACTTGAACATAAGACACCGACAGGCCTGCGCACAGAACAAAGGATGGATCGGCAATAGCCGGCTGCAGACCATCCCCCTCTGGCGACAGGCAGCCAGAGCCTTCAGTGCTGGAAGGGGGGCAATCGCAGCTCAAGAGTGACATTACCTACCAAATTGCAAGCAGGTTTCTTTGCTATTGAGACTGCTGGGGGGCTCTGAACAGTCATCATCTGCCTGAGAAAGAGCCCCCAGCGGAGCTCCCAGAAAATTGAGCGACCCGGAAGCCCAGAAGTCGCAATAGCCCACGCCAAACTCCCTAGCCACTGGACCTGAGAAGGGAACAAAGCCCATGTTCAACCAAATCCAAGTCTCGGAGGGCTTCCTGACCGGCAATCCTGAGCGCCAAACCTGAGCGGCATAGACTGGGGAAGTGCATGAAGCATAGGGCAGGCCCCACAAGGTTATCCGCGGAGCGAGAAGGGGCAAGCCCAGTGCAGAGTCCACCACCACCCTCCATGTGTCAAGACGGAAATCAGACACGGAAGGGACCAGCAAACAGAGGAAGTCAAACAGAGGGAACTGCCTTGGTAGCGACCCCACACAGTCCACAACGACAGAGAAAGCACCAGATATACCATTACTACTTTTATGATCAATTTTTTTGGGGGTGGGGGGGGATGATGTGGAAGCGTG
Organism: Nanger dama; assembly: GCA_917880005.1. Lineage (NCBI taxonomy): Eukaryota > Metazoa > Chordata > Mammalia > Artiodactyla > Bovidae > Nanger > Nanger dama. The sequence goes on from CAKJTW010000066.1 coordinate 6,732,495, forward strand.
ATTTTTTTTTTTTAAGAAATTTTTTTCTTAAAAATTTTTTTCTTTTAAAATTTGTTTTCTTTTTCGTTTTTTTCTAAACTTGCTTAAATTTTTAAGTCTTCTATATTTCTATTTATTATTTTTATAACCTATTATTACTTTTCAAAAAAAAAAAAGCCCCTATCTTTAAAGCAAATGCCGTATATAGTCCTATTGGTGGTGGAAGTTGTCTTTTAATAATTCTGGAGTCTTTTATTTTATTTTATTTTCTCAATTTTTTTAAAAATTTTCTCTCCCTCTTCTTCTTATCTTTAATATTTTATCTTTGAAAATCCAATCTCTACTCCAGATTTTTAATCTCAACATTTTGGTATTTGTTGCCAATTCTGTACTTTAAAAACCTAATCTTCAGTACCCAGTTTTACATGAGTGCGAGACTACTGTCTTGACCACTCTCTCCCCCTTTGGAATCTCTCTTTTCTCCACCAGGTGGCTTTTGTCTCATCCCTCCCCCTCCTCTTCTCTACCCAACTCTATGAATCTCTGTGTGCTCCCGAAGGTGGAGAATTCTGAGGGAGCTGGTCACTGGCCGGATCTGTATCCCTCCTTTGCATCTCCCTCTTTTATCCTCCTGTCCACCTCTGTCTACTTCCTCCCTCTCTTCTTCCATATATAACTCGGTGACCACCTCTGAGAGGTCTAGACTTTGGAGCACACACAAGAAGTGGTTACGGGCTAGCTTGCTTTTCCTCTTTTGATTCCACCTCATCCCATTCCACTCACCTCTAACTACCCCCTCCCTCTTCTCTCCTCCAAGTAACTCAGCGATCCTCTAGGGACGACCCTCAAAGTGGAGAAACCTATCATCATTAACCCAGATGTTTTAACATTAGTGCTGAATAGATGGAGAAATCATGAGGCTATTGTAAAAATAAATCTGAAAACCAGAATCAGGAGGTGTAAGTCCAAATCCTGAGATCATCAAAGAATTCCTGAATACAGGGAACATTATCCAATAAGAGCTCATCAAACGCCTTCATACCTATACTGAAATTGAGCACCGCCCAACGGCCAACAAGTTCGAGAGCAAGACGTTCCACGCAAATTCTCCAGCAACACAAGAACAAACCCCTGAGCTTCAATACACAGGCAGCTCAAAATACTCCCAAACCACTGACGTCCCATAACCCATTACTTGACACTTCACAACACTCCAGAGAGAGGAAATACAACTCCACCCACCAGAACTTCCAACACAAGCCTCTCTAATCAAGAAACTTTGACAAGCCACTGATATAACCCCAAACACAGAGAGGAAGCTCTATAATAAAGAGAATTTCACAAATTCCCAGAATATAGAAAAGCCACCCCAAATGCAGCAATATAACCAAGATGAAGAGACAGAGGAATACCCAGCAGGTAAAGGAACAGGAGACATGCCCACCAAACCAAACAAAAGAGGAAGAGATAGGGAATCTACATGAGAAAGAATTCCGAATACTGATAGTGAAAATGATCCAAAATCTTGAAATCAAAATGGAATCACAGATAAGTAGCCTGGGGTCAAGGTTTGAGAAGATGCAAGAAAGGTTTAACAAAGACCTAGAAGAAATAAAAGAGTCAACATATAGTGAATAATGCAATAAATGAGATCAGAAACACTCTGGAGGCTACAAATAGTAGAATATTGGAGGCAGAAGATAGGATTAGTGAAATAGAAGATAAAATGGTAGAAATAAATGAATCAGTGAGGGAAAAAGAAAGGCGAATTAAAGAAATGAGGACAACCTCAGAGACCTCCAAGACAATATGAAACGCTCCAACATTCAAATTATAGGAGTCCCAGAAGAAGAAGACAGAAAGAAAGACCATGAGAAAATACTTGAGGAGATAATAGTTGAAAACTTCCCTAAAATGGGGAAGGAAATAATCACCCAAGTCCAAGAAACCCAGAGAGTGCCAAACAGGATAAACCCAAGGCGGAACACCCCAAGACATATACTAATCAAACTAACAAAGACCAAACACAAAGAACAAATATTAAAAGCAGCAAGGGAAAAACAACAAATAACACACAAGGGGATCCCCATAAGAATAACTGCAGATCTTTCAATAGAAACTCTTCAGGCTAGGAGGGAATGGCAAGACATACTTAAAGTGATGAAAGATAATAACCTTCAGCCAAGACTACTGTACCCAGCAAGGATCTCATTCAAATATGAAGGAGAAAACAAAAGCTTTACAGACAAACAAAAGCTGAGAGAATTCAGCACCACCAAACCAGCTCTCCAACAAATACTAAAGGATAGACTTTAGACAGGAAACACAAAAAGGACGTATAAACCTGAACCCAAAACAATAAAGTAAATGGCAACAGGTGCATACTTATCAATAATTACCTTAAATGTAAATGGGTTGAATGCCCCAACCAAAAGGCAAAGACTGGCTGAATGGATACAAAAACAAGATCCCTATATATGCTGCCTACAAGAGACCCACCTCAAAACAACGGACACATACAGACTGAAAGTGAAGGGCTGGAAAAAGATATTCCATGCAAATAAAGACCAAAAGAAAGCAGGAGTAGCAATACTCATATCCGATAAAATAGACTTTAAAACAAAGGCTGTGAAAAGGGACAAAGAAGGCCACTACATAATGATTAAAGGATCAATCCAAGAAGAAGATATAACAATTATAAATATATATGCACCCAACATAGGAGCACCGCAATATGTAAGACAAATGCTAACAAGCATGAAAGGGGAAATTAATAATAACACGATAATAGTGGGAGACTTTAATACCCCACTCACACCTATGGACAGATCAACTAAACAGAAAATTAACAAAGAAACGCAAACTTTAAATGATACAATAGACCAGTTAGACCTAATTGATATCTATAGGACATTTCACCCCAAAACAATGAATTTCACCTTTTACTCAAGTGCACACGGAACCTTTTCCAGGATAGATCACATTCTGGGTCATAAATCTAACCTTGATAAATTCAAAAAAATCGAAATTATTCCAAGCATCTTCTCTGACCATAATGCACTAAGGTTAGATCTCAATTATAGGAGAAAAACTATTAAAAATTCCAACATTTGGAGGCTGAACAACACCCTTCTGAATAATCAACAAAACACAGAACAAATCAAAAAGAAATCAAATTATGCATCGAAATGAATGAAAATGAAAACACAACTGCACAGAACCTATGGGACACTATAAAAGCAGTGCTAAGAGGAAAGTTCATAGCAATACAGGCATACCTCAAGAAAGAAGAAAAAAGCCAAATAAATAACCTAACTCTACACCTAAAGCAACTAGAAAAGGAAGAAATAGAGAACCCCAGAGTTAGTAGAAGGAAAGAAATCCTAAAAATTAGGGCAGAAATAAATGCAAAAGAAACAAAAGAGACCATAGCAAAAATCAACAAACAAAAAGCTGGTTCTTTGAAAGGATAAATAAAATTGACAAACCATTAGCCAGACTCATTAAGAAACAAAGAGAAAAAAATCAAATCAATAAAATTAGAAATGAAAATGGAGAGATCACAACAGACAACACAGAAATACAAAGAATCATAAGAGACTACTATCAGCAATTATATGCCAATAAAATGGACAACTTGGAAGAAATGGACAAATTCTTAGAAAAGTACAACTTTCCAAAACTGAACCAGGAAGAAATAGAAAATCTTAACAGACCCATCACAAGCATGGAAATTGAAACTGTAATCAGAAATCTTCCAGCAAACAAAAGCCCAGGTCCAGACGGCTTCACAGCTGAATTCTACCAAAAATTTTGAGAGCAGCTAACACCTATCTTACTGAAACTATCCCAGAAAATTGCAGAGGAAGGTAAACTTCCAAACTCATTCTATGAGGCCACCATCACCCTAATACCAAAACCTGACAAAGACACCACAAAAAGAAAACTACAGGCCAATATCACTGATGAACATAGATGCAAAAATCCTTAACAAATCCTAGCAATCAGAATCCAGCAACACATTAAAAAGATCATACACCATGACCAAGTGGGCTTTATCCCAGGGATGCAAGGATTCTTCAATATCCGCAAATCAATCAATGTAATTCATCACATTAACAAACTGAGAAATAAAAATCATATGATGATCTCAGTAGATGCAGAAAAAGCCTTTGACAAAATTCAACATCCATTTATGATAAAAACTCTCCAGAAAGCAGGAATAGAAGGAACGTACCTCAACATAATAAAAGCTATATATGACAAACCCACAGCTAACATTATCCTCAATGGTGAAAAATTGAAACCATTTCCCCTAAAGTCAGGAACAAGACAAGGGTGTCCACTTTCACCACTACTCTTCAATATCATACTGGAAGTTTTGGCCACAGCAATCAGAGCAGAAAAAGAAATAAAAGGAATCCAAATTGGAAAAGAAGAAGTAAAACTCTTACTGTTTGCAGATGACATGATCCTCTACATAGAAAATCCTAAAGACTCGACCAGAAAACTACTAGAGCTAATCAACGAATATAGTAAAGTTGCAGGATATAAAATCAACACTCAGAAATCCCTTGCATTCCTATACACTAATAATGAGAAAGTAGAAAAAGAAGTCAAGGAAACAATCCCATTCACCATTGCAACGAAAAGAATAAAATACTTAGGAATATACCTACCTAAAGAAACTAAAGACCTATATATCGAAAACTATAAAACACTGATGAAAGAAATCAAAGAGGACACTAGTAGATGGAGAAATATACCATGCTCATGGGTTGGAAGAGTCAGTATAGTGAAAATGAGTATACTACCCAAAGCAATCTACAGATTCAATGCAATTCCTATCAAGCTACCAGCAGTATTTTTCACAGAACTAGATCAAGTAATCTCAAGATTTGTATGGAAATACAAAAACCTCGAATAGCCAAAGCAATCTTGAGAAAGAAGAATGGAACTGGAGGAATCAACTTGCCTGACTTCAGGCTCTACTACAAAGCCACAGTCATTAAGACAGTACGGTACTGGCACAAAGACAGAAATATAGATCAGTGGAACAAAATAGAAAGCCCTGAGATAAACCCACACACCTATGGACACCTTATCTTCGACAAAGGAGGCAAGAATATACAATGGAGTAAAGACAGTCTCTTTAACAGGTGGTACTGGGAAAACTGGTCAACCACTTGTAAAACAATGAAGCTAGACCTCTTTCTAACACCATACACAAAAATAAACTCAAAATGGATTAAAGATCTAAATGTAAGACCAGAAACTATAAAACTCCTAGAGGAAAACATAGGCAAAACACTCTCCGACATAAATCACAGCAGGATCCTCTATGATCCACCTCCCAGTATACTGGAAATAAAAGCAAAAATAAACAAATGGGATCTAATTAAAAGTAAAAGCTTCTGCACAACAAAGGAAACTATAAGCAAGGTGTAAAGACAGCCTTCTGAATGGGAGAAAACAATAGCAAATGAAACAACTGACAAACAACTAATCTCAAGGATATACAAGCAACTTACGCAGCTCAACTCCAGAAAAATAACCAAACCAATCAAAAAATGGGCCAACGAACTAAATAGGCATTTCTCCAAAGAAGACATACGGATGGCTAACAAACACATGAAAAGATGTTCAACATCACTTATTATCAGAGAAATGCAAATCAAGACCACAATGAGGTACCATTTCACACCAGTCAGAATGGCTGCGATCCAGAAGTCTACAAGCAATAAATGCTGGAGAGGATATGGAGAAAAGGGAACCCTCTTACACTGCTGGTGGGAATGCAAACTAGTACAGCCACTATGGAAAACAGTGTGGAGATTCCTTAAAAAATTGCAAATAGAACTGCCTTATGATCCAGCAATCCCACTGCTGGCCATACACACTGAGGAAACCAGAATTGAAAGAGACACATGCACCCCAATGTTCATTGCAGCACTGTTTATAATAGCCTGGACATAGAAGCAACCTAGATGTCCATCAGCAGATGAATGGATAAGAAAGCAGTGGTACATATACACAATGGAGTACTACTCAGCCCTTAAAAAGAATAAATTCGACTCAGTTCTAATGAGATGGGTGAAATTGGAGCCGATTATACAGTGAAGTAAGCCAGAAAGAAAAGCACCAATACAGTATACTGACACATATATATGGAATTTAGAAGGATAGTAATGATGACCCTCTATGTGAGACAACAAAAGAGACCCAGAGGTATAGAATGGACTTTTGGATTCTGAGGGAGAGGGAGGGGGGATGATTTGGGAGAATGGCATTGAAACATGTATACTATCTTGTAAGAATAAAGCGTCAGTCTATGTTCAATACAGGATGCAGGATGCATGGGGCTGGTGCACGAGATGATTCAGGAGATGATATGGGGTGGGAGGTGGGAGGGGGCTTCGACATTGGGAGATCGTGGACACCTGTGGCTGATTCATGTCAATGTATGGCAAAACAAATACAGTATTGTAATGTAGGACAAAGTATTAAAAAAATAAAAAAATAAAAATTTATTTAAAAAAAATGGGCCCAAAGATTTGAAGACTTTGGCCAATGGTTATTTATATGGATATGCAAATAAGGATGTGAAAAGATGTTCAACATCATAGTCATTAGAGAAATGCAAATTAAAGCCACAATGATAAACTTTAACATACCCATCAGGGAAGTGAAAGTTGTTCAGTCATGTGCGACTCTTTGTGAACCCATGGACCATACAGTCCATGGAATTATCCAGGCCAGAATACTGGAGTGGGTAGCTGTTCCCTTCTCTAGGGGATCTACCCAACTCAGAGATTGAACCTGGGTCTCCTGCATTTCAGGCAGATTCTTTATCCGCTGAGCCACCAGGGGAGCCCAACATACCCACTAGAATGACTGTTGAAAAGACTGAACGTACCAAGCGTTCAGTTCAGTTGCTCAGTCGTGTCCGACTCTGCGACCCCATGAATCGCAGCGCACCAGGCCTCCCTGTTCATCACCATCTCTCGGAGTTCACTCAGACTCACGTCCTTCGAGTCCGTGATGCCATCCAGCCATCTCATCCTCCATTATCCCCTTCTCCTCCTGCCCCCAATCCCTCCCAGCATCAGAGCCTTTTCCAATGAGTCAGCTCTTTGCATGAGGTGGCCAAAGTACTGGAGCTTCAGCTTGAGCATCATTCCTTCCAAAGAAATCCCAGGGTTGATCTCCTTCAGAATGGACTGGTTGGATCTCCTTGCAGTCCAAGGGACTCTCAAGAGTCTTCTCCAACACCACACTTCAAAAGCATCAGTTCTTCGGTGCTCAGCTTTCTTCACAGTCTAACTCTTACATCCATGACCACAGGAAAAACCATAGCCTTGACTAGATGGACCTTAGTCAGCAAAGTAATAATCTCTGCTTTTGAATATACTATCTAAGTTGGTCATAACTTTTCTTCCAAGGACTAGGCGTCTTTTAATTTCATGGCTGCAGTCACCATCTGCAGTAATTTTGGAGCCCCCCAAAATAAATTCTGACACTGTTTCCGCTGTTTCCCCATCTATTTGCCATGAAGTGATGGGACCGGATGCCATGATCTTCGTTTTCTGAATGTTGAGCTTTAAGCCAACTTTTTCGCTCTCCTCTTTCACTTTCAACAAGAGACTTTTAGCTCCTCTTCACGTTCTGCCATAAGGGTGGTGTCATCTGCATATCTGAGGTTATTGATATTTCTCCTGGCAGTCTTGATTCCAGCTTGTGTTTCTTCCAGTCCAGCTTTTCTCATGATGTACTCTGCATAGAAGTTAAATAAGCAGGGGTGACAATATACAGCCTTGATGTACTCCTTTTCCTGTTTGGAACCAGTCTGTTGTTCCATGTCCAGTTTTAACTGTTGCTTCCTGACCTGCATACAGATTTCTCAAGAGGCAGGTCAGGTGGTCTGGTATTTGTATCTCTTGAAGAATTTTCCACAGTTGATTGTGTTCCACACAGTCAAAGGCTTTGGCATAGTCAAAAAAACAGAAGTAGATGGTTTTCTGGAACTCTCTTGCTTTTCCCATGATCCAGTGGATGTTGGCAATTTGATCTCTGGTTTTCTGCCTTTTCTAAAACAAGCTTGAACATCAGGGAGTTCACGGTTCCCGTATTGCTGAAGCTTGGCTTGGAGATTTTTGAGCATTACTTTACTGGCATGTGAGATGAGTGCAATTGTGCGGCGGTTTGAACATTCTTTGGCATTGCCTTTCTTTGGGATTGGAATGAAAACTGACCATTTCCAGTCCTGCGGCCACTGCTGAGTTTTCCAAATTTACTGGCATATTGAATGCAGCATTTTCACAGCATCATCTTTCAGGATTTGAAACAGCTCAGCTGGAATTCCATCACCTCCACTAGCTTTGTTCGTAGTGATGCTTTCTAAGGCCCACTTGACTTCACATTCCAAGATGTCTGGCTCTAGATTAGTGATCACACCATCGTGATTATCTGGGTCATGAAGTTCTTTCTTGTACAGTTCCACTGTGTTTTCTTGCCACCTCTTCTTAATATCTTCTGCTTCTGTTAGGTCCATACCGTTTCTGTCCTTTATCGAGCCCCTCTTTGCATGAAATGTTCCCTTGGTATCTCTGATTTTCTTGAAGCCATCTCTAGTCTTTCCCATTCTGTTGTTTTCCTCTGTTTCTTTGCATTGATCACTGAGGAAGGCTTTCTTATCTCTTCTTGCTATTCTTTGGAACTCTGCATTCAGATGCTTATCTTTCCTTTTCTCCTTTGCTTTTCTCCTCTCTTCTTTTCACAGCTATTTGTAAGGCCTCCCCAGACAGCCATTTTGTTTTTTTGCATTTCTTTTCCATGGGGATGTTCTTGATCCCTGTCTCCCGTGCAATGTCACGAACCTCATTCCATAGTTCATCAGGCACTCTATCTATCAGATCTAGTCCCTTAAATATATTTCTCACTTCCACTGTTTAATCATAAGGGATTTGATTTAGGTCATACCTGAATGGTCTAGCTGTTTTCCCAGTTTCTTCAATTTAAGTCTGAATTTGGTAATAAGGAGTTCATGATCTGAGCCACAGTCAGCTCCTGGTCTTGTTTTTGTTGATTGTATGGAGCTTCTCCATCTTTGGCTGCATAGAATATAATCAGTCTGATTTCAGTGTTGACCATCTGGTGATGTCCATGTGTAGAGTCTTCTCTTGTGTTGTTGGAAGAGGGTGTTTGCTATGACCAGTGCATTTTCTCGGCAAAACTCTGTTACTCTTTGCCCTGCTTCATTCCTCATTCCAAGGCCAAATTTGCCTGTTCGTCCAGGCATTTCTTGACTTCCTACTTTAGCATTCCAGTCCCCTATAATGAAAAGGACATCTTTTTAGGTGTTAGTTCTAAAAGATCTTGTAGGTCTTCATAAAACCATTCAACTTCAGCTTCTTCAGCGTTACTGGTTGGGGCATAGACTTGGATAACTGTGATACTGAATGGTTTGCCTTGGAAACGAACAGAGATCATTCTGTTTTTTTTGAGATTGCATCCAAATACTGCATTTCGGACTCTTGTTGACCATGATGGCTACTCCATTTCTTCTGAAGGATTCCTGCCCGCAGTAGTATATATAATGGTCATCTGAGTTAAATTCACCCATTCCAGTCCATTTTAGTTCGCTGATTCCTAGAATGTCGACGTTCACCCTTGCCATCTCTTGTTTGACCACTTCCAGTTTGCCTTGATTCATGGACCTGACATTCCAGGTTCCTAGGCAGTATTGCTCTTTACAGCATTGGATCTTACTTTTATCACCAGTCACATGCACAGCTCGGTATTGTTTTTGCTTTGGCTCCATCCCTTCATTCTTTCTGAAGTTATTTCTCCACTGATCTCCAGTGATATATTGGGCACCTAATGACCTGGGGAGTTCCTCTTTTGGTATCCACCCAGGTCTCCCGCATTGCAGGCAGATTCTTTACCAGCTGAGCTATCAGGGAAGCCTGTACCAAGCGTTAGCAAGGATATATAGCAATTGCAACTCTCATACACTGCTGGTTGGAATGAGGGGAACAGTGAAATGTTAAAATGTTAAAGTAGAGTTACAGATGACTCAGCAGTTCTGCTACTAGGTATTTATAGAACAGAGTTGAAACACATAAAAACCTCTCTACAGATATTCATAGCAGCATTATTCTTAAGCAAGCTTTCAAATGGAAACAACTCAAATGTCTACCAAGGTATGAATAGATAAAAAAATTTCCATATAATAGGATGCTCTCTGCCTGCAATGCAGGAGACACCGGAGATGTGGGTTCGTTCCCTGTGTTGGAAAGATCCCTGGAGGAGGAAATGGCAACCCACTCCAGTGTTCTTGCCTGAGAAATCCCATGGACAGAGGAGCTTGGCAGACCACAAGGTTCATAGGGTTGCAGAGAGTTGGACACAACTGTGTCACTGAACACACACAGAGGTAAAAAACAACTACTTACTGATAGATCCAACTATAAGGGTGAATCTTGGAAACATTACATTAAGTGAAAGAAACCATATAAAAAGACATCTATATGAAATTTCCAGATTAGGGAAAATTAGACAGAAAACAGATCTTTGATGCCCAAGTCAGGGGTGGAAGTGAGGATTGACTCCAAAGGGTCATGAGAGAACTTCTTTGGGGTTATGGAAGCATTTTAAAGTGGTGATAATTGTACTACTGTGTGAATTTACTAAAACTTCTGTTCACTTAAATCAGTGAGTTGTGTGGCATGTAAGTTATTCCTCAAGAAAACCAACAACTTTGGATTTAAAAATCCACGACTTACAGAAAAAAAAATCTCATGAAGTCTTACAATAAACTGAAAAATAAATCAGTGGCAACTGATAAATATATATGCAGGGAGTGATGAATTGGAAAATTAGCATTTTTCAGGCATTAGGAATCAAAGATAGAGCAATTAAGAATCACCAGTTGATGCTAAATCTTGGAAATTTTGTTTAGGAGCAGAATATTTGCATGGTGTAAAAATACCATTTTATAGACTGCTTATTACTTACAAGGAAACTGTAGTGAGTAGTGCAGAGATCAGTCTTGACCACCATGTGATAAAAAGTAACATCACTAGTAAAGAGCAGGTGAACGTGTGTCTGTCATTGTTGACACCTTTAGGACACATCAGTTCAGTTTAGTTCAGTCGCTCAGTCGTGTCCAACTCTTTGCAACCCCATGAATCGTAGCACTCCAGGCCTCCCTGTCCAACACCAATTCCCGGAGTTCACTCAGACTCACGTCCATCGAGTCTGTGATACCATCCAGCCATCTCATTCTCCATTGTCCCCTTCTCCTCCTGCCCCCAATCCCTCCCAGCATCAGAGTCTTTTCCAATGAGTCAACTCTGCGCATGAGGTGGCCAAAGTACTGGAGTTTCAGCTTCAGCATCATTCCCTCCAAAGAAATCCCAGGGTTGATCTCCTTCAGAATGGACTGGTTGGATCTCCTTGCAGTCCAAGGGACTCTCAAGAGTCTTCTCCAACACCACAGTTCAAAAGCATCAATTCTTTGGCGCTCAGCCTTCTTCACAGTCCAACTCTCACATCTATACATGACCACAGGAAAAACCAGAGCCTTGACTAGGCGGACCTTAGTTGGCAAAGTAATGTCTCTTCTTTTGAATATCTAGGTTGGTCATAACTTTTCTTCCAAGGAGTAAGCATCTTTTAATTTCATGGCTGCAGTCACCATCTGCAGTGATTCTGGAGCCCCCAAAATAAAGTCTGACACTGTTTCCACTGTTTCCCCATCTATTTGCCATGAAGTGATGGGACCGGATGCCATGATCTTCGTTTTCTGAATGTTGAGCTTTAGGCCAACTTTTTCGTTCTTTTTCACTTTCATCAAGAGGCTTTTAGTTCTTCTTCACCTTCTGCCATAAGGGTGGTGTCATCTGCATATCTGAGGTTATTGATATTTCTCCCGGCAATCTTGATTCCAGCTTGTGTTTCTTCCAGTCCAGCGTTTCTCATGATGTACTCTGCATAGAAGTTAAATAAGCAGGGTCAATATATGTCAATATACAGCCTTGACGTACTCCTTTTCCTATTTGGAACCAGTCTGTTGTTCCATGTCCAGTTCTAACTGTTGCTTCCTGACCTGCATACAGATTTCTCAAGAGGCAGGTCAGATGGTCTGGTATTCCCAACTCTTTCAGAATTTTCCAATTTATTGTGATCCATACAGTAAAAGGCTTTGGCATAGTCAATAAAGCATAAATAGATGTTTTTCTGGAACTCTCTTGCTTTTTTGATGATCTAGCAAATGTTGGCAATTTGATCTCTGGTTCTTCTGCCTTTTCTAAAACCAGCTTCAACATTTGGAAGTTCACAGTTCATGTATTGCTGAAGCCTGGCTAGGAGAGTTTTGAGGATTACTTGCATGTGAGATGAGTGCAAATGTGCAGTAGTTTGAGCATTCTTTAGCACTGCCCTTCTATGGGACTGGAAAACTGACCTTTTCCAGTCCTGTGACCACTGCTGAGTTTTCCAAATTTGCTGGCATATTGAGTGCAACACTTGAACAGCATCATCTTTCAGGATTTGAAAGAGCTCAACTGGAATTCCATCACCTCCACTAGCTAGAATGTGGAGCAGCTACAGCCTTCGTAACCTGCTAGTGGGTATGTAAGTTTGTATAACAACTTTGGATTATAGCTTTGTATTGTTTACTAAAATTCAAGCTACACATGCTCTACGATCTAGAATCCTTACTCCCAGGTATATATCCAAGAGAAATGTGAGCACATATGCTCGCTGTTTGTAGCACTGTTGTTCATAATGCCACCAAACCAACAGAGCTCCAATGTCCATTACAAGGAGAAGCTGATAAATTAATTATAAATTAATATGAAAATATTATAATTTATCAGCTTCTCCTTGTAATGGATGTTTCACCTATGTGATATTCTTTCTGATGATGCATAACCTGAATTTAGTCACAAAGAAACATTAGGCAAACTCCAAATAAGGACTGTTCTGTTAAAAGAGTAGGTGGTGGGTGGGCTGTATTACAAAATATTAGTGTCATAAACGACAGTAAGGTGGTAGAAATATTGCAAAGTGATGAGTAAAGAGACATAACAGTGAAATGCTATACCTAACCTAGACTGGATCCTAGATGCAAGAGAGAGAATAATATGGTGTAGAGGGTAGTATCAGGTCAGGTGACAATGTTGGAACATGGACAGTAGATTAAAAAATGTTACTGAAGTTGACAAGTATGTTGAGATTATGTAAGAAAATAATTCTTAATACACACTGAAATGTTTAGGGGTAAAGAGCACTGATATATGTAATTCATACTGTGAATAACTTTAGAAAAATTGTGGAAAGAGGACAAACTTGTGTGCACAAAGGTAAAGCAAGAGGTACAAAATCTTAAGCAACAGAGAATGGATAAATAATATACAAGTGTTCTCTGTACTATTCCTGTTGTAACTTTTTTTGTAGGTTCAGAATTACCTCTAAATGGTTAAAGTAAATTTTAATAAAAGTGTTTTGATTTAAGGTTCAAAGGTTTTTTTTTTTTTTCTGATGTGGTGGTGGTAGTTTTCATTTTTCTTTTCTGATATTCATTTTCTTTTCTGATATTTTAAATATGTTGTAGGTTTTGGGGAGTTGAGATTGAAAGCTGGTAGGCAAATTTTATTCAAGCTTGTTTGATGTCCTCAACTTGATAACTGACACTGAGTACTAAATGTAGACTAAACCTGCACGTTAATAATTAGCCTAAAGATATTCTGATATAGCTATGCTCACTGAAGTGTTTTTAAATATTTAGACTGTGATCTTTTTTAAAAGATAATTTTATTTATTTTTGGCTGTGCTGGGTCTTTGTTGCTGTGTGGGCTTTTCTCTAGTTGCAGAGAGTGCGGGCTGCTCTTTAGTTCAGGTGCTTGGGCTTCTTATTGTGGTGGCTTCTCTTGTTGTGGAGCATGGGCTCTAGGGTGCATGGCCTTGTTAGCTGTGTCTCCCAGCCTCTAGAGCACCGGCTCAGTAGTTGTACACAGGCTTAGTTACTCCAGGGCATGTGAGATCTTCCCATATCAGGGATGGAACCCATGGCTCCCTAACTTGGCAGTTGAATTCTTTACAACTAGGCCACCAGGGAAGCCCTAAAAATTTATTAATTTTTTTTTTTTTTAACTTTTAGTATCTTTAAAATGGCTGATAATTTGGATGAATTTATTGAAGAGCGAAAAGCCAAATTGGCCAGAGACAAAGCAGAATTGGAAAGTGAACCACCGTACATGGAAATGGAGGTAAAGATAATAATTTTTTTCTAACGTGTTTCATTAAATTGTCTCTGAAGATTACCCTCTTTAAATGCAAATATCTTCTTCTGGGAGTGAGAAGCTTCTGTTTCAGTTTAGTTTAGTTGTGCTGTCATTCTAAGTCTGAGACCCTGAACCTGGATAAGATTTCAGTTATTTTGAATGCAATTTTTCTTCTGTGGTAGTTTGTACATCACAGTTTCTTGTCTCTCTTATTATTAGAGTTTTAATTAATAAGTTATGTGCTTCCTAACATGATTAGGAGACTAATTCTAATGCAAGGAACTTTCAGAATATAAATGGAATAGATGTAAAAGCAATTTCTTATATTCTTTGTGAAAAGTCTCATTTTTAATGAATCGGTATCTTAAACATTTTGAAATCTACATAAATGAGTTTATAAGGATAGTTTCTTTTGTGTATTTACTTTTCAGAATATAAATCTATTAAAATGTTTCTGAAAGCAGTGTCTGAAAAAGCTTTTCTTAAAACTTTTCTAGCTTTGATATTTATTGAGACTGCTGGTTACTGTGCTGGGCTCAGAGAATATAGCCATGGTCTAGACAGATGTGGTGCTTTCTCCCGTAAGCTCAGTGTGTGTAATAAGAAACAGGATGTGTGTTAATCTGTGCCATATGGGTCATCCTAATTAGAGGAATCGGATATAATGACTTGCCCAAGACGGTCTTGCTTTTCTTGTTCCAGTGTCTCATCTGGTTTAGCACTTGTCCTGGACAAAGGTGTCCTGGTGGAAATGATAAATAACATGGACACCATAATTATAAAATAATTTTATTCATTTAGCTAACATTCATTGTGTGCTAACTATGGATGAGGCATAAAGTCTTTAGTGGTTGCACTTATACTTTGCATCATGAATCTATGAGATAAGTACTGTTGTCATTTTCCAAATGAGTAAACTGGTACATAGTGACGTCAAGTATGAGACTTAGGTGATAGAATAGTAGAACTAGGCTTTGACCCCTGGCAACCTGAATCCAGTGTTTATTCTCTTAACTATCTTTCCTTCCATAGTACCTGCCATGTACAAGGAGCTGTGCTAAGGACTTTACATGTATGATAGCATTTAATCATAACATCCCAGTGAAGTAGGCAGAATTTTTGTTTGTTTTACAGATTCCAAAAATGAGGCTTAAGGGGGTTTCCAGGCACGTACAGGATTGGATTCATGTGTCCAGCTCCACATTTTATGCCCTTAACCATTCTCCAGTACTCAGGACTGACAAGTTTAGGAGGGAGTTATTAGATAGCTTTAAATATAGCTTTATTATGCTTCTACCCACTCCAGTGTTCTTGCCTGGAGAATCCCAGGGACATCGGAGCCTGGTGGGCTGCCGTCTATGGGGTTGCACAGAGTCAGACACGACTGAAGCGACTTAGCAGCAGCATTAAGATTTCTAATACTGTAGCAAATAGATAATAATCTTCAAGTCTTAGGTCAAGTATCACCTGCTCAATCAGGCCTTGCAGTTCCTCCATTATCATTTCTGGGACTCCTTACACTTGTTCTTTTTTTTTTTTTTTTTTTCTTCTGTTTCTCCTCTGTACCACTCACTACATATAACATAATCTAATTGTGTGTTGTGTTTATTGTTTGTTATCACAGTAGTTTATAAGCTCTGTGATGGCAGAGATCCTTTAGTATTTCTTCACTTACCTGTTTTTGATGCTTAGGACAATATCTGGTGGGAACTCAGTGAATATTTGTTGATAAGTCAGTGAGCTAAATAATAGAACATTGCAGCACTAATAAATATCTTTGAGTAATTCCTCAAACCTTACACTTAAATTTCGTTTTAAAAATACTGAAATTAATTGTACATTTTGGAATTCTCCCCCAACCCCACTGCTTTTGTAAATATTATGTCTCTTTCAGGGAAAAGCGTCAGAGAAGCTTTCTGAAAACAGTAAAATATTAATCTCCATGGCTAAGGAAAACATACCACCAAACAGTCAACAGACAAGGGGTTCTTTAGGTATGTCTTTAGGGTGTGCTAAACTGAATTTAAGATATTCTTAGCAGGCTGTTATGAAGGAGCTTTGTCTTGTCAGAAAAAAAGACAATTTTTGAATCCTAGTAACTCCTTCCTGTCTGGAATCTTGTATGTGACAATGTGGTCTACATATGAAATATAATATATACTGAGAAACTTGTTCTCATTGTAACTGTTATTGTCTTGGTAACTGTTATTGTCTTGGTTATGATTTATAGAAATCATAGCAATAAGTATGTATCATAATTGAAAATTTTGAATGGAATTTGTGTGAGAAAGTTTGTTAATTGTTGAATAATGAGCAGTTGCTTTTATTTAAAAATCAAAGAACTATGCTTAAAAGATAGAAAATACTACTGATGACTATTTTGAAATTATAAGTAAGTTAATATTTAGGTATATTGAGTCTTTGATTATGGTTTAGTGTGAAAATATTTAGCTTTTCGGTAGGTGTATTTTTTTTAAAGAAAATATATGAATATTTAAAAATTACCTTGTGAATTACTGATGATAACTGAACCTTTTTCACATTAAAGAAGTCAAATATGATTAGTCCATTTGGTTAAAGCATTATTCTCATGTGGATGAGTTTTCATGGCCATGAGTATACTCCTAAGTTGTTAGTTGCTTTGCATTTGTATTCTGCTAGGAGTACATGGGAATTTTGGCCAAAAGACTGCTGAATAGTTTAGTGGGCTCTCTATCTCTACTAGAAAAACAGCTCAAAGTGAATGCCATACTTTTAGTATCATATATATAGAAAACCTTTTCCATTCTGAGTCTGTAACAAATTATTGGCTAATATACAGCTTTTGAGGAGAATGCAATCGCACCCCATTCCAGTAGTCTTGACTGGAAAATCCCATGGACAGAGGAGCCAGCCTACCAGTAGGCTGCAGTCCATGGGGTCGTTAAGAGTTGGACACAACTGAGCGACTTTCACTTTTCACTTTCATGCATTGGAGAAGGAAATGGCAACCCACTCCAGTGTTCTTGCCTGGAGAATCCCAGGGACGGGGGAGCCTGGTGGGCTGCCGTCTGTGGGGTTGCACAGGGTCGGACATAACTGAAGCGACTTAGCAGCAGCAGCATACAGCTTTTGAAGGAGGAAATAACAACCCACTTCAGTATTCTTGCCTGGAAAAATCTCATGGACAGAGGAGCCTGGCGGGCTGTATAGCCCATAGGGTTGCAGAGAGTCAGACATGACTGAGCACGTGTGCATGCCTGCAGCTTTAGTGAACTAAGTATTATATTTTGGTTAAGTGCCTTAATCTCTAAGGCACTTAGTTTCTTTATAACATAAAGAGATTTAGATTATCTTTGGCCCTAAATTTTTATGAATTGAAAATTTAATTATTCTGAGATAGTCTTTTGAAAGTTTGAAAGTAGGTTCTCTCAAGTACTAAGGTGAATCACTGGCTTTCTGGAGTTATGAGTTGCTTTGGAATGTGGCTGTCATGCCTTTGCAACCTGGCATCAATTATTTAAGCTCTTTGTTTCCTCATCTTAAAAACTGTGTCTGTCTTAAAAGGTTATTGTGGCAGTGGTTGAATATGTATGAAAAGATGATTGGCCCATTATTGATGGACAATAAATATTAATTTTCATGACTTTTTACATTTTTAAACTAGGTTTTTATTTTCAAGAACTATATTAAAACTTATTCTTTATTACATTCACAAATCATGTAGAGTTTAAAGTCCAATTTAACAGATAATGACTTCTCCCTCTTCCTTAACTTGTATCCCTTATTCATTCACAGGGCTCTATTTAACATTAGTGTGCTCATTACTCCTTAATCTCTATCCTAATTCCAGTTTCTTTGGTGAACTACAGACCCATATGTCTAATGTTTTAATGACATCTGTACTTGGATGTCTTGGACTCAGAATCAACATGTACAAAATTAACTTGACTCCTCTCAGACTTTAGTGAGCTGGTTTTGTGGTCATCTTTGACACTTTTTTTTCCTTTTGTATCCCACAGCGAATAATTACATAATTCAGATATTCTAACATCTA
The DNA here is from genome assembly GCA_917880005.1 of Nanger dama. NCBI lineage: Eukaryota > Metazoa > Chordata > Mammalia > Artiodactyla > Bovidae > Nanger > Nanger dama. The sequence goes on from CAKJTW010000066.1 coordinate 6,750,798, forward strand.
AACCTCAAATAAGTTGACTTTTCTCTAATTCCGTAGAGATCATTTTATATAGGCGTCCATTGGCTTTCACTTAGATTTTCTTTCTAGTATTCTTTTTGTTGTACCATCTAGCCTTCTCTATTGAGTCTTTGCACTGCCAGTTGATGTCTTCCCCCAAACTGAATCTGCTCATGTTAGTCTCTATTTCAGACCCTTCAGTGGCTTCTTATTTCTGTTATGGTGATTTTACTCTTTATTACCCTTACTAGATTGTGTTGGCCATTCCTACCTTATACTGCTGTGACACTGGCTCTCCCCTTGAAGAATAGTTTTGAACTTGTTCAGCTCTCTGTTTTACCTCAATAGCACCCCAGCTTTTCTGCCATTGTATGTTCATTGCCTAACACAGTGTCTGGCATTTTGGTGTTTAAAAAAGATATTTTGAATGAATGACGGTCCCATGGCAAAAATAAGCAATTTTGTTAGGTGTGTAGAATTTAATTTTCATGGATTATTTTTTAAATTGCCAACTGGAGTATAATTATTTTTGATGCACATTGAATCTTTCTAAAGAATAATAATTTGATTTTGTATCTTTGAGCATTCAGTTACTGATTTCTTGCCTGAATAATTGTGGTCTTAAGATTAGGCCAAATACTTAATTTTTGATGTTAGGAAAAATGTAACTTGGCAACAGTTTTCTATAAGTGATTTGAGGAATTATAAAACAAAGTGGTCTAAAATTTATACATTGAATTAAGCTCAGTGACACCATACTTTGAATGAGTAATTAAGCATAGTAGCTATCAGTGATAGATAAATTAGCAACGTTTGTTTTAGCCAACAGAGACAGCATATTAATAGCTCATTGTACAGTTGTCATGTACCACTACATTTTTATGATTATGTAAATTAATTTCTGTTAGGGGATGATATACATGGATAATGCTTATCCACGTAGCTCCTTCTTCTACCATTTATACCTCTGACCAAAGGATTTGAGGAGTGTTAAGACTTCTGCAAGTCTTAATCTACAAGACTTCTCTTACTTCAAATACCAGGTGCAAGTGTGGAGTTCACAGGCCATCCTTCCTTCAGATGAACTGTTTCTACCACCTCTTCAAGTTTGATAACTCACTAGATGACTCCCAGAGCTCAGGAAAGTGCTGTACTTATCATTACAGGTTTATTATAGCAAAAGGATACAGATTAGCCAGCCAAAGGAAGAGACACACAGGGCCTGGTCTGGGAGGGTCCAAATGTGAAGCTTCCATCAGCCTCAGGGATGTGTTACCCTCTTAGCACATCAATAGGTGACAGTATAGAGTATTGCCACCTAGGATGCTCACCGGAGCTTTGTTGTCTAGAATTTTTACAGGGGTTTCATTGTATAAGCGTGAATGATTTTGTCACTGTCCATGTGGCTCATTCTCTTCAGACCTCCTACTTTGCTGAGGTCAGGCTGATGTCACATGGGTCAAAGGGCCAACCCTCCAATTACATGTTTGATCTTTTTGGTGTGAACAGTCCCCATCTGTATTATCTCTTTAGCCTAAACCATCCAGGGACTCATTGTGAGTCACCTTATTAGTATCAACTTAGGGGTTTGTTCTGGGGACCTGTCATGAGTAACATATGATCTCATGACTCAGAAAATTTCAAGAATTCCAAGTTACCTCCCAGAGACAGAGGCTAGCTAGATTCTTATACACAGCATGTGCATGGCTCAGTTGATATATGCTGATGAAATGGTGTCATTGGTAAGGAGTTTGTTAGAATTAATTACCAAGAGTTAATGAAATTATGAGAAAATTGGCTAAAAACAATCTGTAAAAACAAATGCTGTTTTCCATCTCCCTAAAGATGAAATTAAAAGACGCTTACTCCTTGGAAGAAAAGTTATGACCAACCTAGATAGTATGTTTAAAAGCAGAGACATTACTTTGCCAACTAAGGTCCGTCTAGTCAAGGCTATAGTTTTTCCAGTAGTCATGTATGGATGTGAGAGTTGGACTGTGAAGAAGGCTGAGCATCGAAGAATTGATGCTTTTGAATTGTGGTGTTGGAGAAGACTCTTGAGAGTCCCTTAGACTGCAAAGAGATCGAACCAGTCCATTCTGAAAGAGATCAGCCCTGGGATTTCTTTGGAAGGAATGATGCTAAAGCTGAAACTCCAGTACTTTGGCCACCTCATGTGAAGAGTTGACTCATTGGAAAAGACTCTGATGCCGGGAAGGATTGGGGGCAGGAGGAGAAGGGGACGACCAAGGATGAGATGGCTGGATGGCATCACGGACTCGATGGACGTGAGTCTGAGTGAACTCTGGGAGATGGTGATGGACAGGGAGGCCTGGCGTGCTGCGATTCATGGGATCGGTAGAGTCGGACACGACTGAGCGACTGAACTGAACTGAAACCATTTCTAGGCATAATACTTGTTATTATTTTATTTAAAAATCCTAAACCTTTCTGACCAGCTCATTTTCATGTTTCCTAAGCATTATTGATAAGAAATGCTTCCTTTAACCTTTTAAATTTAGTTCTTTCATACCTCAGTCAAAGATCATCCCCTCATCCTTTCTCTTCTTTAGAGCCATTGAACATTTCCCCTTAGATTGGTTGAGGATTATTCTTTTCATTTTGATGTTTTATATCCTGGAAGACATTTTTAACAAATGATATAATAGTAAATACTTTCAACATTTTTTAATATGTATGTATTTTGACACTATATCCATAGATTTTGTACTGATTTTAAAGTGTAGTTCCTGGCTCAGTGATAAGGATGAGGGCATTGCTGTATTTAAGATTTTTTTTCCCTGCTGTGTTTTTCGTTAAAGAAATGAAGGAAAATCTGCACATGGTAAAAAAGAAAAATGACACAGAAGTATATAGCATGAGAATTGATGATTCTCCTAACCTTGTCCTCTAGTTATTTAGCAGTTTCTTGTATACAGTTTCATGACTAGACTGCACACATGTGTATAACCCTCTCTTCTTTTTCTGTATATGGTAGCATAAATCCTGTTGTGCATTTGAAGATACCACCATTTACAGTATAGGGGCATGACCATGACCTCCTGAGATTAAAAAGAACCTTACCGTTTGTTGACAGACCTGGAGCAGTTACTGTCTACTGCTAGGGTTTCCACTGCAGACTGGCTGTTGGCTGCTGTCTGGAACTTAGCTTGTAAATAGTTTCTTACACTGATAAAAAGAATGGCTCATTGGAACTTTATATAAACCATATGGTTTATGTAGAGTACCTGCTTTCTGTCTGTAGAGTCTGGAATTTCGTTACCTACTAGGCAGAGGGTGCCTGAGTGACCAGCTCCTATTAAAAACCCTGGGCACTGAGTAGGAGCTTCCCTGGGAGATGACACTTCACGTGTGCTGTCACAGCTTGTTGTGCAGGAATTAGGCACGTCCTGTATGATTCCACTGGGGAAGAACTCTTGAAGTTTGAACCTAGTGTACCCTGGACAGTCCCACATTCCTTTGTTAATTTTGCTTTGTATCCTTTTGGGGTAGTAAACCATAATTGTGAGTATAATGGCTTCTGCATTCTGTGAGTCCTGTCAAGTCACCAAACCTGGGGATGGCTTTGAAGACTCCCAACACATTCCTTTTAGTCTTTATTTTTTCTGGTTCCTTTCTATCTCCCTCACCTCTAAACTTTGGATACTCCAGAATCCATCTTTAATGTTTGTAGGCCCTAGGTGTTTTTTATCTGTCCACCATTTCTAGGCAATATCTCTCGCTTATATCAAAGTGCCATTGATTGCAGGTTCCAGAATGTCCAAAATTTATTTTAGCTTTCATTCTTAGAAGTCAAGTAAATCTACAAGCAAAAAGTTTGCAGATTATTGAAGTAAGAAAAATTTTATTCCTGTTACTAGAAATTAGTATGATTTTTAAAAATTCATCTAAATACAGTTCTGCTTTTGGAAATTTGGAAAAGAATTATAAGGAAGGAAAATTACGTTGCTGCAATTTAAAAATAATATCAGAAAAGAAGCAACAGCAGAGTTTCATATTGCAGCGTCATTCTAGGGTTTAAGCTAAAAAAAGATTTGGATATTAGGCAAAAAAAAAATCGTTTTTACTAATTTTTAGTAGTACTTTTAATTGTCACTCGTTGTAGCATATGTGGTCTTAGGTTTCTCTTATTCCAAGTTAAATCCTAAACATTCTGCCTCTTTGGTGTAGTTTGTACAAGTCAAATGGGTCCTTTGTAATAATGTCTTTTAGCTGAAGTTCTCCTCAAAGTATTTATTTGCATCTCTTGATATGTCATCTGCTTATGGAAAGTTTTAGTATTATTTCCTACAATTTGTCCTTTGATGTTTTGACATAATACTTGTTGATGGTAATATAATAATGGAAAGAAGAAACTAAGTTTTCCATGGTAATCTATAAAATATTTACTATGAGTGCTATTTAGAAAATAAAAACTAATTTTAAAAAGGTTACACACTGTAGTTTTAAATATTTAACCCATAGCCACTGTGGAAACCAGATACTTTTAATTGCTCTAGCTCTGAAGCATAATGTTAACTTAGAGTCAGTCACTGATGTTGTATTTGGTGAAGTGACATCACTTCAACTGACCCTAAGGTGACACTGATGCTTTACTTGCCCCTGGAACAATCAGAAGACAACTGCCCTGCAAAAGTAAGTCTTAGCATATTTCTCAGTTCATTAAGTCAGTTAGGATCCCGTCATTAATACTTAGTTTAAAGTGCACAGAATATGTAAATTTTTCTATACAGTTCTTAATTTTATGTCTATGATTTACCTCTAATATTGTAAAATATTGGTACCAGATAAAAATAATTAAAAGTATTTTCTGTTGACTGAACATTTAGTTAATAAAATTTTAAGTAATTCTGAACGCATTATGTATTCTCATTCATCTTTTAAGACAGTTATTACAAATACTATTTGAATCAATAGTGAAAAGCAGATACTCATGATAAACTTCGTATGAATAGTAATTATAGATGAAAATGAACCATATTTTTATTTTCTTTCATATTTTCATATTTTCTTTCAACCCACCAAGCAGAGCTGAAAATCAGCAGCAAAAGCCACCTTAAATACATGACTTAAAAAGCTCTAAGTTACTTGTTCTGCTGAGTAGGAAAGCTGATCACATTGGGGGCATCATCCTTATAGCATTGTCTTCTTTTCCTCCTTGACACAATAGTGCATCCATTGTGACCCTGTGTAACTAGAGACATGGAACTCTGGTTACTAGGCATTATGCTTACTCTTTCTATGCAATCATACTCCTAAAAGCAGAAATGAAATACTAAGAATAGAAAAAATGGTAATATCCTTGTTGGTGTATTACTTAGAGTCAGTTGTTTCATCTGTTTTTCTTGTAGCTGACTTTGAGGAAAATTAACCTTGTTCAGAAATAATATTTTATACTTTAGTATTGCCTAGTAGGACTAAAAAAGTGAAAGAGGCTTTAGAAATTGAAACACGTGCTATTGGTGCTTGACATAGTGTATTAGTATTAAAAATATTTTTAAAGTATATCATTTGATTTTAACTGTTTTATTAAGATATAATTTACATACCATAAAGTTTACCCATTTAAATTGTACAATTCAGTGGTCTTCAGTGTGTTTACAAGTTGTGCAGCTATCACTGTGGTCATCATCCCAAAATGTAATTTGATTTTTGAACTCTTGGATAAGCAAGCCCTACTCAAAATGGAAGTTTTTCTTAGAGGACTAAGATTCTTTTACAGAGTTTCTATTTGGAATGACAAAACTCTGGAAATGGGTAGTGGTAATGACTGCACATTTTGAATGTACTTAACATCAGTGAATTGTATGCCTGAAAATGGTTAAAATGTTTGTTTTACCACAATAAAAATTAATATCCATTTATATGAAATCAAAATTGGCAGCTTTAAAATTTTTTGGAAATTTCAGCCTAAACCATGCATGGCTGTTTTTTTCAGACATGTTATATTCAATATCCTGTGATAAACCATAATGGAAAGGAATATGAAAAACTCCCTGGGTTGGGAAGATCCCCTGGAGAAGGGAAAGGCTACCTACTCCAGTATTCTGGCCTAGAGAATTCCATGGACTATACAGTCTATGGGGTCATAAACAGTTGGACATGACTGAGCAACTTTACTTTCATTTTGACATGTATATGTGTAACTAAATAACTGCTGTACAGCAGAAATTAGCACAACGTTGTAAATCAGCTATACCTCAATTAAAAAATTGTTATACATATTCTTTTATGTCAGAATACCACATTATTAATTTTCACAGACTGAAAGACACATATTAAAGTTGTTGGTGTTTTAAAAGAAATTTCAGCAGAATTAAATGAAGAAGTAAAGGTAACTGGCTTTCCTTTGCTTTAGTTTTGCTGTCTGAAAAGCGAGATGGCAGGGACTTCCCTGGCAGTCCAGTGGTTGAGACTTCACCTTCCAGTCCAGGGGGTATGGGAACAGATCCCTGTTTGCGGAGCTGGCATCCTGCAAGCCTTGCAGCCAAAAAACCAGAGATAGAGCAGAGATAATGTCGTAACAAGTTCAATTAAAGACTTTAAAAACGGTCCATGTCAAAAAAAAAAAAAAAAAAAGAAAAGCATGATGGCAAACAGTGCAGAGCCATCTATCTAAAGGGGGAAGAACTAAATATAACACACACACCCCCACATACTACTATGAAGACACCTTTTATAGATGTGTAAAAACCTCTGGAAGAAGACACAGATACAGCAGTGTTGGTTGTTCTAGGTGGGAAAAGTGGGTGGGAGGGATATTTTCCATTGAATGTATTACCTATTGAAACATTTCAAATAAAAATTTATTATCCTGATCCAAGTCTCAGAATCCACATGACTATGTTCCTTCCTACTGTGCTTTGTTACAGGCATTGCATTGAAATTGAGATTGGGTTGCAATGAGCTACATTGCTTAAGAAGTTGTTTTCTTTCTAGGAATTGATTATGGATTAAGTTTACCACTTGGGGAAGACTATGAACAGAAGAAACATAAACTGAAAGAAGAATTGCGACAAGATTACAGACGCTATCTTACTCAGGTAATGAGTTCTAGTAACTTGTTTGGTTTTGTGCTTTAGAATTTACCTCCTGAATTTATTTTCATAAGATTTTTTAGTCATATACATTAATATTTACATTTTTAGGTGTATCTAGCAATGTACTATAACGAAAGTTAAGTGATATATATGACATTGATAGAGAAAAAAATGATTCTGAGAATTGGTGCCATGAAATAACACAGACTCTTGACCTTTTAAGGAGGACAGTGGGTTCTAATTTTAAATGGGATTGTAAATTCTTGTTGTTCATGTGTTTTGTAGAGTAGTCATGGTATAAAATAGCCCAGCCTGCTACTCTGTTCCCCTCAACCATGTATTAAAATGACATGTGGAGTTCTAGTTTCTAATTATTTTCTTAAGAACTAAGCTTATAAAACGTCATTCAGCATATTTCCTTAACCATCAGGTTTTGCTTTATGATTTAATCTGTTTACTTAGTGGAACTCTTGTTTTAAGTACTTTTGTTAAATTATATGATAACTAATTATTACAGGTTTTAAAATATAGTTTACTAGGTTATAAATGTATCTAAAACAGTCATGTTTCTAGTCATCCCAAGAGATTCTTTAGTTTCTTCCTACTTTGTAATGTTTATTCCACATGTATGATTGTCTCTTATTTATTTTGATTTGACATAAAGAGAAAGGACTTTGAATACATTTTACCAATGGTTTGTTTCCCTTGACTTTAGGGTATTACACAAGCAAAAAGAAAGGTAGGGTTGCCTGCAAAATGTTGCTCTTTACTGTTTTGTTTTAGATCTAGTAGCTTGTGATTATTTGCATATATGATATTGTTGTTCGCAAATTAATAAAAATAACTTCATTTGTGATTCAGAGACTTTTTAATGGCACCATTTTGGATCCTTACTTTTAGCAAAATGACACTATACATCATACGTTTCCATTAGTACAATCAGGCATTCTTTTTGATTTCTGCTTTGCATTTGTTTTTGTTGCTTTCTTATGCATCTTTTAGAAATATTCTGCAGCTATTGTAAATTCATTTGTTCTCAGCATGCATGTTTTTGTTCTTCAAAATAATTATAATTGTACTAGTTGCATTAAGATTAATAAAATGACAGAATATTTAAGATATTCTAAGATATTTTGAACTGTTTGTTGTCAGTCTGATTACTCGATATTTTGGTTCCCAAACCTGTGGATTATATTTGCAAACTTACATTGGAAAATGAAGAAAACATTTTATAAAACTGTTTTTAAAATGAATCTCACACATCCGTTTATCTTTCAGCCAACACTTCTTAAACACTTGTCATCGAGATGAATCTGGTATGAATTTTGTCTTCAAGGGCCTTAGAATCTAGTTGTAGAGATAACATTTATACAATTCAGACAGTGATAAATCTTAACAAGGCAGGTACTGTAATCATCAGGAAAGGCCTCCAGATTTTTGACTGATCTCCTTGCCCTAATTCTCAGTCCATTCTCCATGCTACTTTTCAGCATGATCTTGTCCCTTACCAGTTGAAATCCTTCTGTGTCTTCTCTATGCCTTCAGGATAAAAATCCAAGTTCCTTAGCATGACATGAGTAGTCTCGTCATGATCCAGCCTGCCTCCCTGGCCTTGGGCTTCATTGTCCTCTCCCCTTCCCTACCACTCGTTGGCTGAGGTTTTCCTTTAGTATCTGCTACAGTCCGTGGGGCCGCAAGAGTTGGACAAAACTTGCGACTAAACCACCACCACTTTCACTTGTGGATTTTACATTATTTTATAGACACAGTGTTTTTAAAAAGAATGGCAATGGAAGGTATAAGAAGAAATTGCCTTTACGAAAGAGAAGAATCGAGGAGCACAAATCTTTAAATGTAAAGGGCTGTGAAGGAATTTTTGGTCTTAGATCATTAAGAATATAGTTGTGGTAGAGGAACAGTAGTTCCTTAATGTGACAAAAACAATTTTTGGTTGACATCTGAGAAGGCGGGAGTGGAGAGGAAAGCAAAGGAAAAAGAAAAATTATGTAGGGTATGGGGAGGCGGCTGCCGTGGTTCCTTGACCCCTGGAATATGTACAGTTTCCAAGTACCGTTGTCTCTGGATTTCTTGTGGCTTCCAGACTTTTGCAAGAGTATTAACTTTAAAAATGATCAAATCTTAAAGTTCTGCCAAGAAGAGCCACTTAAACAATTAACTACCATCTTCTTTCTAGTCTTTAGAATAAAAACACTTGGCCATCTAAACACAAAAAGAACATATTCTCAGAAGAAGTTTTTAAACTGAGTCAGTAAATTATTTCCAGTCTAGACCTCTCTCCTGAACCTCAGACTCTTGACATTTTCACTTAGAAATTTAGTGGGTATCTTGTGTTGAGCATGTCTAAAAAGGGAACTCCAGGTTTCCAATCTTTTTGACTCCCATCCCCTAGAAGCCTGTAGGCTACCTATCAACTATTCTTTTCATTTTATTTATTTTTTGGCCACAGCACTTACCACCTTCTAACATACTGTAGAATTACTCTTCATTGTGTTTATTATTTCTTGTCAGTTTCCCCTGCTGGAATGTGAACTTTGGGAAGGCAAAGATCTTTTGTTTCTTCACTGATAAGTCCCAGGTGTATCAAACAGTGTAGACATATTGGGCACTCAGTAATTACTAAATGAATGAATGAATGATTAAAGTTCAGCGAAGCTCACTGTGTCATCCTTATTATTAGCTTTTTTCATTTTATTGAAAAGTACAGACATCATTCTGGGCCCATGTTTAGAGTGGGGCATGGCTTAATGAAGGAATAAGGATGCAGTATCTCTGTATGCTCAAAATTGGAACTCTGTGTTTTTTGATACATGTGTAACTACAAAATGACTAGGTTTACATTGTACTTTGGTATATAGGGATCAAACAGACTCAGGAATCTAGTTGTGTGTCAAATTGTTTCTCTTAATAAATAAGCTTAGAATTTATATAACTGCCTTTCAAATTAGCTTTTGTAGCACAGCTTATTTCTAAATTCACATTATTCTGTTTTATCAATTATTTTGTTCTCATGATGTTTTGAGTATAACTCTGTTGCAGTACATTATATTGTAGTTATTTGTTTTCATGTTTGTTTCTTCATTTGAATTATAAATCTCTTAAATATAGGGAACATATGCTTATCTTTTCTCCCTACCACCTGTAAAAGTAACAGAAAAGTATTAGATTGCTTGTTTTATGAATACAGAAAAGTCATAGAATTAGGTTAATAAGTATTGATTGATTTAATCTTCATTACCTAATAATATAGATGTTACTATTATTGTTTTACAAAGAAACAGAAGCAGATAAATTAAGAAACTTCTCCAGATTATATGACTACTCAGCACCAGTACCAGAAAGTTGGGGATTGTATATATTTTTAATAAATCCCTGTGTTTGTTTTATTTATTTATTTTTCTTCTTTTTTTTTCCTGTGTTTGTTTTATGGTGTTCAAAGAGATTTTACATTTTTAAAATCCTTCTTGATCTTGTAGCAGCTTTGTTAAGGCAGAACAGATTCCAGTTTCATTTTACAGAAGAAAGTCTGGATCAGAGAGATTAAGTGACTTGCTCAGTGTAACACAGCTGAAAATTGTTGTAGCTGGTCCAAGAGCCTAGGCCTTTGGATTCCTAGTCTGATGCTCTGTCTGTCACATTTCATTACATAAGTGCTTAATGGACAGGAATGGAGAGCTCAGAAAGAAATAATGTTCATAGTTTATGCCTTCTGGCATTTAAATAGATATCCATTAATTGCAGAGAAATTAGAAAATTCTCTTTTTTCTAATTTTGGTATAGTCTTCACACATTTGTAGTTTCTGTCTTCATCTCCATTTCATTCTGTTGCTCTGTATAATGTAATAATTATAGACTATATTAATAGAATGTAAAGCACATTTATGAAACATTTTATAAAGGCAATTAGGTAATGTATTTTTAAATGTGTGTGTCTATATACAGAAAAATTTTCTATCCACGAGTGAAACAGATCCATCTACTCTGGGAGTTTCTCTTCCTATTGGTGAGAGGTTATCTGCTAAGGTAGGTGGATAGGAATATTTGTTATGGATAGCAGTTTCTTGAGGCATCAAAATCATGAAAGAGCATATTCTTGATTTAAATGCAAACAAGTTTACGTCATTTTCCATACTTGATTTTTTTCAAAATCTGTTGAGTCTCTAATGCTGTTTAAAAATGTTTTGGAATGTTATACATTTGTAACCATGTAATATGCTATATTCCTTTAATATATTAATTGAATATTCAGAATTCATTTTTTAAAGCATTGGTTTCTAAGCTATAAAGTTCATGGTATGTGAAAAAAATTATCAGTGAGATGAGTGGATGAGAGTATACTGAGCTTTTATATAGGTGCCTTTTGGGCTATTTGAATATGTGTTTCATCACAAATAAATGTATATTATCTTAACAAGGGGTAGTGATTAAGCACTGTATTTCTCTTGCAGATATTCAAATTCCCAAGCTAGATCAGAATCATGATATATAAGGCAAATAGTAAATTTCAAAAGACAGCCTTACTTCTTACAAAACTTTTTTAGATTGTGCTGTTTGAATGATGCTGAAGGTATTGGGGCTTAAGAACATTTCCTAATACAATATATTTATGTTTCAACAGAACATTGATGTTATAACATTTTAGTTACTATGATAATTTTACATTTTTGTGTTTTAAATAGAACGAAGATCTTTCCTTAAACTTGGGAAGGAAATGGATAGAAGCAGGTCTTTCAAGGGAGCGGTGTGAGGAATTGGAGGCAAGAGATATCCTTGAGAAGGAAAGTAGGAAGGTAGCCCGGTCAAGTCTTGGAAACATGCTAATGACAGACCTACTGGCAAACACATTCATGCACTTCCTGGTGGAAGAGATTTACTTATGAATGCTTTCGGCAGAGTGCACCAGGATTCTCTAGGATTGCTGTTGGTAAACAAACCGAGAATTCAGGGACTTATTGGTCACAGCTCCTAGGAAGGTATCATCTAAGTCAAGTAACTATTGGACTATAAAATGTAAGCGTTTCAAAATCAAAGCCATGCCCTCATGTTAGAGATCTTGTGTGTTAATCGGAACTTAAGTGTGTAGTAAACCTTATTTTAATGTGGCCAGAATGAATGAGAGGAACTGGACTAGTTGTCTCTGATCTCTTCCTGCATCTCCTGTGCCTTACAACTATTCCTGCTTTTCACGTTATTAGTAAAGTTTGATGCTGAGCAGGATCTCTGAATTGTATGAGTCTGATTTGACTGTTAGGTACTTTTTCCTAATGTTGAAATTAGCATTGCCTTTTTTTTTTAACATTACCTTTTGGTTTTCTATTTTAAGGAAAGGTTGAAACTTGAACGTAACAAAGAATACAATCAATTTCTCAGGGATAAGGAAGAATCCACTGAAAAGTTCAGACAGGTAGAAAAGAGTACTGAGGTAGGTTTTACTTCTAAATAAATCTTTACATGCTGAATATTTGTACTCACTTGAAAATATTTTTATATTATTAAACATTTCACTTAGCTTTTATATAAATATTTAAAAATTTAAGCCTAACTGAACCAAACACAGGAGAGAGATTTAATTTTGTAAATGGTTTTTATCTCATACTAAAGAACTTACTCTGCTTTTTAACTTGAACTTCATGGAGGGGATTTAATTTTAGAGATTGGTTTTAAGTAATGTTTGTTTATATTTTATTTTTAAGTGATTTTTTGTACTGACAAATTTCTAGCTATATGTATGTATATACATATATATGTAAAGAAGTATAACCAAGTTTAAGAGTGGTTGAAAAATTTAACTGCATCCTATATTCTCTGTGTTGAAAAGGCATTTAATTTGAAATACTCTGAACTAATATTTAATGGCCAAAATATGTGTAAAATCTCCTTGGGATAGTTTATCTTCTCTTTTTGTAACCATCTATCCATATTATTGTTGCCTGTTTATTTTTTATTTATTAAGTTTTATTAAAGGATAACACTTCTTTGAAGGTTATTTCTAAAGAAAAGATATTTCTTATGGGTGATTAAGCCTTTGAGTTGAGATGGTAAATAGATTAAGCATCATTTGAGAATTTAATTACCTTTTAGAAGATAGCATCTCGTTAAGACCTTTTTTTTTTTTTTTGTTAACCAGCAGAAGAATCTAAGAAGTAAAAAACCTATCAGTCAGGTTAAACCTGATTTACCTTCACAAATACAGTCATCTTGCGAAAATTCAGAGAGTCCTAGAAAAGATGTCTTAACTCCTTCAGAGACATATGAAGAACTTCTAAACCAAAGACGACTAGAAGAGGACCGGTACCGAAAATTAGATGATGAAATTGAATTAAGGAACAATAGAAGAGTCATTAAAAAACTGATGAAGAAGTGGGCGTTTCCAATAAAAAACATCAAAGGTTTGACAGCAAGATTGACATTCCAGATAGAAGATTTCACAGGTTTAATGAGGATCGTGCTTTTGATAAACAGTCTTACAGACCAGGCTATGATCCAGAAGTAAGTGAAGACATGGATGAGAGGTTTAGATATGAAAGTGATTTTGATAGAAGACTTTTGAGAGTTTATACAAAAGACAGGTATTTACAACTTCATTTTTCTTTATTTGCTTAATATTACTCTTGTTACTTTTTATTGTTATGTTAGAGAGATGCTGTTTCATTTGATGTACATATTTGATTAATTTTAGGATGCTATCAGTTTTATACCATAATTTATGTGTCACTGAAGAACAAAGAAAACAACCCATGGTAAGGAAAAGGGGACCCAATTAAAAGCTAGGACACTGAAAGGCTACAACTTAGGTAAATATAAAATTAAAAGGGAAATAAACTTTCCCTCAGAAAAGGACAGAAAAGAAATTTCCACTTCTCAACCTTGGCACTGAGTGGAGGGAGTTAAAAAGAACTTCCCTGAGAATTTGAACTGTAAGCCAGTACTGATTCAGGTTTTCAGTCTGAATTCATGCTGCATTATTGTCTAGAACCAGAGAAGGCAATGGCACCCCACTCCAGTACTCTTGCCTGGAAAATGCCATGAACGGAGGAGCCTGGTAGGCTACAGTCCATGGGGTTGCTAAGAGTCCGACATGACTGAGTGACTTCACTTTCCTGCATTGGAGAAGGAAATGGCAACCCACTCCAGTGTTCTTGCCTGAAGAAGCCCAGGGACAGAGGAGCCTAGTGGGCGGCCGTCTATGGGGTCACACAGAGTTGGACACGACTGAAGCGACTTAGCTGCATTGTTCAAAACAGCCCTGTGGTGAGAATTCAGTTATCTCATTCTCATAGGGCTCCATGGTGACTGGCATGAGAAAAATAACTTTTCCCTGCAATAATTGACTCACAGCCAGATTCAAGGCTTTTGAGTTTCAGATGTTAAAATGTGTGTGGGGGAAAGCACTTTAAAATAGATGAAATACAGTTCATTCCTTTAATGTTTCTATGCTGTAAGTACTTTTACCAACATTTTTGCTTTTAAGTTACCTATTTATTTAAGCGAAATGGCACTTACTATTTTTGATCAGATTTTTAAGTACTTTTCAGTTCCTTTGGATGTTGTTTCTGTGACACTATTTGTAATTTATTAATTGCTACATGGGGTCTTTTTAAGTCATTTGTCTTAATACTCAAAGCTTGCTTTAATCTAACTTTTGATTTGGAGATAGAAGTATGATAGGATCTTATATTTTCATTGACTAGGTAACCTGTAGGTATTAAATGTAAATATTGAACAGTTTATGGGACTTGTTTCATTCATTCATCCAAATAGATTATTTTTTAAAATATTTTAGAAAATTTTCTGAGACATAGTGCTGCATGATTATTATTCTAATTATTAATAATCATACAAAGCCTTTGCAGTTCTTTCTCATCTGCTCTTTATTCTGTAATTATTACATTCTGCTCATATCCAGTCTTTTAAAAAATTTTTAGTTTTTTAATTGGAGGATAATTGCTTTACTAGGTTGTATTGGTTTCTGCTGTACAACATATTCACTTTGATTTAGGTACTCTGAAGGATTAGAATTTTGTAATGCCAATTATAGTTTATTTCTTGTTTGGATCTAGTTGTACTTCAGAAAATGCTCCAAATTCTGTAACATGTTATGTTTGAAAATGTTTGTATCTGGAGGTCGTCAAAGGCTGCCTGAACTACAGGAAGTCTCAGTTGGGCAAATACAGATATTTTCGGACTCTTGGTACTGCCTTAACTTGTACATGAGAACTTTTTTCCCTTGTGTCAATTATGTTTAGAATGTAATGTAATGTATACCTTTTAAGATTGAAATTTAAAAAACTTATTATGATGGTTGTTTTGTTTTTAATATATTTTAGTCTATTGTTATTGTAATTATACCTTGTGATTTTTACATGAACTAACGAATCAGTTTCAGCCCAATTATTTGAGAGCAGTCTTTTTTCTTATATATCCCATGAATGAAATGAAATTTCTATATAAAATCTTCCCCAAGCAGTAGTTTAGATCAAATATATAGGTCAGTGAGACTAATTCCTGTTATACATTTTAATGTTTTTAACAATATTTCTTAAAAATATGAATCATTATTATACATTTTGTTATTGTGTAAACTTTTATGTCTCTAAATGTAAGGTTTTTCATCACATATGTCTCAATGGCTGCTGCTGCTGCTAAGTTGCTTCAGTTGTGTCCAACTTTGTGTGACCCCATAGACCACAGCCTACCAGGCTCCGCTGTCCCTTGGATTCTCCAGGCAAGAACATTGGAGTGGGTTGCCATTTCCTTCTCCAATGCATGAAAGTGAAAAGTGAAAGTGAAGTCACTCAGTCGTGTTTGACTCTTAGTGACCCCATGGACTGCAGCCTACCAGGCCTCTCCATCCATGGGATTTTCCAGGCAAGAGTACTGGCAGTTGAGGTTAAAATTGGATTTCTGTATTTCAAATTTGTAGATTTCTTATTTCCAGCAAAAAGAAAAGATTTCACATTGATCACTAGATTTTTTTTTAATACTTTATTCTTTATTACAATACTGTATTTGTTTTGCCATACATTGACATGAATCAGCCACAGGTGTCCACGATCTCCCAATGTCGAAGCCCCCTCCCACCTCCCACCCCATATCATCTCCCTGAATCATCCCGTGCACCAGCCCCATGCATCCTGCATCCTGTATTGAACATAGACTGACGCTTCGTTCTTACAAGATAGTATACATGTTTCATTGCCATTCTCCCAAATCATCCCCCCTCTCCCTCTCCCTCAGAGTCCAAAAGTCCGTTCTATACCTCTGAGTCTCTTTGTTGTCTCACATAGAGGGTCTTCATTACTATCCTTCTAAATTCCATATATATGTGTCAGTATACTGTATTGGTGCTTTTCTTTCTGGCTTACTTCACTCTGTATAATCGGCTCCAATTTCATCCATCTCATTAGAACTGAGTCGAATTTATTCTTTTTAAGGGCTGAGTAGTACTCCATTGTGTATATGTACCACAGCTTTCTTACCCCTTCATCTGCTGATGGACATCTAGGTTGCTTCCATGTCCTGGCTATTATAAACAGTGCTGCAATGAACATTGGGGTGCATATGTCTCTTTCAATTCTGGTTTCCTCGGTGTGTATGCTCAGCAGTGGGATTGCTCACTAGATTTATTTAGCAGGCAGAGTGGTTGCTAGGAAAAATCACTCTGCTTGTTAGTAAAATTTTTGAGACTAAGGAAATGTCTACCATCATTTGGCCTCTCGCTTTAACTGTTCTTAAAACTGTTGTTACTTGGTATTTAAGGGGGATCCATTTCAGGACCCCTCAGGAATATAAAAATCTTTGGATGCTCAAGTCCCTTCGGTAAAGTGGTACAGTGTTTCCTTATAATCTATGCACATCTTCCCTTATGCTTTAAATCATCTCTAGTTTATTTATAATATCTAATACAGTGTAAATTTTATGTAAATGGTTGTAAGTGCTATGGAAATAGTTACCTGTTTGCAAGAAATTCAAGTTTTGCCTTTTGAAACTTCCTGGAATTTTTTTCCCCTCAAATACTTTCTATCTGAGATTGGTGGTAGAACCCACAGATACAGAAAGTAAAAGTGTTAGTTCCTCAGTTGTGTCTGACTCTTTGCGACCCCAGGGACTAGAGCCCACCAGGCTCCTCTGTCCATGGAATTCTCTAGACAAGAATACTTGATTAGTAAGCCATTCCCTCTTCCAGGGGATCTTCCCCACCCAGGAGCGAACCCTTGTCTCCTACATTGCAGGCAGATTCTTCACCATTTGAGCCAGCAGGGAAACCCCCATAGATACAGAGGGGCTGACTATATACTGTAATCACCTTTTGGCTCTGCAGGTCATTTTTTCTTTTTAAATTAATTTTATTGGAGTATATAGTTGGTTTACTATCTACTTAACCATAAGTTCTTGAAAACAATCACTGCTGATTGTGAGAAGTTCAGAGTTCTTCTTCACACTTCTAAATTTCCCATGTTCTTTCTTTTTCCTTTGAATAGTGAACATGCAGTGAATTCTAGTTTTGATTTTTAGGTTTTTAATCTTAGTTCTTTTCTAATTACCCTATTAACTTTTCTATATACCATTATGTATTTATTAATGAAATATTTCTCTCACTGAGAAGACAAAGCCCAGGAATGATTTTACTTTCTTAATCAATCACTGACAGTGTTTTAAAATAGGTAACAGATGGTTAGCATTAGCTTGACAGTTGCACTTTGTGTGTATGTGTGTGTAGTTTGATACATATTTGCTAATTTAAGTAAATTAATGTTTTAGGAGCTTTCTGAAGTTGAGTATAATACTGTTTTATAATACTTTGAAACTTTGACATGCTTTTAAAAAAGATAGTCATCCTAGTCTTTATTATTTATTAACGAGCTGTAGAACTTAATATACTAACTACCTTATTATGTTTTATTTTACAACCAGTGTTAATGTAATGGGTAAAGGAAATTTTTAGCCTTAAAAATGTTTCTTTCTTAAAGTTTTTACATGATTAAGGCAGTGAGCACTTGCAGTTTAACTCTTGAATTTGTTAGTTTGTAATTGTGATTTTCATTTACGAAAATTCTGAAATTGTGCTTCATGTGAAATTAGAATCTGAGATAGAATCTGACTCAGTAGACTAAGTGCTTGCTTAGTGTAGGACACTCTTAAGTGTGCATGCTTAATATGTAAGCTGTAAATGAGGAGAAATGGCTTATTAGAACATGAGTTTATTAAACTTGGTATTACTTTTTTTCTTAGTTACTTTTCATTTTTATTTAGAAAGACCATTTTTATGTCATTTTCACCACTTTAAAGATGGGGTCAATATTAGAAAAACCCATTATTGAATTAAAGTGAATATGAAAATTGGAAAAGAACAGAAAACAAGGAGAAAAATAGTGACCAACATTTAACAGCTCAGTAGTTTTCTTATAATTTCTATAGTTGAGAGTCCCCTAGCAAAATTCATCCACATTAGAGAAATTTTTTATATGAAAATGAACAGTTGGTGTAACCATTATGAATTTTATGATTTAAGTAAGGAGGAACTTGATTCTTTCTCCCTGTAAGCTGTGTCAGGATCAACAGGTGGTAAATATTTTATGTCATTCTTGATAGCATAAACATTGTAAATTTATTCCTCAAGGAGTTTTTTGATTCTGTGGTTTATTAATGAAAAATGTTTTTATTATCAGTTAGAAATTGTTCATTCACATTTAACATAGCTGAAAATACTTGTGATTTTAACTTGCTTTTTCCTTCTATAAGAGAGTAATTATTTTATTTATTTAATTAATTAATTTATTTATTTTTTAAATTACAATACTGTATTTGTTTTGCCATACATTGACATGAATCAGCCACAGGTTTCCACGATCTCCCAATGCCAAAGCCCCTCCCACCTCCCACCCCACATCCTCTCCCTGAATCATCCCATGCACCAGCCCCATGCGTCCTGCATCCTGTATTGAACATAGACTGGCGCTTCATTCTTACAAGATAGTATACATGTTTCAATGCCGTTCTCCCAAATCATCCCACCTTCTCCCTCTCCCTCAGAGTCCAAAAGTCCGTTCTATACCTCTGAGTCTCTTTTGTTGTCTCACATAGAGGGTCTTCATTACTATCCTTCTAAATTCCATATATATGTGTCAGTATACTGTATTGGTGTTTTTCTTTCTGGCTTACTTCACTCTGTATAATCGGCTCCAATTTCATCCATCTCATTAGAACTGAGTCGAATTTATTCTTTTAAGGGCTGAGTAGTACTCCATTGTGTATATGTACCACAGCTTTCTTATCCATTCATCTGCTGATGGACATCTAGGTTGTTTCCATGTCCAGGCTATTATAAACAGTGCTGCAGTGAACATTGGGGTACATATGTCTCTTTCAATTCTGGTTTCCTCGGTGTGTATGCCCAGCAGTGGGATTGCTGGATCATAAGGAAGTTCTATTTGCAATTTTTTAAGGAATCTCCACACTGTTTTCCATAGTGGCTGTACTAGTTTGCATTCCCACCAGCAGTGTAAGAGGGTTCCCTTTTCTCCACATCCTCTCCAGCATTTATTGCTTGTAGACTTTTGGATCGCAGCCATTCTGACTGGTGTGAAATGGTACCTCATTGTGGTCTTGATTTGCATTTCTCTGATAATAAGTGATGTTGAGCATAAGAGAGTAATTATTTTTAAAAAGATAAACATGTTAATTTTTAGAGTAAACTTGGCCTCTAGCCCATACCTGTTTTCTTTGGGCCTTGAAATTTGAACCTAATTACCTAGAATTACTGACCCATATCTTCAAGGAAATAGAAAAAGCTTTTTCCATTTAGCATAGATTTAACTTTTTTTGATAGTAAGATGGTGAAATATTTTATAATTATTTTATTTCCTCAATCAAATCTGATTTGATATGTCAAAGGAAGTAAGGTTCTTCTTTTATGAGATCTATCCCTTTCTGGAAAAACCTCAGTGGCTTGAGGTGTGGTAAGTGAACCTGTGGATCAGAGGTGGTAGAATATTTAAATAAATTAGTCCTGGGTCACAGGGATGGTTTTAATGTGAAACTGGCTCCCAAGTTATAGCTAAACAGAAGGAACTTACTGGCCCTAACTGGAATCCCTGGAACTGAATAAAATTAGGCTATTCTTAGATGATTGATGAGTTCATTACTTGTGGATTTTATCATCTGTCAGTTGCCCCTTAATGTGAAGAGGGCTGAAGAGATAAGAAGATACAAATGGTGAAAGTGTTGCTGGCTCTCACCAGTTCCCCTGTCTTGGGACTTCATTTGCTTCAATAAAATAAAAATAAATTGTGAGAGCCTCATAAAACCAGTTAAAGCTAACTCACTGGGATAGTTAAGAGTGATTAAATGCTAAATTTATTAGAAATATGAAGGAGAGTTCAATAAATGAAGGACATTATAATTATAGGGACATTTTAGTAATAAGTAAGGGGGTTAACTTTCCAAACTATAATTTGACTTCACAACTTGTTAGGTTACTTTCTAGGTTTTTGTTTGCGTCTTTGCTTTGTTTTTTTAAAGGTCTTGTATTAGTAATTTAAAAATATTTATGAATCTCTATTTGTAAGTAGTAATTTTTCCTTGATTTAACAAAGTAAGCACAATCATGTCATCAGTCATTTCATAAAATTGAGTAGGATGTTTTAAGATTTTATTATTTTAGTGAAATGCATATCTTTGTTCTTTTTGGCTTCTTAAATATTTCTCCAGTCTTGAATTTATTATGATTATAAGTGACAGAAGGGGACTTTTATGATTTTTTTTCCTTTAGTGAAAGGGTATACGTTGAAGTATCTTTCATATGGTCTTTTGGTAGGAAATCTGTATGGTTTTACTGAGAATTTAGTAGAGACCTTGACCTTATATATACATAAAATAATTTAAGTTTCTTTAGGATGATCTTGAAATTTATTTTTGCATTTTTGGTGCTTGCTTTATTAAGATACATTTCTATATACTGAAGAGCTGATAAAACACTGTAGATGTGCTAAATATAACATACTTTGAGTGTGCTTAATTGTTCAGTTGTGTTTTTTTGCAACCCTCTGGACTATAGTCAGGCTCCTCTCTCTATGGGATTCTTCAGGCAAGAATACTGGAGTGGGTTGCCATTTCCTCCTCCAGGGGATCTTCCTGACTCAGGGATCAAACTCGGGTCTCCTGTGTCTCCTACACTGCAGTTAGATTCTTTACCCACTGAGCCATCAGGGAAGCCCATACTTTAGGGACAACTGTATAAAGATAAGCCACAATTGCAAGTCCAAATGTTGTTTTTAGACAACTGAAATTACAGGAAGCCACAAACTTTTCAATAAATTTTAGAGAGAATTTTTGTATGTCTTAGTCTTTAACTCTGGTTGATTCTGATTTAATTCCAAGTTATGTCTTTTAAAATGTATAACTTTAAATGTCTCTATATTTGGATACTTTCTCTGGTGTATGCTCTGCTTTATCATGTTAACTAATTCACTTCCGTCTGTTGTGTTGTGGATTTGTAAGACCACCCCCAGGTCTGGCAATTCACTAGGACTCACAGCACTTTGTGTATGTAGTTATGTCCATGGCTGTGGTTTATTAACAGTGGAAGAATACACAGTACAATCAGCAAATGAAAAATTGCATGGGACAAAGTCTGAAGGAAACCAGGAGCAGGCTTCCAAGAGTCCCCTGCCAAGGACATGCTTAATTCCTGCAGTATCAAAGTGTGAAAACAGGGGTGAAGTGTTGTCTACCAGGAAAGTGCATTAGAAACTCAATGCCGAATGTTATTATTGGGGGCTGGTCATGTAGGCACCCTTCTCCTAGCATATGCCCAAATTTTACACTTGCTGAGAGAAAGGAGTTCAGCATAAACTCTGTTGCTTGTACAAACAGTTGAGGCACAGTGGGTCACACTTGCCAGTTCTGAGAATGGTGGACTCCTCCCATAGTCTGTGTTCCCAGGTACCCCTAAGGGCCATTCTTGCAAACAGGCCTTTGTTAAGGGTGGTGGTCTCAGGCCTGCTGTTTCCCTTTTTCTGCACATGTGTGTTTGTATAGATGCAGTATAACTAAATCTGGTTGCCTGGCACTATTTAATATCCCTGTTCTTTAAGTGGTAGAAGTAAGGAATAACAGTAAACTGATGTGTCAGTTTAAAAAGAGATTTGAGTCCTTTGGCTTTAGATATAAAATCAGCTGTGTTGTGATAAATTGAAATAATTTGAAATTGTGTTTTGAAAGGGATTGGGGAGGATTCTGATTTAGATGTGGATAAAAATGGAAGCCACATATCTGTTCTGCCACAGTTCATATAGTAAGGTTACAGTTCTGGGTAGTCTTTCCTCCACAGGGGATATTGAAAAGTGTGATGGAAACAAAGAGAAGATTTTATATGCTGGCTCTGTGGAGCGTGATAAGTTCCTTTTTTCTGAAAATTGCTTTTTCTTAATATGATAATGAAATTCACCTAAAATACTGAATAATATTTAAATAATCATATTTCTTACCAGTTGACCTCATGAGAGAGTTATAGTTTAACAGCCATGCAAAGAAATGTGACTTATGAAATGCTGATTTTCATGGGTGCTGATTAAGGTTGGTGTGAAAAGTCATGTTGGTTTCTTGATGTGAGAAATTAAGCTCAAGGAATCCTTGTTTGCCAAGTGGAAATAAAAATTAAAACATACTTAAAAGTTATTTTCTGGAAAGAATTCTTAAGAAAATAAATTAAAAATTCTAATCTTTCTTTTTCTTGTTCATGAAATTGTGAGTAAAATGACCTAACCATTTTCTACTCATGTATCAGCCTATTTGCTTATAATGTTCTCTCTTCACCTGTGGGTATTATTTAGTATTTCATGTAATTTACAGTGTTAGCAAATGTTGTGGCTTGCTACATTTGGTTAAATTTCATAGTAAGACTGCTGCTGTATTTGTAAGTTAAAAGGTTTGTATATGCAGTGAAATAATTCTCAGAATCTGTGAATTCTGATGTAAAAATCTCATTTTTGAAATTTGACTGATCTTCATGACACAAGGACCATGTCCACATACTCAGTGCCTGGAATAGTACTTGGCATGTAGTAGGTGCTCAATAAATACTCTTTGACTAATTGAATAATTAAAAAGTCTTATTAGTATTTTCATATTTTTAATATTAAGATTTTCTAGAAGCTATATTGAAATAATTTATAATTGATCTCCCTTTGTTTTAAAGACTATTGAATCTAAACTCTTAGTGTCTCATTAACCAGCAGATCATATTGTCAGATGTCATTTGAGTTAATTTTCAAATGTATTTATAGTAAAACTTCGTTATAATGCTTTGTTCCCTTTAATATTTCCAACATCAAATGTAAAATCACCAAAGAAAGATAAGAGAACTCCACTGTATGTGGAACAAGCTCTATAAGCTAATATATTTTTAAGGATGTACGGGAACAGACGAGGCAATGAGCCTCCTATGGAGTATGATGGTGATGTCACAGAACAGTCAAACATACGAATTTCATCTGCTGGAAATCAAAGGTATAGTATGTAATATAAATTCTGCCCTTCAGCCATTGCACTGTAAAACAGCAACTGCTAAAACTGGTTTGTTGGAAAACTAGAAAGGTATAGTATGTTAACAGCCTTGCTTATTAGTGAGAGAAGATTTAGGGGAAAGGGAGGGAGGGAAGAATTGTGTTAAATGAAATTTTTGGTACTTTACAGCATTCTCTTGAAGGGCAAGTTTTGATTATAAAGTGTGCCAAGGTGTTTTGAGTCCTATCATTATAAAATCTATAAATTTGAACTAATGAAAGGAAAATTAAGCATATAATTTAATGGACCAAAGATCAATTTAAAATATCTTAGAGTTATGGAGGGACATAACTTGAAATAAATTGAAAATGTTCTTGTAATACGAGTTTCCTTTTCAAATCTATCATTTTCAACATTGAGTAGATAACATTTTTGCTTACTTTGTAAAGTAAGTACTCATACATAATTGTGTTATATTGGGGTAAAAAAAGAAATTATATGCATTTTATATTCATGTTCTTTTTCTATAGTTTTTTTTTTTAATCTTTTGGTGGCTTTCTTGTGTTGTACATAAGTGGTTCTGAATTTATAGTGCATAATGAAGATAATATTGTGTGTCGGGAAAGTTGTCTATTTTGAGTCTATCTGTATTTGGGTTTTTCTATTTGAGTCAAATTAAATTTACTTTGAAAGAGTTGTCTTTTTTCTCCCCCTTGATTCTGTCTGTCAAGGAAGGAATTTCATTTACAGATGATCTTTTCAGAGTATGGGTGGTATAGATGTCATCCTTTTTTTTTTTTTAAGGATTTATTTATATGTACTTAGACGTTCATTTTCCTTACTGGGGTAACTGTTCTTATGAAAAGGATTTTATTGGGAATCTGGAGTCATTGAAGCTGGCTGAAGAAAAAGGTCACATATTTATGTGAATGCCTTGGAGTCCCACTGTATAAAGAGAGAAAATGCCATGATTTTACCTTTATTTTAAAAACATGTAATAACTGTTATGTTAGTAATATCCACAGTATGTTGAAAGGCCAATAACTCACACCTACATTTCACTTTAACTTTTTTTTCCTGAAAATTGTTTGAGTCTTGATTCTTTTTGTTTTTTTGTTTTTAGTGCTCGAGACAATGAACGGTCCAAACCTACTTATCGAGAGAGGTGCAGTCCTTTTGTGGGAATGCTCTTTGGTGTGTACATGCCCTCCAGTTAATTAGATTTTTGTGGAGTGTTTTATAAAAGATCTTTAGTGAGAACTCAGTGTTGTAATTAGTACCACTCTTTCTAATAATAGAAAAATTTCTCTAGTGCTTACTCTGTGATAGGCACTATTCTAAACATTTAGCATGTATTATATATAGCTCTGTATAATTTTAAAGCTAAATAGCTTTTATTTAGTGATGCACTTTCTGTAGATGATAAATGAAGTGTTTAGTTCAGTAAAATCTTTAAAATTCATATTTCATTTTATTGTAGTGTTGCTGTTTCTTATATTCTTTTTATATGTAATAGTTTTTTTTTCTTGATTCTTTTTCTTTAGCTAGCACAAAAGTGCCATAGATTTTGGTTTAGCTCACCTGAATGAAACCTTTTCATCTCTTGATAAAATCCTTTCCCATGTTCTTTCCATTTAGTTTCTGAGAAAGTATTTTGGTCAAATAATGATTATAATCCAGATATTCTGTTTATTTTGTCAGAAATGAAAGTCATTGCTTAAGCATGTTGATTTGTTCTATTAACTTGTTACATTTAATTTCAGAAATGGTGTGAAGAGAGGGTATTTCCTGTGTGTAACTTTTAAGTAGAAAAGTGGTCTGTTCTTTGTGTAAATATGTTAGAAAAATTGCCTGAGGTTCTATTTCAGTGAAGTATATGAAGAAATTGGAGTATAAGAATGCAATTTATATTCATTCAACCTAAAATCAATCAGTAATTTAAATTTTGGCTTCTGAGTTCAGTCGCTTAGTCATGTCCGACTCTGCGACCCCATGGACTACAACACACCAGGCTTCCTGTCCGTCACCAACCCCCAGAGCCTGCTCATACTCAGGTTCATCAAGTCGGTGATGCCATCCAACCATCTCATCCTCTGTTGTCCCCTTCTCCTCCTGCCTTCAATTTTTCCTAGCAATCCTGCCTTCAAAAATTTCCAGCAAATTTTGGCTTAGAGATATATATTTGTGTGATATTCTCACTTTTGTTTCCTTGAAATGGCTATTATGAGAAAAATGGCATAATACCCAGAGTTTTAGTCTAATGTCTTTAAATGAGAATTGACCAATTTAACCTGTCAATAAGTCCAGAGTAATGGCTTCCTTCTTAGGATTCTTTTTTGTTAAACATGGTAAAAATTGGAGAAATGCTTTTCTGTGTTGGAAACCCACTGACAATTTTATCAGTAAATGGATTACTATACCCTAAAATTTTAAAGATAAATAGTATGAATTTATCATTAATTCAGTCCAGGAATTATAGATTGATATTTGATAATAGACTCTCTTGTTTGGACTAGACTATTAAGCTCATTTAATGCAGTGATTTACTATATAGTTGGATCTTTTTCCCCAGCTATATTTGTCCCCTTAGGGAACTAACTCTCCCCTGAGGCAGTACATTCCAACTTGAGGTGACTCTGATAGTTGCAGTATTCTCATTTCTCTTGAGCTAGAATTTGTCTTCCTTTAATTTTTCCCCAAGGATCTTGTTTGGAGCCTTTTGCTTTCTTTAAAGAACTAGGACAGTTGACTGCTGAGAGCAAAAATAAATATATTGTGGCGTTTATAATGGAATCATGGATCATTCAAAAGTATGTTTTAAAATTTCCATTATTTGGAGATTTTCCTGCTGTCTTTTGTCATTGACTGCTTGTTTAATTCCCTTGTGGGGAAAATAATTTTTAAATTTCAATTATTTCAAAATTGAACTTTCAAAGTAAAATTTTAAACAGTGGCTCAGAATTTGGTCTGTCTTGGTGAATGTTTAATGTGTACTTGAAAGAATGTGCATTGTGTGGTTGTGGAGTGTAATAGTTTATAAATGTCAAGCCATTTGGTTGATAGTGATGTTCATATCTTACACATATTTAATGACTTGTTTAGAGAGAACTGTTCAATTCCTGACTACCTTGTTCTTAGTGTAGGGCCTGGAGGGATATTCGCAGCATTTTCTGCACCTTCCTCAGTTTCCTCCATGCCCCCGACAGACAGGGTCTCTCTCACCAGTTTTCCTTGCTCAGCAGTGGTTTGCTGTAGCTTGTTCCTCGATGCAAGGCTGGCCCTGTGCATTTGGTTCTCAGCAATGAGTCTTTCTTAGTGTTCTGCTTCTCCCTGGAGTGGTAGCCAAACTCTCCTTTGTGTTTGTGGAGGGTCTTCTATGGAAGAATTTCCTGCTCCTCCCCTAACAGTAGCAGACCTTTGCTTTGTATGAGGGCAGAACTCTGGGTCTAAGGTTTCCTGTCCTTCAACCAGTAGATTTCTGTATATGAGAGAGGAGTCTGGAATGTGGGTGGTGGGCAATGGTTGGTTGGTTGGTTTTGCCTCGGAATGCTGTCTTCCAGGTGTCTTGTGTTGGCCCATCTCCAGCCTCTCATGAGCGTCAAGTGAAGGCAGCAAATGAGTGCAGATTCCCCTTGTGTCTGGGGCTTTCAGAGAAGCTACACTGCTACTCCACCCCCACAGAAACCTTTAAGAATTCATTACCATTTCAGTTTTCTTTTTACCTACTTTTAAAGTGAAAGTATTAATCACTGTCATTTCTGACTCTTTGCTACCCTGTGGACTGTAGCCTGCCCAGGCTTCTCTGTCTATGGAATTCTCCAGGCAGGAATGCTGGTGTGGGTTGGTGTTGCCTTCTCCAGGGGAGTTTCCTGACCCAGGGAAAAACCCAGGTGTCCTGCATTGTAGGCAGATTCCTTACTGTTAAGGCTGCTGCCCATTTCTCCATACTCTGGTAAAGGTAAAACACTTGTCCCATCTTTCTATGAGTTGGTTTTTATACCCTTTGAAATTCAGTTTACCTGGTTGCTTATAACCTCAGCTCTCTGACGGGCTTTTTAAAAGTTATGATTTTATAGATGAGCTTTTTCCTATTGTAGTGTATGAACAATGTTCTCTTGTGGTTTTCTGCTTTCTAAGCAGGAGTCCCTATTTGGTTCTTTATAATAGTTTCATTTTATCCTTATTACTATTTTCACTTAAATATTGGGCATAGTTTTGGTAGCTATTTTAACATCTTTGTTCATTCTTCCATCATCTCTTGTTTCTATGATTATTTTTTCAACTGATAAACTTTTCTAATGGTATGGGTCACTGTGTTGCTTTTCTATTGTTGCATTACAGATTAGCAAGATTTAGTGGCTCAAAATGTCACACATCTGAGTTGTGGGACATTAATTTGGGTCCTCTGCTTAGGATCTCATAAGGTGTCAGCCAGGCTGTTTTTCATCTGGGGCCTTATAGGGAAAGAAGCGCATTCAGATTTTTGGCTCAATTCATTTTTTTGTGGCTGCATTACTAAGGGCCCTGGCTTCTTACTGTGTATCTGCTAGACACGTCCTCAGTTCCTGGAGGCCATCTGCTGTTTCTTGCCCCATGGACTTTTCCACCAAGACTGCTCATTTTATCATGCCACCAAGGAGAATCTGTGAACTCAATGAGAACTTTTATCTGCTTATGTCAGACCCACCCAAGATCATCTCCCTTTTAATTAGTTCCGAATTGTTTTTGTACCTTAATTAAATACATCGGCAAATTCCTTTCACCTTTGCCACATTCATTGGCTGGAAGCAAGTCCTGCCACATTCAGGGGAAGGTTTGTACAGGAAGTTCGCACCAGAAGGCAGAGAAAGAATGTAGATATATCTGAGAACTTTGTCTGCCACATTCATGTTTTTCTGTTACCTAAGGACCGGTCTCTCTGAGGCCTTAGTTTAACCTCAGCTGGAACATGTAGAGCAACCTTCCTTCGAGAAAGATTGCTCAGCCTTCCTGCTTGCTCCTCTTCCCTGAATACTCTTAAAGGATCACCAAGAACTCCAATCTAGCTGGCTGGAGCTTAAATTTCTCCCCACTTCACTGGAGGAGGTCTGTGAACTCAATTTATGGGTTCTCTGTAATTTTTTGCCCAGCCTAATGGAATTTCACTCTGCATACACTGACTAGTTCACAGTAAAATTCAGAGGAACCCCTTTACAGATTTCCAAAGGCTTTTTACGCTTGTTTTTGAATCTTTGGCCCAAACTTCTAGCCACTTTAGCTTTCCTAATTTTGACCTTTATTTGCTCAGTTTAACTGTTTCCCATGTTAAATTTTGTTGTTGTTGTTGTTTTTAATGGAAGCAGGCTGAGCTTTGTGTTTGTTAATTCCATTATGATCAGAAGCAGAATGGACATATCAACTTTGATTGTAAACTATTATTATTAACCTTAACATGATTTATATTACCTTATGGGAGCTTCAGTGTTGCTGACATCTGTGCTTAATGGACAAAAGGAAACTAATAATTAAGGTAGTAGAGAAGTTTCTGGTTCAGTTGCATTTTTGATATCCTGTGATTTGTGTAGTTTTCCAGATTTTGCATGACTGGATTTTCATGTAAGTGATACCAGAGTAAAAGGTTAACATATTTTTTTTCTGTAGACTTGAAATAACCATTGAAATTTTTTGAGCAGGGTGTCATCATGATTAATATTGTATTTTAGGACAGTTAATCATATGTAAGTGTGCTAGATGTATTAGAATAGGGAGGGAAGAAGTTGTGGAGACAAGTTAAAAGGTTATTGCTACAATTCAGGTAAAATATAGAGTTCCTATCCAAGGTTGATGGCCATTACAGTAGAGAGGAGGGGCCTCACATGAAATAAGAAAGGATGAGATAGCAAAGTTACAGTGACGTTTTGAGGCTTGATGATTAGGTCGCTAGCAGAAAACAGAGGGACAGTTGCTTTTGTGATGTCCATTTGAACACACTTGTTAAATTTAAGGGGCTTGTGGGAAATATTAATGGAGATAGTATCCTGATTTTTGGAAAGTGGGAATAGAAATTATTCTTTTATTTAAGAAGGTTTTTGACTAATGTAGAATTTGGGGAAGGATTAATGTGCCTTGTGTTTGACACGTAGTAGTTATTCATAAATTATAAAACTAAAATTGAATAGGTAGGGATACATGTTATTTTACCTTCTATATTTACTGCATATGTAATAATTATACTCTGATATAATTACAATGGAAATTTAAAAAATGACTTTGCAGTTACATGTGTTACTTCAGAGTTAAGACTGCTTTTTTTTTTTTTTTTTTTAACCATTTTCTAGGGGTGAAGATCGAGAACTTATTCAGAGAAGGAAAGAGAAATATAGACAAGAACTACTGGAACAAATGGCTGAACAACAGAGGAACAAGAGAAGGTAATGAAAGGTTTGCATTTAACAAAGATGTTTTGAATTTAAATATGTTTGTTTAAAATGACATGGTAGTAACTGTTACATGGTAAAATAGGGAATATTTTTCCTAATACAGTTCTGTGTTTGTAAATCATTCTATTTCAGTCTCTACATTGTAAATCAGCCAGGGTAATAAAACAGATACTTTGAGGGTGATCATTTTCTTCATCACAGGTAACAAAAGAGACTGTGTGTTCATTCTGTAATAGGCCTTGTACATACTCTCATTAATTCTTCAGTTTTAGGCGTGCATTTAATGTTATCTACATGCCCACTGTGTTATCCCATATATAGTAGCAAGTAAAAAGTGTTTTGTCTTTTAACAATGAAATGGTAAGCACACATATATATACATGCCATATAAAAATAATTATGAGAGATCCACAGATATTTATATTGTATACAACTTTCAGAGTTTGTAATCATTCATGTAGAAAGACCTCTGAAATAATAATTTCAGTTTAAAATTAGGGATAGATATTTTGGTTGTAGAGAATTCGACACCTGTCACCTTTTAGTTTTGCCTTTTTCTTAGAGGAAGCCAGTATCTCTTGGCTGCTATTAGCCATATTTAAGATCATTTTTCTTGAATACTGTTACTGGAGAGTATCATGTTAATTTTTAATCCTCCCTTTTGTGAACTGAAGATATACATGTACCCTAAAAGAAGTTTTTATTTGTTTTACTAAGACTTTGTCTTACTTCTTTATTCTGTATAAATTGCTTAGACTTTGAAGTATCCCAGGCACTGGTTTAGAGATATTTATTCCAAGTCAGTTTGCATGTGAATGCTTGTTTACTTTCCACCAAGTCAGAAAATTTAGTTTTCAGAATTATTTAAGGTTTTATTATTAATTAAAGAGATTATTTACTATTTATTTTTGGAGATGTCATTGCATTGACTTTGTAAGTTTGTTTCACTAATGATTGTGATTTTGATACTGTTTATTATAACCTTGAAATATATAAAACTTTTAATTTTGTTTAGAGAAAAAGATTTGGATCTCAGGGTTGCAGCTTCTGGAGCACAAGACCCTGAGAAATCGGTAAGAGTTCTTGCCATCTTTTAATGTTTAATCTTTCATTCAAATAAGGCTCAGATGTAGTGGCAGGTAGAGACAGAGCATATTGGGGAAAATGTAAGAGTAGACAAGTTTAACAGTAATAAACTAAATTCAGTAGTCCTAACTCTTGTTTACTTCTCTAAGATGATTTTTCCCTTTTCATACATGTATTTTTAAAGTTTTTTATACATTAGTCCTTTCACTTTATTTTCGTGCACTATTTTAGTTTAATATACAATGAATGTTAATCTTCATTGTATTTTAATAATGTTTGTTGTATTAGAGGGTGCCGGGGTCCAGCCCCCGCAGGATCCAGGGGAACCTGAAGGAGAAACGGGGTCAGCGGATGATTTAGAGAGAGATAAGGAAAGAATGTTGTAGATAAGAAAATAGAGGAGAGAAAGAAGCTGATATTCCTTGGTTTACACAGAAAGCTAATAAAGTCTTAGAAGCTCCAGGCA
Organism: Nanger dama; assembly: GCA_917880005.1. NCBI lineage: Eukaryota > Metazoa > Chordata > Mammalia > Artiodactyla > Bovidae > Nanger > Nanger dama. Next base: position 6,782,351 of record CAKJTW010000066.1, read on the forward strand.
GGAAAGTGAATGCAGAGAGCCTCTGTGTTCCAAGGGATCAGCCTGAAAAAAAGAGGCGGGGAGAGAGAAAGAGAGAGAGAAAAAAAAGAAAAACACGGGGTGACCAAGCTTCTTCAGTGAGTGAGGCCCATTATTTTATTAAGGGACTTTTATACCTTAACTTGTACATAGAGGGAAATGAAAGATGCAAAGTCTTAGAGTCAGCCCAAACATTACATCTGTTTTGTCTTTATCAAAACCAGGATTTTTTCTGAATACCTTTCCCATAAACAATATTGTGTACATTATCTTCTGGCCTTGGAGGCCTGTGAACATTTTATGACCCTCTTTTGATAAAGACTGTTCAACCAGAAAACTTATTTTCCCTTGAAATGTTTTTTCTTTATATTTCTAATCTATGTCAGCCTCAGAAAATGTTAAACAGAGTTACATTTTTCAGGGCGCGAAGGTTCAGTGAGTTACAACAAAGAAAGAACCAATTAGCTCAGAAGTCTGATGTGGTTAATTTCAAGGCTACACTTGTTTTTCTTACATTCCAACTTTGTTAACTAATGCACTCCCAGGTGCACAGTGGATTAGAGATGTGGGAACTTAGCAACAGGCATTGGCCTAATAATGAAATCCTACACCAGCACTACTCTAAATAGCTTTTAACTCTTTGAAAGGCTCTATGTTTTAGGCTTCTCTGCCTCTCACAGTTGGGAGGCTGGCTGTAAATAATCACATGCGCAGCTGTAAGAGTCTGGATAAACCTGCCAAGCAAGCTAGAAAGCTAACAGAGGGGGTTTGAATTGAAATATTCCTCTCATGTCCAGGAGACTTATTAGCTAGAGCCTTAAGTTGATTTTTCCAGAGAAAGGTGGTCAGGGATAGCCCCCTGTTAATGTCAGAGGAGTTGGTGAAAGACACAAAACAGTAGAACAGACAGATTCTGGTTTTGGGGTAGATGTTCGAGAAGGGGCCCCCTCGAGGCCTGATCTTGCTTTTGCCCATCAGGCCTCTTCTTCATGACCTTAGCCATGGGCGGGATTCCCCACGCTGGCTCCCAGCAAGAGGAGTTTCCAGAGAAACTGAAATCTTTAATTCTAGTCTTTAAGCATTTTAGTAATTTTTACTTAATGTAAGCCTAGAAGTAATAACCTTATATTTAATTTTTAAATTTTCATAATTGGAATGAATTATACACATCATTGCAGTTGAGCAAGGAGAAGGTAATAATTTATTACTCTTCTCAAAAGCTACTTTTTTTTAGTTGGATGTGTAGAATTTATTTGCTAGGGCAAATTTTTGTTTCATTTCTAAGAAACTTTAATTTCTTTAAAAATTACATTAAAAAGTTTATTCTTAAAAGAATACAGCAACTGAAAATAATTCTGTTGTAGGCAACTTTTGTCTTACTTTTTCTTATGTTAAATATAACCTGTGGATTCTTCATTTTAAAAACTTTGATACTGCACCAGTATCACTCCTAGTGTGCTTTTTGACTTCTCATAGAGTAAAACTTTAAGATTAATCTGAGAAATCATTCTTGAGGAATTAAGAGTGCTAGGAAAAAGAATAAATTCCAAAATTGACTATATTTTCCGCTGTCAATAAATAACTTCCAAGTAGTTTTGACAGTCAAGAATTTCCTTTTAGAATCTTGGACTTTTTAATGTAATGTGATGGCATGTTAAACCTCACATTTATAGTTACCTTTGTGTTTGATGGATCTTCTTATTTATATTTAAACAACTTTTGGGGTGTAAAGTTTATTTTATGAGAATAAATAAAATGTTACATGTAATAGTTATTGAGACCATCACTTTTGGGTTTATTTTTGATGCGCAAATCTTAGAAAAGGGCACTTAAATGATGTTCTGGAGCAGAGGTTAGCAAACTATAATCTGTGGCCAAATCCATTTGCTGTCTGTTTTTGTCAAGTTGTATTGCATCACACCCTCCTTGCTAATTTGCTTATATACTGTTCCGTTCTACTTTAGAAGTTACTAAGAGATCTCATGGCTTGCAAAGTTTGATACATTTACTAACTGGCTCTTCACAGAAAACATTTGCTCACTCTGCTCTAGAGAAACTTTAATGTTAGAATACTTTGATGACAATTGAGAGTAGTAAAGCAGCATAGTGTTGTAGTATAATAGAGTCTTGTATTTAGAATTAATATCTGGCTCTAATCTTTACTTATTTATTAATGGTGAAACTTTAGGTGATTTATGTACTTTCATAGAGACTCAGTTACTCATTTTATAAAATCAGAATTGGATCTTAAAAATCTCCTATAGCTGTAAAATTCTGTTGTGTGTGCTCAGTCATCTTACTCTTTGTGACCCTATGGACTGTAGCCCTCCAGGCTCCTCTGTCCATGGGATTCTCCAGGCAAGAATACTGGAGTGGGTTGCCATTTTCTCTAGGGGATCTTCTAAACCCTAGGGTCAAACCCAGGTCTCCTGCATTGGCAGGCAGATTCTTTACCACTGAGCTACTTGGGAAATCCCAAATTTTTCTGTCTCTGCTCTCTGTCTAACTTATGTGCCTGCTGGCAGTCTGGGATAGAGGGTCTTTTGAGATCTCTTCCACCTTGAAATTTATGATTACATGTGACACACAGATTTTTCTCTTTATTTTAGCCTGATAGACTGAAGCAGTTTAGTGTGGCACCAAGACACTTTGAAGAGATGATACCACCTGAGAGACCCAGAGTAGCTTTCCAGACACCTCTCCCTCCTTTGTCCGCCCCATCTGTCCCACCCATCCCATCAGTTTACTCCATCCCATCTCAGAATGAAGATGTGCACAGTGGACTCAGCAGCACTCTTGGTGACATGGTGCCTCCCAGGTGCTTGTTTAAAATGTTTTGTGTTTGGGAATTAGGTAAGGTATTATTACATTTTATATTTAGAAGTAGTTGCTAAAGCAGATGATGATATCCTTCAGAGATTTTAATACAGTTAATGGATTTTGTCAAATAATTTCTGTTGAAATGTGTTTTCATTGTTGATCTTTGCTTTGTTAAAAAACAAGGGAAATTCTTATAACATTCTTTTATTGTTTAAAGATGCTTCAGTATTTTTAAAATGTATAACTAAATACATTTAGTATTTAGTTTCAGGTCATATCTTGGAATGTCTGTTTTTAATATCTTTTAACATATAAAACCTGGACATTTTCAATTTTGTAATTTCCACTTGGCAAACATTGAATATTTCCTTCAGTTAATGCAGAAAAAGTTTCTAATGTGACTGTTATATATATATTACTTTAGTTTGTTTTCTTCAACTCTTTCTCTGTGATTACTTACAGGCTATGCAACTCAAGTATCTGAAATAAAAGTGTTGAGATTATAAAACCTGTAATTTAGGTATTAGGGTAAAGATTTGATGTCACAGGTAAAAGGCATTGTACTATATTGGACTAAACATAAAGAAAATCTTGTTAGTATTGGTATTTTCTGGTTTATACTTTCTTCTCTCAGGATTTTTGCTTATTTTTTGTTCACTACTAATGTATTAATTGACGGATTGCATTTAATCAGGTGTTTTTCCTTTTTAACATTGATACTTTCTGGGCTATACATTCCTTCAGTAAGACTTGGTATCATCTTTTATTTACTGCTAACAAATTGTCTGACCATGTTTACTGTATTTATCAGCTGTTTAGTTCGTTTCATCTGATGGCTTCCCAACTCAAAAGGCTAGGTGGGATTGAAATTACAGAGCATGGTATCATGATATCAGTGTTGATTTAGGGATTAAAATGGCTGCTTCACTGGCTGGAGTTTGGGCAAACCATGCTTTTATTGAACTTCAGTTTTCTCACTTGTAAAAGTAGAATAGTAACATACATATGTATGTGTGAGTGTGTATATGTGTTTTTAAAACTACAGTTAGAGGATTGTTATGAGGATTAAATCTTGTATAAACTTGTAAAAATTTAAACTTTAATGATACTGAAAGTTTTCTTTTATAGTAATTTTTCAGCTGTTTTGTTGATGTATCTACAGAGTGAGGATAGTAAGAGTAGATACATAAATCTTAGTAAATGTGAAGAGTATTCATGACTGAAGAGAACTTTAATGCCTTCTGAGCTCTTCAGAATTATTTGAAGTATACAAAGAAGAACCTATGCTACACACTCAAATGTGAAGACATTCTAGGATGCCTCCTTTCTCTTTCTGTTCATCTAAACGAATATGCTTTTTACCTTTTAACAAATGGAAAATATTGCCTTGGTGGAAATACAGAGATACTTCTTAATCATTAATGAAGTGCTGATGTAGACATTTTCAGCAGTTTTAACTTTATGAAGTGCTGAAAATTAAGTCAAAAATTTACTGTTGATATTTTAGTAGTTTCTTTTTCACATTATAGTTTAATTCCTTTGAAAGAACAATATATTTTTAGAGTTAAAAAAATACACCTTTCTCTCAGTCACATGGAGCCATTTGTAACGCCATTCTGTACCTCTGCCTTTTCTTTGGCTTGTATCCTCCTTCTCTGTGATTCACTCTGGCAGCATGGTTGAAGCAGTGCCTTTCTTGGAAAGCATCCTTATACTTCCTCCCCTTCTCTATGTGATCTAAATGTTCCTATTCCATATAATCTAAATGTTCCTGTTTTTTTGACACCCCATGTCTCCTTGTATTGCTTCATCTGCTCTGTGCTGTGCTAAATTGCTTCAATCGTGTACAAATCTTTGCGACCCCATGGACTGTAGTCCATTAGACTTCTCTATCCATGAGATTCTCCAGGCAGGAATACTGGAGTCGGTTCCCAGGCCTTCCTCCAGGGGACCTTCCCAACTCAGGGATTGGACTTGTGTCTCATTATGTCTTCTGCATTGGCAGGCAGGTTTTTTTTTTTTTTTTTTTTACCATTAGTGCCACCTGGAAAACTGCTTTATTTGCTATAATGGCTGTTTTATTTCTGTATTATTTCTGAGAGACAGAGACCATATTTGTTCAGTACTGGCAGATGGTGACAAATAAGATACTCATTGACTAACTGTGGTCCCTTAAATTCTGAAATTTTATATTTTTTGCTTTTTGAATTACAATTTTTGATAAGAGATTGAAGCAAGATGATGACTTTTCCTAAAGTAGCAATTAGATTTTCAGTAAGATTTTTGTAAAAGAATACTATCTTGATTTTTTTTTTTTAAGTTGCAATGAAATGTGAGAAGAATTTCCCAATTTTCTGTTGGTACAGAGTTGCACCTCTGCCTCCACCTCCCATGCTGCCCCCTTTGGCTGCGAACTACCGAACTCCTTACGATGATGTGTACTATTTCTATGGGGCCAGGAATACTTTGGATCCTGGTCTTGCTTGTTGTAAGTCTTCTGTGGGGTAAACATTACTGTACAGCAGTTCAGTCAGGAAAATTGGTTTCTGTGCAAGCAAAAATATATCAATGAGAAAAAGCACAACTTTACTTAATTCCAGTATTATATATTTATTGGTATAGTAAATGCTCTACTTTAAAACTCAGTTATAATTTGTAGTTATTTCCTTTTTATCTAGATTTAGGAAATAACTATTTCATGTTTTCTCGCATTATTCCTTGCTAACTTTTAACTCTGAAGGAAATATGTTTTTTTTCCTTAGGTAGAATTTTCGGTATGTGACTTTTTCTTTAGGGATAAAATGTTATTAAGTGAGTACTCTGACACAGATGTGTGTGTTTTCTTTTTAGATTTTTCAGGGATGATGGGAGTACAGCCTACTCCTGCTGCTTATGTTACAGCTCCTGTCTCCCACCAGCCAGCACAGCCTATCGTCACCCACCAGCCAGTACAGCCTATTGTGTAAGTAGTTAAAATAATACTTTGTTTCAAGATTAATTTGTCTTCCATTGAACCTGTATTATTCAGTGCACTCTTTTTTGTTCAGAACAGATATAACTTATTTTAATTTACACTTATTATATAACCAGTGAACAATGCTGGAAAAGATTGAGGGCAGGGTACCACACAGGATGAAATGGTTGAATGGCATCACCCACTCAGTGGAAATGAATTTGAGGAAACTGTGAGAGGTAGTGAAGGACAGGGAAGCCTGGCATGCTGTAGTTCATGGGGTTGCAAAGAGTTGGACACAACTTAGTGATTTAATAACAACAACGTTATGTGTAGTGCTTTTCAGTCAGTGTTTCATATTTCATAGAAAGCACATTTAAAAAATTAAGAATAACCTTTTTATTAGAAAAGTCATTTATGTGTCTTATTGATAAAAGAGTACAAACAAATGTGTAAAAAATTGAAATCACCTAAAATCTCAGTCATCCAGAGGTAGATATATGCAAATATGTATTCAGGAACCCATTTTATGTACAAATACAACCACAAAAATATATACAGACTACACTACAGCATCTTTTTAAAAAATGACCTTTTTATTTAGAGAGAAACATAGATTCCTATGGTGAAATTATAAGAAGCAATATAGAGACATCTTGTGTACCTTTTAGTTTCTTTTCAGCATTTTCAATATTCAATTGCTAATATTTTGCAAAACTGTGTTCAGTATCACTCAGATATATAACACTGAATACAGTGAAGATACACTCCCATCATTGCAGGGATTCCTGAAGATGCCCTCTTATAGCCAGACATAGTTCTGTCCTACCCCAATTCTCTCCTTAGCCACTGGCAATAACTGATCTGTCTTCTATTTCTGTAATACTTCAAGCATGTTTTATAAGTGGATTTTTAAAATATGTAACCTTTAGGGGTTGAATTTTTAGAGTTAGCATAACTGTCTGGAGATTCATCCAGGTTTTTGCATGTGTAAATAGTTCATTTAATTGTTAGTAGCATTCAATGGTGGGGATGTACCATAGTTTAGACATTCACTTATTAAAGATCATCTAAGTTATTATGAATTGATGCTTTTGAACTGTGGTGTTGGAGAAGACTCTTGAGAGTCCCTTTGACTGCAAGGAGATCCAACCAGTCCATTCTGAAGGAGATCAGCCCTGGGATTTCTTTGGAAGGACTGATGATGCTAAAGCTGAAACTCCAGTACTTTGGCCACCTCATGTGAAGAGTTGACTCATTGGAAAAGACTGATACTGGGAGGGATTGGGGACAGGAGGAGAAGGGGGACGACAGAGAATGAGATGACTGGATGGCATCACTGACTCGATGGATGTGAGTTTGAGTGAACTCCAGGAGTTGGTGATGGACAGGGAGGCCTGGCGTACTGCAATTCATGGGTTCGCAAAGAATAGGACATGACTGAACAACTGAACTGAAGTTATGAATAGAGCTGCTATAGACATTCTTGTACAGGTTTTTGTTTTTTTTTTTAACACAGTATTTCTTTAGGATATTGCCTAGGAGTGTTTGTTATTGTTGGGTTGTATGGTAGTTACAAGCCTACTTTTGTAAGAAACTGCCAGACAGTTTTCAGAGAGACTGTACTATTTTCCTTTGTATCAGCAATGTAATAAAAACCTGTTTTTTAAAAAAACGAAAACCTGGTTTCTTCATATCTTCCCCAATATTTGGCATGTGATTTGTGTTTAGGCCATTCTGATAGGTGTATATATAGTGATTGGGGTTTTAATGTAGTTTCCTAATAATGATAATGTTGAACGTCTTTTCATGTGTTTATTTACCATCTGTAAATCTTTGGTGAAACATCTGTTGATATGGCTCAGATGGTAAAGAATCTCCCTGCAGCATAGGAGACCCAGGTTCAATCCCTGGGTTGGAAAGATCCCCTGGAGAAGGGAATGACAACGCACTCATATTCTTGCCTGGAGAATCCCATGGACAGAGGAGCCTGGTGAGATACAGTCCGTGGGATTGCAAAGAGTTCAACATGACTCAGCGACTCAGACTTTCACTTTTCACTTTATTACTTTCTGTTGATGTCTTTTGCACATTTTCCAATTGGAGCATTTAAAAAAAAAATACTGAGTTTTTAAGACTTCTTCATATATCCTAAATATTAGTTCTTTGTCAGATATGCAGTTTGCAAATATTTTCTCTCCATCTAAAGTTTGTCTTTTCATCCTTTTAGTAGGGTACTTGTAAATTTTAAATAAGTACAATATATCACCTTTTTTCTGTGGGTCATGCTTTCAGTATCAGGTATCTAGATACTTGTTTCCTAAGCCTGGATCCAAAAGATTTTCTACCGTTTTGTTTGTAAAAACAAACGAACTCTTTAGTTGTTTTCTTGAAAGTTTTTATAGTTTTACATTTAACTTCATAATCCATTTTGAGTTATTTTTGGGGTAAGGTGTTAGATTTAGGTCAGAGTACCCATTCCCTGCCATGTGAGTGTGCAGTAGTTCCCAAGAACATTGGTTGACAAGATCCTTTTTCCTGGGAATGGATTTTATACCTTTGTCAAAAACAGTTGGGCATGTCTGTGTGAGTCTCTTTCTGGGATTATTCTCTTCCATTGTTCTGTGTGTCTATCTTGTGTTTGTGTCACTTGATAATTGTAGCTCTGTGGAAGCTGGGAAATTGAGTAGTATGAGTTTTTCAAATTTGCTTTTCTTTTCCAAAATTATTTTTTGACTATTCTAGATCCTTTGTATTTCCATGTGAATCTTACTTGGGATGAGCTGCTCAGTTTGAGATTTTGATGGAGAGTAAATAAAATCTGTAAATCTATTTAGTGTTCAGTTCAGTCACTCAATCATGTCCAGCCCTTTGAGACCCCATGGACTGCAGCACGCCAGGCCTCCCTGTCCATCACCAACTCCCGGAGTTTACTCAAACTCATGTCCATTGAGTCAGTGATGCCATCCAACCATCTCATCCTTTGTCGTCCCCCTTCTCCTCCCGCCTTCTATCTTTCCTAGCATCAGTGTCTTTTCAAATGCATCAGTTCTTCGCATCTGGTGGCCAAAGTATTGGAGCTTTTCAGCTTCAGCATCAATCCCTCCAGTGAATATTCAGGACTGATTTCCTTTAGGATGGATTGGTTGGATCTCCTTGCAGTCTTGAGACTCTTGAGAGTCTCCAGTCTTGAGACTCAAGTCGAGAGTCTCAAGAGCCCTCTCCAACACCACAGTTCAGAAGCATCAATTCTTCAGCACTCAGCTTTCCTTGTATTCCAACTCTCACATCCATACAGGAGTACTGGAGAAACCACGGCTTTGACTAGATGGACCTTTGTTGGCAAAGTAATGTCCCTGCTTTTTAATATGCTATCTAGGTTGGTCATAACTTTTCTTCCAAGGGGCAAGCGTCTTTTAATTTCATGGCTGCAGTCATCTGCAGTGATATTGGAATCCAAGAAAATAAAGTCTCTCACTGTTTCCATTATTTCCCCATCTATTTGCCATGAAGTGATGGGACCAGATGCCATGATATTCATTCTGTAAATGTTGAGCTTTAAGCCAACTTTTTCACTCTCCTCTTTCACTTTCATCAAGAGGTTTAGCTCCTCTTCACTTTCTGCCGTAAGGGTGGTGTCATCTGCATATCTGAGGTTATTGATATTTCTCTTGGCAATCTTGATTCCAGCTGTGCTTCCAGCCCAATGTTTCTCATGATGTACTCTGCATATAAGTTAAATAAGCACAGTAACAATATACAGCCTTGACATACTCCTTTCCCTATTTGGAACCAGTCTATTGTTCCATGTCTAGTTCTAACTGTTGCTTTCTGACCTGCATATAGATTTCTCAAGAGGCAGGTCAGGTGGTCTGGTATTCCCATCTCTTTCAGAATTTTCTAGTTTGTGGTGATCCACACAGTTAAAGGCTTTGGCATAGTCAATAAAGCAGAAGTAGATGTTTTTCTGGAATTCTGTTGCTTTTTTGATGATCCAGGGGATGTTGGCAATTTGATCTCTGGTTTCTCTGCCGTTTCTAAAGCCAACTTGAACATCTGGAAGTTCACAGTTTACACACTGTTGAAGTCTGGCTTGGAGAATTTTGAGCATTACTTTACTATCTTGTGAGATGTGTGCAATTGTGTGATAGTTTGAGCATTCTTTATTGCCTTTTTTGGGATTGAAATGAAAACTGAACTTTTCCAGTCCTGTGACCACTGCTGAGTTTTCCAAATTTGCTGGCATATTTGTGAATGTGCAGCACTTTCACAGCATCATCTTTTAGGATTTGAAAGAGCTCAACTGGAATTCCATCACCTCCACTAGCTTTATTCCTAGTGATGCTTCCTAAGGCCCACTTGACTTCACATTCCAATGTCTGGCTCTAGGTGAGTGATCACAGCATCGTGATTATCTTGGTCATGAAGATCTTTTTTGTACAGTTCTTCTGTGTATTCTTGTCACCTCTTCTTAATATCTTCTGCTTCTGTTCAGTCCATACCCTTTCTGTCCTTTAATGAGCCCATCTTTGCATAAAATGTTCCCTTGCTATCTCTAATTTTCTTGAAGAGATCTCGTCTTCCCATTCTATTGTTTTCCTCTATTTCTTTGTGTGGATTACTGAGGAAGGCTTTCTTACCTCTCCTTGCTATTCTTTGGAACTCTGCATTCAAATGGGTATATCTTTTCTTTTCTTCTTTGCTTTTCGCTTCTATTCTTTTTACAGCTATTTGTAAGGCCTCGTCAGACAGCCATTTTGCTGTTTTGCATATCTTTTTCTTGGGGATGGTCTTGATCCCTGTCTCCTGTACAGTGACATGAACCTTCGTCCATAGTTCATCAGGCACTCCCTCCATCAGATCTAATCCTTTGAATGTACTTCTCACTTCCGCTATATAATTGTAAGGGATTTGATTTTAGTCATACCTGAATGGTTTAATAGTTTTCCCTACTTTCTTCAATTTAAGTCTGGATTTGGCAACAAGGAGTTCATGATCTCAGCCATAGTCAGCTCCTGGTCTTGTTTTTGCTGAGTGTATAGAGCTTTTCCATCTTTGGCTGCAAAGAATATAATCAGTCTGATTTTGGTGTTGACCATCTGGTGATGTCCATGTGTAGAGTCTTCTCTCGTGTTGTTGGAAGAGGGTGTTTGTTATGACCAGTGCGTTCTCTTGGCAGAACCAATAGCCTTTGCCCTGCTTCATCCTGTACTCCAAGGCGAAATTTGCCTGTTACTCCAGGTGTTTCTTGACTTTCTACTTTAGCATTCCAGTGGAAATGCTGCAAATATTTTTTCTCATTCTGGGTATCAGTTTTTACTCTGTTCATATGTAGCAATGCAATAGATTCATACACAGTTTTGATTTTTGTGAAGTCGAGTTTGTCTGTTTTTTCATTTCTTGCCTGTGTTTGGTGTCATATCTAAGAAATCATTGCCAAATCCAGGATTGTGAACCTTTTGCCCTGCATTTTCTTCTAAGAGCTTTGCAGTTCTGGGTTTTACGTTGAGGATTATGATTTTGAGTTACCTTTTGTCTACAGTGTTAAGTAAGGGTCCAGTTTCATTCTTTGGATGTGGGTATCATTTTCACAGCACCATTTCTTATAAAGATGTCCATTCCCCATTGTATGATCTTGGTACCCTTGTCAAGAATCATTTGACTTTATATGTGTGAATTTATTTCTCAGTTTTCTATTCTGTTCAATTGTTGTATCTGTCTATGTGCCAGTCCTGTGCTATTTTGACTACTGTAGCTTTGTACTGTGTTTTGAAATCAAGAAATGGGAATCCTCTAGCTGGTTTGGTTTCCAAAAATATTTGGCTATTTGGAGTCCCTTGAGATACCATATAAATTTGGGGAAGAGTTTTTCTAATTTGGCAAAAAAGGTCATTAGGATTTTTGTAGGGCTTATGTTGAATCTGTAAATCATTTTGGGTAGTTTTGACATCTTAACCATAGTAAGTTTCCCAATCCATGGATAAAGGATGTGTTTCCATTTATTTATGTTCTCTTTAATTTCTTTCAACAGTGTTTTGTAATTTTCACTGTATAAGTCTTTTACTGCTTTGGTGAAGGTAAATCCTAAGTTTTTTTTTTTAATGCTATTATAAATAGAATTGTTATTGTAATTTCTTTTTCACATTGCTTATTGTTTGTGTGTAGACATGCAACTGATTTTTTTGTGTTGACTTTATATTCTGCTACTTCGCTGAATTCATTTCACTAAGAGTTTGCATGTGTGTGGACCACAACAAACTGTGGAAAATTCTGAAAGAGATGGGAATACCAGACCACCTGACCTGCCTCTTGAGAAATCTATATGCAGGTCAGGAAGCAACAGTTAGAACTGGACATGGAACAGTAGACTGGTTCCAATAGGGAAAGGAGTACGTCAAGGCTGTATATTGTTACTGTGCTTATTTAACTTATATGCAGAGTACATCATGAGAAATGCTGGACTGGATGAAGCACAAGCTGGAGTCAAGATTGCCAGGAGAAATATCAACAACCTCAGATATGCAGGTGACACCACCCTTATGGCAGAAAGCAAAGAAGAACTAAAGAGCCACTTGATGAAAGTGAAAGAGGAGAGTGAAAAAGTTGGCTTAAAGCTCAACATTCAGAAAACGAAGATCATGGCATCTGGTCCCATCACTTCATGGCAAATAGATGGGGAAATAATGGAAACAGTGAGAGACTTTATTTTCTTGGATTCCAATATCACTGCAGATGATGACTGCAGCCATGAAATTAAAAGACGCTTGCCCCTTGGAAGAAAAGTTATGACCAACCTAGATAGCATATTGAAAAGCAGGGACATTACTTTGCCAACAAAGGTCCATCTAGTCAAAGCCGTGGTTTCTCCAGTAGTCCTGTATGGATGTGAGAGCTGGACTATAAAGAAAGCTGAGCGCCAAAGAACTGATGCTTTTGAACTGTGGTGTTGGAGAAGACTCTTGAGAGTCCATTGGACTGCAAGGAGATCCAACCAGTCCATCCTAAAGGAGATCAGTCCCAAATATTCGTTGGAGGGACTGATGCTGAAGCTGAAACTCCAATACTTTGGCCACCAGATGTGAAGAATTGACACATTTGAAAAGACACTGATGCTGGGAAAGATTAAAGGCAGGAGAAGAAGGGGATGACAGAGAGTGAGATGGTTGGATGGCATCAGTGATTCAGTGGACATGAGTTTGAGTAAACTCCGGGAATTGGTGATGGACAGGGAGCCCTGGCGCGCTGCAGTCTGTGAGGGTTGCAAAGAATCAGACATGATTGAGTGACTGAACTGAACTGTGTGTGTGTGTGTGTGTGTGTGTGTGTGTAATCATTAGGCTTTTCTGAATAGAATATCATGTCTGCAAACAATTTTACCTTTCTTTCCAGTTTGGCTGCCTTAAAAATTTTTTTTTTTCTTTCCTAATTGTTCCAGTACTGTATTTTGTAGAAATGTGAAAGCAGGCACCTTTGCCTTGTTCCTGATCTTAGAGGATGAATTTTCAGTCTTCATTGAATCTTAGGTTCACTTTGGATTTTACATATGTGACATTTATTGTATTTAGATGGTTTCCTTCTACTTCTAGCTTGTTGTGTGTTTTTATCATGAAAGTTTGTTGAATTTTGTTAAATGCTTTTTCCTTATCAATTGAGATTTTCGTGTTTTTTTCCCCCTGTCATTCTGTTAATATTATCTATTATATTGATCAGTTTTAATATGTTGAACCATCCTTGTATCCCAGGAGTGAATCCCATTTGGCCATGGTATTTAATCCTTTTAATGTTCTGCTGAGTTTGGCTTGCTAATACTTTATTGAGGATTTTTGCATCTGTGGTCATAAGGGATATTGGTCTGTAGTTTTCTTTTGTGTAATGTCTTTGCCTTGTTTTGATATCAGGGTAATGCTGGCCTCCTAGAATGAATCAGTATGTGTTTCCTCCTCTTGAAGTTTTTGGAAAAACTGAAGCACTGGTGCTCTTTAAGTGTTTGGTAGAATTCACTGTCAGAACCATCAGATCCTGGGCTTTACTCTCTTAGGAGATTTTTGATCAGGGAGTCAATCTCCTTATTAGTTATAGGTTTATTCAGATTTTCTATGTCTTTGTAATTTAGCCATACATTTTAACTACATTAAATCTCCAGTCTCTGAGCATGGATGTCTTTTAATTTATGTGAGATTTTAAAATTTCTTTCAACAGTATTTTGTGGTTTTTAGACTAGCTCTTGTTTAATTTATTCTAAAATATTTAACACTTTTTGATGGTGTTATGAATATTCTTTTCTTAATTTCATTTTCATGTTATTTATTACTGGTTTATATTTAATTCTTTTATCCTGCAATTTTGCTGAACTCTTTTTATCATTACTAACAGTTTTTGGTGGGTTTCTTAGCATTTTTCTGTATAAATAATATGTCATAATAGACGCTACTTCCTTTCCATCTAATGCTTTTTCTTTTTCTTGTTAAATTGCCCTGACTAGAGCATCCAGTACAGTGTTGAATAGATATTATGAGAGTGGGCATTTTCATTTTATTCTGCTGTTAGGTGGAAGGCATTCAGTCTCTATTAAATATGATGTTTGTTGCAGATTTTTCGTATCGCTTTTATTAGCTTGAGGAAGTTCCCTTGTATTCTTTGTGATTCAGGAAGGGGTATTTGATATGTTCTTTCAACATATTACTGAGATGGAAATTGAATTTTGTGAAATGCTTTTTCTGTGTTTATTGAAATATCCTGTGGTTTTTATTCTTCATCTGTTAGTATGGTGGGGATATATTTATTGAATTCAGATATATTAAATCAACTTCCTGTGGTAAATCTCACATGGTCAGGAAGTACAGTCCTTTTCATCTTGCTGGACCTTTTAGTTTATTAATTTTTTGTTGAGGACTTTTGTCTGTGTATTCATGAGTGATACTGGTCTTTGTTTTTTGTTTTCTTTTGAAGTCTGTCTGATTTTGGTGTTAGGATGATACTGGCCTAATAGAAGTAGTTGGATGTGCTCTTCCATTTTCTATTACTTTGGAGAGAGTGTTGTGTGAAGCATTGTTAATTTTTTCAGTGAGGTAGAATTCACCAGGAATCCAGTTTACCCTCATGTTTTCTTTATGGATAATTTCCTTATTACTAATTGAATCTTCCTTATCATTGGTTAATTCATATTTTAAATTTTTTTTTGCAGTAGTTTTGATAGTTTCTTTCTAGAAATTTACCCATTTCGTCAAGATAATCTAATGTGTTGGCATATAGTTGTTCATAGTATTCCCATAGTTCATAAGGTCAGTAGTATGGGAATATGAACTATTCCCATAGTTCATAAGGTCAGTAGTAATGTTTCTTATTTTATTTTTTTATTTTAATAATTTTAGTCTTGTTATTGTACGTTTTGACTAAACATTTGGCAATCTTGTTGATCTTGTTAATGAATCAGCTCTTGGTCTAGTTGATTTTCTCTGCTGTGCTTTTAGTCTCCATTTCATATTATTTCTCCTTTCATCTTTTTATTTTCTTCTTTCTGTTTCCTTTGGTTTCAGTTTGCTCGTGTATTTTCAGTTTTTGAAGGTGGAAGCTTAGGTTATTGATATAGTGTCTTCTTTTTTTAATATGTATATATTACAACGGTAAATTTTCTTCTTATTGTTTTAGCTCCTTCCTTAAATTTTATACATTATCTTTTTGTTTTCATTTATCTCATTGTGGAAAATTATGGAAAATTTTAATAGAGCTTTAATATAATTCCATTGCAGTTAGTGGAGAAGGAAATGGCAACCCACTCCAATATTCTTGCCTGGAGGAGACAAGGTCTTGCTCCTCTTGACAAAGGAGTCAGGTGGGCAGCCGTCTATGGGGTCTCACAGAGTCAGACACGACTGAAGTGACTTAGCAGCAGCATTGCAATTAGAGAACATATTTTGTGTTTTTTTTTTTAATTTATTAAGGTTTATTTTAAGACCGAGGCTTATAACATGTGTTCTGTGCTGTAGAACATTTCATATGCACTTGAGAAAATTAGCATTTTCCTGTTGGGTGGATAGTTCTATCAATGTGACTTAGATATAGTTGGTTTATAGTGTTGTTTATATTCTGTATTTCTTTATTGAGCTCTTGTGCAGTTGTTTATTATTAGAAGTAGTGTATTGAAGTCTCCAGTTATTATTTTTATTTCTCTCTTCGGTTTTGTCAGTTTTTGTTTCCTGTGTTTTGAATCTCTGTAGCTATGTGTACATGTGCTCATAATTGTTATATCTTACTGATAAGTTGACCCTTATCAATAAAAAAGATTTCTTTTTGGTTCCAATAATGCTTTTTCTTTAGTGTTAAATATAGCATTCCATTTTAATTCTCTTCTTTCAGTATAATTTGTGTGTCATTTTCTTTGTGGTTTCCTTGCAGATTGAAATTTATGTTTTTAATTTAAAAGAACTGACTTCATATTAACACCGGTTAATGTTTTCTCCAGTATAATGCCATTCCTTCCCTTCTTGATGCCACTATTGCATACAGAGTATATTGTTTTATATTTAAGCTCATCAATAGTTTTTAACTATTCCTTCTTTCCTTTATGCAGTTGTCTTTTAAATCAGAGAATATAGGTGCACAAAAAGCATATTAGTAATATCTTTAACCTTTACCTATGTATTTACTGTTAACTGGTGTTCTTTATTTCTTTGTGCTTACTCTGGTTACTGTCAAGTGTTTTTATTTCAACTTGTAAGACAGGTCTGTTAGTGATGTCTTCTCTGAGTTTTATTTAATAATGTTCTAATTTCACTTTTATTTGTGAGGCATAGTTTTCTTGGATATAGAATTCTTAGTTGACTTCCCCCTGCCCCCCACCGTCATCTCTCTGAATATGTCATTTCCTTGCCTACTGGCCTTCGTAGGATTTCTGATGAGCTGTTAATCTTACTGAAGATCCCTTGTATATGATGAGTTTTTATTTTCTTGCTGCTTTTGCAGTTTTTCTCTTTTTCTTTCAGCACATTGACCATGATGTGTATAGATATGGATCTCTGAGCCTTTTGCTTTAAGTTTGATGAGTTCTGTATGCATAATTTCTAAGAAGTACAAGCCCTGGATTACCAGGGGAAAAGAAAAAATAAAAAGGAAGAGTAGAAAGGGCCTTCAATTACTAGGGAATCATTGCTGTAACTTTACCCAACAGTTAGAACTTTGACAAAATTCCCATCCCAGGCCTCCGTAAACAGGGCAAGGTTTTAGGGATTTTATTAATCTTATACCATCAATGTCATTAATAAAATCTATGACTCAGTGAAAAAAATTGTATATGGGATAGTCAGACTTTTTACTATAATTCTTTGTTTTATTCTTAAAATGGCTAGGAAGTTATTACTTTATTTTGGAGTAAATTTATTAAGTAAATCATTAGTTATGAGGAACTTCCACTGCATTCAGAGAAGTGCATAAGTCAAGTGTATATTGCTTGATGAATTATCACCAGTGTTTTTATTTGTATGTGAACATTTTATTTGCATGTAACTGCCACCTAGATTAGGAAATAGATTCAGTAAATTTGAAAGTTCCATTAATTTTGAAAGCAGAGATAAGGGGCATTTACTTAAAATTTTCTCTTTGAACTATAAAGAAATAATTTCTCTGTTTTGTGTGTGTGTTAGTCTCTCTATCATGTCTGACTCTTTGCGACCCATGGACTCTAGCCCACTAGGCTCCTCTGTCATGGGATTTCCCAGGCAAGAATACTGAAGTGGGTTGCCATTTCTCTATTTTAAATGTACTTATATGCCATGCTCGGAGAAGGCAATGGCACCCCACTCCAGTACTCTTGCCTGGAAAATTCCATGGACAGAGGAGCCTGGTGGGCTGCAGTCCATGGGGCCGCTGAGTTGGACACGACTGAGCGACTTCACTTTCACTTTTCACTTTCATGCATTGGAGAAGGAAATGGCAACCCACTCCAGTGTTCTTACCTGGAGAATCCCAGGGACGGGGGAGCCTGGTGGACTGCCGTCTATGGGGTTGCACAGAGTCGGACACGACTGGAGTGACTTAGCAGCAGCATATGCCATGTTATTTCAAAGAAGTGTTGCATCTTCTCCTTGTTTTGTCATAAAATGATTTAAATTATTAATTGTGTATTTGATGTAGGAGTACAGTTGGACAGAATGAGCTGAAAATTACAAGTAATCGAGCAATAAATTCAGGATTATTTTTTGAAGATAAACCAAAGCCTTCAAAACAGTCATTTCAGTCTTACCAGGAAGCTTTGCAGCAGCAGGTATCCATTCATTTTTTTCAATTGTTCATTCATGTAATGTTAAACATCTTACGTCTTAGTATAGTGGCCCTTTAAAACTCAAGAGTGTGGCTGAGGAGAAAGAATTCCATTTATTTATTAAATGTGATAAAGTTTGATATAGACAGGCTGGAATGCATAGGATAGGGAGAGTAATTGCCTTGGCTATTAGGAGGGCTTCACATGGTTGATAGCTTTTGAGTTGCATGTTATACAGTGAATAAATATGAAATTCCTGGTGTTGATGTAGGAGAAGGGGCTGAAGTGTTAGATTATACTGGATTGTGAAAGATGGCAAGTAAGAGGTTTTCAATTTCATCTTGTTATCTATCGACAGCCAAAGGGAGGAAATCTTAAGCCTTAAAGAGTGTAAGAAGTATTATAATTGATGTGAGCAGATGTGGCTTTTAGGAAGATATCTGGTTGTGATGTGGATGGTTGGGAAAGATGTGCCAGAGAAACCTTTTAGTAAAACTGTTAGTGCAGCCAGGAAGTAACCAGGTCCTGTACTAAGCGGGGAAGATGGACAGGACATTGAAAGAGACATTTCTTGGATTTAATAGGACTTAAATTTAGGGACTGAGGAAAGAACAGGGCTTTAAGATGATTCTGAGTGTTGTAATCTAAGAGGATGATAAAGCTATGAACTCTTAAGGATAGGGAAAACAGAGACAGAACACTTAGGGAGGAAGATAACATTCTATTGTGGTTTGTAATATTTGGAGAGAGTTTACTTAGGAGTAACTGTATCAAATGTGTGGAGTTTGGGGAAATAATTATATCTTCTCCAGAGAGGTTCCTGGAACTCTAGGTATATATAGTCACCTGAGATACCCTTCTACAAAATTGCACTGGATTTCTTCTAAAGCTCAGATTTTTATTCTATTTTCTACACTGGGCAACCTCCTTGAAAAGTGGGCTTTTTCAAAATTACAGAATTACCAACATTATTTTTTTGTGTTAGGAATCTACAAACAACAGACTGTATTTGTCTGTTTTCAAATGAGCATATTAAAAACACCACTGACAGAACCAGATTTCCTAACCCTAGAATTTTTATATGTGATGACTTCCTTGACCTTCCTGAAGTAGTTACTTAAATTTGCCATGCATATGGTAATGATTTTAAAAGTAACTTTCCAAAATGTAGATCTTTATTCATTGCCTATTTATATGTCTTTAAAACCAACCCTATGCTTACGCTTGATGATAATAAGACCATTTTGTGTACTTTCATAAAGTATACTTAAATAGCCTTGCATTCTCTACAGGGCTTTGAACCGTCAATATCTTTGAACTTTGGGAATGGACTTTGCTCAAGGTAGAGTAGGTCTGGTGATGAGTAGGGAGTAGTTGGCCCAGGTCTCAGAGGTGTGGGGAGTAGTTTGTGGCTGGCAGGTACCATGAAAGGGTAGATGAAGAAAATGAAGGTAGGGAGAGTCTGTTGGAGCCCATGAAAATGGTGAGGTTAGGAAGGGAATACCTCAGGTAGAAGCTGGGAGTTGGGAAGATGAAGCTATCTTAGTCCAAGTGACACCAGTGGCTGGAAAGGGCCCAAGTGACAGGATGTGAGGGAGTAGCAGCTATATATTCCAGCTACCAAAGTGTTTTTTAATTGTTTTTACATATATTTATGATATTAAATTTATAGTAAAGTATACTGGGAAAAAGTCTACTTTTCTAATAAAAATAAAATCTGATCTTAAAACTAATTTTTTGTATCAGAACACTTGTTAGCAGTTAGCAGTTATTACAAATGTTTCTTAATGTTGTTAAGATTCAAGAAAGACAAGAAAGAAGAAAGAAAGAACGTGAAGAAAAAGAACTTTATGAAGCCAAATTAGAAGCTGAAATGAGAAGTTACAACCCCTGGGGGAAAGGTGGAGGTGGTGCTCCTCTGAGAGATGACAAAGGAAATCTGATAAGTATGTTATTTCTATTGATTTTAAAAAATATTTATTTGGCTGCATCAGGTCTTAGTTGCAGCACGTGGGATCCAGTACACTGATCAGGGGTTGAACCTGGCCCCCTGCAGTGGGAGCACAGAGTCCTAGCCACCGAACAACCAGGGAGGTCCCTGATTTGTTGTTTTTAAAAGAACCTAAGTTTAATTTTTTAAAAGAATGGGGGGTAGAAAGAAGTGGGAATCATAGTCTGTAAGGAAAGGTCTCTTTTTATACAGCTTGATGCAGAAGAGGTATTTTGATAGTAAACATGATAGCATGTTAAAAAGCCTTTCTTCATTTATTATTATTACAAATTTTTCACCCTCTAATGATAATAACTCGATTGCAGAGAAAAGTTTATGTTAGTTAGCAAGTTTTTACCCAATCTAGTAGTTTGAATTTTTAAAGTTTTCTAGTAAAAAATAAAATCCTTACTGCAGTATTTTTAAACTAGTAAAGTATCTTAAGTGATCTGATGTAGCTGTGGAATGTTATGTTTAATTCTTATATGCCATATACCCACACAATGCAGGGGCTCTTGACAAAAACCTGGCCTCAGAAATGTTTGGCAGATTGCAGAGTTATATTGATTTATCTTTCAATTATCTATTCTTAAAAATGTTTCATCTAGAAATCACACAATGGGCACTTTGAAAAGAGACTTTTTGCAACTTGTTAAATATGTTTGGATGGTCTTCAATTAGCTTATAATAAAAGCAGAGAAAGGTAATGGGTTTTTAAAAATCATTTAATTAGAAATGGGAAACGAATAATTAGAAGACCCATTAGAGTGATATAAAGTAAATGTGATGTTCTTCAGGTTTATGCTTTGTTTTTAGGGATAACTGAGTGATGCAGTCAGAAGATATTGGGGGTATTGAGTTACTAGAGTTCTTAATGGCTATGCCTTTGATTCTCTGTTAAAGATGACTTTTTAAAAAGATATATTTGAAGCCCACTTAAATTAATGAGGTAACTCTTTTCTTTCCTGATAGATTTATTCCTTTCCTATATTCATCTCATACTTTCTTCACAATTTTGAAGATTAGAACTCTTATTCTGTTTATAAATAAGATGATTTTAGGTGATCCATGGTTAACATTTCTAATATTTGAAATTAAATGTTTATTTGAATATGTATTTAAAAATATATATTACTGGAAAAATATATATTACTGGTTTTCCATTAAGGTATGGTACTGTAACATTTCCTTTGAAAGTAAACGCATTTAAACGAAAAGTGGTCTAACAAAGAAGTCCTGTTTCTCAGAGGCTTAAGGCAGTGTAAGTTACTTCTCACTTAAACTGCATTCTGATGCTATTTGAGTGGTTCTCCAAGAGCTGACTTGGGAATCTGCCTCTTCCAGTGTGTCACTCTTAGAATTTTAGAGTCTTTCATTTCTAGCTGCACAGACATGGTCCAGAGGATGGGAGAACAAGTTGAGAATTTTGATGGGGCCTGACCTGAAGGTGGAGAAATACCACTTTTGTCTTTTTTCAGTTGTTCAAACCTAGTTACAAGGTTCTAAAGTAACTTATTGGGAGGCTGGAAGGGTTTCTTTATACCCAGGCAGAGGACATAAAATTGATAAGCATCTATCCAGTCTTTGCTATAATAAATTTAAATTATGAATTGATAGAAGCATAATAGTTACCATGAAGGAAGTGTTTATGTAACAGAAACTTTGGGAAACACTGGAATAACTTACTAGAAGTTTCCAGCTTGCCTCAGATTATTTCTAGTTCAGAAAATATAATTATAGTGTCCTATATGTGTTTAATTGGTGGAAGTGAATAGGATAAGTGTTTGTTATTGAATTATAGAATATTGTTTTAGAATTGCTTGACCTAACAGGAATGGAGCAAACCTTCTGAGATTTTTATTTTTAATGGTAATGTTTAGTTTGCCTATTTAATGCTTCAGTTATGCCATGAAATAAAAAAGGTGTGCTATTTTATCAAATGCAGTGGAAATGTTTTTCAGTGGTATTTTCAAAGCAAGTAAACTTGAAGAATATGTTTGTTTTGTATTTAGCTGTTAGATTTGAGAGAAAGAGAGGGAACCTAATTTTCCTATTATTTTCCCAATATGTAGTAAAATTCAGTGTTTTCTTTTACTTCATTAGATGGCCAAGACCGTATAACAGGGATTATGTTGGATGACTTTAATTCAGCTGCTGGCTTTTCTAATTACTCCTGTTTCATATTTTATTACAAAGAAATTAAAGAAATTGAATGTTCACCATATTCTTAGCTCTCTGAGAAAGATCTCTTTGTAAGGTAGTTATTAATAAAATATCAAAATCTGTTACCCATACAATTTTAACATAGCATCAACCTTTTGAGAGTAAGTACCTCTCATTTTGATTATTTGTAATACATTTAACATCTGTTTCCTTTCTCAGTTTTTTTAAAGTTCCCATAAAGAAAAAACCGAGTATATGCTACAGTGAGTGAATGGATAAACTGTGGTACATTCATATGATGGGATGCTACTTAGCAGTTAAAAAAAAGAATGAACTGTTGATTCACAGAACAATTTGGGAGACTCCAAAGGGAAGACCTAAGGGAAAAAAGCCCTTTTACATAACACATATATTCTCAAAATAACAGAACTGTAGAAATGGAGAACAAATCACTGGTGCCAAGATGATGGCTGAGGACAGGGAGTAACTATGATGGGATTTTGAGGGGTGATGGGACTGTTCCGATTCCTGATTATGGTGATGTTACTTGATTGTGTATTAAAATTTTAAAAAATTGTACACTAAAACAGAAAAAGTTGAAAAAAATTAAAAATACTTAACCAGTTTAAAAACTAAAAATGTCTCATAGTTCTACTTGATTAATAGCAAGATTGCTTCACAGATACTTGATTAGCTATTTATATACTTTTTATGCATTATATATGCCCCAGTTAGATTTATGTTGTTTTTATGTGACTTATTGAGAGAAAATTTGCATATGATAGAATTGACCCTTTTAATGTGTTAGTCAGGGTTGTAAATCAAAGGCTTGATTGGGGTTGGAGAATCTGTTTTCTCTGTGGCTCCCTCACATGACTCACGAGGCCTCAGTTCCTTGCCACGTGGGACGAGGCCTCAGTTCCTTGCCACGTGGGCTTCCCCTTAGATCTCCTTTGAGTGTTCATTATGGAATGGTAGCTGGCTTTCTTCCAAGTGAGTGAACCAATAGATCTAGCAAGATGGAAACAAAGTCTTTTATGAAGTAGCCTTGAAAGCTTTATACCATCATTATGTATAATCCTTTTCATAAGAAATAATAATCCACACTCTACAGGAGGGGAATAGAGCTCCATCTTTTAAGGAATGTTTATATAAAAGAAAATTTATGAGTATGTTTTAAAACTTGATTCCACATGATATTTTTTCATTAGGAATACTAATGATGTTGGGTAAATTTCACTGTGACTTGTTTGGAATTGCTACTATTTGTTCTATATTTAGTAAAAGTTCTAAGGTAAGGTACATATAAATATGGTTTTTATGGATTGTCGAAAACGTATACACTCTTTAAGTTCTCTACTAATTTTGAATTTATTTTGTAACATTTTTGAAAAATTTCTTAAAAGTTCTGATAATCTTGTTTCTGTTTTCAGGGTACCAAGATACCATTTAATTATTCCAGCTCTGGTCTTGTTGGTTCTCTTCATTTCTATTAATATTTCATATTAATTATAGGAATGTGTATTGAAATAAATGGCTTATTTTTTCCCTCTCAGCTGATTTGAATAGGATGCACAGACAAAATATAGATGCCTACCATAACCCAGATGCAAGAACATATGAAGATAAAAGGGCTGTTGTATCTCTAGACCAAAATTTAGCCACTTCAAATGCTGAGAACCAAGAAGATGCTGCAAATAAAAACTCAGGTTTTTAATCATATATATATATATTTTTATGTTTCTAAAGTTGTTCAGTAGCATTTCTCTTCTGTTTTCCAACAAAGTTCATATTAAGATTTTGAGAATTTGGTTTTTCTGAGTCAGAAAGCATAACACATTATGCTTTTTACAATAACTTTTCTATATAGGTATTTTGAAAAAATGAATAGAGAGCTACATTTTGCTCCTTAACATTATACTATGTATTTCTTCTCAGCTTTATTAGTTCTTATATATACACTTTAGCTGTGCTAACAGCTTCATTTTGCTAGTGGGAAGGACATTTCTTGAATAGTTCTCTCTTTTTTTTTTTTTACCCATATAGAGTTCGGTTCTTACACCCATAAGAATTAGTTTAAATTAGTAAGAACATACCAGATGTTGTATGATAAATTATACAGTGAAATTAATTTTTTGTTTGTTTTATAAGCCTTTACCCTCCCTTATAAGCCACAGTGTACAAAGAAGTAAATAATTTACTTTGACTTCTGGTCACATCTCCCTTTAATAAGCATATACCTTTGGTTTGGTATTAAACAGGGTCCTTTAAAGATTCTGTAAATCAAAGATTATTCAGCATCTTTATGACTTGCCAGGAAAATTTGTAATCATCTTTCTTTAACAAGTATATGTGAAAATGTTATATATTTAGAATTCAAGTGAAGTTTAAAGAATATACTACCTTATACTGTATTTTGATGCCTATAAAAATAACCATTTATTTACAGCAAATTGAATTATTAAGGACTCAGAGTGAGAGCCAAATTAATAATTTCATCAAAAATTCTATTTTTAGTAGTCCAAAATCAAAACTAGATTCACTGTGTAAAAATCTACTGTGGATCAAAGTAGGAAAGTATTTTCTTATAATTAGAGATTAAATAGTGATACAGGCTGTCCGTAGAAACAACCTACAGGACGTCTCTTGAAGTGTTCCAAAAGGCTGCAGAAATTAGTGCTGCTGTCAAAGGCTTGAAAGATGCAACGCTAATAATTTGAATCAGAGCTCACCATTTAGTCTGCCTGTTTGGCCAATAAGTCATATGTATTAAACATTAAAAAAATTTTTTTAAAGACTGATCAGTCAGGGGATATTTTGAAACGACTCTTTAATAGTGTTCTTGTCTAAAATTAAAAGTTTTGAGAGAGCACAGAGCGTTTACTGTAAATAAATGGGGATGTGACCAGAAGTCAAAGTAAACTTATTTCTTTGTACATCAAAACACCTTTTCATTTTATTGTAGAGAATTTTTGCTTCTTTCTGATTACCATTATTTTTCTCTTCATTGGCTGCTGCTTCTGGAGCAGTCTGTATTGAGATCAGTGGTACACACCCCTTCTCTACGCCTCTCTTCCACCCCCTGTATTGTTTGTATATAGTTCCCTCTTAACTTAAAACTTTCTCTGTCGTGGTAATAACACCTCAGGCATCTAGCTTTGCTTACCAAGCAAAAACATAGGAAAAATAGAAAGTTTCCATGACTCTTTCACAAAAAAGAGCACAACCTTGATGACTGAATATGCACAGCAGAATTTATCTATTTTTATTGTGTCTAACACCAGGTTTTGGTGCTAATTTGTGGCCAGGATGTAGTCAGGATGCTCTAGTTTAAGAAATCATAAAATGTTTAAATTCCCTTTTTTGTGCATTGAAATTCCCTAAATTAACTTTCATTTCCTAAGAATTAACCTAAAATAGACTTTCTGAATGCAAAAAACTATTGAGAATCACTTAATTTGTTGCTATGCCATCATATATGTATATGAGTTTACGTATGTGTGTATTTATATACATGTGTTCACACATACAATATACATATGTGACATGTATTTTAAAGGCCTTGCTCCTACTGCTACTGCTGCTAAGTCGCTTCAGTCGTGTCCAACTCTGTGCGACCCCATAGACTGCAGCCACCCAGGTTCCTCCATCCGTGGGATTTTCCAGGCAAGAATACTGGAGTGGGTTGCCATTGCCTTCTCCTAAAAGGCCTTAAGGGAGCTCAAATATGCCTGGAAGTTGAATATCTTAATATATACTTGAGTTTCACTATCCTCTAATATTTTGTCTTCAATAGGCCTGTTTTAAAAGCTCTTCTTAATGTTTTGCTGTTTTTCTTTTACTTCATGGTTTTTGGATGAAAAATCATGTTTATAAAGTTCATACTAATTTGGATTAAATTTTTTTTTGCTTATTATGATGCTTGAATGCATTTTCATTTTCTTTGTTTAGAGCATGTCTTTCCCTTTGGTTTTGTTTTTATAATGTTTTTATGTTTAAAGGAACTCATCTTGACTGTCTCTAACAATACTACTTCTCTAATTGCCTCAAAGGTTTAGAATTTGACAGATCTCAATGTGAAACAAACTACTCAGTTTTGTTTTGCTGATCAGCTTTTCCACCATAATCTAAGCTTTTAATTTAGGTATTGATTTGCCTTTCTGCTGATCTCTTTAAGTAAGCATTAGTAAATTTAAATACAAAGGAAAAGAGACCTAGATGACAGCTCAACTGCAAAGCAATTGGTTTAAAATCACTATATGAGTGAGAGAAATAAATGCTTTAGATTGATGGTATAAGGAAACTAAAAAATGACATATTTTTATATAAATATAAAATGATATAAAAAAGTTATGTGAGCCTTAAATTTGCATACAGTTTTTTTCTGCATTCAAAAGACTTCTGGGATATACTTATTTTCCAGGCTGCTTTTATAAAATAATATTTTTTCTTTCCTAGAATGTTTAATACTATTTATAAATAACATATATATAGCATATTTTTAATCTTCAAATTTATATCATTAATCTGATACAATTTTTAAGTAAAAAGTATTGCAGTGATTAAAAGTCATTTTAATTTTGTAAAAATTAAAAATGTTTTTAGAGCTAATCTTCTAATCTATGTTTTAAACCATGGATAGGAATCCACTGATTTTTTTAAAAGTAATTTTAGAAATTTTTATATGTGTATATATAATACATTTAATGTATAATTAAGCAGTATTCTTAAGGATATTTACATCATACATAACTTAAATGTGTGCTTTATACATTTTATTTTAAAGCCTTTGCTGCAGTGAGAGTTGCTTAGGTTACTAACTTTTATGTTTCCTTGATGACTTTCAGATATAGCTATATTATGATTTTTTAACTGTGTATTAATTTTATTTTAGTTTCACCATTTTTTCCCTCTCTTTTCATCTGGTCTTTAGATTCTAATCTTGGTTGTCTTCCGAGTTTAGCCTCTGGGCTTCCATATTTAGCACATTTTTTCAAAATTTCAATTTATTTAGCAAAGTCTTTATTCTTTATCCTTTATGTTTTCTAAGCACTGGCTAATAGAATGTTTTTGCAAAATTTCCTTTTCAAGGTCATATGCAAACACAGAGCTCTCCTATTGCTCGGGAAATATTTTTAGTGAGCCTCCAACTGAACTTCAGATTAAACAGCAGGAATTATACAAGAATTTTCTTCGTTTTCAGGTGAAATTCTTATTTGATCATGGTTTCAAAGTTTGATAAAAGTTTTAATAAACTTGCAAAGATTTTATCCACAAGATAAAAAATAAATTCTAAAATGCCATGCAGTTATCTAAAATATCTAATTCATATTAGGTAGAAATTATATTATTTAATTTATATTATTATACTGTTTTACTTATATATGAAAAAGGAATAAGGAGACATGTTAGGTATACCAGTTGACTTAATCTTTTTAAAATTTGTTAAATCGTTAAGTGTTAGAGATTGCTGGAATTTCTAAAACTGAAACTCTTAAAATGTTCACCTATTAGGCATAAAATGAATCTTTCTAGATGTTTATGTATTAATAGAAATAGTTTTTTTCATAAATGATTTTATATTCTTGACTGAGTTGTTTAGTTTGTAAGTAAATACCAAAACTACTCTCACATTTTGTATTTATTTGCCTCATTTATATGTGTAAACAAATCGCATTTAAAACACTAGAAATGCCCAGAGAAGGACACTTGAGCATCAGGTGTTTATTAAGCAAATGGGTTTATTGAACTCTCATACTGTGTCCACCCTTGGGATGGAGCCTGAGGTGAATTAGACACCTGCCCATAGTGGGTTCACAATATTTTCTCTCTCTTTTCTTACCATCCTCCCTTCCGTACCCACACTTACAACCCAGTGTCAGATTAATCCTTTGGCCAGGTTAATCTTCCTTTGATATAATTTCTCACGCTTTTTCTTCTTTATTTAAAATCTGTCAGTAGTGTTTCTAAATAAAATGTTCATATTCCTTAGTCTGACACTTAAGGCTATCCAGTCTGATCCCAGCCTCTTAAATTTTTCTTAAAGAGAGTCTACTCAAAGATGCCGTCTTTCTGATCCTAATTATTATGGACTCTTAAACAAGGCAGTGACATAATGGATGTGGTCTTAAGGATAATTGATCTGGCAATACAGCTGAAGGATTTTGGGTGTATTTAAAGGACTGGAAGCATGGGTCACAGACAACTAGCCGATCTGATCACATGGACCACAGTCTTGTCTAACTCAGTGAAACTAAGCCATACCATGTGGAGCAACCCAAGACAGATGAGTCATGGTGGAGAGGTTGGACAGAATGCAGTTCACTGGAGAAGGGAATGGTAAACCACTTCAGTATTCTTGCCTTGAGAACCCCATGAACAGTATGAAAAGGCAAAAAGATAAGACACTGAAAGATGAACTTCTGAGGTCAGTAGGTGCCCTACATGTTACTGGAGAGCAGAGAAATAAATCCAGAAAGAATGAAAGAAAGGAGCCAAAGCAAAAACAGCACCCAGTTGTGGATGTGACTGGTGAAAGAAGCAAGGTCTGATGCTATAAAGAGCAATATTGCATAGGAATCTGGAATATTAGGTCCATTAATCAAGGCAAATTGGAAGTGGTCAAACAGGAGATGACAAGAGTGAACATTGACATTCTAGGAATCAGTGAACTAAGGTGGTCTGGAATGGATGAATTTAACTCAAATGACCATTACTTCTAATACTGGGGGCATAAATCCCTAAGAAGAACTGCAGTAGCCATCATTGTCAATAAAAGAGTCCAAAATGCAGTACTGGGATGCAATCTCAAAAATGATGGAATGATCTCTGTTCGTTTCCAAGGCAGACCATTCAATATCATGGTGATCCAAGCCTGTGCCCTGACCAGTAATGCTGAAGGAGCTGAAGTTGAACAGGTCTATGAAGACCTACAAGACCTTTTAGAACTAACACCCCAAAAGATGTCCTTTTCATTTTAGGGGACTGGAATGCAAAAGTAGAAAGTCAAGAAACACCTGAAGTAACAGGCAAATTTGTCCTTGGAGTACAGAATTAAGCAGGGCAAAGGCTAATAGAGTTCTGCCAAGAGAACACACTGGTCATAGCAAACACCCTCTTCCAGCAACACAAGAGAAGACTCTACACATGGACATCACCAGATGGTCAACAACGAAATCAGATTGATTTCTTTGCAGCCAAAGATGGAGAAGCTCTATACACTCAGCAAAAACAAGACCAGGAGCTCACTATGGCTGAGATCATGAACTCCTTATTACTAAATTCAGACTGAAATTGAAGAAAGTGAAGAAAACCACTAGACCATTCAGGTATGACCTAATCAAATCCCTTATGATTATACAGTGGAAGTGAGAAATAGATTTAAGGGACTAGATCTGATAGATAGAGTGCCTTATGAACCATGGAATGAGGTTCGTGACATTGTACAAGAGACAGGGATCAAGACCATCTCCAAGAAAAAAAATGCAAAAAGCAAAATGGTTGTCTCAGGAGGCCTTACAAATAGCTATGAAAAGAAAGGAAGTGAAAAGCAAAGGAGAAGAGGAAAGACATACCCATTTGAATGCAGAGTTCCAAAGAATAGCAAGGAGAGATAAGAAAGCCTTCCTCAGAGATCAATGCAAAGAAATAGAGGAAAACAATAGAAAGGGAAGACTAGAGATCTCTTCAAGAAAATTAGAGATATCAAGGGAACATTTTATGCAAAGATGGGCTCATTAAAGGACAGAAAGGGTATGGACTGAACAGAAGCAGAAGATATTAAGAGGTGGCAAGAATACACAGAAGAACTGTACAAAAAAGAGCTTTACGACCCAGATAATCACAATGGTGTGATCACTTACCTAGAGCCAGACATCTTGGAATGTGACGTCAAGTGGGCCTTAAGAAGTGTTATTATGAACAAAGCTAGTAGAGGTGATGGAATTCCAGTGGAGCTATTTCAAATCCTAAAAGATGATGCTGTGAAAGTGCTGCACTCAATATGCCAGCAAAGTTGGAAAACTCAGCAGTAGCCACAGGACTGGAAAAGGTCAGTTTTATTCCAGTGCCAAAGAAAGGCTATGCCAAAGAATACTCAAACTACTGCACAATTGCACTCATCTCACACACTAGTAAAGTGATGCTCAAAATTCTCCAAGCCAAAATTCAACAGTACGTGAACCTTGAACTTCCAGATGTTCAATCTGGCTTTAGAAAAGGCAGAGGAACCAAAGATCAAATTGCCAACATCCACTGGATCATTGAAAAAGCAAGAGAGTTCCAGAAAAACGTCTATTTCTGCTTTATTGACTATGCCAAAGCCTTTGACTGTGTGGATCACAGTAAACTGTGGAAAATTCTGAAAGAGTTGGGAGGAAATACCAGACCACCTGACCTGCCTCTTGAGAAACCTGTATGCAGGTCAGGAAGCAACAGTTAGAACTAGACTTGGAACAATAGACTGCTTCCAGATAGGAAAAGGAGTGCGTCAAGGCTGTATATTGTCACCCTGCTTATTTAACTTCTATGCAGAGTACATCATGAGAAACACTGGGCTGGAAGAAGCATGAGCTGGAATCAGTATTGCCGGGAGAAATATCAATAACCTCAGATATGCAGATGACACCACCCTTATGGCAGAAAGTGAAGAGAAACTAAAAATGCTCTTGATGAAAGTGAAAGAGGAGAGTGAAAAAGTTGGCTTAAAGCTCAACATTCAGAAAATGAAGATCGTGGGATCCAGTCCCATCACTTCATGGGAAATAGATGGGGAAACAGTGTCAGACTTTATTTTGGGGGCTCCAAAATCACTGCAGATGGTGATTGCAGCCATGAAATTAAAAGATGCTTACTCCTTGGAAGGAAAGTTATGACCAACCTAGACAGCATATTAAAAAGCAGAGACATTACTTTGCCAACAAAAGTCCATCTAGTCAAAGCTATGGTTTTCCCAGTTGCCATGTATAGATGTGAGAGTTGGACCATAACGAAAGCTGAGCACTGAAGAATTGATGCTTTTGAACTGTGGTGTTGGTAAGACTCTTGAGAGAGTCCCTTGGACTGGAAGGAGATCCAACCAGTCCATCCTAAAGGAGATCAGTCCTGTATATTCATTGGAAGGACTGATGCTGAAAGTGAAGCTCCAGTACTTTGGCCACCTGATGGGAAGAACTGACTCATTGGAAAAGACCCTGATGCTGGGAAAGATTGAAGGCAGGAAGAGAAGGGGATGACAGAGAATGAGATAGTTGGATGGCATCACCAACTCAATGGACATGAATTTAAGCAACGTCTGGGGGTAAATGATAGACAGGGAAGCCTGGCATGCTGCAGTCCTTTGAGTCGCAGAGTTGGACGTGACTGACCGACTGAACTGAGGGTAGAATTTAGGGAAAAGTAAATAAATCTTGTCATTTTGTAGTCTTTTATTGTTTTTAAGATAGGTTTTTTTTTTTTTTTTTTAAATTAAATCTCACAACTCTCTGAGGAAGGTATTACTATTTTTGTTTTAAGACCACAAAAAGGCTGAAGCTCTCCTGTGTTGGCAGAACTAGCACGTTGACCCCAAGTCTCCTACGTTTAAGTGTCATACCTAGAGAGTCCACACTTCCCAGTGTCTTTCTTCTGGGAAAAAACTAGTAGTAGTGTGGGAAACTTTGACTTACTAGTTTCAGAATAAGTTCAACCTTCAGTTCTCCCAGCCTATAAAATGGTGGTTTATGTATTTTTCTTTTAGGAGTCTGTTAAAATCTCCTGCTTTCCCCTCAAAAAAATCTATTCCAGGGCTCCAAGAAAATGTAAAATAGCTAAATGGTATTTATTAATATCAACAATATAGTGTCAAATAAAAAGAATCCCAAACTTAAGTGTTAAAAGAAATGTTATAAAATGTTCAGATCTGTGCACAAAGATGCAAAGGAAGCCTTAGCTCCATGTCTGCATAAATAAGCTTTAACACTAAAAACTTACACCATTAGTTTTAGTGCAGCAATAGTCTTCATGTACTTCAAATTTGGTGAATAATACATGTGAGTGTTTAGATGTCATTTTAAGCTGCAACTTTAAAAATAATTAGCAAGTTTAACAAACTATTTGCAGGACCATTGAAGTACTTTTGTATTATACGGTTTGCCAACTCTTGACCTGAGCAGTGACTTTTCTCTTTCTGTTGAAGAGCTGTGTGGCATTTTTGTTGGAATGATATTTCTGTGGATTCATTAGGTGTGAGATCATTTATGATTGTGACCCATTAATGGTGAAGTGACCTGGTGATTGTGATTATTTTTTTCATGGAGGAGAAAAAGGGAACTGAGTGTTAAATGTGTGGTTTTATTGTATGGTTCATGAATGATGTTTTCTTTAGGGCTATTGTAATTGAGGAGGTGATTACATACATATTTTCATTTCAATCTTTGAGCACCACTTTATAGACATTAGTAACTCTTTTTACCCAATGACAAAATTGAACCAGAAAGTTTCATAAGGTCTGCGGGATCTGGAATTTTACTTAGAGCTCTTATCATTATATCATGTGGCCTCTAATACAATACAGAAAACTGAAAAATTTAGGAACTTAACTTTTACTTACAAAAGCAGGATATAAAGGTTGAATTCATAGGATAACAGGGTAAATTAAGTGGTATTCTAACTTTTCGGTAGTTTCACAAAGTAATAACTAGGTTTAATTCTTTAGATTGAGGAAAAGAAGCAAAGAGAAGAAGCAGAGCGAGAGAGATTAAGAATTGCTGAAGAAAAAGAAGAAAAACGGCTTGCAGAACAGAGAGCTCGAATCCAGCAAGAGTATGAAGAGGAGCAGGAAAAGAAAAGGGAGAAAGAGGAGGAGGTGCGTTTTTTCCCTACTCTCTTTTTCTGCTTAGTCTGATAGAGAACTCCTTACTTTGACTTGAAAAGATACCTATTACTCACAAAGGAGAACAGTCTCGGAGTACATTTAGAAAATAGCAGATCAATATGCATTTGTTAGATGTTATTTTATAAAAATGAAAAACTAAATTAAAAGATAATTAAGAAAAGAGATAATTAAGAAATAATAAATTAAGAAAAGAGATAAACTATTTTTTACAGCCAAAAAATAGTTTAGACTGACTAGCATGTTGTAATATTTTAGATGCCTAATATTTTATTATTAAGCAGACTAGTATGTCATCTATGGGTTTCCTTGATAACTCAGCAGTAAAAATCTGCCTGCAGTGCAGGAGACACAGGTTTGATCCCTGAGTCGAGACGATCCCCTGAAGGAAGAAATGGCAACCCACTCTAGTATTCTTGCCTGGAAAATCCCATGGCCAGAGGAGCTTGGTGGGCTATAGTCCAAAGGGTTGCAAAGAATCAGACACAACTGAGCAACTTGAGCACATATCATCTATACCCTCCGTTTTATCTGTTTATTTCACACAAATATGAATGAGCTGAATGTGTGTATGGAGTGTGTATTTTTTCTTTATTTTAAAGCAAAGACTGAAAAATGAAGAGCTTATTCGGTTAGCTGAAGAAAGACGAAAAGAAGCAGAAAGAAAGAAGAAAGAAGAAGAAGAAAAACATAACCTACAACTTCAGCACTACTATGAAAGAGAAAACATGATTGGTGAAGATACAAAGGTAAGTTTCAGAGAAAAATGT
The DNA here is from genome assembly GCA_917880005.1 of Nanger dama. Classification (NCBI taxonomy): domain Eukaryota; kingdom Metazoa; phylum Chordata; class Mammalia; order Artiodactyla; family Bovidae; genus Nanger; species Nanger dama. The sequence continues at coordinate 6,816,191 of CAKJTW010000066.1, forward strand.
CTGTGGAACCCATTGTTTAACCCATTTTCCCTGTAAAAGTAGAGTGGTCAGCAAAAAGCAGAGGAGGTGCTTTTGTCTCTACTTCCGTAGTGGTGCTTTTCTGGGTGCAGTGCACTGAACTTCCTGTACTAGGTGATGTCACTGTGCTTTGTTGTATTTTCCCTGCTGTGAACAGAGTAGTCTTGTTCCCACGGTCTGTAGACAAGCAGCTCAGGGACTGTTCCTGATAAGACTGAAAGTGTTTGGAAACTTGTGTAGCAATTTGTCATTATAATTTTATGTCTGTTGAATCTGTGTAAAAAAAAAAATTGGGTTTGGATTTTGTAACATCTGTTAAAAGTTTTTATTTAGCTAGTACAGTTGACCCTTGAACCAGGGTTAAGCCCAGGGGTTAATCCATGTGTGTAATTGATAATTGGCCCTCCATACTTGCAGTTACTACACGTCTGTGTAATCAGCCCACCACTGCCTGTAGTACTGCAGCATTTGATACAGAAAAATATCTTTGTGAAAGTGGACCTGTGTGGTTCAAACCTGCATTGTTCAAGGATCAACTATAATTCATTCTTACTCTTTTATGCATCTGTCCACGATGGATTGGAAATTAAAGAAAAACTTGTGGCTCACTGCAGATTGATTTGAAGTCCATGTTTATGAGATGCGGGTTGATTGACCCTTAGGTGATAATCAGTTATTAGGTGTTTTCTCTTTAGAAAATCAGTTTGCCCTTATGAAAATCCATTCATATCTTTGCTTGTATTTCAGAGCTATATTTAAAATGTAGTATGTACAGTATCACTTGTTTAGTTACTGTCATGTCCATCTGGTTTGCAACCCTGTGGACTGTAGCCCACAGACTCCTCTGTCCATGGGATTTCCCAGGCAAGAATACTGGAGTGGGTTTCCATTTGCTTCTCCAGTGGATCTTCCTGACCCACGAATTGACCCTACATCTCCTGTGTTGGCAAGCAGATTCTTACCACTGAGCCCATAGTATCACTCCATTCAGTCGCTCGGTTGTGGCCGAGTCTTGGCGACCTCATGAATTGCAGCACGCCAGGCCTCCCCTGTCCATCACCAACTCCCAGAATTCACTCAGAATCACGTCCGTTGAGTCAGTGATGCCATCCAGCCATCTCATCCTCTGTCATCCCCTTCTCTTCCTTCCCCCAATCTCTCCCAGCATCAAAGTCTTTTCCAATGAGTCAGTTCTTCCCATCAGGTGGCCAAAGTATTGGAGCTTCAGCTTTAGCATCATTCCTTCCAAAGAACACCCAGGACTGATCTCCTTTAGAATGGACTGGTTGGATATCTTTGCAGTCCAAGGGACTCTCAAGAGTTTTCTCCCACACCACAGTTCAGAAGCATCAATTCTTCGGCGCTCAGCTTTCTTCACAGTCCAACTCTCACATACATACATGACCACTGGAAAAACCATAGCCTTGACTAGACGGACCTTTGTTGGCAAAGTAATGTCTCTGCTTTTCAATATGCTATCTAGGTTGGTCATAACTTTCCTTCCAAGGAGTAAGCATCTTTTAATTTCATGGCTGCAATCACCATCTGCAGTGATTTTGGAGCCCCCCAAAATAAAGTCTGACACTGTTTCCCCATCTGTTTGCCATGAAGTGATGAGACCAGATGCCGTGATCTTCATTTTCTGAATGTTGAGCTTTAACCCAACTCTTTTACTCTCCTCTTTCACTTTCACAAGAGCCTCTTTCACAAGAGGCTTTTTAGTTCTTCTTCACTTTCTGCCATAAGGGTGGTGTCATCTACATATCTGAGGTTATTGATATTTCTCCCGGCAATCTTGATTCCAGCTTGTGCTTCTTCCAGCCCAGCGTTTCTCATGATGTACTCTGCATATACATTAAATAAGCAGGGTGACAATATACAGCCTTGACGTACTCCTTTTCCTATTTGGAACCAGTCTAGGGACTTAATAAAAATGCATCTTCCTGGTCTCATCTACAGTGTAGCTCATTTGTTGTTGTTCAGTTACTAACTCATGTCCAACTCTTTGACCCCATGGACTGCAGCATGCCAGACTTCTCTCTCCTTCACTGTCTCAGAGTTTGCTCAGACTCATGTCCATTGAGTCGGTGATGCCATCCAAGCATCTCATCCTCTGTCTGCCCCTTCTCCTCCTGCCCTCAGTCTTTCTCAGCAGTATCGGATTTACTTAGTGTGATTTAGTAACCCATAGGGGTTTGGATGCAGTTGGCTTGTGAACCATACCTTGGAAAACCCCATATCTTGTAGGTTTAGCCCAATTTTCAAAATATTATTTTCAGAAATTTAGATTTTATACAGACATTATTTCTTCTAAGTAGAGTTGACAAAAGATTACTTTCAACCAGTGTGCTGCTCTGGTGTATTTATGGTGTGTTTTGGTTCATTGTTCAATATGTAATCTTCTGCAGATAGTGTGAAACATTTCTGACTGGTGCAAATATACTCTTTGAATTTCTCACCTCCAGGTTTTATGGTAATAGAAATAAGTATTCACAATTTGCATTTGCTGACATGTTGTTTAAAGGGGAATCTATGTGTCAGATCTGTATTTTTGTTTTATTTTCATTGTTCCTGGAACATAAGGCTAATATCCTTCATTCTTAGGATATATGATTGGATATATATTTTCTCAGCCTTTTAAAATATATCAGTCAAGTGTCATATCATTCACATTTTTAATTGATAAAGTTTTTAGAGCAGTATTTGGTTTATAGCAAAATTGAATGGAAAGCAGAGAATATTTTATTGTAAAATTGATTATTTGAAAATGAAAGTTGTTTCTCACAGTTCTGGTTATGCCACTTATTACACCTAAAAAATGCTTAGGGATATGTAATTTTATGGCTGTTTTATAGTTTAATTGTGATATATCAGAAAGTTTTCAGGCAGCTTTGTTCTACTTTTAATGCACTTTACCCTCAATTTTGAAATTATCATTGCTGGCTGTTATTTTTTAATTTATGTAGTCCTAAAATATATTTGTGTACTCTTTTAGTTTTTACTTTTTGTATGCATTTTTAATTTTTAGTCTGTATATATTAGTTAGTTGAAATTTGTTATTTTGCCTAATCTGAGTTGTAATCTTAATGAGACATTGAATCCATTTATGTTCATCATAGCCAACGTATTTGATCATATTAATTGAATTTCTGACTTTTTGTTTGTTTTTGCTTTCTTAACAGTTACTGTTTGTTATGTGGACTATGCTTTCTTTGCTTAGTTCTTTGCAGTCCTTCAGAAGGTTTAGTTTGTAGCTATACTTCTGCTTGTGGTCACCTAGAGTTTCTTTATAAATTTTGTCTCTCATATATTTCTAATTGTATTAGTCACTAGTGAAAGTAATATTTGATTTTGTACTATGCAGAATGAACAATTTAACATCCACCTTTATAAATACACATTTATATTTTTACCCAGACAGTCATTATTGCATTTTGTTAGGAGTATTTGTGTTTTCAGCATTTTTATTTTAATATGAAGTTGGGAGCTATTAGCTCTACTACACCATGACCTGAAACCCTGTTTTCTCCTCTCATGGAGATGCATAGCTCTGCTCTGACTCTTGATGTTCCTGGTGACAAGGGAATATAGATTTTAGAGATTGATTTATATCATTTTCCCAGAAAAGGTTTTTGTTTCTTTTTGTTTTATCCTATTTCTTTTTATTATTAAGACAGTTTATTACTTTGGTTGTATTTTTTTGTTGTTGTTTTTGCTGCTTTCCCAATATCTAGTCTGCTATTGCTTTACTTCATTTTGTTGACCTTTTTAATCCTAATCTGATAGTCATATTCTTTAATAAGGATCAGTTCAGTCACTCATTTTCGTGTCCGACTCTGCGACTCCATGAATTCCAGCATGCCAGGCCTCCCTGTCCATCACCAACTCCCGGAGTTTACTCAAACTCACGTCCATCAAGTTGATGAAGCCATCCATCCATCTCATCCTCTGTTGTCCCCTTCTCCTCCTGCCCCCAATCCCTCCCAGCATCAGAGTCTTTTCCAGTGAGTCAACTCTTCACATGAGGTGGCCAAAGTACTGGAGTTTCAGCTTTAGCATCACTCCTTCCAAAGAACACCCAGGACTGATCTCCTTTAGAATGGACTGGTTGGATCTCCTTGCAGTCCAAGGGACTCTCAAGAGTCTTCTCCAACACCATAGTTCAGAAGCATTAATTCTTCGGCACTCAGCTTTCTTCACAGTCCAACTCTCACATCCATACATGACCACAGGAAAAACCATAGCCTTGACTAGACAGACCTTAGTCGGCAAAATAATGTCTCTGCTTTTGAATATACTATCTAGATTTGTCATAACTTTCCTTCCAAGGAGTAAGCGTCTTTTAATTTCATGGCTGCAATCACCATCTGCAGTGATTCGGGAGCCCCCAAAATAAAGTCTGACACTGTTTCCACTGTTTCCCCGTCTATTTGCCATGGAGTGATGGGACAAAATGCCATGATCTTCATTTTCTGAATGTTGAGCTTTAAGCCAACTTTTTTACTCTCCTCTTTCACTTTCAACAAGAGGCTTTTTAGTTCTTCTTCACTTTCTGCCATAAGGGTGGTGTCATCTGCATATCTGAGGTTATTGATATTTCTCCCGGCAATCTTGATTCCAGCTTGTGCTTCTTCCAGCCCAGCGTTTCTCATGATGTACTCTGCATATAAGTTAAATAAGCAGAGTGACAATATACAACCTTGATATACTCCAATTCCTATTTGGAACCAGTTTGTTGCTCTATGTCCAGTCCTAGCTGTTGTTTCCTGACCTGCATATAGGTTTCTGAAGAGGCAGGTCAGGTGGTCTGGTAATCCCATCTCTTTCAGAATTTTCTACAGTTTATTGTGATCCACATAGTCAGAGGCTTTGGCACAGTCAATAGCAGAAATAGATGTTTTTCTGGAACTCTCTTGCTTTTTCAGTGATCCAACGGATGTTGGCAATTTGATATCTAGTTTCTCCGCCTTTACTAAAACGAACTTGAACATCTGCTGAAGCCTGGCTTGGAGAGTTTTGAGCATTACTTTACTAGCGTGTGAGATGAGTGCAGTTGTGTGGTAGTTTGAGCATTCTTTGGCATTGTGTTTCTTTGGGATTGGAATGAAATCTGACCTTTTCCAATTCTGTGGCCACTGCTGAGTTTTCCAAATTTGCTGGCATATTCAGTTCAGCACTTTCACAGCATCATCTTTTAGGATCTGAAATAGCTCAACTGGAATTCCATCACAGTCACTAGCTTTGTTCGTAGTGATGCTTTCTAAGGCCCACTTGACTTCACATTCCCGGATGTCTGGCTCTAGGTGAGTGATCACAGCATCGTGATTACCTTGGTCATGAAGATCTTTTTGTACAGTTCTTCTGTGTATTCTTGCCACCTCTTCTTCTTATCTTCTGCTTCTGTTAGGTCCATACCATTTCTGTCCTTTATCAGGTGCATCTTTGCATGAAATGTTCCCTTGGTATCTCTAATTTTCTTGAAGTGATCTCTAGTCTTTCCCATTCTGTTCTTTTCCTCTATTTCTTTGCATTGATCGCTGAAGAAGGCTTTCTTATCTCTTCTTGCTATTCTTTGGAACTCTGCATTCAGATGCTTATATCTTTCCTTTTCTCCTTGGCTTTCACTTCTCTTCTTTTCACTGCTATTTGTAAGGCCTCCTCAGACATCCATTTTCCTTTTTTGCATTTATTTTCCATGGGGATGGTCTTGATGCTTGCCTCCTGTACAATGTCACGAACCTCCGTCCATAGTTCATCAGGGAATCTGTCTATCAGATCTAGTCCCTTAAATCTGTTTCTCACTTCCACTGTATAATCATAAGGGATTTGATTTAGGTCATACCTGAATGGTCTACTGGTTTTCCCCACTTTCTTCAATTTAAGTCTGAATTTGGCAATAAGGAGTTCATGATCTGAGCCATAGTCAGCTCCCGGTCTTGTTTTTGCTGACTGTATAGAGCTTCTCCATCTTTGGCTGCAAAGAATGTAATCAATCTGATTTTGGTGTTGACCGTCTGGTGATGTCCATGTGTAGAATCTTCTCTTGTGTTGTTGGAAGAGGGTGTTTCCTATGACCAGTGTGTTCTCTTGGCAAAACTCTATTAGCCTTTGCCCTGCTTCATTCCTTATTCCAAGGGCAAATTTGCCTGTTGCTCCAGGTGTTTCTTGACTTTCTACTTTTGCATTCCAGTCCCCTATAATGAAAAGGACATCTTTTTGGGTGTTAGTTCCAGAAGGTCTTGTAGGTCTTCATAGAACCATTCAACTTCAGCTTCTTCAGCGTTATTGGTTGGGGCATAGGCTTGGATTACAATGATATTGAATGATTTGCCTTGGAATTGAACAGAGATCATTCTGTCATTTTTGAGATTGCATCCCAGTACTGCATTTTGGACTTTCTTGTTGACCATGATGGCTACTGCATTTCTTCTGAGGGATTCCTGCCTGCAGTAGTATATATAATGGTCATCTGAATTAAATTCACCCATTCCAGTCCATTTTAGTTCACTGATTCCTAGAATGTCAACGTTCACTCTTGCCATCTCCTGTTTGACCACTTGCAATTTTCCTTGATTCATGGACCTAACATTCCAAGGTTTTATGCAATATTGCTCTTTACAGCATCGGACCTTGCTTCTGTTACCAGTCACATCCACAGCTGGGTATTGTTTTTGCTTTGGCTCCATCATTTCATTCTTTCTGGAGTTATTTTTCCACTGATCTCCAGTAGCATACTGGGCACCTACTGACTTGGGGGAGTTCCTCTTTCAGTATCCTGTCATTTTGCCTTTTCATACTGTTCATGGGGTTCTCAAGGCAAGAATACTGAAGTTGTTTGCTATTCCTTTCTCCAGTGGACCACATTGTGTCAGACCTCTCCACCATGCCCCGCCTGTCTTGGGTGGGTCCACAGGGCATGGCTTAGTTTTATTGAGTTAGACAAGGCTGTGGTCCGTGTGATTAGCTTGACTAGTTTTCTGTGATTATGGTTTCAGTGTGTCTGCCCTCTGATACCCTCTCAACACCTACCGTCTTACTTGGATTTCTCTTATCTTGGACAAGGGGTATCTTCTCACTGCTGCCCCTCCTGACCTTGAATGTGGAGTAGCTCCTCTCGGCCCTCCTGTGCCCACACAGCCACCACTCCTTGGACGTGGGGTTGTTCCTCTTGGCCGCTGCCCCTGGCCTCTGGCGTGGAGTAGCTTCTCCTGCCTCTGCCCCTTAATAAGCTTATATAAATCCATTTGTTTATCCTAACCCCCGGCCTCCAGTGTGGGGTAGCTCCTCCCGGCCACCGCCCCTGGCCTTGGGCAGGGGGTAGCTCCTCTAGGCTGCTGCTAATTCGCTTCAATCGTGTCCGACTGTGCGACCCCCAGAATCGGCAGCCCACTAGGCTCCCCCGTCCCTGGGATTCTCCAGGCAAGAACACTGGAGTGGGTTGTCATTTCATTCACCAATGCATGAAAGTGAAAGTGAAGTCGCTCAGTTGTGTCTGACCCTCAGGATATATAAATCCATTTGTTTATCCTAACCAGTATATTTTATATTACCTAATTGAATTTCTGACTTCTTGGGTAGATGTGTTTTTTAATGGAAGGTAGTTGATTTACAATATTAATATATTGGATTTGAGTGCACAACATAGTGATCTAATATTTTTATAGATTTTTTGGTAAATATTTTATTAAATTAAAGCAATAGTAGTCCGAACCTCTTTGGTGGTCTTGTTAACTATTAGGGGGTGTGTGTGTTTCCATATGTATATGTATACATATATATGTGTGTGTGTATGCACACACATACATGTTGGGGTATGTGTATATACACATAGACATATGTTGGGGAGTATGTGTGTATATGCGCATATATATATATATATATTTCCCACCCCTCCCCCACAATAGCACTTGAGACAGCCTTCTCCTGTGGTTCCTGCTCTTCAGAATAAAATTGCAAGCAGACTCCAAAGACCTCCTTCAGTTGACAGCATTATAACTTCCTTTACTCAGGTATATGCTTTTTCTTTCGATTTGTTCATTTTAAGATTAAGGGGATTGAATGAGATTTTCTTATTCATTTTAATTAGCTAGATTACTTTTTTCAGATCTGAAACATAGGTGATGCTTACATTAACTTGTCTGTTTCTTCAGTTGTAATAGTAATACTTATAAATGATAAAACTTTGGTGCCCTGAAGTTTAAATTCTTTTGACAGCTCATAATTTAGCATGTGGCTCTTGGTCAAGTCTCTCAGGAAGGCTTTTTCTTTGATAATATATCTACTAGCTAGTTGTAGTTACGCTGATAAAGTCCTTTGTACTTTAGACTGAATTACAGTGAAAAGACAGCCAGGAAAATGTTCCAGAAAGGGTTGATCCTTGAGTTGACTCTTAAAGAATGAGTAGGAATTTGCCAAAAGAGGATAAGGAAGAGCAACTTCCAGCACATTCAGAATCTTGGAGGGAGCTGTAAGCCACGTGGCAGCATGGAGAATACATGGTTTGGTCTGTCCTGATTAATACCTGACCATGACGTAGGGGAGGTGAAGGTTAGAACATATACAGGATGTTGTATGGAGTGCTAGGGAGCTTGACTTCATTCTATAGGATACCAAAGAGGCCAATTACTAGAACCAGTTACTAGAATAGACAAAGAAATGCATTAGAATGCCTTCCTCATGTATGGTGTTCATATAATGCTTTAAGTAGGAAAATGACATGGCTGTGTTTGTCTTGCATAGTCTTCTCTCAGGCAGTGGTATGGAGATGCATCATGGAGGTGGAGCAAAACTGTAAAGTTAAGATGCTTTTGTATAAGTCCAGATGTGATTTTGAGGACCTAGACAATGTCAGTGACATTGAGAAATGAGAAAGCGTGACAACTTCAAGATATGTTTATGAAACACAGATAGTGGTATACTGACTGTGTGTGGTGAGTGGGAGTCAGTGACAACTTTATATACAGTAGGCTGTTGAAAATACAGGTCGTGGCCAAGGAAGGAGCTCTGCACCGGATTTGTAGTTTAAAGACTACTAACATTACTGCCTAAGTAGTACGATTGACTCGTGTGTGTTCAGGGAAAGTAGAGGGCTGAGGATCTAACAGTAGAGAATTATCACCACTTAGAGCAAGGAAATAAAGTGTCAATGATAGTAGTTGCTACTAGCCAAGTAAAATAAGGCCTTAAAATGCCCATAGAGTGCATCACTGAGGGATCACTTGGTAGGAGCTGCATAGGCAGTGGCTGCGAGGTGAGGTGTGAATGGGAATAAGGAAGCAGGCGCCATACTACTGCACATAACTTTTTTTTTTTTAAGAATGGCTATGAAGGAAGGATAGAATGGATGACAGATAGTGATTGATGAAGGATGAGGTTAGTTTTTAAGCACAGCCTGATAGAAAGACTCTTCTTCCCTGAAAGAAGAGTCAGGGGATGGAGGAGATAGGGGTCCTCTGTCAGATACAGAGCACAGGTGAGAGTACTGTCTTTGGCTGGGGCAAGGCCTCTCCCGTGGTAGTGGGAAGAAAAAATAGATGTAGGTAAGTTTATAGATTGGTTGGGAATCTGGTTTCTCTTATTTATTTATTTAAGTTCTTCTTTTAAAGCTTCTGAGTAGGGAAGACATATACTGACTTTATCTTTGTCGTGATTGTTAAACAGGACAGTTCCATGTCCATGGCACAGTCTCCCCCAGTACCTGCCAGGAAGAACCAGCTTCGTGCAGAAGGTAGAGCTGACTATTAAGCCTATAATCTGTACTGTTTCCTTTTTTCTAACTTTTTCTTGTTTTGAAAAATAAGAATCACAGAATATTGCAAAATAGCATAGAGAGGTGCTGTGCACCCTCCCCATAGCTTCCCTCAGTGGTGCAATATCATAACCAGGGGATTGACACTGGCATGCTCTACGGACCTGCATCTGGTTTCACTTACACTAATTTATGTGTTTGTGTGTGTAGTTCTGTGCATTTTTATCATGTGTAAATTGTGTAACTACCACACAATCAAGGTTACAGAATTGTCCATCACAAAGGAACTCCATTTTGCTGCCCCTCAATAGGGGAAGGCAGTCTCTCCCCTCCCCTTAGGAATGTTTCTAAATGTTTGAAATTCTTGTATTCAGAAATGTGTTTATGGGTCTTAATGTTCATACAATTCATCTATATATGAAGCCTTAAAAATAACTTTCCATAAAAATGTAACTGAGCATTTTAACTTTATAAGTTATGTTTAGTGTTTAACATTTTATTCATGTACCTCTCTTATTTTTCATTTATCAATGGGAATTTTCAGAGGAGAAAAAAAATGTAATTATGGAATTATCAGAAATGAGAAAACAACTTCGTAGTGAAGAGCGACGTCTGCAGGGGCAGTTACTACACATTGACAGTGACAGTGACGTTCATATAAGGCAAGTTCTGAATTCCATATTTTTGTCTGTTCTTGTATTCTTTTCTGTCAGAATTGGGAATCAGAATCTGTCTAGTAATTCTACAGTTTTGGAACAGGATTATCATAAACCCACATCTGTTAGAATTTTGCAAGCTTGAAAAATGTTTTTAATGGATTATTGGTGAAATTGTAATGATTGAAAATAGCTCTCCACCCCCAACCCCCAGAAGAAATAAGCTAAATAATTATAGTCTAGTGGAGGGACTCACAAGGTGGTTCCAGTGGTAAAGAATTGGCCTGCCAATGCAGGAGACACAGGAGACATGGGTTCGATCCTTGGGTCAGAAAGATCCCCTGGAATAGGAAATGGCAACCCACTCTAGTATTCTTGCCAGCGAAACCTATGCACAGAGGAGCCTGGCAGGCTGTGGTCTGTGGGGTCACAAAGAGTCAGACACGACTAAGCACATTTCACAAGCGACAAGCAAGGGAGGGACTCAGTACAACTAATACAAAATAATGTGTGATTTCTTTAGTCTATTTGTGTTTGTAGTATATGGTATATTTTCTTTCTTTTCTTTTTTTTTGGCACAAGAGCTCTCTCTTTAATTAGCTAATATGCTATTTAACTCACATTCTTGAATTTTATGTAGATAAAGTTGCCTTCATAAAATGTTTCATAGCAGTTGTGAAATCTATTCACTGTGAAAATATGAGATATTTAATGAATATTGATTTAACTGAATATAAAATATTTAAGTTGAGCATTTTAATTGTCCCTCTGTACTGCCAGTGATGTATTTATGGCAGTGGTGATGACAGTGGTAGTATTGATAGGAGGAAGAAAGAAAAGAAAGAAGTAGGACTTTCTTAAGGCAAACCAAGAGTCTTATCCCTAACCATGACATTTTTAATAGGATTAGACAGTGACAAATCAGTAGTGGGAACAGGCCATTCTTCAAGCTCTGTCTTTAGGATAGATAGTCTCACTACAGAGAAATCACTGCATGAAAAATAATTGACTTAATTTAGGACTCAGATGGATTCAGAAGTTGCTTCATAAGCTAATCTAGGTGATAAGGAATTCCAAGATAGGAAAGTGATAGTTGAAGAAGACATAGACTCAGTTCAGTTCAGTTCAATCGTTCAGTCGTGTCTGACTCTTTGCGACCCCATGAACCACAGCACACCAGCCCTCCCTGTCCATCACCAACTGCCAGAGTCCACCCAAACCCATGTCCATTGAGTCGGTCATACCATCCAACCATCTCATCCTCTGTCGTCCCCTTCTCCTCCTGTCCTCAATCTTTCCCTGCATCAGAATCTTTTCCAATGAGTTAGCTCTTCGCATCAGGTGGCCAAAGTATTGGAGTTTAGGCTTCAAGATTAGTCCTTCGAATGAACACCCAGGGCTGATCTCTTTTAGAACTGGACTGGTTGGATTTTCTTGCGGTGCAAGGGACTTTAAAGAGTCTTCTCCAACATCACAGTTCAAAAGCATCCATTTTTTGGTGCTCAGCTTTCTTCACAATCCAACTCTCATATCCATACATAGACATAGACTAGACAATTATGAAACAATCTCCTTACCTCTCCTTTTTGGTCTTCTAAAACATCAGGCATAGAAACTTGGTCCTTGAAGGGAAAATAATAGCAGAAAACTTCAGAGATGGAATAACCAAAGACAGTTACTTTTTAAAACTGTTTTTTTAATATTTTCCTTCAGCAGTGTATTGTTTCCTGAAATATATATGTTCCAGCAAAATAGCTTACAGACTGTCAAACACTTCTGATCATTGTTGCCAAAAGGCCTCATAAGTTTTCTAAAGCAATATTCTTCAAACTGTAGGTTGCAGTCTTTTAGTAGCTTGTAAAATCAATGTAAGTGGGTAACTACCACATTTTCTTTGAAGAGTGTTTATCTTAAAAAAAAAAAGTTTATTTCGGCATAATTTTAGATCATAAGAAAGTTGCAAACAGCTTCTATAGACCCCTCACCCAGTTCTCCCTATTAACATCTTACATTCACAGGATGTTTGTTACAACTAAGAAGCTGACATTGGAATATTAACCACAATCTAAATTCTAGACTTTATGGATTTCTCCAGTTCTTCTATCAGTATCTTCTTTCTGTTCCAGGATTTAGTCAGTACAGGGCACCACATTGCGTTGTCATGTCTCCTAGTCTCCTCTGATCCAGGACAGTTTTTCAATCTTTCCTGTATTTTTATGACTATGACAGCCTAGGGAGATATTGGCTGGCTCTTCCTATAGAATGTCCCCCACTCTACATTTGTCTGATGTTTTCTCATTATTAGGCCAGGCGTTAAGGGGTTTTTGAAAGAATAACATAGGGTAGCCGTCTCATCACATTGTATCAGGAGGTACAAGATGTGCATATGATGGAATCACTAAGTTTAGCACACTCTAAGTTTAGCACACTTGCAAGAATTGAGAGGTGGTGGGAATAAGCTTTATCTCCTGGAGAGGGTGTTATCTATGTATATTTAGAATTCTGTTAGAATTCTTCTATAAGAAAGACTGTCCCTTCTCCTCTGTTTAGTTATCCAACCGTTTACTTATATCACTGTTGTTTTGTGTATATTTGTTTTGTACTTTTTGTTACCATCCAGTGTTATTTGTGGTGTTGCTTACTTTCCTGATGGCTCAGACAGTAAAGCGTCTGCCTACAGTGTCTACAGTGCGGGAGACCTGAGTTCAATCTCTGGGTCAGGAAGATCTGGAGAAGGAAATGGCAACCCACTCCAGTACTCTTGCCTGGAAAATTCCATGGATGGTGGAACCAGGTAGGCCCTAGTCCATGGGGTCGCAGAGAGTCAGAAACGACCGAGTGACTCCACTTTCACTTTAAGTTGTTGCAGCTTTGGCTATTGAGGAGTCTTTCCTGTTGGCTCTTGTGTCTCTTTGCAATGTCCCATCCTTTTTTTTTTTTTTTTTTTAGCACTTTTGTACTCTGTTCCTGCAGGAGGCTCCAGGATCCTCTTGTGTATTCCTTGCCCCTGCCCTGGAATCAGCCATTTCTCTAAGGAGTCCTGGTTCCTCTTGGAGAACCATGTCTATAAACCAGGCTCTTGGTGGACATAGCTAGATAATATACATATGTATATATACTAAGTCATAAACATCTGTTATTGTTGTGTCTATCAGTTTGTATATGCATTCAATTATACTGATATTTATGACTGTAGTCCAGGATATGGTAGGATTTTAATGTAGCATGTTAACCTGCGTAATTATGCTTCACTTAGATTTTTGTTAGCATTCCCTAGGTGTGTTTTAGCTAAGGAAACAAGGTGAGGAAATGTCAAGATATAGACTGGCTAGGTAGTGGAATATTAACCCAAGGTGGTAATTTTCAACAAAGAATTCTTCTGTAGTAGGTCAAACTACTTCAAGTAATAGGTCAGTATTGGTTTTCTATATTTACTTTCAAGATGTTATAAATGCCTTAACTGTTGCAACTTTTCCATATTCCAGACATGCATATTCAATTAAATGTAATGGATTATTGACATTTTATTTCTTTTCATTTATAAACTGAAGACTTTATGTGCTCTTTTTGGCAAATCAATATAAGAAAGAGAAACCAGGTAGCATTTCAGTTTTCTCACTTGGAAATCTTGCATAATAATTTCTACCCCATGAGATTCTAGTGAAGAATAAATAGATATATGTATTGGAAAGTACCTTGTAAATTCTGTGTGCTAACTTAAGTTAGATAATATATGTTAGAATTGCCATCATTTAGTAAGAATTGGTTAATTATATTTTACTTTGGTGTGGTTTTCACTGTGTATTGTGGGTTCTTTATTCCAGTTTTTATAAATAGTTTCAGGAAAAGAATCTCTTATTTGTTAATTAATTCACCATATTATTGAGTTCCTCATATATGTTAGGCACAGATGATGCAGTCAAATGTATAGTAAGTAGCAGAGCTGGTCTTTGAGTCTTGATTTCTTTGACCAAAGACTACTGTTTCTACTACATGAACATTTTAAGGTAAAGCTAACTCGTTCTATTCTTCCAATAAGATACTTTGCTTCTGAGCATTTTGAAAGATTACAGTGACCTTATAAATAACCTGTTTTAATACAGGGAATTGAAATAACAGCTACTAGAATGAAGGCAATGGCACCTCACTCCAGTACTCTTGCCTGGAAAATCCCATGGATGGAGGAGCCTGGTAGGCTGCAGTCCATGGGGTCTCGAAGAGTCGGACACGACTGAGCGACTTCACTTTCACTTTTCACTTTCATGCATGGGAGAAGGAAATGGCAGCCCACTCCAGTGTTCTTGCCTGGAGAGTCCCGGGGACAGGGGAGCCTGGTGGGCTGCCGTCTATGGGGTCGCACGGAGCTGGACACGACTGAAGCGACTTAGCAGCAGCAGCAGCAGCAGCAGCAGAACAAATTTTTATACTATAGTGGAAGATGCCAAATTTCTTGTATAGGGAGTTAAATGTAAACTCAGATTTTCTTCTTATAGAAACGCCTTTATCATAATGTTACTGTCTATAGGAAAAGAGAAAGTTCCATGGATGTATTTGATATGGCCAGACATCGGTTACAAGCTCCCCGTCAGAAGACCGTCACCTAAGAGCTTAGACTCTGCTTCTTCTCAGAATATTCATGACTTTAAGGAGCTAAAAGATAGAGGTAAGAATGCTGCTATTTTAAAGGTAGAGCCAGAGTGTTCTACCCATATTCAAGGGTCTTTAAAGACATTTGTATCCTTTTCTCAAGTCATTTATGGTATCTATTTTAAGTGATAATGAATAAGAGTTCTGTATTACTCTAGTTCTTCAGTTTACCAGTCTGGTGGGGATAGAGCTTGGTGTAGCTATTTTCTTTTGCAGGGCATACAGCTCTTAAAGCCACAGGAGTGGATTAGATCAGTGACATAGTATGAAGAGTGGCACCTGGCATTTAGTGGAGGATGGACGGCAAGATGAGCTTAGGAAAGAGATGAAGAAAAAGTCAGTGATTAGAGGAAAAGCTAGAGAATGTCATTCCTGAAACTGAGGGAAGAGAGTCTGCCAGGGAGGAGGGTTGTGTAAAGTGAATATTGGAAGGTGTCAGTCACATCAGAGGTCAGTGGTGACCTCAAATAGATCTTTTTGGTGGAATTATTGGATCAGAAGCCAATTACCTTTGGAATGAGGACTGAATAATTAGGAAGCATGGTGTTGAAGGTAATAAGGATAAGAACCCTTGGAAGAAGCATGGCTGGGAAGTGGGGAATCACAGGGTCTGGAACTGGAGGGCTTGTTAGGATGCTGATGTGAAAGCTGTTAGAGAAGTAAGAGGCTTATAGTATAGGGGAAAGAGGGAATGACTGTTGAAGAGAGCAGAGTCCCTGAGCAGCGGAAGAACTAAAGGATTGTTGAAGGAAGGGAGTAAAAAGATCTGATGCAGCCACTTAGGAGGAGGAGAGAAAGCTAATTAGGGAAATTGGCTTGCCAGGGTAACAAAGGCCTGGGAGACTGAAAATGTATGGGGAACCAGGATGTGTTATGTGATTTTTATTCAGGAGCACTCTCAGAGCATCCTTTGGAGCAGAGGAGGCAGGCTGTTGGATGGTGGTCATATAACCTATACCAGATGAGTTTACTTCTGTTTCTCATTTTGAAAGTAGTATCTATTTTAGAAGTTTTGAAAATTTAGAAAGGAAACATCTCTTTACTCAAATCACCTAAATATAGAAACAGTTGATATTTGGTATATTTACTAGTCTTTCTGAGCTTAATTAAAATGAAAAAGATAAAAGCTAGATGTACTTATATTATTCAGTTTTATTTTCCACTTAGATATACATGTCATCAATTACATATACCATAGTTATGTTTTTATGCTATCATTTATTGATTGCTTATTATATGCTAGGCATTATATTAATCTAGTAGGTCTTAGAATTTGGTCAGGGGACTTTTGAGGTCAAAACTATTTTTATTATAAACTAAGACATTATTTGTCCTTTTAATTTTTATTCTTTCCTGTGTGTACAGGTTTTTGAGAAGTTATATGACATGTGATAACTTCATTGCTCTGAAGCTAATAGAATGTATTTTTGTATTTTCATGTTTTAAAAGTTTCTTAGTTTTAATTTCTAATGTGATGTGTGGGACAGTGGTGAATAAAAGCTCTTTGGGGGTCCTTAACTTTTAAGAAGGTAAGGAGGTCTTGAAAACAAAAAGGTTTAAACCATAAAATTGAGGCATTCACTTCCTTGTTACCACAACTAGTCCTCATTCATCATATAACTTAGTTGTTAATGTCTCTTGTTTTTACGAAGAGGAAACGGTCTGGAAGTGGGGAAGTCGAGTGAAGCCAAGTCCATGTGTCCAGAGCCTCTTCTGTTAACTTTGCTCTTAATCATTTTCTCTTAGATATTCAGCGTTTTCTACTGTTGTTATGGAATAAGGTCTGGCTGGCTGCTTGTTGCTTAAAAAATGAAGTCAATACTTGTAAAAGTTGGTAGGAAGGAAAGTTATTTTCAATCAGAATGCTGACAATCTAGGGAGATGGTAGACTCATTGTCCCCCTCAAAACCAACTCCGAAGATTCTGCTGGACTGGAAGAAGGGAGTAATCTCAGTTAATCAGTGAGATGGGGATCGGAGTCTTCACCCTCCCCCAATCCTTGCAGGCTTGTGGACTCCTCCTGATCTTTCTTTAGATGCTATCTGATTCACACAGTTTGTTTATAAGATTACTGAAGGGGAAGGTAGGGAAGAGAGATGGTCATCTGTTAATCACCTGTTCTTAATTTCTACTTTGATATATGGAAAGAGTCAACAAATCAGGCAGGGTATTACGTGATCAAAATATTTGAAAGGTGTGCTAGGGCTTGAGGTAAGTAAAGCTTCGGGTGCCTGGTTTAAAGTTAGTGACAAGACAAAGGGACTGCCTGCAGAGAATTCTTTCCAGCCAAAAGCTGCTTACAAACCCCCACTTGTCAGAACATCTTTCCGTTTCTGTGGGATCACGTGTGAAGGTCCCTTTTCCGTAACTTCGTGCTGACACAGGATGCTGTATTAGAGATGTTGACATGCTCTGTAGCATCTCTCTGCTGGCAGTCGTAGTTGCCTATTTATATATATGGGTAGAACAAGCTACCACTATTTTGATGCCCACAAAGATACTGATTAGTATGAGCAAAAGTGTTAATCCCATTCTCTTGAGGCCAGTTCTTGGAATTGTCCTAGCCATAAATTCAGTGCTGCTCAAGATGGAGCAGTTTATGTCGTGGTTGCAGTCCAGTCATCATGCACTTTCCCTCTGGTGAGAGTTAAGAGTATCTGTAGAACAACTCACGAATTGCAGCAGACACAAGTCTGGAACTTTGTTGTCCTAATCGTTAGCTGCTTGAACCTGCTTTTGGTGACTCATGGAGGCTCGGAGATTTCAGCCTTTCTATAAACAAGGGGGTGGGGGGTGGGGATTCTGCTTGATTCTACTATGGGTCAAAAGACTTTTTAAATGTGTGAATTATATCTTTATTCTCAAGATTTTAAAATTAAGGTTTAACATTTTGATTCTGATCAGTGATATTCTTGAACTTGTGCCATAGGTGAATTCTTAGACTGTCATTTCCTCCAGAAATGATGTCCCTCTTAAAGCTCCAGCCAGCCTGATTTTTACCTTGTTTTTGTGTTTTGGCGTGATATTTACAAATATTAATTGGCCAATAACATTATTTTTTCATTTTTCCAGTATATTTGAGGGCCCAGCTGTGATTCAGTGTCTGGTGGCTGCCACAATCACAGCCATCTGACTGATTGATGGCTTGGATGCTTCTGCACATGGTTGCAGGCTCTGGGTAGCATCTTGGGGAAGTGGGGAGTTGGGATGGAGTATGTGGCAGTAAAGTGCTGCTTGTTCTGGGGCTCCCTTATAATGTTGAGTTTGTGACAATGTATTTATTTAAAGAATATAAATTTCATGTTCATTAGTTGTATGATGATGTGCTTTGACTTTGCTGATGTCTCATTATTTATGTTCTTTGATTTTGAATTTAGATTATTCATGTTATCTATAGTGAAGTTTTATAAAATCTCATTTGGAAACAAGATTTAACTTGGTTATATAACTTATTTTTGTACCAGATTCAGAAACACGAGCTGATCCGAAATCTATGTACCCAGATGATCCAAGAGATAATGACACCTTGGAGATAGAACAGCAAGCCTTGCTAAGAGAGCAGCAGAAGAGACTGAATAAACTAAAAATGCAGGAAGGTGCTAAAGGCAAAAAATAATCATTGCTATTTCAGATCGTTTCAGTGGGTTGT
Source organism: Nanger dama (assembly GCA_917880005.1). Lineage (NCBI taxonomy): Eukaryota > Metazoa > Chordata > Mammalia > Artiodactyla > Bovidae > Nanger > Nanger dama. The sequence continues at coordinate 6,834,909 of CAKJTW010000066.1, forward strand.
TTTTCTGTCGGCTTTCTTTCTCCATCTCTAATATTGATTTCAGTCCAAGGCAGGCTGCCTCCACTGGCAGCTCCATGCTCACATGCCCCTTTGGTCTGTAGTCCCAGAAAAGAGTAAGTCCCAGAGAGGGCCATGATTGGCTGTCCATGCATGAGAGGAGTCCATCCATTCACTGTAGCCAGTAGGGTTGAGTACCTTGACAAGGCCAGGAGACATCTGCACCAGGGGAAAGAATGCCTGGCATACACACCAGTGTCCTGAGGGACATTTCTAGCGTGCTTGTGTGTGGGTTTTGACAGAGCATAAAATCTTTATAAATAAGCTCCATACTAGGCTATCTCTCTGTGTAACTAGCTAATCAGCAGATAACTTACTGAGTGCCTGCTGTGAGTGCATATCCAGGGAATATGGGGATGAATGAAATATGCTGCTGCTCTCAAGGAATGTATACTCTATTGGAGAAGTTAGATGCTCAGTAAGTGTAAGTGTAATGAATGTTGCAAAGGAGAAATCTAGGGTCCCTTGGGAGTGTGTAATGGGAGGTGGGGTGGGCACCCAGGGGTGGCGCTAGTGGCCTCAGAACAGCGGTGGTCCTGCATGACCCTTGCAATATCGCACCAGTTTTGCCTGCCTTCAGGCCGTTGAGTGCAGCCATGGAAAATGAGTCATAAAAATACAGCAGTTAAGTAATAAGAATAGAAGGAGATGGTCCTTCCAGTTATTTTTAGGAAAATTAAAAACCCTACTTAGCAGGCTTGTCTGACCAGCAGAAACTGAGGAGCCTGTTTTGACCACATGAGAGGATCAGAGGAGTAAGTTGTGTACCACATCAGGCCCAGATCACAGGGCAAGACTTCAGTGGAGGGGATAGGGCACGTCCTCCCTCCGTCTGTGCAGAATTTTTAACAGTGGCCTTATTAATCACCCTCTGACAGCAGAGTAACCCAAAGTCCGTGATAAATAGTAGGCATATCATCAGGAGAGAGGAGAGAAGCAAGTACAGTCTTCAGTTGTTAACACCCATTTTGGTGGAACTTTCCCTAGGTGACCTAGCTGATGATCTGATCTGGTGTGATCTTGGCAACTCAGGGACTGCTTATGGGCTAATCTCAGCCTATGTGGATACAGGTCCATTTTGGCACTGAGGGTATACACCCCCTATGGAAACCACCCCAGTTTCTACCAAACACTGTGATGACTGAATTCATAAGAATATGATTTAACTCACAACAATAAAAAACATGGCTATAAAGGAATACAGGCTACCAGTAGTAATGTATTTATTCCCAAAGGCAATAGCTAAAAGGCTAATGTGCTATTCAGAGGAACACATTGAACCCTGGTCAAATCAGAAAGGCCTTTGGGATAGCTGATCCCAAAACCTTCACCCTGAAACCAGGTGCTTGGAGTTGAATTCATTTCCTTCAGTTCCACATAAGGGAGTTGTTTAACTCTTCTTGACAATTTTCTACAGAGATTGCAGAAATATGAGAGGAGATGGTTATGTTTCTATAGGCATCAGTTTTAAATTCACAGTGATTTTACTTTTTTAATTTATTAAATGTAAATGGAAGAATTTTATGCACCTGGAATGAATTGGATGCTGGGTTATATTTTTGATAAACAAGTAGTATCTTTAAAATATTCTGAAATGTGATCATTGAAAAATAATTTCCAGTAAGGAATTAATTACAAAAGATGCTCTAAAATTTATTTGTAAAGTATTTTCTAACCCTTTATCTCGTTTTTACCCCTCATTGACTACAGTTGACTTGGATGCTGTCCCAAGCACTAAAGTACGAGACCACAGAATGGTAAGAAAAGTTATAATTTTTCAAGCTAGTTTTTGAGTGATAGAAGATTTTAGGAACAGGATAAGGGAGTATTCCAATTTTGGATTCTTCAGAAATACTGAGTTAAGAAAGAATTTAAATCTTGTCCCATCAGTGTTGCTGCTGCTAAGTCGCTTCAGTCGTGTATGACTGTGCGACTCCATAGACGGCAGCCCACCAGGCTCCCCCATCCCTGGGATTTTCCAGGCAAGAACACTGGAGTGGGTTGCCATTTCCTTCTCCAGTACATGAAAGTGAAAAGTCAAAGTGAAGTCGTTCAGTCGTGTCCGAGTCTTCGCGACCCCATGGACTGCAGCCTACCAGGCTCCTCCATCCATGGGATTTTCCAGGCAAGAGTACTGGAGTGGGGGTGCCATTGCCTTATGGGTAGCTAAAGTCTAGTATGTAGAGAAAGCATAGTGTAATGACCAAGAATAGGACTCTAGGGCTAGGCTGTTCAAGTTAGTATGCTGTTAGCTGTGTGACTTTAGGCAAGGAACTTAATCCTTTATTTAATCTTTCTTTGCCTCAGTTTCCTAGTCTGTAAAATGGGATGATAGTACTTATCTCTGAGGGTGGCTATAAGATTAAAGTCAATTAATATCTGCAAGCACAAAAGGATAGGCCTAGCATGTAGTAATTTCTCCATAAATGTTTATTATTAACTGGATAAAAAAATGGCTCAAAGGCTATTTTGAGGATTAAATGAGATAAAACATTAAAACCCTTGTGCGGCCTGCCCCATAATGAATGCGATCAGTTTTAGCGCAGTCAGTAGTGGTGGGAATAAGAGTCTTTAATACATGCAGTGGTGAGACCTGTAAAGGGCATAACTTATCCTGAGAAAGGGACATTTGTGCGAAGACTGAAGAGGGAGGAGACCAGCCATTTTGTTCAGCAAATATTTGTGGAATACTTACTGTGGACCAGCTAATATTGTACGTGCCTGGGGGCACAGGAGTAAACAAAACCTTTGCCCTCTGAGGGATTACTCTCAATCAGTTGTGTCTGACTCTTTTCGACCCCATGGACTGTACTGTCCATGGAATTCTCCAGGTCAGAATACTGGAGTAAGTAGCTTTTTCTTTCTCCAGGGGATATTCCCAAGTCAGGGATTGAACCCAGGTCTGCATTGCAGGCAGACTTTTTACTAGCTGAGCCACAAGGGAAGCCAAGAAACAAGGAGAAATTATAAAATATTTAGTTGTTAGGTCTAAGATGCCCACTAGACAGATAGTTGGGAGGTGGTGAATAGATGGCTAAGAGGAAAAGTTTGGGGAAAGATTGAGGTTGGAAATAAATTTAATCTTCCCCACACTAGTAATACAGGTAATATTATCTCCAATTTCAGATTTTAAAAATAAGGCTCAGCTATGCTGCTATTTGCTCAGTGTTACCAATTGGTGCTGGTTTTGAACTGATAGTGGTGGTAACAGTCTCACAGCAGCAAGTCTGTTCCCATACTACCTGCAAGGTGCTTGGTGTGTATTTGCTCTGAAGTTCACAACAAGGTCTGCCTACCCCCATTTTACTTAAAAGGAGACTCAGGGCTGAACTCCAGAGCCCTTCCCTGTCCCACGTTACCTGAGACGTGTGGACATTTTTTCTGAACATGTTGTAGGTTTCTCTGTGTATGGCAACCACATTTCTCAGTGAAAAGGCACTGAAATTTAACTACTGAGATTTTAGTTACAATGCTGATTAATAACACCATGTTTTGCTGCATAGAAACTGAGCATGAGCCAACAGTTTAACATGGCTGATACAAAAGAAAAGCTAACAGATTTGGGGCTCACCTTTCTAGAGACTGGATTATATGGAAACTCAAGGTGAGACTGGGGGAAGATTGTCGTGGAGAAGGCTGGGCTGAGGTGGTCGCTCTTTCCAGTGTGGGAAGGACTGAAACAGAAGAGAGGCTGGACATTGTATGCACAGTGTTAAGGACAGCTGCTGGTTCAGGCTATTTGGTAATCTGAGAAGCGATTATCACCATCACTGTCATTCTTGAAGGCAGAAGTAGAATCTTTAGGTGTTAAAGAATTCAGTTCACTATATGGAAGAACTCAGTGAAAGATAAGAACTTTCTGGTAACCAATACTATGTCTCAGTGCGTGCACTTCCTTAGAGGTTAGTGGACAGCTCTTCACTGGAGTATTCTAGCACATCCTAGAAATCTGGTAGGAAGTGCAGGGAAGGGTGTGGGGGTGACTTTAGATTTCTTCAGTGTGTAAGAGGACATTTCTCTGTTGTAAACGCTAGATGTAAATTTCCTACCTCTAATTTGAGAGCTCATTACAAGCCCAACCCTAGCATTACTTTCCCTACTCTTACATCCCCGTCTGTCTGTGCTGTGTCTATGACACAGGCCATCCCACAGGGCTGTCGTTATCCGAGGGCATGCCTCTCCCCATGGGAGCGTGACCTACTCCATAGCAGAAACTCCTGCTCCTCTTTCTACTTCCAGTTCCTCACATGGAGGAAATACTAAGTGCACTCAGCAGATTTATTGAGAGAATGAATAAATCTTGAAAATGATGTAAAGACTTTAGATATTTAATTTGGTTCATTGCTTCACACTCATTATATTTTTATCAGTGGTAATGTAACTCTTAAAAGATCTTTTCCTGTGATTTCTAGCATTGGAATGTGGTGGAAGAGGGAACCAGCCAGTCCTGCTTCTGCCCATGCACTCACTTTTGCTAGTTTTGGGGATTGTGGAGACTTGTGCCTCTTTGTACAGATCTGTTGTTTTTCTACACAGGACTAATAAAAATAGTCATCAATATATGATGTTTCTTTTAGCCCAGAGAGGACGCTGATGATTTCTTGAAAAACTCATTATTAGAATCTGATAGTGCTTTTATTGGTGAGTATGTTTATTTTACCAATCTATTTGTTTAAATATTTAGCATTATTTATATTCAAGTATTTTTCTCCATACCTAAAATATCAGTACTTTATTCTGTTTGTGCTGTGCTTGATTGCTCAATCCTGTCCCACTCTTGGGACCCCATGAACTGTAGCCTGCCAGGCTCCTCTGTCCATGGGATTCTTCAGGCAAGAATACTGGAGTGGGTTGCCATTTCCTTCTCCAGGGGATGTTCCTGACCCAGGAATCGAACCTGCGTCTCCTGCACTGCAGGCAGACTTTACAACTGAGCTATGAGGGAAGCCCACTCTTTGTTTGGAACTCATTAAAATTAAACTTCAGTGCTCTGCAAATGGTAAGAAAATAAGACAAGCCAGAGACAGGGAGAAAATATTTGCAGAAGACATGTCTAATAAAGGACTCCTATCCCAAGTACACCAGGAACTCTTAAAACAGTTAAGAGAACAGCACTGTTAAAAGATGGGCAAAAGATCCAGACACTTCACCACAGACAGGATGGCAAGTAAGCGTATGAAAAGGTGCCCCATGTACATCATTGTCATTAGGGAAACATAGGTCATGTGTCATCAGGGAAACTCAAGTCAACACAAGACACCACCACATAGCTATAGAATGACCCAGATTTGGAACATGGACACTGCCAAATGCTGGCAGAATATGGAGCCATAGGAACACTAACTCATCGCTGGTGGGAATGGAAATCAGTACCATCACTTTGGAAGACAGTTTGGTGGTTTCTTACAAAAGTAAACATACCCTTACCATATGATCCAGCATTCACACTCCTTGGTATTTACCCAAAGGAGTTGAGACTTATGTTCACACAGAAACCTGCACACAGATGTTTTTAGCAGTTTATCCATAATTGCTAAGATCTGGAAGCAACCAAGATGTCTCTGAGTAGATGAATGGATGGATATACAGTGATAGATTCAGACAATGCAGTATTATTCGATGCTAAAAAGCACTGAGCTACAGAGCCAGGAAGAGAAACGGAGAGACCTTGAATGTTTGTCAGGGAAAGGAGTCAATCTGAATAATCTACATATTGTATGGTTCTAACTATGACTTTCTGGAAAAGGTAAAACTATGGAAGCAGTTAAAAAAAAAAAAATCAGTGGTTGCCACAAGGTTACAGCAAGGGGAAGAATGAATGGTGGAGCTATCCTGTATGATACTAGAATGGTGGATATGTTAAAAGCCATAGGATGTACAACCCCAGGAATGAACCCTAATTATAGACTTCCAGCAAAAATGATGTGTCAGTGTAGGTTAATTGGTTTTAACAAATGTGCCATTTTGTGGGGGCTGCTGATAGATGGGTAAGTTCTGAATATGTGGTGGCAGGGCATTTAATAGGAATTCTCTGTCCCTCCACTCAGTTTTACTGACCTTAAAAACTTGTAAACAAAGCCTTTAAAAAAGGAGCAAGTAAGTTACTGGTGGGGTATAATAAAGAAATTAGAAAACTTTATTTTTGGAGTTTTAGAAAATCCCATATCTCATTCAACAGAATACAGTTATTGCTGCTTAAAAAAAAACCTATACATTAAATTTCAGAAATTTGCATATCAATTATATATTAAGTGATAGTATTTTTGCAGTGTTATATTTCCTGAATGTGGTCCTGAGACGTGGCTGTGCAGTCCATGGCCCTTGTTAAGATGGCCTCTGCTAAAGCATTTAAGGACGAACTATCATGATGTCTTCAGCTTACTATTTTTTGTTCTGCAAAAAATAAATAAGCCCCACAAAATATTACATTGTAGAATTACATATGGACTCTTAGGAACAGTACATCTCCAGACTGAAGGCAGATCAGTGTTCACAGGGTCTTGTCAGGTAGACGTGGGGAAGAGTGATTTTGTCAGTGAGCACAAGTGAGCTTTTAAGGTGATCAAAATGTTCTAAAACTAGAGTATAGTGATCGTGCAGTTCTTTAAAAATCACTATGTTTATTGTGGGCAGATTTTATCATATGTAAATAATATTTTAATACTATTAAAAGACAGTCTTGGATTAGCTCTGAATGGAGATGTGAAAGGTAGACATCCACAGCTTCCCCTCGTGTTCTCTAGGTGCGCATGGCGAGGCGTACCCTACCATTGAGGATGGGGGCTTCCTGCTGCTGTCTCCGCTGCCCTCCGCCAGAGAGCGCAGGAGGAACAAACTGAAAGGACTGGACTTCGTATGTATGAAATGTCCTTTTGTTTTTTTCAAGTTTAGGAAGGAGAGGTCTGGGCTGGCTCATGGCTAAACTGGTGTGGTCCAGTAAAGAAAGAACACGCTCTCAATTAAGCTGGACCTGGGTCTGAACAGAGGCTCTGCCACCAAATGCTGGATGACCATGAGCAGGTTACTGGGACACAAAGGCCCTCTGAGTCATAACATGTAATTGATTCCTTATTATTGCCGAGTGATATTTCATTGTAAGGGTGTTCCACGTTATTTTTTTTTCCAGTTGTTTGATAGACATTTGGGTTGTTCCCACTTTTTCTCTGTTATCAGTACAGCAGCTTTTAACATTAGCATACAGATGTTATGTTTTCTTTTCCGGTAACATCTTAAGGAACTACCAGACTTGTTTCCCAAAGTGGCTGCTCCACTTTACATTCCTGCCCACAGTCTGTGAAGGTTCCAGTTCTCTACACCCTGGTCAACATTTGTTAGTGAGTGTAAAGTATTATTTAATTGTGGATTTGATTTTGTATTTTTCTGACAAAATGATACTGAGCATCCTTTCTTGTGCTTCTTAGCTGTTTGGAGATCTTCTCTGCAGATGAAAGTGAAAGGGCTTCCCTAGTGGCTCAGATGGTAAAGCGTCTTGTCTGCAATGCAGGAGACCCTCTATTCAAATCTTTGGCCCGTTTTCTGATTGGGTCATCTTTTCATTGTTGAGTTCTAAGCTCTTTATAGATTCTGGATACAAGTCCTATATTAGATGTATGACTTAATAGATATTTTCTTGATGGTGTCCATTGAAGCACAGAAGCTTTTGATCTTGACAGAGGTACAGCGTGCCACTCTTATTTTTGCTCGTGCTTTTGCTGTCATATCTAAGAAACCACTGCTTAACCCATGATCGTGAAAGCTATTTCTGAGTTTTCTTCTAAGAATTTTAGCTCTTAAATTTAGGTCAGTGAATCTACTTTGAGCTAAGTTGTGCAAACGTTAAGGGTCCAAATTCGTTATTTACATGTAGATATTGTTATTCTGCTACCATTTGTTGAAAAAAATCCTAGTGAATTTTATTGGTTTTTCTGCCCCTAAGTGTAAGAGCTTATCTGGACTCTATTTCTGTTCTACTCATCTATGTCTACCCTTAGGCCAGGACCACCCTGTCTTGATAAGTATAGCTGGACTGATTCTTAGCCCCTGATGTCTCAGTTTTTCCTTTTGTGTTTTGTAATTCCCCACCTTTATCCACTCTGGTAGCATTTATATGTTATCACCAAATGCTTTACCTTCATCTGAGCCTGCAAGGATAAACACGTTAGAATATAAATGCTACAGATTTAATTCTGTTCATCACTATACATTTATCAAGGTTAAGAACATGTTTTGATCCACTTATTTTGAACATATTTTATGTTAATGATAATTTCTGAAGTTCTGTTTTCTTAATTACAGGATAACAGTCACCCTGATGTGCCACCAGATGGTGTCTCTTTAAAATCTGTATCCAGTATAAATACTGATCAGCTTAGAATGAGAAATGAAGAACGAATGCGAAGACTGAATGAACTTCAGAATAAACCTATTACTACAGGTAAAAGGCCAAGTATAATAGCCAACAGCAGATTTGGTGAAAACTCAAACCTGCTTCATGGAAGTTTTCACTGATGGCTGAGAGAGGAAATGAGTTGTGAAATCCTTTGAGTTGTAGAGCCTAAGGATTAATTTTGCAGCAGATTGTTTCTACCAGAGGGAGTACCCCTTTTCAAGTGGACTCTAAACAGATAAGGTTTTTTGTGTTAAACATATCCAGACTTTGCTTTCAGCAGGGGAAAATGTTGATTTGTACTGGCGTCTTGCTTTCCTAGTGAAGAAGTTGTTCCGTTGCTCAGTTGTGTCTAACTCTGCGACCTCATGGACTGCAGCACACCAGGCTTCCCTGTCCATCACCAACTCCCGGAGCTTGCTTAAACTCATGTCCATCGATTCAGTGATGCCATCCAACCATCTCATCCTCTGTCGTCCCCGTCTCCTCCTGCCTTCAGACTTTCCCAACATCAGGGTCTTTTCCAAGGAGTCACTTCTTCGCATCAGGTGGCCAAAGTACAGGAGCTTTAGCTTCAGTCCTTCCAATGAATATTCAGGACTGATTTCCTTTAGGATGGACTGGTTGGATCTCCTTGCTATCCAAGGGACCCTCAAGAGTCTTCTCCAACACCACAGTTCAAAAGCATCAATTCTTTGACGCTCAACTTTCTTTGTAGTCCAACTCTCACATCCATACAGGACCACTGGAAAAACCATAGCTTTGATTAGACGGATTTTTGTTGGCAAAATAATGTCTCTGCTTTTTAATATGCTGTCTCGGTTGGTCATAGCTTTCCTTCCAAGTTGCAAGCATGTTTAAATTTCATGGCTGCAGTTACCATCTGCAGTGATTTTGGAGCCCAAGAAAACGGAGTCTGTCACTGTTTCCCTATCTATTTGCCATGAAATGATGGGACTGGATGCCATGATCTTCGTTTTTGATTGTATTTTAAGCCAGCTTTTTCACTCTCTTTTACTTTCTTCATGTGGCTCTTTAGTTCCCCTCTGCTTTCTGCCATAAGGGTAGTATCATCTGTGTATCTGAAGTTATTGACATTTCTCCTGGCAATCTTGATTCCAGCTTGTGCTTCATCCAGTCTGACATTTTGCATGATGTACTCTGCATGTGTTAAATAAGCAGGGTGACAATATACAGCCTTGACGTACTCCTTTCCCTATTTGGAACCAGTCTGTTGTTCATGTCTGGTTCTACCTGTTGCTTCTTGACCTGCATACAGATTTCTCAGGAGGCAGGAAAGGTGGTCTGGTATTCCCATCTCAAAGAATTTTCCATGGTTTGTTGTGGTCTACACAGTCAAAGGCTTTGGCATAATCAATAAAGCGGTAGTAGATGTCTTTCTGGAATTCTTTTGCTTTTTCTGTGATCCAGCGGATGTTGGCAATTTGATCTCTGGTTCCTCTGCCTTTTATAAAACCAGCTTGAACATCAGGAGTTCACAGTTCACGTATTGCTGAAGCCTGGCTTGGAGAATTTTGAGCATTACTTTACTAGCGTGTGAGATGAGTGCAGTTGTGCAGTAGTTTGAGCATTATTTGGCACTGCCTTTCTTTGGAATTGGAATGAAAACTGACCTTTTCCAGTCCTGTGGCCACTGCTGAGTTTTCCAACTTTGCTGGCATATTGAGTGCAGCACTTTCACAGCATCCTCTTTAGGATCTGAAATAGCTCAACTGGAATTCCATCACCTCCACTAGCTGTCTGTAGTGATGCTTCCTAAGGCCCTCTTGACTTCTGATTCCAGGATGTCTGGACTGAAGTGACACATTATCAGAAGTCAACTTTAAAACCTTGTTCTTTATATAACACATCTTTTATAAATTTGTAGTGGTACAAAGAAATTTTTTTAACCTTTTTCTTGGCTTTCTGTATGTGGATAAAGCAAAAAGCTTCAGGATAGTGTTTCCTTTTTAAATATCAAAATACAGACTTTTTTTTTTATCATGCAAGGCATTGCCATATCTCACGTCTTTGGTGAACAGTGGGTTAAAAGCTTGCTCACTGAGCACAGGCAGGCAGGACACTTCCTTAGGCAACTGACAAGCTCCACTGCCAGCTCTTGGCCACCTTCTTTATGGCACTGCTATCAGTCATGAGGATAATAGGATGAAATTATAGTAATAAGCCCTATTATTAGCTATAGCAAATAGCAGAGTAGTCTATTTGAACAATTCACCTTATTCTGTTAGACTACATTACAATAATTTTAAAGATTTTTGAAAGATATATTTTAGATCCAGCCTTTAATGTTGTATTAATTTAAAACTGTACTCATACCATCTCTATCAAGATATCATGTGTTCTGATTGTAGGAATTTCTTACCAAATACCAGACAACATGGTAGACTGACAAGAGCAGTACTTTTCATACCATACCTAGAAAAATGTGGACAGTGGGAAAGAATGCTTGCTTTCTGGCTAAAAGACATTTTAATCTGTACTGAGAATTACCTCTGAACAAGGATATACTTATATTGAGAGAAAATAAACCATTTGAAGTTATCTTTTTCAGAAGAACTTTTAACTTCTAAACTTTTAAAAAAACACTGTCCTTTCAAACAGCTTTCTGGTATCATGTAGATTGATTGATCATTGCGTTGATTGCACATGTCCACTTGTTGAACTAATGCTTCACAGACCAGAAGATCTAATTAAAAAAAAAAAAAAAAGAAATTGACATCACAGGGTAGGGAAGACAGATTTTCCTATTATTATATCTAATGAGAAGTTAAATAGATACAGAAGATCTGTGTATAACCAATTAAAAGAATGAAAAATGAGAGCTATGTCTTAATGGAATAAATACAACCTCTTAGATTAGATATAAAAATGGAAGTAATTTCATCCCTGTCTAATGTTTTCCTAAAAGACCTCATTTCCTTCCAAAACCTTGCTAAAAATAGAAAAAAGTTTGGTGTGGCATCCTTCAGGGGACACAAAGTAAGACTATGGACACTTTCTAGTCATCTGGTGTCATCTGCTGTACTGAATTCCTGTGGGTGCGGGGACCATACAGTCACCTTGCTCAGGTGATCCTGTTTTGTTCCATATCACTGGCCTGTTCCTGGGTTTGCTTTCCTATCTCTGTAGGAGGGGTGTGGACAAAACTGGACAGTTTAGAACACAATGCTGTGGAGAAATGCAGAGCTTAATGGGTTAGAATACAGGAGGTCTGTCCCATCACCTACCTGCCGCTCCTGTTACCTGAGTCAAGTCTCTCTTGCCTCCTTTAGATGATGAGAGTTCACTGGTTGACCCTGATGACATCATGAGGCACCGGGGTGACGATGGATCAAATTCTGTAGCCACTGAGCCCTGGCTCCGCCCAGGCACCTCAGAAACACTGAAGCAATTCATGGTGGAACAGCTGAGGCAGGAGCAGCAGCAGGGTCCTGGCAAACCAGGCGCTTTCACCTGGCAGGGCCTGTCTACTGCACATGGTTAAAATCAGTCTGTACTGGAACCCAGTAGTGCCTTTGAAGGTGAAAGGAATGTGAAACCTGAATAATATGTGCTACTTTTGGCCTGTACATGGCAGTTACTCATATTCCATCTGTATATAAGGTATATTTTTTCCATGATGATATATATGATGTATTATGTACATAAATAAGCCATGGCTATTAATTTATATAATGTAGAATTGTATAGAATTATTTTTGCACAACTTTGCCATAAAGTAGGGTGGTAATGAACTCTTGGAATCAACTACCGTATGTGCATTATTTTAAATTCTGCTTGTAAGATAAGGTGAATAAAACAAGTATCTTAACAGTACTGTAAGAATACTCTTTGCTATATGTACATCTGCTATTGTTATCACTATTCAAAATCATTTTTCACTTAGCAAATATACTGGTTATAGCTGTTGCTCTGTAATCAGAATCAGATGTGCTATTTCCACTTCATTTATAACTACTGATTCAGTATAAATTATAAGTTGTTAGTGATTATATTCTTGTGAGCCATGCACTTACATGTCACATCTTTCTGTCTCTCTTTTGTGCCAATGAGGGCAAGTAAGTTTGCTCTTTATATGATGTAACTACTTCTTGATAAAAATAAATTATTTTTATTACCAGTGTCAGTTTCTTACTTTAACTGGAATTGAGGTTTCTATATAGAAGTCGAGGAGAGGCAGGAGGACCCAGGGTCGAGGATGGGACTCCTTCCTGCGTGGCTGAGGACCCTGTGGTGAGTGATCAGCCCTCCTAAATGCTAAGAGGTGCCTTTAAAAAGGGAAGAGTAATATAAATCCTTGGAAGTATTTCTTGTTCATATTCTAGTAATGAGAGCCAAGAACATGCTTAGGCACTGATCGTGTGCTTCTAAGATCAGGTAAGCACACCCTTAAGAAGTGAAGTGGGAAACTTCTCAGATATTTGGAATTTTAGTTGCATATAAGTGCCATGCTAATTTTTGTAATGAAATCATTTAGTATAATTTTTTTCTTATGTCTTCACCTGAAAGTAAGATGAAAGCCTCTGCTGGAGAAAAGTCCTGATTTTATGCCATAAATATTAATACACACAGCCAGGTCCTCTAAAATACCCTGAGACGGGACTAGATGGCATGGGGGCTCCTGGCTCTTGCAGCATCCAGCTGGGCTTGCACGGGGCCAGGTCCTGGGGTAACAAATGCAGTGCACTTCTAAACACTCTGCTCAGTGACTGCTGGTGACCTAAGAAGTGCGAGGGCTAAGACTGAATGCTCTCGGGTTTTTAACACAACCATCAAAACAAATAGTCTTTACGTGTTCTCTTTTTTTCTTTTCAGGTTGTTGTACCACTCTGAGGACACACGCCGCCACCCTGCAAGCTGCAGCAAGGGTAACTAGCTCTTTCTCTCAGCGTTCGTGCACATAGTACTGCCCTATTCTGGGTTCATAAATGCACAAAATACTAAACTATGAATAGCGTATAGTTGAGAAAGCAGGACATGGAGGAGGATCAAATGCCAGGAGCTGGAGAGAAAATATCACAACTAAAGGACATTAAATAGGGCTGTGAATGAGAATATCCTTTCCTTAGTTAGGCTTTTAAGGGGGATAAAAAGTCAATGAAACATGGGGCCGTGGATGACATAGGTTTTGATTGCACTGATGAAATAATCCAAAAACTTTATTGACCTATAACCTGATTAGAATATGCCAGATGAGAATCAATATTGTACAGAAAGTTGTACAGAATTTTTACATAGAAAACTTTACATCTGTACCATATACATTTTATCCATCTGAAAAAATTTTCTACATCCACTGTTAATACGGAATGCTTGACAATCTTGTTTTTTTAACCATCAGAGCACAATTCACAGTATGAATACGTTTCCAGTAAATCTAACCTCCCCAAACCATGCCAGATTTGTTATTTTAATATATTCAACATTAAATTCTGTACATAGAGTAAAATCTACATCAAGCCCCGCCACCCAAAAGAAAAAGAAAAGGAAGTGACAGCAACCGAGATTCATTCTGCAGTGATTCAAGTTTCAGTCCATGAAGGATCATTCTATTTTAATGGCTCATCTTTCAAAGCCCTAAGAGAAGTGTATTACAGGTAGTTACGTCAGCAGGGGTATGTTCCACCTTTGTTGGTGTTGATCATGACAAGTGTCAGCCACAACAGCTGCTGGGCATGTTAAACCCTCAAAATAACCACCCTGTAAAAAGGGCAAAACCAAATCCCCACAAAATAAAAAAAGACAAGAAGTTCAACGCAAGTGTTTAGTGCATTTGACAAAATATTATAGGTATTTAGCAAATGAATAAGAAAATAAAGAAAACAGTGCAGGAAGAACTCTATAATGTCTTAAGATTTTTATATTACAGACCTGCATCTCTGTACATTTTTCACAGAAGGATCATTACCAGTATCTCAGATAGCCTGAGTGTGCAAAAATCTTCAGAATAAGAATACCATAGTTGCTAAATAACTTTTACCATGAACAATAATTTCTTCTTCTCCCCTCAACCCCCAATTATAAACATTTTATCCTTCAAAATACAGCTCTCCTGAGTTGTACTTCTTGCAGAAGTTCAAATCTTTACATCTAGAGTTCTTTGGGTAAGTTTCACTTCCATACCTGCCAGAAATATGTAGGGCTCTCCCTGCCACTGAGGACAGGGAAGGACATATGAGCACACAAGCTGACACCGTGGGAACAGGTTTTTGCTTGTGAGCCCAACACGACAAACAGAATCCACCAGGTTACAAAAGGGACGGACGGGAGCACTGCAGGTTCGAACTGAAATTCTAAGCTTCTTAGAAGTAACCTTTAGACACAGCAATCCATTTTTCAGGTAGGAAACCTCAGCTCCGGGGTCCTTTTAAAGAACGGAGGGTTGTAAACGCCAACAGAAAAATATGAAGTTCCCATCATTGCTTGTTTATTCCAAGTTCCTGTTCAGGTGGTTGTGATATCTGAAAAACTACTCCAATTCTCAGAAAAAATCTTCTAAGAACAGCACGAAGTTCAGGAATCAAGTCAAATTGCATAATTTCACATAAGAGAGGGTAGTAGAATGATGCATGAGCTTTAAACTGGGAGGAAATGAATTCTGTTAGTAATGCTCTCATTGCAAACCACAGAACCTCAAAGTGCCTTTAGAAGGAACCCACTTGGGGACAGTGCCCTGAGAGGAAGACAGGAGACGCATCTGTGTAAAGCAGTGATTGCTGATCATGCACCTGAACGACTGAGATGTATTCAGAACTTAATATGTACATGATTCACTTAGTTATCCATCCTTATTTTGGAAAACATTTTTCATTACATTTCTTTGACAAACTTAGGACAAACATTTAGTATTTATCATTGTTTTCCCTCACATAATAAGCAAAAGAAAGAAGCCAAGCAAGAATCAGTTTTTATAAACTATGGGTTACTGAAACTATTCTGTCTGGTAAACAGAGTTGTCTCTAAAACTTCAAATTCTATCTAATATTGTAATATAAAATATGAGGGCTCCATGCATTCTATTATATTTTTGTTGTAGTTTAATCTCTTAATACTAGCTGTCTGCCTGTTTTCTCTCCTTGTCTGTTCTCCCACCTCATAGGTATGAGGGAGCAGTGTGACACACTGGTAAGAAGGCAAAGTGTGGGACAGGGCAGATGGATTGAAGTCCTCCTCGTCCATTTGGCTGCTGGTTGCTGGAAGGTACTTCTCCAGGCTCTACCTGGCCCAGGTCAGAGGGGCACACACATGGGCACAGAGTGGCATTACATGGCATCTCTGGGGCCCACAGTGTCAGCCACCAGATTAGGTATTTTTAAACCTATTTAGGGATCACAGGAACCCCCGTTTCCATTTATGTGGGCTGCACGTTGGTACATTTTTTAACAAGTAAAATGTGTATTTCTGAAAAGTCTATAAATGGTATATACAGCTATACGTTATACATCTGATCTTTGTTTTCTACTGGTTAAAATTCTTAAATGAGTTTACGGCCCATTCCCACAGAATCAGTCCCTCTGCCAGAGGAACAACGGGAGCCTGCTGCCCCAATGCAACCACGATCGCGGCCACGCCTGGCAGCTGTCTTGGATGCGACAGGAGAGACTCCAGGGGTCAGGATGGGAGCCGCAGTAGGGGTGGGTGGGGGGAACTGTCCTAACGGATTCTGATTCCTCCCCTAGTGCAGCCCTACAGGATCGCTCACTGGAGAACACAGTGGAGTGGGGAGGGCCTCCATCCCCACCTCCCACTCAGGCATGCGCCCCTCAGGCTGGGGATGCTGGTAGACAAGGTGCCTAGTACTCACCCTATTATCGCTGATCTTCAGGACTTTAGTTAGAAATAAGAGCAGTAAGTTAGTCCAGGCTTCCCGATGACTTTCCGACGTTAGAGTAAGAAAGTAACTGAGCGCTTCGCTGCAGACACTGAAATGGAAAAGGTTCCCCATCACGCTTGCTGGTGGTGCACCTGCTGGCCTGACATCACCATGCAGGAACAACTGAGACCAGGAGGACAGTGGATGATAACTAATGTCAACTGGAGCCTGTTGGGAAACCCACACTTTCTTCCTTTTGGAAGTTCTCTTATAAGCTAAACTGCCATGGAGGAGCACAAGCATGGGATTGGTGTCAAGTCTGGCTGAAACCTGGGGTGGCCCTTCCCCTCCTGCACTGTGACCTTAATGCTTTGGGAAGCCTTAACAGCCTCATCAGGAACTGGGGAAACGGCCCAGGTGACTGCCAGAAGTTCTAAAATGAAATTAGTTGGTTTCTGAGAAAATCTATTCTCTCAAGAAGACAAAAACACTACAAGGTAAAAGACTATTCTTTCTGAAAGGACAAACCTTAAGTTGTCATGGAGTAAAAATGGAATGCAAACCTAAAACACCAACAGAAGCTACTTTTTCAAACTTAATGTCAGCAGGAATGGTTTTCATTTTCAGAAATGGATCAGTTTCTAAAAACAAATCTATGACATGAAAAAGAGCCTAAAAATTAAGACCTAGAACGTCCTCCTTTGTCCTGTAACAGCAAAAATAGACAATTTGCTTATATCTTAACTCTGCGGAAGCACACCTGTCTATAAGACTGTGTTAGCTTTTACAGTCTCTTCCGCAGGCCCCAAGTCATCTGCCCAGCTGTGGACTACCCGGGCATGGCGCAGCCCTCCGCACTCTGTGCTGAGCAGCCGCGTGGGCCGAAGCCCCGAGTCTTACTTTAAGAGCCTCTGCTGGACCTCCTCCCAGGCACTGGCTCGGCTCTCGTCCGTGTACATCCGGAAGAGAATGCGTAGCCCGCAGGCCAGGCTGCTCGTCTCCTGCTTCAGAAGGTTGGGCTTGGATTTGCCCTTGAAGCCTGCAGAGGGGAAGTCGGAGTTAACAGGAGGGAAGCATCTAGTGAAGGTGCACGGCCTGCGTGGAACGGCCAAAGGTCAGCAGCTTGCAGGCCCAGGGAAGTGAGAGGCCCAGGGCCCTTGGCAGGAATGGTCTCAGCTGAACAGTGGACACAACTTGGGTTGAATCAAGGGGGAAAAGTTAAGTACCATCTATTTACAGAAGTAAGGCTGTACAAGAAGGGAGAGAATGAACAGAGCCTGGGTGGGTTCAATGAGGTAGCAGAGAGACACCATGGATGAAATAAGTGTATAGTACCCAGCACTCTGTCAGAGGCTGTTCAAGGAACAACAGATTCCTCCTTTTTAATGCATATTCTTAAGCCTCTCACTCTCAGCACTGTTCTGCACCTAGCCCAAGTTAACTATTTCTTTAAAAAATAACACTGTCAGTAAAATTGTTGAAAAGCTTGCTGCTTATTTAAATTTTCCAACTTGTTCAAAAACAAACCTCCCTCCCACTTATGTTCTGGCCACACCCTGGGGAGCAGGCACTCAATACAGATGCCTTCATGGCTGGGACCCTCTCACTTTTTCTCAGCTCTAGTAAGCAGACGGTATCGATAGGAAGGCCCAGGCTGAGCACAGAAAGTGAAAAACAATGTGAGAACCAGTTAACATAACAGTGTGATTAAACACGGGGAGACCCATCCACCCAGGCAGTTATTCGGCATTTTCTAGGCCAGAGAAAGACCCGTGGTGGTGGAGTGTTCGCCAGCGGCTGGTGAGGACTCAACGTTCGCGCTGTGAGTCCCCTTGTGTGACCCCGCTGCTTGCCCGCTATGAACGCGGCCCACACAGCATGGCTTACCTGCCTTCCACAGAGCTGTCCTCTGTTCATTGTTGGAGTTGAAAGCTTTTGCAAATCTGTGTGACTCTAACAAGCAGTCCAGTAGCTTGAAGAGTTGTTGTGATGTTAAAGCGATACATTCCTTGGTCTTGAGTGTCCACTCGAACATCAAAGTCCACAGCGTCTCTCTTTGGAAAACAAACCACCACAGCATAGGCACCCACAGTCACAGTTAGAACCAAAGACCACGTCTATGAGCAAGCCATAGAACTTAATCTGTCTCAACAGTAAAAGACCACCTTCTCTTACTAAATCTCCAGAATCTTTATTCCTTGCACTTTCTCACTGAGCACCACCTCCAATGTCTAGGACCCCCTGCCCACAACTCTTGACCCCCAGAGCTCTGCCCCAGGAGACCCTCAGCCTCTGCCCCCTTCACGTTCCTCGCCCTGCTTAGGTTCTCACTTCTGTTAACCAGTTTGAGGCCGTGGACTGTAATCATAAATATCCTTGTGCATAACCCACCCCCTCACCCTTTTAGTAACTGCCTGGCAAAGCCCCTACTCCGCAATGGATGAAGGATCACTTGCCCTAGTACAGCTGACTGCAGCCTTCTCAGTACAGCTTCCTTACGGAGCTGCAAGGCAGCACTGGCTCATGGCTCCTCCTGTCTCCCTGGTTCTTGCCTCCAAGCTCTTCACTTGCTGCTTCATCGTGAGCTCTCAACCACCAGGCCCCAGGCTCAATCCCAAAACCCCTCCCCATTGTGTCCGCACTCTCAGCCTTGGCCGTGTCCTCAGTCCCATGGTCTGGGCTGACAGCTGTGGGGCGATGGGCCCCAAATAGCCCCTCTCACTTCGCCTCTGCTCAGAAGCCCAGAGGGCAGAGCTGACCCCTTGCACCCACTCACCTGCGCCCGCGGCTAAGTTTTCCGCGTCCTCCTTCCTACTTGTGGCGGGGAAGAACACGATGTTGTCGATAGTCTGGATGAGTTCCAGCTGCACAACACATTTAATCAACAGGGCGGCAAACAATTTTTGTTCTGGAAATTCTGTGAGGAAACCCACCCCAATGCACATGCAAACAAAAATTATTTTGAATCCTTTATAATTTCTGTGACATTACAATGCTAAGGAAACATTAACATGTATGAAGGTAACTTGCACACATCACACTGAAGGACAGCCTGCTTCTGCACATATGCACTCAGTAAAAGCTGCATTTAATCAGTATTTAGAAAAGCCTTAGATTATTCACTTCTTCAGTAAACAAAAATATTCAAAATAACTGAACAGTGAATACATTTAAGAAGGTGCCAGGACAAATTTTAAAGTAATATTTAGGTTATTCCTTAATGTATCAAATGGATTAAAAGCTACAGTTTCAATAGCATTTGCTACAAACCCAAGTTTGATCTTTGACTACAGGTAATATAAATTGACTGCCAAAGCCTTTGACTGTGTGGATCACAATAAACGGTGGAAAATCCTGAAAGACGGGAATACCAGACCAACTGACCTGTCTCTTGAGAAACCTACATGCAGGTCAGGAAGCAACAGTTAGATCTGGACATGGAACAACAGACTGGTTCCAAATACGAAAAGGAATACGTCAAGGCTGTATACTGTCATCCTGCTTATTTAACTTCTATGCAGAGTACGTCATGAGAAATGCTGGACTGGAAGAAACACAAGCTAGAATCAAGATTGCTGGGAGAAATATCAATAACCTCAGATATGCAGATGACACCACCCTTATGGCAGAAAGTGAAGAGGAGCTAAAAGCCTCTTGATGAAAGTGAAAGAGGAGAGTGAAAAAGTTGGCTTAAAGCTCAACATTCAGAAAACGAAGATCATGGCATCTGGTCCTGGGGAAACAGTGGAAACAGTGTCAGACTTTGTTTTTCGGGCTCCAAAATCACGCAGATGGTGATTGCAGCCATGAAATTAAAAGACGCTTACTCCTTGGAAGGAAAGTTATAACCAACCTAGATAACATATTCAAAAGCAGAGACATTACTTTGCCAACAAAGGTCCGTCTAGTCAAGGCTATGATTTTTCCAGTAGTCATGTATGGATGTGAGAGGTGGACTGTGAAGAAAGCTAAGTGCCGAAGAATTGATGCTTTTGAACTGTGGTGTTGGAGAAGACTCTTGAGAATCCCTTGGACTGCAAGGAGATCCAACCAGTCCATCCCAAAGGAGATCAGTCCTGGGTGTTCTTTGGAAGGACTGATGCTGAAGCTGAAACTCCAGTACTTTGGCCGCCTGATGCAAAGAGCTGACTCATTGGAAAAGACTCTGATGCTGGGAGGGATTGGGGGCAGGAGGAAAAGGGGACGACAGAGGATGAGATGGCTGGATGGCATCACTGACTCAATGGACATGATTTTGAGTGAACTCTGGGAGTTGGTGATGGAGAGGAGGCCTGGCGTGCTGCGATTCATGGGGTCGCAAAGAGTCGGACACCAATGAGTAACTGAACTGAATATAAAAAAGCCAGAAGAAAACAACAGGAGCTAGATCTATGAGGCAGGGAGTGAGGGGCTAGAACTGTGACCAACTGGAAGACACGGAGGGTCAACCAGAATACATGCTTTATTTGGATCCAGGTTGGTGGCTGCATTTAAAATAAGAGCAACCACCCTGGAGGTGACCAGTGCTCAGACATGGCCTGGGGTGGAACACGGCTGCCTTCCTCTGGCCTGAACCACTGTGCTTGGAAGGGCCGTTTCTATAAGGACACACAGACTCATGGAAGGAAGGACTTTTCATCTCCGCGGCATCAGGTAAGCAGATGTAGAAACACAAGTTTAGGAAAGACAACTCAACTACTGAGGTGCTCAAGAGCCAGCAGCACTGACCCAGCCAAGGTCAGTTCTCTGGGAAGCTTTACAGGAGCTGGATAATCATCCCTGGTGGGGTGGGGTCGGGGAGGCCCGTACACTGGCCTTAGGACATCAGCTCTAGCATTGGACGCCTTGACAACCCTTCAGATTTTCTCTACTTTGCTTTTATCACAAACTCCCTTTTCTGGCACCAATTTCTAGAATTTAGTTGTTATCGGCCACACCTGCAGCTTGCAGGGTCTGAGCTCTCTGAACCTGCGCCACGGCAGCGAGAACCCTGAGCCCTCACTGCTTGGACCCGCCAGGAAATCCCCAATTTCCAAAAGTTAATTCAGGTTTTAGGAATTTGGGGCAGACAGCCAACTTACTTAAATTTATTCTCTATTAGGTCATGACGGCTCCTTTCCAGATTTCAGAAATGTTGCTGTACTGAACATTCAGTTCTTAGTATTAGGTCTGAAGTCAAGAAGTGTAAAAACCAAAGACACCCCCCCAAAGTCCAAGTTGTCCTTTCCTAGCCCTCCCTCATCCAAGTCATAACTACACTCTCAGGTTTCTGGGGCAGGACATGCTAACCACACCCCAGACTTGAGACTGAGGCTGAGGAGACGTGTTCTCACCAGCCACCACATCTGCGTGGGCATTCAGAGCTGTCGCAGGTGAGGAGCTGGACTCAGCCTCATCAGCAGGGACCAGCAGTATGTCTGGGGGACAATGTCTATCTGAACAAGTCTGCTTCACAAACTCATGTTAGGGACCACTTCACTGGGGCAGCACGAGCTTCTGAGAGTAAAGGAGGAGCAGAGCAGCCGCAATCTGTGTTCCTCTGAGCCACCTCCTTGGGCACCACCGCCCCGTCCCCTGCACGGAGGGCTCTTGGGGGACACAGGAGCTCTTCCTAAAGGGCTCTGGGGGACACGGGAGCTCTTCCTAAAGGACTGCGAGGGGGTGGCGGGAGGAAGGAAACATGAGCCCTCAGATCAGAGGGGCAGGGGCAGCACTCTCCACTCCAGTTCAAGGCCTGTGCCCAGATCAGTTCAGTGAAAACTTGCAACTGCGTCTTTCCCTTCCAAGGTCCAGTCCTGGGGTTGAGAGAGAGCAAAGCCATGTACTGTGGCATTTTCCAGGGTAGACCGAAGCTGGTATGGATTCTAACAGCTGTGCTCCAGAAAATAGGAATGAAAAACGAAAATGGACAACTCACCACCACCTATCTCCCTTCTAAGAAGCGAGACACAGTAACTGAAGCTAGAGGCTCCTTTCCAGGAGGTACAAAATCTGTCTTCCCTCAACAACAAGTATAAATACTGAGGGTTAATAAAAATACCCTGAAAACAATAAACTGAAAATGGATCAATTCCCTAAATGTAAGAGTTTTAAGTATAAAATTCTTGGAAGACAACACTAGGGAAAATCTCCCTGACCTTAGTTTGGGCTGCGGTTGGTTCCTAACCAGGACACCAGACGTGTGAGCAACAGCAAGACAAACTGAACTTTAGGAAAATAAGAACTTTCGTGCAATCAGAGCATATCATCAGAAGTGAAAAGACGACCTACAGAATGGGAGAAAATAAACCCCGCAAATTGTGTATGTGATATGGGGATAGTATCCAGAGTATGTGAGAAACTCCTACAACTCAACACCAACCAACCCAATTAAAAATTAGCAAAGGACACAAATAAGTATTTCTCATAAATGATTATAAATGGCCAAAAAGCACATGAAAAATACTCAACATCATTAATCAATCGGGAAATGCAGAGTAAAACCACAATGAGACAACATTTTATACCCACTAGGATGACTATTATTAAGGAGAGAAAAAGAAGACTGAAATGTTTGTGAGGATGTGGAAAGAATGGAATTGCTGGTGGGAATATAAAATTGTGCAGCCACTGTGGAACATTTCTCGTTTTCCTCCAGGAAGGAGGCTGTCTTTTCTCAGTGTTGTTAACTTTTGTTCAATAAATGAAATTGAACCAACTTAGTTAAAAACAAGGAGTCCTCCTCCTTTGTGACAAGAACTAAAGGTGAGGGGAGGTGCAGAGAAGCACCGGGGGGTGGGGGGTGGCCAGCAGAGTGCTCCTCTGACGCCCTGGCCGCTACCTCCCCTTTTGCTAAGGGCAGAGGAAGACCTGTTAGGCCCCTCTTCTGCAGGGAGAATACCCACATGCTTGTAACAAACATCAGCTGAGAGTGCTGTAGAAAAAAATGAGCCTTGCAGGTGTCAGCAGAGTCCTGACCACCTGCAAGACAGCCTCTATCAGGGATGTCCAGGCTGTGTCAAACTCAGTAATAAAATGACCGCATAACCAGCTACAGTACATATGTATGAGTAAAAGCAAAACTTTCATTTATAAAGTCTTGCATACACAAAACAAAATACATAATTGATTAAGAGAAATAACTCACTTGCTGTGGGTTTAATTTTGCTGATTTCTTCATTCACAGTAGAGACAGAAGCCAACGGAGCTTGCTGTCTATTATCTGCTGATCTTGGTTGAATAGAATCATGAATATCTACAGATTTCTGTGATATTGTATCCTAATAAAAAAAATTCACTTTAAGTACAACAAATAAAGCTTAATGATGAAACAGTTTCTATTACATTGTCTTTAAAAAGTAATTTACATTGTGTCCCTATGAAAATGACACTGCACACACTGCAATAATGGACATAATAGGAAATTATTTAATATCACTACACACAGATAAGAGCTGGCAATCTTTAAAGAAAAGCTTACTTTCTGACCCTCACTGAGATCAGGCCTGACACCACCCAAGGGCAACAGATAAAAACGCTAAGCTTCACTGTGTGGCAAAACTTGTCAGCAATATCCATGAACTGTTGTGAAATCCAGACAGAACGTACATAGTGGGTGCGGTCTGTGCCCTCTTGGTGCAGGCTGAGCCCAGGAACGCTCTGTAAAGGAAGGGTGTCCTGTCACCCCAGACCAGTGAGAAGGTGGCCGACAAGGAAACTGGCCCTGCAGAGAAGCTGACAGGTCCACAGAACCACACCAGAGTCCAGTTCCAGCTACGTGTAACCTTGGGAAAGCCAGGGATCTAGTTCTAAGCTGAGGTTTTCTGGTCTGAAAATGAGCAGGTTGTGGAGGATTTGGTAGTAAATGCAAGGCACTTGCAGTGTCAGACGGTCTGTGGGGGCTGACATGACGACTCTGCCAGCTCCACCTGGTTCCAGCATGAGACCAGAAGCAGAGCCAGGGCAGCTGCAGGTCTCAGAGCCAAGGAAGACTGTGAAGATCACTGCCAGCCTCCACAAGGGACCCTTTTTATTTCTTTCAGTTTTTGCTTTTGGAATGAGAATCTTTACCCATGCTTACGCACCACTGTATTTTGCAAAGGGGGTCATTTATTTTACAGGTTCACAGATCCACAGAGAAATTTTGCTCCAAAACACACCATGTACCTGATCTAGATGACTTAGAGGACAAGATCTGGAACTTCTGATATGATGATATTTACATGAGATTTTGGACTTAGTGCTGATGCTACAATAAATTGAGACTTTGGGGATGTTGGGATGGGATAAATGTCTTAGCCCAGAAGACAGACATGAATTTGGGGGCACCAGAGGATAGATTGCAGTGGGTTAAACAGTGGCCCCAAAAGCTAAGTCCAAGTCCTAACCTTTGGTACTTATGAAGGCTAAATGGAAATAGGGTCTTTAGAGTTAAGAAACTTTGAGGTCATTCTGAATTTAGGGTGGACCCTAAATCGAATGCCTAGTGTTCTTAAAAGAGAGATCTGATACACAGATCTGACTTTACACAGCTACATAAAGATGGAGGCTGTGAATGGAGTGTTGTGTGTACAAGCCAAGGAACGGCAGGGGTTGTCAGCAGCCAGTAGAAGCTAGAGGCAGCAAACCCGGGAAGGAGTGTGGTCCTGGCAATGCCTTCAGTTCGGACTTCTGGCCCCCAGAACTGTGAGAGAATCAACTGCTGCTGCTTTAAGCTGCTAAGTTTACTAGTAATTTGTGACCACACACCCAGGAAACAAATATGCAGGTTGAGGGTCTGCTGGAATTCTTTACACTGCTTTTCCAACTTTTCTCTAAGGTACAATTTTTATCGAAATTTGATGTTTAAACGATATCCAGTAACGTCTTCAGCCTGGCATGTGCACCCTTATGTAAGCTCGTATCATGCAGGCACTTGAGAGATCATGTGAATCTTCGTCTCAGAACCATCTGTATTTTGCACCATCTTTCTAAAGGAGCTGGGCCCCTATTAAAGCATCCGCCCCATGGTAAAATTTCTTATCACGAATAGTTCAATGATTTAAAATAGGCTTGATTTATTTAAACTTACCAACTGGTTTTCACTCACAGGAGATGGGGTTGGGGGAGCAGTTTCTCCAGAAATGGGGCGCCAGGTCAAGAGCCTTTGAAATACCAAAACCATACCAATCACTGAGAGCGTGAGACATGCCACAGCCAACACACTTTGAAATAAAATAAGCTGGGGAAGTTCAAGTTGTCCTACAAATGATTTGGGTGCCATCAACTGTCAGGCAGCAGGACTATGTCTTAGTTTCCCCACTAGTAAAAACTCACCTACGATTCAATTCCAAACGTATCCCTCAGAAAGGATGACAAATAACTACGAAATAGTGTTTACAAATAAAGTTTCCTTAGACTATTCACAGTAAAATAAATGCTGAGATTAAAAAAAAATTCAGAACCACTGCTTAGTTTAATCTGCATGAATAAAATGTCATAAAAGCACTTCACTGTGACCCAAATTTAGATAATGAGACTAAAGGTTCTGGTTTATAAAACAATTCATATATATGTTATGGTTTATAGGAGTTTGGTCTGTAATAAACACAAATTCGTAGAACACAGATGTCTGACAAAGCATTTCTTATGAGAAATCACTAGTTACTATCAAATCTTTTATGTCCATTATTCAATACAAGGTGGTATAAAATCTTACGCATGTGGGATTGTGGTTTTGAAGATGTCCAGTGTGCAGTTGCAGGTTTTATCCCAGATTTCTAGTGTAAATTTTTCACCATTCAGAATAACAACATTCTCTAAGCAGTTTGTACCAGATCGTGCCAACTGCTCATTGTCTGAAAAAGAAAAGAGCAATTCATTTTTGTGTATCACCAGGGTCACATTTAACACTGTCATTTATCGGGACACACCTACCTTGCTGCACACACCAGTAGAGCTGGGCAAAAATGTCATCCAAAAGGACATCACTGAGCACTTCTAAATACTGGGTGAACACGTCACAGATCGCATAGAGTGCATGATTACATGTTGTCGTCATCCATTCGGCTTTCTACAAGGGAGACAGTAATCACATGAAGGTCAGGCCACTCATTAGTTACAAAGAAAATGTCTGCGTATTTAAAATAAGACTGTCCATGTTCCTTTCAGAGTGCTTAACTCCCTCTAGAATATACTCACCTCACCTTCATATCTGATACCTATTTCTCATTATCTCATAAATCTATGCATAGAATAACTATTTTCTGCACTGTTTTGATTATAAAAAAACATCACTGCATTGTCCTGTTATTAGTGTCTGCTACTTAAAAGCCATAGCATTAACTGCAACAGTTGGTCTTGCTTCAGAATATGACAGAACATGGAAAAAAATAAGAGGAAGGAAATGATAAGAATTTTCCAAGTGGGGTTAGCATAGGTTTAAAATAAAACTGGTGTAAGTAAGTAATTTTTCTCAAATGGACTAATCTGATTCATTCATTCATGGTTTTATGCCCCTGAATAAACTTATGTCTACTTAATAACATGTTTTAAGTAAGAGCCTACCTGTAGATCTCAAGTAAAATCTGCAGGTCAGAGAGGCCCCCAAATTTGCATTTAACACACTATATGGAATGAAACACAAAGACCTGATCTTCTCTCCTCACAAACACTGAAACACATTCTGTAACTGGTTTGTAATAAAAGACCTAATTAAACTTAAAAGCTTTTGCACAGCAAAGGAAACAAACAAAAAACACCCTCAGAATGGGAGAAAATATTTGCAAAGGAAGCAGCTGACAATGGACTGGTGGTGGTTTAGTCACTAAGTTGTGTCTGACTCTTGTGACCCCATGGGCTGTAGCCCACCAGGATCCTCTGTCCATGGTATTTTCCAGGCAAGAATACTGGAGTGGATTGCCATTTCCTTCTCCAGGGGAATCTTCCCGACCCAGGAATTGAACCCAGGTCTCCTGCATTGCAGGCAGGTTCTTTACTGACTGAGCTATGAGGGAAGCCTGACAAAGGATTAATCTCCAAAATATACAAACAGCTCATGCAGCTCAATATAAAAAATACAAATAAAAAAATGGACAGAGATCTAAAGAGACATTTCTCCAAAGACGACATTGACCAAAGAGCACATTAAAAGATTATCAATATCATTAATTATCAGAGAAATGCAAATCAAAACTATCATGAAGTATCAGTTTAGACCACTCAGAATGGCCATCATCCAAAAAATCTACAAATTATAAATGCAGAGAAGGCATGGAGAAAAGGAGACTCTTCCATAGCTGGTGTGAATGTAAGTTGGTGCGCCACTATGGAGAAGAGTATGGAGGTTTCTTAAAAACTAAAAATAGAGCTATGGCTACCAGCTGCTGCTGCTGCTAAGTCACTTCAGCTGTGTCTGACTCTGTGCGACCCCATAGACGGCAGCCCACCGGGTCCCCGTCCCTCAGATTTTCCAGGCAAGAATGCTGGAGTGGGTTGCCACTGCCTTCTCCAATGCATGAAAGTGAAAAGTGAAAGTGAAGTCACTCAGTCGTGTCCGACTCTGTACGACCTCATAGATGGCAGCCCGCCAGGCTCCTCTGTCCATGGGATTTTCCAGGCAAGAGTACTGGAAGACCCAGCAATCCCATTCCTCGGCATATATCTGGAAAAAAACATGATCCGAAAGGATACATGTACCTTGATGTTCACTGCAGCACTGTTTACAATAGCCAGGACACGGAAGCAACCTAGATGTCCATCAACAGGGGAGTGGATAAAGACAATGTGGTGCATATGTGTATCAGTCATAAAAAGGAATGAAAGAATGTCATTTGAAGGAACATGGAAGCACCTGGAGACTGTTGTACCGAGAAAAGTCAGAGAAAGACAAATACCATACGGTATCACTTACATGTGGCATCTTAAAAAAAAAAGGGTACAGGTGAACTTATCTACAAAAAAGATACAGAGGTACAGATGCAGAAAACAAACATGGTTACCAGGGAGTTGGGAGCTGGGGTAGGGAGAGGGATAAATTGGGAGATTGGGATTGACATATATCTACTACTATGTATGAAGCAGATAACTAATGAGAATCTACTGAACATTACAGGAACTCTACTTAATACTCTATAATGGTCTATGGTTTTTCCTGTGGTCATGTATGGATGTGAGAGTTGGACTGTGAACAAAGCTGAGCACCGAAGAACTGATGCATTTGAACTGTGGTGTTGGAGAAGACTCCTGAGAATCCCTGGGACTGCAAGGAAATCCAACCAGTCCTTTCTGAAGGAGATCAGTCCTGGGTGTTCTTTGGAAGGACTGATGCTGAAGCTGAAACTCCAATACTCTGGCCACCTGATGCGAAGAGTTGACTCACTGGAAAAGACTCTGATGCTAGGAGGAATTGGGGGCAGGAGGAAAAGGGGACAACAGAGGATGAGATGGCTGGATGGCGTCACCGACTCGATGGACATGATTTTGAGTGAACTCCGGGAGTTGGTGATGGACAGGGAGGCCTGGCGTGCTGCAATTCATGGGGGAGCAAAGAGTTGGACACGACTGAGCAACTGAACTGAACTGAATGGTCTATACGGGAAAGGAGTCACAATGAGTGGACAGATGTATACATGAATCACTGCTGTAAAGCAGAAACTAACACAATATTGTAAATCAGCCATACTAAAAAATTAAAAACATTAAAAGACAAATAAATAAATAAAACTTACCATGTATTCTTTATTCAATTTAGAATAATAAGTCACTGTGAATGCTAAGTAGAACTACTGATGTTTTAGCTGTGACAGTATTAAAATGAGGAAAAGATACTGCAAGTTCAACAAAAATACTGAAAACCTTAACTCACTTCTGTTGTCAAAACTGCATTGTTTTGATGACAGAAAACATGCTAAAAGATACACTACTATATCATAATGCCTTAAAGAAATCTCTAGGATTTTTTTTTCGGTTCACTGTGCTTAATTTGAAAGACTAAAATGTATTAGGAAAAAGAACCTTTTGACCTGACTATATTAAATAAAAATCTCACCTCTGTTTGCTGTTCTGGCAATTTCATGTTGTCAAAGATTCTGAAAACAATTCTAAATAAATCCTGCCACCAGTGTTTTTCATAAGTGTGGCCATAAGTTTTCATTATTTCAAACATTACTGTTAAACCCCTAAAATGAAAAAATATAATTAGAAAAGCTAGCATATACATCAGTACTTATTTTTATAAGTCATTTCACAAAGTTACTGAAAGCTAAGTTTAAAACACTCGATACTAAACTTTTAAGAAATTTAGGTTGTAAAACAGAGTTTTTAGGATGAATTGTTTAGGGAAAATCTCCAAAGGCCCTGGCCTTCAGGTTTTTATTTTCTACTACTCCCACTCGCATCACTGCAGCATTTAAAAAAGGTACATGGGAGCTACAGAGTGAGAAAGAGGATAATTTCAGTGAATACTAATTCTGAGGCTCCATGACCATGGAAGAAAGTATACTGCTATGTCTAAGAACAAATAAAATTAGATTTTGGAAAATCTTTTCAAAGAACTATAGGAATTTTTAGCTAATACCCCACTTGTTCATGTAATATCCTCAAACTAAAGGACTTGTCATACCGATTCGCTAGGACCCCTGCTCGTGTGGGCAGGGCCCCTCCCCAGTGTGCTGGGCCAGAGCAGCAGTGTCACTCGGGTGCGGAGGGAAGCGCTCCTTGAGAGTGAGCTGCTTTAGTATTCCACTCTCTCTCTTCTGAGTAAGTGTTAAAACTGAAACTCAAAATTGCCTTCTGATTCCTCATTATCCTTCTTGAAATAATGCCTTCATGTAACCATTAAAAAGCTTGATCTTTTCTCTCTTGGTAAATTTCTTTTAAGAAAATACAGGTACCCTTCCACTTAGAAAAGATTTGTATTTCCCAAAGTCTGGTCATAAGTCAGAACAATATTTCCTGTGAAACAGTCCTTGAGGACTTGAGGGCTCCCTGAGAAGGTCTAGCTCATTTGCTGCAATGCTACCCCCTGGGCCTGGTACCAACACACACGTGGTACACAGGAACACGCAGTTGTTCAATGGATGTAAAATAACATTACAGTAGTTTGGTTCTAAGGCAAGTTAACTTTGTTTGCTCTGTAAGATACCTAATGTATAAAACTATAGTAAAGGAATTTCTGTGGAAGAAACACATTGTATGAAAAACCATGCCCGCCGCCCCCCATAAACACCCACCCCCACCCCCACAGAGAGAGAGAGAGAGAGAGTGAGAGTGAGAGAGAGAGAGAGAGAGAGAGAGACAGACAGACAGACAGATAGACAGACAGACAGGGCTGGGCTCTTCCTCCCACTCCAAGTAACTGGATGCTGAATAACCCCCATGGCTGGGCTGGGCAGACATGGACATCCCTTCTTGCAGGCCCCCAAAGCAAACACAGATCCACAGAGGTTCCCAAGGCTTTTCACCTATTGAAGGCGTTCTGCTGAATATTTAAGTTGCTGGTATATGGAAAAGAATTTGGAGGGCTCTAAGTTAATTATTTAACCCTAAATCTACAGAATTTTGAGGGACTCAAATGAGAATGCATGTGAAAGTGCTCTATAACTAGTGTGTTACACAAATCGCAGTGCTGCATTTTCAGATATAATTGAAATAACTGCCTTTACAAATCCTGGAGTGAGGTAAGAAAATCAAAGCCATCCCTGGACAAAGCTTACTCATATTTTCTCTCTCTTTACCACCTAGAACACTTATTTTCTCTTCTTAAGAACTAAACTCATCCATAATCTGAACCCAGGATACAGTGAAAAGCAAGGGAGCATGGTCCCAGACAAGGACAGGTAAGAGACTAAGAAAGCAGGTCCGTCCGTCCCTGGCCAAAGAGATTTCTACAAATAAACACGGGCAGGGAGGGAGTGCTGAGTTTCTGTGACTGTCAGTCACCACATCTCAGCTGCTCTGCTGAAGTGGTGGACATCTGAGAGTGGTATATATAATCAATTAGGGGGCTAGCTTGAATTTTATCAAGTTTCCTAATAGGTCCACTGACAAAAACTCCTCAGGGCCTAAATGTGAAATGAATGTCAAATGTGCTTGTGATGACTAAATTCTGTGACAAGTTTCCAAGGTGTGAGAATATTTTGGATTATTTTAAATTTCGTAAGAAACTGTTGTAACAACACTTTAAAAACCAAAAACTTCTTAGACTATAAAACAAATTTAACCTTGTCTAGGGATGGGTGTGGTTCTGGCATAAGAGGAAGGAGGAAGGAGAGATTCATTCTTTTATTATATTCTATCACTGATTTGTTACAACTCTATACTACCTTTCTGATGTCCTGCTGACAGATATTAGGATACTCAAGTTGGTCATTTCAATTTGGCAGTCAAAAATACAGTGAGAAAAACTACATTATGGGATTGATAAGAACGCTAAGAAATTCATAACAATTTCTTGTGAGTGTAAAATGTGAAAACCAAGCACTTGTCTGGTTCCATCACACCCACAGCAGTTTCTTCACAAATGCACGGGACAGTCATACAGATCTTTTATTGAGAATATACTTTTGAAAGAGTTCTTTTTAAACAGGCCTGTGTTACTCAAAACTAGGTTACTGGGCAGTCTTCAAAGAGAAATGGTTCTTTACCTAAAAGCCACCAGGGACATGCATTTGGAAATTCTTTTCTCATTCATCAGAAAATAAAGTTTGGGACTAACTTTAATTTCTGATTAGGAACTAAAAGTATGAAAAGACAGAATGTGTAAATTAACACGGAATCTAAAATTCAAACTTGGAAATAATCAAAATTTAAGGAAAAGTAATCTATTTCCACTTTTTGTTGCTCTATTTAACATATTTTAAAATTTGCCTATAAAATAATTACTATATTTGATCAAGTTAAACTTACATTCACATAAAAAGGTTAATTTGATTAAAGTCAAAATAACCCTTGCAAAGTTTTAATTGCAAATACTGATTGTTACCTGGTTCTTACATCTAATTTGCATCTATTGATGATACATGATAACTCGAAGAGAATTGGGAACCAGCCTCTCACCCACACCCTGTCTTCAGGTGCCACATTCATGTCGTCACTTGTGTACTCCTTGAAAGCCTTTAAGAAGAAAGGCAGGTTTATTAAAGACAAGGCGTTAACACCTATACACATTTCTCCAAAGCAGTTTTTAAACACTGTGCAAATCAAAAACGAGCAATTTGATTTAAAAAAACTTATAAAAAGATGGAGATTATAACTGCCTACAGAGCATGGAATAGAGTCCAAAAGCTGCTTTCAGCTCCAACTCCATCATCAGCTTTCCATTTCAGGCATTTGAGTGGTTATAACGTCACATAGCCACACCACCACACTGGGGAGGTGTGCGGATCAAATGCATGTACTGAATACACCACAGATCTATGTCAGCATGTAACAGAAAATTTATGAAGTTCTCTCTTCTCCTAATGACAGTTTCAAAGATATGCAAGTCAAAGCTGGCTGCCGAGTTGCCAATTCAAGCTTTCACTCCAGTGCTTACGACCACACTCATCCACCTTCAGTGCTGCAGAGCTTGACACACAAAAAACAGTGTATCAAGGTAATGGCTGAACACACAGGCTTGGATTCAAATCATGTCTCCTTCACTAACCCTATGAGCAGGGGCACATTTTGAGTTTCTTTGTGCCTCAGATTCCTTATTTAATGGGGCTATAACACAATCTATCCCATAAAGCTGTTACTGAAAATTAAACAAGTTTATACATATGAAACACTCAGAAAAACACCCCATCTTCAATAAATGTTGACAACTCAAGATAATTTTGAAAAATGCTTCATATCCCCTAGATTCCCAAATAAACTTATATCTCAGACTAGAAATAAATACTAAGTCACATTTTGTTTACTAAACGATGCTATACCTGAGGTCTATCAGACACGTATTTTGCACAATGGCGAATAAGTCGAATTGCTTCCATACTTGTATCTGGGAAAGCTGCATTGCACGCAAATTCAGACAAACATTTCACTGCATCCTGGAAAGAATCAATGGTCGCTGGAAAGTGTTTTTCAAACACAAGGGCTATAAGGGAGAAAAACATATCCAAATAATTAAAGATCTTCAATTATTCCTAATTATACCCAAATATACCGAGCTCTAGATGTAATGGATATTTCTTGAAGGTTAAGGGTTTTGATTCCAAAAGATATGGGTTCCAAAGTCTGTCTTGACCAGTCACCTGACTGCCATGGGTAGTGGGAACGGCGAGATAGGCCTGTGTTTTGTTTATACTATAAACCCAGCACCTAACAGAGACTGCTGGTACACTCAGATGGTAAAGAATCCACTTGCAATGCAGGAGACCTGAGTTCAGTACCTGGGTGAGGAAGATTCCCTGGAGAAGGGCATGGTAACCCACTCCAGTATTCTTGCCTGGCAAATTCCATGGACAGAGGAGTCTGGTAGGCAAGTCTATGGGGTTGCAAAGAGTCGGACATGACTTAACGACTACACAACAACAAAGTGCTTATTATTAGCACAATATTTAATTTACTAAATTTAAGCAAACAACAAATGATAGCTATGGTGATGTCATCATTCTTGATGCTGATGACAATGATGGTCATTATTATCTTCTAAGAGAGGCTTATTTGACATCTTAGGTGTCTCAAAGTCAAAGGAGGTTATGTAGTACAGTAGTCAGAAACACAGGCTATGTCTTAAGACTCTGGTTTTGCACCTCAATCCATCACTCATTAGTTTTGTGTCTTTAGACAAATAAATTACATAACCTCACTCGATCTGCGTTTCCTTATCTAATTTTAAAAGATAATAAAGATATTTTTCTCATAGTTATTGTGAAAACTGAAGAAAATACATGCAAAATGCTTATAGTGCTTGCCATGCAGTAAACATTCAATAAATGTTAACTATAATATTATAATAATGGTAATACTATCACTTTTTACTCGGCTTCTATAGGCAAAACTTGGTAAAGCCCGTGACAAGCCAATAATCTTACACTTGACCTATCCACTGAACACACTGAAGCTGTGTTGTGCTGTGTTCTAACTTGAACAGAGCTTAGGGGATACTCACTGACAATATGTCCCGTTGTCTGAAATGCAAGCTCAACTATGCTTTCATCTTGATCCGATGCAGCAAGATGAAATACAGAGAAGATGTTCTTCCATCCGGACCGAATGTTAGCAGCTTGAGAGTTAACCATCTGTGCTATACACCGTACAACCATATCACGAATTGTTGGAGACCTAAAATAGTAATATAATTACTTGGATAAATCTCATCAGGTTTTTTTTTCCCCTTCTCTTCTGTTCCACCTGCCCCCCCACTACTGTGGAAAATACATATTTTCCTGATGTTAAGCAGTTCAACAAATATAATACCTGTTCCGTTTCATTATATGTTCAAAAGGTCTTAAGAAATCCTTCTGGAATCTGAAATTAGCAAGCTCTCCTTTCTCTAAAAACTTCATTGACAGCTGCCTCAGGGAGTCTACTGCAAAAATAGCTACATCTTCATTAG
This sequence comes from Nanger dama, assembly GCA_917880005.1. Taxonomy (NCBI): domain Eukaryota; kingdom Metazoa; phylum Chordata; class Mammalia; order Artiodactyla; family Bovidae; genus Nanger; species Nanger dama. Next base: position 6,869,685 of record CAKJTW010000066.1, read on the forward strand.
GATTACAGCCAACCTGTAACAGCAACAGAAACAGAGGATGCTAATATCAGCAGAAAAACCAGTAATTTTCTAGAAAAATATATCATTAATAGCAAAGACAGGTAAATTCAAAGATTCTCCATGCGGCACTAAGTATGCTAACAATATTTCTCAACAAGAAGAACGTATTTTAACTAAATTCTTAAAATCTAGAACAATTATTTCTAGAAGAAAAAAAAAACAAGGCAAAGTGTTTTCTAATCTAATTATAAAAAATGTAATAAAAAAACTGCTTAGAAAGGAAAAAGGTCTCAACTAGATTATGGTAAGGGAATTTTAAACAACAAAAATAAATTACAAATTAAGCAAACTGTAAAATTACTCAAATACCTTATTAAAATGATCTCCAATAACTTCCCAAATTCGAGACCATTGCAATCTTATTCTTCCCATGTTGTAATATGATATTTCTACTATTTTTGCAGACTAAACATTCTTGGATGCGTAGTAGAAAGTAATTCATCCATAGACACAGCACAGAGCCAACGGACAAAATCCACTATAATAGAAATAGATTAACATTTACTTTAAAGCTTAAAGTCTTTCAACCCAAAAGTCAGTTTTTTAACTGAATGTACATACTTACCAATGGCGTTTCCATCTAGCCTTGTGGACCCTGTAAATATTCTAAAGAAAAAAACAAAAATCACAATGTGAAAATTTATAAAGTCTCATTTCTGATATATCAATTCAAAAACAAGTGGCCTAGTTTACTAGCTACTTTTATATGTAACTGAATGTGTACTTTTTACCAGATAGTTTAGTAACAAGTGTAGTTGGAATGTACCCCCCACCCTTGTGCTGAATGATATGAGAGAATGAATACATTGCTGCAATTTTACTAGTAAATTTATCAGCTCTAGGATGGGTATTTCATGAGCCTCAAAATAACAGACTGTTAATTTGTAAAACTAATAACTGGCACACACAAAACACACTTCTCAATTTTCCTAAGTATTTACTAGTTTAAACATGTTCTTAAAATTAAAGCTTCTATTTTTATAAATAATGTACATCTGATTAAAAAAACTCATGTTGAATTACAAGTGATGAATAAAACCTTACAAATAGTTTTCAACAGTTTAACTAACAAGTAACTAACCCCTTTTCTTAGAGCATTCAAACGTTCAGAGTTAAGCTATGCTATCCAGCTTTGCCCTGCCTCTTTCACTGAGCTCTTTTTCTGTTTCAAGTTTCAGAAAAGATTTCAGCATAAACACATTAGTCCTCTTACTTTAAAGTCTGCATGTGGTGACTTCAAGGATAAACTGATATTCCTCAATGTAAACTGTACATGATAGGATCTGAACGATAAAAGGAAACCTCAAAAGCAGGAGCAGGTCAAATATTAAATTTAGAAACAAATGGAATCATAGTAACAGTACAGCTATCAGCAATCACAGGGTGGGTACTACCCAAAGTGCTTTATATCTGATATATCTACCTATCTATCTATTTATCTATATATCCACTCATACAACAACCACAGATACTATGGAGTACATTAGACTCCCAACCTTATCAACACAGAAACCGAGGCACAAAGATATATAATAACTGTCTAAAAATCACAAGGCTACTATGTACTAGAGCCAGTCAAACCAGGACAGGCCGACCCCAGAGTCCACCCTCTCAACCACCCCACACTTTTCTGAGCAAACAGAATTTAAACATTTACAATACATTCTAGTTTTTTCCTACTACCACAGTCTAAATGTTTTGAGTATATCATGATTTTTCAACCTCTGTGCCCTTGAAGGTCTATGCATCCCGGCAACAGTGAAGAATGAAAACAAGAAGGAAAAGCAGTTTAAAAACTGACAAGGTAATAACTCAGAATCTGATCTCCTGCTAAAGACATATCTGCACATTTCCTCTCTTGCTCTTGTGAGCAGAACAAAACAAAAGTTCAAAAATCTGACTGAAAACACTATGGGGGCGGGGAGGAAGAGTAACGGAGCCTCAGTGAACCTGGTGGTTAGACTGGATCCAGAAATGTAAACTAAAGGCTACAGACCTCTCACAGGAACAAAAATGAGAAGTGCTAGACTCTGCATTATGACTGTCATTAACTGTTTCTCAAACTAGAGGTGTGCTCCTGGAAGGCAGTGGCTATAAAACCCATAACACAAACAAAGTCCAACCTAAACAGTACCAGGGAAACAACAGGAAAAACAACAGAGGAAACAAAGAACCTTTGTTGAGCAAGGAGGTCACAAGTGGCAAGGAGCAGGGGAGGAGAGAGCAGCAGAGGAGAGCTCCAGGGAAAGCTGCCAGGGCCCCCGGGGAGACGGCCAGAGAGGGCAGCAAGCGAGCAGCCAGGCTCTGCAGACCCGGGCGACAGTGTGGGCAGGGGAGGAGAGAGCAGCAGCAGAGAGCTCCAGGGAAAGCTGCCAGGGCCCCGGGAAGATGGCCAGAGAGGGCAGCAAGCGAGCAGCCAGGCTCTGCAGACCCGGGTGACAGTGTGGGCAGGGGAGCGTCCATCCTGGGAAAGGGCATTTTGTTTTGATTTCCACTCACTCTGGTAGCCTCTGAGGGGTCACTATATTTCTAGAAATGCTCCATTAAAGATAAGTCATATAGGAAAGCAGAGTGGTCTAGGGAGGCATTTATAATAAAGCCTTAATATACTAAGGCAGAAAAGAGCTATGCTTCACAACATCAACTACAAAATGGATTCTGCCTGTGTGAAAAGCAGAGAACAGAAGCATGAGGATCTTGTGTGTTAATAGTAAAAGACACACCCCTGAAAAGTACAAGTAGGAAAAAAAGATTGACAGATTTCCTGAATTCTTACACATTATGACAGTGATGAAACAACACACACACAAAAAAGATGAATCTTGCAGATTGTAGATCAAATCAACTTCGAGTTGTATGCAACAGACAGGCAGATGAAATGACTGCGTATCTAAAGTCTTCATAGTGAAAATATCAGAGGTAACATTTATGGCATAGACTCAACTGAAAGACGTTTATGAGAAAACAGTCAGGGAGGATTAGTCCATATTTTCTGATAGGTGACAGAATATTCCAAAGTGTGGGACAGGTCAATATAAAGCCAGATCTGGTATGCTTAAAAACAACAACAACAACAAACTATTAAATAAAATACTATGGTGCTACATAACTTTTGACTTTCAGGGGTAAATCGTTCTTGGACAAAATCCACCCCTGTGAAGTTGAGTAACATTTAAGAAATAGCTGGTTTAACAACGCCGAGAAAATGTTTTCCTAGCAAATCCAAGAGGATCAGGGACTCCAGGTTAAAGTGCCTTTATACTCTTAAGTTCTAATAATACAGGATTCTAAACACAAAAGTGAAGATAATCAGAAAATTTTACCATTTTAAAGCTTTGAATGGAATCAAAATTTTTCCATTAAAAAAAGAACCTATTTGTAATTAAGCAAATAATTATTATTTTCATTTTGCATGTTTAGTTCTCATACTTATCACAACAGATTATTCAGAATAGGCCTAAGGTCAGAAAAACATTTTTGCTGAACAAGTACAGGACTGTCAAGGATGATGCCTGACAGTACTCTCAACCACTGTCTTGACTACCAGGGCTGTCTCACTGAGTCAGCCTATGGAATCAGAATATCACAAATAAAAATATATTCAGATACTCAGAAATTCAGAAGCGATTTAATGAGAAATTGTGATACGTACCACATAAAACTAATATAAATCTTGTAACAAATCAAAGATGTAATTTTTGATGCTTTCACTATAGGTAAAATGTAAATACTGAAGGTGTGCATTAAAGTGTGGACCCTGAATTTATGTTGTATAAGTATCTGGTGATGATGAGTTTGAGACAGTAACGTACTAAGAGAATTTGTGCTAAGACTCCTCTGAAATTGCACAAACTCTTAAAATGGAGAGGCAGATCACCTGTTTAAATGAGTGACATGTTTCTCTGCAGCAAACTGGCCAGCTGGATAAATCAGAACTGGCTTTGGCCACATGAAGTATGCTATGGCAACAAGACTAGTAAGTAAGATTTGACTCTTGTCTGGGTAGATTCTCCTAACAGTGATGATGTGCTTTTGGGTGGCTAGAAAACCATCTGGAGGAGGTCTCCCCTGGCAGCAGAAGGACAGACACTCCAGTTGGCGCTATTCCTCAGATTCTCTGCTAATCAAAGTGTCACTGTAATCATCACACCAGACTGGCCTGGCTGCGGGAAGGAGCAAGTTATCTGATTCCCCTTGTCTCAGTTTCCTCATCTGTAAATTGAGGACAGTAATAATATGTATTTTATAGGCTACTAAGAGTATTAAACGAAGTAACACATGGAAAGCACTTTTTCTGTTTAATATAATACAATCAGTTATATATACATCAACTTTTTAAAAAATTCCCTTCCCAGAAAGCACTCTGAAAAGCACATGTTAAGCCTCTGAGTTATATAGTAGATATAAAATGATACATAATCTTTTTTCAACCATCATAAGAAAAAGGCAAATTAAGCCCCTCCCTCCACCCCAAAAAAGCAGGTGGGCACATGGACACTAAGAATTCTTTCCAAGTAAGAAGTTCCAGGGAGTACTGCAAGGGTCAGTAACAACTAAACACTCTAGTTCCATCTAAGAGCAAAAAGTTTTCATCTACAGCAAAGTAAAATAATAGATCAGTGGGAGTCTCTAGGCATCAAGGAAAGATTATATTACATACTGTATTTTTGACAGTTCCCATCAGAAGTGTTAAAATGTAAACACCAGTGTTAAAAAATGTTTCAACTATTTGGGCATCCATATGCAAAATGCTCATCTTCTTAAAAAAAAATAAAAACTAGACATTATTTTGAATACTGGGGATTTTTAAAATCTAGAATATTCTATAGTAAAACAAACCATAACATATTCTTTTAGAAATATTTAGAAATAGTCTTTTAGAAAACCAGACTAGAGATGAGGAATATCTCTTAATGTATATACTATAAAATATAATTCTCCCCAGTGAGAACTGATAGCAAACCCTTTCATTTTCCCCATAATGCAATCCCATATCATACACTCAGGAAGATAAATTATACTCTATTTTCAAATAGGAATAATAAAGGGAGTACATTTTTATAAAGGAAATTTTTAAAAATAAAGGAAAAGAAAAACTGTGTTCTTTCTCATCAAGGTTAACTAATGCCCACTAATGTCTACTGTCACTTAAATTTTCATACTGTTTATCTTCTTCCTATATTCTGTGACTCAAAAGCAAAATTGTAGGTACTTCATCATTTAAATCATAGCATATCACAATACAGTCTTATCTTACCTAAGGAAAGATATTTTGGCAATCATTTTTTTTCTTTTTACTAATGAGCAATACACATGTAAATGCTACAGAATTAAAACAGTATTCATCTGAAAATGGAATAAAACAGATACCTTACCTATCTACAGCAACAACAACACTTTGAGAACTGGTTTCTCCAATGGATTCCTGAATACTTGCTATCTGCTTCCAGTCCACATTTCCTCCAACTACCGCACAGAAAAGAGAGCATTTCAGTGTGAAAATAATTCAGTGAAAGAATGTACTTACAGTTCTAAAACACATTTCTAATAACATTATTTATTTTCCTAATGAAAGCTTTGGGTGAACAATTCTTTTGGCATCAGTGACTTCCTGAGTTATACTAAGTGGTGTACAGACACAGGTAAAGACACAAACTTGTTTGCAAAGATCACACAAATTAGGGACACTGAAATTTTTAATCACTCAATGACATTAGGCAGAATTTCTCTCAATGTTTAAGAGAAACCCTCTCCCCCAACCACTCACCCCTATACCGCACAGCATACAAAACCTCCTCAACCAGGGACAGAACCTGTGCCCCCAGCAGTGGAAGCGTGGAGTCTTAATCACTAGACCACCAGTGAAACCCCTCCCTTAGCATGTAAGAAACAGAACCAACCCCAGTTCCAAATGTATCAACTTAGGATTCCCAATTCCATACAATTAGATCCCTCTTACAATGTAATCTTCAGTTCCTTGTTTACTGAATGCTCACTGAAAATTCAACTGGTATGCTCCAAGATTCAAAAGAATCATTTGGTTTTTTTCCCCAACATTGGTCCCATGTGTTTGTAGAAAGCAAAACAATTCCCCCAGTTCTCAAGCTCTTAAATATCTTTCCCTTCTTCCATTATCACTAAATCTTTCTTCTGGCCTGTTTTTCATTTGATTCATTCACTTTCATTCCTACTTAGTTTAGACCATTATCATTTCAGGACTGGATTACTGTAACAGTTTACTGCCTTCCTTTTGCTGATTCCGCCACACCCCCTTTAATCTCCTTTCTTCTTCTGGAGATTAATTTTCCTAAATAACCATTTGCTTACTATTAGTTTCAGGATAAAACATAAACTTTTCAGCCTAGGACTTAAGGGAGCTCCCTCCAACATATGTCTCTATTCAGGTCATCATCTAAAGTTTACCTACTGAGGCCCAACGTGAATTCTCAATGAAGGATTCCCCTTCACCTTCCTCTAAATGAAATATTTACTTAAATAAGTACTGCTCAACTCAGAATTTCTTCCATTTACTTTCTTACTATAAATTACTTCAGGTGTGTCCCTGTTGCCTTCTCAGCCAGATAAAAAGTTTCCAGGTTAGGAAGCAAATCATACACTTTTTTTGTCTTCCTCTACCTTACTCAAAGCAGATGCTCAACAAGTACTTGTTGACTGACTAGATTAGACACTCAAATGACTTTCTGAATGCACATGTAACAGATGGTTTTATTTAAACCAGCTGAATTTAAAATCTACTCCAGGAACTGAATTAAGGGAAAAGAATGTGATCGCTGTCCTCATGCAGTTAATGATTTACCAGGAGGGACAGACTTATTACCTACTTTAATATACTCTGATGATTATTTCATGGCTGAACTCAACTAATTATATATAACACAAGTGTGGCTAAACAGAACTAATTTTTATAGGGGGAAGGGATTAGAATGCAGGTGTTGTTAGCTCATGGAAAGTTTTCACATATGATGAAATATTAATTCAAGTTAGATCTGAAAGGATCATCATGCGGGAAAGAAAGAAGAAAAAGCAATTCAGGAAGAATAAGCAGCATATATGAAGTAATGGAAGCGGGTAAGTGAAGTTCATGTTCCAACACACTCAGATGTAGCCATAACGGAGGAGGATCTGGCAGGGGACAAGGAAGGAGAGAGAGAAACAAGCAGTAGGAGATGGAGCTGGACAGAAAGACCAGAAACAGAATGTGAAGAATCTTGACCATTGTGTTTAATGTTCTACTTTTGAAGACAGGGAACCATTAGGTCTTTTAAAAGACTGACATGATCCAGTCTATTTCCTGAAAAATAATTCTGGTAATATCTGTAGAACACAGTGAAACATGAAGAGCCATGGAAGCCATGCAGACAAAGTAAGGGTCTATTTCTGTAGCACAAGTGAACAAGGATGAAAGCCTGAAAGAAGCGACCGAGAAACGGGGTGGGAGGAGGACAGTGCCAAGCAATATGAGGGATGTGGCATGTCACAGAAATTCACTGAAGAGAAACCTGTGAGAGAAAAATGCCAGTCACTGCATAACTTCATCTGTGTATCAACTCAATGTCCTTCCCACATTTCTGTGGGTATTCTTCAAATACCCACAGGAGGTATTTCTGTACCTTCTCCATTTAGATATAACAATTTGTAATCATTAAACTCATTTAAAGAAGATTTAAAATGCCTAACAATCCAGGAACCAATTTCATAAATATATGACATCTATCAAACATCTGTATGACAGTACAAGTAATAAGCCAATAGTTTCAGTTTTACCGAAGAAATGACTCAAAAGAACAAACATTTAGATTAACTAAGAACAAAGATGTTAAGATGTCATAATATTCACTCAAGATTTATATGACCAAGCAACTGAATTTTAAAACTTTAATACATATAATAGTATGCATATAATTCAAATCAATAATTCATAAGCTATTCTTAATAATAAAAGTTTCCTCTTTCTAAAAATTAAAAGTATAGTTTTGTATCACATCTGTAAGGAAGTGAGATAAATATACACTCAGCTCTATTAACTTGGTTACATCAATATTTGGGGTATAGATTCTGTTGACAAAGGAGGCTAATAGTTTATTTTTAAAAGACAAATTATATACAGATGAAACCTGCTCAGTTGTCTGCACCACCACCTCCTCCAGCTTTGGTATGGACTAAAGCATCCTGAGTAGATGCCAGGACACCACTGAACAGGGTGGACACCTGTCAGGCTGGGCGAGCCAGGAACCAACTACTGAGATGAGCTCAACTCTGGGGGAGCTCTGCCCAATAGGGGCTGAGTCAGCATAGGGGCTCACTCTAGGATGCAGACTAGAACCTGAGACCTGACCCCTCAGCAGTGAGAGCAGAAGGGAGCAGGCTGTGGAGCAGAGAGAAGTGGACGACACAGAGAAAGCATGAGAGGTGAATGGTGTGGTCAGTCACTCGTGTGGCTTTGGAGGCCTGGAATTTTTATCTCAATCACAGTTCCAGACTCCAAATGTGTTTATTTTAATATAAATTCCCTTTTCCTGAAGGGAGAAAGCAGATCAGGTCACCTTGTTGCAACCTAAGCAGCAGAGCAGCACAATGATCAAATTAATTCTAACTCATTCTCAAGTATTCCAGTAAACATGATCAGCAAGGGTGATTTCTCTTGTTTTACTAACACTGATAGAAAATAAAATATTCCACTGGTATTTTATTTTTAGTGTAACCTACTTCTGTTACTTGCCAGAACTGAGCCCTGGTGATCTCACCCCTCTTTATCTGGGCTCTCCTCCACTCCCAAGTCCTTAGAAATAGACTGTTCAAAAGCAGTTGAATCAATCAATGCACATTCACTTCACTTGCCTGTAAATATTTTTCATCTGTAGCTCACGCTACTTTCTGGAACAATTAGAGTTCTAATGTCTGAGTCAGACTTATAGGTTACATAAGTCACCAACCATGCAGGTGCTCAAGCAGTTCTAAATCCTGCAGCTGTCTATACCTGCACCTCCCAGAACCACAGAGCACCACTGCTATTTCACAAGCGAGGTGCAGACTGCACTGCTGAATTACTACTGCAAACTCACTCAACCTGAAGCCACAACATGGTCCTTGTCTTTACTCCCCTCCCCTGTGGGTTGTTTTTCAAACCTGAAATTCTTCTGAATTTCCTAAGACTTTTATTGCTAGCAACAACGAAGAAATCACTAAATGATAAAAGAGAAAGTCCAGAAGTACAAAGCCTTAAAAGGTAAATATAAGTATTCTTAGACCTCAGGTGTATTCCTTCATTTTTTTTTTTTTTTTAGGTTGTATCTCTAGATTTCTCTGTTGGAAGTGAGGTAGGGAGGCCAGATAAAGAATAATCCAGAAACGTGTGCGAGTTGGATCATAAAGAAGGCTGAGCGCTGAAGAACCGATGCTTTCTAACTGTGGTATTGGAGAAAACTTGTGAGAGTCCCTTGAACAGCAAGGTGATCAAACCAGTCAATCCTAAAGGAAATCAACCCTGAATATTCACTGGAAGGACTGACGCTAAAGCTGAAGCTCCAATACTTTGGCTACCTGATGCAAAGAGCTGACTCACTGGAAAACACCCTGATGCTAGGAAAATTGAGGGCAGGGGGGAAGAGGCCAACAGAGGATGAGATGGTTGGACGGCATCACAGACTCAATGGACATGAGTTTAGCAAACTCCAGGAGATAGTGGAGGACAGGGAAGCCTGGCATGCTGCAGTCCGTGAGGTCGCAAAGAGTCAGACATGACTTAGGGACTGAATAACAACAACAATCCAGAAACAGTATAGCAGCACTAAGTCCACTTACATGTTGATATACAGTAATCCTGACAACTCTCTAAGTAGATACTACTGTTAGTTTGGAAAACAGGAACCTGAAGCTCAGAGAATTAAAGTAACTTGCACACACATCTTGTACAAGTGCAGAAGCATCAGTGAAGAAGAAACATGGAAGAATTCAAACCCAGAAGTACATATTCAAAGTCAAAGACAGTTTAAACTCTGTTTCTTGCCTGGTAAAACGTTTTCCACTTATGACTAGAAATGTATGGTTTTGGTTCTTCTTTATCTGCTTGACAGTACCTTCCTTTTTTTCCTGCTGGGTTAAACCTGGTTGCACTGGACTCAAGGGGGAGCCACAGGACAGTTTCCACGCTGGCCTAAGACGTGGGTTATGTCTGCAGAGTGCCGGTAAAAACATCTGCGTGTGAATGCTTTCTCTAGGTGCCCCCAACTGTTTATCATCTTAAACAAGCCTTCACTCATTTAACTTATCTGCTTAGTCTCAAAAGCAGGTAATTCTTTAAGACATTTTTTCAGATTATTTTCCATTATAGATTATTGTAAATATTGGATATAGTTCCCTATATTATACAGTAAATCCTTGTTACTTATCTATTTTCTGTATAGTAGTTTGTATCTGTTAATTGCATACTCCTAGTTTATCCCTTCCTGTCTCCCTATTCCTTTCAGTGACCATAAATTTGCTTTCTATGCTTGAGTCCATTTCTGTTTTGTATACAGAGTCACTTGTATTATTTTTTAGATTCTACATGTAAGTGATCTCATATAATATTTGTCTTTGTCCGATTTAGTTCACAAGTATAATATTATCTCAGTCCATTCAGGTTGCTTTAAATGGCAGCATTTCATTCTTTTTTTTTTAATGTAAAAGGAGGTAATTTTAAACTGCACCTTTCTCCCACCCTCAACTATGTGGTTAAGACTAAGGGTCATTTAATATTGCAAACTGGACCAGGCAAAAAGACCTACAATGTTATCTTGCTTAACCCTTATAAAGTTAGCCAAAGGGCATTTTATCCTAGCCCTCTAATTATATTTCGCTCATACAATAAAGTTACTTATATTGAGCAAGTTAGAAACAACTGTGATATTTCACAAAAATAATTCAAAACATTCTCACCTAGCCCTAGCCCCACAAATTCATCAGGAGCCTGATCTTTCGCTCCAGTAAGTGATCCTTCTCTGCCTCGCACTGTTCCAGAAATGTACCGAGGCTTCACTCCAGTTCCTATAAGTTGAGCAAGCTCCAGCTGACTGATGCACTTCAGAATCTTAATTACAAGAAAAACAAATTTAAATTCTGTGTTAAAAATCTTCATAAAAATATTTAAATGTACAAAGTCACAATTTAACCACAGGCTACATTATAAATCAGCATAAAAATGTTAAATGTACTTAATCCTGAATGTACTAGATTTTCTCCCCAAACACTTAACCATGTCAGTGATATAATATTTAGCGTTAGCTCATTTTATAAACCAAATCGCAAAAGAAAAAGAAAGTGCTTATACCTCATGCCATGAATTTCCTAAGTAATTTCCATCTGTATGAGCCACTGTGATAAGCGTTTTGATTGTGTCAATGTTCTTCTGCTTCATTTCAGTAATCCCAGAACTCACTGTGAGTAAGGTAAATCTTGCCAGCGCCTGGACGTATGCATCTCTTTCCAGCTGTTGAAAGAGATAGAGAAAGAGAACTCATAGGGTTGCAAGCACAACAGAGTAGCTCCAGTTCCCTACTGGTGAACTGTTTACTTAATTTACTAAGTTTTCAACTATGTAATGAATTACATATGATACCTCAAAACTATAGTTCTTTAAATTTTAATATGAATGAAGCCAAAAAGGATGAATTTTTAAAACTGAAAGGCAATGGTGGTGTCAAATCAAGATGAAATTTCATCAACAATACTTCATATAGTGAGAAAACATTCACTGAACACATGCTTCAAGTGACTTGTGTGAAGCAGCAGAAACTCGATTTACAAATTTGCTCATGTTCCCCCTACAGTTAAGACTATGTTTTTTATGCTAGAACATTCATAATTAAATGTGAAATGGGTTTTCAAAAAGAAAGTAGGCAAGCATTGGATAAAATTTATTATCAGACAAAGCATATAATTTATTAGAAAGGACTATCTTCATAAGAATTATGCCCTTGATACTTGAGTCTCTTAAAGATAACCTATTCTTAGGCTTGTTATAAAATAATATCTATAAATATATAAAATATGAAAAAGTATATGATTCAATAAATAAGAACATGCAATATAAATAAGATACTAAAATTAAAATTCAGGAATTCAAACTCTTGGAAATTTCCCACACAGCTAATATTCTATACAGAAAAAAACTGCAACACGAAGTTATTATGATGAATGGTAGACACATAACAAAGAACTACCCAGTTTTGTCACAGCTTCTTGGAAACTTAAGATTCCCTTAAATTCCACTATAAACTTGAAATTAGTTTTTTAACAGTGTCAACACAAGAAATAATTTAAACTATAGTAACGACAGAGGTAATTTACGTTTTCCAGATGGCTACAAACGCAAAATTCTGTTACCTGAATGCTGAAAATGCATGCAATTCTGATTGCACATCTTATACCTTCCAGGCAAAGAGAGGCTACTTCAGTATCATCACAGTCTTGTAGACCCACACTGAAGGCAGCCAGAAAAGGGGTCCAAGCCAGCTAGAAAAGGTAAAAATTTAAAATATATCATGAACATCAAATGATAATCAAACTTTAAGATAAGACCACATTAACATTTCTCAATGCTTTCAGCCAATAAATGGTTTGTGGGAAGTTCTGAAAAAGAGTAGTAAGTTTCTAGGCATAGTTATTGGGAGAGCTATCTTAGAAAAAGAGGAGAAACTATAATGCTGCCTGGGCTTAAGTAAGTGGTAGAGCAAAATTGTAAATTCAAGAGAAAATGGTAGATTCATTTTAAGCACAGCACCTATGAGTTATTCACATTAGTAAAAAATGGGGATAGTCTATTTGCATAAATTATATTGGTTTTACCCCTGACTTCAGAACTCATCTCTCTCTGCAAGTTGTGTCTCTTACAATATTTCATGGACTAATTTTATTTCCAAAAAATCCTTTTAACCTTTTTCTACTTGTAAGACTTATGTTACTCTCTTTTCTTTAAGCCTGTTCTGTGGGTGTCATTTAGCCTTATTATTTCTTGTAGTAAAATATTAATATTTTACATTGAGACAGCAGTGATATCTCTGGCTCCTAGTTGGACAATATTTTAAAATACAGTTAAATAAAAGACATCTTCTTTATAGACTATGAAAGCCAACAAACACTAAATTTTATCAAAACTGAACACCTTCTGAAATTGTAACGTAAAATTTAAAAAAAGAGAGGTATCCCTGACTACTGAAAGTCCTCCTATCAAAACATACATGTATATACTGGTGTGTATATACTGGCATGTATATATGTGTATAACTTTGAAATGTCTGATATAAGAGTATTTGCTTCTTTTAATAAATCAAAATGAAGCAGAACTATATATAGTCATACAGATAAAGAGTATTTATGACAACATGGTACAGAAACAATAACTGGAATTTTTAAAAGATCTAAAAAACTTTTTGCATTATTAAGACAGAATTACCCCCAGCTCTGTAACCTCAGGAAGTTCAGAAGTTTAATTCCTAAACAAAGGAACATAAGTCACAGTTTCAGTCTTAGCCGTGTCACTTATTTCACCTCTTTTTTTTCTGAACCTCATTTCTTCCTCTTTAGCACCTGGACTGCCACTACACAGAGATGCTATGGGAAGCATATGATGGGCAGGACTTTAAAATACAAAGCACCACAGGCGAGTAATGCATTATGCATCCTATGCTAAGTGAAGAAACAACACATCTCTATTTGGAAACCTATGTAATATATATAAGGAGAAGTACAAGCTTCTTAAGCCTGTGACAAATTAAAGAATGATCTATATTATCAAATTATACCTAAATAACAGCCAGGGGACAGTGAAATTTTCTGCTCAACTGTATAAACCTCTGTAGAAAACGATCTGGTCATATCTAAAAAGGTTCTTAATTACATCCCTTAATATCACATTACTTCTAGGACTCTATCATTTATTCCTTGACTCAACCAATGCTTACTTACTGAGCACTAACTCCAAGCCAGGAACTGTGTCAGACTTTGAGAAAAGTCACCAGATGTACTCCTTACCTCTCAGAGTTTAAAGTCTAGCACAGACATTAAGGTTTACAATAAATAAATGTGTAAATACACATAAATACAGTGAAGGAAGAACACAAGACATATGAAAGGAGACCTGACTTAGCGAGGCCAGGGCAGAACCCACTAAGAAAGTAAACACCGAAAGCAGAAACACCTCGGGCAACGAAGGAAAGAGCGTTCCAGACAAAGGACACAGCTTGTGCGACTGCTCTGACAAGAAAATAATTTAGGGCATTCTAGAAATAGAAAGAATGCCAGTGTGACTGCAGCACGGTGAGAGGAAATCTAATGATGAGGCTGGAGGCAGGTGGAGCCCATCACACATGGTATTCGGACCCTCGGGTTGTGTTAGGTTTCACCACAGTTGCAAAATCAGGGAATTTTGCAACTTTAAGGAAGAAGGTGACAGTTCATTTGTATTTTAAACATTCTGTGCTCTGTAAATGGGTAAGAGAAGCACAGAAGTAGACATAGACACCAGCCAGGAGAACACTCCAGCATTAAGAGTGAGAAATGAAGGACATGGTCTGAAAAGGTAACGACAGTAGAAATGGTAGAGAGGAAAGGTTCTCAATTCCAGCTCAGAGGAAGAAACAAATGACACCTAACCCAGAGAAGAGATCATGAAAGCTATTTACGAAGAATTCCCAATAACATGGGAAAACACTCATGTGAGAAACAGCAAGTTACAAAATACTATACACAGTAGGATCACAACTGTTTAACAAGAGAAAAAGTAGTATGTAAATATAGTAAGAGAAATGTTCTGAGTGGCAGAATTATGACTGGTTCCTTATTCTTTCTTATTTTTTTCATCCTCCACCTCCTGTCTACCAAAAACATTTACAAACAAAACAAAGGTATAAGATTATTCAAAACAAAACAAAAACTTGGTTTGTAATTTATTTCATAATAAGTGCTCTTAATTTCAATCTCATTTCCTATATTACAGTAAAAGAGAGGCCGGCAATACTCCACTATTTCTTCTAACATTCTCTCCCCAAATTCCCACTCTGAGCCTGTAACTCTCCATCAACTTTTAGAAATATCACAATCACACAGACCTTAAAGCAAGGGTAGAACTACAACATATAAGAGCTGAAATATCATCTTTTACTACCCACACAAATGCAGTTAATATCTGAAGAACTCAAGTGATAACCTTTAACCTCCACAGACCATCTAACTGCACTGTCTCACAAATGGACATGTACTTGACCCATTTTTCCTTCTCTAGGAAAAATTCCTACTTTCCTTGACTAGACTCCCATCCACTTCCCTATAATCCTTATGATGCAGTGCTTACTCATTCTGGAATTTAAAGAAAGGATAGAAAAAAAGCATAGGAAAATGAAGAAATGGAAAATCAAATTATAAAGAAGCAGTAAATACCATCCTTACTATATTGATCAACATAAAAGAAAGCTCCCTTTTGCTCCCAGTGCTACTTTCTAGGCCCCAGGAGCACTCAGAACCCTCAGATTAGCCCTTGGGTCATAGGCACTGGAAGACAGCAAGAGGCTCAAGGTCACTCTGAGATGTCAGGGAACTTCACAGATCTAAAGAGGACTCAGAGGAAACCAGGCCAGTGATTAACTCTCCCCAAACCTTTCTATTCTTAAGGTCACACACCTATCAATTACTAATCATGCATACCTAAATAATATGGCTTTCACTTCTGGGTCTATACTAATGGGCTGTATCACTGTACTGCCTTAACTTAAAAATATGCTGAACAGCAGTATATATAAATGTATATACCAAAAGCCGTTAATAACTCTTACCTTAAACATGGGTCTCACATGCTCCAAATGTGTGGCACTCGTGAAAGGTGCCTGAACATGGCTCACAGCCTCCATGAGGGCTTTAGCAGTCTTGGCCATCTGTTCCATCTCTAAGTTATACAGGAGTCTTCTTTGTTTTTCACTGGCTACGTCTGAAACAGCAAACACTATTAGCATTTAATATATAAAGCCTTTAAGAATGATATTTTGATGTTTCAGCATAAAATCATCAACACAACCAATGAATACTAATTCAAAATGGTCCTAAGAAGCCAGATGCAAAGGCCATATAACGTACGATTCCATTTAGATGACATATCCAGAGTAGTAAATCCATAAAAAAGAAAGCAGACTGGTGCCAGACAGAGGCTGAGCAAAGGCAGGGAGCGTAGAAGAACTGCTTAATGGATACGAGGCTTTACTGGGGGTGATAAAGTATTTTGGAACTATATCAATAAGGTGGTGATTGCACAACACTTTGAAGGTACTAAATACCAGTAACTGTTTGCTTCAAAACAGTTCATTTTGCGTTATATGAATTTCACCTCAAAAATGGGGGAAAAAAATCCTCAACTAGGCTCCAGGGATATGCAGGGAATCTATGCAAAGGGAAAAGAGCAGGCACAGATCTGTCATACTGAAAGCTCCAGGCCAACAGCCCAAACAGGGGCTAGGGGAGCAGACGAGGGGCCGTGGCTCACCCGTGTGACCTGAGGGACTTCCCAAGTTAACAAGAAAACAGAGGCCTCACACGCAGGATGACTGCAGAATGTCAGCCCACTGCCACCCGCTTCCCACACCCAGCTCTCTCAATGACTTCCCTCACTGTACACAGAGCAGGCCAGAGAAAGAGGGATAGGAAGACGTCATTATGTGGGTACGAAAAAGAAAATGAAATCAGATAACTGGCATCTACTCAGGTGTAAAAATGAAATCCTGATCAATACACTTAACGGTTTTTCAAGTAGAAGAGGATGACGCTACCCTGTGAACTGCCGGCTGGTGCTGGACTGCAGTAAGGGCCAAGGACGCTGACTTCTGGGCCAGACTTTGCCACTCGTCAGGGTTTAGGCACAAGGGTTTAACAAAGGCTTTCGCACTGCACTCAGCTCAGAGCTTCTCTGATTCTAGGTGTCCTAATCTCTCTATACTTCTGATTCCTCATCTATAAAATGGGAGAGAACTTACTAACATTCCTCAGGCCCACTCCTCTGCTCCCCGAAGGAAGGCCATTTACACTCCACTATCCCTTCAACATTATCTCCGGAGCCTCTGACTCCCACCCTGTAATTCTTCATCAACTTCTAGAAACACATATCACACAGGCCTTCTGGATTCTCTTCTGTCAACAGCCACAGTCTATGGGGTCACAAAGAGTCAGACACGACTTAGCAACTGCACACCAATAACCTTTCAATAGCATTTTGCTGCTGCAATCTGTTCTTGTTGATGAAGCTTGAGATTTCCTTTCCAAGTGGAAGCTGCTCAGAAAGGCAGGAGCTCTCCTTCTGTATTACTGAGCCACTACCCTAACCTCACGCCTGTAGCCCGATTTTAGCTCTACTTTAATCACCGCTGTCTACACATATAGAATGTTGAGAATGGAGCCAGGCACAGGTAGCTCCTGACGCTGGTCAGATCTAGGAATGCCAGAGTGATATAATTTGTGGTGCATGTCAAGTAGTGATTTCCAACCCTGCGAGCTCCCACATGATCCTAACCTTCCCCATCTCCTTGAATCACCTCTACTTCTAGCTTCTGTTAATGTGTAATGATAGGTGAACCAATGAAAATAAGTTGTTTGTAGACAACAAGGAGGCAGAAGAAAGAAGAGTTGAAGTCCGACTACTGGCAATGCCTAACCAATCTGCCTGCTCTCCAAGTCCATGCTGAGGTTAACTGCCTCGTGGAAAAGTGTATACTCAACATATGCTAATTAATGCATCAGTTCAGTTCAGTCGGCTCAGTCGTGTCTGACTCTTTGTGACCCCATGAATCGCAGCATGCCAGGCCTCCCTGTCCATCACCAACTCCCCGGAGTTCACTGACATTCACGTCCATTGAGTCCGTGATGCCATCCAGCCATCTCATCCTCTGTCATCCCCTTCTCTTCCTGCCCCCAATCCCTCCCAGCTTCAGAGTCTTTTCTAATGAGTAAACTCTTCACATGAGGTGGCCAAAGTACTGAAGTTTCAGCTTTAGCATCATTCCTTCCAAAGAAATCCCAGGGCTGATCTCCTTCAGAATGGATTGGTTGGATCTCCTTGTAGTCCAAGAGACTCTCAAGAGTCTTCTCCAACACCACAGTTCAAAAGCATCAATTCTTCGGCGCTCAGCCTTCTTCACAGTCCAACTCTCACATCCATACATGACCACTGGAAAAACCAGAGCCTTGACTAGACGGACCTTAGTCGGCAAAGTAATGTCTCTGCTTTTGAATATACTATCTAGGTTGGTCGGCAAAGTAATGTCTCTGCTTTTGAATATACTATCTAGGTTGGTCATAACTTTTCTTCCAAGGAGTAAGCGTCTTTTAATTTCATGGCTGCAGTCACCATCTGCAGTGATTTTGGAGCCCAAAAAATAAAGTCTGACACTGTTTCCACTGTTTCCCCATCTATTTCCCATGAAGTGATGGGACCAGATGCCTATGTGGCATTTCCCATTTATCACTGGTCAGTGCTATCTTTCTTCAGGATATGGAGAAAGACATAGTCAGATCAAACAATATAAGACATAATCAGATCATCAAACAATGTATTATAATACTTTTCATTAGAATAAGTGATACTTGGTCTACTCTAACTTAACTTTTTAAGAATCTTATTTTTTCCTCCTAAACAACCAGGATTCAGTTGATCTGGACACTTACTCTGTTTACTTGACTTTGCAGGGATTGTCAGCTCCTTCGTTTCTTTCATTGATATCTTTTTCCCAGCTATCTCATTATAGATGGCTGAGAGATACTCTTCCGGGAGATCTTTGCTGTCATTGATGCCTCTATTCATCTTAATGTACTGTTCCTTGGTCATTTTATTTTTAACCTAGAAATGAACAACTGTTATAGTTCTTAAAAATGAACAGAAAAATACTCATGTAAGAGAATTTATAAATACTTTGAGACAGAAAGTGGAAAGTACTAAACAAGGCAGACATTAAAGTGAAAATAAGGAAGTCACAGAAAATGAGGACAATGTAGCAAAGACCAAGGTTGGCAATATGCTAATTCACCTTGCTGTGATGTCCCCGAGTGATCTGTTGACAAGAAAACAGGCAGATGGAATAATGAAATTGTTTCTGCCCCAGGTTTGAGAGTTCTAGCCAGAGTCTTTAAAAAGGATCATGACAATCATTAGAAACTTATGCTACCAAAAGATTCAGATCTTCATTCAAAAGAACATAAGTGTGTTTGCTAATGATTTGAGAACTGATTTTATCTAACAATGGATATGAGCATAACAAGAGCTGAAATTTATTTAAAATCAGATAACAACCTTGCTGACTGACTCAGTGTGGTTAACTGAATGCTAGGTGATGTGGGCAAAGTATTCTTTGAACTTTTCATCTTCTTGTTTAAGAGTACACACAACAGTAACATCATGCTGCATATCATGGTATGTCTGTGGAGAATAAATCTGTAGTATGTAAGATGGTGGCCCTGCTGCTGAACTTGTTAACTAGCACAACCAAAACTTTTCTGCCCATGGATAAAACCCAGAAGTCATGACATCTCTATATTTACTTATTAGTTAAATATATTCCTACCACTTTCCACAAAGAATTTAAGGCACCTCTAAAGATAAGGGTCTTGTACATTTTTAAGAAGGTATATAGAATAACAATCAACATCAGGAGTAAATCATTAGAAGTTTGCAAAAATAACTATAGAGAAACCAGAAGGTCCAGAAGACATAATAACTGGGATACAAACATTTAACTAGTTTTGTGTTTGTGTGCGCTCAGTCGTGTCCGACTCTGCGACCCCATGGACTGTAGCCCACTAGGCTCCTCTGTCCGTGGAATTCTCCAGGCAAGAGTACTGGAGTGCGTTGCCGTGCCCTCCTCCAAAGGATCTTTCTGACTCAGGGATCAAACCCGTGTCTCTTACGACTCCTACACTGGCAGACGGGTTCTTTACCACTGCACCACCTGTTCTGACTATTCTGCAAACACATCTTTCTAGAATGTCAGAAAAGATGAAAGGAGCAGTTTTCCTACAAAAAAGTAAAAATGTTACCATAAAAGCTTTCAAATGTAATATTTATTACTCAAGGGAAAAACACTCTAATATACTAAAACTTTAAAAACTTGAGTTAAGGCACTTAAAAACATTAAAAGAAAGCCATTTCATCTAAATTTCTAATGAGTAGTAAAAGGCAATGACACAGGGACATAAAAATAAATGACCACATAAGTGCTTCCAGCAAGACGCTACAAGAAGATTAACATCACTGAAAATTCTCAACATGGTACAATATTTTAACATCATACCAAAGAGAGACAGAGACAGACATAAATCTTGGTAGAAACTCTGAAGTAGCAATAGAGTATATTTGTGGATCTAGGTTGGGAGGGAGGGGAAGGAGCTCCCAGCACCTTAGAGAAGAGCTCCCAGCACCTTAGAGAAGAGAACACATCAGTTTCAGGTACAGAAAATAAAAAGACACTGCTCAAATGCAACACTTCTGCCACAGTGGGGTTCTGGAAGTAGTGTTAAACATAATCCTACTTTTCTTCTCCAGCTCATCTTTTATGGAACACTTTATTCTTGATGTTTATTTTCATGTGATTAAATTAAGCTGTGCCTAATTAAGTTTTAATGCTTAAACCTCTTCAAGCCAATTGTTACCACTGATGAAAATGAATAAACAAAAAAATTTAATATGTTCTAAATATATCTCAAAATTTAAAAACTGATTCACACTATATATAAAAGCTAGTCTAACTATAAATGTTCTAGTTAGCAAAGGAACATAAATGACTTGTGAAATTCACTTATATTTTAACTCTGAAAACAATTAAGAATGTGGAGAATTAGTTTAAGAAAATTCTTTAAAGTTATTTGTGTTCTTTAAAAAAAAAAAGCTACCATTTGTTACAGTTCATCTGGTCCTGCATCATAAATTACATGGGGTCCTGATTATGGGGTTCAATTTTCTAATAGGCCACCTATCCTCACAGGGACTCCTAAGCTGTCTGAGAGCCGGCAGGCTGAATGGGAGCAAGGATACCAGCCTGACACGGAGCAGCATCTCAGAGACAGTGAGCACTGCTAGAATGGGACTCCAGGCACATGCTCAGTGAAAGCAACAGGGCCACAAAGATATGACACTGACTTCAAGAGAATGCTCCTAACTGGTATGTGTCCAGAAATTTTTAACAATCTGGAATCTCTGAAAGAACATTCAAGGAAGTTTTAGAAGAAAATAATCTACACGAGAGTGTACATATATAAGAATGTATGAGGAATCTAAAATATGGCACAAATGAACTGATCTACAAAACAGAAAGACTCAACAGACCTAGAGAAGAGACTTGTGGTTGCCAAGGGGAAGCGAGGAGGGGAAGAAGGAAGAACTGGGAGTATGTGGTTAGCAGATGTAAACTATTATATAGAGGATGGATAAACAACAAGGTTGTACTATACAGAACAGGGGATTATATCCAATATCCTAGGATAAACCATAATCGATAAGAATATTAAAAAAGAATGTCTATGTGTATGACTGGGGCTTCCCTGGTGGCTCAGATGGTAAAGAACCTGCCTGCAACGTGGGAGATGTGGGTTCTATCCCTAGGTAGGGAAGATCCCTTGGAGATGGGAATGCAACCCACACCAGTATTCCTGCCCAGAGAATCCAATGGACAGAGAAGCCTGGAGGGCTAAAGTCCATGGGGTTGCAAAGAGCCAGACACGACCGAGCGACTATCACTTTCACATGGGTATAACTCAGTCACTTTGCTGTATAGGAGAGACTGGCACAACACTGTAAATCAACTACAATAAAAAAAAATTAAGAAGATATGACACAGGTGTGTTTAACATTATAATTCATTAACAGAACAAAATTTATTAAAAGTATGACCTTCTAAAAACAAAGGGAGGCAGTGTAAAGTTACTTTTGGTTTAGAGTGAAAAACCTGACAGAAAATTCATGCTATGAAAATATTCAAATAAGTCTTTATCTGTAGACTGCTTTATAAAATCATGGAAAAAAAGTGTCATGCTAGATAATGCAAGCCCTGGAAGTGAGTTGCTTCTATAATACTGCCAGTAGCAAACCAAAGACAAATTTTAAATGATTAAAATCTTACATGTGGTCAATACTTTCTGTATCAATCCTGCCTTAAACATCTCAAAATACATTTCCAAAAAATTCCTATAAAGTTTAATCTCAAACTTGACAATCTGTCCAGTTCATCTCAGCTTAATAGTAAGTATATAGTTTATTTCTTCTCTTAAGAGCAACAGGTATCATTAGGAGTCCATCTCTAAGAAGCATTAAGAAATTCTTGCAAATAGGTTTATTTATAAAGATAATTTTTCCCAAGTTTTTGGAAACTAAACCTAAAACCTTAAAAATAATGTTTTTATTAGTGGCTATCAGAAATCAAGTGACAGTTCCTTAATATTTAAGAATGAATTACAATTTTATGAAGCAAATGAAATTTAAACATTTCTTGGATGTCTGATATTTTAAAATTATGGTTAATACCATACCTGTGGACTGTGAAGATCTGTGGTCAGCATGATAATTGAATAAGCCAAAACATAAGCAGTATCCGCACTAGCAAAAAGGGTTTGTCTGGAAAAAGAAAAGTGTCATGATATAAACTTATACTGTTTACATGCATCATTTAAATAACTTACCTCTAACCCCATATCACTTTTCATTTTCTCTCTCAAGATTTATGTTCTGTCTCATAACATTTTATGGAACTGTCTCATCACTTCCAGGTTGCAGACAATCTAAGTTCCTTGGGGCACAGGGTTATGGATCACCCAAGGCTCCCAGAAGACGGTCTGGATACAGCCAGCAATCAATAAACATCTGAGTCTGAATCCTGCTTACCCTTGGTTGCATTCTAGATATCTTGCAGCAAATTTTTCCATTAATCGATCAATTTTCTGAGCTTCCCCTGGAAGACGGAATCCTTCCAGAAACATACGAAGGGCTGAAACAAAATCTTTTCCTGAAAAGTCATGTTGGTCCACATAAGCATACATGACTTCTTTGTTAAATTTATCATTATCTCCCAGGAATTCACCCACTTGAGTCTGAAGAATAAAAGACAGAAATTGATATCCTAGTGGAACGTTACATTTCCCACACACCCAATTTTTTAAAAAGCAGAGAAGTCCATAAGATCCACAGTTAACTAGTCCATTAACCACAGGGTTAATTAACTATTTTGAATGTGAAGTTAAACGTACCAAATGCATTAAAAACAAAAATCAAGATATTTTTTGAGTATAGAAAATTAAAAAGCAAAATTAAGAATAGCTAGCTTATTTTTACATACTTAGGAGGGCATTTGAAAGGGGCAGCAACACATATTATTATTAACTTAAAAGAAATCCTATAAAAAAGGCTAGGATGAAGTAACATGGTGTTCTTACTGAGTCTAATCTTTCCTCTTGGTGTAAGAACTGGGCAATGTCTTCAGGGGTGGTGCCAAGCATCCCTTGTTCTTGGAGGTACTGGATTCCTCTCTTTGGTTTCTTAGTAAATCTAGATGATGTTAAAGTTAAAAGGAACATTAGAAACAGAAAACCATTCATATTCCCTGAAAAGATCTAAAACTACAGTGAATCAGCTTTCCAGTACTTTACTTAAAGTAATCAATGAACAAATGCACAAAAATAATACATTATGCAAAGTTTTATTTTTTCTTCTTAGACAAAGAATCTCAAATGGAGGGCAATCTTTATCACTGATACAGATCATTTCACATGTTACGTGAGATAAGGCCCTTCAGTAGATGAACTCTGAGTAAGGATATGAATACTAAATATCTCATGCTTTTAATACAGAGTCTCCCTAAGTGCTCATGGAGAAGGCAATGGCACCCCACTCCAGTACTCGTTCCTAGAAAATCCCATAGACAAAGGAGCCTGGTGGGCTGCAGGCCGCTAAGAGTTGGACACAGCTGAGCAACTTCACTTTCATGCACTGGAGAAGGAAATGGCAACCCACTCCAGTGTTCTTGCCTGGAGAATCCCAGGGACGCGGGAGCCTGGTGGGCTGCCGTCTCTGGGGTCACACAGAGTTGGACATGACTGAAGCAACTTAGCAGCAGCAAGTGCTCAAGAAATCCTGGCTCATTTTCCTTTTCTTCAATGATTAATTCTAAGTTTCCTGCTTTTAAAACACACAACTGCAATTTTGGTGACTGTTTTAACTATAACCTGATGGTGCTATTTCCTATATTAAAAAAAAATTTATATACTCAGTGTTTTCAAAATAAACTTCACATTGATTAGACAGACATACAAAAAAACCTTCCTCCATACAGCTTGTTCCTCTCTCATCCACCTCCATGCATCACCTTCTCATTCCCTAAACAAAAGCATTTGCACAGTCTTATTTCCTCCACATGCCCTTGTGCTCCAGTCACTGAAGAATTCTCCTTCATGGCTTAATATCCGAGTCAAGGGTCAGCTCTCTGTTTCTAAATCATTTCCTTTCTCCCTTCATTGGTCCAATAATTAGTTTGGGGCCCCATCAACTGGGTACTGCAAGAGCTCCTAACTGGTCTCCTTATCTCGTGTTTTGCTCACATTCCAATAATTTCTTCAGGCTGCTGGCAAAGTCATGTGTCGAAAACAGAAATCTGTCGCTGCTGGACCTCTGGCTTAAAATCCTTCAATAGCATATCAACGCCGAGAACAAGACAAAACCTCCTTTACATGGAGAAAAGAGGCCCCTGTAATCTGGATCCAACTCAGTGCTCTCACGTCACCTCCTGCTGCGCTTAACCACGGTCCTCAAACGTCCTCCTGTCCCTCTGCCAGTGCCATTCTGTCTGAAATGTCCTCCCCTGCTCTGTCCTCCCCAACACCCCCTATCAATTCCTAATTAAACTGCTGCCACACACATAAATTCAAAATCAAGCATTCTTCCCAGAGATAAACACAACCTCTGCTCTTGAGAAGCTCTCACTCTGAGGAAAAAAAATTTAATTGTAATAGTAAAAATTATTTTAAAATTTTTATAAGAAAACATGTAACAGTGAAAATGCAACAAATAATGTATTACTGAGAACACAGCATAGCAGAGGAGGTGACTGGCTAAGAGAGATGACCATGATTGAGCTCCTGGGAAGGCAACCGTGGAGCTGAGCTTTGAAGAATGCTTACAACTCTTATGAACAGTCAGAAAAATCATGCCAGAGAGGAAGAGGTCATATAAATACACAAAAGCATAAAACAGCATGATATTAAGTAGCTCTGCGTTGTTGGAAAAATCAGATGAGATGAAGAAGTACCTAAGAGACCAGCAGATTTAAATCATGAGGGTATTGTGTGCTATCAGAAAAAGCTGTGGCTTTATCCTCTGTAAGAGGGAGAGAGGAGGGAAACAGAAGCAGATTTCATTCAAAGAAAGATGACTCCAGCGAAGTGTAAGAAAAGATGAGAGAATAAATAAGACCAAAGAAAGGGAAGGCAACTAAAAGAGTTTACTACTCAAGGCACGAAATGGTGATGGCGTGACTTGAGAAAACAACTGTGGGGAGATAAAGACAATAAACTGCAGAAATATTCTGGAAGTAGAATCAACTGGATTCAGTGAAAAATCAGATCAACTAAGGAAATCTAAGGTAACTCCTGCGATTCTAGCTCATAACTTACTAGCATGCTGGGGGTTACTACTCTGGAGGAAACAATAGGGTTTTCTGTTTGTCGTTTGCTTTGGGTTGTACCGGGAGTTGATTATGGAGACTGATAAATATGGTTATGGACATGCCGAGTGTGAGAAGTTATGCAGTGTCCAGGGGAGATGTCCAGTGGGCAATTAGAGAAGAGTCTGGAGTTCAGTAGAGTTTCTATGTGAAAAATAACACTTGAGGGTTGTGAGATGTTAGCACACAGTAGTTGAAGTCATGAGGGACAGACACTGGAAATGTTAAGACATGTGGTCTGGATGAAGAGCCCATACCAAGACTGAGATGGCATGGTCAGAAGGCAGGAGGGACCAGACAGAGTGGTGTCATGAAAGGAAGAGCAGAGGAGGAGTACCTTGTGAGTACACTGTGCTCACTGAAGTGTGAAGCAGAATGCAAGAGCAGTGGCTGGGAGGAGAACTGGAGGCAGGGGACATGTCCACTCAGGGGCCCAGTGAGTGCTCCCTCACTCCTAAGTATTAATACTTCAAACTGAATTTTCCTACCTTGGCATAACTCTGTACATATTCCACTATGGACATCACTCAGTACTAGCAGAAAATATATTTTGCCCATACTTGGACTATAGTATTGAATATAAGGATAACCTCAGATATGCAGGTGACACCACCCTTATGGCAGAAAGTGAAGAGGAAGTAAAAAGCCCTTTGGCAGAAAGTGAGAAGTAAAAGCCTATTGAGGAAAGTGAAAGAGGAGAGTGAAAAAGTTGGCTTAAAGCTCAACATTCAGAAAATGAAGATCATGGCATCTGGTCCCATCACTTCATGGCAAATAGATGGGGAAACAGTGGCTGACTTTATTCTTTGGGGCTCCAAAATCACTGCAGATGGTAACTGCAGCCATATAATTAAAAGACACTCCTTGAAAGGAAAGTTATAACCAAACTGGACAGCATAATAAAAAGCAGAGACATTACTTTGCCAACAAAGGTCCGTCTAGTCAAGGCTATGGTTTTCCCACTAGTCATGTATGGAAGTGAGAGTTGGACCATAAAGAAAGCTGAGTGCAAAAGAATTGATGCTTTTCAACTGTGGTGCTGGAGAAGATTCTTGAGTCCCTTCAACTGCAAGGAGATCCAACCAGCCCATTCTAAAGGAGATCAGTCCTGGGTGTTCACTGGAAGGACTGATGTTGAAGGTGAAACTCCAATACTTGGTGGCCACCTGATGCGAAGAGCTGACTCATCTGAAAAGACCCTGATGCTGGGAAAGATTGAGGGCAGGAGGAGAAGGGGATGACAGACGATGAGATGGTTGGATGGCATCACCAACTCAATTGAGTAGGCTTTGGGAGTTGGTGATGGACAGGGAGGCGTGGCGTGCTGCAGTCCATGGGGTTGCAAAGAGTCGGACACAACTGAGCCACTGAACTGAATTGAACCGTCATGGTTCTTGGTAAACAGTCCCAAGTACCAAACATGTGTTTGCTGAGTGACTTACAAAATTTCAATATGAGTATCTGTTTGCACATACTAGACCCTGTGACCCCAGAAACAAGGACTGTTTCACTCATCAGGTTTCTAAGCACTCTGCATAATGTCTGCAACAGATGGGACTTCAATAAATACTGACTGAACAGTTAGAATAAATGAAGTATTGATGGCTGTTTCTGAGGCTACTTTTGAGATTTTATAGTTTTATGACAATGAGTATGTGTACATTTTATCAACTTTTTTCTTTTACATTAACAGTGAGAAGGGACCCCTGAACATTTAGCAAAAGCTGCTGCTTAAGATTCAGGAAGAAATTTTTTTTTTAACAGTTTAGGTTCATGGATTGAGATTCATGGAGAAAGGCCAGCAAGTTCAGTTTTCCTTAGAGAATCTCTTTGAAAGAAGAGATGGGTGATAAGAGGAAGGAAAGCAGTATGGGCCTATTTAGACCCAAAACAGCCCAGGAGCTGATAGCACACAGCTTAGCAGGAAAACTGACTTCACAAGAGCAAGGTCTGGTATAGTATTCAAGTCTGAAAAGGAGGTGATCACCTTATCAACATATAAAAATGCAAGCAGTAACAATAAATCACTAATAAGAGTAACACATCTGTAACTGAAGTGAGGAAAATATGAAACCTATAAAGGAGCAACACTAGCAGGAAACGTTCTATACTTGAAATTTTTTGAGTTCTCACCTGCTTAGGGAATACAATCGATGACTCTTTAACTGAGCTAAATGAACAAAGCAAAACTGCTCGGATGATGTTCAACAGCATGTAAAACATGATACAAAATTAACGCACATCACAAGGGTCTGTCTAGGCTAGACTCCAATAAACAAGGGGCGCGGACTAAGGAGTCACCGGAAGTCTTGAGTCTGGGAGAACTGTGCCTCATTTTATTCACTTAAGGGTGGGAATAAGAAGGGCCTAAATATAATACAAAGATGTAAAGAAACCCAGGACAAGGCGGCACAGAACTGGCAGAGGAATATTCAGTAACATTTCTCCTTAAAATCATATACTCACAAGTCTATCCCTTGTTCTATTATTTCTTTTTGCTGCTTGAGGACTTCGAACTGCTCCGGATTATCAGTGCCAGACATCTGTGTGCTGTAGCTGCCTATTCCTGATGACGATGTTGACTCCAGGAATTTAAACTTCCATATCTGTTTATTGTCTCTGGGTGTTTTATTTCACTTGTCTCTTGCTCTGAGGGTTTTTCCTGACCTGTAAGTAGAAAAACTGCCTCAATAAATTATTCTATCAAAGGAAAAAGATCTCAAATAAGGCAAGATACTTTCATGTTGCTTAATATCTATTATTTAATACAAATAACGTATTAAGTGCTATAAAAGATCATACACACTGCTACTACAACACACTGCAATTGAGTACGTGTATAATTTGCACCATCAGTTCTTTTCACAACTACAGTGCTGAGTATTCACTGGGTTTCTGCTCTCAGCTCAAGGAACAGTTTTGGAATAGTTTCCCCTCAAAACACTCTTGACTAAGATAACACCAAGATGACCCTGCAGCTACGACTTTTTCTCTGAGTAAGAGTAAATGTCAAACATAAATGAACAAGTTAATCTTCTTAAAATATTTCTGGTTTTGTTTCTTCTAAAATTATTCTCTAACAAAACCGCTTCCCTGGTGGCTCAGAGGTTAAAACGTCTGCCTCTAATAAGGAGACCTGGGTTCAATCCCTGGGTCAGGAAGATCCTCTGGAGAAGGAAATGGCAACCCACTCCAGTATTCTTGCCTGGAGAATCCCATGGATGGAGGAGGCTGGTGGGCTACAGTCCATGGGGTCGCAAAGAGTCAGACACGACTGAACGACTTAACTTTCAACTAACTTCAACAAAACTGCGTAAACATGATTCACTTTAATATGATATTCAAAATACTTTTGGAAGATTTAGAAAGAAAAAGATTGGATAACTAAGAAAATTCATAATTTTAAGTTTTGTTATTTAACTCACAGAGAACTCTGCTTCATCAGCTAAATGGGAAAGATGTCATGAAACTGTTTCAGTGGCATCTGCAACCATCCTCCACAGTATTACTTACTTAAATGATGAAAAATTAGGTTTGAATATCAGCTTACCAAGGGTTGTCTGTGAGTTGGGATTCACATACTGATCCTTGCTCCATTCAACCATGCACTTCAAAATTGACACTAAGCATTCTAAACCTTTTTTCCTTAGGCTCAGTTCCTACAAAAGAATTCATAAAAGCAATTAAAACAACAACAAATCTTTTAAAGAAAACAAACAGCTCTTTCTTGGTAAAGTTCCAGTTTGAAAATGTTTTTCAAGTTCTTACCTGAACACTACTCATACCAAGTTCTTGACTGCCTCGTCCTTGGGCAATTTTTGACAGATCATTCACTAGTCGTTCAAATATGTTTGCTGCATTTAAGTCACAATCATAGTTTACATATATATCCACTACACTCTGAGCATCTGTAACAGAGCAGTATGTTAATTTTAACAAAAGGCATCTAGAATACGGCCTTTTAAATATCTCACAGTAAGAAAGAGATAATAAAGAAGGGTAATTTCAGATACCTGCACAAATCCTTGTTAATGTCTGAATAACCATCCATTTGTGGTCAAATGAGCTGGTAGAGGTCTCCAAAATATATAGAAAAATTTCTTTAAAGAACACCTGTAATTAGGGGAAAACCTCAACTTAAAATATTGTTTATAATTCATACATGTGATCACTTCATAAATGTCCCTTAGTTGTAAAGCAAAGATCAGGACCCAGGGTCCTGGGGTTCAACTCCTTTCGAGTTCTGTTTCTGAAGTGTCAGGACTTCAATAGCATGAGTAGGTCACTTCCACTGGCCTTCCCAATGAAAGAACTGTACTTCACATCACTGTATTTTGTTATCACAGTCACTACAAATGAAATCTGCAAAACCTGGAGTTCTGGGAGATTACTTCTTAAATAATATTTATAAAACTAATAAAACTCCTATTTCATTTTTTAATCCCCCATAGACCATAAACTATATCATCAGTTACATTTTTTTCAGACATTATAGTACTGGGCAAGCCTGAGGGTTCCTAGATTTTAAAGAAACTAATGTTATAATCTACATAATAAAAAGGATCTAATTCTCATATACTGTTATATTTTTATAATTATTCACACAAGTGGAAATCTCTGTCTGAAAAGTATGAAACTATTTCTAACTACTCTTTACATCAACTAATGTCCAGCACAAAGGGTTTAGTTAACCTAATTAATTCCAATTAAAGAGCTAAGAATTTTCAGACTCATATTTATTTTGGAAAAGTAACTGTAACTTAAGAGGGGATGAGTGATAAAGAAAACCTAGAACAACATATAACTTTTATGGCACATGCTATTATGAATCCAAAAGTTCATATTTATAATTTAGGACTACTAACATCTTCTCCTCCCAAAACGGGTGATGTACTCTTATAATGAGCTTTTCTTTCACAAAATTTAACATATTTCTGACTTGCCCAATGTCAGTATTTCCTGTAAGACTGTTAAGCTCTTAGAGGGTAGATACAAGTCATTCTTGCTAAGCAATGTGTCTACACTGCATGGCAAATACTGTAGGCATTCAATGCATATTTGTAGCCACAGTTCCCGAATACTGCACCAAGGTGCCCCAGAATGCTGCAGCAAACTCAAGAGGGATGCCACGAGAAATTCTGAGGGGAAAATTCGGAGGGAAATAAAGCAGTCCCTCTGAGTATCTGTGGAACCTCAAAATACTGTTCACAGATGCATCATCAATTAGATCACACTACATTCCTTTCAATGACATCATCATTTTCGCAAACCTGGGGTTTAGTGGTTACTATGAAAAGAAGCAGGTAGTGCATGAAAATCAAAGGAAGAAATGAGGGTAGCAGTGTGCAGTTTGATTTCAAGGTCTGAGAAGTTGTGCAGCATCCTCTAGGCTCATACATTCCAGTAGTCAGTAACTGCTAACTATTTAACAATGACATAAAACATTTTTTCTTTCAATTTATGTGTGCTTCCAACCCCACCCCCAAATGCGGACCTCAGTTCAGTTCAGTGGCTCAGTCCTGTCTGACTCTTTGCGACCCCATGGACTACAGCACACCAGGCCTCCCTGTCTATCACCAACTACCGGAGTTTACTCAAACTCATGTCCATTGAGTCAGTGATGCCATCCAACCATCTCATCTTCTGTCGTCCCCTTCTCCTCCTGCCTTCAATCTTTCCCAGCATCAGGGTCTTTCCCAATGAGTCAGTTCTTTGTATGAGGTGGCCAAAGTATTAGAGCTTCAGCTTTAGCATTAGTCCTTCCAATGAATATTCAGGACTGATCTCCTTTAGGATGGACTGGTTGGATCTCCTTGCAGTCCAAGGGACTCTCAAGAGTCTTCTCCAACACCACAGTTCAAAAGCATCAATTCTTTAGTGCTCAGCTTTCTTTATGGTCCAACTCTCACATCCATACATGACCACTGGAAAAACCATAGCCTTGACTAGACGGACCTTTGTTGGCAAAGTAACGTCTCTGCTTTTTAATGTGCTGTCTAGGTTGGTCATAGCTTTTCTTCCAAGGAACAAGTGTCTTTTAATTTCATGGCTGCAGTCTTCAGCTGCAGAGATTTTGGAGCCCAGAAAAATAAAGTCTGTCCCTGTTTCCCTATCTATTTGCCATGAAGTGGTGGGATGGGATGCCATGATCTTAATTTTCTGAATGCTGAGTTTTAAGCCAACTTTTTAACTGACCTCTTTCAAATGAAAGTACTTCCCTTTCATCAAGAGGCTCTTTAGTTCTTCTTTGCTTTCTGCCATAAGGATGGCATCATTTGCTATCTGAGGTTATTGATATTTCTCACGGCAATCTTGATTCCAGCTCATGTTTCATCCAGCCCAGCATTTCTCATGACGTACTCTGCATATAAGTTAAATAAGCAGGGTGACAATATACAGCCTTGACGTACTCCTTTCCATATGTCGAACCAGTCTTTTGTCCCATTTCAGTTCTAACTGTTGCTTCCTAACCTGCACACAGATTTCTCAGGAGGAATGTCAGGTGGTGTGGTATTCCCATCTCTTTCAGATTTTCCACAGTTTACTGTGATCCACACAGTCAAAGGCTTTGGCATAGTCAATAAAGCAGATGTTTTTCTTGAACTCTTTTTGTTTTCTTGATGATCCAACGGATGCTGGCAATTCGATCTCTGGTTCCTCTGCCTTTTCTAAATCCAGCTTGAACATCTGGAAGTTCATAGTTCATGTATTGCTGAAGCCTGGCCTGGAGAATTTTGAGCATTACTTTACTAGCGTGTGAGATGACCACAATTGTGCAGTAGTTCAAGCATTCTTTGGCAGTGCCTTTCTTTGGGATTGGAATGAAATCTGACCTTTTCCAGTCCTGTGGCCACTGCTGAGTTTTCCAAATTTGCTAGCATACTGAGTGCGGCACTTTCACAGCATTTTTCAGGATTTGAAATAGCTCAACTGGAATTCCATCACAATCACTAGCTTTGTTCGTAGTGATGCTTCCTAAGGCCCACTTGACTGCATTCCAGGATGTCTGGCTCTAGGTTGGTGATCACACCATTGTGATTATCTGGGTTGTGAAGATCTTTTTGTATAGTTCTCCTGTATATTCTTGCCAGCTCTTCTTAATATCTTCTGCTTCTATTATGTACATACCATTTTGGTCCTTTATTGTGCTCATCTTTGCATGAAATGTTCCCTTGCTCTAATTTTCTTGAAGAGATCTCTAGTCTTTCCCATTCTGTTCTTTTCCTCTATTTCTTTACATTGATCATTGAGGAAGGCTTTCTTATCTCTCCTTGCTATTCTTTGGAACTCTGCTTTCAAATTGGTATATCCTTCCTTTTCTCTTTTGCCTTTATATTCTGTTCTTTTCACAGCTATTTGTAAGGCCTCCTCAGCCAATCATTTTCCCTTTTTGCATTTCTTTTTCTTGGGGATGGTCTTGATCCCTGCCTCCTGTACAATGTCACGAACCTCATTCCACAGTTCTTCAGGCACTCTGTCAGATCTAATCCCTTGAATCTATTTGTCACTTCCACTGTATAATTGTAAGGGATTTGATTTAGGTCACACTTCAATGGGCTAGTGGTTTTCCCTACTTTCTTCAATTTAACGCAGACTTCATTGTTCAACTAAACTATTGTTTAGTTGTTTGGACCTAACTGTTTAAGAAATGGAACTGTTGGATATTTCGTCTGGAGTAAGTACACCATGGAAAGATGAGAAGCTCTAATGGTGCTGTGAATCAGTGTGAATCTCTCTCATTTCTGGGATAAATAAAAAACACAAATTTGGAGAAACAGGAGGAAAAAGTCTTTAGCTACTATCTATGGGTTATTGAGGGAGAAGGCAATGGCGACCCACTCCAGTACTCTTGCCTGGAAAATCCCATGGAGGGAGGAGGAGCCTGGTAGGCTGCAGTCCATGGAGTCACGAAGAGTAGGCCACAACTGAACAACTTCACTTTCACTTTTCACTTTCATGCATTGGAGAAGGAAATGGCAACCCACTCCAGTTTTCTTGCCTGGAGAATCCCAGAGATGGGGGAGGCTGGTGGGCTGCCGTCTATGAGGTCGCACAGTCGGACATGACTGAAGCGACTTAGCAGCAGCAGCAGCAGCATAGGTTATTGAACTGCACTAATAATCAAAAGACTATCAGAGTAATTTAAGATGCCATGTCAATCATCAGGGGCTCTAAAAAAAAAAAATTCTATAGATTTACAGAGCACCTATCATGAAATAACATGTAAAATAACAGAAGTACTTTCTCTTCACATAATAGATATTGTCTTGAAAAAGTGTGTATAAACTGTATTTTCTGAAATAGATATGTAAGTTACTACCCAAGGAAAAATCATATTATAAAAACTCTGAAGTGAATATTCTCATAAAATAAGTCTTCATGTAACAACCATCTCAATTCTGTTTTGCAAATTTAGTTGTCTTATGTTGGCTTTTCTCCAATTGGAACACAGTTCATCCTGTATTTGAATATGTTCAGTACTCTCAAAAGCATATCTATATTTATCTTGTTTTATCTTCATATTCTCCCCACAGGGGAAAATAGAGAGTGAAATAAACCTGATCACTTAAAAAAAAACACACACAACAGACTATTACTACAATAATTTTAATGAGAATCTACCATCTATGAAGACAGGAAATTTCTGTAAGTATTTCCCTTTAAATTCATGCCTACACAAATTTTTTTATATCAAATTTACTTTATAGAAACAGTAATTACAACTTAAATGAGCTTTATGGTACCTGGTTCCATAAGAATTTATACTTTACTCAGTCATCTAAATAGTATTTAAAGTAGTCATCTCAGAGTAGTAGTAACTGAATACACAAAAGTCTTCCAAAATTCAATTTAATGTCAATTTAAATGCCTCATCATCAAATGAAATACTTTTGGTTTGCTACAGGAGCAAAAGTTCCAGAAGTTTTTATTTTAAAGTCTCTTATTTGTAGTTCCTGAAGATAATGAGAAAAAACTATCTAAAAATAATAACTTTCTAGTCTTGCCTTGTATTATTTTAACATATATATGGCAAACTTCAAAAACTTTACAACAAAAATGTACCAGAAACTTCCTGCCCAAAAATAGGACCCAAATTAAAAAAATCTTTACTTTAAATACCAAAGCTTTATTCTGTCTCATTCCCATAATAATGTTCTACATGAATTTTGATACTACAGAACATTTACAATAAAGGAGGTATCAAAACTCTGGGAAAATAATAATTTATCCTTCCTGTGAGCTAATAAATTATTAGTTTTGAGTCAGGATTAAAAATTAAAATGTAACCTGCATACCATATCAAACAAAACATGAAGGTACAAGTTGCCTAGCAGAAAAGTGTTTCTAAAATATATCATCTCCCAATCAAAACAATATTTCCACAAAGGACAAATTGTAAAAAGAAACCCATTAAATAGGTAAAACATAAAGTACTGT
The DNA here is from genome assembly GCA_917880005.1 of Nanger dama. Classification (NCBI taxonomy): domain Eukaryota; kingdom Metazoa; phylum Chordata; class Mammalia; order Artiodactyla; family Bovidae; genus Nanger; species Nanger dama. The sequence continues at coordinate 6,904,913 of CAKJTW010000066.1, forward strand.
GTTTATATACTGAATTATATGAAGGTGTGAAAAAAAGATCATGAATTGGTACACTTGCATAATACATGTCATGGTTGGAAACATTCCCTAGTTCCATTTTGCTAAGTCTCTGGAAATATTTTAGAATGATATAACTGTTATTCTAGTTTCAAAAATGTTGAGAGAAAACTTGAGGAATATAGTAAGTACATTGGGGAAAAATACAAAAGTTAAAACTTCAAATCTAAATATAACCCCTAAAATATAATTCTTCACAATCACTTCTTTAAAGTACTAAAAACTTAAATAGCTCAAAACCATGTAGACAAAGTATTTATTTAGAACTTCCTTTCAAGATAACCAAATTCACTATTATGTACCATACATACAATAGTAAAGTTATTATGAGGATCAAATTAATTCAAGACAATTAAAATCATTTGTGGAACTACTATAAACTCCGTGAAGGCAGGAGCTATGTCTTAATTTGATTTGGCATTCGTAGTGCTTACTGAGTGCTTAGCATTTTGTAGGCAAATGTTAACACAACAGTACACAAATATTATTTCACGTTCTAAACTTCCCAGTGTGTTAAAATATGATTTAACATGAAACAAATGAACTATCCAACAATGCCTAAATGCAGAACATACCTCAATCTGCATCTTCAGATGTGTCTTGAAGTTTGACAATAAAGTAAGAAATATGGAAAGAGAAAGCTCAAAAACCTCTGGGACAGATGAAACTCCATTTTTTGAGAGTGCAACACACAGATACTGCTTTATAGCATTAATAAACATCTCATTTGTCCTGAAAATAGGTCCTGCATTCTGCAGAATGGATAGAAGTAACTGCAGTGAAAGAATCTTGGATCGTAACTCATGAGACCTAAAATACAAAAAAGAAGGCACAGTATGTGGACAAGTTTAGCATCATGGTGACAACGGGCTGTTCCAAAGATATTTCCTATACCACGTAATTTCATAAACCTTTACATGGAAAGAAAAAACTCTACAGCATAAAACAAGAAAAGTACACAAATAAGTTTAGCCACTAGTAATAGGTAGTTCCATTGGTGGTCTCTTCTACCACATAACTTCAAGAACTTTTAAACGGGAAAATAATCATTCACACATATCTAACATCAGCTTACTGTTCCTTTGAACAAGAAAAGATTTATGCCTTGTTCCCTTCTTTCACAAATGTACTTCACTCTTTAGAAATCATTGTGAACTTCTCAATGAAGGGCCAAATTTAGTATAAATAGGTTCCAAAGTACTTTTTTCCAAGTTATGCTACTCAAAAATCCTGAACAGTAATAAAAAAACACATTAGGGCATTAACAAAGCATTATTTAAAGCTTACTTTTTCAGTAACCATTTAAACTTAAAAATAGAGGCTTTCAGAATACTTGTACTTCTTAGTAGCTTACCCACTCTATTAATAAATATTTTTATAATTAAAAGCTGAAAAATACATTTAAGCTTAAATTTAAAATTTTATTTTTCTGATCAATATCTAGAATTTTAATTAGTAGGATTTCACAAATACAATTTTTCTCCCATTGAAACAGGTTTTTTAAGTCCAATAGACCAAGGAGATTGAGTGATTTATCCTTGGCAACTCTGCAAATACAGGACACATTTAAAGGCTTAGCAGATGGTTCTTATATTTGAGTGAGTGAGTGAAGTCGCTCAGTCATGTCCGACTCTTTGCGACCCCATGGACTGTAACTTATCAGGCTCATCTGTCCATGGGATTTTCCAGGCAATAGTACTGGAGTGGATTGCCGTTTCCTTCTCCAGCGGATCTTCCCGACCCAGGGATTGAACCCAGGTCTCTCCGCATTGTAGACAGACGCTCTACTGTCTGAGCCACCAGGGATTTATTCCAAATTGTACTCAGTCACATTTCCACCATATAGTAAACTTAACTGCTCTTGATTTCTACCTTAAAAATTTTATGGTTAAAGTTTCAAGTGACTCAAGGGCCTAAAACTAACAGGGAATATTTAATTTTATGCAAATAGGAATCACAAAAAATACTGCCATCTTTGAAATGAAACTGGAATCAATAATATCACAGCTCATTAATACATAGTCATGTTTCCAAGATGGCCTATGCCTCTGAATCTAAGACTCTGTATGTATAGCAAATATAGTATTACCAAAACCAAAAACTCTACTTTTCTGCCAAAAAGTAGATAAATCAAGTTAGAAACAGTGAGAGCTAAGACTGAATAGCTACAGGAAAATACAGAGTGGGCCAGGTATTGATGCCGAGCTTTCCCAGGCTTATCCACTATTGCTACTTCCTAGTCTAGCTCATATCTATCACCCTTTTTGCTCAATTCCAACGGTAGCTAAATCCTGTAGCTACCATTCTCTAACACAGGAGTTTTAATGTTTTACCAGTTGTATTCCCAGCATCTAACAGAATGCCTTGTTAGCATGAATCAAAATAATCAATGGATTTTATTCATGTACTTATCTAAACATTAAGTATCTACAAAGTATAAGATATCTATCAATGCAGAAATGAGCAAATCACTGTCTTACAACACAAGTATACTTTTGACAGGCAAAAGAAGCTGGAAATTACAGGTTTGCAGTTTTTCATGGGGTAGTTTCAAATTATTAATGATTCCAGCTTAAAGAACAATTCCTGGATTATCATCTTAGAAAGGCCACAAAATATAAAGAGAAGTGAACACAAAAAAGAAAAGTATGTAACTATATATAAGAGATCATTAATTTTGGAAAAATACCATTCAAGACAGAAAATCATATATTCTGGAAAAAGAACAGTTTTAGGGGTGGCAAATATGATCTCTTTGAAAACTCAGTTCCAGTATTTAATGACTCTGGTGGTCAAGAAGGTTTTTTTTTATGGTCCAACAATATTTCCTAGTATTTGAATTAAGCCCACCATGTAGGAGGATAATTTACATTAATTAAATTAAGTTTTTATTATAACTGTCTCCAGTCTTCTTCCCAGTTGACATCTAGAAACTGAAATGAGTTTTAAAATGTACTTCCCCTATTTCAATATTCCTTTCTAAAAATCCCTCAGGCCTTTTCCAAGCTCTTATTCCAGAAAGTTCTCCTAAAACTGACGTTCCATATAACCCATCATGTTGCAACATCAGAGGAGCAGAGCTCTCTAGTAACTTCCAAACTCAGTCTTCAGCAGGAATCAACTGCATTGGAATCATCTAAATGGAAAGACATTTGCCAATTTATGACTCAGAAAAATGGCACTTCTCTACTGTTTAAACTAATATATACGATGAGAATCAGACAAGTGACTCCTATCTTAAAGTATTTCCTGCTCCCCATAGGAGGAAATTATCTTATGGCATTTTTTTCAGACTTCAATGAGTATGTTGTTATCTTACATTCTGACTTTTAACATTTATTTCTCTTAGGTTTTATTACCTTTCAACTGGTAGCTTTCAGATGCCTAGCATAAGGATACATGTAAAGGGCTACATTACTTCGAGTGTTACTTACTATACTGAAAAAATAATTCACTCAGTCATTCAATCCCTGCTGAGCACCTACAACGAACCAAACACAATTCTATAACGTTGTTCGTGTGCTTTCAGAAATAGTGCAAGGCATCTACTCTAGCTAAATTTTGACACTCACTGTTTTTTAATTCCTTTTTAAGTAAAATAACCCTAAAAATAATTCTGAAGGTCCTAAAAGACAAAGAGGAAAAAGAAATCCCAAAGACACAAGAAGGTTCAAGCTTCAAAACCTGCATCAGTCAGGCAGAACAGACTTACTTTGGATCTGGTGGTCCATCCGATAGTGGTTTCATTGACAGTTTACACAATGACCTGAATACTAGAAAGGCATCCTTTTGTAAAATGTGGGAAAACTTAGCACCAGGTGAAGGTCCTGAAGAATTTCCAGATTCCTAAACAAATGAACACACCACGTGAATAAAGGCATTTGCCAGTATAAAATCGTATCAGTCTTCGATATACTTTACTCAATTAGTAGGGTATGGGGTTCTACTGGAAGGAAAATCAGATGAGGAATGGGCCACATGGCTTTTCTTTACGGTGATATGCCACTCCCATCCCCAACAATAAATATCTCTTTTAAAACATTCCCCAGCTACCAAACTCTTAACGTTTACTTGGTTTATACTATTACTAACAGGATGATAGGATACTTCATCCATGGCCTAAGCTATGCTTTCTACTACCCGTCTTTGGGTATTTTATCTTTTTGTCCTATTTTATATTTTGTCTACTCTGTGCAGATAAGATGTAAGACAGTAGAGACTATCCAGGCAATGTTTAAAAGTTGTTAACTGATGAAGGCCAGCAAGGCCAAGAAGACTTACCCCTATGTATGGGGCAATGATTGAGGGTAGGATTCCCGTATCTAAAAAGGTGAGGAAAAAATATACCAAATATAGGGGAGGAAGGATGAGGAGGACCTATCACTACTACAGTACAGATTTCACTATAGCCCTAAACAAAGACAATGTTCTCTAGCTAAAAGTTCTTTCTTTTCCTAGTATACTAGAATTATCCTATGAATATGTGATAAGAATTTTTTTTAATGTAATTTCAATGGGCGGGAGATATGAACACCTACAAGACACATTCCAAGTTGGAAATTTAGCGATCAATATTTTAAAGGAATAAACTGCTCAGATTTATATCAACTAAAAAAAGTTTTTATTTCCTCAAACTGAAATCAGCCAGCACTATCAACTGGATATATTCACCACAAGGTGTTGGTAGCCTATCAATGTTTAAGATGAAGAGGACTTTTTCCTTTATTTCTACCTGAGTATCATTGGAAGAGACAGACAATCTGTCATCAGGTAAGGACGGTGTATAAGTAACAGAAATTGGTGTTCCTGGAATTCCGTTTGCTTGAATATTTTCACTATCGCTACCATCCTCTATGGTTCCATTGTTGCCATCTGCACTTACATTTATGGTAGTCCTTTCTCCCATATCTGAAATGGCAAGAATAAAAAACATGCAAACATTTCTAAGTGAAATGTGCTGAAAAAGCATAGATTATTTAAAATGAAACAGTAGCAGAAAAGCAATGAGAAGCAAGATGTATTGGCACCATTTGAAGGTTAGCATAACTGAGTAAGTATTCATTTGGAATACATCCAAACATGATCTGTAAGTAGCTCTAGCAATGAAACACACTCAGCTGATGAAAGGCTAACCAGAATGTGCCAAAAAGAGGTTTAGTTGTAGTCTACTGATTTATTAGCATTTACTAAACTGAGTTCTAATGAATGCTAATGCTTTAAGACAATGAAAAGAAAATTCTTCCAAACAAAATTCCATTTTCAAGTAAATTAATGAAATGATGGAAAATATACATCTTTATTACAGATTTTAATTCTCTAATACACACTGAGTTCTCCAAAGGGGATATACAATATGCAGTCTTCCCAAAATTCATTTTATCATGAGACTCCCCTTTTTTTAGAACACCTATTAACTCCTGTCACATCTTAGACTTTGCCTTATAATATTCGCCTAGAATACTCAGCACTGCAGGTTTCAGGTGGCATTCATACAAAACTTAATTACGAATCCTTGTAGCTGACATCTTCATAAACCTTACATCTTGTCATTAGAAAGAAAATAAGAAAGGCTGTTCTAGGGAAGAGATTTCTACTTAAAGAATGGTTGCTAAAACATTTCACTGCTGTTTCAGGATACTAGTCACAAGGAACTTTGAGACATAGTAGTAGTAGTCATTGGAGAAGGCAATGGCACCCCACTCCAGTACTCTTGCCTGGAAAATCCCATGGACGGAGGAGCCTGGTAGGCTGCAGTTCATGGGGTCGCTGAGAGTTGGACACGACTGAGCGACTTCACTTTCACTTTTCACTTTCATGCAATGGAGAAGGACATGGCAACCCACTCCAGTGTTCTTGCCTGGAGAATCCCAGGGACGGGGAGCCTGGTGGGCTGCCGTCTCTGGGGTCGGACACGACTGAAGTGACTTAGCAGCAGCAGCAGCAGCAGCAGCAGCAGCAGCGTGGGTGTGGATTGGCCAAAATGTTCTTTCATGTTTTCTGGTTCATCAGTAGATGAACGAATAAGATGGGTGTGTGTGTGCACGACAGCCCAAATGTTCTTTCAGGTTTTCTGGTTTGTGTATTTGTGTGTGTAGGATTGTTCTTTCAGGTTTTTGTGTGTGTGTGTGTGTGTGTGTGTGTGTGTGTGTGTGTGTGTGTGTGTGTGTGTTGGCAAAAATGTTCACTGAGGTTTTCTGGTAACATCTTATGGAAAAACCCAAACGTTTTGACCAACCTTACACATACACACACACTGCAATAATACTCAGCTTAAAAAAAAGAATGAAATAATGCCCTTTGATGCAATATAGGTCCTATCATACTTAAATGAAGTCTTTAGAGAAAGAAAAACACTACATGACATCACTTATATGCGGGATCTAAAATACAACACAAATAAATTTATCTACAAAACAGAAAAGACCCACAGACATAGAGAACAGACTTAACGTTACAGGAGTAGGGGAAATGGGGGAGGGATGCACTAGGAGTTGGGTTCAGAAGACGTAAACTATTAATGTTATATTAATATATAATATAAAATGAATAAACAACAAGGTCCTACTGTATAGCCCAGTGACTATATTCAATATCTTGTAATAAATCATAATGGAAAAGAATATGAATAAAAAAGGAACACATACATGTCTGTGGCCATAATTCAGTAGCTGTCTGGCAAAGAACCACTCTTTTCATGCTACCAAGTAAAAGAAGTTATAGACTAGCATAAGGGAAATACAATGACTAGCACAGATTTCACAACATGAAAACCCTTGTTTCACCCATGTCTCTACCATTTAACTGGATAAGTAACTTGTCATTTCATCTTCTTTTGCCTCAGTTTTTAAGTAATGAAGATAACAATGTCTATAACAATGTCTGTGAGGAATCACACACATGCACAATACAAAAAGAACACAACTGGTTCTCAATTAGTGGTACCTATTATTAATTTTGCTGATAACTGATAACATGTGCCCAATTTTTTTTTTTTTAACTGATTTGGGTAATGAAAGGAGTGTACCTGGTAATACACTAATGTCTGCCACACTAAATACTATTATGGCTTTCTATATATATGTAAAGAATTATTATATATATATACGGAAAACCAGATGAGGAATTTATAAAGAACTCCCGGGAAGAAGGCACAAAAAAGTTAATAATGATTATCAGAAACTGGTAATTGTTTCCCCAAACACTTACTCCAAACCTTTTTTTCTGTACCCAATTATAGCTCTTTACACCATCCTTCCCTTAATAAACAACTTCGACTTTCTACATAGCTAATTAGGTAATTTAACACAGGCATCTGCACTCTTCCTCACCCCACCAGACAGTTCCTTAACATCAACAATCATGTTTTTCTCCCCTCTCATTTCAGGGAAAAAACATTCCTTCACATTTGTACTTGGTACACCATTCATTCAGCCTCAAAATTCATCTCTTCTTGCCTAATTTAGTAGTATGTTTCTCCCTTGAATGTTTTCCTGTAATATTACATTTTCAATTTATGCACATAACTGGACCTTCCCCAATACTCAACCAACACTCTCAAGTCTTTACACTGTAAAAACATAATCTTCCTTTAACTCTTGCCACATGCCATCTACTGTCTATTTTTCTTTTTTAATCAAATTTCTAAAGGAATTAATAATCACTGATAATACCTTCCTTCTTAGGAAATTTCTCAAAAGAACTGAAAACATTCTTTTATTGTCAGGCTTTGAAGCCAGACATCCTTGGATTGGAGTCTTCACTACACCACTTCTTACAGGTTACCAATCCCTCAGTGCTTCAATTTTGTAATGTGTAAAAAAAGAGAATCATAACAGTATCTAAACATCTCCAAGTCTGGGGAGGATTAAATGAATAAACACAAGTAAAACACATAAAATCATTAAGGATACAAGGAAAACACTGAACAGATATTATTATTCTCTATGTTTTTCCTCTAATTCTCCCTCTAATTGTTCCCTAAACAATTAGTGCCGACTTCTGTTTACAAGGTGGTGAGCTGAGCCCACTTAATGTATCTTTTCCTTTCATAAATCTCATTGAAATTCCTAGGAAAAACTATAAATAGGAAAAACTGTCTTTAGCAGCACTGGAAAACTAAGGAAGATACAATCAAGAGACCAAAATCTTGGAAAGTATTCCTAAAGGTTAAGAAGAGTTTCTGGGAATTCCTTGACGTTCCAGTGGTTAGGACTCAGTGTTTTCACTGCTGGAGGCCTGGGTTCAATCCCTGGTCAGGGAATTAAGATTCCACAAGCGGCATAACATGACCCCCTCCAAAAAAAAGATAGGTTCAGATCAACAGAAAAGCCAATGTCAAAAACCTGCTACTGAACACGTACAAAGGACAGAGCTACCTAAAAGGTTGCTGAATTGTGCCCTGTGGGTTCCAATAAACTCTGAAGCCTAGATAGAAAGAAGGCCAAGGGCTATGGGGTAGGAGGGGAGTGCCTGGGGAACCATGCCAGTGTCTACCAGAAGAGCTGTTCACAGCCGTTATCGTGGAGAATGCATTAGAAATCAGCCTGTCAACTGAAGTGCAGGATTTGTGTGGTAGGTCTTAAAATCTAAGAAGAAGGTAGTAGGGGAGAGAGCAGTATCCCAGCTCACTCAGAGTGCTGCAATAAACAGGAAAACCAACCTAGCAGAGCAGTGAAATCTCCTACAAGTTCTGAGCTTCCATTCTAACTATCTGTTTCTGCTTAACTAATGCTAAATAAAGCCCTAACTGCAGGAAGGCAACCTAAGATTTCCTGGCAAAGGATGGGAACAAACCAACAAGCTGGAAGAACATCCCCCACTCCAAGTCTAGAAGTTATGAAATGTTCAAAGAGCACTTATCCTAAGCTTCACTTGGCTTCAGCCTGTGCTTACAGCACAGCCCAAGGGCCACTGCAGCACACTCTGCTTAAGGGAGGCCGGTGCTTCTTACGGTTAGTGCTCAGCTGCGAAACAAGGTCTGCCTGTGGGCCACAGTCAGCTCGCAAATTCTGGAAAGGGAAGCCTCGTGGAGAACTGGAAACGGAGCACACAGAATGACTGAGAAATCTCTTTATACGCTGATCAAATCTACCCTTTCTAGTCTTTTTATTTTAGTGTTTTCAGGAACCTCCATACTGTTCTACATAGTGGCTTTTAAAAATTAACATTCCCACCAACAGTGTAGGAGGGTTCCTTGTCTTTCTAGTCTCCAAATAGACAGAAATGCAAAGTCTATACCTCAAAAGTAAGGACAAAGGTCAGCACTCTGAGCAAATGGTTTCCTGGTGAGATATATTTTATAGCTGGAACAATTTCAATTAGTACTCCCAGATATATGTAAAAGAATACTGTATCAAACAGGAACAAAGTGCTATGAAAAAGAAGCTCGAGAAAAACAGGATTCTTTGAGACAAAAACAAAATTACTGAAATAAAAAATATGAAAGCAGCAGAATGGATGTTAATGAATAAAGTATTGGAAAGCCCCTTGTAACATTCTCTTTGAATATAGAATTGTAAGACAAAATGACGGAAATTAGGAAAGACTGTCAGAGCAAGTCAACATTGGATAAGAATAAACAGCTCAATGTAACTGTACAGAAAACACCAATAGATACATTTAGGATAAATATGTGGTTTCAAATTAAGTAATCTGCTCAAAGAGTAATACAATCACATCAAAAGGACATGAGAATTACCCTGAAGGGATTCCTGATGGTAAAGAATTACAACACACTGAACAATAAAAGAATTTATGAGCTCATAGTATTTTTTTAAAAGGAGATGCCCTTCACAGAAAAATGTTAATTTATTAGAATTATGAAATTACTACACTGATTTTAAAGCCACTAAGTGAATGTATCTTCATATGATCTCAAAGGTCACTCTCAGATTACTTATTAATGATAGAGGGAAAATGGTTCCCTTATAGTGAAGAGAGCTGGTGGTCATTATCTTTACCAAGTAATCTAAACATACCAACAGGTGGTAACTTCATTATGTACCAATTTATATGATGTAATATACCTATATTACCGATGCAGTGTTCTGCCAAATATATTTACTCTAAATCAAAATAAGGAAACTATCAGATCAATTAAAAATGTGGAACAGTCTACAAAAACAATATTATACTCTTAAAAATAAATGTTACGAAAGATGGGAAAAGCCAAGGGGACGTGTTCTAAACTAACGAGACCCGAAAGAAAGTCAAATGCAGCACGTGCCCCTGGAGTGTGTCCTGGACTAGGGAAAAAAGGACATAAGAAACACATTTGGGGACAACTGGGAGCATTTTTAAATTTTCTATTAGATATTCTTAAAAGAGTGTTATTTTTGCTAGGTGTAAAATGGAATTGCGGTCATGTATGAGAATGCCCTTATTCTTAGAAGATATATGCTGAGTTATTTAGGGTGAAAGTGTCATGTTGTATACAGGCAATTTTCAAATAGTTCAGCAAAGACACACACACACACAGGTCTATTTAAAGACAATCTTAAAAATGTAGCAAAATTGTTAATTAGTGCCCTAGAAAAGCACATACAGCTTTCACTGTACTGTTCTTTGAGCTATTCTCTAAGTTTGAAAACTTTCTAAATAAAAAGAGCAAAACAAAGGAAAAAAATTTTCACTTCACAGTCTGTATTCATATGTATTAGAAACTAGCAAGTCTTTTTGGTAAAGAGCCAGAAAATAAAGATTTAGGCTTTGCGGGCCATATGATCTTTGTTGCCACTACTCAAATTTACTTTTGTAGTGCAAAGGCAGCCACTATAGGCAATATATAAACAAATGAGCATGACTGTATTCCAATGCCACTTTATTTACAAAAATAGGTGATGGGTCAAATTTGGTTCGCAGATCAGTCTTCCAACTCCTAATATACATGATGAGATTTTAAAACAATGCACAGGTACCTAATGCTCTTTCTTTCATCTTTTATAAGTTCACGGTTTTTCGGGCGAAAATTCATACTCCCTAAGATAATGCTGTCTTCTTTAGACTCTACACCTTTCTGTTTGGTAATCTACTTCAAGTACTAATTTTAACAGAATGACTCCCACCTATAGCACCCACTTGGTATCTCTCAGGCCAGAGTTCTAAGAGATATCAAGGCAGGTGTTATATTTCTATTATATATTTCATGCACATTTTCACATGAATGGGATGCCTGAAGGTCAAGTTCAATGTCAAAGTAAAATTTAGTCCCTTTTTTCCCATGCCTACCTCTACTTCAACAATTCTGTCTATAATTCTGCAGTTGCTGCTAAGTCGCTTCAGTCGTGTCCAACTCCATGCGACCCCATAGATGGCAGCCCACCAGGCTCCCCCGTCCCTGGGATTCTCCAGGCAAGAACACTGGAGTGGGTTGCCATTTCCTTATCCAATGCATGAAAGTGAAAAGTGAAAGTGAAGTCGCTTAGTCATGTTTGACTCTTTGCGACCCCACAGACTGCAATCTTCCAGGCTCCTCTGTCCATGGGATTTTCCACCTACTTAACCATTTGGGCTCAAAACTGGGCGACTGCCTGGGCAGGAAGAGCTAATACAGCAGGCCTCAGAAAGCCCTGCTTGTAAGGCTGACCTGTGGCTGGAATCTCAGAACTTGCACTTCGGAAGGGTTTCTACCATCCCCAGAACTACTGAAGTGGCTCACTGTGCCCCAACAGTTTGTGCAAATAATGTGGTTCATGCTGCAACACCAGTGTTCTCTCTGGGATTCTGGAATCTAGGAATATGCAGCTTGGGGGGTGCCTACAGGACCAGGCCCCAGTAAAAACTCTGGGCACTCCAGTCTCTAAGACCTACCCAGGGGGACAACACTTCTCGGTTCAGTGTTGGAGGAATTAAGTTTCTCAGGCAGCTTCACTGGGAGAGGACTCCTGGAATGTGCACCTGACTTCCTCAGACTTTACTCTGCATGCCTTTTCCCTTTGATGATTTTGCCTCATACCATGATTTGTAATAAATCATAGTGCTGAATGTAACTGTATGATGAGCTCCATGTGTCCTGCCACCATATCCTCCAGAAATCCTGGGAACTCCTGACACTTCATTTTCTCTTTCACCTAGATGTCAATCATCTGCAAGCTCTTCTTGATTCAACATCTATTATCTCACTTCTCATTCAGTTTTTCCTCTCCATTTCCACTGTTAGTATCCTATTTAATTTTAGATTACTATACACTGATCTTTTATAACTTTCTATTTCTCCACTTAGCTTCTTAGAATGTTATTCTGATAAGTTCTTTTCTTAGTTCTAAAATCTTCAGTGGTAATTTATTTTTCCCTAGGACAAAGTCCAAAATCCTAAGCCTGGAATGTATAATCAACCATTGGTTAAGTGAATCGCTTAAGTGAAGTCACTCAGTTGTCTCCAACTCTGTGACCCCACGGACAATAGCCAACCAGGCTCCTCTGTCCATGGGATTTTCCAGGCAAGAATACTGGAGTGGGTTGCCATTTCCTTCTCCATGGGATCTTCCCGACCCAGGGATCGAACCCGGTTCTCCCGCATTGTAGGCAGATGCTTTACTGTCTGAGCCACCAGGGAAGTCGCCAACCACCAGTTGGCTCCTATTTCAGACTTATTTTCTACCATATGACACAACATCCTCTCCACTTTACCCAAACCAATGCCTGCTGATTCCGAAGTCATTCTCTCCAGACTTTAACCAACAGTGTACAACCGTCACCACCACTCCCCACACCAGCATGAACAGTGTCCAACCGTAAAACACCACTCCCTACACCTGCATGAATCCACAGAGTCTAAGCTTCAGTGTCACCTCCTATATGAAGCCTTCCTGCATAATTCTAGCTAGAAATAACCATTCCTTTTTCTGAATTTTAATAGGATTTTAGCTGTTTCTTTCAAAAGGCACTTATCTTACATTCCTACACTCCAGAACCCTTTTCCTCCAGAGCATGGTCTATTTCAGATAAACTTTTCTGTCTCCCTACAAAGCCAAGACACCACCAACCCATGCTTCCACCAGAGACTACTGGACACTCACGGGCAAGTCTGGGTCAGTCTCTTGTGGGGGTCACTGCTCCTTTCTCCTGGGTCCTGGTGTGCACAAGGTTCTGTGTGTGCCCTCCCAGAGTCTGTTTCCCCAGTCCTGTGTCAGTTCTGGTGGCACTATGGTGGGGTAATGATGACCTCCTCCAAGAGGGCTTATGAATGGACTGGAATGCAAAAGTAGCAAGTCAGGAAATACCTGGAGTAACAGGCAAAATTTGGCCTTGAAGTACAGAATGAAGCAGGGCAAAGGCTAATAAGAGTTTTGCCAAGAGAACACACTGGTCATAGCAAACAACTTCTTCCAACAACACAAGAGAAGACTCTACACATGGACATCACCAGATGGTCAATAACGAATCAGACTGATTATATGTTTTGCAGCCAAAGATGCAGAACCTCTATACAGTCAGCAAAAACACGATCAGGAGCTGACTGTGGCTCAGACCATGAATTCCTTATTACCAAATTCAGACTGAAATTGAAGAAAGTGGGGGAAACGACTAGACCATTCAAGTATGACCTAAATCAAATCCCTATGACCATCCAGTGGAAGTGACAAATAGACTCAAGGGATTAGATCTGACAGACAAGAGTGCCTGAAGAACTATGGACAGAGGTTCATGACATTGTATAGTAGGCAATGATCAAGACCACCCCCAAGAAAAAGAAAGTCAAAATGGTTGTCTGAGGAGGCCTTACAAACAGTTGTGAAAAGAAGAGAAGTAAAAGGCAAAGGAGAAAAGGAAAGATATAGGCATCAGAATGCAGAGTTCCAAAGAACAGCAAGGAGAGATAAGAAAGCCTTCCTCAGTGATCAGTGCAAAGAAATAGAGGAAAACAACAGAATGGGAAAAGACTAGAGATCTCTTCAAGAAAATTAGAGATACCAAGGGAACATTTCATGCAAAGGTGGGCACAATAAAGGACAGAAATGGTACGGACCTAAAAGAAGCAGAAGATGTTAAGAAAAGGTGGCAAAAATACACAGAAGAACTGTATAAAAAGAGCTTCATGACTCAGATAATCACGATGGTGTGTTCACCAACCTAGAGTCAGATATCCTGGAATGCAAAGTCAAATGGGCCTTAGGAAGCATCACTATGAACAAAGCTAGTGGAGGTGGTGGAATTCCAGTTGAGCTATGTCAAATCCTGAAAGATGATGCTGTCAAAGTGCAGTACTAAATATGCCAGCAAATTTGGAAAACTCAGCAGTGGCCATAGGACTGGAAAAGGTCAGTTTTCATTTCAATCCCAAAGAAAGGCGATGTCAAAGAATGCTTGAACTACTGCACAATTGCACTTATCTCACATGCTAGCAAAATAATGCTCAAAATTCTCCAAGCCAGGCTTCAGCAATACGTGAACTATGAACTTCCAGATGTTCAAGCTGGATTTAGAAAAGGCAGAGGAACCAGAGATCAAATTGCCAGCATCTGTTGGATCATCGAAAAATCAAGAGAGTTCCAGAAAAACACCTACTTCTGCTTTATTGACTGTGCTCAAACCTTTCACTGTGTGGATCACAATAAACTGTGAAAAATTCTGAAAGAGATGGGAATACCAGACCACCTGACCTGCCTCTTGAGAAACCTGTATGCAGGTCAGGAAGCAACAGTTAGAACTGGACATGGAACAACACACTGGTTCCAAATTGGGAAAAGAGCACGTCAAGGCTGTATATTGCCACTCTGCTTATTTAACTTCTATGCAGAGTACATCATGAGAAATGCTGGGCTGGATGAAGCACAAGCTGGAATCAAGACTGCCAGGAGAAACATCAATAACCTCAGATATGCAGATGATACCACCCTTATGGCACAAAGCAAAGAAGAACTAAAGAGCCTCTTGATGAAAGTGAAAGAGGAGAGTGAAAAAGTTGGCTTAAAATTCAACATTCAGAAAACTAAGATCATGGCATCTGGTCCCATCACTTCATGGCAAATAGATGGGGAAACAAAAGAAAAAGGAATAGACTTTATTTTGGGGGAGTTCCAAAATCACTGCAGATGATGACTGCAGCCATGAAATTAAAAGATGCTTGCATCTTGGAAGAAAAGTTATGACCAACCTAGATAGAATGTTAAAAAGCAGAGACACTACTTTGCCAACAAATGTCTATTTAGTCAACACTATGGTTTTTCCAGTAGTCATGCATGCATGTGCGAGTTGGACTGTACAGAAAGCTGAGCATCAAAGAATTGATGCTTTTGCACTGTGGTGTTGGAGAAGACTCTTGAGATTCCCTTGGAATGCGCAACCAGTCCATCCCAAATAATCAGTCCTAAATATTCATTGGAAGGACTGATGCTGAAGATGAAACTCCACTACTTTGGCCACCTGATGAGAAGAACTGACTCATCTGAAAAGACCCTGATGCTGGGAAAGATTGAAAGCGGGAGGACAAGAGGATGACAGAAGATGAGATGGTTGGATGGCATCACCAACTCAATGGACATGAGTTTGGGTAAACTCTGGGGAGTTAGTGATGGACAGGGAGGCCTGGCGTGCTACAGTCCATAGGGTTGCAAAGAGTCACACTCAGCTGAGCGACTGAACTGAACAGAACCATGAAATTTTATGTGCTGCTTAACTATTTGTTGAATGAAAAGATGTATGAAAAATTAAGATGCAATCAGATGAATACGTGCTTCAAGTGTTCAAACTAAAGACGGAAATATATTATTAGAAATGATGCTATAAATTGAAATTAGGTATGGCTGAAATAGTAATATTGTCATTTAAGAGCCATACTGTACATTTAATTATATTTCTAGAGCATCTATAGCAAGGTACTATTCTTAGTCCTATGCAAGATACAAGAATTAAATAAGCTTCAATGGATTGGTCTTGAATCTAATGTTATCTATAAATCTATAATATTGTTTACAAAAAAGTGAGTGAAGTTCCTAAGAGACTTTAAAAAATTTTTATAATACAATCCACATGGTAGGACTTGACCCTATATCCTATATTATGACTTGGTCGTGATAATAAAGGCATAAGAAATCACAATTTTTTCAAAGATATAAAATACTAAAAACCAAATAAATTTAAACATTTTCTAATTTATAAAGCTTAGCATATTTAGGAGGATGAAGAATATACCCTGCCTGTATACCCCCAAACAAAAGATAATAATAATAAAATGGTATCAACTTTTTTCAATGCAGTGGAAACAGTGGATTTTTACTTTTTAAAAATTATCACTGAAACTGGAGAAAAGGAACTACTCTTTTATAAGCAAAGACACTTAGAAATTTTTTTCTACATACAATTTTAGCATTTTTTGTTCCACACATTATAAAAGCTGTCTCCACTGTTAGATAAAATAACATAAGACAGAATAAATTAATTTCAAGTCAGATACACTACCTCCAACAACGATGTTCACCATTTCTTCTACAATGCTCTGTACAATGTCTTGTGGCTTTTCCTCACAGTCATGGTTTTCTCCATCATATAATATATCATTTTTAGATAGTGCTTTAAAAGAGAAAAATTTAAGAAAATATTATTTTAGCTTTTGGAAATTTTTACAAAACATTTATAATGGAAAAAACCTAAGAAATTAAGAATAAAAGGAAAAAAATCAAATAGGTATACGAAACTCGATGCAATTATTCTTTAAATCTTCAATATTTTAACCAAACCATATTTTAAAATGTTTTATAATTTCAAGTCAATTTCAAAAATGATTCATTTGACAAGCTATTAATATTAAATAATTATTCAACTTCAAGTTTTCTAGAAGACTAATCCTTTAATCCTATAGATTACACTAATCCTTTAAAAATCAAAAATTTTAAAGTATTCTGAAGGAAACATTTCTAACATGTCCCACATGCTAATCAAATAATATTAAATGTAATTAAACCTTGTTCTGATTAATGAGGCCCACCAATAACAAGCTCGTTACTGTGCTCTAATGTAACAAGGTCACCGAAGAACCAGAGACAGGGCTATCTGGGCTCTTCCTTACTATTTCTTCCCCAACAGACTCCACATATCCAATGTATTAATAAAACTAAATTTAATAAGTAAAAAGAATTCATCCCTCAATTTAACAAATTGAAAACAGATATAACTGCCAATCAGAAATTCTGAACACACTAATAAAACTTGATATAGCTGGTGAGCCTGTACAGACTATTGCAGATAAAAATAGGATTTCCACTGGGCTTTCTGAAATGCTGAAAGTATCTCCGGAAGGCTCAACCAGCACTTTGTGCTGCTTTGGGAACTGGGACCCTGTTCTGGGAGCCACAGCCCTACACCAAACGGCCTGAGACCGCATGCGAGCTGACAGTGCCACTTTCTACACACCCTGATCTCCACTCACCCTACAATAAAACCACTACTTATATTCTGGCTTCCAGAAGTCCATTCTTCCTGCGTTCACTGCTCCTAATCTACTGTTTGCCGCATTCTGCAAAATACTGAATGTCACAGAAGAAATTTGATAAATAAGCATGTCAAGTCAGTAACTTTACAAAAATTTCAATACAACAGCATTTAGATTCTTCCATGGAGTAAAAACATAAATGTCTTGAGAGACAATCTTTCCATCACTCTTAAGGTGTGTGCTTTTGCACTCTACTTGGCTAAAATTATTACTAAGAGTCTAAAAATTAATAGTTTCAATGTAACTAGTCACTAAATTTTGCACAAAATGATTAGTGACTCAAAAGTCAATTCTCTTTTAAGTCATTTGACAGAAATAGGTTAAAGTAAAAGTGAAAAATATTTATTACACATGGGAAACCATTATAGAAGTTAACTGTTATGATCGAAGTCACGTAGCCAGGAAGTGTCAGAGATGTGATTCAAAGCAGATGATCCCACTCTAGAGTATGCACTCTGAACCAATGGCTCACAGGCAAAATTTTCATTTATACAGCTACAGGGAGAAAAACACCTTTCAAGTCAAAGTTATCACAATATGATGCAGGAATTATGTTGTATTTGTGGGCTCAGCATCCTGAAAGCACCTACAGTGGTGTCTACTACACAGTAGGTGCTTCCATTCCTTGGGTCTCAGCCTATGCTGTTTTTTCTGTTAGAAAACATCCTAAATTTTCTAGCCAGTCAACTCCTACCTTTACCCGAACAAGATCCAGCTAAAACATCACTTTCTCTACAAAAGTACCTCCTAACTTTCCTCGACAGAATTATCTCACGCATGTCGCTTGCAGGGTGTAACTCATTTATACATGCCTGACCTTCCAGGCAGATGATGGACACCCTCAGAGCAATGGCTACACCTTTACCAGCTTTGTAACCCCAATTCCTAGCACAGTGCCTGGGACACAGTATGTGAAATTAATGTTTGCTAAAAGCATGGATGAAGAAACGAAAGAATAAATAAAGTTGCAGCTTTCTTATAGATCAGCTCTTTGAATCAGCCCCTTTATAAGCTTACAGTGAAAGAAAGGGAAATTTTATCAAGGGCAGACTAGAAAAATGTAAATCATATTATAGGCAGTGTGGATTCACTATTAGCATGAGTACTGAGAATGCTTGGTTTATCAAAAGTGTCCCTTTTAAAATAAACACTAAATAAAGCACAAGAGAGTAAAAAGCCACCTATTCATGCCACTGCCAATGTTCATGCCACTGTTACAGAAAAGATGTGGTTTAAAAAAGTCAAGAGCTGAAAATATACTATAGAAGATTTTCCTCAAAGGAAAGTGAAAACAGAATTCAGATGAACTGTAACTAAACCCTAACCATCCTAACTCTATTGGAAAGCAATTTCCATCATTTTTTGGCATCAAGCTAAGGAGGGATGAAGGGAAGAAACTCACTGCCCGGCAATTTTATAGAATAGCTAAAGCTGAGAACAATGTTTGAGGGGAAAAATGATTGCATGTGATTATCTTTAAAGAAACAAATTTTCAATGTAAATAAATATAGTTTAATTTTTGTAATCTTGTAACCTTTTTCTTATAAATAAGTACACTTAGAAAAACGCTGCCAGAGAATATCTAAATATCATTGACTATTACATGTCAGGATTTAAAAATAAGTATTTTTATATGTCAGGCGGTTACTCAAAAGATTTCTTTTCATAGTTAATTTCAGTACTCTTTTGACAACAGTATTTTGTCAAATGATGTCCTAAAATTTTCAGTTGCATTCCAGAAAACCTTACAAATAAATAGGTCTCCTGTTTGCTATAAACTAATTTTAAGAAACCTGAAGCACCTACATAACACACTCACAGACATTTATGACCCTCGTTAGCAACATATCTCCTCCAAACCCATCTGTAAATCATCCTGCTTGTGAGATACTAATGAATGCATAATATCGCTAATAGATGTCTTATGTACTGAAGTGAAATTAACTTTACCGACTAGGCTGGAAAAGTCCACAATTACTACAATGTGTCCGATATCCCTTAGGTCATATTACTCTTTTCACATTTCTTTATCAGAAGTGCCTTCCTACATTCTTCCTTTAATACACACTACCCACCCCTGCAAACCCTTTCTCAAAAAGATTACTTTCAGCTGCAGTTGCCTGATCAGCTTCAGTCTGCTCATTTTCTGCACTGGAAATATCAGATCCATTTTCGGGCTCTGTATCATCCTGAAGGCTTTTGTCCACATCATTTGTCTGGGGATCAAGGTCCCCTTCGTGTTCTTGGGATATGTGGTCAACAGTCTGAGGTGGCAAATATCTGAGTTGAGGTGATTCCGGCTCATGATGGCTTACTGGAGACTGCAACAGATGGTGGTGCTGTCGATGCCGTTCTTTTCCATTTGTTTGGCTTCCTGCAACTGCAAAGAAAGAAAACAATTTCCTGTATTTGGCAATAAGAACAGAGATGGACATCTTTCAGTATATCCTTTTGTCAGTATTTTTGGTGTTTAGAACTGCCTTATGACCCAGCAATCCCACTGCTGGGCATACACACCGAGGAAACCAGAATTGAAAGAGACACATGTACCCCAATGTTCACTGCAGTGCTGTTTATAATAGCCAGGACATGGAAGCAACCTAGATGTCCATCAGCAGATGAATGGATAAGAAAGCTGTGGTACATATACACAATGGAGTACTACTCAGCCCTTAAAAAGAATAAATTTGACTCAGTTCTAATGAGATGGATGAAATTGGAACCGATTATACAGAGTGAAGCCAGAAAGAAAAACACCAATACAGTACTGACACATATATATGGAATTTAGAAGATAGTAATGATGATCCTATATGTGAGACAACAAAGAGACACAGAGGTATAGAGTGGACTTTTGGACTCTGAGGGAGAGGGATAGGGTGGGATGGTTTGGGAGAATGGCATTGAAACATGTATACTTTCTTGTAAGAAATGAAGTGCCAATCTATGTTCAATGTAGGATGCAGGATGCATGGGGCTGATGCACAGGATGATTCAGGTAGAGGATGTGGGGTGGGAGGTGGGAGGGGGCTTTGGCATTGGGAGATTGTGTTCACCTATGGCTGATTCATGTCAATGTATGACAAAACAAATCCAGTATTGTAATTTAAAAAATAAATAAATTTAAAAAAGAAAAAGAAAAGAAAAGAAAAACCCTGATGCCTAAGCCACACACACACAAAAAGATGTAAATGTATTACTTAAAAGAAAAAACAATTCTTTTTAAATAACCTTAGGATGATAACTAGATTGTTGCCAACAGAAAAGCAGACTTACCTAAAATAAAAGTTTCACTAAGGGAGAAAAAAAGTTGATGGGGAAATAAAATACACACACATTCGTTTTTACTTATATATACAGAAACAAAGTCTAGACATATATATAAGAAGCTAGTAATAATGGTTACCTATAGGGGATACAAGTTAGGAAAAGTGGAGGGAACTTTTCAGTGAATACCTTTCTGTACTATGTTCTTCTGTCACCTTGTCAAATGTATTAAAAATAATAAAATTACAATGAATAAATAAAATGGCAGCAAGTACTTAAATGCCTCTGACCAATCAGTCATTTAAAGAATGAAAAAACTCTCTATAAATGTTCCAGTTTTAAGAGACCTGTCATTTTTATGTACATAATACCACGTGTAAAACTGGCTCACTTACAGGATGCTAGAAACAGTAATAATCAAGATCACAGGGTTTCATTTTTTAGCACTTTATTGCTTTTATCCACATCTCTTTTGGTCTTCATGACCATTAAGAAACATTGTCACAGAATGAATTTCCACAAAGATAAATACTTTATAGTGCCAAATATGAACATTTCATACTCCTAGTAACATTCCATGTTATGTGTATCATAAAACTAAAAAGAGGGAATATGTGTGTATATATATATTTTCTTTTTTTCTTTTGATTCACTTTGTTGTACAGCAGAAATTAACATAACATGTGAAGCAACTATATTCCAATAAAAATTAATTTAAAAATCAAAAATTCTAGGTTATGTGGAAATATCAGAATTAGTTATATGAATTTATAAATTAAAGTTGAATTAAAATATTTTAATGCTCAAAAGGTAGGAAGAGACTTATAATCAACATTCATCTAACTCCCTTGTTTTACAGATAAGGAAATGGGCATAACAAGTTGCACACAGAATCAGAAGAGACTTCTCAAACCAAAGCTTTAGCCCATTTATGAGAAAGTCAATTTCCAAATTAACAGTGAGAAACCTATGACCTGCAGTCCAATTTCACCCTCAGCCTAACCTCAGCTAATTCGTACCATGGTTTAGTAGGGCAAGCACATGTTTTGGAATTACAGACAAGCAGAGTGTTGAATTCTAGCTTTTTTCTACTTATCTCAGACTTGTATAAACCCTAGAAAGGTTCCTGAAAATAACCTTTAAACATTGTCTATATACTCTCACACTTTCTAGAGCAGGATTTCTCACCATCAGTACTACTTCGTTATATGTGAGTGGAGTTGGCATGGGGTGGACACTGGCTGGTGTACTGAACGGAGTTTAGCAACATCCCAGTCCATGACAGGTCATGACTCACCCCAGCAAGTGTTTCAAATGTGGCTTTGGGCACCTCCAATTGAAGACAACCACTCTAGAGAAAGAAACTAGCATTCTCTCCTTTAAAATTTTAGAACTGAACACTTTATAGTGATTTTATTTGGAAAGGTGAGGAAAAGTTATCAGTTATAGATATAAATGAATTGCACATCCAGCTTAGAATATTTTAGCATAGGTGGAAAATCACTCTGTCCCCCTTTTAATTTTCACTCTTCCCTTTCCTACTTTTCTCTAACTATCCATAGCACAGAAGTAAATATGCTTCATGACTTGACACATGTTCACAGCCTTTATCATAATTCAGTTATATATTTATTTGTGTGATTACTTAAGACTCACTTTTCCCTCTATGCTCCACAGATTTTAAGCTCTTTGAGAGTAATGTCCATTCGGTGCTGGTTTTGTCCAGCACTGTATAACTGAGAACAAGAACAGTGCCAAGAACATAAACAGAACACAGCATAATTTGCTGATCGAGTCATTAAAAAGTGATAAAGTTAGTCTCATTCACTTCTTTTTTTATATAAATTTATTTATTTTAATTGGAGGCTAATTACTTTACAATATTATAGTGGTTCTTCAAAAAGCAGCAAAACTATTTTTTGCGGTTGTAAAAAATGAGCAATAGTCTGATGCTAATAATCTAAAACACAGGAAGAGTGACTGAATAGACTATGGTACATCCTTGAGTACTATACCATCAGTCAAAAATAATGAGGAAGTTCTTTAAGGACAGACATGGAATGCTTTCCAGGAAATACTGCTGACTGAAAAAGTAAAATATGAAAGAGTATCCAGAGCAGTGTGGAAGCCAGTCTTCCTAGGACAGCCACCAACCATCTCCACTTCCGACCCTCACTTCCCAGTACAGTTCCCTCCCATACCATGCCAGGGTGGTCTGGGTGATACTTCAGATCATGAGACAGACAATGTATAATGGCTTCTGCCTTGTTTCTCTTTCTTCTCATTCTCTAGCCCAGTAAAGGCTTTAAATGACCCCATCCCCAGTTAATACTGTGATCCACACAGCCACTAACTGCAACCTCATGTGAAATCCAAGCCACAGCCACCAGCTAAGACACTCGGGTTCTGGACCCTCAGAAACTATAAGAGATGAGCAGCTAAACTATGAGGTTTAAGCA
The DNA here is from genome assembly GCA_917880005.1 of Nanger dama. Taxonomy (NCBI): domain Eukaryota; kingdom Metazoa; phylum Chordata; class Mammalia; order Artiodactyla; family Bovidae; genus Nanger; species Nanger dama. The sequence goes on from CAKJTW010000066.1 coordinate 6,928,124, forward strand.
GCTGAAATTTGGGGTGATCTGCTATGCAGTAATAGATATGTAAGGAAGGTGATACATGAAACCATACATACATGTGCTCACTTGTGCTCAAGAAACACAGAAGGATAAACCAAAAACCATAGAGATGAGCTACATCCAAGAGGTGGAAAGGCAGGAGGGAGAGGACTAGCATGATAAGAATGAGTATACCTTTGTAGATCTCTAACTCTTAAGGCACAGTAGGGTTTAAATTACTTAAAAATAAGCAAGCAATTAAACCAGAACGTGAGGGGTATTGAAATGGAAAACAGGCAATGATAAATGAACTTAACTGTATTATAAATTATATTATCCCACTGAAGAGTATGGAGAAGAAAAGAACTAACCTAAGTAACTCTGGGAACCATTCTAAATGGATAGATAATATAAGGCTGAAGACAAAAAAAAACAAACAAAAAATATATATATAAATGTTATAATGTACCCAGTAAATTTGCGTCTCACAGTGGAATGAGTGAGCAATTCAAAAACTATCATATGTATGTAACAGGCCTGAACAAATAATGTATCACAGAAAATGAAAGCCTTTTATCTCACTGTATAAAGAGAAGTTACAAATAAAGAGAGGAGGCTGCAATGAAACCCTGTGGTATTGGAATTAGAAGTATCAGATAAGTTTTAATATATATGGATGGGTAGTCATATACAGATGTGGGGGAGGTAGGGTAGTTAGTATGCACACATGTATTTCCTAGTTCAATCTGCTGAGAGGGAAGCAATAACAACCCAGCGGCAACGAACACACCTAGCACTCAGATTTTGGTTCCTATTACCATTCAAAGGAGCCAGGGCTCCCTGTTTATGTGTCTACTACTCCAGACATAAAGCAGAAAAAATTCAAAATGAGCCAGGAACATCTTGAGATTCCAGAAGTACTCAAAAAAGGGCAGGGGCTTGTCAAAAGGACAGAAGACCAAAGCTGGAAATATTTGGGGCAACAAAATAATAACAGAATTAGATTAGAAACCACAGAATAAACACCCATGAATACAGAGTGACAGAAATTAAAAACTGAATGAAAAAATATGAAAGGGGAATTAACTCTGGTTAATAAATATATAAGGAGAGAGAAACAAAAACCTGCACCAGGAAAACACTGCAGTGATAACTGCTGCCAACAAGATCTACTGAGGGATACTCAAACTGGGTGTGGGGGAGTGTGAAAGAATCTCCAAGATACTTATTAAATGTAAAAGAATAAATTTTCAGTAGAGGAACCTGGAAGATACCACTTTAAGCAAGTAATCAGGGTTACTGTACTTAATAGTATTATACCAGTGTAAATTCCTGTTTCTCAACATTGTAATATGATTATGCAAAACATCGGTATTAAGAAAAGTAGAATAAAGAGAATCTCTGTAAATACCTCTGCAATTTTTAAGTTTAAAATCAGTTCAAAGTAAAAAGTCAGAAGTTGGTTTTCAATTATGAAGACCTAAACAATTAGGCCACCTCATGCGAAGAGTTGACTCACTGGAAAAGACTCTGATGCTGGGAGGGATTGGGGGCAGGAGGAAAAGGGGACGACAGAGGATGAGATGGCTGGATGGCATCACTGACTCGATGGACGTGAGTCTGAGTGAACTCCGGGAGTTAGTGATGGACAGGGAGGCCTGGCGTGCTGCAATTCATGGGGTCGCAAAGAGTTGGACACGACTGAGCGACTGAACGGAACTGAAACAATTAAAGATTTTCTAGCTGCTGGTCTCTTACTTTCCTCCCCAAATATATTCCATTACTACAGAAATTTATTTCACTTTTTAAAGGCTCAATGAATAATTTTCTATAAGAATAGATCAAAATAGGTAACTTTCTAACTACGTTCACTGATCTAAGCTTGAGAGCAATAAAAATATCAATTCATAAACACTTCCATCAGGATGATACCAATCAATCTCTATCTTTCAAATTCTATTTGTGATGAGAAAAAAACATAAAACATTTTAATCCAAAACCAAACAAGTCAGTAAGCCAGTCAAAACAAAATACCACAGATCTCTAGTACATAAAACTGTAAACGAAGATATTTTCTGCACAGTCACAAAAGGTTTTATTATAATTTTTGCAAAATCTTTTCTATAGTTGGTGCCTGTGGTGTTCTATACCATCTCTCTCATGTTTTAATACTTACTGCTTGGTTTTCCATGCGTGCAAAGATAACATTTAACATCTGAGTAAGAGTAGCTTTGGCTGTTGTCTGATTGATGAGATTTTTGCTTGCTAGATATATATTGTAACATGTTCTCACAGCTTGCAGTACAGTTCCTTCATGAATTTCTATGTGTTGAGATGTTACTGCAGTTAGTAAAGCCTTTAAAAAAAAAAAGAAAAAGAAAACGAAGATAAAGCCATTTTTCACATCCAGAGTTTCAGCACAAAAATACATGGCTATTTTTGTATCAGAATTAAAACTTTCAGACACCATTACCACTTTAAAGTAAAGTATACAAGAGTTTCTACCTACCTTAAATATATCATCAACTGTATCATTTTAACAGAAATATTACTGTAGTCTACTAAAATGCACAACATTAATACTGTCATAGTATAGCAGATATATGCTTCATATCATGTATTTGTTGAGCTAAACATCAACTTTACAGAATACATATTGTGTCCTATTCACTTTCAAATTTTTCTGAGATCTAACTTACAGACTGAACTCAGTGTGCTGTTGTTATTGTTGAAGATAACTGTTTTAAAATAAATGTTTTAAAATAAAACATTTAAAATAATCCTCCAATAAAACAAACAGCTTTAATTTATGTGAACTGTCACATGTTACTCAATTTCTCAAAAGCAAGGACTCCTGTCTTTGTCCTTCCATTAATATGCTGTACAGTGCTGTGCAGGTCAGCACTGAGCACATACTACACAAACCACAGCTGACATGAAACTGCAAGTGAGAGGCCAGACTGGATCGCTTTTTTAGAATCAAGATATTTTATGATTTATGAAGAGAATGCTGCTATGAGACTGAAAAGCTCAGAGGGGTGATAACTACATGTAAAGGAACACATTATACATGTAAACCTAAAGTACTAATAGTACAAATCAACATACCACTACTACTATTAGCAGTAACATTAAAAATTGAGTATTTACATAGCAGACTGAAAACACAAATGAGTGATTTTTCTTTAAAGGAGTTTAATGACCCAGGTGTATCAGAGCACAAACCTAGGACAGGATTACCCGAGCGGGTTCAGCAGACTAACAGGTAAGGGAAGCAGGGAAACTGGTGCACAAGTGTTTCACATGGTGAAGCCTGGGAAAGAAAGCAGACTACAAGGGGTATGACAGGAGAAGAAACTAGAAGGGTCACAGGACCTTCACATGGGACCCTAAAGCTCAAAAGATAGATCATGCCAGAAACTGAAAAGCTCTGGAAGATTCTGGGGGCCTAAACTGGGACCTTCAAAATAAGAGTCTTACCCTAGTGAACTCTCAGCATTTAACAATAAAGTCCCCTGAAATAGAATCTAAAAAGCCCCCAAATGAACTTTATCTTATCTGGAAAGCACATAAAATGATTTTTCCCAATGCTCTTAAGGTAAAAGTGAATGTGAAGTCGCTCAGTCATGTCCGACTCTTTGTGACCCCATGGACTATAGCCTTACCACGCTCCTCCGTCCATGGGATTTTCTAGGTAAGAGTACTGGAGTGGGTTGCCCTTCTCCAGGGGATCTTCCTGACCCAGGGATCAAACTTGGGTCTTCAGCATTATAGGTAGATGCTTTACCCTCTGAGCCACCAGGGAAGTCAAGGTAAAAGGCTTCTGATTTTAAAAAGTACAGATAATGAATAACAAATTCAGTTCTTATAATTACCTTTATTATTTGTAACTGAACTCCTTCATCTGTTTGAGGACCTTGGAAACAGCCACAAATTGTTTCAATAATTCTATCAATTAATTTTTTGCCTGGTGTTGTACTATCTGGAGCATTGCCAGTCAAGTGCCCATAAGCAATAAGTTTCTGAAACCAAGAAAGAAGATCAAGATCCTAATTAAGCTAACATATATATATATATACACACATACACTAATGAAAAGACATTAAAATTATAATATACAAATTGATTCTATGTTAAACTTTTACACAAAAATATTAAGATATAGTGAAAGTCAAGGCTATACCAACTTTTCCTGAAGAAAGCTTTATTAGCTATAAACATGTGAAAACATTTACACTTGTAATAATCACAAAAACAGCAAAATAATAACAAAACCATCAGGCAATACTTTGACCAAGGCAGGCCTTAGAACTTGTCTCTGATGAGTTGTAACAACTCACTGCTTTCTATCCAAATATTACTGATACTGCTTTTGTGAAAGCTATCTTAACACACTCAAACAACCCAAATCTGTTTCCAAATTAGATCTGTGAATACGCTGAAACCCAATTTCCACACACTGGCCACAACGTATCACATATTTGTTCATGTATCATTACCATTACAACCCTGGAAGGAAGGCCTTAGATGTTATAATTTTAATTTTTCAGAGAAAATAAGGCCACAAATCAAATGAACTTATCCTTAACCTATCTTAACAACAAATCATATGGATATGATCTTTTCCACTCAACTGTTAGTTTAAAAGGTATAATCTCCAAACAGTGAAAATACCTGAAAAGAGAAGGACTCTCTCTCTGGAGTTTTGTCTCACAAATATCTAAGAGAATCTGCATACACACGTGCGCACGTGCATGTTTGTGTGTGTTAAGTAAAATAGGAAGACAGAAAAGAATTTTCTGATATAAAAAAGGTCAGTGATAAAGTTTTGTAGTAAGTATAAATATTGAACTGTTAATATTAACCTACTGCTTTACATAAAACAGCAAGCATCTAGTAAAATCACTGCAAATAATGAAGTATGCAAAATCACCAGCAGGTTAACTTTCATTATTAATAACCTTAGAAAAGACTGCCTCTCACTAAGCTAACTAATGTTTTGTATTACTCTTAACCTAGAAACATCTTTTTGCAACTACTGTTTCTCTTGAGTTTAAGAAACTATTTAGTTTCTTACCACAAAAAGAATAATCAAGGCTTTCACAGAAAATGCCTGAGCTATTTATTCATCAACTGTAATATATAGGAATACATTCAAATTGGAGGGTTTTTAGATAGAGCCATTTTATACATACCTGTAAACAATCTAGAGATGTACTGACTATGCGGGGACATTTGGACTGGCATGCCAATTCAAAGGGGAGGAAGTACTTGTCTGCTTCAATAAAATTTGTTTTTGATTTCACTGGTGGAAGGGTGCTTGATCCAGCTTTTGCTTCTCCATGAGGAGGACTAAAGGAAAAAGAGGAGTTTGATTAGAATATCATATTCATCATCCTGATGATATTCTCACTCTAATTCCAGTTCTAAAAGGCACTGTGCTAAACCAATCTTCATTTTCTTGTATTTCATGAGGAAACCAAAGCCCAGAGAAGTGAAGTGATTTGCTACAGGTCTTAAGCTAGTCATCAAAGCTATAACTAAACTCAAGAAAATTATTTAATTAATTAAACAATTTTTAAATTATATAGGTTGCTGCTACTGCTAAGTCACTTCAGTCGTGTCCGACCCTGTGCAACCCCAGAGATGGCAGCCCACCAGGCTCCATCATCCCTGGGATTCTCCAGGCAAGAACACTGGATATTTAATAATCTTTCTTAACATAAATCAGTCTTTAAGCAAAGACAAAGCATATCTTACGGTATTTAAGAAATACCCTTATTTATAAAATCTTTTTGCATTTATGTTTGCAATATTTCTTAAAATCATTTTTTAAAAATTGATTTTATTATAAAGATCACATACAGAAAATCTGCCACATCCAAAGAGAGATGATTACATGTTATTTTGCCAAGACTAGTAAGTTTGCAAATTATTTTTACTAAAGGAAAAAACCCCACAAACCTCTGCTTTTCAGTTTCCGCTTTTATTTCCTCTGGTTGGGGGTGGGGAAAGAAAAGAAGCATACATTAGAAAACTTGACAAGAGAAAGATCATTCACTAATTTGATTACAGGCTTTAATTTATAACTTCTATAAGATGTTGGGAAGGTTACAATTTCAAAAAAAATTCGGTACTAAAACTCTGTTGCTGCCAAATGTATTAATTTGCACAAATAATGTAATTCTATAAGACTTATGAAGAACATACATTAACAACCACAAGAATAGGAACAAATTACAGATTACTCATTTTCAAAGCATTTCCTTTTCTCAAAGTAGTTTTTTCTTGGGGGAGGAGGGTCAAGTTAGTATTTGCATTAACCAGAGGCATTAGTATTGAGAACAGAATAATATGTATACTGTATTCAAATGACAAAATATAAGGCACATGTGGGTGAGGAAAATAACTCAAGATACCCCCTTGGGATTATCTCAAGGAGATTATCAGGCCAGGACTATAACTTCTTGATCATGTACAGATGTATTGACATTTAACCAATTTTTCTTATGCCTATACAAGGCACTATAACATACACATGCCCAATTTAATGGGAAATTTTCCCCTTTGTTGTTTATATCCATAAGAGATTAGGTAAATTTGAAGAATTGTACCTGTCACAGAATAACCTTAAATTTAACAATAAATTGAGGAATCTGGTTAACTGATTAAACCTGTAGGGAATTTGTAAGAAAAGCATTCAAAATATACCATTAATAATAACTACAGTTATTGAGTATTTACTATGGGATAAGCACTATTACATTTTACATGGGCTAACATATTTCTTAACTTGTAATAAATGCCCAGTAACACCTCATTCAAGGAAACTGCCTCTCTGATAAATCAAAGCTTGAAAAGAGTTTGCTTCAGGTTGGTCTTCAACAGAAGAATCGACCCTTGAACAAGCTGAGGGCTAAATTATAGTCAGCTCTCCACTTCTGCTGTTCCTCTGTATCCATGATTCTATCTACCAAGGACTGTGTGCTACTGTAGTATTTACTACTAAAAATATCCATGTACATGTGGACTCACGCAGTTCAAATCTGCACTGTTCAAGGCTCAACTGTGACTAATTAATTCTCAATTATTAAAGGAAAAAAACCCAGAAGAAACAAAATACTAAAGTATCAAATTAAGAAATAGTATACTCAAATTCAAAACCACTTGGTGCTTAACTGTGAAATACTTTCCCATTAAAGTCAGACTCATTACAAGGATGACCACAAACAGCAAAATAGTTCTGACATTGCTCTGGAAACACTAGACGACGCAACTAGAGAACACCAGATGTGATAATAAAAGTCCTCACTCTTGAGCTGAAATAAGACAAAAACCAGACACTGGATTTGTTTGTTTTAAATATGTAGTCATAACACTTTATTACTGAAATTCTTTCAGGAATCATTGTCTCTTTAGCCATTAACTCACCCTATCATAACCATTTTTGTACAATGTTTCTAAAACCTTAGAAACAACCACCATATTGTATATAAAAGGAAAAGGTTAAAAATAGGAGGAAATAGGTCAGTGTAAATTAGCATAAGAGTATAGATTTTAAAGTATTTTAGAAGAAACACAAGTTTTACTCCTTTCGGGTACATTAAGTTACTGCAAACAAAGTATATTAAATTACCAGAACAGTTAATAAGGCACAGGACTTGTTTAATGAGCAGGAAAGAATGATTTATTAAAAAAAAAAAAAAAGCGGATCACATGCAAGTTATGTACCTGGTTCCCCAAGTATATTCAATATTCTCTCTCATAATATGATTTCCATCAACTTGCTGAGCAGTTTTCTTTTCCTCCACTGATAGTACAATATAAACTTCAAAATGACATTTATACAGATTTCAAGAAATTCTATTAAAATGCATATGTATAATACATGTGATTTACACCTACCTCTCATGACATCACTTCTCATGACATCACTGTCTTACAGCTTACAGAGCAACAGCACTTACTCACTCAAAGCAAATTGATAATTTAAGGAAGTGAAGTGAAAGTCGCTCAGTTGTGTTTGACTCTTTGTGATCCCATGGACTATACAGTCCATGAAATTCTCTAGGCCAGAATACTGGAGTGGGTAGCCTTTCCCTTCTCCAGGTGTTATTCCCAAACCAGGGACTGAACCCAGGTCTCCCACATTGCAGGTGGATTCTTTACCAGCTGAGCCACAAGGGAAGCCCCAGTCTAAGGAAAAGTGAAAATGAAGTTGTTCAACCTTGTCCGACTCTTTGCAACCCCATGGACTGTAGCCTACAAGGCTCCTCCATCCATGAAATTTCCCAGGCAAGAGTACTGGAGTGGGTTGCCATTTCCTTCTCCAGGGGAATCTTCCCAACCCAGAGATCAAACCCAGATCTCCTGCATTGCAAGCAGACACTTTTACCATCTGAGCCACCAGGGAAGCTCCCAATCTAAGGAAAGACAAAGCCAAATGAAGAGTCCGTAATAAACATATTAAAACTTACACGTCCAATGTACTGTCTCCTTCAAAGCAGTAATTGTGGGAGGTTATGCTTTGATTATCATAATAATGCCAGTATTCAAAAATATTTGTGGAATTCATTGCCTGCAGTTCTTTCCTGCCTGCTTCCTTCTTTTAAATGAATAATCTCATAGAAGGAAAAAAATCTCTAGAAAAGGAATCAAATTCTAACCACCAATTAACCACAAGTGGTTTGGAGCCAAGCATGAAGAATGGTATGTGACCTCAAAACAAAAGTTCTTAACTTCAGTGCTTCTGCAAATCATGGCAAACTGTCAGTTTGCAAGCAGTGTTTTAGAAAAAGTATGTAACTCTCACTGGATTCTGAAAGAAGTCTGCAACCCAAACTATAAAGATGATATAGGATTAATTAAAAGCAGTACTTTGGATCAACAATGACTTAAGATGACTATACATTTAAGCAATTTTAAAAAAAAATTTCTAAAATACTACATAAATGTAAGGGATCACTTTGAAAAACAACATGTCTTTGGATGTATATATATATTCTGTTAGGTTTACTTTTTCAAAGCCAATCCTATGACTTTAGCATCATATTTCATACAGTTAAGGATTAAACAAAAATACAGGCATTAAACAGAATGTTACAGTATTTACGGAAGAGAGAGATAATAGCTTGAACAAAAGCTGTGACACCAGGGATGAGTAAATGTGATTCCATGGACATCATGGGAGGAAAAACAATGAAACAATCTCATTTATCTAGGAGGAGGAAAGGGGGCAAGAAGAGAAGATGGGGCTTGCCTAACTGGATAATAAAGGTACCACTAATTTAGACACCAAACAGTTTTCTCCCTGTGCACTAGTTGGGGTGAAGGTGAAGGGGGTGAAGAGGAGGAAAATTTTGGTATTATCTTGTTTTAAGCAATGGGGATGTTCAAGTGGCAGCATTCAGCAGGCACTCAGGTATATGAATTTGAAGATCAAGAGATAATGTGACAGACTGTATTTTCAAAAATGGTCACTAATTTTCCACCCCCACATGCGCCTCTCCAAAGCGACCTTGCACACCTCACCAAGAGAAGACAGTCTAATTTCATCCTTCTTACGTATGGCAATCCCTCAGAAATTCATTCATAACCAACAGCATACAGTGGAAGTGACAGGGAACACAACCAAGATTCAGGTCAGAAAAGGCCAAGCAGCTCCTGACTAATTCTCCTGGAATGCTGGGTCTCCAGACACCCACTCATGGAACAAAGGCCCTGATGTGGGAAGTCCAAGCCACCAGGAAGCTGTATGTAAGCTGTTCAGTCAACACCACGAGCTGAGCCCAGCTTTCAAGTCATCACAGCCCAGGCACCAAACACGTTGAGTGAAGAAGCCTCCCGAGGATTCCAGTTCTCTGCCATTTATGTCTCCTCCAGCATTTGTGTCTTCTCAGCTGACACTCCCGACACTGTGGAGCAGCAACATGGCTCACCTGAATTCCTGACACACAGAGACCCTGAGCATAATAAAACGGTCATTGAGCCACATCACTAAGTCTTGGACTGGTTTATCATACAATAAGGCCTCCTAAGAAAGGGCTAAGGAGGCAGGAGGAGACTGGCGTTTGAAATAACTCTGGCAAATGGGAGAGACAGCTAACTGATGAGCACACACACACAAAGAAAACCTGCCAGGAATGTGGAAAGTTCCCATGGATTCTGAGCAACTGGAGTCCAGGTGTTTAACAGGTATAAAAATGCAGCCTGGACTTCTACCCTTGTAATATATTTAGCAGCCTCCTCAGGACTTGGAGGTCCTCTGCAAAATTCATTTATAAAATTATGATTAAACCATATATAAATAACCGATAGCTATGAAGTACAAAGCAATTTAAAATAAAAGACCAACTGAAGTTTCTTTTTAGCAGCCAGAAAACAGAAAGATAACTTTTTCTAACACTACTACTCCCAACATCATCTTCCTTCCAATCTGAAGGAAGCAAAAAGATCTTACACTATAAGATTTTATCATTCACCATGGCTTACAATAAAAACTGCCACAGCTATCAATGCAATAATTTAAGTACTCTTACACAGCTTAGAAAGTTTACTGATTATGTATTTGTAATCATTTTGCCCTGAGCTAAGCTAAAATCTACCTTGCAGTCTTCTATAAAAGGAAACAAGGACCATAAACCAAACTGAGCAGTCCTTTATATTACCAAATTTCCTGCTGAATTCCAAATAAATGTTTTTGTATTACAGTCAGGACTAGATAGGCATGGCTGTTTTCTGAAATATGAAAAGGAGAAGAACAGATTTTCATTCAAAAGCCAATATTCCTGCCCTCCCTACGGAAAGCCAGCAGAGCCTCATTTGATACTATTGCTCTAGTGAACCAGGCGGGCTAGAGTCCATGGGGTCACAAAGAGTAGGACACAACTGAGCATGCGTGCACATAACTAAACGTGCTTTCTTTAAGTGAAAAGGTGTAAGTTCTTGACTTAATAAGGAAAGGAAAAACTGAAGGCTGAGGTTGCTAAGATCTTTCGTAAAAAACGAACCTTCTACATACAAAATTGTGAAGAAAGAAAAAGAAATTTGTGTTAATTTTGTTGTCACACCTCAAACTGCAAAAGTTAGTCACAGAGTGTTAAGTACTTAAGATGGAAAAGGCATTAAATTTTTACAATAAGATATATTTAGAGAAAGAGACCATATTTACATAATCTTATTACCTTATATTGCTTTAATTGTTCTATGTTAATTGTTCATAATTTACTGTACTTAAACTGTATCATAGGTATGTATGTTTAGGTAAAAACACAGTATACAGATGGTTCAATAGCTACCCACTGTTCCAAGCATCCACTGGGGATTTTGGAACATTCCCTGCAGACATGGCATACTACTGAAATTTTAGTTCTCTAGTTTACTTAAGTAAGTTTTCCATGGTAAATAACTTAAAACTAGGAAACAAAAATTCTAATAGATTGAAACTGTTTCTTCAATGTGTGGTACATCAATAATACCGAGATTAGTGAGAAATGTCTTCTAAGATAATGAAAATTGTTGATTAGCTCACCAAATTCACACAAATACAAACAAGTCTGATAAACAACAAAAATATCTTATATTTGTGTAGCATGTTACAATTTACCAAGAAGTTCTACATATATTTCTTAGAACAGCAGACAGTACTGCCAACATGTCCATTTCATAGATTAAATAACCTGAATAAAAAACTTGACATGACTTACTCAAGATGACAAGAAGGATTTAGAATGATTTAAGTATGACTTGCTATGGAATAATCATAAATCAAAGGACTAAATTTCAATGATGTATCAATTTTAAAAGAATATTAATTTTAGAACAATGTTTTTTTGTAGTTTTCAATGTTCCCATACAAGTTCTAACAAACCAAAAACCACTGTGCTGCCTGTTAATTCAGAAGTAGAAAAAAAATATTTTGAAAATCAAAATTAGAAATGTAATTTGAATAGTAAATATTTCAACTCAATAATTCAATTTCCAGACTTCATGTATAAAATACAAAATAAAAAATCTCAATAGAATTCAGATCAAGTGCCTGTCTAATGACACTAAAGGGATAAATATAGGTAAGCCAAATTTAAAGAAAACTAAGATAAACTCTTAGTGAAATCATGAATTATGAACATGGTCCTTTAACAGAACTAAATATTTGGACAGAAAGGAATGCAGCGGCTGTCTTCGATCAACAACTTGCAGTGGCTACAGTGAAAATCAACAAGAACAGTTATTGTTCTCAATGTTAACATCCCTACTGGTAAATAAACAATCGACATTTCACAGATTCTGCTCAAAGGAAGATATGCAGAAGCCACAGCTATGGGATCATGGAAAGACTGCTGCACTGTGTAACTCAGGGCCTTGAGTTCTATTTCAACTTGGCTGCATGAGCAAAATACAGTAGCAAGAAATGGGTTAGAAGCCCCGAAAGATTGACAGTCAAACCCCAGCTCTGCCACTGTATGACCTTTCTAAACTTCAGTTCATAGACTTTTCAAACAGCCATAATAATATTTAGATTTCTATCTCCTAAGAATGGGGCCTCCCATTTGGGGTTTGACCCCCGGGTTGGGAAGATGCCCTGGAGAAGGAAATGGAAATGCACTCTAGTATTCTTGCATTGAATATTCCATGGACAGAGGAGCCTGACGGGCTATGGTCCGTGGGGTCGCAAAAGTGTTGGACACGACTTAGCAACTAAACAACCACTCATAAGAATATTAGAAGCATCTAGAAAGTGTGACCGAGAAGGCAATGGCAGCCCACTCCAGTGTTCTTGCCTGGAGAATCCCAGGGATGGGGGAACCTGGTGGGCTGCCATGTATGGGGTTGCAGAGAGTCGGACACGACTGAAGCGACTTAGCAGCAGCAGGAGCAGCAGGCAACCACCCAAGCTTGATTTTATGAAAGCATTTCATAAATGTAAACAAGCATACCTCACAGATCCTGGAGGGTTCAGTCCCAGACCACTGCAATACAGCAAGTATCACAAAAAAGGCACACAAATGTTTGGTTTCCAGGGCCTATAAAAGTTATGTTTACACTATACTGTAATCTATTAAGTGTGCCATAATAGCATTATGCCTTAAAAACATGTCCATACTCTAATTAAAAAATACTTTGGGGGAATCCCTGGTGATCCAGTGGTTATGGTTTCACACTCTTAACGCACAGGTACAGGTTCCATCCCTGGTCTGGGAACTAAGATCCTGAAAGCCAGGCAGTGTGGCACCGCCCCTCCCAAAACAAAATAAAAAATATTTTATTGCTAAAAATACTATCAATCATCCAAACCTTCACCTTGTGGAGGGTCTTGCCTTGGAGTTGATGGCTGCTGACTGATGAGGGTGGGGGTTGCTGAGTGGGGTGGCTATGGCAATTTCTTAAAATAAGACATCAATGAAGTCTGCCACATCAATTGACTATTCCTTTCAGGAACAATTTCTCTGTAGCATGCAATGCTATTTTACAGTGTTTTAGAACCTTCAAAATTGGAGTCAATCCTCTCAAAATCTGCTGCTGCTTTATCAACAAAATTTACGTTATATTCTAAATCCTTTGTTGTCATTCCAATAATCTTCACAGCATCTTCACCAGGAACAGATTACACCTAAAGAAACTACTTTCTTTTGCTCATCCGTAAAAAGCAGCTCCTCATCTGTTAAAGCTTTATCATGAGACTGCAGCAATTCAGTCACATCTTCAGGCTCCATTTTTAATTCTACTTCTCTTGCTATTTCCACCACATCTGTAGTTACTTCCTTCACTGAACCCTCAAACAGGATCCTTAAAGTCACCCATGAGAGTTGAAATCAACTTCTTCCAATCTCCTGTTAATGTTGGTATTTGATCTGCTCCCATGAATCAAATGTTAAAAAAAAAAAAAAAGTTAACGGCATTTAGAATGGTGGATCCTTTCCAGAGGTTTTCATTTACTCTGCCCAGAAACATCAAAGGAATCACTATTACGGCAGGTATAGCCTTACAAAATGTATTTTTTCATTAATAAGACTTGAAAGTGGGAATTATTTCTTGATCTGTGGGTTGCAGAATGGATAATGTGTTATTAACAGTCATGAAAACAACATGAATCTCGTTATACATCTCCAACAGAGCTCTTCGGTGACCAGGAATACTGTCAGTGAGTAGTAATACTTGGAAAGGAATCTTTTGTCTAACCAGTAGGTCTCAACAGTGGGCTTAAAATATTCAGTAACCCTGCTGTAAACAGATATGCTATCCCCCAAGCTTTGTTGCTCCACTGACGGAGCACAGGCAGAGGAGTCTTGGCATGATTCTTAAGGGCCCTGAGGACGTTCATAATGGCAAATAAACATTGGCTTCAACTTAAAGTCACCAGCCGCATTAATTAGCCCCTAACTAAAGAGTCAGTGGAGAAGGCGATGGCACCCCACTCCAGCACTCTTGCCTAGAAAATCCCATGGATGGAGGAGCCTGGTAGGTTGCAGTCCAGGGGAGCTCGAAGAGTCAAACACGACTGAGTGACTTCACTTTCACTTTTCACTTTAATGCACTGGAGAAGGAAATGGCAACCCACTCCAGTGTTCTTGCCTGGAGAATCCCAGGGGCAGGGGAGCCTGGTGGGCTGCTGTCTATGGGGTCGCACAGAGTCAGACACAACTGAACCAACTTAGCAGCAGCAGCAGAGAGTCAGCCTGTCCTTCAAAGCCTTGAAACCAGTCACTGACTTCTCCTCTCTAGCTATGAAAGTCCTAGATGGCATCCCAGGGCCTGTAAAAGTTATATTTATACTATACTGTAATCTATTAAGTGTGCAAAAACAGCAGTATGCCTTAAAAACATGTCCATACTCTAATTAAAAAATACTTTGGGGGAATCCCCTGGTGATCCAGTGGTTATGGTTTCACTGTTTCATTGATACTGAAATACAAGGCTGTTTCATTGATACTGAAAAGATGCTTTTAGGGCAGCCACCCTCATTAGTGATCTTAGCTAGATCTTCTGGAAACTTCTACAGCTTCTACAGCAGCACTTCCTGCTTCTCCTTGCCCTTTCATGTTCTAGAGACAGCTTCTTTTCTTAACCATCATGAACCAATCTTTGCCAGCTTCAACCTTTTCTTCTGCAGTTTCCTCACCTCTCTTAGCCTTTAGAGAATTGAAGAAAGTTATGGTTCTTTCAGTTCAGTTCAGTCGCTCAGTCGTGTCCGACTCTTTGCGACCCCATGAATTGCAGCACACCAGGCCTCCCTGTCCATCACCAACTCCTGGAGTTCACTCAGACTCATGTCCATCAAGTCAGTGATGCCATCCAGCCATCTCATCCTTGGTCGTCCCCTTCTCCTGCTGCCCCCAATCCCTCCCAACATCAAAGTCCTTTCCAATGAGTCAACTCTTCGCATGGCCAAAGTACTGGAGCTTCAGCTTTAGCATCATTCCTTCCAAAGAAATCCTAGGGTTGATCTCCTTCAGAATGGACTGGTTGGATCTCCCTTGCAGTCCAAGGGACTCTCAAGAGTCTTCTCCAGCACCACAGTTCAAAAGCATCAATCTTCAGTGCTCAGCCTTCTTCACAGTCCAACTCTCACATCCATACATGACTACTGGAAAAACCATAGCCTTGACTAGACGAACCTTAGTCGGCAAAGTAATGTCTCTGCTTTTGAATATGCTATCTAGGTTGGTCATAACTTTTCTTCCAAGGAGTAAGCGTCTTTTAATTTCTTGGCTGCAGTCACCATCTGCATTGATTCTGGAGCCCCCAAAATAAAGTCTGACACTGTTTCCACTGTTTCCCCATCTATTTCCCATGAAGTGATGGGACCAGATGCCATGATCTTCATTTACTGAATGTTGAGTTTTAAGCCAACTTTTTCACTCTCCTCTTTCACTTTCATCAAGAGGCTTTTTAGCTCCTCTTCACTCTCTGCCATAAGGGTGGTGTCATCTGCATATCTGAGGTTATTGAATATTTCTCCTGACAATCTTGATTCCAGCTTGTGTTTCTTCCAGTCCAGCGTTTCTCATGATGTACTCTGCATAGAAGTTAAATAAGCAGGGTGATAGCTAGTCAGGACCTAGCACAGGTAACTGTAACTCAGTGCTCTGTAATGACCTAAATGGGAAAAGAATGTAAAAAGAGTGGATCAGGGCTTCCCTGGTGACTTAACGGTAACAAACCCACATGCCAGTGCAGGAGACATGGGTTTGATCCCTGATCAGGGAAGATCCCACATGTCACAGAGCAACTTTGAGATTAAAAAAACTGTTCTTCTTGGAAAAAAGAAAATCGTCTTATTCCTGAGTCCTTTTAAGTCTCCCATTTCACAGTGTACTCTTTCATTTTAACAGTTTAAAAAATTTTTTATTACTGAAAATTCCAAACACATTTGACAGTAGAGGATAATATACTGAATCCCTGTGTCCCATTATCTACCTTCAACAATGACCATACTCCACTTATACCCTCTATCCACTTCACACTCCCCTCCCCAATGAGTTCAGTTCAATGGTACACAAATTCAAGGCATACCATTTAATCTATAAACACCTCAGTATGAAGCTACCTTTAAAATGTCTTTTACAACCTAATTTTAAAAGTAACCATGATCAGTTCAGAAAATCTGGAAAATATAAGAAAGTATAAAGAAGAAAAAGAACACCAACCATGATCCTACAATAATAGATATAAATCTAGTTAACACTATACTGTAGAATTTTTTTTTACAGTAATCTTTTTATTAAAGTATAATATATATGGTAAAGTTGTATGAGTAATAAGGGTTATAAGAGTTATAAGCTGAATAGACTCTCCTTCACAAATAGTAAAGGGTAACTGTCACTTTACTTTGAAAACTCAATGACTTAAACAACTATTTTAAAATTATGCAGATACTTAGTTTTGTATATACATTCTTCGAAAATCACAATATAAGGGGTAAGAACTTCACATTTATTGACTATATATACTATCTCATTTAATTCTATAGTAACTATGAAGGAGGCACTACAGATGACCAAAAGAGATCCAAAGAAACTTGACAACTTGGTCTCAGAGCTAATAAATAACAAAATCCAAATTAAAAATTGCCTATCTGGATTTTTTTTCCACCATACCATGAAATCTAGCTGGAACACTATTTTTAAAAAAAGAGAGAATGCTGGTCCTTCTCTCTTATTCCTTGATTACTTGTTTTTCTGCTTTTTATACAACACTCATGGCTACCATAGACAATTTAAACAGTAATATTATTTTTATAAAACAGTAGCTTAAGTAAAAGAACTACATTTGTGTGCATTACTGCAGAAAGCCTTAGGAGGTCACCAAAGTCAAAAAGAGAGACATCTAATAACCAAGCAACTCAAATTTGTTTAGAATTTTGTGCTTATTAACAACTTCTACTATTAAAGGCTTTTGTTATCTTTCTAAAACTAAGACTGATGTTAAAAGAGATAAATATATGAACTCTTACCTTACACCATATGCAGAAATTAACTCAAACTGGATCAAATATCTAAATGTAAAAGCTAAAACTCGTAGAAAAGAAAATAAAGGAGAAGCTTCACGACACTGGATTTGGCAATAATTTGTTGGATATGATACCAAAAGCACAGGAAACAAAAGTAAAAATAAATTAGACTACATAAAAACTAAAAACTGTGCATCAAATAATATAATCAAGAGAGTGAAGAGGTAGTTTAAGGAACAGGAGAGAATATTTGCAACTCATTTATTTAAGAGTTAATACTCAGAATATATAAAGAACCTCAACAACCAAAACTCTGACTTAAAAGTGGGCAAAGGACTTGAACAGACATTTCTCCAAAGACAAATGGCCAACCAGAACATGAAAAGATGCTCGACACCACTAATTATCAGGGAAATGAAAAGGAAACCCCACTGAGATACTACTTCACAGCCATCAGAATGGCTACAGGAAAAAAAAAAAAAAAAGGCAGCAAGAGGTAAGGAGGTGGGGAAATTGCACTTCTTGTGCACTGTTTGGGGAATATAAACTGGTATAGCTGCTTACTGAAAACAGTATGACAATCCCTCAAAACACTTAAAATATAATATGATCTAGTAATTTCACTCCTGAGTATATACCCAAAAGAATTAAAAGCAGGGTCTTAAATGTTTGTACATCCAGGTTCACACTGAGCATTATTCACAAAAACCAAAATGTGGTTGACCCATGAGCAATTCAGGGGTTAGAGGCACCAACTTTCTCCAGTCAGTAGAAAATTTACAAGCAACTTACAGTCAGCTAAGTTGACTGACGTAGCTATAATTCTTCCAGACCTGCGATTCCTCCCTATCTGTGGTTCCAAATCTATAGGTTCAACCAACTGTGGCTCATGTAGGTCTGTAGTATTTACCAATGGGGAAAAACGCGTATATGTGGACTCTTGTAGTTCAAACCTATGTTGTTTTAAGGGTCAACTGCACATACAGTGGACTATTATTGTGCCTGATGAAGGAAATTCTGACATGTGCTACAATATGGATTAACCTTGAAGACGTTACGCTTTGTGAAATAAACCAGTCATAAAAAGACAAATACTGTATGAGTCCATTTATAAGAAGAACCTAGAGTAATCAAATTCATAAAGACAGAAAGCAAAATAAACAATAGCTGCTGGGGACTGGGGGAAAGGAGGTAGAGTGGAAAATCTGTACAGCAATAATAAGCATTAGTTTTGCAAGATGAAGAAAATTCCGGAGATGAGTTGCACAACAATGTGAATGTACTTAAGATTAATTAACTGTACCACACTTAAAAATGGCTCAGATGGAGAGTTCCCTGGTGGTCTAGTGGTTAAGACTTGGTGCTTTCACTGCTGTGGCCCGGGAGTCAATCCCAGGTCAGGGAACTTAAGGTCCTGCAAGCTGTGTAGTGCAACCAAAACAAACAAAAAAAAGGTTAAGATGATAAATTTTATGATATGTCTATTTTTTCACAATTATAAAGAAAAAGACTCATAGATAATTTGTTTTGGGCAAGATGGAGTAATCTCTATTCCTTGCCAGTCCTCTCACTTACAACTAAAAATCCTAGGGTATGTAATACAACACACAAAGGAAGACTGAATGTAGAAAGAAGGCAAAATGCCTCAGGGACCCTGGGATTTTCGGAGCAGCACAGTGAACTCCCTGGGTTTCTCTGAGTCTCCCATACATCCTTAATGGCATGCTGAAGAAGCCTCCAACCTGTAACTGCCAACAGGCACATAGCAAAAACAAACAAAAACACCCTCAAGAAAAGCCCTTTCTCTCTGGCCAAAGGACAGGGAAAAGCAGCCAATAGAACAGAAAACTTTGTTAGTATGTGCCCAATTTTAACCAAAGACTAAAGGAAAAAACTACACTGGCAGTGCCAGTGAGGCAAGTTGGACTTATGGTCCCACCTGGTGTCAGTGAGGCAGGACAAGTGACCAGGAGCTTTTCCCACTAAGGTGATGTCAATGGGGCAGTTAAACTCCTAATCCCACAAGACAGCAAAAAGGCAGGATGAAGTGATGCTTGGTGATGCTAGCTTGGCAATCCTCTTCCCTACAGGGACAGTGTCAAAGGGTCCAGTGAGGAAGAGTTGAATTTCAACTCCCAGCCCAGCAGCAACTAGACAGTTTAAGTAGGTCCTTTGTTTTCATCTTCTCTGGTGCTGCCTGAACCTGTGTACACTACACCTAAACTGGGGGACTGCAAAGCGAGCCATACATAGGATTGAGAATCTCACAACATAACATAGAAACACCCAGAATACAACTGAAAATCATCCATCATACCAAATACCAGGAAATCTTAAATTAACTTCAATGAGCAAATAGAATTGACAGGTGCCAATCCCAAGCAACACAGATATTTGACTTATCTAACCAGAATTTAGGGCTTCCCTGGTGGCTCAGATTGCAAAGAGAATCAGCCTGCAATATAGGAGACTGGGGTTCGATCTCTGGGTCAGGAAGCTCCTCTGAATAAAGGACTGGCTACCCATTTCAGTATTCTTGCCTGGTGAATTCATTGACAGAAGAGCCCGGCGGGCTACAATCCATGGGGTTGCAAAGGAGCTGGACACAACTTGAGCAACTCACACAAACACACACCACCAGGATTTTAAAGTGGCCATCATTTAAAACAAAAACAGAGGAGGGGGCCCAAAGAGTACAGATAACCATGGAACAACATGGGCTTGAACTGCAAAGGTTCACTTATACGCAGATTTTTCCCAATAAATGCTACGGTACTACACTATCCATGTTTTGTTAAATCCATGAACAGGAAACTGTGGATACAGAGGACTGACTATAAAGCCACACATAAAGATGCCTGTACACAGCAGTGAAGAGACTGGTGCCCCAGCCCCCACAATGTTCAAGGCTCAGCTGTATATGAAGAAGTCAAGGATGAAATCTTCCAAATGTGGCAAAATGTACAAACCATAGATTCAAGAAGCTGAGCAAATCCAAACAGGATAGGGATTAAAAGGAACCCATGCCAAAATGTATCATAATCAAACTTTACACAATTAAATACAAAGAAAAAAATCTTGAAAGCAGGTTAAAAAAAAAAAGACATATTATCTGTAAAGGAGCATGATTCAAATGACAGTGGATTTCTCATCAGAAACTAGGGAGGCCAGTAGTTGAAGGCAGTGTCACATTTTCAAGAGCTGAAAGAAAAGAACTGTCACCCAGGGTTCCATATTCAGTGAAACTATCAATGAAGGTAAAATCAAAATCTTCTCAGAAAAAGAAAAAGAAAGTTGTCACCACTAGATCTACCCTAAAAGTTCAACTGAAACAAAAACTGAAATGGAATTCTAAAAATCTGTTCAAGCAATCCATATGAAGGCAGGAAAAGTGACACACAGAGGAAAAAAAAATAGAAGGAATAACAAAAAGCAAAAATAAAAGGCAGAATTAAGCTCTAACGTAACAGTACTGCATTAAATGTAAATGGTCTAAACATTACAATTAAAGACAGTTTGGCAGACTGGATTCAAAAAGTATGAACTAACTATATGCTATCTACATCAAACTACTTCAAATATGATGATACAAGTAGGTTAAAAGTAAGTGAATAGAAAAGATATACCATATTAACTCTAATTGAAAGATAGCAGGAATGATTAATCAATACCAGACAAAGTTCTGATAGAACAAAAAAGAAAATGACCAGGAACAAAGGACATACATCACATAATGATAAGAGTCCAATACAAGAACACATAGCAATCCTACATGCGCATGCAACAACAGCATCTACAAGATCAATTGAAGACTTCAACACCCCACTCACAACAGAACTACTAGACAAAAACTTCAAAGATATAGAACTAAACGATACCATTAATCAACAGGATCTGAACTTACAGAGCATTCTCCTCAACAAGAGAAGAATACATTCTTTTCAAATGCCCATAAATATTCAACAAGACACTCCATATTCTAGGTCATAAAATAAACTTTGACAAATTTAGAACAGAAATTATACAGAATCTATTCTCTGGCCACAATGGAATAAAATTAGAAATGCATGGGGATAACAGTAAATTTTCCAAACACCTGAAAATTAAGTAATAAACTTCTAAACAATTTAAGGGTCAAGAAGTCCAGAGTGAAATTTTAAAAATACAGAAACTAAATGAAAGCAAAACTACAACAAATACATTTGTGAGACACAACTAAAGTGTACTGAGAGGGAGATATACAGCTGTGAATGTTTACATTAGAAAAGAAGATCAAGTGGAAGTTATTCCTGGGATGCAATGATAGTTCAACATACCAAAATCTGTAAGATATAGCACATTAACAAAATGAAAGATAAAAGCCGTTATCATTTCAAGACAGGCAGGAAAAAATGGACAAAATTCAATATTTTTTCATGGTAAGAACTCAAGAAATTGGATATAGAAGGCATGTACTCAACATAATAAGGACCATACATTATAAGCCCCTAACTAACATCATAATCAAAGGTAAAAGCTTTTCTTCTAAGCTCAAAAACAAGATAAGGATACCCTTTCTTGCCAACTCCATTCAATATAGTACTGGAAACCCTAAGCTAGAGGTAACAGGCAAGAAAATGACATAAATAAAGGGCAACCAAAATGGAAAGGAAGAAGTAAAATTGTTCATTTCCGACACGCTCTTATATATAGATAATCCCAAAGATTCCACCCGAGAACTGGCAGAACTAATAAAAGAAATCAGTAGTTGCAGGGTACAAAAATCAATATTCATAAGTTAGCTGCATTTCTATACACCAAAAATGAACTATCTGTAAGAGAATTTTCTAAGAAATCAACCCATTTACAATGACCTCAAAAAATACAGTAATCAGAAATAATCAAGGAGGTGAAAGATCCATACACTGAAAACTGTAAGACACTGTAAAAGAAACTGAACACAAACCAACAAAAAGATACTCCACATTCATGGACAGAAAAAATTAAATATCATTAAAATATCCACACTACCCAAAGCAATCCAGAGTCAATACAATGTCTATCAAAATTCTAATGGCATTTTTCACAGAAGAAGAAGACAATCCTGAAAAATGTATGGAGTCACAAAAGACCCTGACTAGCCAAAGCAATCTTGAGAATGAAGAACACAGCTGGAATCATATTTCCTGAACTCAAACTATATTATAAAGCCATAGTAATCCAAAGAAGTATGGCACTGGCATAAAAACAGACACACAGATCAAAGAAACAGAATTCAGGCTCCAGAAACAAATCCATTCATAAAATACAGTTAATGAATTTTCTACAAAGGATCCAAGAATATACAATGGGAAAAGGAATAGTCTCTTCAAGTAACTGGTGTTGGAAAAACCTAGAGAATCATATTCAAGAAGAATGAAGCTGGACCCTTATCTTAACACCATACACAAAAATCAACTCAAAATGGATTAAAGACAAACAGAAGACATGAATCTATCAAATTCCTAGAAGAAAACAAAGTAAGCTTCTCAACATTGGTCTCATCAATGATTTTTTGAATTTGACATCAAAAGCAAATGCAACTAAAGCAAGATAAAAAAGTGAGACTATATGAAACTAAGAAGCTTCTGCAGAGCAAAGGAAACCATCAATAAAATGAAAGCAACCTATGGAACGGGAGAAAATATTCACAAATCACTTACCTGATAAGGGTTTAATATCCAAAATAGACAAGGAACTCATACAATTCAACACCAAAAAACAGACAATCCAATTAAAATGGTCATAAGACCTGAAGGGAAATTTTTCCAAAGAAGACATACAAACAGCCTGTAAGTAAGAGAAAAGGTGCTTGATATCACTGGTCAATCAAATGTGCTCACCATCAAAATCACAATGAGATATTACTTCATATCTGTTATGGTGTCCATTATCAAAACTACAACTGATAACAAATGCTGGCAAGGAAGCAGAGAAAAGGAAACCCCGGTATACTGTAGGTGGACGCAAACTGGTACAGTCACTGTGGGAAACAGTATGAAGGCTCCTCAAGAGACTAAAAATAGAATCATCGTATGATCCAGCAATTCTACTTCAGGGTATACATCCAAAGAAAACAAAATCACTATCTCCAAGAGGTATCTGTTCTCCAAGTTCATATTACTTGTAATAGCTAAGATACAGAAACAACCTAAGTGTCTATCAACAGATAAATAGACGAAAAAGACATGGCATATAAATACAATAAGGTATCATTCAGCTTTGCAACAACATGAATAAAGCTGGAAGGCACATGCTAAGTGAAATAAGCCAGACAGAGAAAGACCAATATTGCCCAGTATCACTTACATGTGGAAAAAATACTGAACTCACAATTACAGAGAGGAGCCACAATTACAGTTGGCTGCCAAGAGCTGAGGCAAAGAGGGAAAGCTTGGTCAGCCTGAGGCAAAGAGGGAAAGATAAGCTTGGTAAAAGGGTACAAATTTGCAGTCATAAAATGAATGAAGTATCAAGACTTAATATTAATTATATGAGGTAAATATAGCTGATAACACTATACAGTATAAATCTGCTAAGAGTAGAACTTAAGTATTCTTGCCAATCAACTTCAGCGTTTTTATAATAGAGAAAAGTTCTCAAATCTCACCTCTCACCTTAAGGAGGAGAAGCAGAATAAACCTAAACCCAACTGTCACTTCACTTTCACAGCTGAAAGAAATGAAGATATGAAGAAATCAATTAAATTGAAAACAGAAATATAGAAGAAAATGAAAAAGCTGGTTCTCTGAAAAGATTTAATTAACAAACCTCCAGCAAGAATGAAACAAAAAAAGACACAAATTACCACCAGAATCCAAAATAAGAGTATCACTACAAACACCAGACATTAAAGGGATTAGCACAAACAACCCTATATGCGTAAATTCAACAATTGAGATCAAACAGACCAATTTCTCAAAAAGGTACAAACTACCACAACTCACCCAATATGAAATAATTTTAATAGCGCTACAACTATTAAAGATACTGAATTTCTAGTTTAAAAACAACCACAAATGAAATCTCCAGGACCAGATGTTTTCACTGGAGAATTCTACCAAATACTGAAAAACTGACACCAATTCTCTATACTCTCCTTCAGAAAATGGACCAGGATAGAACACTTTTCAATTCATTTTATGAAGTCAGTATTACCCTGATGATAAAACTGGACTGCTATATAATTAAGGACTTTGCTGGGTTCTGTCTCCAGTGCTGGAAGGAAGAAAGTCTCTAAACCCTTGGATTTTCCCAGTTATAGGAGTTTCTTTTTTTTGGGGGGGCGGGATGCTGCACTGTGCCACATGCAGGATCTTAGTTCCCAACCAGGGATTGAACCCATGACCCCTGCAGTGGAAGTCCCAAAGGAGTATCCATTTTATTCATGACTGGCCTAAGGGCAGTTTCAGGATAGCTGCTAGTCACACGGGAAAGATCAACTAAGATCAGTCATGTGATCTCAGACTGCCCTCCAAAGAGGGGAAGAGGGGGCCTGCAGACTGGGTTCAATCATGTGGCTACACAATCAAGCACATCCATGAAATGAAGCCCCAACAAAAACCCTGGACACCCAAAGCTAGGGGTGAGTTTCCCTGGTTGGTGATACACACTGGCGTGGCAGAGGGTGGTGCATCCTGAAGCCACGAAAGCTTTGCAACTGGGGCTGTGCAAGAGCTTACCCCAAGGGACTTTTAGACTGTCCCGATTTGCATCCTTTCTAATAAAACTAGGCGCGTGTTTACAACCCTAAGTAAAGCACTTTTCTGAATTCTGTGAGCTGTTCTGGCAAATCTAAGGGGACAGTGGGAACCCCCAATTTGTAGCCAATTGGTTAGAAGCACAAACGGTCTGGACACTGTGGACCTTGGGACTAGGGTCTTAAATGAGGCATTTTGTGGAGGACGGTACCCTTAACCTGTTAAATCTGACCTGATCCCAGGTAGGTAGTATAAGAATTACACTGCAAGGTCGGTACAGAAAAAGAAGAGAGAGAACAGTTATCACTCATGAGTAAAAATATCAAAATCCTCAACAAAATATTAGCAAATAAAACAACCTGTTCTAGCAACCTATATGTGCTAAGTCATTTCAGTCATCTCTTAAGTCTTTGCAACCCCATTAGCCTGCCAGGCTTCTCTGTCCATGGGATTCTCCAGGCAAGAGTATGGAGTGTGTTGCCATGCCCTCCTGCAGGGGATCTCCCCACCGAGGAATCAAACTTGTGTCTCACGTCTCCTGCACTGGCAAGCGTGCACTAAGCACCACCTGGGAAGCCTCAGCAACCTACAGAAACCTATAGAAAGAATTATACATTATGATCGACCAGTGACAAAGTCAGCCAATGTAATCTACCACATAAACAGGCAAAAGAAGAAAAATCACATGATCAAACCAATTGATGCAGAAAAAGCATATGACAAAATTCAACATCCATTCATGATTAAAAAGAAACTCTTAGCAACCTAGCAATAAAGAAACTTCAAGAAGTAACTATAAAAACTTACAGCTGAATGCTTTCCCCAAGATCTGGAACAAGGCAAGAATGGCTACTGTCACCATTTCTATTCAACTTTGTACCAAACATCCCAGTCAAGTCAACAGTACAAGGAAAAGAAATAAAAGTCATGCAAATTGTATAGAAATAGATAAAAATGTTCTTATTCACAAATGACATAATTATCTAAAAAAAAAAAAAATCCCAAGAAATCTGGAAGAAAAACACTCAGAACTTATAAGTGCATTTATTGTGCAAAGTTTAAACACACACAAATAAATCAAATTTCTATAGACCAACAACTGGAAACCAAAACTGAAGAAACTACACTATTTATAATAGCTCTCCCCAGAATAAAATTCTTAAGTATAAACCTAACAAAACAAGTACAGGATGTATACTGAAAGAAATCAAAGAAAAACTAAATAGGAGAGATGATTATCGTCATGGATCAGAGAACTCAAAACAGTAAAGGCTGTCAATTCTCTTCAAATTGGTCCACAGATTTAACCCACGGATAATAACAGTCCAGCAGAATTTCCCATACATAGATAAGGGAATGACCTATGTAACTACTTATAAAATAAAAAAAGCAATGTAGCATTGATAGAATAGATAAAATAATTCTAATAAAGAATAAAGTAGGAAGAAACAAATTTCACTGTAGGACTTTAAAGTCACAATTAAACAATGTGGTACTGAAGAACAGATAGACACAGAGTCCAAAAAAAGACACACAGAAACATAACGAATTGTTTTTTAACAAAAGTGCAAAGGTAATTCAATGGAAAAAGGACTATCTTTCCAACAAATGGTGTTGGACCAATAAGACACAAGAAAAGTTAAATTGGACTTAATAAAGATTAAAATCTTTTGTTCTGTGAAAAGCACTGTTAAGAAAATCAAAAGGTAGCTACAGAAGACATTTGCAAATCACATATCTGACATAGGATTTGTGTTTGTATATACATATTTAGATATACAGAATATATATAAACTTACTTTAAAACTTAAAATTCAGTAGTAAGAAAATAACAAAATTTTTAAAAAACTGAGCAAGACTTAAGACACGTCAAAGGGATATATGCATGCCAAATAAATACACAAAAAGATGTTAACATCATTAGCCATTTAAGAAACACAAATGAAAACCACAATGAGATACTGCTACACTCCTATTAAAATAATTTATAGGGACATCAGCAAGAGTTGGTGAGACTGGAACAACTGAACGTCTGGACACTGATGGTGGGAACGTAAAATGACATGGCTACTTTGGAAAACACTTTAAAAGTTTCTTAAAAAGTTGAACATATACTTACCATGTGACCCAGCAATCCCACTCCTGGGTACCTAATCTAAAGAAATGAAAACTTATGTTCAAATTAAAATCTATACACAAATGTTTACAGCAGCTTTAGTCATACTGCCAAAAACGGAACTAAGATGTTCTTTAGTGAGTGATGGATAAACGAACTGTAGTACAACTATACAGTTGAATATTACTGAGCAATAAAAAGGAACAGACTGTTAAAACATCCAACAATCTAGATGAATCTCAAAGATATGCTAAGTCAAAGAAGTAAGCCTCAAAAGCTTGCCTTCACTGTACACAACAGTCTCAAAAAGACAAAACTATAACGATACAGAACTTGCCAGGAATCAGAGATGGTGAGAAAGGTATAATTATAAAGAGAGATCAATACAGAAAATTTTGGGGTGCTGGAACTGTTCTGTATCTCAGTTTTGACAGAGATTACACAAATCTTTACATGGGTTAAAATTCATGGAACTGTACAGTTTAAAAAAAGTCAATTTTACTCTATGTTAATGAAAAATATAAAAGTTAAAAAGTTAAATAGGATGTTCAGGCCCATGTTTAAACTTAGTGAATAACGATGTCCAGTACTGTGATGCAGATGGTTGCATTTTTAAGATGCTCCACAGGTGATCTTGGTGTATAACCAAGGATGAGAACTATTACACAACTTCTTAAATTTGATTTCTCCATTTTTCTACTTCTTTAGGTTGGCCCTCATCTCTCATCAGGCCTACTGACTCCTCATCCCCATTCCTGAGCCTTATTAGTGCCACAGTGACCTTTTACCAGGATAAAGTTAAAGCGCTTTAGCATGGCACACAAGACTCTTCAAGATCTGCTCCCTGTCTGTCACTCTCACCTCTCTGCATGCCCTCCCTTGAGTTCCACAATTCAATAACGAATACTCTAAATCCCCTGAAGCGATCTGCTATTTCACACCTCTAGGCTTTTGCTTAAACCATACCCCTCTGTCTGGAATTCTGCCCCACCAAGAATTTGTCTGGCAGACACTTTTCAGAGCAGCTTCCACGACGTGTTCTGTGTCACTCCCAACTGAAAACCTTCAGTGGTTCTCTGCCCACGCTCACCACCACTTACACTGTCCATGGACCTCATCTCCTCCATTCTCGCCTCATGTTTAAGACCCTTAAAATGCCAATCTTCTTGGGTAACTGTCTCCCACACTTCATGTTTTTTTGTTGATCAAACCTTTACCTAACGATGCTCCTCCCTCCCCAGAATTCTTTTCCCGCCCTTTTCCTGTCACATACCCATTCATTCCAGGAAAAAAAAAAAAAACAGCTGTCAAGTCCAAAAAAACTTCTTCTGATGCACTTCCAAGCTAAAGTAATTATACTTCTCTATCCCATACCTCCCTCTGGTTATCACTATCACCAACACTTACCTTATTACACTGAAATAATTTTGTGTCCATTTCCCTCAACTAGCTCCTTTAACAGCAAAGGTCATCCTCTTTAAATTTCTATTTCTCAAGCTTAGCATAAACTCTGGAACAAATAGGTACTTAACAAACGTTTCTTGAAGAAAGAGTAAATGAGAGTAAATTTGCTGGGCAAATTAACATACATCTCCTTTTCTCCAAAAGGACCTAAGTGGTTCACTACATTCTGGTAATAGCTAAACTTCTCTTTACAGCTCAGCACTCTCTCTCTCAAGCTTCTGTCATAAACAAATAAAAAACAAAAGTTACTAACAACTGTCAACAAAATGAAAACTTTTTACTTAGATGCTCCATACACACCTCAAACTCATTTTAACCTTAACTGAATCCATTTTCTTCCTCAATTCCTGCTCTCAAATGTGCTTTATTCATATACTACCATTTTGGTGAATGAAATCAAACAGACTGAAATCCCCCGTTAGAAACCTCAGAATCATCCTAAATGCTTTCATTTCCTTCACTTCTTATACCCAAACAGGAAGTCCTGTTGGTTTACTGAGATCTAAGCTCTCAAAATGGCAACCCACTCCATTATTCTTGCCTGGGAAATCCCGTGGACAGGAGTCCAGTGGGCTACAGTCCATGGGGTCGCAAAGAGTCAGACATGACTGAGCGACTGAACAACAAGCTCTCAATACAAGGCCTTAAGTTCAAGCCCCTGCCTCTTCAAAACTGGGCTGTGGCAAACATTTATCAACACAATGAGGAAGCCGGGGAGGCCAAAAGGCCACAACTAGAAACAATGCAGGAAATGGGAAATATATTTGAAATTAAGAGATCAGCAACAAAAAACAACTTTGTGTATATACAGACTGCTATATCAGAACCTCATGGGAAATGCAAACCAGGAAACTACAAAAGATACACACATAAAAGAGAAAAAACAACCCAAACAACAATAAAGATGGTCATCAAACCACAAGAAAAGAGCAATCAGAGAAGAAAAAGAAATAAAACGAATCCAGATTGGAAAAGAAGTAAAACTCTCACTGTTTGCAGATGACATGATCCTCTACACAGAAAACCCTAAAAACTCCACCAGAAAATTACTAGAGCTAATCAATTAATATAGTAAAGTTGCAGGATATAAAATTAACACACAGAAATACCTTGCATTCCTATACACTAACAATGAGAAAACAGAAATTAAGAAAACAATTCCATTCACCATCACAACAAAAAGAATAAAATAGTTTGGAATAAATCTACCTAAAGAAACAAAAATACCTATATATAGAAAACCATAAAACACTGATGAAAGAAATCAAAGATGACACAAATAGATGGAGAAATATACTATGTTCATGGATCGGAAGAATCAATATAGTAAAAATGAGTATACTACCCAAAGCAATCTACAGATTCAATGCAATCCCTATCAAGCTACCAACGGTATTTTTCACAGAACTAGAACAAATAATTTCACAATTTGTATGGAAATACAAAAAACCTCGAATAGCCAAAGCAATCTTGAGAAAGAAGAAGGGAACTGGAGGAATCAACCTGCCTGACTTCAGGCTATACCACAAAGCTTTGGTCATCAAGACAGTATGGTACTGGCACAAAGACAGAAACATAGATCAGTGGAACAAAATAGAAAGCCCAGAGATAAATCCATGCACCTATGGACACCTTATCTTTGACAAAGGAAGCAAGAACATACAATAGAGAAAAGACAATCTCTCTAACAACTGGTGCTGGGAAAACTGGTCAACCACTTGTAAAACCATGAAAATAGAACATTTTCTAACACCATATCCAAAAACAAACTCAAAATGGATTAAAGATCTAAAAGACAGACCAGAAACTGTAAAACTCCTAGAGGAAAAACATAAGCAAAACACTCTCTGACATAAATCACAGCAGGATCCTCTATGACCCACCTCCCAGAGTAATGGAAATAAAGTAAAAAATAAATAAATGGGACCTTTTGCACAAAGAAGGAAACTATAAGCAAGGTGAAAAGACAGCCTTCAGAATGGGAGAAAATAATAGCAAACGAAGCAACTGACAAAGAATTAATCTCAAAAATATACAAGCCGCTCATGCAGCTCAATACCAGAAAAATAAACGACCCAATCAAAAAATGGGCCAAAGAACTAAACAGACATTTCTCCAAAGAAGACATACAGACGGCTAACAAACACATAAAAAGATGCTCAACATCACTCATTATCAGAGAAATGCAAATCAAAACCACAATGTGGTACCATCTTATAATGGTCAGAATGGCTGCTATCAAAAAGTCTACAAACAATAAAAGCTGGAGAAGAGGGAACCCTCTTACACTGCTGGTGGAAATGCAAACTAGTACAGCCACTATGGAGAACAGTGTGGAGATTCCTTAAAAGACTGGAAATAGAACTGCCATATGACCCAGCAATCCCACTGCTGGGCATACACACCGAGGAAACCAGAATTGAAAGACATGTGTACCCCAATGTTCACTGCAGCACTGTTTATAATAGCCAGGACATGGAAGCAACCTAGATGTCTATCAGCAGATGAATGGATAAGAAAGCTGTGGTACATATACACAATGGAATATTACTCAGCCATTAAAAAGAATACATTAGAATCAGTTCTAATGAGGTGGATGAAACTGGAGCCTATTATACAGAGCAAAGTAAGTCAGAAAGAAAAACACCAATATAGTATACTAATGCATAAATATGGAATTTAGGAAGATGGTAACGATAAACCTTGTATGCGAGACAGCAAAAGAGACACAGATGTATAGAACAGTCTTTTGGACTCTGTGGAATAAGGCAAGGGTGGGATGATTTGAGAGAATAGCACTGAAACATGTATATTATCATATGTGAAACAGATCACCAGTCCAAGTTTGATACATGAGACAGGGTGCTCAGGGCTGGTACACTGGGATGACCCTGATGGATGGGATGGGGAGGGAGGGGGGGTTCAGGATGGGGAACAGATGTACACCCAAGGCTGATATTCATGTCAATGTATGGTAAAAACCACCACATATTATAAAGTAATCAGCCTCCAATTAAAACAGATAAATTACACAAGAAAAAAGAGTAAGGGGGGAAAATAACCTACAAAAAAAGGGGGGATGACCTACAAAAAACAAACTCAAAACAATTAAAGAAAATGACATAAGGAACATACAGATCAATAACTACCGTAACTGAAAATAGATTAAACGCTCTAACCAAAAGACACAGACTGGATGAATGGATACAAAAACAAGACCCATATATATGCTGTCTACAAGAGACCTACCTCAGACCTAGGGGCACATATAGATTGAAAGTGAGGGGATGGAAAAAGATATTCCATGCAAAGAAGAAAAAAAATAAATAGAAATATTTATTGAATATTTTTATTCAAGCAGAAATATTTATATCAGACAAAACAGACTTTAAAATGAAGACTGTTACAGGAGACAAGGAAACCACTCAGTGATCAAGGGATCAATCCAAAAAGCTATAACTAACTATATACGTACCAGCATAGGAGTCCCTCAGTATATAGAGCAAATGTTAATAACCATAAATGGGGAAATTTACAGTAACACAATTAACAGTCGGGGATTTAACATCTCACTTACACCAATAGACAGATCATCCAGACAGAAAATCAATAAGGAAACACAAGCCTTAAAGGACAGATTAGGCCAGATAGACTTAATTGATATTTATAGGACATTCTATCCAAAAGCAGCAGAAGAGTTTCTTCTCCAGTACACATGGGACATTCTCCAGGACAAATCACATCTTGGGATACAACAAACCTCAGTAAATTTAAGAAAAATGAAACCATATCAAGCACCTTTTTCAACCACAACACTATCAGATTAGAAATAAATTCTAGGAAAAACGTAAAAAACACAAACACATGGAGGTTAAACAATGTTACTTAATAACCAATGGATCACTGAAGAAATCAAAGAGGAAATTAAAAAAAAACACCCACAGACAAAATGACAATGAAAATGCAACAATTCA
This sequence comes from Nanger dama, assembly GCA_917880005.1. Classification (NCBI taxonomy): domain Eukaryota; kingdom Metazoa; phylum Chordata; class Mammalia; order Artiodactyla; family Bovidae; genus Nanger; species Nanger dama. The sequence goes on from CAKJTW010000066.1 coordinate 6,960,839, forward strand.
AAACCTATGGTACACAGCAAAAGCCATCCTAAGAGTGAAGTTTATAGGAATACAATCCTACCTTGAGAAACGAGAAAAATCTCAAACAAATAACCTATCCCTACACCTAAAGCAACGAGAGAAAGACAAACAAAACCCAAAGTTAGCAAAAGGAAAGAAACCATAGAGAGCAGAAATAAATGAAACAGGAACAAAGAACATACTAGCAAAGATCAATGAAACTAAAAGTTGATTCTTTGAGAAGACAAAATTGATAGACTTTTAGCCAGACTCATCAAGAAAAAGGGGAGAGAATTCAAATCAATAAAATTAGAATGAAAAAAAGTTATAATGGACACTACAGAAATACAAAGAATTATAAAAGATTACAAGTAACAATATGCCAATAAAATGGACAACTTAGAAAAAATAGATGAATTCTTAAAAAGATATAACCTTTACCAAGAGTGAACCAGGAAGAAACAGAAAACATGAACAGACCAATCACAAGTATACTGAAATTGAAACAGATTAAGAATTTTTCCACAAACAAAGTCCAGGACCAGATGACTTTACAGGTGAATTCTATTAAACATTTACAGAAGAGTTAACATTTAGCCTTTTGAACTCTTTCAAAAAATAGCAGAGGAAGGAACATTTCCAAGCTCATTCTACAATACCACTCGGATACCAAATCCAGACAAAGATATCATAAAAAAAGAAAATTACAAGCCAGTATCACTGATGAACGTATACTCAAAAACTCTCAACAAAATATTAGCAAACACAAATTCACAACACATTTAAAGGACTGTACAGGACTTTCTTGATGGTCTAGTGATTAAAACTCCACGCTTACAATGCAGGGGGCACGGTTTGATCTCCAATTGGGAAAGTTTCACATGTCACCTCACACAGCCAAAGAAAAAAGATCATACAGTCTGATCAAGTGGGATCTGTCCCAGGGATGCAGGATTCTTCAGTATAGGCAAAATCAAAGTTATATACAACATTTAACAATTTTTTAGAATAAAAATCATATGGTCATCATCTCCACAGACACAGAAAAGGCTTTTGACAACCCATTTATGATTTTAAAAAAAAATTAAAAACTCTCCTGAAGGTGGGCTTAGGGGCTTCTCTTGTTGGGTCAGACGGTAAAAAAATCTACTTGCAATGCAGGAGACCCAGGTTCAATCCCTGGGTTGGGAAGATCTCCTGAAGAAAGAAATGGCAACTCACCCCAGTATTCTTGCCTGGAGAACTCCATGGAGAGAGGAGCCTGGCAGGCACAGTCCATGGCATCTCAATAATCGGATACAACTTAGCAACTAAAACACAAACACACCCTTACCACTTTCATTCAACACAGCTTTGGAGGTCCTAATCATGGCTATTAGAAAAGAAACAGAAGTAAAAGGAATCCAAATTGGAAAAAAGGAAGTAAAACCATCACTGTTTGCAGATAACATGATACTATACATTGAAAATCCTAAAGATGCTACCAAAAAACTACTAGAGCTCATGAATGAATCTGGTAGAGTTGCAGGATACAAAATTAATACACAGAAATCTATGCATTCCTATACCCTAACAATGAAAGATCAGAGAGATTAAGGAAACAATTCCATTTACCATCACATCATAAAGAATAAAATAGCTAGAAATAAACCTACCTAACCAGTCCATTCTCAAGGAGATCAGTCCTGGGTGTTCACTGGAAGGACTGATTCTGAAGCTGAAACTCCAGTACTTTGGCCACTTCATGCGAAGAATTGACTCATTTGAAAAGACCCTGATGCTGGGGGGATTGGGGACAGGAGGAGGAGGGGACGACAGAGGATGAGATGGCTGGATGGCATCATCAACTCAATGGATATGAGTTTGAGCGAACTCCGGGAGTTGGTGATGGACAGGGAAACCTGGCATGCTACAGTCCATGGGGTCGCAGAGAGTCAGACACGGACTGAGTGACTGAACTGAACTGAAGGAGGCAAAAGACCCGTACTTGAAAAACTATAAGACACTAATGAAAGAAATCAAAGATGACACACACAGATGGAGAGGGAGACCATGTTCTTGAATTGGAGGAATCAGTATTGTGAAAATGACTATACAACCCAAAGCTATCTATATATTCAATGCAATTCCTATCAAATTGCCAACGGCATTTTTCACAGAATTAGAACCAAAAATTTTACATTTTGCATGGAAACACAAAAGACTCTCAATAGTGAAAGCAATCTTGAAAAAGAAGAACAGAGCTAGAGCAATCAGGTTCCCTGCCTCATACTATACTACTAAAGTAATCAAAACAATATGATACTGGCACAAAAACAGGAATATAAATCAATGGAAAAGACTGAAACTCCAGAGATAACCCATGCACCTGTGGCCACCTACTCAGTGACAAAGTAGGCAAGAATATACAATGGAGAAAAGACAGTCTCTTCAATAAGTGGTGCTGGGAAAACTTTTCAACTACTTGTAAAAGAATGAAAATAGAATACTCCCTAACATCATATACAAAAATAAAATGGATTAAAGATCCATCTGTAAAGCTGGATACTATACAATTCTTAGAGGAAAACATAGGCAGAATACTTTGACATGAATTGCAGTAAGGTCTTTTCTGATCCACCTCCTAGAATAACGTTTAAATAAAAACAAATAGGACCTAATTAAATTTAAAAGCTTTTGCACAGCAAAGGAAACCTTAAACAAAAAGACAACCAACATTGCAAACGAAGAGATGGACAAGGGTTTGTGCTCCAAAATATATAAACAGCTCATGCAGCTCAATATTAAAAAAAAAACCAACCCAATCAAAACATGGGTGTAAGATCTAAATAGACATTTCTTCAAAGATAACATACAGACAACCAAAAAGCACATTAAAAGATGCTCAACATCACTATCAGAGAAATGCAAATCAAAACTAGAACAAGGTATCACTTCACATCAGTCAGAATAGTCATCATCAAAAAGGGAACCCTCCTACATTGGTGGGAATGTAAATCTGTACAGCCACTATAAAGAACAGTATAGAGGTTCCTTAAAAAACTAAATAGAGCTATAATATGATACAGCCATCCCACTCCTGGGCATATATCCAGAGAAAATCATAATTCAAAAGATATATGCACCCCAGTGTTCATGGCAGCACTATTTACAATAGCCAAGACATGGAAGCGACTTAAATGTCCATCAAGAGAGGAACAGATTAAAAAGACGTGGTACATATACACAGTGGAATATTACTTGGCCGTTAAAAATGAAATAATGCCATTTTCAGCAACATAGATGGACCTAGAGATTGTCATACTTAGTGAAGTCAGTCAGAGAAAAACAAATATCATGTGGTATCACTTTAACATGCAGAATCTAAAAGAATGGTACAAATGAACCTATTTACAAAACATAAAGAGTCACAGATATATAAAGCAAATTTATGATTACAGCACGTGGAGGAAAGGAGAGGGATAAATTGGGATTGACATATACACACTATTATACAAGATGGATATAACTAATAAGGATCTACTGTACAGCATAGAGAACTCTACTCAATATATATATTTTTTTAATTGGCTGTCCGCCAACCCAGCCCCTCAGCGAGCGAGAGACAATCAGATGCGATAGGGGTTCCGTCGAAGCAGTTCCCTCTACTCAATATTCTATAATGACCTACACAGGAAAAGAATCTTAAAAGTGGATACATGTATAACTGATTCACTTTGCTCTACAGAAATCAACACAAGATTGCAAATAAAAGATGGTTCAAGAAAAAAATGTTAAATCACAAAGATGAATAAATCTATCTTCACAACATGCATCATTATTTTCTAACAATTTTTTAGAAGCAGAATTTAAGATAAAAGGAACGAGAGGAGTGGAGATGAAGGAGATAGGAGAGGAAAAAAGAAACAGGGAAAATAAAGAGGTGGAGTAAGACCGATTTAAAAAAAAAATGTAAAACAGTATATCTGAATTTATTAGCAGAGCTGCTAGTCTATCATTTTCAGCACATTTCTATTATTTAGCACATTTCTATTATTTCTATTATTTCACCCTATTTACCTAGGGTGAAACTTGTAATACTAAACACTTACAATTTCTTCTTTGAAAGCTTATTATCTCTGCCTAGAAATTCACAGGATATTTTGTTTCTCTTTAATTTTAAATAATACTGCTAGACTGAAACTTGTAAGAGTCTCTTTACATTGAGTTTTCTTCTTCCTGGGATACGGCAGTTTTCATACATAGGTGTTTCTTGGTGAAATTTTATTAGGTCTTTGATTATTCTTCTGCTTGTAATTTCCAATTTTTAATTTTCTTGTTCTGTGTTTAGGAAACTATTCACGTGGAATAGTTTTGGTTTTTGTCCTCCATACCTGTGCTCTTTTCTTTCATTCTTTTAGTTTTAGTCATTCCTCCTGGGTCTAGTAAGACTACTATCAATATGGTTTTCCACAACATAGTAAATTTTCCTCCATTTCTACAAGTTAGTGGTCATTTGGAAGGTCACATCAAAGGCTGCTAACCAGATGTCAGATTACTCACTGATTGTCTTTAAATTGTTTCAACAGCTTTAAAATATGTCTTTATGAATCAAGAATGTTTTCATACATCAATGCTGATAAGAGACTCTGAAGGTTTGAGAAGGAGAAAAGAAAAGAGAATCAGGTAGGAAATGAACATAAAAGGAATGGTTCCCACAAAACTGCAATACTGTGATTTTTTTTTTTTAATGAAAAGTTTAGGATAAAAACTAATTAAAAAAATGGAAAAACTGAGGAAAAGCAAATGTTCTTGACATTTAATTTCCAAACTCAAAGATTTTTGTTTTTTTAATCCATCTTCTGGAAAGCCAAATTATTAACAGTGACTATCCTAGACAAAATATTTGGGGACATTAACTTACTGAATCAACAAAATATACATTAAGAAGCTTTGGTCAAGCAAACTAGTGAGAGACAACTTCATGACACAGAACAGCAGGAGGCATACATAAATGGCAAAAATCAAAGCTCCTTATTTGTTATAAATGAACAAGTACACAACCTTAAGAAATGTTAAAAATAAAAAACTTCAGTAAGACCAAATTGTAGAAACCAAGTGTAGAAGCATTTAAAAAGATATTCAATTTGACATAAAATCCTAAACTGTTCAGAAAAAAATTCATGAATATAATTGTAACTTAGTAATAAAACAGAAAAAGACTAATCTTTCCTAAAGACATTTTTCATTCAAAACAAGAAAAAACAAACAAAAAGAATCATAAGGGTTATGATTTGAATGCCAAACTTTATTATAAGGAACCAGACTACAGCATTATTGATCACCTAATCAACTGTGCTTTTTCAAATGTACGAAAAAGTTTAAAAACTGAAAATCTTTGCTTTGACTATTTCAAAAGGAAAACAAGTCAATGAAGATATGACCACATAAAAAGCTTTGGTTCTGGCATGTTCATTGACTTTGGAAGGAAGCATATGCTGCACACTGGGGCTTCCCAGGCGGCAGGTACAGTGGTAAAGATCTGCCTGCCAATGCAGGGGATGCAAGAGACACAGGTCTGATCCCTGAGGTGAGATTCCCTGGAGTAGGAAATGGCAATCCACGCCAGTATTCCTGCCAAGCAAGCTTGTGTGTGTGTGTGTTGCTACACATTACTAACAAAAGTACCTTTCTTTCTAATCTGCCATTCAAGACTTCCCCAATAACCATAAAAATGAGACCTGAGATGAGAACAGAGAATAAAATACTTTTTCACTTCATATATCCAAACACAAAGATTCATCACTGCATTTAGGAAAAAAGTACATTCTGATAATGTAAGTTTACCTTCTGTCCATGTTTCTCTTGGCGAAATAATCTGCAGACACAGTATTTACTATAAAACTTCTGTTCTCTAATCATTATAAAATACCCACTGTGGGAAAAGAAAATTTAAAAAAAATACCCATTTTCGAACTGGTATATGCTTTAAAAGCTTAATTATTAACAAGTGCTAACTTAATTATTAACTGGTATCAAACATATTACATCTTATTTCTGTTCTATTAATAGGTTGGTACAAAAGTAATTGTGGTTTTGGACCATGAATTTTAAATCATTATAACTCATTATAACTTGGCTCAAACACATCTTTATCAATCAAAATAGAACAATTACAATCAACACATTTTTGCCAATGAGAAATAAGTTTATTTCTGTAGCATGAAAATATGTGCTTTAGGATTTGATGAACTCTTGGAAAACTTTTCCTGCATCCTGCTGGTTATGGAAGCATTTTCTCTGCAAAAAGTTGTTGAGATGCTTGAAGAAGTGGCAGTCAGTTGGCAAGAGTTCAGGTGAATATGGCAGATGAAGCAAAACTTCACAGTCCAATTCATTCAACTTCTGAAGCACTGGTTGTGCAAAGTGCAGTAGGGCACTGTCGTGGAGAATTGGGCCCATTCTGCTGACCAATGCCGGCTGCTAAATCACTGCAGTTTTTGGTGCAGCTCATCGATTTGCTGAGCATGCTTCTCAGATGTAATGATTTTGCTGGGATTCAGAAAGTTGTAGTGGATCAGACGAGCAGCAGACCACCAAAGTGACCGTGACTGTTTTTTTTGGTGCAAGTATGGCTTTGGGAAGTGCTTTGGAGTGTTTTCTCAGACCAACTGGCGACAACCGGCTGAAAATCCACTGTGAAAATCAACTTTTCAGTGAACGTCACAATCGGATTGAGAAATGGTTCACTGTTGTTGCATAGGATAAGAGAAGACAACACTTCAAAGTGATAATTTTTTGATTTACAGTCAGCTAATGAGGTACCCACTCATCGAGCTTTTTCACCTTTTCAGTTTTCTTCACATGCCAAACAACTATAGAATGGGCAACCTTGAGTTCTTTGGTAACTTCTCATGTAGTCGTTAAGAGGATCAGCTTTGATGATGACTCTCAATTGGTCGTTGTCAACTTCTGACGGCCAAGCATTGTGCTTCTCATCCTCAAGGCTCTCATCTGTGCAAAACATCTTGAACCACCACTGCACTATGTGTTTGTTAGCAGTTACTGGGCGAATGCACTGTTGATGTTTTGAGTTGTCTCCACTGCTTTACTACCCATTTTGAATTCAAGTAAGAAAATCGCTTGAATTTGCTTTTTGTCTAGCATCATTTCCAAAGTTTAAAATAAACAAACATCAAGTAATAAGTCATTAGCAAAAAAAACCACAGACAAATGCACATTAAAATGATGTATATAACACAACCACATTTAAGAATGCATTCCAATATCAAACGGCAAATTTCAACAATGCAAAAACGTAATAACATTTGCACCAACCTAATTCTAGACGATACATGTTTTCCATCTCCATTTCTAAAGATACAAACAAGCACATTAGAAATCACAATTAAGCTTTTGCTTAGCACTGCACTAAATACATTCTCAATTATGTAAGAATTAACACTTAAGAGACTAGAAGCATAAGGACCCAATAAAATAGATGAAACAAAATAACCAACTTATTCCCAAGTGTAATAATACTTTTTATCTGATACACAAGAATAAGGTAAGAAATGCTGATTAAGTATTATGTTAATAAGTCACTAAGAGAATATAAAGACAAAATTAAAGAATAAAGAAAATCCTAAAATTATCTGGGAAAGAAAAGCAAACATTATAAAAAGCTAAGGGGCAATGAGGACTAGTCAATCATATTTGATACAATTTAAGCACTAAACAGAAATACTGGAATAAGATGTGATAAAATGCTTTTCTAACTTAGTAATTGCTTTTCAATACCTGATTATCAATTCTGAGACAAGGTAAACTTATTAAATATAAAACTCATTATACCCTAATAAATATCAAGGAAAAAAGTATGAAAAAATTAATAAAATTTATAGAAAACAAAATTATACTTATCCTAACTATAAAAAGGCAGTTTTTATGTCTTTAATTCCTACTTTTAGGACAAAAAAAAGTGCAAAGAAACAATGAAAAAGAATGTTTACAGTAAAAATGGATCAAAATCAATAATCTAAAGAGGATGAATATCCTGACTTATTTTCCTCATACTGTACTGTATGTACAGTTATACCCAGCATAACTATATTTATGATAATTTTGCCTAAAGAATGAGAACCATAAATGACCACACTCTAATAACCCAGTGAGTTCCATCTTAATGTTTAGATAATTCTGCATACCTAACAAAATGCTCAAAGAATTTTGCAGGGATTAATAAAAGAAAAATCTGTGAAGCAAATTTTATATGTAAATACTCCCAAAGTCAAAAACATTTAAATAAACAATATCTTATTAAAATGCTAAGTAGGAAGACACAGATAAAGCATATGAAATAATAATGAGACTATATATACAACCAAAAATTATGACAACTACACAATAATTACATTTGTATACTTAAAAAGAAGCCACTGAGATATACAACCAGTTATTTTTAGGTTAAGTCTTATTTGTAATTTCTCATAAGATGACATTTCAATAAGATCTTGTTTCATTTCAATTCTTAAAATGATCTGAAATGCTATGAACATCAAGAAAGAAAGCACGTGAGAGTAGTTTATTTTTGCAGGGTTAGGCCTACAGAAACAATGAAAGCTAGCCTGGCCAGAGTCCTTGGGAGGCAGAGCACAGCTGAATTTTTCAAGAGCTCAAATAAAAATCTTACTTTAAATTTTTGGTAAAATCTTCAAAAGACACAGAAAAATGCATAAGAATCTGTCTGACTTTCTAGGTAGAACATACAATAAAATTGATTTTTGCATGATGGACTCTGGGACACCATTATGAACACACAGTACATAAACACCCTCAAGACTCACTTGAAATGTACATAGCAATATTTTCTTCTGTTGCTGTTGGTTGACTGTTTCTCTTTTATGTATTTTGTTCTTATCTTTTCTTAGCATGCCTTTCTTTCTGTGATTGCTCTCTTATCTCATTTTTTAATTTGTTACTTGTAAACAGTTCTGTGACTTAGGGTGCAGTTCTGTGACTTAGGGTGCATTTCAGGAGGGCCACATTATGCCAAAAGGCACACACATTCCAACTGTACTAAACACAGCTCTAAACCTGTTTCTTCCTTTACAAAACGCAGAGAATAATACCACCAGAGCGCATAGGATTGTTCTGACAACTAATTGAGATATAGCTAATGAAGTACTTAATTGGCAAAGAACTTGGACTACAGTAAACATTCAATAAATGTTAGCTATTTCTTTTCCTCCTATTACCGCCTCAAGTTAAATAGCTCAACTTTTGGAAGAATTTATCTGTTCATGTGTATGTGTAATAAAGTCTGGGGGAAAAAATGACTCAAAAAGCTAACACTGTTTCAATGAAATAACTTCATATTTAACTAGGATGGCTAAAATCAAAAACAAAATAAAAATATTGACTGGCAAAGCTGTATGAGAAACCTAAACGATGCAGTTACTTTGGAAAACAACTTAGTTTCTTTAAAAGTTAAACAAAGTTATCATGCGACCCAGCAATTCCACTTCTAGGTATTTATCAGGAATGAAACATTAGACCTGCATAAAGATTTACACTTGAATATTCATAGCAGCATTGTATGTTCAACTTAAATGCTTATCAACTTTGCAAAGACAAGCAAAAAAATTAGGCATATCCACATTATAGAATACTATTCAGCAAAAAAAAAAAAAATACTGATACATGCTACAAGACAGGCATGAAAGACCATATATGTACAACACACAGATTTCCAGAAAAGGCAAAGACATGGATTAGTGGATGTCTGCAAACTGGGCACGAGGGCCCTTGCTGGGGTGACGGAAATGTTCTAAAACTGGATTTTGGTGATGGGTGCGCACTTCAATGAAATTCAGTCAAAAATATATTTTAAATGGGCATATTTTATAGACTGTAAATTGTGACTTCAATAAAAAAAGGTTAACAAGAGTTACCCTCTGTTGCGATGGGTGATTTTTTTACCCCTAGTTCTACTTTTGAAAATGGTTTAAAGAAACGGATTTTTTTTTTTAAAGTAAACTGCCAAATTTATTGGACTCACATATAATTAAAAGTAAACTGAGTGAAGGCACAGGACTCTCCTATGAAAACAATCCTTGGTTTTCATGATACTACTTTGCTTGCTTGCAAAATTATTGATTAATTTCTTAGCAAGGTGTGGACAGATGAGTGTTATTAAACAGCTGATTAGTGATTCTTATTAAAAGTAGAACATAAAACTTTTAATTAAACACTTGGGCCCAGGACTCTTTTATTAAAAGAAGTTTCTTAAGCCTCATGAACATTAAAGCCTGAGAATAATTCCTTTCTATATGTATGAAAGAGACCAAAGACAGTATTTGATTATTTAAACACGTTTGAGCTTCTGAACTTATATGCAGATTTTCTTTAATAAACACTACATGATCCAAGGCTGGCTGAATCCAAGGATGCAGAGTCATGGATAGGGAGGGCTGACTAAAGTCACACTTGGATTTTCAACTGCTTGGAGGGAGGGTGCCCTAACCCCCATGTTGTTCAAGTACACTCTGCACTCTAAAAAGAGAAGCTCAAATCAAAGTGGGTCTAAAGTCAGGATAAAGGTAACTGTTATTAGTTTCCTAGGGCTGACTCAACAAACTACCACAAACTTGGCTTAAAACATTAGAAATTCGTTTTCTCTCAGTTCTGGAGGCCAGAAGTCTGAACTAAAGGTGTTAGTAGAGCCATTCCACCAATGAAAAGCTTCAGGGAAGAATCGTTCCTTGCCCTGTCTCAACCTGGTGACACCTGGCATCTCTTGGCTTCCAGCAATGTAACCTCGATCTCTGCCTGCCTCCATTTCCACATGCCTCTCTTCCTCTGTGTGTCTCTGTGTTTCTCCCTCTACATAGGACACCAGTCACTGGACTTAGGACCTACCCTTAAATCCAGGATTATTTCATCTCAAGATCTTTAACTGATTACATCTGCCAAGTTCCTATCCCTGAAAAGGGACCAGATCAATTGTTTACTGTAACTGAAACAATGTGAAAGACGTGCTCTCTTAGGAAAAACCTCAGAGAAAAAACTGACAAGTCAAATCTGAAATTGTTTTGTGCCTTCTCACTAGACTATGTTCTATCATTTTAAGTGTGCCTTTTTCTCAGTAGAAAATATCCTATTACATCGGTAGGAAATTGTATCATTAAAAAATTCTAAAATACACAAAGAGTTAAATAAAATGTTTTACTAGTATGTTTTCTCTCCTGGTGTTCCCCATCATAGTGAACGCCTTCTCCAATAACCTGGAAGCTCTGGCTCTGTTTGTTGTCAGACAACCAACCCATCAGCAAATCCTGTCAACTCCAAAGTATATTCCAGGACTTCCCTGGTGACAGTGGATAAGAATCCACCTACCAATGCAGACGGTTTGATCTCTGGTCTAGGAAGAGAACATGTGTTGCAACTAAAACCAGAACCGTTCAAATCAATAAATATTAAAACAACAACAAAAAGAACTGAGGCTTTGAGTGTGGCACCCTGTGCCCCATGGGAAAAAAAAAAACATATTTCAAATGCAACCAATTCTCATTCCCTCCACCACCATCAGCCTAAATCACTATCACCTCTGGCCAAAGTGAGCCTTTTAACATGTAAACCTGCTTTGTCACCCCTGTAAAACTCTCCAGGGACTTAGAGCACAGATGTAATAAAAGCCAAAGCTACTTTCCTCTCCTCCTCCCTCCTCTCTTTCTAGCCACACAAGCTTCCTTTTATCCCAGACGGTACGAAGCACAACACCAGCAACACTGTTCCCTCTGCCTATGAAACCCAGGCATCTGAGAAACTGGATCTAGCACGTCTCTGCTGACACGTCACCTCCTGAAAAGGCCTCTACATTTGGCCCCCTGGTCATTCTCCCTTTACCTTTCTGAACTATTTCCTCAAGATAATAACAATTATCAATTTGACGATACATCCAGTTTTTTACTCTCAGCCTCAACTAGAAAATACGTTCCATGAAAGCATATTTGGCTCACTGCTCTACGCCCAGCGCTGAAACACTACCTGGCCCATATGAGTTCAACCAAGTATCTGAACGAAGAATGTACTTAACTTGGAACGGCAACAGTAATTTGTTCATGTGTTTCCCCTTTTCAGATATTCCCTCATCCAATCTGTGATGAATATTATGACAAATATTCCCCCAAATTATTTCCCATTCACAATACATTTTTACTCTGCTTTGAACAATAAACACCGACACAAGTTTCTCTACGAGTTAAACACTAACACCGGAGACGAGCAGTTGCTTGCCATTAGACAGGATAGGAAAAGAAAAAGCTAGAAAACAAACGGCCCTCTGATCTTGATACCACTCTGTTCAACTACATCTCATTTCTTCACACACTAGCAACAAAACTCCTGCTTTCCAAAAACATAAGAATGGTTCCCTCAGTAGTTAGGGCCATTCTATTTGTATGTTTTTTTTTCCCTTGAACAGTGTCCCAAAGTAAATTTCAAGGAACAACGTTTCCAAGGGGTGTTAACAGATACTGAAAAGGGTCAAATTAAAGGAAAACTTCATTAAGTAAAACTGAGCCATTTTTTTTTCCATAGAGGACTCTTCAGAATTTTAACTATGTTAATGTGCAGTATAAATCTCCACAATGGAAAGAGTATATACACTGTAACCCAAACTTATTTTTTTCCACTCAAACCTAATATACTTTTTCAGTCACTTCATTCATCATGCCCTTCTTTCCTAGCTACCTCAAAAATTCTAGCAGCCTGACTTACTGAAAACACCTTTTATTTTAGATATCAAGGAAGGTTTAAAAGGAGACTTGCTAATGGATTTAAATTATAATTAAGGCAATTCATTGTCTGCAGGGTATTATTTGAGACAAAGTCATCTTCTGGTAAATAGTTAAAAGTGACAAAAATTAATAAAATTACCAGAAGTAGCATAAAACTGAAATCAAATGCACTCAAATAATCCTGCCCCCCGCCGACTCATACTTCTTTTTAGAACGCCACTAACCAAAACAAGGGCGAGACTGGAGGTGCAGAACGAAGCAAGTTTTGTTAAGTTTTTAGCCTAAATATGATATTGATATCTACATTTCTGGAAAAGACTATAAGCTTAGATAAAAAACTCATTTAAAAAAAAATCAGCAGGATCACTTTAGAACATGATGAACACAAATTCACACCCTGTATGATGCAAAAATTACTTTCCTAGCAATCCCTCTTTTTTGCCATCATTCCCCAGTATCTCTGCAGGGACCCCAACCTTAATGCTGCCTCTGCAGGCCTCCCTTGCCTCTAAAACCTTCTTCTGGTCACCTCTTTCACTTCTACTCTCTATCAGTGCCAGCTTCCAACCTTGAACTCACTCACCCTAACATTTGCAGGTTATCTTCACAGATACTCGATGTTAGAGGCAAAAGCTGAACTAGTCATAGCCCTAACATCAAAGAAACTCTTGAAATTTAGAGGCCTGGCTGGAATAAGGCCCAACCGCACCCTCTCCTCCCTATAAGACAAACAATGCTACCTTCAAGCCCAATCCCTCAACAATCCTAAATTCTTTAAAACTAAAAATAGTTCAGCTGTTGTCTCATCTGCCAGCAGATGGCCAGACTATTTTTAATTCAGGATTCTAGAGAGCAGGAATGGATCAAGCTAAGCTAGGGCAGCCTGGAGGCCCTGACTCTGCAGAGTTCAGTGGCTGCTGCAGAAAGCTGGTGTGGGGCAGGTACCAAGAGAGGGCAACCTGGAGCTGTTCCCGGGCCTGTGGGCTTCACACTGATGGTAACAACGTAGGTGGGAGGGATTTTGGTGTGTTTTTTTAAACCACTTTACTTCAAAATAAAGTCAAGGTGAGAAGGGTTTTGTTTTTTCTTCTTTTTTTTAACCACTTTACTTCAAAATAAAGTCTGAAATGTAAGATAATTTTACAAAAGTTTCCAATAATCTGCTTTAAAGTTTTCATTATCTTTCTTTACATGAAAATAAAAGCTCCTTTATGTGGTGTTTTTGAGATTGGGTTTTGTTTTAATAAAGTAAAAGCTCCCCTTATCTAGGTAAGGTTTCCAAAAGCTATAATATGACCAAAGAAAAAAATACAGTATTCTTAAGAACATGAGATGAACTGTAATTTCATGAGTATAATTTACAGAAAATCAATTTATTATAGGTCATCTTGTTAAAAGGTAACTGAATTTTGAATACCAGTGCTCTGAAATCTACTCACACACCACTAACATGATTTTGAAACACAAAAGGATTAGATGTATTTTCTTGTTCCCTTTAGCTGTATGGTAGGTGCTCAGTAAAAATGGGGGGGCGGTGCGGAACGACACACAGAATAAATGCAGGGAGGTGTATTTAGGTGGGTTATTTACAAAGTCTATTTAGAAGAGTTAGAGCAACACCCACCTCTCTACCACTACCAGCCAACTCCTACTCACTCACAACCCAGAGATAAGGAATGACCAAACCAGGCCATTCCAGTTTACTCTTCCATCCAGCTTGCTAGCCATACAGATTATCAAGAAACCAAAGGTGGCCTGACCCAGGTCTCAATAGTGAAGTGGAAGAGGGAGGTCTATGACAGTTTCCAGGGATGCATTTGGAGATACTATCTACTACAGGACATTATTCTTTCTGCAAAATAAAAAGTGTCATCCCTATTAAAGTATGTTTGGGTGGTAATGTACATGGATGACTAAAAGGGAAGAAACAAAGGTCATCAGGGATTAATTATCATGAGATTGCTCAATGAGATTTTGTAGGAGACTAAATGTAACTATGAAATACAAAGAAAAAGCCCTATATGTCTTCAAATAAAGAAAGTACTCTGGGACATTACTCACAAGCTTCTGCTAACTATGTGGAAGGGACAAACAAGTAAAAACTGGCAAAATCTGAAATAATCTTTGTAGAGCCAAGGCAGACAGGAGCAAGTAGTCCCTCACTCTCAAAACAGCAAGGACCAAGCCATTAAAGCCTCTAAAGATGCCAATCAAGAGTGACAGGAATACTCTCAATGTACAAGTTAACAAAACAATTGTGTTCACATTCGTGGCACACGAGAGGGGAATCTAACATTACAACCATTATGCTCACTATCCTAACTGTACAGAGAAGGAAACTGAGGCCCAGAGACCTGACTATGCTGCAATGTAACATAACTGCAATTTAAAGCCAGGATCTGATTCTCCTTCCAGTAAGCATTCTGTTTAGAACAGATACTTATATTAGCATTTTGGAGAGTGGGGGAAAAAAAAAAATATATATATATATATATGTATACACACATAACACTCTATTTCCTTAGTCTAATACTCTAATACTTATAACTTAGTATATGAAAGGTATTTTAACACAGAAAATCTGACCTCAAAAACTAAAACTTGTTTGAACTCTTAACTTCTTTAACCTACAAGTTATTAAAAAAGCCTACACATAACAATTTTTAAAAAAATTCCCCAAATCACTCCTTCCCTCATCCTGCTTCAACTTAATTATGTCTCTTAAGACCCAGCTATAAATTCAATTTTTACCACTGTACAACATCCTCTCATAAATCTAGAATAGTCTTTTGCTAGCTACAAGAGTAACAAAAGGTGAACTTCTGATCCATGAAGGGTTAAAAAAATTTTAATTCATTATACATAAAATTCAAAAAAAATTAATGAAATTTTCTTCAATAATACCTCTCACATCACTTTAGAGCATCCAAAAAGGAGATAAAAACCGCTTATTACAGTAAGTTAAAAAGTCTTTTTATTTTAATAAGTAAAAGGCAAAGTTGCTTTTGAGCATAACATCCAAGTTATTCTGGATTTTTGCCCCTTTTAAGAATGCTTTTTTCCAAACCCACTTAACACGCTTCCTTTTCTCGTCAACTTAATCTAGTCTGTTTCCAGCGCTATAAACTAAAGCCAAGCATTAGGAATTCATCTTTGCGTTTAACGTCCTGGTCCTTCCTTAAAGGATTTCATTCCTGATGAATGCAAAAGATCCATCAGTGGTTCCCCTTAACAATTCCTCATCTGCCAGTCCTCACTGTAGGTTTTGTTTGCATTTACCCTGCTATGGGCTTCACGACACTAGATCTCTTTCGTCTGAACTGTAAATCACAATTCAAGCTTGCGAGCAGCTGTCACGGTCCAGACTTGTAGCTGGTGGGTGTCATTGTCTTGTTCATTTCCCCCGTTCAAAGCCTCCCTTCCTTGTCACTAAAGCCAGCTTATCTAAAGGTCCTTTCCTTCCCCGCTTTTATCTCGCCACCCCCACCCCTTAACCTCAGGTCTTGTTCTTCCAGGTCAGCCCAGTCGGATACAACATTACTCTGTTTTTCCCGTGGCGGAGGCGCAGAGATGTCAGTACAGGCTGCACCTCTCGCAAACCCCTTCTCGACACTGTCAACAAGGGAACAACTTCAGCCTCTCTTCCCAAAGTACCACGCTAAACGAAAAGTTATTTGAAATTACGAGACGGAACCCTTCCCACGCCCCATCTTGACAAGTCAGCTCCACCTCAATTTTCTCAGCGAATAAACAGCAGCCCCTGTCCTGCCTCTCCACAAAGGGTGCTGCCCTGGCCGCGCCGCACCGCACCGTCCACCAACCAAACCTTCGCAGATTCCCCAGGCGACCCCCGTCACCCCCAAGCCCGGCCGCGCTCCCCGGGCCCGGCTCACTGGCAGTCCTCCTCCACCCTGCCCCTGCCCCGCATCGAGCCGAGTTACTGTCAACTCCTGCCACGCAGCCCCAGAGCTTCGCCCGGCCTCCCGAAGGTCAGTGGCGCCGGCCCAGGGCGAGCCCCTCGCCCCCGGCGACCCCACCTCCCGCGCCGGCCTCCCTCCCCCCGCCCGGCACCCTCCCCACCCCCATCCCTCTGGCCTCCTCCCCGCTCACCTAACGCCACCTCGCACGCTTTGCGCAGCTGGGAGTGATGCGCCTTCTTCACTTCCTTGTCGGCCAAAATCTTCTCCAGGGCCCGGGTCAGGAACATGTTCTTCGTTTTCTTCCCCTCATACATGGACGCAGAGAAGGAGGCGGCGGCTCGTCCGACCCGCGGATCCCAGCGGCTGGAGGGGAGGAGGACGACGACGAGGGAGAGGAAGAGCCGAGAGAAAGGAGAGGGGGTGGCGGTGGGGAAGAGGAGGAGGCGTGGAGGGCAGCGGCGGGATCAGGAAGGGGCGGGGGAGCTGGGCCGGCGTCGGGGCGGGCGAGGGGCGCGCAGGTCGTAGCAGTCCCCCAAAGGGCCGCGCCCGAGGGACCTCTGCTTCTCCCGGCCCGGGGGTCGCTTCCCGGCCACCACCACCACCACCTTCCCCCTCACTCGCCCCCTCCGCCCGGGAGACGGCGAGGGAGCCCAGCCCGGCGGCCGTCAGGCTGGGGGACCGAGGAACGAGGCGGCGGATCAGAGGCCCGGCGAGAGCAGGGCTGCCCTGGCTCCTGTGGGGACGAGCACCCGCCGCGGCCGCGGACTGGCCTCCATCACCGCCGACCTGCCCCGGCCGCCATGTTGGGAGGAAACGACGCGTCACGCAGCGGCCGAACGGCTGCAGAGGAGGAAGCGGCGGCGGCGGCGGCGGCGTTGGCTGCCCAGAGCAGCCGCGGCGCCGGGAGGCTGGGGGCGGAGGGCGGCGCGGGAGGAGCGGCTCGAGCCGCAGCGCTACGGCGGCCTGGCGGGGCCTCGCCTCCTCCCGCGTTCGCCTGCAGGGCGGCGCGGGGCGTGGCGGGCGTCCTGCGGCGCCGCGTTGGGCGCTTCGGGCTCCGATGACCCCCGAAGCCGCCGAGCGGACGCGGCTCCGGGCTCCGCTGCGGGCGCTTCGCCGACTTTCCAGAGTTCCCGTGGGTGGGCGCGCGCGCAGCCCCTTCCGCCCCGGGACTCACGGAAACACCCTCAGGGCCCGAGCTCTACCGCACTCGTTCCACCTGCCGCGTGGCCGGTGCTCGGCGGCACTGTTTCCACCTGCAGCACTCGACTCTTAAATTTAATTACCAGCTGCACGAAGCTGCTAGATCCAAGACCGTGTCCACCGACTACCTCAGGATTTTCTCTCGTGAAGAGTACAGCCGATCTGACGAGGATGCACGAATGTTTCATCACTTTTTCATCTCTAGGGTAAATCAGGAATCTCTAGGTTTGAGATTTCTTCTGAATTGAGACTAAAGGAACAGATGAATGCTTCTGATTGACGAGGCCCTTTAAGAGCTGTGTATTGTCTGTACCTCTAAAACTAAGGTTCGGTCGAGGACATGAAAACCAGTTTCAGAATGGAAAAGCTTTAAGTACAAACGTTACCGCAGACACACAGGTGACCGTGTGCCTACTTTGATACCAAAGAATTATTCAGATTTCCACAGTGTTTTCATTCAGAACAGAGAATAACAAGCAAAACCATTCAATGGAAAGAATTCGTTTACATGGTGATCTAGGTGCACATCTTTCTAAGTTCAAAGCTACTGTGTGGCTTTATCAATACTAAGATCTCAAATTATTAGAATGTGTCTCTCATTGTTCTAATCAATTCGATTCCCGTGACTGTGCTGCTGCTGCTTAGTCGCTTCAGTCCTGTCGACTTGGTGGGACCATACCTCCGACCAACCTCGGAGGAGGTTGCTGTGCCCTCCTCCAGGAGGCTTGACTATGGACTTGTCCTAATGCAGCCAACTAAACTTAAAAGGAGAGGCTGTAATTTGGAGCAGGCTAAAAACCATGGGAAATAAAAATGGAAACCTTGAAGGTGATCCAGAATTAAAGCGGGCTATTATTAATAGATTAGTTTTTAAAACTTTCTTATCCTAAGAGACAAATCCATAAATTGATTAATTTCACTCCAATAGCTGTTTCTTTCTTTCTTTTTTTTTTTTAAATAGCTGTTTCTGTATAGATTCCTGGAAGTTAGAGATTTGGTATACTAGATCAGACATAATATTGATTTCTGTCTTCACTCTCATAGGTAATAAGATTTGAGAACAATCTCCATTTCTAATTTTTGTTTCTTTGTCATGCCAGTGTTGTACCCGGTATTGTTGAAGATGCTAGCTGATCACTGAATCTATTTACTCTTCATTACAAACATATACTGTGTTTTCTTGTCTCCCTTGCAGTTAAGTGTAGCCATCCAGATTTGGGTTTCCCACTAGTGGTAAAGAACCTGCCTGCCAATTCAGGAGACGATAAGAGATATGGATTTGATCCCTGGGTCTGGAAGATCCCCTGGAGGAGGAAATGGCAACCCACTCCAGTATTCTTGCCTGGTGAATCCCATGGACAGGAGCCTGACCAGCTGCGGTCCCAGGGGTTGCAACGAGTCAGACAGGACTGAAGCAACTTAGCATCCAGATTTAGCTCATTTAAAAAAAAAAAAATCTTCCACAGGCAGTCTTCCATGCTCTTTCCCTTCACTGGCCACATGCTAAAGACAGCAGAGCCACAAGTTACAAGGAGCCAAGGTCACTGAAATTACAACTTGATGGAGAGTCATCCAATATTTGTTTTGGACTTTACATGGGCCAAATAAAAGGGTATATTTAGCAGCTAGCCTTATCCTAATAAATGCACTTGACACTCATTAATGGATAATACAGAGCAAAAATGTCATCTATCCATTTCTATAAGCCTAGCATCGAGTGTAGTCACTGGCACAGAAAATGCATTTGGTAGAAACTTGAAACTTTGAATGAAAGACACTAGGTTAAGTCAAGATCACATGTGACTTAGGAGCTTGCAGTATTTAGTAGGGAAAAAGATACTAAAGTAAATCATTAGTGAATATATAATTACAAATGTATGATTAAGGTGCTATGAGGAGATCTACTTTAGATTTGGGGTTCAGAGATGATTCCCTGAAGTAACATTTAAATGAGGCCTGAAGGAAGAGGAAAAATTAGTCAAACTAAGTCGGAAAAGAACATTCCTGGCAGTCTCGGGGTTGGGGAGAAGCTTGCAAGTTTCAGGAACCAAAATAAGGCAGCATGGCTGAAAGTTATGAAGGGGAAATGGTGTTAGTAAAGATAAAGAGGGAACTAGGTCATACAGGCATGTTAAGTGTTATGAACTTCATGTTAAGTAAGGGTTTAGGATTTCATCCCACTAGCAATGGAAATCTATTAAGTTATCAAATTGGCAATATAAAAGTAGTCCCTCTATCTGTAGAATGAATTGGAAGGGGATGAGATTGTATGTGGACAGAACAGTGAGGAGATGGTTACGACAGTGCCACATGGTTTAAGCTGGGGTCCTGGACTATCATGCAAAGCTTGGGAGACCACACTCTGCACAGAGCAAAATGGGGCTGGACTTGAGCCCCAGCCTCTGCCAAGAGGAAGGGGGCTCCTTTTTCTAACTCGGATAAATGTTAGCTTGACCAGTGCTGTGAGTGATGGCAGTGGTGATGGAATAGAGTGGACAGATCTGAGTTGTACTTTGGTAGCAGAATGGACAGGGTCTAGTAATGAATTGGAGGGGAGATAAGAGAAAGGAGAGATCATGATGAATGCCATGTTTCTGACCGGAGTCCACAGATGAGTAGAAATGCTCTTTATGGAGACGGCCTAGACTGGGATAAGAGCATGTCTGAGGGTGAGGGTACAATTTTTAGAATAATCTACGCCTGTGAAACATGACCTGACCATCAGAAGTAATGGCTTCCACCCTCCTTTCTCCCACAGGACAATCCATCTTCCCCTTTGCTGAGTCTAGGATGTCATCCAAATTGTGGTGGGGATAGGGGTGGGATGGGGTAGGTTATGGGGAGTTGGTACACAGCCTTGGGAGTTGGACACCTGTTACCCAACTTGAAACTCAAGACATTAACTCTTACCTGTCTGGAGCAAAAAGTAAGTAGGACGCTAAAGCAGATGCCTTTTAAAAATAAGGGAAAGATAATATTTTTACTCTTTCAGTTATAGTGGAAGGGATGTCAGGCTCAGGCAATTTTTATGCTAAATTTGAGTATATTTCCCTGTACGTATGTTTCCTTTTTTAAAATTAATGTCGCTGCTTGGTGCTTATCCAATCTATTTAAATAAGTTTGATTTCAGTATTTACTTATATTTGACTCATTGTTTTCCACACACTTAAATTCTACCAATTTCTATCCTTTAAATGTTAAAATATATTTTTCTTATACATGATTGCTTTGCTGAGTCTATTTTTGCCTCTGTCTGCAGTCTCACCTTCCTAATTACCACTCATCATTTTCTTTTTCGTCTATAACTTTGTTGTATATTAGTTGCCTTGACTTTTGGGTTCCAGATCGTTAAATAATATCAGACAATGAAAGACTGTGACCCAGATCTTAGAGTCTTGGTTGGTGTGCTTTATCATCCTTTTAAATATAGATGTAGCATGAAAATTAAATAAAATGTGAATAAAAATTTTTAATTAATGCTGAGTATATCTGATGTTAAAACCCAAGACTGGTTAACATCCAAAAATAGCATCATATTCGCTTGACTAAAAAGAAGCTATGATGCCTCCAGTAGTCTCACGTGATCTCAAAACATTCTGTAATCTGATCCTTCTCTGACCTTCCGACTAATGTCTCAATGGCAATGCAATAATTATTAACATTTATATAGAGCTTATATATAGTATAGGCTTCCCTCATAGCTCAGTTGGTAAATCATCTGCCTGCAATGCAGGAGACCTGGGTTCGATTCCTGGGTCAGGAAGATCCCCTGGAAAAGAAAATGGCCAACCACTTCAGTATTCTCGCCTGGAGAATCCCGTGGACAGAGGAGCCTGGCGGCTACAGTCCATGGGTTCGCAAGAGTCGGACACAACTTAGCGACTAAACCACCACCACGTTATAAGCCAAGCACAATAACTCAAATGAAGTTTCCATTATTATTTCTGATTTATAGATGAAACAGACATAAGAGAATTTAGATGACTTGTCCACATCATGCAAATTATATGTGGTAGAGCCAGGATTCCAATTTGGAAAGTCTGGCTCCAGAGCCCATACTCTAAACAACTAAGCTATACTGCCTCTGAACAGTCTTGTAACCTCCTTCCTTGTCCACTCCCTCCTCCACTGAAATACAGATGTCGACTCTCAAGTTCCAACCCATTCTTCATGCCCACCTCCTTCCTTCCTCTCATCCCCACACCACATGTCCATACAAACACAGATCTTTCCTGCCCCTGTATGCCTTTGTTCATCATTCAGCAATCCAGAGCACCCACCACCACCTCTCTTTTTCGCTCTCACCAAAGTCTTTCCAACCTTCCAAACCTCAGTGAAATTCATCCACTTCTAAGTTTTCTCCTTTTACCTCCAACAGCACAAATCCTTCCCTTTTCTAGCCTTGTATAACTTTGTCTGGGCTTCCCAGGTGGCTCAGTGGTAAAGAATCCACTAGCCAATGTAAGGAGACCTGAGTTCAGTCCCTGTGTCAGGAAGATCTCTTGGAGGATGAAATGGCAACCCACTCCAGTATTCTTGCCTGGGAGCTGTTGCAAAGAATCGGACACGACTGAGCAACTGAGCACACGGGCATATCTTTGTCTACCTCATACTGTATACCTAAGTATATAACCATGGTGGCGCTTAATCAGACTGCAAGTTTTTAAGACCAGGGATTTAAGAAAAGATAAAGAAGGCAATAGAGAAGGAAATGGCAACCCACTCCAGTATTCTTGCCTAGAGAATTCCATGGACAGAGGAGCCTGGCAGGCTCCAGTCCATGGAGTTGCGAAGAGTTAGGCACGACTGAGCAACTAACACACACAAAGAAGGCAACTTAGTAAAAGATGGGAAACATGGATTAAATCCAGAAACATAATCAGTTTTGCTGAGACCACAATAATGACATGAATGAGAGAGGCCATCTCCAAAGTCATTCGTCTGTTTTCTTGCTTTTCATTTAAAGAGTTTAGTCTGAAAACTTGATATTCCTTATTTATCAGTCTGCTTGTTTTCATCTTGTTTATTAAGGAAGTAAATGAATAAAATGTGTCTTTAAACTCAGAGATCCTGCTCACTATTCTGCAGAAAAAGTGTCAAAATACACTGAACAGCACAGATAAAAGAAGAGCATGGTAGGTTGAAGAAATTCATCTAGAAAATATAAGAAGAGCAAACAAATTTGCAATTAAATTTGTATCTATATGAAATACCAAGAGGTGGTATTTGATAAAGTAAAGTTTCAAAAAAATTAAATGTTGTGGTTAAAAAAATTACAAATCTAGAGCTGGAAATTGGAAGTGATAGAATTTTCCATAAATTTTAAATCATTCAGTGCTAAATATTTACAGAATAATAAAACTGAAAATGTAAGCACTTAGATTTCATTAAAAATTTAAAGTTATATAATTCTCTCTAGAGGGATGAAAAGCACTTACTTTCAATCCATGGTACTGTTCTTTTTGTATACATTGTTATAATTTTTCCTGTAAAGTCACACTAATGTTAACTACTACTTATTAGGTGTTTACTTTGTATGAAGCCCTTGACAAGCATTAACTCATTTAATTCTTACAACTCAGCCATGTACATGTTATTATTCTTCTTTTACAAATGAGGAAGAAATGGTTAGAGAAGTTAATTGTACCAAATATAAACTTGTCCCTTGCCAAATTTCATACATGCTCTTATCCATTGTTCTATCCTGTCTTTCTTCTTAGTCACATTTTGAATAAGTGGTTTTTGACCAAAGCTTCCCTGGTGGCTCAGAGGTTAAAGCGTCTGCCTCCAATGCGGGAGACCTGGATTCGATCCCTGGGTCGGGAAGATCCCCTGGCGAAGGAAATGACAACCCACTCCAGTATTCTTGCCTGGAGAATCCCATGGACGGAGGAGCCTGGTAGGCTACAGTCCATGGGGTCCCAAAGAGTTGGACACGACTGAGTGACTTCACCTTAAGGTAACTTACTCTCACCTTGTGCCATAATTATATTAAGGCAGGCCCATATCTTTCTTTCCTTTGAAAGTACTCTCAATAACTAGTACACATTAATTACTCAGTTGCTTAGTTGTGTCTAACTCTTTGTGACCCCATGGACTGTAACCCACCAGACTTTTCAGTCCATGGGATTCTCCAGGCAAGAATACTGGAGTGGGTTGTCATTTCCTTCTCCAGAGGATCTTCCTGACCCAGGGAGCGAACCCATGTCTCCTGCGTTGGCAGGTGGATTCTTTACCACTGTGCCACCTGGGAAGCAGACCCATATCTTTTATTTCCTTTGAAACAACTGCCAACAACAAATACACATTAATTACTAAGGAGAATTAATTTGCTGGAGGTCAGGTGTTTTAAGAAAATTTTTACATGGAGATTTTTATTTAAAGCCTGTCTTTTAAAGAAACTGTAATCTGAAGCCTTCTGAAAAAGAAATTTCTAGGCCCAGATAGAATTTACTAATGAAACTATCAAACATTTAAAGAAGAAATAACATCAACTCTATCTCCTTCAAAAAAATAGAAGAGGGGAACACTTCTCAAATCATAAGGCCAGCATAAACCTGAAACCAAAGCTAGATAAAAATAATACAAAAAGACAATTACAGACCATAACCTCTATGAATATAGATGTAAAAATCCTCAGCAAAACATTGGCAAATCAGATTCAGCAGTATATGAAAGTTCACCACAACCAATAGGAGGGGTTCATCTTGAGGATGCAGATAGCTTCAATACTAGAAAACCAAGCAATGTAACTGACCACACTGACAGATGAAAAGATAAAAATTACATGATCTTATCAACAGGTCAGGGGAAAGCAAGTAGTAACATTCAACGCTCATTCATTGTAAAAATTCTGAGCAGGCATCCTCAACTCGATTAGGGACATCTTTGGAAAAAACCCAACTATTACCCTCCAATTTAAAAAAAAAGTTCACTGCTCAATAAATACTGAATAATGAAAAAAATTGAAAAAATATATATCCTTGAAAAAAATTTTTTTAAGCTATAGTCAACATCATACTCAAATGTGAAAAAATTCAACAGTGAAAACCTGAATGCTAATATTGGAAACACGGCAAGGGTGTACATTCTCACTACTCCTATTTAGCGTCACACTGAAGGTCCCAGCCAGCACCGTAAAAAGAAACAGACGGCACACAGAACAAACAGGCTTTCCTCATTGACAGTCAGCATAACTGTCTATGCAGAAAATCGCAAGGAATCTACCAAAATATATCTAGAACTTATCACTGAGTTTAATAAGGTTGGATACAAAATCAATGTACAAAAATCTATTTTATATTTACATATTATTCATATGCATTGGAAACCAACATTTTAAAAATACCATTTAAAATAAAGGCAAAAATAAAAGGTTTAATTGTAAATCTAACAAAATATACAAGATCTTATGATGAAAATTTTGAAGTGCTCATGAAAGAGCTCAGAGAAGACCTAAAGAAATGGAGAGCCATCATATTCATGGATGGAATGACATGGTAAAGATGTCATGTACAGGTATAATATAATTCCAAATCTGTAGTTATAGAGAAGCTGATTCTAGAATTTATATGGAAAGGCAATGTAAATAGAAGAGTAATAAGAATTTTTTAAAGAATAGAAATGGATGAATCATAATACCCAATATGAAGTCTTAATATAAAGTTGTGATAATCAAGACATACAGCATTGGCTAGAGGATAGACAGGTCACAGAACAGAATAGATAGTCCAGATATAGACTCATAGAAATATAGCCAGTTGATTTTTGACTAAGTTTCAAAGACAATTCAGTGAAGAAAGGATAGTCTTTTCAATCAATAGTGTTGAAAATATTAAGACATCCATATGTGGGAGAAATAAACAGCCTTCAACCTAAAGATCATACTTTGTATATAAATGAACTCAAAATAGGTCATAGACCTAAATGTAAAATATAAAGCTATTAAACTTTCAGAAGTAAACATAGGATAAAATCTTCATGAGCTAGGGTTAGGCAAAAGTTTCTTCTTCATGACACCAAAAGCATGATCTATAAAAGAAAAAAATTAACAAATTAGACTTGACAAAATTTAAAACGTTTGCTCTGAGAAAGACATTGCTAAAAGCCAGGTTACAAAATGAAAGGAAATGCTTGAAAATCATGTATCTGACAAGTAACTTGTATTCAGAATATATATTTTTAAAATTCCTGAAACTTACTAAAAAAAAACAACTCAATTTTCAAAAATGGGTAAAAAGCTTGGACATTTCACTAAAGAGGATATACAATGCAAAAAGCATTAAAGGGCTTCCTGATGACTCAGCAGATAAAGAATACACCTCCAATGCAGGAGATCAGGTTCAATCCCTCAGTCGGGAAGATCCCCTGGAGAAGGAAATGGCACCCACTCCAGTATTCTTGCTTTAAAAACCCGATTAACAGAGGAGGCTGGCAGGCTACAGTCCAAAGGGTCACAAATTAACCATTAATGCAAATTAAAACCACAATGAGATACTGCTGCTGCTGCTAAGTCGCTTCAGTTGTGTTCGACTCTGTGCAGCCCCATAGAGGGCAGTCCACCAGGCTCCCCATCCCTGAGATTCTCCAGGCAAGAACACTGGAGTGGGTTGCCATTTCCTTCTCCAGTGCATGAAAGTGAAAAGTGAAAGTGAAGTCGCTCAGTCGTGTCCAACTCCTAGCGACCCCATGGACTGCAGCTCACCAGGCTCCTCCGTCCATGGGATTTTCCAAGCAAGAGTACTGGAGTTGGTTGCCATTGCCTTCTCCTAATGAGATACTACTACACAGCTATTAAAAAGACTAAAAAAAAATGGACAATATCGGGTGCCAGAGAGCATGTGGAAGAATTTGAACCCACATTGCTGTCAGAAATGAAAAATGTACACAGCAACTCTGAAGAAACAGTTTGGTAGTTTCTTAAAAGTTAAACACTTACCCTGTGACCCAGCAATCCCTCTTTATTTATCCAAGGGAGATTAACAGTTATAGCCACAAAAAAGCAGGTACATGTACGTTTTTGCTTCCCTGATGGCTCAGCCAGTAAAGAATCCGCCTGTAATGTGGGAGACTTGGGTTCGATCCCTGGGATGGGAAGATCCCCTGGAGAAAAGAATGGCTACCCACTCCAGGATTCTTGCCCAGAGAATTTCATGGTCAGAGGAGCTTGGTGGGCTATAGTCCATGGGGCCACAGAGTCAGACACGACTGAGTGACTTTCACTCATATATCTAACACACATGTTTATAGAAATTCTATTCATACTCACTAAAATTGGAAACAACTCCTATCTTTTTCACTAAGTAAATGGAGAAACAGTAGTACAAAACTACTGGGGTGAAAATATGTATTTATGGACATATGGACAGCACAAAGGAGGTTTTTAATTTTACTTTGTTTCCTTTGCATGGGGAGAGAGGATGTCAGTGCTTAAAATGTTCTGTATTCTGATTATGGTGGTGATTACATGAATCTGTACATACATGTGTTCACATTTATAGAAATGCTCACTGGAAAAAGTCAGTTTTACCATATGATAATTTAAGAAGCCCTCTTAGTTGCTCAGCCGTGTCCAACTCTTTGCAACCTATTGGCCTGTAACCCGCCAGGCTCCTCTGTCCATGGGATTTCCCAGGCAAAAATACTGGAGTAGGTTGCCATCTCAGGGACTGAATCTGAGTCTGCTGTGTCTCCTGCATTGCAGGGGGATTCTTTACCTGCTGAGCCCTTGGGGAAGCCCTTATTTTTAACACCAAATATCAATTTTATCTCAACGAAACTACTAAATCAGGACCCACTGGACAGAAGATAGCAATAAATGACAGTCTAAAGATATTTTAGGTAATTGAAAGAAACAGATTTGCTGTATCAAGCACTAAAAAAAAAAAAAAATGTAAGTAGGATTGGTGAGGGCATGTGTCTGGTTAATAAAAGAGGCTCAATCATCCAGATAGGCCATGAATGGAATTTTTGGATCATTACACAAGATCCCACTCACCTGTAAGTAAGGAAGACTCTTGAAGTGTATTAATCATTCCACTGCAATCAATTATATTTTTGAAACACCAGGTGGCTCAGTGGTAAAGAATCTGCCTACCAAGCAGGAAATGCAGGTTTGATACTTGGGTTGGGAAGATATCCTAGAGAAAGAAATGGCAACTGACTCCAGTGTTCTTAGAGAAGGAAATGGCAGCCTACTCCAGTATTCTTGACTGGAGAATTCCATGGACAGAGGAGCCTGGCAGGCTACAGTCCATGAGGTGGCAAAAGAGTCGGACACGACTTAACGACTAAACAACTACAGGAACACTTCCTTCCAAAGCTCATTTTGGTGATTCACCAGTGTTTTCAAACTGAAAGAGTTTCTGCAATTTCCTAACACACTATTCATAATCACAAAGGAATTCCTTACATACTACAAGATATCAAGATTGTTTTCTTTTCAAAATATCACCACTGATGTGCAGGTAAGTAAACTCTCAAGTTTTTTAAATACTTAAGACAAATTTGCATTTATTATAGGAACAATTTAGTCTTTATCTTGTGTATAAATATGTTTCCTCTGTGGTTGGAAAACTGGATTATAATTGTTTTCATTTGCAGTTTTTAGAATTGTCAGTTCCAATTATATTAATTTAAAGCTACCTTTTGAGACTAGTTAAATAAACTATGGCACATGCATCTAATGGCATATTCCAAAACCATAATAAGGAATGAGAATGCTTTTAATGTACTGATATGAAATTACACCTAATACATATTAGATGTAAAAAAGCAAACCAGAATAGTAGACTTAATACAGTATGAATTGTACAAAAATGGGGGAAAGTTTGTATATATACACACACACATGCATGTATATTTATAGTATTTGCTTAGACTGTTTCTGGAAGAATATAGAAGAGGAGAATTAAGTGTTCAGGAGTGAGAGTTGGAATATACCACTGATGACCATTTTATGTATTTTATGTTTTGAACCCTGCAAATACATTGCTTCCCTGGTGGCTCAGACAGTAAAGCGTCTGCCTACAATGTGGGAGACCTGGGTTCGATTCCTGGGTCAGGAAGATCCCCTGGAGAAGGAAATGGCAAACCACTCCAGCACTCATGCCTGGAAAATCCCATGGACAGAGGAGCCTGATAGGTTGCAGTTCATGGGGTCGCAAAGAGTCGAACATGACTGAGCGACTTCATTCATTCATTACAAAAATAAATGTTATTCCCTCTTCTTTGCAAAGTATACCTGTGCATGTTATAAAAACTGCCTAGAAAAAGAAGAAACAATAATTTGATTTCTATATTGGGGTCAAAAATTCTCACTCAAGAGAAAAATACTGAAGAATAGATTTCTCGTAGTGATTCCAGTACTGAAAAGCTGGAATAAGGACCTTGGTTCTTATTTTCTTCAAAGAAGGAATTCAGCAAAGAGACCAAGATTATGAAAAAGATAAAAGTTTTTGTCAGTAGCAAAGTACATTTGGAAAAAGCAAAATACGTATGAAAGAACACACAGGTGAGCTCCGAGTGAGTTGCACCCTATGGGGTGGCTTAGATTGCTTACCTGGGGGCAGGTTTCTGGGTTATCTCTGGCCAGTCGTCTCCACATTTGATCCTGGTGTGAGCACACATCTCTCAGCTAAGATGGATTCCTGCTGGCCTCTCCCTCCTTTTGTCCTTCCCCTAGACTAAGGGCCTTCTCTGTGCATGTGTTGGGTGGGGAAATTCACAAGAATGCACCGAGTGGGGCTAATGCTCCTCCTGGTACCCCATCTTGAAGCATCGGCAGGAGACCAGCTACAGCTGCTCAGCCTGAGTCCTCTCTATCTACTACCTCAATTGTATACATTTGTCTGATTTTTTTTTCTTCACAAAAAGAATATCTAAAGTGTGTAAAATCCTTTGAATCATATTTTGCTCTTCAAAATATTGGCTGAGGATAGATAGCACTGGGAGCTGGCTAGAAATGCAGACTCCTTGTGACCTACCCCAGATCTATCAAATCAGAACCAGCATTTAAATTAAAGACCTTCCTAGGGGATTTATGTGCACCTTCAAATGTGAGAAAATACAGCCAAAGGAAAGCTGGAGTTGGAGGAAGATGGTGCCAACAGCCCTACATTATTAAGCAAGTTGATAATATATCAGAATAGAGAAAGGTCAGTGAGCAAACTTTATGAATTTTACTGAAGAACCAAAAGAAATCCTAGAAACACCCAGAACCAAAGGTCAAAAAAGAAAATCCAAGCTCCTGGGTGTAAGTGTGTGTGTGTGTACACATGCTAGCATGCATGTGCTTGATCACTCAGGCATGTCCGACTCTCTGAGGCCCCTGGAATGGAGGCCACCAAGCTCTTTTGCTTATAGAATTTTCCAGATAAGAATACTGGAGTGGGTTGCCATTTCTTAATCCAGGGAATCTTCCTAACCCAGGGACTGAACCCATGTCTCCTACATTGTCAGGTGGATTCTTTACCACTAGCACCACCTGGGAAACCCTGGATGTAAATATATAGTCTCCTTCATTTGAATAACCCAAGATTCAAACAAAATAATCTTTGAAGACTCCTAAAGACATGCATCCATTAGCTGTTTCAAAAGTCAAACCAAAATAAAATCTCTTAGTTTAAGAGTAAGCCCATCTCCCTACCTTCCATCCAGTCTCCCTGTGTATGGCCTTTTCTCCATCCACCACCATGTCCCCAGCAGTAAGAACGATTCTCCTAACACAGAAATCAAATCTCATCACTCCTGCAGTCACAGCCTTCAATGGTACCCCGTTTTATTCAGAGTAAGAAGCAGAGTCCTAAGGCAGACCTACTGGGCTTTGTGCATAACTCACCTCCGCCCAACCAGCACTCAACCGCTCTTCTTGGCTGGCTTAGCTCCAGCCACCTGGCCTCCTTGCTATTCCCTGAACTTGTCAGCTTCCAGATCTTTGCACTTCTTCCTCTGCTTAGGATCCTCTTCCTTCAGAGAATCCAAGGCTCACTTCTGGTCTCTGTTGGAGCTTTATCTGACCACACTGCATGAAACAGCCACTCCCCACTCCTCTGTCCCTCTCGTTCTCCTTTATTTTCCCCATGGCAGTTACCATTTCTCACACTACATATTGCTTTGATTTTTGTTGGGTTTTTTTGCCCTTCTTTAGAATATAAGCTCCTCAAAGGCTGGAACTTTATTTCCAGAGTGGCTGAAAGAAAGACAGTTGTTGAATAAATGAATGAACAAACAAATGATCCTGTCTTAGCTTAGACCACTGTAATAAACTACCATAGACCATGTGGCTTAAACCATAGAAACCCATTTCTCACAGTTTTGGAAAATGGAAATCCAAGATCAAAGTGCTGGATGATTTGGTTTCTGGTGATAACGCTCATTTCATGCAAAGATTGGCTCGATAAAGGACAGAAATGGTTTGGACCCAACAGAAGCAGAAGATATTAAGAAGAGGTGGCAAGAATACATAGAAGAACTGTACAAAAAAGATCTTCATGATCAAGATAATCACAATGGTGTGATCACTCACCTAGAGCCAGACATCCTGGAATGTGAGGTCAAGTGGGCCTTAGAAAGCATCACTATGAACAAAGCTAGTGGAGGTGATGGAATTCCAGTTGAGCTCTTTCAAATCCTGGAAGATGATGCTGTGAAAATGCTGCATTCAGTATGCCAACAAATTTGAAAACCCAGCAGTGGCCACAGGACTGGAAAAGGTCAGTTTTCATTCCAATCCCAAAGAAAGGCAATGCCAAAGAATGCTCAAACTACCATACAATTGCACTCATCTCACACGCTAGTAAAGTAATGCTCAAAGTTCTCCAAGTAGGCTTCAGCAATACGTGAACCGTGAACTTCCTGATGTTCAAGCTGGTTTTAGAAAAGGCAGAGGAACCAGAGATCAAATTGCCAATATCCACTGGATCATGGAAAAAGTGAGAGTTCCAGAAAAATAACTATTTCTGCTTTATTGACTATGCCAAAGTCTTTTACTGTGTGGATCACAATAAACTGTGAAAAATTCTGAGAGAGATGGGAATACTGGACTATCTGACCCGCCTCCTGAGAAACCTGTATACAGGTCAGGAAGCAACAGTTAGAACTGGACATGGAACAGCAGACTGGTTCCAAATAGGAAAAGGAGTACATCAAGGCTGTATATTGTCACCCTGCTTATTTAACTTCTATGCAGAGTATATCATGAGAAACACTGGGCTGGAAGAAGCACAAGCTGGAATCAAGATTGTCAGGAGAAATATCAATAACCTCAGATATGCAGATGACACCACCCTTATGGCAGAAAGTGAAGAGGAACTAAAAAGCCTCTTGATGAAAGTGAAGGAGGAAAGTGAAAATGTTGTCTTAAAGCTTCACATTCAGAAAACGAAGATCATGGCATCTGGTCCCATCACTTCATGGGAAATAGATGGGGAAACACTGGAAACAGTGTCAGACTTTATTTGGGGGGCTCCAAAATCACTAAAGATGGTGATTGCAGCCATGAAATTAAAAGATGCTTACTCCTTAAAAGGAAAGTTATGACCAACCTAGTTAGCATATTAAAAAGCAGAGATATTACTTTGCCAACAAAGGACTGTCTAGTCAAGGCTATGGTTTTCCCAGTAGTCATGTATGGATGTGAGAGTTGGACTGTGAAGAAAGCTGAGCACCAAAGAATTGATGCTTTTGAACTGTGGTGTTGGAGAAGACTCTTGAGAGTCCCTTGGACTGCAAGGAGATCCAACCAGTCCATCCTGAAGGAGATCAGTCCTGGGTGTTTATTGGAAGGACTGATGCTGAGGCTGAGACTCCAGTGCTTTGGCCACCTCATGTGAAGAGCTGACTCACTGGGAAAGACCCTGATGCTGGGAGGGATTGGGGCAGGAGAAGGGGACGACAGAGGAAGATATGGCTGGATGGCATCACCGACTCCATGCACATAAGTTTGGGTGAACTCCAGGAGTTGGTGATGGGCAGGGAGGCCTGGCGTGCTGCTATTCATGGAGTTGCAAAGAGCTGGACACTATTGAGTGACTCAACTGAACTGATGACCCTCTTCTTGGCTCACAGGTGGCCACCTTTTGCTCTGTCTTTTCTTCGCATAGCCTTTCCTCAGTGTGTGGACATGGGAGACATCTTCCTCTCTCTCCTTTCTTTATTCCTTCCATTTTTCTTTTCTCTCTCTTTCTCCCTCTCTCTCTTCTTATAAAACCACTAATCCTGCAGATTAGGATTATACCCTAACGACCTCACTCACCCTTCAGTTCATTTGCTCAGTTGCATTAGACTCTTTGTGACCCCATTTACTGCAGCATGCCAGGCTTCCCTGTCCATCACCAACTCCCAGAGCTTGCTCAAACTCATGTCCATGGAGTTGCTGATGTGATCCAACCATCTCATCCTCTGTTGTCCTCTTCTCCTCCTGCCTTCAATCTTTCCCAGCATCAGGGTCTTTTCCAATGCATCAGCTCTTTGCATTAAGTGACCAAAGTATTGGAGCTTCAATTTCAGCACCAGTCCTTCCAATTAATATTCAGGACTGATTTCCTTTAGGATTGACTGGTTTGATCTCCTTGCTGTCCAAGGGACTCTCAACAGCCTTCTCCAACACCACAGTTCAAAAGAATCAGTTCTTTGGTGCGCAGCTTTCTTCATGGTCCAGCTCTCATATCTATACACAACTATTGGAAAAACCATAGCTTTGACCATATGGACCTTTGTCAACAAAGTAACGTCTCTGCTTTTAACCTTAACATTCAGCCTTAATTACCTCTTAAAGCTGTGTCTCCAAATAGTCACATTGGAGGTTAGGGTTTCAACACATGAATTTCAGGAGGACCCAATTCAGTCCTCAGCAGATCCCACAAAGAATTCTACTCCCACGATCATCAAAGAAATTGCCCTCTTAGCCTACATGTCCTTTGGAATTCTTATCCCAATCAAGACTGTGTTTGCTCTTTGCACACGTGTGCCTAGTTGCTTCAGTTATGTCTGACTCTGTGATTCCATGCACTATAGCCTGCCAGGCTCCTCTGTCCATGGCATTCTCCAGGCAAGAATATTGGAGTGGGTTGCCATTCCCTTCTCCAGGGGATCTTCCTGACCCAGAGATTGAACCTGTGTCTCTTAGGTCTCCTGCACTAGAAGTTGGGTCCTTTACCACTAGCACCACCTGGGAAGCCCTGCGCTTACTCTTTATTTAAACATAATTTTCCCTGAGCAAAAATGCTGCAGCCAGGGGGTGTCACTTGGTTTGATTTTCCCTGGGAATGTGTAGCAGTGGCTCTGGACTTGGGAGACACAGGGGCTTGGCCTAGGTCTTCCACAGTTAGCAATCACATGTCCTTAAATACATATGTTTAAATATTGGGAAAAAGGTTCAGGGTGTTTTTGGCAGTTACTTCTCAGTCCCTTATCTTCCTTGGCTTGGAACTTCTTGAAATGTTAGTTTATAAAATATAAGGTGACTGTAGCTGCTCTGAAAAGCTATGTGTCCACATCATAGAGAAATGCAGAAATCTTTCCTGTTTGTCAATTACCCCTGAAGTTGTGTAAGTATTAGGAACAACTTATAAAAGAAATACTTTTAAGCAAACCTTACCTCTCGTCTAGAATTGTAAATCTTACTGTACAAAATTGCCTTTCAACCCTGGTCATTAATATCATCTATGGACAGTTTTCACAGTTTCAATGTACAGATGCCTGCACTAACAAAGATTCTTTCCTTGACCAAAGTCCAGTCAGGCTCTTCTGATGCCTGTTCTTAACCAGACTCTCAGCATAAATAATTTGCTCTCTCCCACCCCATCAACCTCATATTCTAGAGAACTGAAGAAACACTGCACTAGTTTCTAAAAACTCTAGAGCTCCTCTATCCATGGAATTCTCCAGGCAAGAATATTAGAGTGGGTTGGTTGCCATCCCATTTTCCATGAGATCTTCTTGGCCCAAGAATTGAGCCAGCAAGGAAGTTCTGAATCTGAGAGAAGGGCCCAGTTGTTTGTTAACAAGATCCTGTAGTGATTCTGATGGTTTGAGCACTGCTGCTAGAAGGGGTTAAATTTGCTCCACGAAATACAATTAGGACTTGGTTAGTTAACCGTGACTTGGAATCTAGTTATGTTAATAAACATTAGCCTGAAGAATACGGCTGCAAACTTTCCTACTCCTGCTCCACTCCTTCCCCTTGCTTTTTTCCATTTTTATTTTTCCTTCTAAAATGAAAGCTAGAAGGATCCTGGTCCACCAACACTTTTGGAAACCATTCATTTTTGAAATTGTAACACAATTGCTAAATGACAAAATTGGCCATTGGCAAGGGTGAGTAGAATCTAGAGTTCATAAAATGGACTCTCATTTTCCTTTCCTTTAAAAATTCCTCCATATTCTAAAATGTGCCCAGGGCTAACATGTGTATAACTGGTTATATATTTCAGAGAGAAAGACTGGGGAAGAAATATGGTGGTATTTGTACATGATTGCCTTTCCTTTCTGCTTTTATAGTTGAAGATTAAGTATGTGTTGTTCCAGGGAATTCAGTACCAGGTCTTCGTCAGCCTCCCCCTTCTCACCACAGAGATCAGGGGGCATGAATGTTAGGATAATCATGCTTTCCTGATGGAGAAGAGGAGGTCATTGAGAGAGTGTAGAGGGGGAAAAAAAAGACTGTTTTTTCCTACTTTCTGCTCTAGCCAGCAACAGACAGTTATGGCTCTTTTAATTCATTCCTTCTCACAAGTGGAAAAACACATTCCACAAAAAGAAGTCTCTGTTTCTGGAAACACTTGTTTTAGGGGAAAAAAAATCTGGTATGAGGAAGCTTTATTTTTGAGGAAATACATTCTCTTTTTATTTCTAATTTAAATATTTATGTAGTTTTGCAAAATACATGATATGGTAAAATAAATGAAAAAATATTTACTTTTACACACAAAGAAAGAGGAAGAGAAAAATTTCAAAGCATAGAATTTAACCCTGAACTTTGGAAATAAACAGATTTTTACAAAAGAGCTATCTCTTTGTGTTGCTTATGTTAGAATTTTTATTTTGTAAATATGTACTTGTTTCTAGAGTCTTGCCTCACTTAGTGGCAAATGAACAAAATAATTTGGGGAGATGCCATTCCTGAAAGGCATCTACAAATTATTTCTTCTAAGAATTATCAGACCCCCTTGCTCTTCAAATGACGGAAAATGTTTGTGTGAAATTGACATGCTAATAGTTTTCATTTATATCAGTGCTGCTTTTAAATGGCTTTGAATCTCTTTAATTTCCCAGGCGGCACAGTGGTAAAGAATCTGCCTGCCAATTCAGGAGACACAGATGTGGGTTCGATCCCTGGGTCAGGAAGATCTACTGGAGAAGGAAATGACAACCCACTCCAGTATTCTTGCCTGGAAAATCCCATAGACAGAGGAGCCTGGTGGGTTATAGTCCATGGGGTCACAAAGAGAATCTCTTTAGTAACTGCATGCAGAGTCTCAAATCTGGTTTGTACTTCGATTGCTTTTATTTGTCTGAATATTAGAGCCAACAGGTTAAACCAGTCTCTCAGAATCTGTTATCCCCAATCCCCTCTTCCCCATGTTTTATAAGAGAAAAGTAAGTTCAGCTTGTAGGGGTTGGCATGGTCTCTGCTTGGTTATTGAAGTTAATTATGCTGCGACGGACCACGCAGAAGCGTGGCTGAGAGGAGCTACCCCCACCAAGGTCAGGGGCAGTGACCAAGGGTGCCAGGCTGTGATGGCACAGGAGCGGCCTAGAGGAGCTACCCCACGCCCGAGGTCAGGGGCGGTGGCTGGGAGGAGCTACCTCCCGTCCAAGGAGCAGTGGCTGCGTGGGTGCAGGAGGGCCGAGAGGAGCTACTCCACGTTCAAGGTCAGGAGGGACGGCTGTGAGGAGATACCCCTCGTTCAAGGTAAGAGAAACCCAAGTAATATGGTAGGTGTTGTGAGAGGGCATCAGAGGACAGACACACTGAAACCATAATCACAGAAAACTAGCCAATCTGATCACACAGTCCACAGCCTTGTCTAACTCAATGAAACCAAGCCATGCCGTATGGGGCCACCCATGATAGGCGGGTCATGGTGGAGAGGTCTGACAGAATGTGGTCCACTAGAGAAGGGAATGGCAAACCACTTCAGTATTCTTGCCTTGAGAACCCCATGAACAGTATGAAAAGGCAAAATGATATAACACTGAAACAAGAACTCCCCAGGTCGGTAGGTGCCCAATATGCTACTGGAGATCAGTGGAGAAATAACTCCAGAAAGAATGAAAGGATGGAGCCAAAGCAAAAACAATACCCAGTTGTTGATGTGCCTGGTGACAAAAGCAAGGTCTGATGCTGTAAAAAGCAATATTGCATAGGAA
This sequence comes from Nanger dama, assembly GCA_917880005.1. NCBI lineage: Eukaryota > Metazoa > Chordata > Mammalia > Artiodactyla > Bovidae > Nanger > Nanger dama. Next base: position 6,998,109 of record CAKJTW010000066.1, read on the forward strand.
CCTGGAATGTCATGTTCATGAATCAAGGCAAATTGGAAATGGTCAAACAGGAGATGGCAAGAGTGAACATTGACATTCTAGGAATCAGCAAACTAAAATGGACTGGAATTGGTGAATTTAACTCAGATGACCATTATATCTGCTACTGCAGGCAGGAATCACTTAGAAGAAATGGAGTAGCCATCATAGTCAACAAAAGAGTCTGAAATGCAGTACTTGGATGCAATTTCAAAACGACAAAATGATCTCTGTTCGTTTACAAGGCAAACCATTCAATATCACGGTAATCCAAGCCTATGCCCCACCAGTAACACTGATGAAGCTAAAGTTGAATGGTTCTATAAAGATCTACAAGACCTTTTAGAACTAACACCCAAAAAGATGTCCTTTTCATCATAGGGGACTGGAATGCAAAAGTAGGAAGTCAAGAAACACCTGAAGTAACAGGCAAATTTGGCCTTGGAGTACGGAATGAAGCAGGGCAAAGGCTAATAGAATTTTGCCAAGAGAACGCAATGGTCATAGCAAACACCCTCTTCCAACAACAGAAGAGAAGACTCTACATATGGACATCACTAGATGATCAACACTGAAATCAGAGTGATTACATTCTTTGCAGCCAAAGATGGAGAACCTCTATACAGTCAGCAAAAACAAGACCAGCAGCTGATTGTGGCTCAGATCATGAACTCCTTACTGCCAAATTCAGACTTAAATTGAAGAACGTGGGGAAAACCACTAGACCATTCAGGTATGACCTAATTCAAATCCCTTATGATTATACAGTGGAAGTGAGAAATAGATTTAAGGGACTAGATCTGATAGACAGAATGCCTGGTGAACTATGGATGGAGGTTTGTGACACTGTACAGGAGACAGGGATCAAGACCATCCCCATGGAAAAGAAATGCAAAAAGCATAATGGCTGTCTGGGGAGGCCTTACAAATAGTGAAAAGAAGAGAGGCGAAAAGGAAAGATATGTGTCTGAATGCAGAGTTCCAAAGAATGGCAAGGAGAGATAAGAAAACCTTCCTCAGTGATCAATGCAAAGAAATAGAGGAAAAGAACAGAATGGGAAAGACTAGAGATCTCTTTAAGAAAATCAGAGATACCAAGGGAACATTTCATGCAAAGATGGGCTTGATAAAGGACAGAAATGGTATGGACCTAACAGAAGCAGAAGATGTTAAGAAGAAGTGGCAAGAATACACAGGAGAACTGTACAAAAAAGATCTTCACGATCGAGATAATCACAATGGTGTGATCACTTATCTAGAGCCAGACATCCTGGAATGTGAAGTCAAGTGGACCTTAGAAAGCATCACTACAGACCAAGCTAGTGGAGGTGATGGAATTCCAGCTGAGCTCTTTCAAATCCTGAAAGACAATGCTGTGAAAGTGCTGTGCTCAATATGCCAGCAAATTTGGAAAACTTAACAGTGGCCACAGGACTGGAAAAGATCAGTTTTCATTCCAATCCCAAAGAAAGGCGATGCCAAAGAATGCTCAAACTACCATACAATTTCACTCATCTCACACGCTAGTAAAATAACGCTCAAAATTCTCCAACTAGGCTTCAGCAATATGTGAACCGTGAACTTCCAGATGTTCAAGCTGGTTTTAGAAAAGGAAGAGGAACCAGAGATCAAATTGCCAACATCGACTGGATCATGGAAAAAGCAAGAGAGTTCCAGAAAAACATCTATTTCTGCTTTATTGACTATGCCAAAGCCTTTGACTGTGTGGATCACAATAAACTGTGGAAAATTCTGAGAGAGATGGGAATAATACCGGACTACCTGACCCGCCTCCTGAGAAACCTGTATACAGGTCAGGAAGCAACAGTTAGAACTGGACATGGAACAGCAGACTGGTTCCAAATAGGAAAAGGAGTACGTTAAGGCTGTATATTGTCACCCTGCTTATTTAACTTCTATGCAAAGTACATCATGAGAAATGCTGGACTGGAAGAAGCACAAGCTGTAATCAAGATTGCTGAGAGAAATATCAGTAACCTCAGATGTGCAGATGACACCACCCTTATGGCATAAAGTGAAGTGAAACTAAAAAGCCTCTTAATGAAAGTGAAAGAGGAGAGTGAAAAAGTTGGCTTAAAGCTCCACATTCAGAAAACTAAGATCATGGCTTCTGGTCCCATCACTTCATGGGAAATAGATGGGGAAACAGTGGAAACAGTGTCAGACTTTATTTTTTGGGCTCCAAAATCACTGCAAATGGTGACTGCAACCAGGAAATTAAAGGATGCTTACTCTTTGGAAGGAAAGTTATGACCAATCTAGATAGCGCATTAAAAAGCAGAGATATTACTTTGCCGACTAGGGTCTGTCTAGTCAAGACTATGGTTTTTCCAGTGGTCATGTATGGATGTGAGAGTTGGACTGTGAAGAAGGCTGAGTGCCGAAGAATTGATGCTTTTGAACTGTGGTGTTGGAGAAGACTCTTGAGAGTCCCTTGGACTGCAAGGAGATGCAACCAGTCCATCCTAAAGGAGACCAGTCCTTGGTGTTCATTGGAAGGACTGATGCTAAAGCTGAAACTCCAATACTTTGGCCACCTCATGAGAAGAGACCATGATGCTGGGAGGGATTGAGGGCAGAAGGAGAAGGGGTCGATAGAGGATGAGATGGCTGGATGGCATCACCGACTCCATGGACATAAGTTTGAGTGAACCACGAGAGTTGGTGATGGACAGGGAGGCCTGGTGTGCTGCGATTCATGGGGTCACAAAGAGTCGGTCACGACTGAGTGACTGAACTTAACTGACTGGATTCCCTATACTTCCTCCAGTGATGGTACTTATGACTCCATCTTGAAATCCTAGAGCCATTACTCCAAGGTTCATTTCTCTACGGTTCTTTTCTCCACTTCATTAAGCAACAGGTCTTACTAGCTCAAGGCTTTACACATAATAGAAGCAATCATTTTAGTATCATTTCCTGACTCCAGTGTGTGACACAGCAATGAAGTTTACATTAATTGGCAGTCATAGCACAGAGGGAAAATTCTAACCTTTTTGAAACCTTGTGACTTTGTCAAAATTCATGGTTAGGAGAAGAAACTGGAGGAAAAAACCCTGATCTGTAAATATATTTGTGTTTTCTTTGTATGCATGTATCACCAGTGGGGTCCAAAGGGAGAATGCAAATATGTAAAATGGTAGCTAATTATGAAGCTTGTAAAATCAATAATAATACTTACACCTCGAGCTATGGGAGCAAAGAGGTAAGAGACACCCACTGAAGGGAGATTTTATGTAGCCACAGGCAATAGCAGACTGATCCTAGGTTCGAATAAACACACTGTCAGGTGAGAAAGCAGTGCTCAAATCGAATGGATCCAATAATATACTGGATATCAAAGTCCTTGGCACACGGTATAACTTACTGTTGCAAGAAGCTGTTGGCACTGGAGTTGAGCAGCTCCGAAGGATAAAGTGATTTTTAAATAGGGAGAAGTCTATTCCGAGCTGAAGGAACAGCCTGGAGACAGAGGACTGAATGTGTGGGACTGAGGTGTGAGGGCTTGAGGGGTTGATGGTGTCCTTTCACCAAACGGTCCCTGGAGAGAGAAGACAGGGTACGGAGAGTTATATTAGACAAAGCTTTGTGTAACGTGCTGTGGGGCTGAGAGACAATGAAGAAAAAGCTAGTTGCTTTACCTCTCTCTTCAGCCATGTCATTAGCTTCCCTCTGGTCCTCCTGACCTGGCCAGAAATTACCAAAGGAAAGTAAGGAAATCAACATGTTGCCACAAACAAGGATATCTTGGAGGTGCATTTTCGGTGTCCTAATTGAGGAATTATGAAATAGTCCATCATCTCTGCTATCCCCTCTCCTCCAGTGCCATCACCCAGTGCCATCACCTCCTCCTCTGTCCCAAGACCATCGGCTCCACCCCTGGCCATGTCTCACAACCTCCTCCCGCACCAGCTCTGTCTGCTGGAAGCACCACCACAGCCACCAGGCACAAAGCTCAGGCGCTGGAAATATGTCAGAAAGCGGCTGCACACTGGCCTGTGAGAGAGAATGTTATAGTCTTTCCTTTAAAGAAGTCTGTCAAAAAGATACACCTGATGGATCCAGATAATGCCTCATACCGAACAGCTCCTTGATAAATGTCTAATAAATTGAGTTTTATTTGTTTATGAGCTCTTGATTAAAATAAACTCTGCCACTTTTCGTTTCATGAATCTTCATAAGTTGATTTTCTCAATAAAAGACACTAGACTCTAAGGATTGGAGTGTTGTCAGTTTGAGCGTCAGAGCTTAAAACTTTCTACCACAGCTCTCATTACCATTTTAGTATTTTGGGAGAAAATAATAAACCTGATATTTTTATGATTATGAAGGAAATACATACATGCATATGTATACCTGTGGCTGATTCCTGTTGATGTATGGCAGAAACCAACACAATATAATAAAGCAATATCCTCCAGTTAAAAAAGAAGGACCTCAGTAAAAAATAAATAAATAAAACTGGTTTTAGAAAAGGCAGAGGAACCAGAGATCAAATTGCCAATATCCGCTGGATCTTGGAAAAAGCAAGAGAGTTTCAGAAAAACATCTATTTCTGCTTTATTGACTATGCCAAAGCCTTTGACTATGTGGATCACAATAAACTGTGGAAAATTCTGAGAGAGATGGGGATACCAGACCACCTGACCTGCCTCTTGAGAAACCTGTATGCAGGTCAGGAAGAAATAGTTAGAACTGGACATGGAACAACAGACTGGTTCCAAATAGGAAAAGGAGTATGTCAAGGCTGTATATTGTTACCCTGCTTATTTAACTTCTATGCAGAATACATCATGAGAAATGCTGGACTGGAAGAAGCACAGGCTGGAAACAAGATTGCCAGGAGAAATATCGATAACCTCAGATATGCAGATGATACCACCCTTATGGCAGAAAGTGAAGAGGAGCTAAAAACCTCTTGATGAAAGTGAAAGAGGAGAGTGAAAAAGTTGGCTTAAAGTTCCATATTCAGAAAACGAAGATCATGGCATCTGGTCCCATCACTTTATGGGAAATAGATGGGAAAACAGTGGAAACAGTGTCAGACTTTATTTTTGGGCTCCAAAATCACTGCAGATGGTGATTGCAGCCATGAAATAAAAAGATGCTTACTCTTCGGAAGGAAAGTTATGACCAACCTAGACAGCATATTGAAAAGCAGAGACATTACTTTGCCAAGGTCCATCTAATCAAGGCTATGGTTTTTCCAGTGGTCATGTATGGATGTGAGAGTTGGAATGTGAAGAAAGCTGAGCACCAAAGAATTGATGCTTTTGAACTGTGGTGTTGGAGAAGACTCTTGAGAGTCCCTTGGACTGCAAGGAGATACAACCAGTCCATTCTGAAGGAGATCAGCTCTGGGGTTTCTTTGGAGGGAATGATGCTGAAGCTGAAACTCCAGGACTTTGTCCACTTCATACAAAGAGTTGACTCACTGGAAAAGACTCTGATGCTGGGAGGGATTGAGGGCAGGAGGAGAAGGGGATGACAGGATGAGTTGGCTGGATGGCATCATTGACTCAATGGATGTGAGTCTGAGTGAACTTCGGGAGTTGGTGATGGACGGGGAGGCCTGGCGTGCTATTATTCATGGGGTCTCAAAGAGTCAGACATGACTGAGTGACTGAACTGAACTGAATGTATATACATCATGGGTATACCTCGGAGATACTGCAGTTTCAGTTTTAGACCAGAGAATAAAGCAAATATTGCAATAAAGTAAGCCACACCTTTTTTTTTTTTTGGTTTCCCAGTGCATATAAAAGTTAAATTTACATTATAATATAATTTAATATGTAATGTAATAATTACATTATTCTAATATAAATTAGAATTCCATCTAAAAAGCATAGTGGACATACTTTAATTTAAAAGTACTTTTTGCCAAAAATTGCAAACTATTGTTGGACAATGCAGGGTTGCCACAAACCTTCAATATAGGAAAAAACACCATATCTACAAAACATAATAAACTGAAGCACAATAAAATGAGATATGTCTGTATATAAAATTTGGGAAATATCAAACCCCCTTTCTTTCAAAATCCCCCAGGAAAGATAACCAGAATTACCCATTGTATTAGTTTCCTACTGCCATAACATAGTACCACAAATTTCCTGCCTTAAAACACCTTAGTTGGGACTTCACTGGTGATCTAGTGGTTAAGACTTTGCTTACAATGCAGGGGATGTGGGTTTGAGCCCAGGTGAGGGAGCTAAGATCCCACATGCCTTGGAATCAAAAAACCAAAACATTAAAAAAAAGAAGCAATATTGTAACAAATTCAATAAAGACTTTAAAATGGTCCACACCAAAAAGAAAAAAAAAATCGGAAACAACATCACCTTAGTTATAATCAATAAAGGTACTTTGGATGTAAGTGGTCAGTCCAGTTGGCCCTGCATGTTCTAAATTCTGAGGCCAGTGGAAGTAGAGTGAATGTGTTAGTGTGTGTTGAGTTATGAGTTGACCGAATTTTGGCAAGAAAGTTTTCAAACTCTCTTTCTGGGAAGAATCAGGGTTGTTCCAATGAAAACAGCAGCCGTTGGCAGCCGTGAAACCCTATGTGTCCACACTTGTAACATAACCTTGTATAAAGCATGCTTCAGCTTATCGAGCTCAGTGAAAATCAAGAGACCCAGCTTATATATTTATTCTAACAATTTATGTCTGACTGGGCAACTGTCTCCTTCCTCCTGCAGTGATTTAAGATTACACAAATGTACAGAATAGTACTCTTGATATCAGGTATTTTTCTCCTGGCAGGTCACTCATGAATCATCATCAAAGATTTTCATAGGACTGTCCTTACAGATACCCTAGGTAGGGAGCTGAAAACAGTAATGCAATTCATACTCCAAAGAAATTTCCAAGTGGCAAAAATCTGTTTGAGTAATCAAGTAAAATCAAGAAAACCATGTGGCATTTACTTTGAGTAACGATTATAACTGCAAAGGATATGTTGCTTATTTATAGAGTACCTTTCCCAAAAGACTTTCAATCACTAAATTGCTATGTTCTGTCTTCTAATTTAAGGAGGAAGGGACATTTTAGTGAGGTTGAGTTTATCTGGTGATAAAAGAAAAGGGTCTCTCATTCCTTTTTTTCTTTCCCCATTTTTCTCAATCTTTCAGACCCCAAATTCCACATTGCTGAAAGGATGAGCTGCAACCTAAACCAGAACTGGGGTGGCAAAAAGAGGAGTCCCTGGTTGTTTTAATCCAGGGGTGTCCCTGTCCCTTGAAGTCTGTGTAGAATGAAATCAGCTCTCCAATTCAAAGGCTTGTGGCTGGTTTCCTTAAATACCTAGGCAGTTAACTGTCTTAAAGTCCTCTTGCTCCAAACTTTTATTTCTTCAGTTTATGGATTGTTCTGGTGTCTCGTGTGTTTGGTTCTATTCAGCAGTGCATTGACTCAGATGTCACATTCAGGCTCTTTCCCAGTTTTCTTACCCACATACAGCTCCCACAAGGTGATCTGCACGGTGGGTTCATGTGTGTTCACTCATGTTGGACTCTTTACAACCCCATGGACTGTAGCCACGAGGCTCAGGATCTTCTGTCTATGGGATTCTCCAGGCAAGAATACTGGAGTGGGTTGCCATTTCCTCATCTAGGGAACTTCCCAACCCAAGCATTGAAACTGCGTCTCCTGAGTCTCCTGCATCAGGCAGTATTCTAAGATTACACAAATGTACAGATAGTGCTTTACCACGAGCACCACGTGGGAAGCCCCAGTTTGCATACTAAGTGGACCTTACTGAATCTCTAGAGAGAGATGGAAGTAGAGAATTCCAAGGGAACTTTTACTCTCTCTCACTCTCTCCATTTTACCTGGTGCCCTGGTTTCACACTCTCATCACCTGGGCTCCTCCTGCCACTCTGAGGCAAAACAAATTCTTCCCGCTGTGTCATTCAGAACCTGTAAGTCATTTCTGTTGCCTCAGCACCTTCCCACAGACCGCAGGTGTTCACCTCCTCCTCCTTACCAAGGTGTTTCCCTTCCTAAGAAGAGTTCTGGTACAGCTTTAAGAAAATAAAAATCTTGATGCTTTATAATTTATTTTTAAACTCCAGTGTTTTCAAAGAAGACTAATCTTTCTTTCATTCAACAAGTAAAAGAAATTTCTGTGTACTTATTTCATGCCAAGTATTACTCCCGGAGCTGAGAACTCAGCAGGGAATACGACTTAGTCTTATTACAGAGTTTTGGTCTCCTGGAGGAGAAATGTTTTAAACAAATAATGATGTGAATAATCTAGTAACCACTACGGTGGTTACCACAGAGGGAAATTCTGAGTATTATCTGGAAGGGTGTGGCAGTGGCAGAAAGGAGAGAAGGATGAAGAGTGAGGCAAGGTTTTCCTGACACGTTTAATCTGCCCAGGATTAGAAAAGGCTGGTTTACTCCTAAACCACTGTGGTTTTCTCTGCAGTTGCTGCCTCTGAGGAGACAATTAAAATAAAAACGACAGCATTTGTTGAGTTTCTGTCCTGAATTAACTGATTAACTCCCTTGTTGGCGGGGGGTGGGGGGTGGGTGGGTGTGTGTCTGTGTGTGTCTGTGTGTGCGTGTGTCTGTGCTTAGTCATTCAGTCATGTCTGACTGTTTGCAACCCTATGGATTATAGCCCACTAGGCTCAGGCTCCTCTGTTTATGGGATTTCCCAGGCAAAAATACTGGAGTGGGTTGCTAGTTTCTTCTCCAGGGGATTTTCCCAACCTAGGGACTGAATCTGGGTCTCCTGCATTTTAGGTGGATTCTTTATCACCTGAGCCACCAGTGAAGTCGTGAAGTCGTGAAGTCGCTCAGTCGTGTCCGATTCTTTGCGACCCCATGAACTGTAGCCTATTAGGCTTCTCCGTCCATGGGATTTTCTAAGCAAGAGTGCTGGAGTGGGGTGCCATTTCCTTCTCCAGGGGATCGTCCCAATCCAGGGATTGAACTCGGGTCTCCCGCACTGCAGGCAGACGCTTTAACCCCTGAGCCACCAGGGAAGCCAAGAGTACATATAGCATCTTATATGTAAACTAGGGAGAGTGACAGAAAATATTCAGAAAAATAAAGAAATATGGTATTATCAGGCAGTATGAAGTGAAATAACTGAAAAAGGTGGTTGGGTGGGTAGTCAGGAAAGGCCCCACAAGGCACAGAGGCCTGGATGGTGAGGAGTTTGCTAATGAGTGTCTGGTTAAAAAGTGTGTTCAAAGGCCCTGATGCAGAAACCATACTGTTGACGTGTCTAACCACAGAGAAACGTGAAGCCAGAGTAAATAAGTGAGAGGAGGAAGGGGAAGAGGTTCTTGGCCAGGACCCAGGGTCCTATTTTAGGTAGGCTTTTATAGGCTAAGCGAGGAGTTAGTCTTTTCCCAAAAGAAAAATGAAATGATCAGTAGGAGAATAACTTACCTAATTTATGTTTTAAAATTCATTCTGAGTACAGGATAGAGGATAGATTGCTTATCACAGTGTTTTATAAAAAACAACATGAACATCTACTGATGCAGAATTGGTTAAATAAAACAGTGGTATGATGGTTTCTCAGAAAACTGAAAATATAAATAGCATATGATCCAGCAATTCCACTCTTGGATATATTTCCAAAGAAAATGAAAGCACTGATCTGAAAAGATACATGGACTCCAGCGTTCATAGCAGCATTATTTACAATAGGCAAGATATGGAAACAATCTAAGTGTCCATCAATGGATAAATGGGTAAAGAAAATGCTACATATATATATATGTATATATAAAACACACACACACACACACACACACGTACATACATACACACAATGGAATACTATTTAGCAGTAAAAAGAATTAGATTTTGCCATTTGCAACAACATGGACAGACCTAGAAGGTATTAATGCTTAGTGAAATACAAACACTTATATGTATAGAGAAAGATGAATGCTGTATATTATCACTCATATGTGGGAATCTAAAAATAAAATAAATGAACAAATATAACAAAACAGAAACAGACCCACTGATATAGAGGACAAACTAGTGGTTACCAGTGCTTAAAAGATACAAACTACCATGTACATAGTAATAGTACATAAGCAACAATTGTAATTATTAATACCATTATCAGTAAAATAAGCAACAAGGATATATCAATTATTTTACAATAAATTTAAATGGATTATAATCTATTAAAATGTTGAATTACTATGTTGTACACCTGAAACTAATAGTGTAAATCAACTATACTTCAATTTTAAAAAAGGAAAAAAATGATGGTATGTCTATATGCTGATACGGAAAGATGTTCATATTGTAGTAATTAGGGAAAAATCAACTTACAGTATGATAAATGTACTGAACTTTAGTTAGTCTGAAAGGACATAAATAAAAATGTTTATATTGCTTATCTGTGGATGGTAACAATATACATTTTTTTTCTTTTTTGCTTGTCTATATTTTCTAGTTTTTCCATGTGAGTAATAAAAGAGGCATATAAAAATAAGTTCATGAGACATAAGATTAGGAGATGGCCTGACAGAGAAAACATTGAAATACAGTAATGTGGCATTTTCATTTACCAAGAATTTTATATTAACAGCTTATTTAATACCTTGAAAAACATGAATACCTTGCAGCATATTTCAAATATTATTTCATAAAAATTATAATGGAAAACTGAATGCATGATCACATGAGATATTATTCCTTAAAATTAAAGTTCATGGAATTTTGTCTTTTCCCAGCAAGTATCATTGACTTTGGTTACACACTTCCTCAGATCCAATATTAAATTCTTTCCCACTTGAGTGCTGACTTTAGGGAGTGCTTCTGAGTGGTTTGCCTTGCTTAATCTTTTGAACTGAGATTAGAAAATATTTCTATTTTCCACTTAAAAGTAACAATAAAAGTAATTTGAAGAATGGGAAACCTAGACTCAGTGGAATATATCTGAATTGCTGAGACCTTTTATGAGTTCTAACTGTTTTTCTGAAAATGCTGCATAACTTTAGACTTCTACTTCATTCTTTCTGTTCAAAGTGTTTACCATTGGGTGAAGTTTGAAGTCCCTCAAATATTAGCTATTCAATAACAGTAGCACATCAGACTAAATGCCAATGGATCAGAATTTATGATTTTCTTTTTTTCCAGGATTTATGATTTTCTAATGGTAGCAGTGTGTTTAAGTTCTCTACGATTTTGGTCTTTATGATTTTCCTTTGCTAATTGCAGAGGGATCCTCTGTTAAGCTTTACAATAGTGCATTGCTGCAAATGTCATCAGGTTTTTGCCTTGTATGCTCACAAAAATTGAAGGATCCCCGCTCCCCTAATTTTCCATTACTATCTTTTTGAAATGATTTTTCTGTAACTGTTGTATAAGATAACTTGGACTTCCTAGGTTCTCTGATGTGCCATGTCCATAACAATTTAAAATAAACCATGTAGAAGATATACAAACTATGCCAGTGTTAGTCACCTTACTAATTGTGCTAAAGGAAAAGTATGAATAAGTGCTATTTTTGAAGCTAAGCAGCTTTAATATTCTCAGATGCAGTGGCCATAGAGGCACCCCTCCATTGGGCCAGGGTGTTGGCAAGTAGTGGTCCTTGGTACTTGTCTCTGTGAAAAACAGTTGTTTACAATACCACTATTACTTTATTGTAATTTTTTTACATGGGCTGTCAAACTCTTTGAAAACAGCTTGCTTTCTTGTTCTTCTCTCTCTCTCTCTCTCTCTCTCTCTCTCTTTTTTTTTTTTTAGCAAAACCATGTGCTGTTGGTAAAGGTACATTTCAGCTCATATGATCCTAAAGATGAATTCTGATTTCAGTAAAATGCAAATTAATCATAGGCATGATGTTTATTACACTACATTTTGTTTTAAATAATCACATTTAACAAAATTGCCTCACTACACTACCTAGCTACAGAAATGCTATACACTCTGTTCATCTCAGAACCTAATAGAAACCACTAGTATTTTTATAATGGTCTATGGTTTACAAAGTGCTTCGCATACATCGTGGATAAATGTTTCCAAAGATGTCCATGTCCATTTTTGTGAAAGCCTGAACTTCTTAGCCACCATGTAGTTTTTTTTTTTTTTTTTGCCTGTGCTGGGTCTTTGTTGCTGCCAGGGCTTTCTCTAGCCATAGTGAGCGGGGGGCTACTTTTTAGCTGTGGTGCACGGACTTCTCATTGGTGTGGCTTCTCTTGTTGCAGAGAATGGGCTCCAGGGCCCTCCACCTTCAGTAGTTGTTGTGCAAGGGCTCAAAAGCTGTGGTTCCCGGGTTCTAGGGCACAGCCTCAATAGTTGTGACGCAGGGGCTTAGTTGCTCCAAGGCATGTGGGGTTTTCCCAGATCAGGGATCGAAACCATGTCTCCTGCATTGGCTGGAGGATTCTTTACCGCTGTGATTCTTTACCGCAGTTATACTCCAGTTATACTCCAAGCCACCAGGGAAGCCCTGCCACATAGTTTTAAAGATCACGTGACACAGACTCACTATTCTTATAGTTGTTATTAATCTAAATATCAACTTAGCAGGTTTTTACTCCAATCAACAAACATGTATTGAATACTTTCTAAGCACCAGCACAGAACTTAAGGGGTACAGATATGATTAAAATTAATGGCTGCTCTCAAGAGACCAGCAATATGAAACATTTTAAACAACTAATCACAACATGAAATATAATGGAACATATTCAGTAGAAGTACATTTATGGACATAAAGTGGAGAGGACAATGAATTTGGACAAGAAAGCTTTATAGAGAGGTGGTCTCTGATCTAAGTCATATTAAAGCAAAATAAGAACAGAAAACAATGACCAGAATGGTGCATCAAAGATCTGCTTAGGAGACTAAATTTCCGTTCCAGTAGCTGGGTTGGTGATCAAAATATTTTAGAGATTACCTCTAGAGCCTGTTTCTGTGTTACCAGATAACCAAGCCCATTTTACTGTAGTCACACTCTGGTTTGTCAGTATGCTGCCCTGTCACCTCCAGCAGGTAGGGTTTCTCCCTTCAGAGGAGTTGGGACTTGTCTGGAACCAGGGACTCCTGACCTCTACTCCTAATTTCTTTGTGGTTTGCCAACAGAAAGAGAAAGAAGGGATGATTCTGAGAAGTTGCAGATCGTGAATTTTTTTTTCTGTCATTGAACCTGGATGACCTGTAGAATTTCAGAGACAATTGTTGGTGTGAAGGAGGCCAGCCTGTCTGAAGTGGACATGTTTATTTTGTCCTGGATAAAATAAATTAGGGCTTCCCAGGTGGTTCAGTGGGTAAAGAATCTGCGTGCAATGCAGGAGACGTAGGAGTTGTGGGTTCAATCCCTGGGTCGGGAAGATCCCCTGGCGGAGGGCATGGCAACCCACTCCAGTATTTTTCCCTGGAGAATTCCCTGGACCGAGGAGCCTGGTGTGTTACAGTCGGTGGAGTTGCAAAGAGTTGGACTCTAGTGAAGTGACTGAGCACGAAATGTAAGTTAAAGACCAGGGAGGCTCCAGAGGGAAGGGATATATGTATACTTCTCGCTGATTTACATTGTCCTATAGGAGAAACTGACACAACATTGTAAAGCAGTTATACGCCAATTGAAAAATAAATAAAAACAGATGGTGGAACTCACAAGAGATTTTCGAGGGAGGGAAAACAGAAACTTGAACAGAGTTAAGAGATTTCTATAAGATGATAGATCTTATATATAATAGTGGAAACAAAATCACCAACGCATTCTTTGATCCTGTATCACCTTTCTAAAAATTACATTGTGTTTATTAATAAAATGTTCATCCTAAATAAAAAAAGGTTGAGCGTTGTCAGCCATTTCCATTGAACTTTGCCACATGTGAAGGACAGAAGAAAGAGGATCTGCTATTACTTTGTGTTCAGTTAAACAGGCTGGTCTTCTCTCAGAGAAGTACTTGCTGGAATCAGAAAAGTGTGGACAGGGCATAAGTTTCCCAACATCGTTAGATCCTGCACTTCTCACCATGTTGCCACAAGGGATGAGAAAGCTTTTTTTTTTTTTTCTTTTTTTCCTGTTCCTGACTTCTATTCCACACAAAATGAGTCAAAGGGAAAGGGCAGGGCTTCCCTGATGGCTCAGTGGTAAAGAATCCACCTGCCAATGCAGGCGACATGAGTTTGATCCCTGATCCAGGAAAATCCCACATGCCTTGGAGTGACAAAGCCAGTGTGCCACAACCATTGAGCCTATGCTCAAGAACCCGGGAGCAGCAGCAGCTGAAGCCCACATGCCCTAGAGCCTGTGCTCTGCAACAAGAGAAGCCACTATAATAAGAAGCTTGTGCACTGCAACTAGAGAATATACCCCTCATGCTGCAACTACAGAAAAAGTCCACAAGCAATAAAGACCCAGCACAGCCATAATAAGTAAACATTAGGAAAAAAAAATAATAAAGGGCCATCCGAAATGATCTGAACATGTACTTTGAATGCATGTAATGTCCAGTTAAGAAATCTATTTCTATTTCATTGATTACACTAAAACCTTTGACTGTGTGGATCACAACAAACTGTGTAAAATTCTTCAAGGGATGGGAATACCAGATCACCTGACCTGCCTCCTGAGAAATCTGTATGCATGTCAAGAAGCAACAGTTAGAACTGGACATGGAACAACAGACTGGTTCAAAATTGGGAATGGACTACATCAAGGCTGTATATTGTCACCCTGCTTATTTAACTTATACACAGAGTATGTCATGCAAAATTCTGGGCTGAATGAAGCACAAGCTGAAATCAAGATTGCCAGGAGAAATATTAATAACCTCAGATATACAGATGATACCAGTCTTATGGCAGAAAGTGAAGAAGAACTAAAGTGCCTCTTGATGAAGGTGAAAGAGGAGAGTGAAAAAGCTGGCTTAAAACTCAACATTCAGAAAATGAATCACTTCATGGCACATAGATGGGGAAACAATAGTGACAGCCTTTATTGTCTTGGACTCCAAAATCACTGCAGATGGTGACTGCAGCCATGAAATTAAAAGATGCTTGCTCCTTGGAAGAAATGCTATGACAAACCTGGACAGTGTATTAAAAAGCAGAGACATTACTTTGCCAACAAAGGTCCATATAATCAAAGCTATGGTTTTTCCAGTAGTCCTGTATGGATGTGAGAGTTGGACCATAAAGAAGGCTGAGCTCTGAAGAATTGATGCTTTTGAACTGTGGTGTTAGAGAAGACTCTTGAGAGTCCCTTGGGATGCAAGGAGATCCAACCAGTCCATCCTAAAGGAGATCAGTCCTAGGTGTTCATTGGAGGGACTGATCCTGAAGCTGAAACTCAAATACTTTGGCCACCTGACGGGAAGAGCCAACTCACTAGAAAAGACCTTGGTGCTGGGAAAGATTGAAGGCAGGAGGAGAAGGGGCTGACAGAGGATGAGATGGTTGGATGACATCACTGACTCAATGAACATGAGTTTGAGCAAGCTCCTGAGATGGTGAAGGACAAAGAAACCTGGTGTGCTACAGTCTATGGGGTCACAAACAGTAGGACATGACTGAGTGACTGAACAACAACAAGCACAAATTAGGGCAAGTGTATGATGAGTCTGGAGGATTCTGATATTTAAAAAGGGGTGTTTTCGTTAACCAAGATTGGGAAACATTGCTCTAAACTGCAATGGAAGATTGTTATTACCCCAGTGGCTAAATAATATCAAATTATGAACCAATACTATTAAATTACAAAGTCCTGTCAAATTGAATCATGATAAATAGCATGGAAACATATACACTACCATCTGTAAAATAGATAGCCAATGGGAATTTGCTGTATGACTCAGGGAACTCAAACTGAAGCTCTGTAATAACCAAGAGGGGGTTGGATAGGGTGGGAGGTAGGAGGGAGATTCAACAGAGAGGGGACACATATGTATACCTATGGCTGATTCGTGTTGATGTATGGCAGAAACCAATACAATATCATAAAGCAATTACCCTCCAATTAAAAAATAAATTTAAAAATTGAATCATGATTGAGTTTTGGCTTTTTAAAAAATTACTTCATAGGAGTTTTGTATTCATTTTCAGTTACTATTTAGCAGCAATGGGTTTTAATAGCCTTGCTTTTTATTTTTTTTTTCTCCTTTTCAGTTTCAGTTTAGTCGCTCAGTCGTGTCTGACTCTTTGCGACCCCATGAATCGCAGCACACCAGGCCTCCCTGTCCATCACCAACTCCCAGAGTTCACTCAAACTCATGTCCATTGAGTTGGTGATATCATACAGCCATCTCATCCTCGGTCGTCCCCTTCGCCTCCTGCCCCCAATCCCTCCCAGCATCAGAGTGTTTTCCAGTGAGTCAATTCTTCATACGAGGTGGCCAAAGTACTGGAGTTTCAGCTTTATCATCATTCCTTCCAAAGAAATCCCAGGGCTGATCTCCTTCAGAATGGACTGGTTGGATCTCCTTGCAGTCCAAGGGACTCTCAAGAGTCTTCTCCAACACCACAGTTCAAAAGCATCAATTCTTCGGCGCTTAGCCTTCTTCACAGTCCAACTCTCACATCCATACATGACCACTGGAAAAACCAGAGCCTTGACTAGACGGACCTTAGTCAGCAAAGTAATGTCTCTGCTTTTGAATATGCTATCTAGGTTGGTCATAACTTTTCTTCCAAGGAGTAAGCGTCTTTTAATTTCATGGCTACAGTCACCATCTGCAGTGATTTTGGAGCCCTAAAAAATAAAGTCTGACACTGTTTTCACTGTTTCCCTATCTATTTGACATGAAGTTATGGGGCCGGATGCCATGGTCTTCGTTTTAGTAGTTCTAAAAACAAATTGCTAGTGATAAAAGTACTGACTGTTTAAAATGTCCATTCATTATTTTAATAATGTTGATATTTGTCAAGTGGAAAGTATTGCCAATCAAGTTAGTTTTGTAAATTTATATTATTTATAAATTTATATAAATATTAGGTATATAAATATATGTTTATACATAAGTATATAAAGTAAATGTATACATATATTTATATATGCAAATTGATTATTATAGACTGATCAATAGATCTAGATAGATAAAACATGATTCTTGGGCTTGAGAAGCTCAGAATTTAGCAGATGAGATCATGTAGACACATATAATTTGGAGAAGGAAATGGCAACCCACTCCAGTGTTCTTGCCTGGAGAATCCCAGGGACGGGGGAGCCTGGTGGGCTGCCGTCCATGGGGGTCACACAGAGTTGGACACGACTGAAGCGACTTGGCAGCAGTAGCAGCAGCAGCAGCAGACACATATAATTATGAAACAATAGAAATTATTGCTATAATAGATATGTGAACTGAAGTAAAGAGAGAAATCAACTCTGCCTGCAGGTGGAAAAGAAGGACTTCACTTGTATTAGGACTTGTCAGTCCTCTTACTTGTGTTATAAATTATGATTTTTCACATTATGGAGTAAGAGGAGAACACCTGTATAGGTTTTTTCAGATTTACTGAGGTACTGTTTACATATAACATGTAAGTTTAAGGTGTACAGCATGGCAAGTTGATGCACATACATATTGTGAAATGATTACCACGATAAGGTTTGTTAACATCTTCATCCTGTGTAGTGTTTAAAAAATTTATCTTATCAAGGAAACAGGCCTGCAATAGTGTTGAGAATATGATATAAGAATTTGTTTCCCATGATAACAATTGCATAATGTGCCCAGGAAATGTTTCAGTGACTCCTATTACATAAACCACAGCTTAACTGTATGATGGCAGATGTAAATAGAATATAGTGGATCGTATGAGCCACTGCACAAATGATCACTTCATTCATGCATGCATTTGAAAAACTACCTTCTGTTGGCAAAATGTTGCATAGGTGCTAATGTGAAAACAAAATTTAAAATAATTTTATTTTATATTGGAGCATAGTTGATTAACAATGTTGTATTTGTTTCAGTTGTTCAGCAAAGTGATTCAGTCATACATATACATATGTGTATTCTTTTCAAATTATTTTCCCATTTAGGTTATTACAGAATATTGAGCAGACTTCCTTGTGCTATAGACTTCCAACAGACTTCCTTGTTGGCTATCTATTTTAAATATAGCAGTGTGTATCTGTCCATCCTAAACTTCCAGTCTATCATTTTCTCCCACACTTCCCCCTGGTAACTGTAAGTTTGTTCTGCAAATTTGTGAGTCTATTTCAGTTTTATAAGTAAGTTTATTTGTATCATTGAGAAAACAAAAACTAATAAGGCATTTTTCCTACTTCAACGAGATTGTAACCTAGTAAGGAAGGTAAAAAGATATTCAGGTGACTATGATCCAGAGAAGGTTGTTTTAAGTGTCTTGAAAACCATGTAATCAAAATATGGAGATGGCCAGAGAAAATTCTCAGTTTGGGCGTGTGGGATGGTGTCCTGGGAGAACTTGGATTTGAGTGAGGTTGTTTGGGATGGGCAGAATATTGTGGAAGGCTTTCAGAGAGAGAGAATGGATGTCCCAAATATAAGAATCCTTTGAATCACATGAGCACATTTGAAGAGGTGGGAATGGAGAAGTCATGTTTCAGGAATAGTAAGAGGTCTGACTGGGTTTGAGTATAAAGCACATGTAAGCAGAGTGGTGGGAAATGATTTTCAAAAGATCAGTTAGCAACAGGTCATAGATGGCCTATGAAATCTCAGGAAAAACAGTCCTACAAACATTTATTGAGGGCTTGTAATATCTCAAGAATTGAGAACTCAAATAGGAATGAAGCAAATCTCTCAGTATTTCAGACATACAACCTTTGATGCCTTGGAGATAGCAGAGTGCACTGATTACCTGTTGATGAAAGGAGTACGTCAAGGCTGTATACTGTTACCCTACGTATTTCACTCATGAAGAGTACATCATGAGCAGTGCCAACCTGGATGAAACACAAGCTGGAATCCAAGATTGCCAGGAGAAATATTGATAACCTCAGATATGCAGATGACACTACCCTTATGGCAGAAAGTTAAGAGGAACTAAAGAGCCTCTTGATGAAAGTGAAAGAGGAGAGTGAAAAGCTGGCTTAAAACTCAACATTCAAAAACAAAAATCATGGCATCCGGTCCTATCGCTTCATGACAAATAGATGAGGAAACAACAGGAACAGTGACATACTTTATTTTCTTGGACTCCAAAATCATTGCAGATGGTGAAATGATTACCACGATAAGGTTTGTTAACATCTTCATCCTGTGTAGTATTTAAAATTTTTATCTTATTAAGGAAACAGGCCTGCAATAGTGTTGAGACAGCAATTTGCCAACAAAGGTCCATCTAGTCAAAGCTATGGTTTTTCCAGTAGTCATGTATAGATGTGAGAGTTGGACCATAGAGAAAGCTGAGTGCCGAAGAACTGATGCTTTTGAACTGTGGTGTCGGAGAAGACTCTTGAGAGTCCCATGGACTGCAAGGAGATCAAACGAGTCCATCATAAAGGAGATCAGTTCTGAATATTCATTTGGAAGGACTAATGCTGAAGCTGAAGCTCCAATACTTTGGCCACCTGATGCGAAGAACTGACTCATTGGAAAAGACCCTGATGCTGGGAAAGATGGAAGGCAGGAGGAGAAGGGGACGACAGAGGATGAGATGGTTGGATGGCATCACCGACTCAATGGACATGAGTTTAGCAAGCTCTGGGAGTTGGTGATGGACAGGGAAACCTGGTGTGCTGCAGTCCATGGGGTCACAAAGAGTTGGACATGACCGAGTGACTGAACTGAACTGAACTGATTACAAAAAGTGAAGGTATTAATTTACACATTGTCATGAAGATCCATGTGAAGAGTTTGGGAGCCATCACCCCTCATGGGGAGAGTCAGAGAAAACACCAGAGAGGAGATGCCGTTGTAACTGGGTCTTGATGAAGGAGTACAGAAAAAATAAGAACATAGCATTTCTCCTGCATACAAAGTCCCAAAGACCATGGCTGGTTTAGTCAAAAAGCAACATGTGGTCCCATGTGACTCAAGGGGAAAGTGTTGGGAGCTGAGGCAGGAAAGGAAGGTTGGGGTCAAAGGGAGAAGCTCCTTGTAGACTGTGGTAAAGAATTTGGACTGGTCTTATTGGCCAGTGATTCTGTCTTTTGGGCTGGTGCTGTAACAGTGGAAAAGATTAAAAGTCTAGAAACAGTAAACAAGCCAGCAGCACTTATAGCACGAGCCATGGTGTGGTACAATGAAGGTCTAACTGTTTTTGAAAGCATCCATAGATACTGCACTGCTTACTTGGTTGGCCTTCAGCGTGTTTCTTTAGGAATGGAGCTATTTACTCTCAGATGGTGCATCTTAAACACCTGCTGATGTCCCAAGTTCCAGTAAGCCCAAGATCATTCCCTTGGCACATTCTTGATGTTACTTCAAGCCTTTCTCCTCCTGCTCAAGTGGTCCTCTAGGTAATACCGCCCCCAGGTTGCTCAGATCAGCATTCTGTTTGACAGAAACTGCTGTTAAAAGTTTGAATGCTGGGGAAACCAACATTTACCTTATTGGTCAAAAGGTGGCAGGATGTTTGCAAAGCATGCAATGAACAGGGACAAAGTGCTATGTGTTACCAGATGAAAAACCTTGCTGCAGAAAATAGAAAGTCCCAGGGCTTTCCTGGTGGTCCAGTGGTTAAGCCCTCCCACTGCAACTAGTCCCCTCGTGCCGCAACCAGAGAAAGCCTGCATGCAGCAATCTTCATAGCTGCAAAAAATAAATAAAGAAACATTAAACAAACACACAAAAACACACACAAAAACCACCAAAAATGTCCTGAAGAACTTTTAAACATATGGGTCCTAAAACCAAAATGATGAAACGGGCAGATTAATCAAACTGCCATTTGCCAAATGGAGGTAGGAAAGGCCTGGAGCTGGGATACCATTTAAAGCCAGAGAGGATCAGAACTAGGGTATTAGTAGAAGGGAAGACTATTTTATTAAGGAATCGGGGGACTTGATGGGGCTTTGCTTGTGGGTCAGTGGTAAAGATTCTGCATGCAATGCAGGAGACATGGGTTCGAACCCTGGGTTGGGAAGATCCCCTGGAGGAGGAAATGGCAACCCACTCCAATATTCTTGCCTGGGAAATTCCATGGACAGAGGAGCCTGGCAGGCTATAGTCTGTGGGGTCACAAAGATCTGAACCTGACTGAAAGACTCAACTACCACCACTAGGGGATTTGACAATTGATTGGGTGGGGAAGGGGCCTCATGAAGGAGTCAGAGATAATCTGATACTTTATGTCTGGATAAACAAAAGAATATTGGTGCTATTAACATAAATACAATGATCAGGGATAACAGCTATTTAGAATTACGTGATAAATGTGGCTCAGGGTAATTGAGTTTTAAATGGTACTTATGAATTGGTCAAGGGGCTTCCCAGGTGGTACAATGGCAAAGAATCTCCCTGCCCATGTAGGAGATGTAAGAGACAAGGGTTCGACCCCTGGGTCAGAAAGATTCCCTGGATAAGGAAGTGGCAGCCCACTCCAGTATTCTTGCCTGGAGAATCCCATGGACAGAGGAGTCTGGCAGGCTACAGGCCATAGAGTTGCAAAGAGATGGACACAATTGAGCACAGCACACATAAATTAGCCAAGATTCAGTTCAGTTGCTCAGTTGTGTCCGACTTTTTGCGACCCCATGAATTGCGGCACGTTAGGCATCCCTGTCCATCACCAACTTCCGGAGTTCACCCAAACTCTTGTCCATTGAGTCGGTGATGCCATCCAGCCATCTCATCCTCTGTCATCTCCTTCTCCTTCTGCCCCCAATTCCTCCCAGCATCAGAGTCTTTTCCAATGATTAGGAATTCTAGTAAGTCGACTTCTCCTGAGAAACATGTATGTAAGGCTGTTTCTGGGACCCCTACCTTTCCACCCTGGGGTGTGGCTTGTGCAGATACTGCTGTAGAGAACCGGGAAAGTACCAGCCCTACTAGGCAAACTTTAAGCCGAGCAGAAACTAGGTGACCCTCATTTTTGAGCCCTGTTATATTACTTTTTTTTTTTTTTTAACTACAAATGAAGAAGTTAAAAACAGCTTTCCCTTGTTAGTTATTTCCCCAGTTTGAAAGGATAGAAGCAAAACCCCCAGAAGGCTCTATCTGGGTTAGCCCAGAATAACCCAAACCCACAACTAGTGGATATAAGCACTATTCCATTAGGATGCATAGACCAGAGATTTCCTTGGGGTACCTGTGATGTCTTTGTCAGTGGTCCTCATCTTATTACCCAAGCACACAAGATGGTGCTGGGGATGATGTTATTGGTCTTCACACCACTAGGTCAGATTGCAGCACAGAACATGTCAAAACATACATCCTTGACAGTCTGAGATCACAGCCATCTGCCCTGTTGGAGATGTCAATGGGATCCTGCAAGGTGATAGGAATTTGGAGTGGAGGTAAAGGACCTTGCCTTGTAGAATAGGGAAGATGAATAGGGGAGGGAAGTATTGAGACTGGTGAGTTTTCCTTTTTTCCTGAACTGTTTTTGTTTTCAACAGCATTTCCCATTTCTCATCCACCACTGAATCTAGAGTTCTCTAAATGAATGATCTAATTATTCAAGGCTAATGGTTTAACACAATTTCATTTTTCCTGGCCCCTGAGCTATCATGAAGGTTACTGGTGGAATGAGAGTTACAATTGGCACATGAAGCTTTGAAGGAGAAGGTACCTTGCCATCCCAGCTTTGTGGTAAAAGGGGAGGTGGGACTTCCCTGGTGGTGCAGTGGATAAGAATCTGCCTGCCAATGCAGGGAACATGGGTTCGAACCCTGGTCTGGGAAGATTCCACATACCGCAGAGCAACTAAGCCCATGCACTACAACTCCTGGGCCTGTGTGTGCTCTAGAGCCCATGAGCTGCAACTTGAAGCCCTTGAGCCTAGAGCCTGTGTTCCACAACAAGAGAGGCCATTGCAATAAGATGCCCACACACCACAAGGAAGAGTAGTCCCGACTCCCCACAACTAGAGAAAGCCTGAGAGCAGCAGTAAGACCCAGCATAGTCCTAAATACATACATACATACATACATACATAAAGAAATCATTGATAAAAAGGATAAGTGTGTGCCATTGACAATGGCCAAAATAGAGAACAGGCCTAGGTCATTTCTGCATTTCCCACTCCTCTGTGTCAGTAGTTCTTCTGTGTGTTCTTGCCACCTTTTCTTAAATATCTTCTGCTTCTGTTAGGTCCATACTGCTTTTGTCATTTATTGTGCTCATCTTTGCATGAAATGTTCTGTTGGTAGCTCTAATTTTCTTGTAGAGATCTCTAGTCTTTCCCATTCTACTATTTTCCTCTATGTTTTGCATTGATCACTGAGGAAGGCTCTCATATCTACTTGATATTCTTCAGAACTCTGCATTCAGGTGGGTATATCTTTCCTTTTCACCTTTGCCTTTTCTTCTTCTTTGCTTCTTTCTTCACTTGTTCCTTGGAAGAAAAGCTATGATAAACCCAGACAGCATATTAAAAGCAGAGACATTACTTTGCCGACAAAGGTCTGTCTAGTCAAAGCTATGGTCTTTCCGGTAGTCATGTATGGATGTGAGAGCTGGAGCATAAAGCAAGCTGAGCTCCGAAGAACTGATGTTTTTGAATTGTAGTGTTGGAGCAGACTCTTGAGAGTCTCTTGGACTGCAAGGAGATCCAAGATTCAACTAGTCCATTCTAAAGGAAATCAGTTCTGAATATTCACTGGAAGGACTACTGCTGAAACTGAAGCTCCAATATTTTGGCTACCTGATTCGAAGAACTGACTCACTGGAAAAGACTCTGATGCTGGGAAAAATTGAAGGCAGGAGGAGAAGTGTAGACAGAGGATGAGATGGTTGGATGGCATCACTGACTTGATGGACATGAGTTTGAGCAAGCTCTGGGAGTTGGTGATGGATAGGGCAGCCTGGTATGCTGCAATCCATGGGGTCTGTAAGAATCAGACACGACTGAGTGACTGAACTGAACTGAACTGAACTGTGTCAGTAGTGGAGGCAGCACTGAAATCCTGAATAAAGCTCATGGGAGTTATCTATCCGCGTCCCAGAGCCCCAGGATACAGATTCTGGTTTGAGCCTTAGTAAGGGGAGTACAGCATAGGTGCCAAAATTATGAAGATATCCTTTCCTCCAATTATTAGAAGACTCATCCTCCCTCTCTCTTCATGTTGCTTTGATTAATGGTATTTTCATGGTTCCCGTTTCCTTCCTTCAAATATTGGAAAAAATAAGGAAGGCAGATTAAGATTGAATAAAATGTGCACTGCTCTCTCCAGCCATTCCAAATTTTGGAATGTTTTGGCTAAACATCCTTTTCTCATTCAACTTTCCACCTAAATCGAGCTCTGGAACCAGGATGTGAGGTGAACGGTGCTGCTTGGAAACAGACATATAGTGCTGTAACTTTGGGGTGACCTCATGGGTCACCATACCATCAGGGACTGAGGGATGGAATCTGCCCCCTGCATTTAACAAAAGGTTCATTACCAGCAGGAACTCAACCCTGTACATGTGTGTGTTAGTCACTCAGTCGTGTCCGACTCTTTGTGACCCCGTGGACTATAGCCTGCCAGGTTCCTCTGTCCCCGGAATTCTCCAGGCAAGAATACTGGAGTGGGTTGCCATTTCCTTCTCCAGGGGATCTTCCCGACCCAGGGATCAAACCCAAGTCTCCTGCACTGCAGGCAGATTCTTCACCATCTGAGCCACCAGGAAAGCCCCTAGCCTTGTGCATATGCTATCTTAAAAATCAGTTGCATATTCTCGTTCAAGTAGTTTTGAAGTGAATAGAGTACATTATTCCTTCTTTCCCACCTCTTGGGCAGGAGGAAGTGTTTCTTGTCCCATCCATTAGTGAGGTGACACTGGCTTCCACCTGGCACACCAACCTATTGCCTTTGGCTAGAGATGCTTATTATTTCATGATATCCCCACTACTGGGGCTTTCTAACAGCTGCTTTTGTTTGTTACTTGGCATTTTTTCAGTTTCTCTTCATGATCTCATAACCAAGTAAGAGTCTATTAATGCATTTATTTTTTTCAGCTTATTAATATATTGCCATGCCTTCTGGCTGCAAAAACATGATGGAATCACTGGGAAAAAATTCAATAATTAATGAGAGTTTTTATTCCCCCAGCTTACAACATTCAGAAAAAAAAATCATTCAAAATGTTGAAATGTAGACTCAACTTTCAATTCTTAAGGACAGAAAACATATACTATGGACTAGAAAAACTATGCTTTCAAACGGATTTTTTAAAGCCTTGGAATTGTTAACAGTATCATGCTGGCCAAATGTAATTGACATGAGCAAGATTGTATGTTTGTATTAGTTACTTAGTCATGCCCCACTCTTTGCAACCCCATGGACCGCTGCTGGACATCTCCTCTGTCCATGAACCCAGGCAAGAATACTGGAGTGGATTGCCATTTCCTTCCCCAGGAGATCTTCCCGATGCAGGGATCAAACTGCGTCTCCTGCATTGCAGGCAGATTCTTTAACATCTGAGCCACTGGGGGAATCTGAAGCAAGACTGAAAGAGCCTAATACTGTCACTCTTCAATTCTCCAAGGTCTTCAGAGCACCAGTCATTTCAGGAACACTTGCCTTGTGGCTCAGCTGGTAAAGAATCCACCTGCAATATGGAAGACCTGGGTTTGATCCCTTGGTTGGGAAGATTCCCTGGAGAAGGGAATGTCTACCCACTCCAGTATCCTGGCCTGGAGAATTCCATGGTCTGTATAGTCCATGGGGATCACAAAGAGTCAGACACGATTTAGCAACTTTCACTTTCACCTTAGACAATGAAAGAACAGTCTCCCTTTGTCTGTTCTATTTAAATAGGCCCAGTTTTAGGCAACAGTGAAGCAGTTCTCAGAGCACAGACCTTTACTACACTGAAAATATTTATTTGACACATTTTATTTTAACATTTCCCATGTGCCATAAACCATGCCCTTGTGTAATAATATTTTATTTGTGCAAATATTGTGGGATCACAGATAGAAGAGGCCACAGACCTTGTCTGGAGAGAAGGGAAAACTATCAACATCTGTGAAGAATAAGGGATTTTGCCCTACTGAGAGGGGCTTCCCTAGTGGCTCAGTAGTAAAGAGTCTGCCTGCCAATGCAGGAAACTTGAGTTTGATCCCAGGGTCTGGAAGATCCCCTGGGAAAGGAAATGGCAACCCACTCCAGTATTCTTGCCCAGTAATCCCATGGATAGAGGAGCCTGGTGGGCTATAGTCCATGGGATTGCAAAAGAGTTGGAGATGACTTAGTGACTAAACAACAACCCTACTTGGAAGTTAACAGGCTAGACTGGTAATGTTTCATAGATACTGGGAGAAGACACACGATTTCTAGGACAGAGACAAATGACTCTTAATCACAGCACAGTGACCAGGACTAGCATGATATTGACATCATGACATTGCCTCCCCAATCCCATGCGGCATGCAGGTGGGGCTAGTGTTGTGTTATAGGAGAGGAACCCTGAGCTTAAGGAATTTACCATTTTTATAGTGAGCAGCAAGCAAGATGCTGCATCAGCCCTCAAGACGGCTCTCTGTAAGCACACAGCTGAGAACTAACCAGGGTAAAGAGCAGTCAGAGTTTTTGTGTTCTTGGCATCCCTGGTAAGAATGCAATGGATGGATGCTCGGCACCCAAGATGGATTAACTTCTAGCAGAAACTTCACTGAGATGGTATTTAGGATGGATTGAAACAATAATTGATGAGGACAAACAGGACAAGGGAACAGTATTCACAAAGGCCCTGAGGCATGAGAGACAATGGGATGTCTTAGGAACAATGCAGAGTCTTGCCTGATTGGGATGCTGGTGATAAGGCTTTCAATCCTCCAGGACTTTGCAGGCCATTGAGATTATGGAGTGTGGCTCTTCTGTTTTATTTTAACTAACACTTTTTACTAGAGCATGTTAAGCAGGGCAATGACAGGAGTGAACTTTACTATATGTTACCTGGTGACAAGGTGGGGAATGGGCTGGAGTCAGAGATAAGTTACATGGGCTTTTTACCAGATGTCCCTGGAACACTTTATTTCTTTTGTGTCTGTAAACCCCCTTCCTTTTTTTTCTTCTATATTTTTCTAAGACCTTATTCACCCTGTGTCCCATTCCCATCTTTAGGAACCTCACACTCTCCCCTTTATGCTTGGCAGCCCTCTTCCTTCAGCTCACATTGAATTTGCTCAGATATTTGATGATATGTAGTAGGAATATTTCTGTTTAATTTACTGAATTTTACACTATTTTTAGAGTTGTAAACATGTTATTTTCATGGACTTCATCCATTGTTTTTTCATACGTCAACATTACAGGAAGAATATTTACTTGGCATGACATGATTTGTAAGTCCAAAGCCTAAAAGGTAAATTTTAACTTTCAATTTATAAAATTTTAAAAAACCACACACACAAATACTTTCAAATCATATTTATTTTAAAAAGGAATCATACAAAGAAAGTAGGAGTATGGTATTTTAGGAGATTAAAAATAGATTATACTCAGGTATAAAAATCTTATTTTCTTTGTATGTAATTTTTAAGATCCTTTCAGTAGGGGGATTACTGAATCATACAGTAGTTCTATTTTTAGTTTTTAAAGGAACCTCAGTAGTTTTCCATAGTGGCTGTATCAATTTCCACTCCCACCAATAGTATATGATGTTGTTTGGTCATTAAATTGGGTCTGACTCTTTGTGACCCCATGTACTATAGTGCCCGCCAAGCTCCTCTGTCCATGGGATTTGCAAGGAAGAATACTGAAGTGGGTTGCCATTTCCTTCTCCAGGTGACCTTCCCGACCCAAGGATTGAACCCACGTCTCCAGCATTGGCAGGCAGATTCTTTACCACTGAACCACCAGGGAAGCACATAGGGTTCCCTTTTCCCCACATCCTGCCTGGCATTTATTGTTTACAGATTTTTTGATGATGGCCATTCTGACTGGTGTGAGGTAATAACTCATTTCAATTATGTTTTGTCTTCCCTGGTGGCTCAGATGGTAAAGCATCTGCCTGCAATGTGGGAGACCTGGGTTCGATCCCTGGGTTGGGAAGATCTCCTGGAGAAGAAAATGGCAACCCACTCCAGTACTCCTGCCTGGAAAATCCCATGGACAGAGGAGCCTGGTAGGCTACAATCCACGGGGTCGCAAAGAATTGGACACGACTGAGCGACTTCACTTTTACTTCACTTTGTGTTTCTCTAATAGCTAGTGACATTGAGCATATACCCCAAGAAAACCATAATTCAGAAAGATACATGCAACCCAGTGCTCACAGAAGCACTATTTACAATAGCCAGTACATGAAGCAACATAAATGTCCATCAGAGGAATGGATAAAGAAAATGTAGTATATGGTTGGATGGCATCACCGACTCAATGGATATCAGTTTGAGTAAGTTCTGAGAGTTGGTGATGGACAGGGAAACCTGGCTTGCTGCAGTCCGTGGGGTCACAAAGACTTGGACACAATTGAGTGACTGAACTGAATATTTCATTATATATATATATATATATATATATATGTATGTGTATATGTATATGTATATACACTCAGTTCAGTATATATATACTCATCCTCTCTTGTCCCCTTCTCCTCCTGCCTTCACTCTTTCCCAGCATCAGGGTCTTTTCCAATGAGTTGGCTCTTTGCAAAGGGTGGCCAAAGTGTCGGAGCTTCAGCTTCAGCATCAGTCCTTCCAGTGAATATTCAGGACTCATTTCCTTTAGGATGGACTGGTTTGATCTCCTTGCAGTCCAAGGGACTCTCAAGAGTCTTCTCTAACACCACAGTTCAAGAATATCAATTCATTGGTGCTCAGGTTTCCTTATGGTCCAACTTTCACACCCATACATGACTACTGGAAAAAATATAGCTTTGACTAGACAGATCTTTGTTGGCAAAGTGATGTCTCTGCTTTTTATTATGCACTCTAGGTTGATCATAGCTTTTCTTTCAAGGAGCAAGCATCTTTTAATTTCATGGCTGAAGTCACCATCTGCAGTGATTTTTGAGCTCAAGAAAATAAGGTCTGCCACTGTTTCCATTATTTCTCCACCTATTTCCCATGAAGTGATGGGACCAGATACCATGATCTTTGTTTTTGAATGTTGAATTTTAAGCCAGCTTTTTCACTCTCCTCTTTCACTTTCATCAAGAGGCTCTTTAGTTCTTCTTCGCTTTCTGTCATAAGGGTGAGCTCCTCCTTGTTATCAAGGAACAAAATTGGGTCATTTGTAGAGATGTGGATGGACCTAGAGTGTCAGAGTAAAATAAGTCAGAAAAACAAATACCATATATTAAGTCATAAATGTGGAATTTAGAAAAATGGTATAGGTAATCCTATTTGTAAAGCAGAAATAGAGGCACAGACGTAGAGAACAAATGTATGGATAACAGGGTGAAAGGGGTGGTTGGGAGGTTTTAGGAGATCGGGATTAACATATATACGCTATTGATAGTTTGTATAAAATAGATAAGAAAAACATACTGTATAGCACAGGGAACTCTACTTAGTGCAGTGTGGGGAGCTGAATGTGAAGGATGTCCAGAAGAGAGCAGAAATGTGTGGAGGTGTGGCTGACTCATTTTGTTGTACACTGGAAACTAAGACAACTCTGCAAAGAAACTTCAATATAAATTAAAAAAAAAAACTTCCAAATATTGCAATGTATTATGGAAAAGAAAGGATGGCAATTATTTTTCAAACCTGTTCTGGGAAAGTACTCTCCAATGGTCCATGTATTAGTTTCTTATTACTACTGCCACAGGTGATGCCGTGATAAAGAATCTGCCTTCCAGTGCAGGAGATGCTAGAAACTTGAGTTTGATCTCTGGGTTGGGAAGATTCTCTTTTCCAGGGAATGGCGACCCTCTCTAGCATTCTTGACTGGGAAATCCCATGGACAGAGGATCCTGGCAGGCTACTACCCGTGAGGTTGCAAAGAGTCAGACATGACTGAGTACATGGCCCCACTGCCATAAGCTACCACAAATTTAGTGGCTGAAAACAAAGTGCATTTACCCTGTTACAGCTGTGGAGGTCAGCAGTCTGCAGTCAGTTTTAATGGACTAAAGTCAAGATATTGGCAGGACTGGTTCCTTCTGGAACCTCTGAGGAAGGATTGTGTTGTTGCCCATCACCTGATCTCTGCTTCTGTGTTCACAATCTCCTTCTCTGGTTCTAATTTTCCTTTGTCCCTCTTATACAAACTGTGAGACTGGGACTTCCTTGGTGGTCCAGTGACTAAGACTTTGTGTTCCCAATGCAGGGGCCCTGGGGTTAGATCCTTGGTTGGAGGATTAGATACCATGTACTGCAACTAAGAGTCCACAGGCTGCAACTAGAGATCTCAAATTCACAACCAAAGAACCCTCATGTATGTGTGCTAAGTCACTCCAGTTGTGTCCAACTCTTTGGGATGCCACGGCCTGTAGCCTACCAGGCTTCTCTGTCCAAGGGATTTCGCAGGCCAGAATATTGGAGTGGGTTGCCATTTCCACCTCGAGGGGATCTTTGCAATGCAGGGATCGATGCACGTCTCTTCTGTCTTCTCCACTGGCAGGCAAGTTCTTTACCACTAGCGCCACCTGGAAAGCCCGTTAAAGAACTCTCATGCCACAGCTGAAGATCCTGCAAGCCTCAACTAACACCTGATGCAGCCAAATAAAGAAATAAATATTGAAAAAATAAAAAGCTAACCCTAAAAACAAGTGTGACTCTATTGAGCCCACTTGGGTACTTCAGGATAATTTCCTCATTTCAAGATCCTTAATCTGACCACACCAGTAAAGTCCCTTTTACCTTAAAATGGAACATTTGCAGATTCTGAGGATTAGGATGCAGATATAATTGGGGATGTTGGGGTCCTTCAGTTCAGTTCAGTTCAGTCGCTCAGTCATGTCTGACTCTTTGAGACCCCATGAATCGCAGCACGCCAGGCCTCCCTGTTCATCACCATCTCTCGGAGTTCACTCAGACTCACGTCCATCGAGTCCGTGATGCCATCCAGCCATCTCATCCTCGGTCGTCCCCTTCTCCTCCTGCCCCCAATCCCTCCGAGCATCAGAGTCTTCTCCAGTGAGTCAACTCTTCGCATGAGGTGGCCAAAGTACTGGAGCTTCAGCTTTAGCATCATTCCTTCCAAAGAAATTCCAGGGTTGATCTCCTTCAGAATGGACTGGTTAGATCTCCTTGCAGTCCAAGGGACTTTCAAGAGTCTTCTCCAACACCACAGTTCAAAAGCATCAATTCTTCGGTGCTCAGCCTTCTTCACAGTCCAACTCTCACATCCATACATGACCACTGGAAAAACCATAGCCTTGACTAGACAGACCTTAGTCAGCAAAGTAATGTCTCTGCTTTTGAATATACTGTCTAAGTTGGGCATAACTTTTCTTCCAAGGAGTAAACGTCTTTTAATTTCATGGCTGCAGTCACCATCTGCAGTGATTTTGGAGCCCCCCAAAATAAAGTCTGACAGTTTTTGCTGTTTCCCCATCTATATACCATGAAGTGATGGGACTGGATGCCATGATCTTAGTTTTCTGAATGTTGAGCTTTAAGCCAACTTTTCACTCTCCTCTTTCACTTTCAGCAAGAGGCTTTTTAGCTCCTCTTCACTCTCTGCCATAAGGGTGGTGTCATCTGCATATCTGAGGTTATTGATATTTCTCCCGGCAATCTTGATTCCAGCTTGTGTTTCTTCCAGTCCAGCGTTTCTCATGATGTACTCTGCATAGAAGTTAAATAAGCAGGGTGACAATATACAGCCTTGATGTACTCCTTTTCCTATTTGGAACCAGTCTGTTGTTCCAAAAGCCTTATATGCAGAGCACATCATGAGAAACGCTGGACTGGAAGAAGCACAAGCTGGAATCAAGATTGCCGGGAGAAATATCAATAACCTCAGATATGCAGATGACACCACCCTTATGGCAGAAAAGTAAAGAGGAGCTAAAAGCCTCTTGATAAAAGTGAAAGAGGAGAGTGAAAAAGATGGCTTAAAGCTCAACATTCAGAAAACGAAGATTGTGGCATCTGGTCCCATCCCTTCATGGGAAATAGATGGGGAAACAGTGGAAACAGTGTCAGACTTTATTTTTGGGGGCTCCAAAATCACTGCAGATGGTGACTGCAGCCATGAAATTAGAAGACGCTTACTCCTTGGAAGCAAAGTTATGACCAACCTAGATAGTATATTCAAAAGCAGAGACATTACTTTGCTGACTAAGGTCTGTCTAGTCAAGGCTATGGTTTTTCCTGTGGTCATGTATGGATGTGAGAGTTGGACTGTGAAGAAGGCTGAGCGCCGAAGAATTGATGCTTTTAAACTGTGGTGTTAGGGCTGTTATTCTACCTAAAATTCCACTTTGGCTTGAAAGCTTCGTGCTTGTCTTCTTCCTCAGCTTTTCTTGATTTGGGGTTACAACTGAGATAAAGGGGCTCCCCAAACAGGTCATCCATGTACTGATCTGTTTAGGAATACATTTATAAAGATAAGCTCTTAGATTTGGAAGCTTCTAAGTGAACCCTCCTTCTTCACAGAATGGCTCGTCTGTGAATATGCTGGGCAGGTATGCGAGATCCATCTCTCATGTGCCAAATGCAGCAGGTCCTGTCTGTGCCCCACCTGCAGCTCCTCATCCCTGCCATTTCAGTGCATCCTGCCTCCACACCGCAAAGTGCTGGCTGGTACCTACATCTTTTTGTCAGAGGGCTCCACTGGAGAAGGGAATGGTTACCCACTTCAGTATCCTTGCCTGGAGAATCTCAGAAAGAAGATAAAGAGGAGCCTGGTGGGTGACAGTCTATGGGGTCGTAAGAGTCAGACATGACTGATGACTAACCACGCACACACAGCCCTGATCTCAGAGTCTGTTCTGCCTGAGCTTGAATAAGCTATGGAAATAAACATCCCATTCCCCAGTAACCCTGATTATTGAATGGAGCTAATCCCATGGGCAGAGGAGCCTGAAAGGCTGCAGTCCATGGGGTCGCAAGAGTCGGACACAACTGAGCGACTTCACTTTCACTTTTCACTTTCATGCATTGGAGAAGGAAATGGCAACTCACTCCAGTGTTCTTGCCTGGAGAATCCCAGGGACAGGGGAGCCTGGTAGGCTGCCGTCTATGGGGTCACACAGAGTTGGACACAACTGAATCGACTTAGCAGCAGCAGCAATGTATTAATTATAAATATAAATATCCCAGATATAATTAACAAAACATAAAGTTACCAACCAATGTAACAAGCACAGAGGAAATGTTCAGTGTATATCTGATAAATGGATTACTTAACTGGATATATCTAGTGTTCAGTTTAGGTTCTCCCAGAAGTAGATCCTAAAGCAGGATTTGAGCCAAGACCTTTCTTTGAGATAGGATTCTAGGAAACAGTAGGGCGGGGGAGGGAGGTGGGAAGTAGGTGAATGAGATCAGAAAAGAAAAACAGCCAGTTAACTACCCATCACCACTGTGGGTGAGGCCTCCCTGGTGGCTCAGGGGTGAAGAATCTGCCTATAATGCAGGAGTCACAGGATCAGGTTCAATCCCTGAGTCTGGAAGATTCCCACGGAGGAGGAAATGGCAATCCACTCCAGTATCCTTGCCTGGGAATCTAATGGACAGAGGAGTCTGTTGGGCTACAGTCCATGGGGGTCACAAGAGTCAGACATGACTTAGCAAATAAACCACCATCACCACACCACTGTGGGCAGCAAGCTTCATCCTCCTGGGGAAATCTGAGAACCAGTGCTGGACATGTGCCTTGAAATTACACACCCAGAAATGAGTGACCACTTGCTATATGATTCCAGCTATCTGAAATGTCCGAAATAGGCCAGTTCATAGAGACAGAAAGTAGATGAGTGGTTGCCAGGGGAGCTGGGAGGGGATGGTTGGGCATAATTGCTTAAAGGTATGGGGTTTCTATAGTCAGCTCCTCCAGTGTGCCTCATTTCCTGAGCTCACTGGGCCGAGATTCCACCCTTTCTGGAGCTGCATGCATGGGGTAATGGGAGAGAGAGGGATCTAGAGATGGGTCAGGGGTCAGAGGCAGGGGTCAGAGGTCAAGGAGTTCTCAGCCCAGAGTTTCCAGCCATGTTTGTTGGGCTTGCCTGGCTGTTCTCCTACTTCCTTTAAGTCATCTTGCGCCCCTTCCTTTCACAGCTGTTGATTCTTGACAAGCATCTTGCTCTACAAACTCTGCCAGGACGCTCTCCAGGAGGACTCAGCCTCTGACAGCAAAGAAGGAGGAAGGCTTTTTGTCTTGTGTGATGGTCCTACAAGGTCTCTCTTCTGACCGGGGGAGGTGATGTTCTTGGGAACCTGACAGAGATAGATTCTACCATCCAGTGAGCAAGAACAGCTTCGGAGTCTTCATGGAAGGAGCCACAGGTAAGTCTGCCTTTGGGAAATTCTAGAAGTCTGAGAACAACTCTGGGGGTGGGGGTGGGGGTGGCACGGAAGGGCTGTTTATTATCTGTGATGAGTGTCAACGTCTTGGGGGGTGTCTTTAAAATACATTTTATTCTTTGTTTTTTCCTAAATTTGTCTCATATATAACATTTGTATATACCAATTTAAATTAACCATTCCAGTAATGTGTCTGTTCGGATTTATATATTTTTTTCATCCCTGGATCCCCCTGGGAATGTGAGCAAAAGTGAAATAGAGGATAATATTAGATTACATACTGCTGGCATTTAAAATTTTATGTTCTGTCTGGGTTGTAGACTTTTAAAATAATAATTAGAGACTACTCCAGTGGGTACTTTGAAAAGCACTAAAATATTAAGTAACTCGTATGTTTAACTTATATTAGCTGGAGCAGAGGCAGCTACATTTCTCTGCTGTTGCTGTGGGGAGTCTGGTCTAGTCTAGTCTGTCCCCAAAGTACAGACATAGGAACACTTTCCATGCTGCAGAGTCTGGTTTTCACTACAGATACCATGGAGAACACGGGCAACCGCTGTAGGCCTAGAAGCCTAGGGATGGGAGCTGACCTTAAGGTGATGGTGCAGTACCTCACGCAGCCCACGGGGGCGCTGCAGGAACCACCCCCCCCCCCCATCCAGCACAGCTCCTAGACATTCTCTTGGTTGTTGTTTAGTCGCTCGGTCGTGTCAGATTCTTCTGTGACCCACCCTGGACTGTAAGCCGCCAAGATCCTCCGGTGGCCATTGCCACCCCCGCCCCCTGCCCCACCTCCCTTCCTGGGTTCCCTGACCCAAGTGCTTCCTGCCCTGGGGACCTGTCTCAGGAGGCCATCATGGAACCCTGGCCTATTTCTGTTCCTTACAGACCAGAAAAATATCCAGCACCCATCCTGCCTCTTGAGAGTGAGGCCTGAGATCCTAACTTTAGATCTTTTCACAGAATTTCAGAGGACAGAAATAAAAATACATTAAAAGTCCCCTGGCACAGAGCCAAATGTTTTGAATATGTGAAAGTGAAAGCAGTTCTGTTTATGTGAAGTTCTAGAGCACACGAAACTCATGCAGGGTGATAAAAATCAGAGCAATGGTTGCCTCTGGGGTGTGTGTGGTGGTTGACTGGAAAGGGGCCTGAGGATCTTTTTCTAGAGAGAAGAAAATAAAATGTTCTATATATTAATGGGGTGAAGATGCGTGTTTGTCAAAACATATTGAACCATGTATTTAAAATATATTTTATGTAAATTCAAAAAGGAAACAGAGTGACAATTCAAAAATGAAAAATGACTATAAAACCAATTTGGGAAGGATTTATGTTTCACAGTTTCTGGGTTTTGGTTGTCCGGCTTAACTAGAACAGTTGCAGGAAAGGACCGACCCATCATCAGTGTACAGCTCTGCTAAGAGATACACAAACATTTTTCATCCACAGTTAATTATTCTTTGTTAGGAAGCCAGAATCATGTGTGAAATGTAAAGCTCTTTAAACAGAAAAAAAGTTTTTCATTAAAGTTAGCTAGGTGAAATTTGGTGTATGTTTCTTTAGCTCTTGTCTTCAGCCGACACCCAATATTTCTACCTCCAGAGTGGCCATGTGACTCTGTTCTGTTTGACCATGTTAAACATGCACCAATTAGTGGGCATACTCTTGACAGGCAAGGGAAGGTCACTCTGAAAGCAACCATCACATGGGGTGGTGAGAGGCTGGTAAGGTGATAAACTCTAAAATGGGATTGGATGATGTAACACTGTGGAGAATGCCAAGGGCTGGCCAGATCAGAACATCCTTGGGTATGAAGGCCAGAAAACCTCAGGACACAGGATGAAAAGTTCAATTTGAATATCAGATAAGCAACAAACAATTTTTTAGTGTAAGTATGCACGGAGATACCTATATATCTCCCTGCATATGTGGTGTATATATATATATGTATATGTATATATGTATATGGGACATAACTGCAAAAACATAATTATACTAAAATTTTACATTTTTATCTGAAATGTAACTGGTGTTCTCTTATTTTTATTTGCTAAATCTGGCAACTATGATTGGGGTGTGCAGGGCAGGGTTTGGGGTTTGTTTTTTTGTTCACTGAAAGTTAGGCACAAATAATGAGCCTGTGGTTATCAAATCATAGCTTGCATTAAAATCACCTGCAGAGCTTGTTAAAACAATTGAGTCCAAGTTTCTGATTCAGTAGGTCTGGGTGAGGTCCTGAAAATTTGCATTTTTAATGTTCCCGGCATTGCTGATTCTGTTGATTCCAGGTATTGTTTGAAAACTAATGATTGGCGTCAATGCACTGCAGATGTATGTACAAGAATTGCTAGAAATGTGGCATTAATGTGTCCTAGTATCCTGTCCATTGCCATTCTGCATACACACTAAACTATGCATCATTAATGAAGGACAACGTTCAGACATAATGTATTGTCACGTCATTTCAATAAATCACTTATATATGGTTGCCTCCATTGCCAGGCATTATGGCTACTCTACAGGTCAGTTATTTGCCTCTGTAGTGAATGAATTTCCTTTTTAAAAATTATAAAATGTATTTTTAGTTGAAGGATGATTGCTTTAGAATATTGGTTTGGTTTCTGCCATACATCAATATGGATTAACCATAGATATACATATTTCTCTTCCCTTTTGAAGCTCCCTTCCACCCTGGATTGCCTTTTAATGAGGGTGGAATGAAAATTCCATACTAAAATGAGAATAAATTGAAAATTTGATAAACTCATAAGATAGTAATATCAGAGAACCTTTGTTAAATTACATACCAAATATTTAACAAGGTGACACACTCAGGAATTATTTACATTTTATTAAACACCTCCACAATTTCCATCCCCAGTTATATACATATAGCCTTGATACAACTTTAGGAGTTTTGAAGTACCAGATAGGCATTTCCACACCATGACTTTTTCTAGGGACCTGATTTCTTGGAGGGAAATGGTGGGATTTGCTTGCACTTTTCATGGAAATGGAACATATTAAAATGTTTTAAAATAACCTTAAAGCTGACATTTTAAATTTCTACCATCAAGATTATTGCATTTTATGTTTTACTCTTCTGTTTATTGACCCATTAAAATTGATTTGGTCTCCCTGTTGTGAGGGAGAAAAGTACATAGAGAGGAAAAAAGTATACTAGCATATTTTATTAGGTGTCCAAGTCATTTGGCCATGTTTTAAGAGATTGATCTACTACAAATACACATAAAAATAAACATATAAATATTAAAATACATGTTAGAAATAGATACTGAAGTATGTGTGGGTGAAATATATTTAGGATTTGCTTTAAAATGATATAACAAGAAAAAGTCAGAGGAGGAAAGATGAAATGTTTGGCAAAAGAAAGTGGTGACAGTTGTTGAAACTGAATGATGGGTTGAAGTTTATGATGTTATAGTACCTTTGTGTGTTTAGCAATTTTTATAAATTTAAAAACCTGAGGACCTGGCTTATATTCTCTGCTTTGCCACTAATTGGACAAGACACCATACTCAAATCACTTAAATATTTTCTCACTTTTTACAAATGATCATATTGCAATTAATCTGTGTGTAATTATTGAACTAGGCTTCTTGCATAAGTAGCATTCTGATGTTACATTTTTTTTTTTTTTTGTGATCAGCCGGAGACATGCAGGGGAGCCATCTTGCCACTTACCTTTTTTTTTTTTTTCCTGTATACAGGCCAGGGATGTTGTCAGATTCCTAGAAAGTATAATGTGCTTTATAAAACTAAAACCAGTTTTCAAGTATTATCACAAAATTCATTGTTAAGATTCTTTGAGTGTAAATGCACAGATATTTAGTAAATGTTCTAGAGACTATTTTTTTTCCATGTTGAAGAATAGTTGTTGATGTTAGGTGGCTGCTGATGTAGCGCTTATTCAGATTCCTATGTGAGACTAGGACAGGGGAAAAAAAGTAATGTTTCACACACATCTTGGCTCTTTCCCTATTTCTGAGGTACAAGCAATGCAATCTTTAAGATTTCTAAACACCATCTGTATCTACTATAAGGTAATATAATTTAACTCCCTAAAGGCAGGTAAATGGCACCTCACTCCAGTACTCTTGCCTGGGAAATCCCATAGATGGAGGAGCCTGGTAGGCTGCAGTCCATGGGGTCGCTAAGAGTTGGACACAACTGAGCAACTTCACTTTCACTTTTCACTTTCCTGCATTGGAGAGGGAAATGGCAAGCCACTCCAATATTCTTGCCTAGAGAATCCCAGGGATGGGGGAGCCTGGTGAGCTGCTGTCTATGGGGTCGCACAGAGTCGGACACGACTGAAGTGACTTAGTAGTAGTAGTAAAGGAAGGTAAATGTGGAAGGAAAAGGTTACACGTTAAGAATACACAAGTTTGTCTGTTGCTGTATATGCACAAGCATAAATGATTTAGAAAATTTGGAATACAGGCCAGGGATGGCTGTATGGTGTACTATCAGACTAGGGGACATGATGTACCCCTTCTTATTTGTGGACTGGTAGCCTTGACAAAGTTTAGGAGCAGAGATGACCTGTGGCCTGAAGGTCTGGGGATGGAGTGTGTGACTGCATGCCTGGCCATCAGTGGAGTGGTTTACTGCATATTCTTGACCCACACTGAAGATGCGGGAACAGTGAGACAACTGCAAACCAGGATGAAAGTGAGCCTTGCACCCAGTGGAGTCAGGAGGACACAGGGACCATGTGATAAGTGCAGGCTGTACTTCCCTCCTGTTTTGTTGTTCAGTTGCTAAGTCATATCCGACTGTTTGCAACCCCATGGACTGCTGCATGCCAGGCTTCCCTGTCCTTCACTACCTTCCGGAGTTTGCTCAGACTCATGTTCATTGAGTCAGTGATGCTATCTAACTAACTATCTAATCCATTCCACTCTCTTTTCCTCCTGCTGTCGATCTTTCCCAGCATCAGGGTCTTTTCCAATGAGTTAGCTCTTCACATCAGGTGGTCAAAGTATAAGAGATTCAGCATCAGTCCTTTTAGTGAATATTCAGGGTTGATTTCCTTTAAGACTGACTGATTTGCTCTCCTTGATGTCCAAGGGACTCTCAAGAGTCTTCTCCAATACCACAGATCAAAAACATCAACTCTTTGGTGTTCAGCCTTCTTTATGGTCCAGCTCTCATATCTGTACATGACTACTGGAAAAACCATAGCTTTGAACATAAGGACATTTGTTGGAAAGTGATGTCTCTGCTTTTTAATGTGCTATCTAGGTTGGTCATAGCTATTCTTCCAAGGAGCAAGCGTCTTTTAATTTCATGGCTCCAGTTTTTGTCCTCAGTGATTTTGGAGCTCAAGAAAATAAAATCTGCGACTGCTTCCAATTCCCCCCTTCTATTTGCCTTGAAGTGATGGGACCAGTTGCCATTTTGAATGTTGAGTTTCAAGCCTTTTTACTCTTTTCTTTGACCCTCATCAAAGTTACCCACTGAATCACTAGAAATTATTTCCCATGGTAATTGAGGGATTATTACCTGCCAGAAGGTGCATTCTGTGCAAAGAGGGCTGAAATCCTTTCATCATGTGGTTTATTTGTGTTAACTCTATGTCCTCTGTTATGGACTGAATATATGTGTTTCCACCCTCTACAGATTCATATGTTGAAGCCCTAACTTCCAGTGTGGATGTATTTGGTGATGGAGCCTCTGAGGAAGCAATTAAGGTTAAATGAGGTCACAGGGGTGTGGCCCTGATTAAATAGGATTTGTGTCCTTATGAAAAGAGATACCAGAGTGTTCACTCTCTGTCTCTTTCCCCCACCTCGTGTGTGCTTGCATGTTATATTGCTTCAGTTTTGTCCAACTCTTTGCGACCCTATGGATTATAACCTGCCAAGCTACCATGCATCAAAGAAAGGCCAGGAACCGTGGTCTTGGAATCCAGGCTCTGGATCTGTGAAAAAATGGATGCTATTTGAGTCACCCAGTCTGCACTATTTTGCTATGGTTGCAAGAGCTGACTAATAACCTTTCAAAAGACAGATAAGAGCACTTCCTTCCAGAACACTTCCTTCAGGGACAGAAGATTTGGTCTTTTCAGAAAGAGGAGTGGAGAGAGATCTAGAGGTAGAGATTTATCTGGAAAGGCAGGCCATAGGTGGGTGCTTCAGCTGGGGCTCATGTTAGTGGTGGTGGTGGTATTTCTTGAGCAGTGGGAGGCAACAGAGGGAGCTGGGTATCTCGAGGAGATAGATGTTGCCAAGAGAGGAGGCACTGTTGATAACTTTATACCTTCCTGATTTGTCTCGTGAATCATTTGGGCAGGAGGAACAGAGTAGTTGCTCAGTAAACCTTTGGGTAACTACATCAATTCCTTTAAGGCATGGATTTGCTCTGGCATGATTGCTTATTTGTCACACATGCAGAATGGTAAATGTATCCAGAAACTAGTTTAGTCTTGTTAGTTTAGGCTTATAAGAATAAAATCTTTATTATCCCCAGGAATACCAAACAGGGAGATTTCTTCTCAGCAAAGCCTATATTTAATCATTTCCTCCTTTTTTTTAGATGAGATAGTTACTGAAACGTTTTTCTTCTAAGTTGACTTGCATTGTCAACAGTGTGCTATACAAAAAAAAAAAAAAAAAAGAATTTCCTTTGGCTAAACAAGGCAACAGTAGCTTGATTATGATAAAAGTAGATCAAGGTGAAATCTTAAAGACCATTTACCCATAATTGATGAGGACCTCTGCAAGCTTTGATTAGGTTAATATCCTCCACCATCACCATCCCCACCCCTTGGTCCAGTAAAATTTGCCTTCATCTCCTACCCTGTGTTTTTACATATTTGTAAAAATTAGAGACTGTTGCTTGGTATGAATGATATGAAGCTCAGGTCCTTTGTAATATGTGCTTATTGCACAGAAAAATATCAAAGGAAGACTCCTCTGGAGTATGACTAAGAGACCCAGTCAGAATCTTCTCTCTTTCTAAATATAAAGCCAAACATACTTCTTGTCTCACTGTGCCTCTCTTTATGAGAGTAGTTACATTTGGAATTTTGAAGACACTTTATTCCATGGTATACTCATGCCATTTTCATTAACATTTTGGAAATACAATCTAACTTTGAACTAAAAGCCACTGATTAAAATCTCCAAGTAATATTATGCAGCAAATAATGCCTGGGTTAAATATAAAAGCAGAGTAACTATGGAAAACTGAGTCATTCTTCTCATATGCAACCCCAAAAGAGTTTTAATAAAATGTTTTGTATGGCACCAGAAATTGGTGCTGGCTGATCAAACAGGAAAGGAGTTTATTGTATAAATATTTATGGGAGAGCAGGCTCACAGCT
Source organism: Nanger dama (assembly GCA_917880005.1). Lineage (NCBI taxonomy): Eukaryota > Metazoa > Chordata > Mammalia > Artiodactyla > Bovidae > Nanger > Nanger dama. The sequence goes on from CAKJTW010000066.1 coordinate 7,039,939, forward strand.
AAGAATCTGGGGATGATGTCCAACTACAGGCTGCAGAACAGGCCTGCTGAGTTTAACCATAACCATCACTGTAGCTCCCCCAACCCCACCACCACTGCTTCTGTAGCGTGAGTTTGGCTGCTATTTTTTTAAAAATTATTTTATTGAAGTATACCTGACTTTTTTATACTGTTCATGGGGTTCTCAAGGCAAGAATACTGAAGTGGCTTGCCATTCCCTTCTCCAGTGGACCACGTTCTGTCAGCCCTCTCCACCTTGGGTTGCCCCACAGGCATGGCTTGGTTTCATTCAGTTAGACAAGGCTCTGGTCCTAGTGTGATTAGATTGACTAGTTTTCTGTGAGTATGGTTTTAGTGTGTCTGCCCTCTGATGCCCTCTTGAAACACCTACCATCTTACTTGGGTTTCTATTACCTTGGTCCATCTAGTCGGCTATGGTTTTTCCTGTGGTCATGTATGGATGTGAGAATTGGACTGTGAAGAAGGCTGAGCACTGAAGAATTGATGCTTTTGAACTGTGGTGTTGGAGAAGACTCTTGAGAGTCCCTTGGACTGCAAGGAGATCCAACCAGTCCATTCTGAAGGAGCTCAACCCTGGGATTTCTTTGGAAGGAATGATGCTAAAGCTGAAACTCCAGTACTTTGGCCACCTCATGCGAAGAGTTGACTCATTAGAAAAGACTCTGATGCTGGGAGGGATTCGGGGCAGGAGGAGAAGGGGACGACCGAGGATGAGATGGCTGGATGGCATCATGGATTCGATGGACGTGAGTCTGAGTGAACTCCGAGAGATGGTGATGAACAGGGAGGCCTGGCGTGCTGCGATTCATGGGGTCGCAGAGTCGGACACGACTGAGCGACTGAACTGATACCTGACTTACAATGTGTTTAATTTTGGCGGTACAGCAAAGTGACTTAGTTATACACATATAATTTTTCCATTGTGGTTTATTATAGGATATTGAATATAGTTCCCTGTGCCATACAGTAGGGCCTTGTTGTTTATCCATCCGTATATAAAACTTATATCTGCTAACCTCAACCTCTCACTTAGTCTCTCCCTCAATCCCCTGCCCCTTGGCAACCACAGTTCTGTTCTCTATGTCTGTGAGTTTGTTTCTGTTTTGTAGATAAGTTCATTTGTGTCTATTTTCAATTTCACATATAAGTGATGATAAAAGGTATTTGTTTTTCTCTTTTTTGAGTTCACTTAGTATGATAATCTCTAGGTCCATCCATGTTGCTACAGTTCAGTTCAGTTGCTCAGTCATGTCTGACTCTTTGCGACCCCATGGACCACAGCACGCCAGGCTACCATGTCCATCACCAATTCCTGGAGTTTACCCAAACTCATCTCCATTGAGTCGATGATGCCATTCAGCCATTTCATCCTCTGTCGTCCCCAGCTCATTCTGCCTTCAATCTTTCCCAGCATCAAGTGGCCAAAGTATTGGAGTTTCAGCTTTAACATCAGTCCTTCCAATGAACATTCAGTCCATCCAATGAACAATTCAACAACATTTCCTTCAGGAAGGACTGGCTGGATCTCCTTGCAGTCCAAGGGACTCTCAAGAGTCCTCTCTAACACCACAGTTCAAAAGCATCAATTCTTCAGCACTCAGCTTTCTTTATAGTCCAACTCTCACATCCATACATGACTACTGGAAAAACCATAGCCTTGATAAGAACGACCTTTGTTTTCAAAGTAATATCTCTGCTTTTTAATATGCTATCTAGGTTGGTCATAGCTTTTCTTCCAAGGAGCAAGCATCTTTTAATTTCATGGCTGCAGTCACCATCTGTAGTGATTTTGGAGCCCCCAAAATAAAGTCTGACACTGTCTCAACTGTTTCCCCATCTATTTGCCGTGAAGTGATGGGACAAGTTACCATGATCTTAGTTTTCTGAATGTTGAGTTTTAAGCCAACTTTTTCACTCTTTTCTTTCATTTTCATCAAGAGGCTCTTTAGTTCTTAGCTTTCTGCCATAAGGGTGGTGTCATCTGCATATCTGAGGCTATTGATATTTCTCCCAGCAATCTAGATTCCAGCTTATGCTTCCTCCAGCCCAGCGTTTCTCATGATGTACTCTGCATAGGAGTTAAATAAGCAGGGTGACAATATACGGCCTTGACATACTCCTTTTCCTATTTGGAACCAGTCTGTTTTTCTATGTCCAGTTCTAACTGTTGCTTCCTGACCTGCATACAGATTCTCAGGAGGCAGGTCAGGTGGTCTGGTATTCCCATCTCTCTCAGAATTTTCCACAGTTTATTGTGATCCACACAGTCAAAGGCTTTGGCATAGTCAATAAAGCAGAAATAGATGTTTTTTCTGGAACTCTCTTGCTTTTTCCATGATCCAGAGGATGTTGGCAATTTGATCTCTGGTTCCTCTGCCTTTTCTAAAACCAGCTTGAACATCTGGAAGTTCACAGTTCAAGTATTGATGAAGCCTGGCTTGGAGAATTTTGAGCATTACTTTACTAGCATGTGAGATGAGTGCAATAGTGCAGTAACTTGAGCATTCTTTGGCATTGCCTTTCTTTGGAATTGGAATGAAAACTGATCTTTTCCAGTCCTGTGGGCACTGCTGAGTTTTCCAAATTTGCTGGCATATTGAGCACAGCACTTTCACAGTATCATCTTTCAGGATCTGAAAGAGCTCCACTGGAATTCCATCACCTCCACTAGCTTTGTTTGTAGTGATGCTTCCTAAGGCCCACTTGACTTCACATTCCAGAATGTCTGGCTCTAGGTGAGTGATCATGCCATCTCAGTTATCTGGGTCATTAAGATCTCTTTTGTACAGTTCTTCTGTGTATTCTTGCCACATCCTCATAATATCTTCTACTTCTGTTAGGTCCATACCATTTCTGTCCTTTATCAAGCCCATCTTTGCATGAAATGTTCCCTTGGTATCTCTAATTTTCTTGAAGAGATCTCTAGTCTTTCCCATTCTGTTCTTTTCCTCTATTTCTTTGCATTGATTGCTGAGGAAGGCTTTCTTATCTCTCCTTGCTATTCTTTGGAACTCTGCATTCAGATGCTTATATCTTTCCTTTTCTCCTTTGCTTTTCGCTTCTCTTCTTTTCACAGCTGTTTGTAAGGCCTCCTCAGACAACCATTTTGCCTTTTTGCATTTCTTTTCCATAGGGATGGTCTTGATCGCTGTCTCCTGTACAATGTCACGAACCTCCGCCCATAGTTCATCAGGCACTCTATCAGATCTAGTCCCTTAAATCTATTTCTCACTTCCACTATATAATCATAAGAGATTTGATTTAGGTCATACCTGAATGGTCGAGTGGTTTCCCTACTTTCTTCAATTTAAGTCTGAATTTGGCAGTAAGGTTTCATGATATGAGCCACAGTCAGCTGCCGGTCTTGTTTTTGTTGAGTGTATGGAGCTTCTCTATCTTTGGCTGCAAAGAATATAATCAATCTGATTTCGGTGTTGGCCATCTGGTGACGTCCATGTATAGAGTCTTCTCTTGTGTTGTTGGAAGAGGGTGTTTGCTATGACCAGTGCGTTCTCTTGGCAAAACTCTATTAGCCTTTGCCCTGCTTCATTCTGTACTCCAGGGCTAAATTTGACTGTTACTCCATGTTGCTACAAAATACGTCATTTCATTCTTTGTTATAGGTGGGTAACATTCCATTGTATGAATGTGTGTTATACACACCACATCTTCTTCATCCATTCATCTGTCAGTGGATATTTGGTTTGTTTCTATGTCTTGGCTATTGTGAACAGTTCTGCTGTGAACATTGGGGTGCATGTATCTTTTCTGAATTAGAGTTTTTTTCTGGTTGGGTGCTATTTTTGCCACTTCATGGATGCTGAGTGGTGCTTTGTTTTCCTCAAGTTGCTCACTTAAAAAAATTTCCTGTATTAAAAAATTGTTACAAACATATGAGACTTACCCTCTTACTACATTTTTATGTGTGTAATCCAGTATTGGTAACTATAGGCATAATGTTATAAACAGATCTCTTTAGTTTATCTTACTTACATAACTGAAACTTAATGACTGTTGAATAGCAGCTCTCACTTCTGGACCTATTATCAGGGGAGCCTAAGTCACATTCTTGTTTTCTATGTGTTGTGCAAAGGATACTAAGCTTATTTCTGGGTTCCACCTTGGGAATCTAGGATTTTTACATCTTCATATTTCCCTAGACATGGGCAAGGGTATTCTAGGGTGCTAACCAAACAGAAATTATAATAAACATTCAGTATGGAGTTTAATGTTTTTAACTAGGATCCAAATGGTTCATTCTCAAATAATGTATATTCATATACTCAAATGAAAATGGCCCAGTAATTTCAAAGTCCTTGTCGACTATGACAAAGCCATATATAATCTTCAGCAGAGATTCTTTTTACAAATATGTATATTTAATTCTTTATTTTTCACTGCATTGGGTCCTTGTTGCTGTGCATGGGCATTCTCTAATGGTGGGTGGGGGCTACCTTCTAGCTGTGTGATAGCTTCTCAATGTAGTGGCTTCTCTTGTTGCAGAGCAAGGGCTCTAAGTGTGTGGGCTCAGTAGTTGTGGCCCATGGGCTTAGTTGTTCCCACCATGTGGGATCTTGCTGGACCAGGGATCCAACTGGTGTCCCTTGCATTGCAAAGTGAACTCTTAGCCACTGAGCCACCAGGGAAGCCCCAGAAATGATTCCTAGAATTCCTTCTTTACTCTCCTATCCGTTATCCTATGAACTGCAGCTGCCTGTGCCTCCTGCCCTCAAGGGCCCTGGGAAAGTTCCCATCTGTCAAAGGAGCCTCCCACTCCTCTTCTGCTTTCTTCACCTCTTCCCCCAGTTCCCCACTGCAGAAACTTAAGAAGGGTCTACTAGTGAAGAATGCACCTTGGAGGGAGGCAGAGGAAAGAGAATAAGACACATGAAACTAGAATTCTCTTTAGCCTTTAAAAGAAGGGGAATAGATGGGGAAAGACAGTGGTATGCTGAAAATTTGTATCCAAGTATAAGAGAAACACTTATAGTAGTACACTTGGAATGATTAATTGGCTAACAAAATATGCAGATTTCTATAAGATCTGTGGTTGAAATGTTGTTTGTGACTCAAAGTCTTCTATATAAAAGCAGCTTAAAGATGATAAATAAAAAGAACAGACTCTGAAGTTATTGTAAAGGAAACATAAAGGCTAGTGTTCATATTTGAAAGTCTCTCAGTTGTGTCCAACTCTTGGTGACCCCCTGGACTGTAGCTCACTAGGCTCCTCTGTCCATGGAATTCTCCAGGCGAGAATACTGGAATGAGTTGCCATTACCTTCTCCAAGGAATCTTCCTAACCCAAGGATTGAAACCTGGGCATCCTGTACTGCAGGCAGATTTTTTTTTTTTACTGTCTGAGCGACCAGGGAAGCCCAGTGTTCATATTTGTGACAGTAAAAAGAATTGATTTGAAGTTCCCAGTATAGAATTCTTTAGTTAATAGTAACTCAGAGTTACTATTATTGTTCTAAATGATTGATTGATTCTTGGACACACCTGCTTAGCTGTGTTCTACCTCTTTAGGATCTCCCTGATAGCTGGTGATAGATGCAGCAGTGGCACTTACTTCAAATATTCATTCTTTATGGAACTCCCTTGACACTGCCACAAAGCCATTGAAGTGTCTATTTATGTCTGCTGCTCTACCAAATGAAAACCTTACACAAGATTTCAGACCAATGTTGCTTGAGATAGGACAGCTGGATCTGAAAACATCCAGCAACACTATTTCTACTGAGCAGATGTCAGATAGTTTCCTTTAGAATAGTGGATACAGCTTTATATTACTGAAGAATTCTTCCTAGGGTAACAGAGATCTGTGCTTCTGCCAGAAGTATAACTGCAGAAATAGAAATTCAATAACTGAACCTAACAGCAGTCCTTTGGTTGTTGCAAATGATTTCTTCCAGAGCATTTACCCTGAACTGTTGGCTCATTTCCTTGGGGTGGTGGGGCTGGGTGTCTTCGTTATCTTTTAGATCTTGCCAACTGGGGAAGCATTTACTTGTGAGTCAGTTTAAACATTCAGACACACTGTTTCAGTGTTTTGTGGGAAGCTATCCTGTTAGTTGAACTCATAAATTATAAGGTGAATAGTACTCCAGAGTCTATATGCTATAACATCTTGTGTTTCTGATACGGTTCTCTCCCCTTGCCTGGGCTGGTAGAATAAGCATGGATGCTCCACGGCAGAAACTCCCATAGGGCCTCTCCTGGGGAAAGAGGAAGTGGTCCTAAAAGTGATCATTGTGGAAAGATGCTGGGGGTGGCGGTTGGGATTGGCGGTAAGTAGAAATGAAAAATGGAGCCTGCTTCAGAAGAACTTCAAGTTGCCTTTAGGTTCATGTGCATTTGTTCAGATGTCTTTGCAGTTCTCAGTAAATTTGTTTTGTGAAAGGTATTTGGTATTCAATGTAGCTGTTTTCAGGTTTATTATGCAATATTCTGATTCATAAAAATATTCCATTAAATGCAATCGCTCATGTAATTACTTTGCTTAATCTGCAGCATACTTTAATTAATGTTGCACAGAATTCTGATGTAATCAATTAGATTTGATCTAGTATAACTTAGCTGTAAATACTTTTTATGATGCAGCAACCCCAAATAATTATTGGGAGCTAACGTAATATATGACCCTACCTGAAATGAACTAGTTTCCTATGTTAGGAAAAGTAAATCATTATTTGAACTATAATTTTAGTGTTTTAAAAAAGTAAACTATAAAGAGTAGATTGTTCTATTTCCATTAATAGTCTATTAAAAACAATCTCATTGGGAGTGTTAGGACTTAAAAATATGCTTATTTGCATCTATTCCCCAGCAACCTTGAGAACAAAATATTAAGCTCAAGCAAGATTCACCCCTCTCCTTTAAAAAAATTTATTTTTTTGGCAATGCCACCCTGTTTCTAGACCCGGGTTTGAACCTGGGCCACAGCACTGAAACCCTGGACTCCTAACCACTAGGGCACCAGGGAACTCCCAAGATTCACTTCTGGGGTCTGTGAACAGACTAATTAACATCAGTATCTCAGGATGTCTGTTCACTGTCCTGGGCTGAGTTTTCTCTTCCTCCCAGAAAAGATACTTTGAAGTTCTAACTCCTCTAGTACCTCGGGCTGTGACCTTATTTGGAAATGGGGTCATTGCAGATAGAAGTAGTTGAGATCATCCTGAAGTAGGGTGAGTCCCCAGTGGCCAGTGGCCTTATAAGAGGACCACCATATGACGGCGGAAACACACAGGGAGAAGGCCATGTGAGAGAAGCCGAGTTTGAAGTTAAGTACCTCAAGTAAGGAACACTAAAGATTCTAGCAACCCACCAGAAACAAGGAAGAGCCAGAGAGGATTCTCCTTCAGGTTTCAGAGGGAGCATGGCCCTGCTGACACCTTGATTTTGGACTTTTAGCCATTTAGAACTCTGACACAACAGATTTCTATGTTTTTTTAAGACACCCAATTTGTGGTGTTTTATTATAGTATTTCTTGGGAGCAAAAACACTCACTGAGTTGAGAGCTACAACCCAACATAACCAGGATTTGTTAAATTATTAACAAAAGTGGAGGATAGGGGGATGTATCTTGCTAAACTATTAAAATTCAGGTGCTAAACTATTAAAAAAATTTTTAATTTGAAGTTAACCATTTACATTCCTAAGCAAGCATAGACGTAAGTATAACACTTTTTGTTTCCAGCACACCCTCCTCACATAGCACCTAGGAAAATGCTTTGAACGTAAATTATCCAACAGTATGGAATTTTGAAGCTCAGTTTAAAAGATTAAAAATGAAAATAGCCTATAAATATTAAAATACCTACTTATAGAACTTGAGCTGTAAAATATATATAGTGCTCTTGAAATGTGAGAATACGCATTGAAAAGAATTTACATGAGGTTCATCAAGGCAAAATTTCATCTTGAATCTATTTGTGGATAACAAATTATATACCCAGCTAGTTTGTGGATTATTCAGATTCTATATTTTCTGTCACCCTTGTTTTGACTTTGAAAAATTACTTTTAGCACCTATGCTATATGAAGGGCAGGGATAATAATAAAAATTTAACTTCTAGGTATTAACTTGCTAACAGATCTTATTTCAGAGGGTACAGAAAAAGTAGAATTAAAAAAAAAATTTATTTGACTGTGCTGGGTTTTAGTTGCCACCTTTGGGATTTAATTCCCTGACGAGGGATTAAACTTGTGACCTCTGCTTTGGTAGCATGGAGTCTTCTTAGCCACTGGACCACCAGGGAAGTCCCTAGAAATTTAAAATACAATGAAAAATGAATTTGGGGGATTATCTGTAAATTCTTTTTTCTCCCTGAATACTCGAGTTGACTGTGTGTGGTTGTCATAGGGGTGATAATGTTTGGAAAGGTGTCAGTAGGCAAAGCATCTGAATCTGGACACAGGCAGCAAAAGAACAGGGGCCACACAGCAGATTCCCAGTCGAAAGGATAGGGGTCCATGAAGGCCGCCAGAGGCCTCTAGGTGATGGTGTGCATCTTTGCCAGACCCTTTGAGAAGCAGCCCTTTACATTCTTGGGTCTTTATAAGCCTTAGGGTCTCCTGGTTGTGTCTGGACACTGTGTGTGTGAAAGCATTATTCTCTCAGTTGTGTCCAATTCTGCAATCCCATGGACTATAGACCACCAGGCTCCTATGTCTATGGAATTCTTCAGGCAAGAATACTGGAGTGTGTTGCCATTCCCTTCTCCAGGGGATCTTCCCGACCCAGGGATCAAACCTCGGTCTTCTGCATTGCAGACAGATTCTTTGCACTGTGGCTTTTGCCTATTCTCTGGGTAGAAGTAAATAGTATAAACTAACCCCCAAATGTACATGATTTCTGAACAATTACTGCCAGAAGGAATGAGTTGAAGTTTAAATTCCCAGCTGTAATCATCTTTAGCAGGACTGAGCCCCAAACCTGCCTGAGATTCATTTCTACAATATATAACTGGGACTATAAGATTAAAAAAAAAATCAGTTTTGTAAAACATAGTTAAAACTACTATTTCTTGGTTTTCTACTATGGTCTAGGTTCTATGCCAGGCATTCAATGGATGATCTTATTTAATATTAAATTTAATTTTGATTATTTTTATTGAAATAATGTATTTTTCAAACATCAAAGACAGGATGGTGAGTTGTTTGAGAGTTTGTTTTAAAAATGCTCTTCCTAACTTTCACAACTTTGTTAATTGGTTATACTCCAATATAAAATAAAAAAGTTTTTTAAATCTTCCTTTTAAAGGGATATACTTCATAATATTTTTCATAATTAAAAAAGTCAAATAATATGACAAGTGAAAAGTGAAAGTGTTAGTCACTCAGTCATGTCTGACTCTTCAAGACCCCATGGACTGTAGCCTGCCAGGATCCTTTATCCATGGGATTGCCTACGCAAGAATACTGGAGTGGGTAGCCATTCCCTTCTCCAGGAGTTCTTCCTGACCCAGGGTTCAAACCATGTCTCCTGCATTGCAGGCAGATTCTTTACTGTCTGAGCCACCAAGGAAGCCCTAACATAACAAGGCTTATATCAAAAACAGCAATCCCCTGCTCCATCCTCCTTATTGCCAGTTCCCTGTTATTAGTCCAATAATTATTAATCATTAAAATTGCCTTCTAGTACTTACTTTATTATTTCTAAATAATATATGAATACTGATTTTTAAAATTTTTTTGTTTGGTTTTAGATCTTGTCTATTGACCTATTACAGCAGACAAGGATTTAGCTCTGTACACCCTCCTCTCACATACATTCACCTCTTTCTATCCTTCTCATATATTTATATCAGTTTTTGGTTAAATCAGTATCTAGAGCTGACATTTTAACTATATAAATATTATTTATAGTTAAGTGACACAGTTCAGTTTAGTCGCTCAGTCGTGTCTGACTCCTTGCGACCCCATGAATGGCAGCACGCCAGGCTTCTCTGTCCATCCAACTCCCAGAATCTACCCAAACCCACGTCCACTGAGTCGGTGATGCCATCCAGCCATCTCATCCTCTGTTGTCCCCTTCTCCTTCTGCCCCCAATCCTTCCCAGTGTTAGGGTCTTTTCCAGTGAGCCAACTCTTCGCGTGAGGTGGCCAAGGTATCGGAGTTTCAGCTTCGATATCAGTCCTTCCAATGAACACCCAGGACTGATTTCCTTTAGGATGGACTGGTTGGCTTTCCTTGCAGTCCAGGGGACTCTCATGAGTCTTCTCCAACACCACAGTTCAAAGGCATCAATTCTTCAGCACTGAGTTTTCTTCACAGTCCAACTCTCACATCCATACATGACCACATCCTCACATCCATACATGGAAAAATCATAGCTTTGACTAGACAGACCTTTGTTGGCAAAGTAATGTCTCTGCTTTTCAATATGCTATCTAGGTTGGTCATAACTTTTCTTCCAAGGAGTAAGCGTCTTTTAATTTCATGGCTGTAATCATCATCTGCAGTGATCTTGGAGCTCCCCAAAATAAAGTCTGACACTGTTTCCACTGTTTCCCCATTTATTTCCCATGAAGTGATGGGACCGGATGCCATGATCTTAGTTTTCTTAATGTAGAGCTTTAAGCCAACTTTTTCACTCTCCTTTTTCACTTTCATCAAGAGGCTTTGTAGTTCCTCTTCACTTTCTGCCATAAGGGTGGTATCATCTGCATATCTGAGGTTATTGATATTTCTCCTGGCAATCTTAATTCCAGCTTGTGTTTCTTCTAGTCCAGCATTTCTCATGATGTACTCTGCATAGAAGTTAAATAAACAGGGTGACAATATACAGCCTTGACATACTCCTTTTCCTATTTGGAACCAGTCTGTTGTTCCATGTCCAGTTCTAACTGTTGCTTCCTGACCTTCATACAGATTTCTCAGGAGGCAGGTCAGGTGATCTGGTATTCCCATCTCTTTCAGAATTTTCCACAGTTTATTATAATCCACACAGTCAAAGGCTTTGGCATAGTCAATAAAGCAGAAATAGATATTTTTCTGGAACTCTCTTGCTTTATTGATGATCCAGCAGATGATGGCAATTTGATCTCTGGTTCCTCTGCCTTTTATAAAACCAGCTTGAACATCTGGAAGTCCATGGAAGTCCATGGGTCACGTATTGCTGAAGCCTGGCTTGGAGAATTTTGAGCATTACTTTACTAGCGTGTGAGATGAGTGCAATTGTATGGTAGTTTGAGCATTCTTTGGCATTGCCTTTCTTTGGGATTGGAATGAAAACTGACATTTTCCAGTCCTGTGGCCACTGCTGGGTTTTCCAAATTTGCTGGCATATTGAGTGCAGCACTTTGACAGCATCATCTTTCAGGATTTGAAATAGCTCAACTGGAATTCCATCACCTCCACTAGCTTTGTCCATAGTGATGCTTTCTAAGGCCCTCTTGACTTCTCATTCAGGATGTTTGGCTCTAGGTGAGTGATCACACCATCGTGATTATCTGGATCGTGAAGGTATTTTTTGGTACAGTTCTTCTGTGTATTCTTGCCATCTCTTTTTAATATCTTCTGCTTCTGTTAGATCCATGCTGTTTCTGTCCTTTATCGAGCCCATCTTTGCATGAAATGTTCCCTTGGTATCTCTAATTTTCTTGAAGAGATCTCTAGTCTTTCCCATTCTGTTCTTTTCCTCTATTTCTTTGCATTGATCGCTGAAGAAGGCTTTCTCATCTCTTCTTGCTATTCTTTGGAACTCTGCATTCAGATGCTTATATCCTTCCTTATCTCATTTGCTTTTCACTTTTGTTTTCACAGCTATTTGTAAGGCCTCCCCAGACAGCCATTTTGCTTTTTTGCATTTCTTTTCCATGGGGATGGTCTTGATCCCTGTCTCCTGTACAGTGTCACAAACCTCCATCCATAGTTCATCAGGCACTCTATCTATCAGATCTAGTCCCTTAAATCTATTTCTCACTTCCACTGTATAATCATAAGGGATTTGATTTAGGTCATACCTGAATGGTCTAGTGGTTTCCCCCTACTTTCTTCAATTTAAGTCTGAATTTGGCAATAAGGAGTTCATGATCTGAGCCACAGTCAGCTTCTGGTCTTGTTTTTGCTGACTGTATATGATTATATTTCTTCTCAATTGCTGCTTGTTTTTGGTTAGCTTGGTTTCTGTGCTTTCATTACTAAGTCATCCCTGAATTTTTGGATGTAAGTGAAAATTGCCTCTGAGCATGTTTAAGTGTTCTGTTTCATATATATCTTGGAAAACTTCCTCTGAAGTCTTTAGTTTTCCTTCCCTTATGCCAAGTTAATCATTCTCTAAGCCTGGCACATGCTGTTACTGGAAAGTTTCCCTTCACCATTATCTTGATTTTTTTTTTTTAAATGGAGAGGCAAATCATAATTTATTTTTAAACTGAAGTATAATTAATTTACGATGTCACGTTAGTTTCAAATGTGCATCAAAGTGATTCAGTCATATGTTTATGTGTTTTTCAGATTCTTTTGTTTTATATAATTTTGTGTATTTTTTTGGCTGTGCTGGGTCTTTGCTGCTGTGCACGGGCTTTCTCTAGTTGGGGAGAGCTGGGGCTGTTCTTCCTTGGGGTATGCTGGTTTTTCCTGTTGTGGAGCAGGGGCTCTAGGTGTGTGGGCTTCGGTAGTTGTGGCTCTGGGGCTCTAGAGTGCAGCCTCAGTAGTTGTGGTGCACAGGCTTAGTTGCTCCATGGTAGGATCTTCCTGGACCAGGGACTGAACTAGCATCCCTTGCATTGCCAGGTGGATTCTTACCCACTGTGCCACCAGAAAAGTCCCATTTTCAGATTCTTTATCTTGGGATTTGTTTATTCTTTTTATTTTTTAAAGCCATATATAAATATTAAGCAACCAAGCACAAGGCATGGGTGTTCAAATCACCCAACTGCAGAGATTTTTTTTTCATTCTTTTCTCCTATGTTGAATTTCCTATTTATAGGATTTTACATTTTTACTTTCGTTTAGACCCTTACTTTGGTAGAGCATATCCTTCAGAGATTTTCAGAGAAAGATAACTAGGACTTCAGTTATATGAAAATGTCTATATTCTACCCTCACATTTCATTGATTGTTTTGCTGGGTATAGATTTTTTTTTTCCTGCTCGGCATGTGGGATCTTAGTTCTCCAACCAGGGATCGAATCTGCAACCCCCTGCAGTGGAAGCACAGTCTTAACCACTGGACAGTCAGGGAATGTGTGTTATAGATTTTTAGAATAGATTTTTCCTTCAGAAGTCTAAAGACATTTTTCTCTCATCCAGCATCTGTGGTGCTGTTGAGAAGTTTCACGACACTCTGGTCCTTGTTTCTTTGTGATCACTTCTTTTTCTTTCCGGAACTTTTAAGGCTTATGTCTTTATCTTGGTGTTCATGATATGTTTTGGTCAGCTAAATCCTCTGAGAGGATTTGCTTCTATCACATACTTGGAATGTATAACCAGTCTGGGATTAATCAGAACTGAACTCTTGGCTAGAGGCCTATCAGACTATCTAGATAGTCTGAATTTGGGTTGCAAACCTGGGTGAAGGCTGAACTATGGTTCCACATACTCAGTGGCAATCTGTCCCCTCTCTCCTTTTGTCCAAATCTGAAATAGTTAATTTGCCTTGAGGTCCATTGGTGGTAGTATGGGCATTTATTTACACAGAAGGATTAGCACTTTGGCATTCCAGAATTTTGGTCAGAGGAGAATCTGCTGTTAGATTTCCCACCTTGGACTCACGCTGGGCTTTGTTCTCTGTGACCACTCTCTGAAATGCTGTGGAAATCAGAATCTGCACTCAGCTGATCTGACAGATGTTCTCAGAGGATGCCTTACCTTTCTAGGATCCTGTCTTCACTCAAGGTCTTCCCTGAGGTTTCTTTACTTCTTAATCTGATGTTTTAAAGATGATTTTTAAAGTTACATATTGTCTAGAAGTTTGAGTTATTTCCACCAGTACAGATACTTATCATATTCTTAGAAATGGGAATCTATCTTCCCTTTTTATAAAACATTAAGAATATTTTTGTAACAGTTGCTTTCCAGTGGTGTGTTAGTTTCTGCTGTGCAGCAAAGTGAATCAGCCACACATATGCATATATTAATACCTCCTCTTGTTTGGATTTCCTTCCTATTTAGGTCAACACAGAGCACTGGGTAGAGTTCACTGTGCAATACAGTCATCAATGCTATTCATTACCTATTTTATACATAGTAGGGTATATATGCCAATCCCAATTACCCAATCCACCCCACCCCACCCCCTGCTTGATATCATCCTTTTAAACCACAATTTCCTCATTTGAAAAATGGGGATGACAGTAGTGTCGGAAAGTGAAAAGTCACTCAGCCTGTCTGTCTCTTTGTGACCCCATGGACTATAGCCCGCTGGGCTCCTCTTCCATGAAATTCTCCAGGCAAGAATACTAGAATGGGTAGCATTCCCTTCTCCAGGGGATCTTCCTAACCCAGGGATCAAACCCAGGTCTTCTGCATTGCAGGAACTGGGATTGCAGATTCTGAGCCACTAGGGAAGCCCAATAGTATTTGAGGAATTGGTGAGATTGCTAATAAGTGTAAAGATCTTTACTGGCGCCTCAATTAATGTTACCTCTGTTTTTTTTTTTTTTTAAGTGGTATTCTTGAAGTCTGACCATAACTGCCCTTCCTTGCTACATCTTTATAGGTGTTTGGTGCACTAATGCCCTTGGGTGATATGAATAATCTGAGGTCTTATTAGGTTGTATATTTATGATATCCATTCTAAAATTTTCATTTTACATGAGAACCAAGTGATAAAACATGATTGGTAGCCTAGATTTTAATTGAGAACATGAGATTTATTGAAGTAGAATCCCCAATATGTACATTTCTTGAGACAAAAATTAGAAAATATCCACTCCCACTTAAACAAATAAGACTCTAAATGGATAGAAATGGATGTCTTCTCTTACAACAAAATAGGCTATATATATATTTTTAACCATTTTTTTAATTGCCACAGAGAATGGGATTGCATGAGAAGGATTTTAAAGTCCACTATAGGTTTCCTCTCAGCAGTTGCCCTTCTCTGTAACAATATACACCCACTTCCAAATGAATCTTGCACAGAATCAGCTCTTTCTGGTGATTGACCTGCCCCTTGGGGTGTCTCAGGGGCACTTCTTTAGTAGGTGCATTGTGATATTCTTCACAGCCAGCATGGTCTCTGTACAGGTGGGTTTGATGAGAGTCTCTGGGAGTAAAAAGCCAAAATGCCCAGTGTCACGTAGTTCAAAAGCAAACGTGTAGGGTATTCCATTTTTGTAGGCCCAATCCATTGAGCTACCAGAACTCACATCTAAAAGTAAAAAAAAAAAAGGTCAACTTCACTAGAGTATGTAATTTTCAAAATGTATATATAGTACTTGCTTACTAAGCTATACTAAATCTTTCCAATTAAATAGCCTTTCAACAGGAGCAATTTAACCAGAGTTCCTTAACATTGAGCTCATAGAACTTATAAATCATACCTGCTATCATCATAAATCATACCTGCTATCATCATAAATCATCCTAGCCACTTTCAGTCTGGTTCTTGCCTCTGACATTTATGAAAACTTTGCTCTTGGAGGATCTAGTCTATGTAGTGATGCTTTTCCAGTACAATGACCTTAATTTCTCAGCCTCAACTTCAATATCATTTTTCTCCACCCTCACTTCATTCACCAAGAAACATACCCATATTGCGGGCTTTTTTCTTTTCTTCCAAGGTCTAGAATATTGAAATTCTGATCTCAGAAAACTCATTTCTTCTATATCCCCTATGTTTTTCACTCCTGATGAACGTGTTCTTTGGCTTTACTTATTACAGTTTCTAAGACTGCCCACAGGCTTCTTAGAATTTCATGGAACTCTCTAGCTGACTATGAATTACACCACTAAATTTCTCACTAGACCCTTCTTTTCTAGCCCTTTTCTGCTTTTGATTTACTAATTCTCAATTCTGAAGTCCAGTTTCTCCATTTTCGATCTCAACAGGTAGACAGAGAAAATCTGTTGTAAATTCATTCATTCTGAAGTCTTTCTCCATTACCAATGGTATTCTAGGTATCTTTTTCTAGACCTTCACTTACAGATTCTTCGTCATCCTCTTCTGATCCTGCCCCTTACTTTATCACTGCTTCCACTCTCATCATGGGTAGTTAACCCAGCACCTCCTCTGCTTCCATCCCACTCTTCACCTTTCTCTTAGCTCAGGAAGAAATGCTGCTCGTCTTTTACACGTGACATTGTCTGATACTATTTTTTGTTGCCTTCTCTGGTAGCGAGCGGAGAAGGCAATGGCACCCCACTCCAGTACTCTTGCCTGGAAAATCCCATGGACGGAGGAGCCTGGTGAGCTGCAGTCCATGGGGTCGCTAAGAGTCGGACACGACTGAGCAACTTCACTTTCACTTTTCATTTTCCTGCATTGGAGAAGGAAATGGCAACCCACTCCAGTGTTCTTGCCTGGAGAATCCCAGGGACGGGGGAGCCTGGTGGGCTGCCATCTATGAGGTCGCATAGAGTTGGACACGACTGAAGCGACTTAGCAGCAGCAGCTGGTAGCGAGAGGGCCCCTTCTCCAGGACCTTTTTTGCTAATAGACCACCCCTTCTCTTGCATCCTCATTGACCAAAATGTCCCAGCCCTACTTCCCTGGAGTACTTCCTTCTCAAGATCCCTATTATATATTATCTTCTTTTTTCTTCTTTCTTTTGCTTTAGCTCTCAAAAGATAATCTATATATGTTGCTTCTACATCCTCAACCACTTTCTGGTTCTTGCCTCTACCAGACTATGAAGCCTTTGTTCTTGAAGGTCTCCTATGACGGTGGGTCTAATCTCCTTTTTGTTTTTTTCCTTGCTCAGATCACACTTTTAGCCTCTCAGCAGCATTTAACCTAGCTGATAATCCATTCTGGAAACTCTCTCCATCTGACTTCTGTGACCTTACACACTCCAGCTTTCCAGCACAGAACTGAAAGCCCACACTGTGGGCTTAGACTGTATCCAATCACAGCACCTTCTGGGATTCTCTGTGCTTCTGTCTTCCTTTTGAAAAAGGGATCATAGTACCTACTGCATAGAGTTGTTGTGAAAATTAAAGCAATCAGGATGCATTTGGTGTTACTGTTTAGTATCTTTAACCCCAAAGTGCCTAGTATGCAGTTTTTAGCATAACATCCTTTTAATAATTAACTCATAAATGAATAAATTCAAGGAAGAATCTTTATATACTTGTTTCTGAAGTTTATATGATCTAGCCTAACATAACACCACTATTTAAAAATTTTCCCTCTCAAATGCTGCCACTTATTGATGCCATTTTTGCTAGGACAAGTTAGAATTACATGACGATGACAATCAAATGACTCTGCTGTTTCCCAGGACCCCTTTGCTTCAGTTGGGGCCAGAAGGTAGGCTGTGGCTTCCTTGTCGCTCTGGGTTAGAGTCAGTCACTGGAACTGCAAATAGTAGCCATAGTAGCTGAAGTCAGAGACAATATTTGCCAACCCTTACATCATGGCGATATGACAGCCTCATTTCTATGGTAACAGGTTGCTCTCAGTAAATATAACACTATGACTGTGCCTTAATACCAAGCTGAAAGGTGAACTGTGAGTAAGGCTTTTTAAAAATTAATGTTTTTAGATTTTTAATATATATTGTATTGGCATTAACTGGTAATGTGATTTTTAAAAATACTATATTTCCCCTTTCAAAGTGGCTCTTTTAAAAGACAGTTATAGAAAGGTCAGCATTAGACCAATGGTCATTAACTTAAAAAAATTCTGATACTTAAGATATCACCATTACCAGGATAAACTTATAAACAATGTTAATTAACAAGCCAAGCATTTCTTCTGAAGGCTGAAGAAGTGATTGGTTAGAAATGGATAAATTGGTTATAATGGATAAATTAAAGAAATTGAGAAATCTGCTAGCTCATTGAAAAGTATAATTGAACGTCAATGTCTATACACAAACGTATAGTGTACATTATATGATCCACTATATGATCATGGTGAGCTTCTAGAATGACACTAGATATTCAGGAATATATGCTTTCTCACTAGATTTTCTAAATCATATAGTCTATGAATTTTATTTTTAAATTTATTGTTGGCTGCACTGGGTCTTTGTTGTTGTGCATGGCCTTTCTCTAGTTGTGGAGAGTGGGGTCTTCTCTTGTGGTGTGTGGACTTGTCACTGTGGTGGCATCCTTTGTTGTGGCTCCCAGGCACTAGGTGCTCAGGCTTCAGTAGTTGTGACACTTGGCCTAGTTGCCCCAAGGCATTTGGGATCTTCCTGGACCAGGGATTAAACCTGTGTCCCTTGCATCTGCAGGCAGATTTTTAACCACTGGGTCACCAGAGAAGTCTGTTAGTGGACTGCAGAGTTTGAAAGACTATGGGAAATGACCTAGTCCCATTCCTCATGCATCAGTTGTGCAGACTGAAGCCCAGGATTATTGTCTTTGTCAGGATTCCATCTAACTAGTGGCAGAATTAAGACTAGAATCCACATTTCCTGGTTCTATATATGTCCAAGTTATGTCCATACACTGGAAAGAACTTGTTACTCTTTATTTCACACAAAATAGGAGATATTTTAATTACCGTTCAAGAAGAAATTCAGTTGACTGTGTTATGTAAGAAACAGAATGTCATAACAAGAATGGTGAAGGAAAGGGATAAAAAGGAAGCTCTTTCAGAGCTGAAACGTTACTTCATTTTCTTCTCAAGGCCTATCACCATTTCACAGGAGTTACAACTGCTTAAGGAGCCCATTTGGGTACTGTGTACTGTCATAAGATCTCAGTTCAACTCTGTAGTCTTTATTACGTGCTTAGCATATTCTCTGTGTAGGATTTATTTGGATTGGGACAGTCATTTCCGTCAAACAGAGTAAAACTAGTCAGACATAAACTTCTATCTTCCTTGGCTAATTTGGTAGTCATAAATTTCATTTTGGGGAGTGGGGAACATATTTTCTTTTTTTTTTTTTTTATAAAGGGAAGTCATTACACAGGATATTGGTTCAAGAGACGATTCCAACACAGCATCCAAAGGAAACTTACACAATGTGCTGGAGGCAGGCCCATATCGGTACTGTACCCCATGAACCGACCGAAGTGCATTCACAGCCTTATAAGCTGCAGATTCCTGTTAATTTAAATGGAGAAATCATATCACATATATCACTTCATTGAAACCTTTAGAAACACCAACATGTTGTCTGAGCATTATCAGTACTCAATTTAGAGAATGCTGGGCACACTGATGAATAGCTGTATTTAATCGTAATATTGTTATTCTTTGTTGCATATTGCATTTTGCAATATGTTTTAGAGCACACTATTTCCCTTAATTCCTACAGTGAGCCAGTGATCAGTAATATTTCCATATATAGACAAGGAAAGGAAGGCTCATCAAGGTTCAGTGGTCAGACTGGGGTTACACTGCACGGAATGGCTGGGTTGAAATAAAGACATCTTCTGAGATTCATTTAGTCTTCTGCCCTCTTCATTTTGAGCTAGTTCAGAGACACCATTTCTATAAATTACAAAATGCTTGACAGGACAGAACTCATATCAGTCTTACTCATAGCTACATATATACCATTTAGCAACATGGCTGTATATAACAGATGCTTAATTACTATTTTTAAGAGAAATTTTTAAAAATAGATTATTTTAATTTTAATAAAAAAATTTTTTTTAAGCCACACAGCATGAGAGATCTTAGTTCCCTGACCAGGGATGGAACCTGTGCCCCCTGCAGGGAAAGCACGGAGTCTTTGCTACTGGACCATGAGGGAAGTCCCCTTAATCACTATTTCTTGCAGGTATGTTGAATAAGCATAAATCTGCAAGAGCATCAAGATAATCTTATCGATCCTTAAGTACATACTTCAGTGGCTAGGTTCAAGGTAGTTAAAACCCATTTGAATCAGTTCTCAAACCTTTTAATTCAGTAGGAGTGACTCCTCTTGTTCTGTGTGTTTATCCTTTGTGGGAATGGAAACACTTTCAGAACGCTTCCTGACTTCTAAGGTTACACACTCCTCTGGCAGAACTCAGCCAGGTGTGGCTAAGATGTAGAAATTCTAAGGTGGAACTTCCTACCTGTGCCTAAAAGCAGGAAAAATAAATGCCATCAAAATACCTAAAGGTGAATATCCTAAGATGAACTCAAATGAAGACTACACTGTGAAAACATTTTCAAATGGTGTGAAAGGGCTAGTTTCAACAAGGAGTTAGAGACATAGTGGGTGACCAGTGAGGGGAAAAGAAGTATGCTGAAACTGGTATATGACTCTCCCATTTCCACTTGCCTGTGAATAATTTAATGCAGCGCATTGAAGCACTCTGGGCAACGTGGTGCTGTATGTTGGACTCGGCTTCAGCCTGCTGTTCTCACTTACCTCTGGGATGCAGAGAGCAGCATTTGCAGCAAATGCCACACAGGGTGGCTATTTAGGGACCAGGCAGTAGGACCTGACAAACATTTATTATTGATCTCCTTGATGACAGCACTGTCCTCGTGGAGAGCCAACAGAATAGGAATGTAAACACCGTAATGAGGTATCTTTATGGAGAATGTGCAAAGACTTTTAACATCTTCTCCAATGGCCTCAGCAATAGTCCATGGCAAGGGCAGATATTTCTACATTTAGATGACTGCATTCTAATATGAGGAGACCTTTGTTCCTTATTATTTCAGATGACTAAACCCAAGGGTGGGGGGAGTCTATTGAGAGAGAAAAAAGAACCACTCTGCCTGTTTTACACAAAACATAGTTTTAGCCTTTTGTGATCACCGGCCTTCTGTGACTGGGGTGTATGTTGATACGAAGTATAGGCATATTCCTTCCATAAAGAGTAGAAACTTCATCAAATTTTCTAAGAATTATTTTCCAGGGTGGCATCTATTTAGAAGAGTTTAAGTGATTCTTCCTTTCTCCATTGCTTTTCCCTCCAATTGTTCAGAAGGACCCAGGCCTCCTTTATTGGATCTCACCTAAGTAAGGAGTATATTTGTTCTTTAAATATTTTTATATTTAAAGCAAGTTTGGGGACTTTTCTGGCGATCCGATGGTTAAGACTCCATGCTCCCAGTGCAGAGGGCACAAGTTCTACCCCTGGTTAAGGAACTAAGATCTCACGTGCCACGTGCTGTGGCATAGCATGGCCAATAATAATAATAATCATTTTTTAAAAGTTAAAAAAGCAACTTCATGACCTAAATCTGTTAGCAGAACCACAGTCTCCTACATATTGATGGAACGCTTTTGAACAAGTTGAACAGAATTTGATGGTTTCTGGTTAACGTTCACAGACTATCTAGTTTCTGAGAACTATAGTCTTGGTTTTAGCAAATTAGCTTATCTGCAACCCACGGACA
Source organism: Nanger dama (assembly GCA_917880005.1). Lineage (NCBI taxonomy): Eukaryota > Metazoa > Chordata > Mammalia > Artiodactyla > Bovidae > Nanger > Nanger dama. Next base: position 7,061,372 of record CAKJTW010000066.1, read on the forward strand.
GGATTTCTCAAGAGGGTTACTGCTGACAGTTTGAACTGAATTGCTCTTTGCTGTGGAAGGCTGTCCTGTGTAATGTAGGATATTTCATAGCATCCTTGGCCTCTACCCACTAGATGCCAGTAACATCTTGCACCCCTGTGGTGGCAATCAAAAAAATTTCCCTAACGTTGTCCAGTGTCCAGGAACATTTGGTGTCCCTTGGGAGGAAAGTTCATCACTGGCTGTGAACCACTGATCCAATTTTCATACCATATCCTCTAATGCAAGACAAGAAGAAAGTAATTTAACTTCTGGTGGGAAAATAAATTCAAAATATGGAGACCATCCTCGTGTGATAGTTCTAATACATTTCATATTCTATATAATCAGTTGTAAGGATATAAACAGATGCTGTGCCCAGTTTAGAAAGGGATGAACAATTGCCTGTAGAAATATTGCAGTACAAGGTTCTAGGCTGCCAGGTCACTAACACCGAAAATGAAAAACATCTTTGATCCACTGAGGAGCTGAAGAATAGCACCATCTAGCATCACTCCCACCTTTACAGTATTTCTCAAGAGAGAGAATTTGCTCAGAATTCTTGCACAAAATGCTAAGAACAGAGTTCCTCTTTTGGATAGGAAACAAACTTTCCTTCTGACCACCTCATGTTCCTCATTCCTCCTAGGTCCTGGACATTTAGATCAGGAATTCCTGCAACCCCAAGCAACAGATGCAGGATTTGGAGATTGAGGTATAGGAAGAAAGGGGATGCTTTTTGAAAAAAACTTTTAAGTGTAACATACCTATAGAAGTGTGTACTAATTAAGTTTACAGCTCGATGAAGGATTACAAGTTACACGCACTCATCCAGTAACCAGCATCCAGACAAAGAACAGAACATCAACAGCAACCCAAAGCCTGCCTATGCCCCCTCCCAATCCCTTCTCCCTCCTTGTTCCTTACTTGTAACACTATCTGTTAGCTTGGCCTGGCTTTGAACTTCATAGGCCTCTAGATGCTATAGACTCTGAGCCAGACTCACTTTACAAGGAATTAATTCCTATAGTGGATAGCTTGTTGGGTTTCTGAGATGAAGAGAGGAAGGAACTCTGCTCTTTCACTTTCAAGTAATCTCATGCTTGAAAAGCTGTTCATTCTAAGCACCAACTTGTCAGATACATGCCCAGAGACTTAGTAGCATTAAGCAAATAGCGCTTATAAATTGAAACTTGCTTTTAATTAATGAGAGTCAGACCATAATTTATGAACAATTATTTACTCAATAAAGTTAATTACACTCCTGCATATGTGACCGAAGCTGTAAAACAAATCAGATCTATCCTGACATTTTCCAAATAACATGTGGTAAAAAGTAAATAGTTTGGAAATGATAGCATTTGAGAAGCGATGTAACACAGTAGTTAAAAGCAACAGCATCGGAGCTAGATTTGGAGTGGATCCTGGGTATGACAGTGAGTAGTGGTATGTTCTTATTTTAATTATTTAGTATGTTTAGGTTTCAGTTTCCTCATCTGTAAAATGTGTAAAATGACATTTTATATATATATGTCATTTATCTTTCTTAATCATACACAGTAACTGTTATATATATATACTATACTATACATATACACTATATTATATATAATATATATAACTATATATACTTATATATATGTATAACCATATGTGTGTGTGTATATATACATACATACATATATATATATATACACATAATGCTTGTTGCATCATTACATAGGACCATGTTAGCATTAGAAAAGCATGAAGCCCAACACACATATCCAGCTTCAAGTACTTACCACACAGCTAAAATTGGGGATTGTTGCATACTTGTAAGAATATGGATACAGCAACATCTGAGCATATGCGTGAAAAGATAGGTAAGCCGTGATGTGCTTCCTGTGTTTTCGGAGGAAGTTAGCTACAGCTTTCACTTCTGGCTCAGACTCTGGGAAAGGTCCACAGTACGTATCATCACAAGGATGCATGGAAGCTCCTTCATCTGCAAGTTAGAAAAGGAAATGGGGGTGTAGGGACGGCAGGAAAGAAGGAAGAAACGCAAATAGGCATTGTTAAACTGATTCTTCTGTTGTTTCTGTAAACACACGATATTACCAAGCAATTCATGTAACTTGTCATTTACTGAAATTAATACTGAAAAATCCAAGGTGGCCGGGCAGCCTGAATAGGAACTGGACGCTGCTTGTTTAGCTGAGCCTGCATAAACCACCCTAAAGGGAGGGCTCCAACAGCTGGTGAACTAATTCTGTATGATCCCCCAGAGCACGTAAGGCCTCTTGTTTATATACTCCATGATACTTGCAGTTTCCCACCATACACTCAACCCACTTGTCATAAGTGTCAATAGTTTACTCATTTAACATGCAGTCAATATTTACACTGACCTGGGTGCCTGGGATATACTGGAAAACAACATAGGAAGAAATCCCTGCTATAACAGAACCCGCATTCAATCTGGATTCTTTGTTAGACTCCAATGCTCTGTGAAGGCAGGGACTGTGTCTTTCTTTTGGGGCACCTGACAACTAGAACAATAATATGGCAAGTGTTCAACAAACAGTTGTTGAATAAGTAAATGTCAGATCAAAAGAAAAGGCTAGACATCATAGATGTCTGGCAAGATACAAATATTGATATATTAAGAACAAGGAGGCAAGACAGAAATAATTCCACAGAACATGCCAATTTCTGTTATATTTTTAGATTAGCTATAGTCAAACTGGTTTTATAAAACCCAAGAGAGCTCTCCAGTTATCTTCAGGGTCAGTTCAGTTAAGAAATCCTCAAAAGTAAATTAAAAAATTTTTGAAAATAAAAAATTATGCAAGTCCATGAAGGAAAGGGAAGAAAATAAGATTTACAGTAATAATCACAGAGGATTAAGGTTCTAAGAAATTTTAGAAATAATGACATTTTCCATAATGATTTGCCATTCTGAGTCCTTGCTCTCTCTCCTATACCTGGAACACTATAACTCTTTCCATAAACAAATGGAAAATGTTTGGTAGGTCTATGACCTAGTCTAGCACTACTAAAAATGAAAATAACTAAGACCAGGCTAATTCTTGAGGACATTATGTCTCATTTATGCTAAAGGAGAGTCAGGATAGGGAACTTAAAGCAATTGTGGTTTTCCTCCTTTGAGTCTAATTTTGGACTCAAAGGCTTGAAAGCAACTGGGATATGGATGGAACTCAGAACTTAATATAAAAACTATAGCTACTGCTCCAAAAGGAACAGAAAAATGAGACCTTAGAGCAACACTGATGTAAAGGAGAGATCACAAACTGAGCAACTACTTCCACAGGGAGCAGAAGTAATGAGCTAGAGAAACAAGAGCTCACAACAACCCTAATAAATATTCTCAAGGGCATATGGGAGGGCACTGGAAACATTAAACAGGGACAAGAAGCTATAAAAAGAACCAATAAGATATAATGGAGAAAACTTAACTCATGGGTTGCATGAATACAATCAATGTGTGAATTGATGAGATGGAGTGGATTTTGAAACATTCCCAGAGGCATTGAGAAGGGAACACAGAATTGTAAAAGTGAAAAAAAAAATTAAAGGACATGAAAAATAGAATAATCGCCAACATCTGATTAGTAGGGCTTCTAAATGAAAAAAATAAATCAAGTTAAACATCTGAAGAATTGCTAACTGAAATTTTGCCACGATTAAAGGTTAAATGGGCTTTTGTGTACCAACATGCGAGAGAAAAGGGAAAATATCAACATGATACAGTACAGTGAAATTTAGGAACAAGGAATCAATTCCAGAGAGAAAGCAGCAGACCATCTATAGAGGAATGAAATTAGACTCACATCTGACATTTTAAATAGCAGCACTTGTTCAGTCACTAAATTGTGTTCCAATTCTTTTCGATCCCATGGACTGCAGCATGCCAGGCTTCCCTGTCCTTCACTATCTCCCAGAGTTTGCTCAAACTCATGTCCACTGAGTCAGTGATGCCCTCCAACCATCTCATCCTCTGTGGTCCCCTGTTCCTCCTGCCCTCAGTCTTTCCCAGCATCAGAGTATCTTCCAATGAGTTGGCTGTTCACATAAGGTGACCAAAGTATTGAAGCTTTAGCATCAGGCCTTCCAGTAAATATTCAGGGTTGGTTTCCTTTAGGATTGATTAGTTTAATCTCCTTGCAGTCCAAGGGACTCTCAAGAGTCTTCACCACCACCAGAATTTGAAACCATCAGTTCTTCAGTGCTCAGCTCACTTGACATTTTAAACAGCAACACTAGAATAATATTTGCAAAGTATTTTTGAAACAGGAAATTTGAGTCTAGACTTAGACAGCTGAATTCATTGAAATGTGAGAGTGAAATAAAGATGTCATGCTGCTACTGCTAAATCGCTTCAGTCGTGTCTGACTCTGTGTGACCCCATAGACAGCAGCCCACCAGGCTCCCCTATATACTGGAGTGGGTCGCCATTTCCTTCTCCAGTGCATGAAAGTGAAAATTGAAAGTGACGTTGCTCAGTCGTGTCTGACCCTTCACGACCCCATGGACTAGAGCCCACCAGGCTCCTCTGTCCATGGGATCATCCAGGCAAGAGTACTGGAGTGGGGTGCCATTGCCTTCTCTGAAAGATGTCATAGTTATTGGCATATTTTCATTGGTTATTTTTTCATTTTCAGTGTGTACTTCTTTCACTTACAGTGTACTTCTTTCACTTACAGTTTTAAAGTTTTAAAAAGATTTTAGTTATCATCAATTTTGTCAGGTTGCTTACTAAGATTGTTATTGTTGATACTTTCACGAGCAATGGTGAAGAGCACCATCTCTTCTTAGTCTCTGCCAACAATACCCTGAAAGTGCATCATCTTTTTCTTTTTGCCATTTGATGACAAAATTTAATTTGCCTTCCTTACTGCAAGTATGTTTGAACATTAATTTATAGGTTGACATTGGATTGGACATGCTTCTGAATTGGTTAATCTTGTCTTTAGCTCATATTATTGTTGGTTTGTTTATCTTTTTTTGGTTGGTTGGTTTAGTTGCTAAGTTGTCTCCAACTCTTGCAACTCCATGGACTGTAGCCCTCCAGGTCCCATGGGATGTCCATGGGATTTCCCAGGCAAGAATATTGGCGTGGGTGGCCATTCCCTTCTCCAGGGGATCTTCCTGACTCAGGGAGCAAACCTGTGTCTCCTGCATTGGCAGTGGGGAAATGAGCCACAAGAGAAGCCCTACTCATGTATAAAAGAGCTTTGTAGAGATGTTTGTCATCTGCATTGCATTTTATCCTCATATTTATATTTTTCAATTGTTTATGATAGCTTTTTGTAATTTTAGACATCTTAAATTTTATATAATTGCTATGTCTTTTTCAATGGCTTTTGGGTTTCCTGTCTTGGTTAATAATTTTTTCCTATTCTGAGGGATTATAGCTTGCTTATAGGTTTTCTCCTAAGAATGTTGTCATTTAAAAAAAATTATATATTTTTGGCTGTGCTGGGTCTTTGGTGCTGCGTAAGCTTTTCTCTAGTTGCAGTGAGCAGAGGCTGCTCTCTAGTTGCAGTGCGCAGGTTTCTCACTGCTGTGGCTTCTCTTGTTGCAGAGCATGGGCTCTAGGGTGTGTGGGCTTCAGGAACTATGGCATGTGTGCGCAGTAGTTGCAGCTCCTGGGCTGCAGAGCACAGGCTCAATAGCTGTGGTGCATGGGCTTAGTTGCTCAACAGCATGTGGGATTTTCCCGTGTCAGGGATCAAGCCTATGTCTCCTGCATTAGCAGATAGATTCTTTGCCACTGAGCTACCAGGGAAATCTCAAGAATGTTATCATTCATTTTTTTACATCTAAGTCTTTAATCCTTTTGGATTTATTTTTATACACATGTAACATACAGCTGGACATGGAACAACAGACTGGTTCCAAATAGGAAAAGGAGTACGTCAAGGCTGTATATTGTCACCCTGCTTATTTAACTTATATGCAGAGTACATCATGAGAAACGCTAGACTGGAAGAAACACAAGCTGGAATCAAGATTTCCAGGAGAAATATCAGTAACCTCAGATATGCAGATGACACCACCCTTATGGCAGAAAGTGAAGAGGAGCTAAAAAGCCTCTTGAGGAAAGTGAAAGAGGAGAGTGAAAAGTTGGCTTAAAGCTCAACATTCAGAAAACTAAGATCATGGCATCTGGTCCCATCACTTCATGGGAAATAGATGGGGAAACAGTGGAAACAGTGTCAGACTATTTTTGGGCTCCAAAATCACTGCGGATGGTGACTGCAGCCATGAAATTAAAAGACGCTTACTCCTTGGAAGCAAAGTTATGACCAACCTAGATAATATATTCAAAAGCAGAGACATTACTTTGCCGACTAAGGACCGTCTAGTCAAGGCTATGGTTTTTCCAGTGGTCATGTATGGATGTGAGAGTTGGACTGTGAAGAAGGCTGAGAGCCAAAGAATTGATGCTTTTGAACTGTGGTGTTGGAGAAGACTCTTGAGAGTCCCTTGGACTGCAAGGAGATTCCAACCAGTCCATTCTGAAGGAGATCAGCCCTGGGATTTCTTTGGAAGGAATGATGCTAAAGCTGAAACTCCAGTACTTTGGCCACCTCATTCGAAGAGTTGACTCACTGGAGAAGACTCTGATGCTGGGAGGGATTGGGGGCAGGAGGAGAAGGGGACGACCGAGGATGAGATGGCTGGATGGCATCACGGACTCGATGGACGTGAGTCTGAGTGAACTCCGAGAGATGGTGATGAACAGGGAGGCCTGGCGTGCTGCGATTCATGGGGTCTCACAGAGTTGGACACGAGCGACTGAACTGAACTGAACTGAACATAAAGCTTTGTCTTCAGTTTTTCTATATTGATAGACAACTCATTAAGCATAATTTATTAAATATTCTATCACTTTCCCACTGAATTGAAACACCACCTTGAAGGTGAAGGTGAAGTCGCTCAGTTGTGTCCGACTCTTTGTGACCCCCATGGACTGTAACCTAGTAGGCTTCTCTGTCCATGGGATTCTCCAGGCAAGAATACTGGAGTGGATTGCCATTTCCTTCTCCAGGGATCTTCCTGACCCAGGGATCCAACCTGGGTCTCTCGCATTGGAGGCAGACGCTTTAACCTCTGAGCCACCAGGGAATTAAAATCTCTTGCATTTGTTGATCTATTCCTGGATTCTCTGTTCTGCAGTTCTATTAGTCTCTTTCCATATTGTCAGCCTATCAGTCTATAGCAGCATTAAGATATGTGCTGATATCAGACAAGTTCCCCTTACTGTTATTCCTTTTTTCACTTTTATTGGCTTTTTAGGGTCTGTTTGCTTTTCCATATAGATTTAATGATCATTTTATCAGTCCACTAAAACATAAATGAAAAACCCTGTTGAGATTCTAGTTGGAGTTGCACTAAATTTATACTGATTTTTTGAGGATATTATAATACTGAGTCACCCAATCCAAGGACATGGTACACCATTCCATTTGCTCAGATCGTGTTTTATGTTCATCATCAATATTTTATCACTCTTTTCATCAGTATATCTTCTTTATTGTATTACTATGAATTGGTAACTATTTCTTTTTAAAAATTTTACACAATTTTAATGGTTGCATTTCATTTACAGTTATTATTAAATATTGCCATATTCCCCATGTTGTACAGTATATCCCTGAATTTATCTTACACCTAATGGTTTGTACCTTCCATTCCCTCATCCCATAACTGCCCCTCCTAGTAACTATGCTTGTTCTCTACATCTGAGTCTGCTTCTATTTTTGTTATATTCACTAATTTGTTGTATTTTTTTAACAAGTATAAGTGGTATCATTCAGCCTTCCTACTTCTGTGTGACTTATTTAACTAGCATAATGCCCTCTAAGTCCATGCATGTTGCTGAAAATGGCAAAATTTCATTATTTTTATGACTGAGCAGTATTCCAATGTATATGTATATCACATCTTCATCCATTCATCTGTTGATGGACAACTTACATTGCTTCCATATTTTGGCAGCTATAAATAATGCTGCTCTGAACATTGGGGTTCATTCCTTCTTGAATAAGTGCTTTTTATTTTTGATATGTACCCAGGAGTGAAATTGCTGGGTTACATGGTAATACTGGTTATAGTTTTTTTGAGAAACCATTCTGTTTTCCCTAGTGGCTACCATTGGTAGCTATTTTCCAAATGGTCCTCTAAGAGTGTGGTGGTAGAAGTCACTTCATGATATCATGAGGACTCCTCCCATTCTCTCTCCTCCTGTCCTCTACCAGATCCATCAGATCTAACTAGGAATTAGTTGTCCAAACCATCTCTTTAAACTTCATTTTGGAGGCTTCTGTGATGTCAAAATAAACAAATGTGGCCCAGTAAACAAATTTTATATTAAATATATATGTTATTTACATTATAAAGTGTTCTGATAACTGTATCCTTAGATAATATCATAATTGGGATAATGAATGACAGCTCAACTGACATTTCTTTAGAAAATCAGGCCCTCTTCTAAATAACATTCTAAGTTGCTAAAGATAAATTACTTGATTTGTTCAAACTGTCAAGAAAGAAGGCACCTAATTCTTTAGTATTCTCATTTTCCATTCTTTCTATAGATTGTAAAGTATTTCTAAGCCATTCCTGAATCTATAGAAGCTAGAGATCTACTTGTTTTTCAGCTAACAGTGGGTAAGGATTGCTGTCTTCTATCTTTTATAAGGTAAGAAAAACCAAACAATGATTTTCTTTTTCAAGAAATAAAATTCTTCTGAGTAGCAAGAAGGATAAATATATTGTACTGAAGACAGAGCCAGTGCTATAATTCCTTTCTGGAGTGGGGAGCATTTAGGGCTATAGATTGAGATGAGAATGGTGAGTGTCTTGTATCCCCGGCCACAGGGAGACACTATTCTTGACCTGAGGCACTTGCTTTCCCACACCATCTTCACTAAATCTTCTCTGGGTATATCTGAGGTTTTTGTAACATCGCTTACTAACATAGGTGGTACAGATCTAACATAGGATGGGAAGAACAGCAGGGTTTGGAATACAGAATAATTCTACAGATGACTATGTCTGGCTATAAATTCAGTAGCATGTATGTTGTACTGTAGTTATTTATTTTTATGGACTCTTCCACTTCTTTAGAGGGTGAACTCCTCTAGGACAGAAGTCATGCCTTATTATTCCCAGTACTTAGCAGAGTGGACACAGTTGCTCCACTCTAATTGTTGTTGAATGAATAAGCTGAGCTGACCCTCCTCAGGGGCGGGTGCTTATATCTTGGACTATTTCACTGAATCTAGGTTTTTGCTTAGACAACACCAGTTCATCTCCATGGAAGGCTGAGGACTCACCAGGGTACCACCACCACCACCACCACCACCAACAACAAACTACCTTCAAAAAGCCTGTTGGTCTTTGAGAACATTCTGTTACCTAAGCATTTCCTGAATAATTTCAAATCCGAAAGTCTGAGCTTTCCCAAGATTATACCTTAATAAATGTTTAGCAAGGAAATAGGATACTTCAAAACTTCTTCTCTATGGTGATGAGCCCCAATTGTTCATTCATGTAGATGCAAACCCTCCCTTGCCCCTAACACAAGCTATCCTGAGTGATAGCTTCATGAGTGAGCTTTTAACAGGTCATAGCCAAAAAAAGCCATTAAGTTTCCTCTTAGACTGCATAAAAGCTGTGAAAGTGTGCTGATGACATTTCTTTCAGAGGATGGACAGAGAGATGTTCGTAACTGGAGGGAGTGTTTACAACAGGAAGGCTTTTTTTTTTCCTGTAGCCACAGACTTTATTGTTTGAATATTTGCAACTGTTATTCTATACACAAATGTTAATTTCTTATAAAACTCTGTATTCTGTATTGCTTAGTCACCTCACGCTCCATTTTATGCCACATTTCCGTCAAGAACTATTTCCTCAAGGAACGTGCAGAGAAAGCAGAGGGGTGTGGAGGATGGACAGGGCCAGAAAAGGTATAGGCTGGCCAGCAAAGCAGGAAAAGGGTCCATGGCTTAAGAAGGACCAGGTGATCCTTCAGGAGACCAGAAGCCTCCTGGCTTCTCACAGAGCTTGAAATATTTTCCTCCCTTGGCTTCTGATACACTCTCCTCCTTTTTCCCATCTCTACTATTTTGTTTTTTCATTTATTATTATTTTTATTGGAGTATAATTGCTTTACAATGTTGTGTTAGTTTCTGCTATACAACAGCATGCACCAGCTATGCGTATACATATATCCCCTCCCTGTTGAACCTTCCTCCCCTTCTCCCTGACATTCTCCTATTTTTCTTCCAACAACTATATTATTTCCTTCTCAGCCCTCTTTATGGGTTTGTCTTCCTCTTTTAATCCCTTAAAAGAAGACTACCCAGTTCTGCCCGTAGTCCATTTTCTTCAATAATGTCTCTTCGGTGACTATGACTTCTTCAACTACTGTTTATGTATTGATAGTTTCATTCATTCAGTATTATGCACCTCAAACTAGGACGGGTCAATGAACAAAATACAGTTTTCTGCTGTATAGAATTTACACTGTAATGGTGGCAGTGACAGTGATGGGGAGATGAACCACACGGTGAATAAGTAATTGCACGGTGTAGCAGAAGAGTGCTGAGAACAGAGAGAAGGCGGAGGAGTGGAAGAAAGGTCAGGAGTTCTGGGGACATGAGTTGCGATTACAAAGATGGCGGTGAGAGTTATTCTCAGTCGCTGAATCTGAGCACACTTGGAGAACACAGGGAGTCAGCCATTGCACGTGGGGAAGAGTGTTTTGGGCAGAAGTAACAGCCATTGGGATGGTTCCACAGCAGGCCTGGTGTGAGCCTGGCCAATGAGGAGCCAAGTGCTGAGAGGGGCAGAAATCAATGAGATCAGACAATCAACGGGGGCCCCGGTCATGTGAAGTTTCTTTTAAACTTGATTTTTATATTGGAGTATAGTTGCTTTACAACTTTGTGTTAGTTTCTGCTGTGCAGCAAAGTGAATCAATGGTACGTATACATCTATCCCCTCTTCCTTGGATTTCCTTCCCATTTAGGTCACCACAGAGCATTGAATAGAGTTCCCTGTGCTACACAGTAGGTTCTTATTAGTCATCTGTTTTATACACAGTAGTGTATATATGTCGATCCCAATCTCCCAACCCTACCTCCTCTTTGGTACCCAGATGTTAGAGTTTGTGTCTCTGTTTCTGCTTTGCAAGTAAGTCAGAAGGAGAAAAACCAAATCAAATCCCACATTGCTAAATACAATGGTCACGTCTTGATCTCACCTTACTTAGTTTCTAAGATGCTTTGACCAAGTGAATCATGCTTTATTTTTCAAAACATTTAGCTTCACTTGACCTCCATAATATAAAACTCTCTTCCTAACTCACTGGTTTCCTTGTCATTTTTTCACTCTATTTTTTGGGGGGCGGTAAGAGTCAAACACAAATGAGCAACTAAGACAAACACACACATATACCATTTTTCTAGATTCCATATATATTAATTAATAACATTAATATATATTCCATATATAATATTAATTAATATCATGAGGTGAGGTGAAGTCGCTCAGTCATGTCCGACTCTTTGTGAGCCCGTGGACTGTAACCTACTAGGCTTCTCTGTCCATGGGATTCTCCAGGCAAGAAGACTGGAGTGGATTGCTATTTCCTTCTCCAGGGGATCTTCCCGACCCAGGGATCGAACCCGGGTCTCCTGCATTGGAGGCAGACGCTTTAACCTCTGAGCCACCAGGGAAGCAACATATTAATATATTAATATATATTCCACATATAATATTAATAGCATATTAATATATTAATATATGTGGAATCTAGAGAAATGGTATATATGTGTGTTTGTCTTAGTTGCTCATTTGTGTTTGACTCTTACCCCACCCCCCAAAAAAAAGAGTGAAAAAAATGACAAGGAAACCAGTGAGTTAGGAAGAGAGTTTTATATTATGGAGGTCAAGTGAAGCTAAATGTTTTGAAAAATAAAGCATGATTCACTTGGTTAAAGCAGCTTAGAAACTAAGTAAGGTGAGATCAAGACGTGGCCATTGTATTTAGCAATGTGGGATTTGATTCGAGTATAATACTATGTGTAGTGAGTTTATATAGTATAATATTATGTGAAGGGACTAGAAGAGGATGAGACTCTGCTGAAAAGGAACAAAGCCATGGGGCAATAGCTGGTGGAAAAAGGGGAGACAGAGGATTTTTCCAGATGAGAGGAATAATGGCATGCTTCCATGCTGACGGGGGAAAGCCCAGTAGAGAACCAAACAAACACACGACCCAACCAGCCAGCCAGACAACAAAATGATAGAGATGGGAAAATTCCTGGAGCAATATTCTTAAGTAGGAAAGATCTAGTTCAAGTCAATGTCTTGAATCTCGATCTCGAGCTTTCTGCATGTCTCCACTGGCTTGTCTCAGAGGCTCTGGAAGCTCAAGCTGTCCTTAGATGAAATCATCTCTGTCTTTCCTACCCACCAAAGTGACCTCTTGCAATGTTTCTTAACCTATATTTTCCTCATTCGCCAAATGGCTCGAGTCAGAAACTTTGATGGAGAGACCCTGAAAGTTTCCCTCTCCTAATCCCTCCATCCCATTGGAGAGCAAATTCAGCCGATCCCATCTGTTTCATCTCTGTGTCTCCTACCAGCAAAGTGCAGATCCTCAGCATGATTCCCCTACATTACCACAATAGTTCGTTGCCTTCAGTCTGGCTTGCCTTGAATTCAGCCTTCTCAACAATGTCATTGATATCTTCTAAAAATGTAAAACTGATCTTATTGCTCTGCTGCTTAAAAGCCCTTCAGTGGCTGCCTTCTAGATAAAGTTCTAAAGTCTTTGAGTGGGTGCAAAGTCACTTCAGTCATGTCTGACTCTATGCACCCCTATGGACCATAGCCTGCCAGGCTCCTCTGTCCATAGGATTCTCCAGGCAAGAATACCAGAGTGGCTTGCCATGCCCTCCTCCAGGGGATCTTCCCAACCCAGGGATGGAACCTGCATCTCTTACGTCTCCTGCATTGCCAGGTGGGTTCTTTACCACTAGCACCATCTGGGAGGTCTTTACTATAGCTTAAAGGCCATAGAGGTAGTGTGGTCAAGGTGTCTGAAAATAGTAGTGGCAGGTATTACAGTTTATCTTGTTGTGTGTTTTTCTGTCTTAAAAAAAAATATTATGGGACTTGCCTGGGAGTCCTGTGGTTAAGACTCAGCACTTCCACTGCAGGAACATGGGTTCAATCCCTGGATGGGGAACTAAGATTCCATATGCTGAAAGGCATGGCCAAAAATAAAAACCAAAACCCAGTTGGTGATTTTTGTCCTGTTGCTATACAGAGAGCACTGTGATTGGTATTTAACCATTTTCCAGATAATGTCATGAACCTTCCGTAGTTCTATAATAGTTTCCGGGTTACATAGTTTCTCCCTTTTATGGAATTCAGAATGTCAGATGGTTATGCTTTCTCCTTCTGACCAGATGCCTATGGGATAAGGCCTTTCATGATCTGTTTTGTTGATTTGCTTGAAATTTTAGGTTCTACCAGTCTGTCTTAAAATATGCTACTTCTACTTTTAATACACTACACTCTTCACTACACTATTGGTTATTTTATATTCCACACACCTTTGTCTTATGACTTTGCACATGCTGTTCCCTTGTCGGATGCATTCTCTTTTCTTCCCAGTCTGATTTTACTTGTTCTTCAGATACCACTTCTCCTTGGCATCTTTTCCAGTGGCCCCCAGGCTGGGTTAGGTGCCTGTACTTTGTATGCCTGTAACGCCCTTTATCTGCATTTGTCATAAAACTTAGTGCCTATGTTAAAATGTATGCAAACCCATTTCCCTACTCGATTAGGTAAAGCATAGTGCTTGACCAATGTTGGGTGCAAAATAAACTCAAAAGCATTTTATTTCATAATTATCATATATGAACTAAATGGTATAATATGGAGAAGGGTTATGCCTCAATTTAATGCTGTTTGCCTGAGAAACACATTAGACACTGGAATACTCTATAGCGCTTTATGGTTTAATTTTATTGATTGGCATCCTGCCAAGGTTATTTACCACAAATTATGTATTGATTCAGCAGCAAAATGGGATATCACATTGAGAATGCTTTCTGCCAGTGTCTCTCTCTAATTTATTGCCTTACTCATTTATCTTTAAAAATAAAATCAGAATCCTGAATAGTGGGGCCTCTAAGATGGAAATAAATTAATTCAGGTCAAAGAAAACCACTAAAACAATATAATTTTATTTATAGCCTTTTGGGGCACTATCCAGGCTTTACTAAAATGTGAAGAAAGAGCTCACAAATATTATTGAACAGAAAGTCCCCGGTGGATTTTAAGTAACCATGTTGGATATACAATTTGAGGAGTCCTGTCCAAACCTAGCCTCAATTACACAGATTCTGATCAGAAATAGCTGCTGTACTCCAGAAGATCGAGATAGCAGGAAGCTAAAGCACCAGGACACATTTCAAAGAAACAACACCATAAAAGAATTCCATAGCCAGGCAACAATGATAAAACAAACTTCGAGGGGAGAGGAACAAAAATCATCAAAGTCATCACTCTAGGTTTTAGGAGCATGAGAATGTACAGGTTATTAGTTTTCTCTCAGTTTATGGGAGCCAATATACTATTTCTGAAGCTGAAACAACAGTCTCTTTCCTATCTTTACATGCATAACAACTGCAGAATATATAACAGGATCTCTGCAATGCAGAGTGGGGAGATGGTAGTCTCGTCAAAAAAGCAGCAGACTTCTCTGTTCTGAATGCTTCAGCAGTTTAACTTCCATACCATAGATCACCTCTTTCATTTCTGAGTACTGAGATGCAAAGCTCTACAAGGACCTCGTAAATCTAGGCAGAAGACAGTGCGTGCACATATAAGGAAACGAGAGGACAAGACAATATAGAATATAACACAGTCATAAAGTGCTCACTGCAGGCTGAGTGCATAGGAGCACAAAGGGAGGAGAGAGAGCACGGGAGACCAGGGAAGAGCTGGTGAGGCTGTAATAGCAAAGAAACTCGATGGGACTCAAGATGGATGCAACTTGAAAAGATACTACTTTACTTAAAAAAAAAAAAAAGACAAAAAATAAATTCTGTTGTTTCTATGAACCTTAGCCCTTCTGGATGGTAAAATGAGGTGGAAAGTAGTCTTTAGAGAAGAAATGGAGAAGGAAGTGGTACTAGAAGCAGCAATGGGCTGAAAATCACAAAACCAGGCTTGGTTAGAGCTTCCTAATGAGCTCAGTGAACAGGTGTGTCACTGCTCTGGCTTCACTGGTCCTGGGTGGGTTAGGGACCAAATTAGTGATTCTTATGTGCTGCTGTGATGTAACTGAAAGTGGAGTCTGGCTGCTCACTGCTCAAAAGCCAATAAAGAGGACAGGTTGGTGGAAAGTTTGCTGTATTTTGGATGCCAGCAAACTTTCCACTTTGGGGGCTGGGGAGTGAGGGAGAAGGCAAGATGCCTGTCCAAAGGCTGACTCGCCTCACCCCCAACCAGTGGGCAAGAGTTTTTATAGACAGAGGGAGGAGGCTAGGTTACATGCAGAAACAGCACAGTCAGCTCTGACAATCATTTTGAAATTGGTCATCAGTGGTCCGACCAGTGTCATGATGATTGTTTTAAGTATAGTTAATCTTCAGTTCCGGGGTTTGCTTGTTTCCATTTCTTTGAGGCTAGTTCTCAGAATTACGGCAGTTTATGTCATGCTTACAGTCTGGTCTTCAAGTACTGCAATAGTTAACTTCCACCTTGTGGGGGTTTCAGTATCTATAAGACAGCTCATAAGATATAGCTCAGAATATTATTAGTAGCTCTTGAGAAGGAACTAAAGGTCCTTGACTATACTTAGTGACTGTTGTTCAGTCACTGAGTCATGTCCAACTCTTTGTGACCCCATGGACTGCAGCACACCAGGCCTGCCTGTCCTCTACTATCTCCAAGGGTTTGCTCAAGTTCATGTCCATTAAGCCAGTGATGCTATCTTTAGCTTAGTGACTAAATTATTATTATTTAGTTTGGTTGCCTGTTTTCCTTTGTTTCTGCGTTTTCTCACTTCTGTGATTCAACTTATTCTTTGGTTAAAGTTTTTTTTTTTCACAGACCAAAGGCAGACTGGGGACACAAAGGGGTGGGGGAAGGGGGCAGGGCCATAGGATCCTGCTCTATTTCTGTGACAGTGTGTTGCTATCAGTCCTGGGGTTTGTCTGACAGTAGCTAGTTTCACATCACAAAAATTGTTGAACTAAAAAAATTGGTTTATCCTGATAAATAACTCAATTTATTCTAACATAAGCTTGTAATGGGGGAGAAAAAGGTCAATTAGAACATAGGTGTTGGAATGAACCAAAAGGAGTATGTCCCTCTTTTCAGCTGGGCAAGAAGCAGTGGAAAAAAATAAACTGAGAACTATTGGATGAGAAAGATCGCTGTGACTCTTCGCAGCATTGATAGTTTAGGGTAGGGGGTCTCCAACCTCTGGGATCTAATGACACATGATCTGAGGTGGAGCTGATGTAATGATAATAGAAATAAAGTGGACAATAAATGTAGTGGGCTTGAATCATCCCCAAACCACTCCCGATGCTCCCAGTCCATGGAAAAATTGTCTTCTATGAAACTGGTCCCTGGTGCCAAAAAGGTTGGGGACTGTTGGTTGTGGATTCCAGGCCAGATGAAAAAAAATTCAGTATAATTACATGCTTAATTTTCCTTAACATCCTTAGATTCTGTTCTAAGGATATGAGGATAAAACTTACTAAATCAAGTAATGTAAATTGATTTCTGTTTGCAAGCACATTGTTTAATTCTCAGGTTAGAAATACTTTTCTTCAATAAACACTTCCCTCCTTGCCTAAGGTCCTCCAACTCCTTTCCAAATCTGCTTCTCTTCTCGTATTACAAATTTTCATTTGTGGCACCTTATTGCCCAAACCAGAAATCATTTATTGCATCCAGCACTGTGCAAAGAGCTGTTGGTGCCATCTTAATTTCCCACCAATGCACCCAACCCAACTACTATGGTTTCAATCAAACTTTCCAGAATTATTGGAGGGGTTCCCTGACTCCAGGCTCTTCTTATGCACCCTCAGAAGTTCCAAGTTAATCTTACTAAAATTCAAATCTTACCACATAGCTCCTTTGCTTAAAACTCAAAACATAAAACTCAGGAGAAAGGGGCTGGTTGAGAGGTTTTTCCTCTATGCCCCTTGTGGTAGGCTGAATAATGGCCCCCAAAGATTGCCAGGTTCTAATCCATGGAATCTGTCAATGTTTCCCTAAATGGAAAAGGGCCTCTACAGATGTTATAGACTGAGGAGTCTGACATGGGGGATCATCCTGGATTATCTGTGTAGGCCCTAATGTAATCACAAGTATCCTGTAAGAGTGACATTTGATTAAAGACAGAGGGCATGTGACAGAAGCAGAGGAAAGCTGAGTCAGAGAAGATGCTATGGTGCTGGCTCTGAAGGGGAAGGAAGAGGTCACAAAGAATACAAGCAGTCACTGCTGCTGCTGCTCAGTTGCTTCAGTCATGTCCGACTCTGTGCGACCCCGTGAGACGGCAGCCCACCAGGCTCCCCCGTCCCTGGGATTCTCCAGGCAAGAACACTGGAGTGGGTTGCCATTTCCTTCTCCAACGCATGAAAGTGCAAAGTGAAAGGGAAGTTGCTCAGTCGTGTCCGACTCCTAGCGACCCCGGGGACTGCAGCCTACCAGGCTCCTCCATCCATGGAATTTGCCAGGCAAGAGTACTGGAGTGGGGAGCCATTGCCTTCTCCACAAGTGGCCACTAGAAGCTGGAAAAAGCAAGGAAGTGTTTTCTTCTACAGTCTCCTTCAGGAATGGGGGCTTAGCACACCTTTAGCCTGGTGAAATCTGGCCTCTAGAACTGTAAGAAACTAAATTTGTTTTGTTTTAGCTACTCAGTTTGTGGCAATTTGTTAGAGCAGCAATAGGACACTAAGTGAAGTGAAGTGAAGTTGCTCAGTTGTGTCCAACTCTTTGCAGCCCCATGGACACCAGGCTCCTCTGTCCATGGGATTTTCCAGGCAAGGGTACCAGAGTGGGGTACCATTTCCTTCTCCAGGGACCTTCCTGACCCAGGGATCAAACCCAGGTCTCTCACACTGTAGACAGACACTTCACCGTCTGAGCCACCAGGGAAGTCTATAGGACACTAATACACTCTTGTAATCATCCTTTATTTATCCCTAAACAGCATTTATCATAGTTTAATTTATTTTCACTTAACTGTCAGTCTTTTTTAATACTCCATTTATTTTTATTATAAAATATTGGCCATATTCCCTGTGTTGCACAATATATCCTTGTAGCTTATTTCATACAGAATAGTTTGTACCTCTGTTCCTATATGGTCCCTCCCCGCTCCCCTTTTCCCACTGATAACCCTAGTTTGTTCTTTACATTTTCTTTATCCATTCATCTCTTGTTGGACACTTGGATTGTCTTCATATCTCAGCAATTACAAATAACATTGCTGTGAATATTGGGGTGCGTGTATTGTTTCAAATTAGGATTTTCAGTTTTTTCAGATATATACCCAGGGTGGAATTGCTGGGTACTATGTTAGTCTGGAGAAGGCAGTACTCCAGTACTCTTGCCTGGAAAATCCCATGGACGGAGGAGCCTGGTGGGCTGCAGTCCATGGGGTCGCTAGGAGTCGAACACGACTGAGCAACTTCCCTTTCACTTTTCACTTTCATGCATTGGAGAAGGATATGGCAACCCACTCCAGTGTTCTTGCCCGGAGAATCCCAGGGACGGGGGAGCCTGGTGGGCTGCCGTCCATGGGGTCGCACAGAGTCGGACATGACTGAAGCGACTGAGCAGCAGCAGCAGCATGTTAGTTCTACTTTTAGTTTTCTGAGAAACCTTCATACTGTTTTCCATGGAGGCAGCACCGATTTACATTCCCACCAACTATGTATAAAGGTTCCTTTTTCTTCACATCCTCCTCGACATTTATTATTTTGGTTCTTTTTGAAGATGGCCATTTTGACAGGTGTGAGGTGATATATCATTGTGATTTTGATTTGCACTTCTCTGATGATTAGTGATGCTGAGCATCTGTTCATGTACCTGCTGACCATCTCTATGTCTTCTCTGGCAAATGTCTATTCAGATATTCTGCCCATTTTAATATGGTTGTTGGTTTTTTTTTTTCATCTTTCAGGATTTATTTTATTTATTTATTTTTTTAAAATTACAATACTGTATTTCTTTTGCCATACATTGACACGAATCAGCCATGTTGAGTTGTATGAGCTATTTATATAGTTCGGATAAAATTAATCACTATTGGCCATATAATTTGCAAATATCTTCTCCCATTCAGTAGGTTGTCTTTTTGTTTTGTAGATGGTTTCCTTTGCTGTGCAAAAGCTTTTAAGTTTAATTAAGTTCATTTTTAGTTGTGCTTTTTATTACTTCTGCTTTAGGAGACAGATACAAAAAAATGTATCGCTACGATTTATGTCAAAGAGTGTTCTGCCTATGTTTTCCTCTAGGAGTTTTATGTATGCTCAGTTGCTCCCATGGACTGTACCTGCCAATCTCCTCTGTCCATGGGATTTTCCACTAAGAATACTAGAGTGGGTTGCCATTTCCTCTTCCAGGGGATCTTCCTTACCCAGGGATCAAACCCACGTCTCCTGCATTGGCAGGAGGATTCTTTAACACTGAGCCATCTGGGAAGCCAGGTTTAGGACTTTATAGTTTCTGGTTTTATATTTAGGTCTTTCGTCCATTTTGAGTTTATTTTTGCATTTCCTGTCAGAGTTCTAGTTTCATCCTTTTACACGTAGCTGTCTAGTTTTCCCAGCACCACTTACTGGAGAGATTGTCTTTCTTCATTGTATATTGTTACTTCCTTTGTCATGGATTAATTGACCATGAATGTGTGGGCTTATTTGGGGCTCTCTGTTCTGTTCCATGATCTATGTATCTGTTTTTGTGCCTGTACCTGCTGTTTTTCATTACTGTAGCTTTGTAGAATGGTCTGAAGTCAGGGAGCTCCATTCCTCCAGCTCTGTTCTTCTTTCTCAAGATTTTAACTGTTAATATGCTTGAGGGCAAGAATCATGTCTTTTTATTATTTGTATCCCTTTACCTAGCATACTGCCTTTAGAAATATTAAGTAAATGAATGAATTTATTAAAATGATTCAGACTAGAGGATGCTTCTACAAAAATATTATTTTTTCTCTCTTTTGACATTCTTTGGTTTGAGGGTCAAAATCCTTTAACTGGATATATAGGGGAGTTAATTTTCTGGCTAAAGATCTGAGTTTTAGACTCCACTGTGCCCCATCCCTCCTCCAGTCAGTCACCACGGTTTATCCCTCTATCTTTCCAGTGTCCGCTTTCTCTCCTCTTTGGCTCTATCCTAATTTTGACATCCTTCATCTCTCACCTGGACAACACCATGCCCTCTCAGCTAGTCTCCTTGTCACCACTTTAATCCATCCTTTCTACTGCTATCGGAGCCCTCTTCTAAAACACAAATAGATCGTGTTATCCTATCCAGCACCCCTCTCCCCAGTTCTCATTGGCTCCTCATGGACACCACCACCAGCAACCACCCTCAGCATGGTGTCCAAGCCCAGGCTGACTGAACGTCTTTAGACTCACATTCTCTCCTGCACACCCCACAAGCAGCCCATGCTCTCACTCGTCAGTTCCTGCTTCCTCATCCCTCCCATACCTCCTTGCCTTTCTTCCTGTCCTTCAGCCTGGACTGTCTGGCTCCTTTCTTGCAACCTATCAAGGTCCTGCCACAGCTGAAGGCTGAGCTTAAAAGCCACTGATCTTCAGCTTTTCCGTCTCATGCTGGTCAGAATTTCTCCTCCTTCTGTAAGGGTGACACTTGTTCCTCTGCTTTTCAATTTTCACTCAGTCTCAAATCACAGCTGGTTGTTTACCTGCCAGTCTCCCTCACTGACCACCAGTTCCCAAGAACAAGAACTGGATAGTATTCCTATTTGCCTATCAGCCGTAGCAGGGACTCAATAAATGTTTATTAAGTCAATCTGCCCTATAGCAAGGTCCCTCTTAGTCTATCACATTAAAATTCCAGTTGTGTTTTATATTTTAAGGTCAGTTTTATTATAATTTAAGGTTGTAATAGAAAGTGAGAGATTGAACAAGCGCTGAACAAAGATGTTGTTTTCTAGCTTTCAAGTGTACTCTTAAAATATGTACAAATAAAACCATACCTGAGAATAAGAATATACCTGAGAATGAGAATAAATTAAAAGGGAATCAATAGTTTTAAATCATATTACTGCTTTGTCCTTGATTGTTGCCCGTGTCTTCTCAATCTAGGGGTGGTAAATGAAATGGATTAGTGCTCTTTTGTTGTTGTTATGGAACTTGTTGGAAGCCCATTCTGGGATTTCATATTAGTCTAGAATGGTTTGCTGGAACCTGATTTTAGATGTGAGTGTAAGAAAATAGATATTGTATTCTAATGGAATATGTCACATTAATTAAAAATTTTTTTGCTGATGTACATTTTCTGTACAACAATACATTTTTGTAAAATGTTTTGAATCAAAGTAAAACTTTTTCTCTCAGTCTCTTTCACAGTTAGATTTGTTGTTGCTTAGTCATTAAGTCATGTCTGACTCTTTTGTGTCCCCATGGACTGTAGCCCATCAGGCTCCTTTGTCCATGGGATTTTCGAGGCAAGAATACTGGAGTGGGTTGCCATATTCTTCTCCAAGGGATCTTCCTGATGCAGGGATCTAACCCAAGTCTCCTGTGTTGACAGGTGGATTCTTTAGCACTGAGCCACCAGGGAAGCCTGTGTGTTAGATTAGAGTCTGTGACTTACTGCTCTCCACCCCATGTGGTGGGACAGTGAGTGGAGGCAGTGAGGTGTGCTGGTGGAAAAAGTATGATATGATCTCTTTATAGGCCCATGAATTACTGCTTTTTGGCCTCACTCTCCTGTATTTTACTAATAATAACTAGTTAAGCTCAATAAACTAACATGAAACCAGATGCAGTGATTTGAATGATAATAGTACATTTGGAGCTTGATTTTAGTTGAAATTTTATTTTTTTTCAGAAAGGAATTTATTTTTACTGCTTTAATTTTATTTTTGAGAGGCCAGTGGATATACATGGTTTGACATATCAGGCACTCCCGTTTCATCTGTCTAGCCATCCATTTCTTTTCCTGAGAAGCAATCACTTCTACTACCTTCTTGTACTGTTCCAGTGTTAGGCTTTGCATTTATAAGCAAAAAGCCAGTTAAAATACCCATTTTTGAGGAAAAACCCTTTTAAAAAACCAATAGTAGTATTCTTTTATATATATTAATCTAAAGCCTTATTCTGTTCAACTGTGTGTGTTGATACGTGTAATTCTGGAGATTTTTCCATAGCAGTCCATAAAATAGTTGTCTAATTCTGACTATTTCACTGTATAGTTATAGCCTAACTTTCTTAACTGGTCCTTCATTGGTGGAATTTGATGCTTCTAATCTTTTGTCATGACAAAAGAATGCTGCAATGAATATCCTTCCATATATGTTACTTTCTACACATGTGAATATAGCTATAGGACATATTCCTAAAAGTAAAATTATTTATTCAGTCAAAATGATGTGTATTTTAAAACAATTTTGGTAGACATTGCCAAATACCCTTCCAAAGAAGTTCAACTCATTCACATTCTTAACAGAAATGTATAATATTGTCTAATTTCCTGTATCCTTCAGATTTTATTTTCTGTCTTCTAACATATAGAAATGTAAATAGAATTATAAGAATATCAATAGGTCCAAGTTGGATAGTCAGCAAAGATGTTTTTATTTAAAGTGCCATTTGAACACAGATAAGTAGAGAAAAATACTTTGAAGAAGAAAATTGGAAACTATTTCCTTGATCTGAGGAAACATTTATTCCAAAATAGCATCCAAATAGAGTATCAGCATGTAGTAGGTCTTCAGTAAATTTGTTGAATAATTTCTGTGCCTCTACTGAGTTTTTCTAAGTTCTCAGTAATAGGATGGGCTTATTTAAGGGCAACAAGAGCATATATTTAAATGATGCCTATTTCTGGGATTCTTTTTCAAAATATACATCTTTAAAAAAACCCATGCCACTTGATTGGTTATTTGGCTTATCACTTGCTGGTTGTATGGGAGAAGTAAATACAGAATATACATTATTAAAGGCAAATTTATTTCTTAAAGTGAAATTCTAAAATTAAGTTCAGAAAACATTTAAAAGAAGAGAAAAACACTAGCCCTTTAACTCCAGCATTTTGGCGTATTTTCTTTCAGTCTTTTTTCCCTTATATTAGTATGTAAATGTGTATATATCATATACACATATCTGTCATATGTACACATGGAATCATTACTATATGTTTATAGAATTGTAATCACAGTGAAAAAATTAGAATCAGACTCAATATTGTATTGTAAGCTTTTTTTATTATTTATATTTTGTTTATTTAAAAATTTTATTTTTTGGCCACATCATGGGGCCTGTGGGATCCTAGTTTCCCAACCGTGGATATCGAACCCTCATCCTTGGCAGTGGAAGCACAGAGTCTCAACCATCGGACCACTGGGGCATTCCCTTTTTGTTATTTAAAAATAAGAAGGTTTATTTCTTTGCATTTTTGGCTGTGCTGGGTCTTTGTTGCTGTAGCAGCTTTTCTCTGGTGGCAGTGCGCTGGGGCCGTTTTTCAGTGGCAGTGCTCTGGCTTCTCACTGCCATGGCTCCTCTTGGTGCAGAGTGCAGCCTCTAGGGCCACAGGCTTCAGTAGTTGCTGCGCGTCGGCTCAGCAGTCGTGGTTTCCGAGCTCTAGAGCACAGGCTCAATAGTTGTGGTGTAGGAGCATGTGGAATCTTCCCAGACCAGGGATCAAACCTATGTCTCCTGCATTGGCAGGCAGATTCTTACCACCAAGCCACCAGGGAAGCCTCTTTTTTTTTTTTTCATTATTTTTAAATGAACTTTTAATCCATTTAATGGTTTCCTAGAATTTCACCAAATTGGCATATATTAATGTATTTAATCATTGCCCTGTTGTTCAACATTGGGTTGTTTTCGCTCTTTTGTTGTTATAGATCACATTGTGATCAGCATCATCTTCTGTTTCCTTATAATGTGTTTTTAAAACGGAATCCTGAGTCCCAAGGGTATGCACAGGTTTAAGGTTCTGCTTTGACTTGCTTCTCTTTCTACTGTTCATGTGTACTGATCTAATCTGTCCCTGAAGCTTCAATTACTCTCAATGTATTGAAGACCCACAAGTCTGTTTGTTCAGACTAGACCCCTTTCAATGCTCCAAGCCTGTATCCAGCTACCTGCTGTACATCTTTCCCTAGATTCCCACAAGCATTTGAGATCCATTGCCCCAAACTGGACTCTGATTTTCCACCAAATCCTCACCTCTTGGTAGATGCCAAATCTTGGCAGGTGATACACCATCCACCAGCCAGACGCTCTAACCAGAAATGGAATCATCCTAGGCTGCTCTCTTTTCCCTCTGACTTCATCATCTTCATCTCACTGGGGTCCAGTGAGTGCCTGTTTCCTCATTTCTCATTTCCACTCCATTCTTGCCACTCCCCCAGGGTGATGGTCCTGCTGTAGTTTTGTGACTGGTCCTCTGTCTGACACTCCTGCTCAACTGACACTCAGAGATCAGTCATTTCCTTCCCAGCTTTAAAAGCTCCCAGTGATTCTTCGCTTAAAAGGCTCCCAATTATCCAATGTTGGTCAAATTTTTTCATCAAAATGCTCCGACGAGGCAAAATCAACATAGCCTCTAAGTCCATGACTTCTCTGAAATCTTTGTTTTATGTTCAAAATTCGTGTGACTTGTCTGGTTGACTCAATTATGTATTTGTGTTTGTTCTAACATAAAATAATAATTCCCCTTCTGAAATCTTCAAATAAAACTGATATGCCCTGAAGGGGTCCTATGGCTTTTTGGTGACTTTCTCTGGGATGTGTATCTATAAGGATACAACTTCGGTTCAGTTTGAAAGGCACAGCTTCTAGAATAAAATCTATAGAGCCCAGCACAGCCCTGAATCTCAGCATGTCCTTCATGACCTGTACACTGGGACCTTCTCCTGCTTTATCTCTCACCTGTCCTTCTAGGCATCCTGTGTCCTAGCCACCCAGGGCCACCTGATGCTCACATCCCAGCCTGTTTATGTTGCATGATGTGCTTAGTTGCTCAGTCATGTCTAATTCTTTGCTATTCTGTGGGCTGTAGCGCTCCAAGCTCCTCTGTCCATGGGGATTCTCCCAGCAAGAATACTGGAGTGGGTTGCCATGCCCTCCTCCAGGGCATCTTCCTAATCCAGGGATTGAACCTAGGTCTCCTGCATTGCAAGCAGATACTTAACTGTGTTGCATATTCTTTTTAATTAATTAATTATTTTTTGCATATTCTTTTAAAAAATTTTCATACATAGACTTTATTCCTGTTCCTGCACAAAACTCTGTAACTCATATTCTCATGAGTTTAAGACTCACATGAAAACAGCTACTTTTTTTTCCTTTACTCACATTAAGGAATTTGAATTATTAAATGTTTATAAATGATTTAATGGATTGAGAGAGACAGTATTGGCCATGATTGTTTTTGAAACTGAATTTCTATTGAAATCTAACAAAAACTTCAAACAGAGCAATTTATTACATTCTATACTCTATTTTGATGAAAAACTATTTTACAATTTATATTAATATGTAATTGAAAAAATCTCACTTATTTTTTCTCAAGAATCTTACAAATTCACTATATTTATGACCTTGTAAAATAACTTCAAATATTGTGAAAGGTAGAATGAAAACCACAGCCTAAGAACTGATGATAATTTTTCATATCTTAAATCATAATTTTTATGTTAATAGTGTCAAAATATTAAATCTATTTTTACATGTCATTATATGCCTATTTATTCTTCTCTAGAACATACCTGTTTCCCCTACCTGAATTCCCTTATAACTCTCAGTCTTTGCTGTGTTTACCTTTGCCCCACAGTTCAGTCTCAGTTCAGTTCAGTCGCTCAGTCATGTCCGACTCTTTGCGAACCCATGAATTGTAGCACGCCAGGCCTCCCTGTCCATCACCAACTCCCAGAGTTCACTCAGGCTCACGTCCATCGAGTCAGTGATGCCATCCAGCCATCTCATCCTCTGTCATCCCCTTCTCCTCCTGCCCCAATTCCTCCCAGTATTAGAGTCTTTTCCAATAAGTCAACTCTTCTCATGAGGTGGTCAAAGTACTGGAGTTTCAGCTTCAGCATCATTCCTTCCAAAGAAATCCCAGGGCTGATCTCCTTCAGAATGGACTGGTTGGATCTCCTTGCTGTCCACGGGACTCTCAGGAGTCTTCTCCAACACCACAGTTCAAAAGCATCAATTCTTTGGCTCTCAGCCTTCTTCACAGTCCAACTCTCACATCCATACATGACCACTGGGAAAACCATAGCCTTGACTAGACGAACCTTCATTGGCAAAGTAATGTCTCTGCTTTTGAATATGCTATCTAGGTTGGTCATAACTTTTCTTCCAAGGAGTAAGTGTCTTTTAATTTCATGGCTGCAATCACCATCTGCAGTGATTTTGGAGCCCTAAAAATAAAGTCTGACACTGTTTCCACTGTTTCCCCATCTATTTCCCATGAAGTGATGGGACCAGATGCCATGATCTTCATTTTCTGAATGTTGAGCTTTAAGCCAACTTTTTCACTCTCTTCTTTCACTTTCATCAAGAGGCTTTTTAGTTCCTCTTCACTTTCTGCCATATGGGTGGTGTCATCTGCATATCTGAGGTTATTGATATTTCTCCCAGCAATCTTGATTCCAGCTTGTGCTTCTTCCAGCCCAGCGTTTCTCATGGTGTACTCTGCATATAAGTTAAATGAGCAGGGTGACAATATACAGCCTTGATGTACTCCTTTTCCTATTTGGAACCAGTCTATTGTTCCATGTCCAGTTCTAACTATTGCTTCCTGACCTGCATACAGATTTCTCAAGATGCAGGTCAGTGGTCTGGTATTCCCATCTCTCTCAGAATTTTCCAAAGTTTATTGTGATCCACACAGTCAAAGGCTTTGGCATAGTCAATAAAGCAGAAATAGATGTTTTTCTGGAACTCTTTTGCTTTTTCCTACTTGGTAACAAATATATTTTTAATATTTAAATCCGCTATATCTCTTCTGTGAAGACTTTTCTGACTTCATCAAATAGCACTGGTTCATTTTTCCTTTATAGCCTTACTATACAGATCTTCCCAGACTTCAAGGAGGTTAATGCAGATGGCATTAAACCCATCATAAATTGAAAATATTCTAAGCTGGAATGCATTTAATACACCTGAACTACAGGGCATTGTAGCTTACTTAGCCTAGCCCACCTTGAATACGCTCAGATCACTTACATTAGCCTACAGTTGGGTAAAATCATCTAACACAAACCCTATTTTATAATAAGTTTTGAAGATTTCATGTAATTTATTGAATAATGTACTGAAAGTGAAAAACTGGTTTTCTGGGTATACAGTAGTTGCAAGTGTATCAGTTATGTGGCTGACCTACCCACTGTCACTGCACAGCATCATAGGAGAGCATCATACCACGCATCACTGGCTCGTGAAAACATCAACATTCAAAATTTGAAGTATATCCTTCACTAAATGTGTATTGCTTTCACACCCTCGTAAGGGTGAAAAATTGTAAGTTGAACCATCATAAGTTGAGGATCATCTATATATGTGTATGTCTCTCTATACCAGTGGTCCCCAACCTCTTTGATACCAGGCACTGGTTTTGTGGAAGATAATTTTTCCATGGACCAGGGTACAGGGGGTGGTTTTATGATGATTCAAGCACATCATTTACTGTGCACTTTACTTCTATTATTACATCAGCCCTACCTCGGATTATCAGGCATTAGATCCTTAAGGTTGGGGACCCTTGCCCAATACTATGTATATCTATAACATTTTGTTCCTTTTTACTTTTGTCATCCCCCCCTCCCGCCACTTCACGCTTTCTCCTTTGTCATTCTTCTGTTCACCTGCTTCAATCTCAAAGATTTTTAAACACTGTGAGGACAGGGAAACTGTAGGATTCATCCGTACTTGCTGGGTGCCTAACCTAGTGTGGCAAAAAGAGTGCATGTGGTAACCTTTCTTTTTGAGTGAATAGAGGAATGAATGGCATTCTGGATGTGTGATCAAACTGTTTTCTAAAGCCCCCAGAGGTACATGCTTTCCCAATTTTACATTGTTTACAGTTTAGGTTATCACATCAAACAATTTGGGGAATAATTTAATGGATGACATGGTATCTTGTTTTACTTTAATGTTCTTTGGTTACTGGGAGGTTGCCCATTTTATCATATGGCTTTATCTTCATGAATTATGACTGTTTTTAAAATCTCAGCCTCTAGAGTCTTTTTCTTTACCTTTTATGCGGATGCTTAAAATCACTTTTTACTATGTAATGTTTGATTCTGAAGTGTTTATATAAAAATGATAGTAAAACTTTCTCTGCTTTATTTACTGCAAATATTTTTTTTTCTCACATAGTTGCTTATCTTTGGTTCCTTAAACAAACACTTAGTTCTTTACCTAATAGAGATATGTTAACATTTAGAATTCATTGTGGTGTATGCCATGGTTGTCTATGGGAATAATATTCTTAGGTCAGACTTTTTAAAAATTATATTTTAAAAGCAGTGTTTTTTAATGGAAAAGTATTGGGTTGGCCAAAAATTTGTTTGGGTTTTTCTGTGACATCATACAGACAAATTCGAATGAAGTTTTCGGCCAACACAATATAATTTGAATCCAAATATCTGTCTTCAACAGGGCTTCCCAGGTGATTCAGTGGTTCAGAATCCACGTTTCAGTGCAGGAGAGGCAAGAGATGCAGGTTCAATCCCTGGGTTGGGAGGAACTCCTGGAGTAGGAATAGTAACCCACTCCAGTATTCTTGCCTGGAAAATTCCACGGACAGAGGAGCCTGGTGGGCTCATGGGGTCAGTTCATGGGGTCACCAAGAGTCAGACATGGCTGAGCATGCACACACATCTGCCTTCAGCAATTAATACCTGCCCTCAACAATCCATTTGATATAGAGAAACCAGAATAATTATCTTCAAAGTTCATTAGGTCATGTCACTTCTCACTTCAAAACTTTCCAGTGATATTTTTCCCCCATCCCATTCAGAATATCATCCCAAGTCCTTCCTAAGATGCTGGACCTACATCATCTCCCCTCTGTCTGCTTCTCTGATGTTATCTCCTACCCGTCTCTCCTTCCTCCCTCCCTCAGGTCCAGGCACGCAGCCGTCATTGCTCTTCTTTAAAAGATGCTCCTGACTCAAAGATTTTACACTGTTGCTCCCTCTACCTGCTTTTCCCCCAGACCTCCGTCACTCTCAAGTCTCATCAGATGAGGTCATCTTCCCTCTGTCACCTAAAACAGTTAACCCACCCTCACCCTGTCACTCTCTATTACTTTGCTGACATTTGTTCCTTCATAGCATGTATGACACTTGACTTTGTTTACCACTGTTCTCTCAGTAACTAGCTCAGCAAATAGTAGTTACATAAATGAATGAATGAATTTGGTCACTCATCTGATAACCTCTGATATGACAACTATATAAAATATAATTGGTATTTTTTCTTAGGTTGTGAAATAAAAACTTTTTTTTTTTCTCACAACTTAGAAATACTACTGGCCATCATCAAAAAAAATGAACAAACAGTAAACGCTAGAGAGGTTGTGGATAAAAGGAACCCTCTTGCACTGTTGGTGGGAATGTAAATTGATACAGCCACTATGGAGAACAGTATTGAGGTTCCTTAAAAAACTAGGAATAAAAATACATCATTAGTATCAGTTATTGCTCTGGTTTAAATATTTGTGGTTCCCCCTTCCCAAGTCCATATGTTGAAATTCTAATGCCCAGTGTGATAGTGTTAGGAGGTGAGGCCTTTGGGATGTAATAAGGTTATGAGGGTAGGGCACTCATGGATGGATAGTGACCTTATCAAAGAGAACCCAGAGAACTCTCTAGAATCTTCCACCAAGTGAGAACCCAGAGAGAAGCTGTTACCTATGGACCAGGAAGCCCTCATAAACTATGGATCTGCTAGGAACATGATCCTGCCCTTGCCAGCCTTTAGAACTGTGAGAAATAAATGTTTGTTTTTGTAAGCCACTTCATCTCTGGTACAGTTGACCGTTGAGCAACACAGGCTTTGAATTGCATGCGTTCACTATATACAGATTTTTTCAGTAGTAAGTCCATAGCACTCCATGATCCCTGGCTGGTTGAATCCTCCGATGCAGAACCTTTGATGTGGAGGAACTGTAGATAAAGAGGGCAGACTATATGTTGTACCTGGACATTTAGCTGTGTGAAGGGCTGGCGTCCCTAACCCCCATGTTGTTCAAGGGTCAACTGTATTAGGCTATGGCAGCCTGGATAGACTAAGACAGTTATTTGTGGGAGACACTTAATAACTTCTCCTGGACCACTTCTCCTGGACCACTAGGGTTTTGCAGTTCTCTAGGATTTTTTATGGCTGGGGAATGCTGCTGTTTTGTGTAATTTGGGGAATGCTGTTCTAGAAGACAGTGTGAAGGCAAGGTGACTGCCCATGTGCTTCATGTCATTATTCAGCACATCACAGCTTTTCACTTATAAAAAGTGGTGGATAAAAAGAATATCATTGTTTTCCTATTTCTGCATGTAAGAATAGCATTCAAAAGAGATTGCTTTAGTAACAGAAAAGTTACTTCAAAAGGAGTTTTCATTAAAAATAAGCATATATACAGAAAGGAAACAGGAATCTGAAAACGAGGGAAATAGCAACATTAGTGACCCAGAAAGAAGCTAGTAATGTAGTAATGCTCATGTAATGTTAAAAACAGTAATGAGGACCCCCAAATTCAAAGCGATTGGATATGTATAAAATTTATGAAAATAAAAATTACATGACTTGTCCAATGCAAATGATAACAGCTGGAGGAAAATGATCAGAGAGATGTAGTTTGTTTCTAGTGAACTCAGAAATCCAATAATGCTGAAGAGCAGCCAGCATAAGGGAACAAAAATAAGTTGATAAAAACCTTAAAATCCTCACTCTTATGCCCAGCATGGGCTTCCCAGGTGATGCTAGTGGTAAAGAACCTGCTTGACAATGTTGGACATGTGAGTTTGATCTCTGGGTCGGGAAGATCCCCTGGAGGAGGGCATGGCAACCCACTCCAGTATTCTTTTGGGAGAACCCCAGGTAGCCTGGTGGGCTACAGTTCCTAGGGTTGCAGAGTAGGATAATGACAGAAGTGGCTTAGCACACATGCCCAGAACAAGACTAGAAGTCTCCTAAAGATTTAGCAGCATGGGAGGCTTACCTACTGAAACAAGTACAATAAAATTACTGGACTTAAAAATCAGTGCCAAATGAAAAATCAGGAGGTCAGTGTCCCAGGAACCAAGGGAGTAATTCTGACACGTCCATTGTGCCTCACTTCATGCTACTATCTTCATTGATTTTTCGAAGATGAGCTGTTCATAAAAGGTTTCTAGACTTTGTAATGTCATTTTCAAAAGCTTCAACAAAGATATCTGAGCATGATGTTGGAAAATATGTTAAAAAATAAACTAAGATATTGTCATCCACCTTCTAATTTCTACATATTTATTCAGAAGAATGATCAGAGAAATAAAACAATATATCATTTTGTGTACACTATACCCATGCAATCAATATCAAATGTTATTTAATTTGTTTTTACAAAAACTAATTTTTGGATGTGTCTTGCACAAAGAACATGGAATATAACATAGTGAGATGAAGTGAGTTTTACATGTAATCAGTATCTGGATTAGGAAAAACTGGATTTACAAGTAATTTGCCAGAAGGTAAAATAAAATAGCTCTTTTTAGTGGTGGATTATTGGGAAATATGTTTGAATTATGAGAGAAGAAAATGAAAGTTTTTTTTTGCATTTTCCTAAAGTCTTAGAAACAGGAGGATTTGCAGTTTAGCTTTGTGATCTTCTATCCTGGAAAGAAACAAGGTGCTCAATACATTTGTTTTGATTTAAAAGTGGATTTATATATGTACCACAACCTCTTTATCCATTCATCTGTCAATGGACATCTAGGTTTCATGCTAGATGTCCATGCTTCCATGTCCTGGCCATTGTAAATAGCTGCAATGAACATTGAAATACATATGTCCTTTTAAATTATGGTTTTCTCAGGGTATATGCCCAGTAATAGAATTGCTAAGTATATATATATATGTGAGTGTGTGTGTGTGTGTGTGTGTGTGTGTGTGTGTGTGTGTATAATGTAATATTACTCAGCCATACAAAGAAATGAATGTGAGTCAGTTGTAGGGAGGTAGATGAAACTAGAATCTGTTATACAGAGTGAAGTTAAGTCAGAAAGTGAAAAACAAATCTATATATTAATATACATATGGAATCTAGAAAAATAGTACTGATGAGCCTGTTTTCAGGGCAGGAATAGAGATGCAGACATAAAGAACAGACTTGTGGACACAACGGGGGAAGGAGGGGTGGCAGGAACTGAGAGAGCAGCCCTGACACATGTACACCACCATGTGTAAAATAGGTACTTAGTGGGAAGCTGCTCTATGACCCTGGGAGCCCAACCCAGTGCTCTGTGACAATGTAGAGGGGTGGGGTGGTGGTGGGTGGGAGGGAGGCTCCAGAGGGAGTTTCATTTCAGTTCAGTCGCTCAGTCGTGTCTGACTTTTTGCAACCCCATGGACTGCAGCATGCCAGGCTTCCCTGTCCATCACCAACTCCCAGAGCTTGTTCAAACTTGTCCATTGAGTCGGTGATGCCATCAACCATCTCATCCTCTGTCATCCCCTTCTCCTCCTGCCTTCCATCTTTCCCAGCATCAGGGTCTTTTCCAATGAGTCAGTTCTTCGCATCAGGCGGCCAAAGTATTGGAGCTTCAGCTTCAGCATTAGTCCTTCCAATGAATATTCAGGACTGATCTCTTTCAGAATGGACTGGTTGGATCTCCTTGCAGTCCAAGGGACTCTCAAGAGTCTTCTCCAACACCACAGTTCAAAAGCATCAATTCTTCAGTGTTCAGCTTTCTTTATAGTCCAACTCTCACATCCATACAGGACTACTGGAAAAACCATAGCTTTGACTAGATGGACCTTTGTTGGCAAACTGCTGTCTCTGCATTTTAATATGGTATCTACATTGGTCATAGCTTTTTTCCAAGGAGCAAGTGTCCTTTAATTTCATGGCTGCAGTCACCATCTACAGTGATTTTGGAGCCCAAGAAAATAAAGTCTCTCACTGTTTCTATTGTTTCCCTATCTATTTGCCATGAAGTGATGGGACCAGATGCCATGATCTTAGTGTTTTGAATGTTGAGTTTTAAGCCACCTTTTCCACTCTCCTCTTTCACTTTTATCAGGAGACTTTTTAGTTCCTCTTCACTTTCTGCCATAAAAGTGGTGTCATCTGCGTATCTGAGGTTATTGATACTTCTCCCAGCAATCTTGATTCCAGCTTGTGCTTCATCCAGCACAGCATGTCACATGGTGTACTCTGTATATAAGTTAAATAAGCAGGGTGACAATATACAGCCTTGACGTACTCCTTTCCCAATTTGGTGGCTCAGAGGATAAAATATCTGCCCACCATGTGGGAGACCCAGGTTCGATCCCTGGGTTGGGAAGATCCACTGGAGAAGGAAATGGCAACCCACTCCAGTATTCTTACCTGGAGAATCCCATGGACAGAGGAGCCTGGCGGGCTATAGTCCATGGGGTCGCAAAGAGTCGGACACAACTGAGCGAGTTCACTTTTTTCACTTTCACTTTCCCAATTTGGAACCAGTCTGTTGTTCCATGTCCATGTCCAGTTCTAACTGTTGCTTCTTGCCCTCCATACAGATTTCTCAGGAGGCAGGTAAAGTGGTCTGGTATTTCCATCTCTTGAAGAATTTCCCACAGTTGTGATCTACACAGTCAGAGGCTTTGGCATAATCAATAATGCAGAAATAGATGTTTTTCTGGAACTCTCTTGCTTTTTCCATGATCCAGTGGATGTTGGCAATTCAATCTCTGGTTCCTCTGCTTTATCTAAATCCAGCTTGAACATCTGGAAGTTCATGGTTCACGCACTGTTGAAGCCTGGCGTGGGGAATTTTGAGTGTTACTTTGCTAGTATGTGAGATGAGTGCAGTTGTGTGGTAGTTTGACATTCTTTGGCACTGCCCTTCTATGGGATTGGAATGAAAACTGACCACTTCTAGTCCTGTGGCCACTGCTGAGTTTTCCAAATTTGCTGGCATATTGAGTGCATCACTTCAACAGCATCATCTTTTAGGAACTGAAATAGCTCAACTGGAATTCCATCACCTCCACTAGCTTTGTTCATACTTGTACTTCCTAAGGTCCCCTTGGCTTTGCATTCCAGGATGTCTAGCTCTAGGTGAATGATCACACCACCATGGTTATCTGGGTCATGAAGATCTTTTTGTATAGTTCTTCTGTGTATTCTTGCCATCTCTTTTTAATATAATCTGTTTTTGTTAGGTCCATACCATTTCTGTCCTTTATTGTGCCTATCTTTGTATGAAATGTTCCCTTGGTATCTCTAATCTTCTTGACGAGATCTCTAGTCTTTCCCATTCTATTGTTTTCCTCTATTTCTTTGCACTGATGATTGAGGAAGACTTTCTTATCTCTCCTTGCTGTTCTTTGGAACTCTGCATTCAAATGGGTGTATCTTTCCTTTTCTCCTTTGCCTTTAGCTTCTCTCCTTTTCTCAGCTATTTGTAAGGCCTCTTCAGACAACCATTTTGCCTTTTTGCATTTTTTTGGGGGTTTGTGGTTTTGATCACTGCCTCCTATACAATATCACGAGTCTCTGGCCATAGTTCTTCAGGCACTTGGTCAGATCTAATCCCCTGAATCTATTTGTCACTTCTACTGTGTAATTGCAAGGGATTTGATTTAGGTCATTCTGAATGATCTAGTGAATGAATGGTCTAATATCCCCAGAGGGAGGGGATATATGTGTGTGTGTGTGTGTGTGTGTGTGTGTGTGTGTGTGTGTGTGTGTGTG
Source organism: Nanger dama (assembly GCA_917880005.1). Classification (NCBI taxonomy): domain Eukaryota; kingdom Metazoa; phylum Chordata; class Mammalia; order Artiodactyla; family Bovidae; genus Nanger; species Nanger dama. The sequence continues at coordinate 7,096,595 of CAKJTW010000066.1, forward strand.
TATGACTGATTAGCATTACTGTATGGCAGAAACCAACACAACATTGTTAAGTGATTATCCTCCAGTTTAAAAAAATCAATTGGATTTACCTGGATAGTGCTAGTGGTAAAGAACCTGACTGCCAATTGTATTCTTGCCTGGAGAATCCCATGGACACCGGAGCCTGGCAGGCTATAGTCCCTAAGATCGCAAAGAGTCGGGTATGAATGAAGCAACTTAGCACATAGCACACAGAACATATTAGAATCAGCATTAACAGAGGTGGCTGGAATCTCAAGGGTCTAGTTTGATCACCTAGTTGACATTTAATCCATCACTCTTCACTCAGAATTATCCAGCTCTTGTCTGTACGTCTCTGATGATGGAAATTCACTTGCACTCCTATTGTGCGTTCCATGCCTCTGGAACATTCGATGTGGAGTAGTCTCTCCCTGAGCTCACCTGGAGGGCAGACTCAGCACTTGCTCATAGCCCCAAACAGCAGACCCAGTTCCACAAAGCCTTAGTAAGTGAAGTAGATGGTGCTGAATCTGAACAATGGTGGTGGTTATGGAATACATACTGAAGACAATTTACATACTTCACAGCAAGATTTAATTAAAATTCTCATTAGATAGCTTAACATTCCAAACCCCTTTCTAGATATCCCAGCAACATTGCCTCTCTTTCCTTTCCTTCTCCTTGCCCCAGTCCTTTGAAATTTCCTATATCTTGATAGCAGTGCAACCCGGGTTCTCAGCTAGAACAGCTCTCTAAATACTAAAGCCCTTCAGCTGCAGAAATTCTCAGAAAGCCACCCAGTGACCTTCTCTTGTACTTTCACAGCCATTGACTGAGAAAAACCACTAAGTGGCAGTTTCCCTTTTCTTCTCAGGTGATCTGTCAAAATATTTGCCCCGTCAAAACACACCCCTCTTATTTTGATAGAGTGAGGGGTTGTTGGGAGGAGAAGGGCATATGTGGAGAGGTGCATATGTGATTGGGCTCCATATGACATGTAATTTACAATATTAGGTAATGGAGTCTGCTAAAAAGAGTAGATATGTTTTAGTAAGTGCCTAATTTCATCCTAAATGATAATTAAAATTCTTTAACAGTTTAACTGTAACAAGTTTATTGAGCCCTAATTACATCCCATAACATCCACTCTTTTGACGTATACAGTTAAATGAATTTTATTATATTCATGATCATTACCACTATCTAATTAAAAAACATTTTCATTATCTTCTCCCCAAAACCCTTACCCATTATAGTCATCACCCCCTCTCTGTCATTCTTGGCAACCAATTATCTACTCTCTGTCTATGGGCTTGTCTATTCTGGACATTTATATATATAAATGGAATCATACAATACTTGTTATTTTGTAACTAGTTTATTTCATGTAGCATTCATGTATGAGTTATTTTATGGATGTGTGTTTTCCTTTCTCATAGGTATATACCTAGGAGCAGAATTGCTAGGTCATATGGCTACTCTGTGTTTAACTTTTGAGAAACGTTTTTTCCAAAGTGGCCACATTATTTACATTCTCACCATCAAGTATTGAGTGTTCCAGTTTTACCCTCACTAATACTTGCTATGCTTTTTATTTTTTTATTATAGCCATCCTAAAAAATGAAGTACATTTGCTTAACAATGATGTTGTATTAGTTTCTGTTATACAACAACATGAATATATGAATACATATATATACGGCAAGGCAGCCTTATGTATACATATATTCCTTCCTTCTTGAGCCTCCCTCCCATACTCCCATCCCACCCCTCTAGGTCATCACAGAGCACCAAGCTGAGCTCCGTGTGCTGTATAGCAGCTTCCCACTAGTTACCTATTTTACACATAGTAGTGCATATATGTCACGCCTACTCTCCCAGTTTGTTCCACCCTCCCCTTCCCACCTTGTATTCACATGACCGTTCTCCAAGTCTGCCTTGCAAATAGTTTCATTCATACCATTTTTCTAGATTCTATACATATGCATTAATATACAATATTTATTTTTCTCTTTCTGACTGACTCTGTATGACAGACCTTAGGTCCATCCACATTACTACAGATCACTCAATTTCATTCCTTTTAATGGCTGAGTAATATTCTATCACATATATCACTTCAGTTCAGTCGCTCAGCCATGTCCGACTCTTTGTGAGCCCATGAATTGCAGCACGCCAGGCCTCCCTGTCCATCATCAGCTCCTGGAGTTCACCCAAACTCATGTCCATCAAGTCGGTGATGCCATCCAGCCATCTCATCCTTTGTTGTCCCCTTCTCCTCCTGCTCCCAATCCCTCCCAGCATCAGAGTCTTTTCCAATGAGTCAACTCTTTGCATGAGATGGCCAAAGTACTGGAGTTTCAGCCTCAGCATGAGTCCTTCCAAAGAACATCCTTTAGGATGGACTAAATGGATCTCCTTGCAGTCTAAGGGACTCTCAAGAGTCTTCTCCAACACCACAGTTCAAAAGCATCAATTCTTGGGTGCTCAGCTTTCTTCACAGTCCAACTCTCACATCCATACATGACTACTGGAAAAACCATAGACTTGACTAGATGGACCTTTGCTGGCAAAGTAATGTCTCTGCTTTTGAATATACTATCTAGGTTGGTCATAACTTTTCTTCCAAGGAGTAAGCGTCTTCTAATTTCATGGCTGCAGTCACCACCTGCAGTGATTTTTGGAGCCCCCAAAAATAAAGTCAGCCACTGTTTCCACTGTTTCCCCATCTATTTCCCATGAAGTGATGGGACCAGATGCCATGATCTTCATTTTCTGTATATTGAGCTTTAAGCCAATTTTTTCACTCTCCTCTTTCACTTTCATCAAGAGGCTTTTTAGTTCCTCTTCACTTTCTGCCATAAGGGTGGTGTCATCTGCATATCTGAGGTTATTGATATTTCTCCCGGCAATCTTGATCCCAGCTTGTGCTTCTTCCAGCCCAGCATTTCTCATTATGTATTCTGCATATAGGTTAAATAAGCAGGGTGACAATATACAGCTTTGACGCACTCCTTTTCCTATTTGGAACCAGTCTATTGTTCCATGTCCACTTCTAACTGTTGCTTCCTAACCTGCATATAGGTTTCTCAAGAGGCAGGTCAGGTGGTCTGGTATTCCTATCTCTTTCAGAATTTTCCACATATATATACACACACATGCATATTTATATAAAAATCTTCTTTATCCATTGACCTGTTGATGGAGTACATGTGTCTTTTTGAACTATGATTTTTCAGGGTAAATGCCCAGAAATGGGATTTCTAGGTCATATGGTAGTTCTGTTTTTAGCTTTTTAAGGAATCTCTCTACTGTTCTCCGTGGGTGCTAAGTCGCTTCAGTTGTGTCCGACTCTTTGCGATCCCATGGACTGTAGCCCGTCAAGCTTCTCTGCCCATGGGATTCTCTAGGCAAGAATACTGGAGTGGGTTGCCATTCCCTTCTCCACTGTTCTCCATAGTGGCTGCATCAATTTACATTCCCTCCAACAGTACATGAAAGTTCCCTTTTCTCCACACCCTCTCCAGCATTTATTATTTGTAGATTTTTTGATGATGGCCATTGTGATTGGTGTGAGGTGATACCTCATTGTAGTTTTAATTTGCATTTCTCTACTAATTAGTGATGTTGAGCATATATTCATGTGTTTGTTGGCCATCTGTATGTCTTTTCTGGAGAAGTATCTGTTTAGGTCTTCTACCCATTTTTTGATTGTTTTTTTTTGTTGTTGTTATTTTGTTTTGGTTTGGGTTTTTTTGATATTAAGCTGCAAGAGCTGCTTGTATATTTTGGAGATTAATCCTTTTTCAGTTGCTTCATTTTAAAATATTTTCTCCCATTTTGAGGGTTGTTTAGCCATTTTAATGGGTCCTGATGGCTAATGATGAGCATATTTTAATGTGCTTATTCCAATTTGTATATCTTCTTTGGAGAAATGTCTGTTCAAATCATTTGTGTGTTTAAAATTGGGTCATCTTTTTATTGTTGACTTGTAAGAGTTTTTTTAATATTCTGAATTCCTAATCAGATATATGGTTTGCAAACATGTTCTCCCATCTGTAGGTTGTCCTAATAGTAATTTACATTTAGACAACACTTGAATTATTCACAGATTAAAGCTTAGTATGGGATTCATCCAAACCCTTTGGTTTTCTCCTGGATTTATTGCAATTTGAAAAATTATGTACTCACAGTATTCTCTAAAAAGAATGCATAGAGGAAGGAAAAAACAACAACACAATGTCTAAGAGAGTGTATGTGCTCAATTAACTTTGGCAAATGAATGAATTAAATTTATTCTTGGTTCCTACACTACTCTGCCTTGTTAAGTCCCTCTGCTGGACTTTCAGAAGAGTGATATTTATTTTATAGCCTGAAAGCCCCTGGGGGTGAGGGTCAGCTCTAAAGTATTGGAAGTGAAAGTATTAGTCACTCAGTCATGTCTGACTCTTTGCCACACACGGAGTCCTCTGTGCATGAAATTTTCCAGGCAAGAATACTGGAATGGGTAGCCATTCCCTTTCCCAGGGGATCTTCCTGATCCAGGGATTGAACCTGGCTCTCCTATATTGCAGGGAGATTTTTTTTTACCATTTGCGCCACCAGGGAAGCCCAAGTATTGGACAGGCATATCTATCTCCATGTATATGCTCTAAGCTGTCTTTTGCACATTGTATTCAGACTATTATATGCATGTCTACAGATTTTTTTTTCATAATAAAACCATAGTTTCATGTTCTCCTCTTTAAGTCTGAGACTAATTTGAGAGAAAGAAATACTGGTTTTTGTCAGTTCAGTACTGACTCGATAGTGTTTTCACTGGTCCTGGGCTTTTCTATATCAATAATATTACAGATATATATTTGGAGGTTTACTTAGGGATTTGATTTCATGTACTGCGATGCCCTTGATCTACGAGTGGTTCCCTCAGTGAAGGAGATGGATTAGATGCTGTGAGGGAGAAAGCCGCAGCTGCCTGCTGGTCAGATCAGCTGAAATCACTCGGGAGACCCGATGGGGAGAAAGGCCCAGCCACGTCTGCATTCCTGTGTCACCTACAGTGGTCCATCAGGGTCATTTTGCCACTGACATTTGACAAATCCCCTGCACATCGTGAGTGCCAACTCATGGGAAGAATCAGAATGATTCAAACATGGGGAGAATCAAAGGAATTCCAGCTGGGACTATAGTTTGGAACAAAGAAATCAGAGAAGGTACATGGCTGAACGAAACAGGCTGGAGAAAGGAGGAAGCACAGGGAAGCGAGCCGCTTCTTTGTAATTGGATATAAACAGGAGTCTAGCTTTACCCTGCAGAGCTGGCTCCCTGCTAGTGTGACTTGACTCAGTTACTATCCTGGATGCTCATTCAGGTGATTGTGGGCATCTTGGCCATGACATACCTATGGATGCGGGCACCTGGCAACTATTGGAATAGCACACATAGTTATGAGCTTGCAAAAGTTCCCATCTGAGAGATGGAAAAAAGGGAATTTTTAAAAGTTAGTGATCTCAGGGAGTTAATATGAACAAGTTTGCTTTCTCAGTCCAGGTTGAAGGAAAAAAAAATTTAAATCTAAATAGCCATCAATAGTTATCACTTTATAGTATTTTTTAAAAGATTTTTTTGGTGTCTTTATTGAATTTGTTACAATATTGCTTCTGTTTTATGTCTTTGTTTTTTGGCTGTGAGGTATATGGGATCTTAGCTCCCTGACCAGGGATTGAACACATATTGGAAGGCAAAGTCTTAACCACTGGATTACCAGAGGAGCCCCCACTGTATAGTATTTATGTGATACTTTTCTTTCTCTCATAAGTGCAAATACTTTAAAGCTTATCTCATGGCTCATCACCACAACACTCCCCTGAAGGAAAGAGGTAGTTTTACAAACAACTGACCTGAGGCTCAGAGGTGAACTGAGTGTTCTGGAAGGTGGGGAAAAATGGTTGGATCACTGAGATGTAGACCCCTGTTTGAAGTTAGGACCAAATCATCATTAAACATATGTTAAGTCTTTTAATTCCCTTAAGAACCCAATGAGGTGGGTATTATTATTATTACTAATTTTGTAGATTGGAGAAAATCACCCAAATCGGCCTGCTAACAGTAGTAGAATGAAACCGTGAAAGTGAAGCGAAAGTATTTAGTTGCTCAGTCTATTGACTCTTTGCAACCCCATGGACTGTAGCCGCCAGGCTCCTCTGTCCGTGGGATTTCCCAGGCAAGAGTACTGGAATGGGTAGCCATTTCCTTCTCCAGGGGATCTTCCTGACCCAGGGATCAAACTCGGGTCTCCTGCATTGCAGGCAAATTCTTTACCGTCTGAGCCACCAGGGAAGCCATCTATCTGTGATATTCTAAACCATATTCTTTCTGCTTTACCATATTCTGATTTGCCAGTTCTAATGGATTAAAGACTGTTCTGTGGAAGGAGTCTCAAGCACACCCAGTTATCCTGCCTGCTGCTGGTGGGGATGGGAGGAGTGGCATCTGGTACCGAACCAAAGCCTCACAGAAGGAAAGACTGTGATGAGCTTCATTTCTAAGAGACTCTTGTGAAACATACTATTGCACAATGCTCTGGTCTGTATTTGGAAGGACTCTGAGAAAGGGTAGCTCTTTACAACTCCATGGGGCTTACACTTGTTTCCCTCCCCGCTGTTGCCAACTAGGATACCTAGCAAAGTAAACCAGAATATGTCGCTTGCCCCCAAATATGCCTCTTTGACATAAAAATTGAGTCCAAGGCAATTGAGCATCAGCAAATGCAGGAGAAGTTCTGTTCACCTTCTGCTTTTCTGCCTAAAGACAGGATATAAATTCTCCTATTGGAGACAGACCTTTAGCCCAGAGACAGCACCAGAGGAATCTGCAAACAAACCTTCCTGCTTGAGTTTCTTATATAATTATTTCCCACAGTTGGCAGCCCTTGGAAACTTAAAACTGTTTTCCTTTGTCCTATTGTTTCTCTACAAGTTTATTGCTCTTCGTTGAATAAGTTGGTGTTCTAAGTTGCCACCTGGAGTTACTTTTCATGAGCTTTCTCCCATGTATCCTGTGCAAAGCCTATTAATAAACTGTTTTTCCTTGTTAATCTGTCTTTCTGTTTAAGAGCCCCAGCTGAAAACCCAAGATAGGATGAGGTCAGGCTTTGCCTCTTCTACACTAGCTGTGGCTAATTTTCTGTTTCTCTCTTTTGCTACCTACCTGCTTCTTTATTTTGCCACAAGAGTTTCCTTTCTTAAAATGACATTCTCTCCTTATTTAAAAGGTTACTGTCATGAAACATGGAATGTAGTGGAAATATATTCGCCAAATGAGTGCCCAATCAGTGTATGATTGGCAGGTTGGTAGATTGTAGACAAGGATTTGGCAGCTGTGATCACCATAGACAGATGAAGACAGCGTCAGCGTTACTCTCAGTGAAAGGATAAATTACGTTGACTGGATTTATACCACAAACCACATTTCCTGTTTTAGTTTCTGAATGACAAATATTCCTTAGTTTTCTGCTTTTATGTCTGTGTTTAAATTTTCATTTTTTAGGATGAGGTTGCCAGATTTGAATCCTTTATGAAAATGATTTCATTTTCTTTTGTGAATTACAGCTACAGTGCATAACATAGGAGGTTTTCACATACACAGAGGCATCAGTGTTACATTGGAGCCCTAATGGGCTCATCATTTTTGAGAGTGAACACGATGGATACCTCTGAATCCAGATCCCAATTAGTCCCCAACATACCGCACCATTTCACCCTCCAGTTTCGATTGGCATCCACTCCACGGCAGCGAAACCTTGAGTTCCTTGACCTTGTTTTTCTCCAAAATCGATCCTAGATGTAATTAAAAGAAAAGAGGTGCTGAATAAACAGTTAAGAGGTTATCTGAGTGCATTTTAGTAGTTCTTCAGTGAATGAATCACAGCAGTGAAGGGTGGGGGATTTCCTCCAGGAATAAACAAATCCATGGAGTGAGAAGAGGATAAGATGAGTATTGGACACCCAGGTTCATGGTCCAATTCCTGCCACAGACTTCTCTCTTAGTTTCTCTTGGCCTCATTTCCTCACAGGCAAAATTGATTAAGCTGGACTAGACAAGTGATTTTTCATAATTTATTTGGAAGGAGACATCTTTTTTTAAACATGAAATCTTATGCAAAAGACAAACATATATAAACAAAATCAGAAGGTTGATGCTGTGTTGGGGAAGGGAGTGGAAATCTTTCATAGCTCTGGAAGTACTAGGCTGGCTGCCTACCATGCATCCTTCCTGCGTTAGGACAATTTTCCATGGTTTTTTCAGTTGGATAGGCAAAGTGACTTACATTGGTCCAGCTAAAATGGTATCCATCGACGTTAAACACAGGCATGATATAGAAATACAGATGATTCAATGTTTTTCTCATGGTTGGGTCACTCCTATATGTTAGAAGAGCCTAAAAGACAGAGGTGACATGCTTCTTACAAATCAATCCCAAATAAAGATTTCGAAAAATAATATGAGAAATATTTTCTATCTATGGGAAATACTGGTGGCTCAGAGGTTAAAGCGTCTGCCTGCAATGCAGGAGACCTGGGTTCAATCTCTGGGTCGAGAAGATCCCCTGGAGAAGGAAATGGCAACCCATTCCAGTACTCTTGCCTGGATAATCCCATGGACAGAGGAGCCTGGTGGGCTACAGTCCACGGGGTCACAAAGAGTCGGACACGACTGAGCGACTTCACTTTGTCACTTATGGGAAATACTAAATATATTGAGTTGAAAAGTAACAGGCTAATATGAGCTATAAATTGACATCACATGTTATTTCCTGAGACTTCTGTCTCAAACTATTTCTTATAACATTTTAGCAAGGGTGCAAAACAGATTAATTGGGCAGCTTCTTGTAATATTTCAGATCTGGCTAAAGTTTAGGATGATTAAGAAAGCAGCAATTTATATATGATCAGTTCTTTTTAAGACTCATTCAGTTGTGGACAAAACAATTACCTAAATATTTTAATATTCTTACATGATACATCACGACACAGGATAGTTATATGTGCCACTTGTTTATGTGTAATTAGTAGCAGACTTAAGTTTTGGAACTTACTGCATGGACACTCTGTTCTTTCCTGACTTTTCTGCAAAGAGTTTAACAATTATTTATTGTGTCATCTTTATCATGGTTCCTTTGAAATCTTGCTTCTGTGTGACTGATGACAAGCTTGAAGATTCTGTACTCAGTTCAGTTCAGTCGCTCAGTCGTGTCCGACTCTTTGCCACCCCATGAATCGCAGCACGCCAGGCCTCCCTGTTCATTACCATCTCTCGGAGTTCACTCAGACTCACGTCCAACGAGTCCGCGATGCCATCCAGCCATCTCATCCTCGGTCGTCCCCTTCTCCTCCTGCCCCCAATCCCTCCCAGCATCAGAGTCTTTACCAATGAGTCAACTCTTCGCTTAAGGTGGCCAAAGTACTGAAGTTTCAGCTTTAGCATCATTCCTTCCAAAGAAATCCCAGGGCTGATCTCCTTCAGAATGGACTGGTTGGATCTCCTTGCAGTCCAAGGGACTCTCAAGAGTCTTCTCCAACACCACAGCTCAAAAGCATCAATTCTTTGGCACTCAGCCTTCTTCACAGTCCAACTCTCACATCCATACATGACCACAGGAAAAACCATAGCCTTGACTAGACAGACCTTAGTAGGCAAAGTAATGTCTCTGCTTTTTAATATACTATCTAGGTTGGTCATAACTTTTCTTCCAAGGAGTAAGCGTCTTCTAATTTCACAGCTTCAGTCACCATCTACAGTGATTTTCGAGTCCAAAAAAAAAAAAGTCTGACACTTGTTTCCACTGTTTCCCCATCTATTTCCCATGAAGTGATGGGACCGGATGCCATGATCTTCGTTTTCTCAATGTTGAGCTTTAAGCCAACTTTTTCACTCCTCTTTCACTTTCATCAAGAGGCTTTTTAGTTCCTCTTCACTTTCTGCCAAAAGGGTGGTGTCATCTGCATATCTGAGGTTATTGATATTTCTCCCAGCAATCTTGATTCCAGCTTATGTTTCTTCCAGCCCAGCATTTCTCATGATGTACTCTGCATATAAGTTAAATAAGCAGGGTGACAATATACAGCCTTGATGCACTCCTTTTACTATTTGGAACCAGTCTGTTGTTCCATGTCCAGTTCTAACTGTTGCTTCCTGACCTGCATACAGATTTCTCAAGAGGCAGATTCTGTACTATTTGGCCTCAAATAGAAGATTCTGTACTATTTGGCCTCAAATAGAAAAGCATTAAATATGCTAAATCAAGTTAAGAATACAAATATTTTGAAATACCATTCCTATGGAACGGATTTTTAAAATAAGTCCTTTTGATGCATGTTTGTCTATTTATCAAGTACCTTAGACAAACATTTAGAATATTTGTAACAATGGCTGCCTTTGGGGAGGGGGCCTGGGGGACAATGTATGGGAAAGATTACCACTTCTCATTTTATATCCATTTGGATTGTTAAAATTTTACCATATTAAAATAATTTAAAATAAAATAATTCTAAAAATTATATCTTGCTTTGGAAAATTTAAATACTTAAAAATTTCAATTTTCCTTTACATCCAGGTATGTAGAATTTCTGAACCAATCATAAGTAGCATTCTGTATTTATACAGTGAGAATTCTGTTAATAGAGAGCAGCAATCCAATAATGCAATTATGAGAAAGTATCACTATATTAGAAATAATACTGAAAATATAGGAATATATTCAAGAACATAAGAAATGAGTTAAATACTATTTTATTAAATATAATTTAAATACTTATAAATTAATACAAGTTGGTAAACATTGTTAATACAATTCTCTTTTGTTCTCCTTTAAGACTCAATAATTTGCTGGCCAAATAACTTCCGTAGAACTTTCATATGTGCTTGAATTTCTATTAACAGTCCAATGTCTCAAACTAAAGGAAAATTCCTGGTATGTGATCAATTGTACATACCCTGGAATTTTGTTTTCCTCTAATAAAAGGAGATCCTCTAAAGCTTGGAGGAAGTCTGCTGGTGGGATGGCAGAGACAGAGTCATATGATTAGCTAACTTTTCTCCTTTAACGTTAGAGGGTTGTGGTTTTCCATGCCACTCTAGAGAGGAAGAAGAGATGAAAAGAATGTGGAGCAGCAAGGCAGGAATGAAGTGATAAGAAAAGTTGTAATTTCTCTGCTTTCTCTCATAACATTGGGATCCATGGCTCGTTCATCTCAGTCCAAACTAGGGAGGTCTCACCTCTTCCAAGCACAGAAAATGTGCTACATGTCAGCACATTAAGCACTAGATTATGCTGGAGATTTGCATGAGGACCTTCTCATTTTATTCTGCCTTCGCTTCCTCCAATGCAACTGACTGCCATGCTTTTGTATTGGAGAAAATATTACTAACTTCCTTTTAAAAGAATCACAATACATTTTAGGCAAATAGAAAGAAACAGCAGCTGTGCTTTGCTGGAGCAGCTGTGAAAAGATACCCCATGCTCAAGGTAAGAGAAACCCAAGTAACATGGTAGGTGTTGCAAGAGGACATCAGAGGGCAGACACACTGAAAGCATACTCACAGAAAACTAGTCAATCTAATCACACTAGGACCACAGCCTTGTCCAACTCAATGAAACCAAGCCATGCCTGCGGGGAACCCAAGACAGGCGGGTCATGGTGGAGAGATCTGACAGAACGTGGTCCACTGGAGAAGGGAATGGCAAGCCACTTCAGTATTCTTGCCTTGAGAACCCCATGAACAGCATGAAAAGGCAAAATGATAGGATACTGAAAGAGGAACTCCCCAGGTCAGTAGGTGCCCAATATGCTACCGGAGATCAGTGGAGAAATAACTCCAGAAAGAATGAAGGGATGGAGCCAAAGCAAAAACAATATCCAGCTGTGCATGTGACTGGTGTTAGAAGCAAGATCGGATGCTGTAAAGAGCAATATTTCATAGGAACCTGGAAAGTCAGGTCCATGAATCAAGGCAAATTGGAAGTGGTCAAACAAGAGATGGCAAGGGTGAACGTTGACATTCTAGGAATCAGCGAACTAAAATGGACTGGAATGGGTGAATTTAACTCAGATGACCATTATATCTACTACTGTGGGCAGGAATCCCTCAGGAGAAATGGAGTAGCCATCACGGTCAACAAAAGAGTCCAAAATGCAGTACTTGGATGCAACCTCAAAAACGACGGAATGATCTCTGTTTGTTTCCAAGGCAAACGATTCAATATCACAGTTATCCAAGTCTATGCCCCAACCAGTAATGCTGAAGAAGCCGAAGTTGAATGGTTTTATGAAGACCTACAAGACCTTTTAGAACTAACACCCCAAAAGATGTCCTTTTCATTATAGGGGATTGGAATGCTAAAGTAGGAAGTTAAGAAACACCTGGAGTAACAGGCAAATTTGGCCTTGGAATGCGGAATGAAGCAGGGCAAAGAATAATAGAGTTTTGCCAAGAAAATGCACTGGTCATAGCAAACACCCTCTTCCAACAACAAAAGAGAAGACTCTACACATGGACATCATCAGATGGTCAACACTGAAATCAGATTGATTATATTCTTTGCAGCCAAAGATGGAAAAGCTCTATACAATCAACAAAAACAAGACCAGGAGCTGACTGTGGTTCAGATCATGAACTCCTTATTGCCAAATTCAGAATGAAATTGAAGAAAGTAGGGAAAACCGCTGGACCATTCAGGTATGACCTAAATCAAATCCCTTATGATTATACAGTGGAAGTGAGAAATAGATTTAAGGGCCTAGATCTGATAGATAGAGTGCCTGATGAACCATGGAATGAAGTTTGTGACACTGTACAGGAGACAGGGATCAAGACTATCCCCATGGAAAAGAAATGCAAAAAGAAAAATGGCTGTCTGGGGAGGCCTTACAAATAGCTGTGAAAAGAAGAGAGGTGAAAAGGAAAGATATAGGCATCTGAATGCAGAGTTCCAAAGAATAGCAAGAAGAGATAAGAAAGCCTTCCTCAGCAATCAATGCAAAGAAAGAGAGGAAAAGAACAGAATGGGAAAGACTAGAGATTTCTTCAAGAAAATTAGAGACACTAAGGGAACATTTCATGCAAAGATGGGCTCGATAAAGGACAGAAATGGTATGGACCTAATAGAAGCAGAAGATATTAAGAAGAGGTGGCAAGAATACACAGAAGAACTGTAAAAAACGATCTTCAAGACCCAGATAATCATGATGATGCGATCACTCATCTAGAGCCAGACATCTTGGAATGTGAAGTCAAGTGGGCCTTAGAAAGCATCACTATGGACAAAGCTAGTGGAGGTGATGGAATTCCAGTTGAGCTGTTTCAAATCCTGAAAGATGATGCTGTGAAAGTGCTGCACTCAATATGCCAGCAAATTTGGAAAACTCAGCAGTGGCCACAGGACTGGAAAAGATCAGTTTTCATTCCAATTCCAAAGAAAGGCAATGCCAAAGAATGCTCAAACTACCGCACAACTGCACTCATCTCACATGCTAGTAAAGTAATGCTCAAAATTCTCCAAGCCAGGCTTTAGTAATATGTGAACCGTGAACTTCCTGATGTTCAAGCCTGTTTTAGAAAAGGCAGAGGAACCAGAGATCAAATTGCCAACATCTGCTGGATCATGGAAAAAGCAAGAGAGTTCCACAAAAACATCTATTTCTGCTTTATTGACTATGCCAAAGCCTTTGACTGTGTGGATCACAATAAACTTTGCGAAATTCTGAAAGAGTTGGGAATACCAGACCACCTGACCTGCCTCTTGAGAAATCTATATGCAGGTCAGGAAGCAACAGTTAGAACTGGACATGGACCAATAGACTGGTTCCAAATAGGAAAAGGAGTGCGTCAAGACTGTATATTGTCACCCTGCTTGTTTAACTTCTATGCAGAGTACATCATGAGAAATGCTGGGCTGGAAGAAACACAAGCTGGAATCAAGACTGCTGGGAAAAATATCAATAACCTCAAATATGCAGATGACACCACCCTTATGGCAGAAAGTGAAGAGGAGATAAAGGGCCTCTTGATGAAGGTGAAAGAGGAGAGTGAAAAAGTTGGCTTAAAGCTCAACATTGAGAAAACTAAGATCATGGCATCCGGTCCCATCACTTCATGGGAAATAGATGGGGAAACAGTGGAAAGTGTCAGACTTTTATTTTTTGGACTCCAAAATTACTGCAGATGGTGACTGCAGCCATGAAATTAAAAGACGCTTACTCCTTGGAAGAAAAGTTATGACCAACCTAGAGAGCATATTCAAAAGCAGAGACATTACTTTGCCGACTAAGTTCCGTCTAGTCAAGGCTATGGTTTTTCCTGTGGTCATGTATGGATGTGAGAGTTGGACTGTGAAGAAGGCTGAGCGCCAAAGAATTGATGCTTTTGAACTGTGATGTTGGAGAAGACTCTTGAGAGTCCCTTGGACTGCAAGGAGATCCAACCAGTCCATTCTGAAGGAGATCAATCCTGGGATTTCTTTGGAAGGAATGATGCTAAAGCTGAAGCTCCAGTACTTTGGCCACCTCATGCGAGGAGTTGACTCATTGGAAAGGACTCTGATGCTGGGAGGATTGGGGGCAGGAGAAGGGGACGACAGAGGATGAGATGGCTGGATGGCATCACGGACTCGATGGACGTGAGTCTGAGTGAGCTCTGAGAGATGGTGATGAACAGGGAGGCCTGGCGTGCTTTGATTCATGGGGTCGCAAAGAGTCGGACACGACTGAGCGAACATCTGAACATCTTGTTGTATTTATTGAAAGTGAAAGTGAAATCACTCAGTCATGTCTGACTCTTTGCGATCCCATGAACTGTAGCCACCAGTTCCTCAGTCTATGGAATTTTCCAGGTAAGAATACTGGAGTGGGTTGCATTTTTCTTCTCCAGGGGATCTTCCCAACCCAGGGATTGAACCGTGGTCTCCTGCATTGCAGGCAGACACTTTACCATTTGAGCCACCAGGGAAGCCCTCTTTTGAAAAGAAAATCAAGACATTATAGGTGAAACTAGAGCTCCCTTTAAAAAAAAAATCACTCTTAGATCCCATTTTCCTCCCCTCCTTCAATAAGTATCCTCAATTTGCCATTATCATTTTCATGCATGATTTTCTAATCTAGTACATACATGTGGATTCATGAACAA
Organism: Nanger dama; assembly: GCA_917880005.1. Classification (NCBI taxonomy): domain Eukaryota; kingdom Metazoa; phylum Chordata; class Mammalia; order Artiodactyla; family Bovidae; genus Nanger; species Nanger dama. The sequence continues at coordinate 7,111,778 of CAKJTW010000066.1, forward strand.
TATATAATATGTGTATGCTTTGAAACTTCATGCAAATAAATGATATGCCAATCTTCAGTTTGCTCTTCTCTCCAATATTATATTTTGACACCTTGATGATTTATTCATTTTTAACTATTATATGGAATTCCATTATAAGCAAATGCATACTATATCTATCTCTTATTTTGTTGATGGATGGTTATGTTGTTTTTGATATTTCAGTGTTACAAGATTGGCAGTGAACATTCCTGAACATTTTTCCTAGACATGTGTGAAAGTTTCTTTATGATATAAATCTAGGAATAACTTGCTTGGTCATGGATTTCCGTGCCTTGCACTTTACTAAATATTGCTGTTTTCTGTCTAAACCAGTAAATATTTTCATTATCAGTAATGAGAATTCCCATTGCTCTACAACTTGCCAACCCTTGGTTTTATTAAGCTTTCAATGAAAAAATGTTAATGGGTATGAAAATATGTTTTGTTGTTTACTTCATATTTCCCTGATTACAATTTATATCGAACAGAATTTATATAATGATAGGCCATTCTAGGAATTGCTCACTCATATTATTGCCTATTTTTTCTATTAAACTCTCATTCTTATATTCTGAATATTAATCTTCATTTGGTTATGTGTGTCATGATCATCTTACTTTCTTGCGGCTTATTGCTTATGTTCATGTCCTTGTTGTATATAAGTTTTCAATTTTATTACCATTAAATACATATATGTTACTTAAGAACCCATCTCTGTTTTAAGATTATAAAGCTACCATCTTGTATTTTCTTCAAATATCTATTTAAAAGTTTCTTTTTAAAGACCTTAAAACTGCTAGAAATGATTTTTTACATGATGTTAACTTGAGATTTATTCATTAATGTTTCCATTATGGAAGGCCAATGGCTCTCCTGTACTAATTTGGATGAGTCATCTTTTCCCCAATAAGTTAGTATGTCACCTCTGTTGAGTATCAAGTTTTCTTTCAAGGGAAGAATTGTTCTAATGCATTTTGGTTTATATCTATTCACCAAAACCACATCATAGTTTACCTAGGATCTGCTGAGTCTCATTGAATGTCTCCCATATTCAGTTCCATTTCAAAATTATCTTGGCTATTATTGATTCTTCTCCATTTATGTTAATTTTGAAACTGAGGTTGAGTACGTGACAAATGTTCTGTTCTATATTAGGTTGTTCTTTTTTGCCATTAATTGATATTTAATTTTAACAATAATCTTTCTTCATATAGTAACATAATCATGTTGTTATGGTCAATTTCAGTAAGTAACTTTCTAACGTTAAATCATCCCTCTATTTCTGGGATAAGCCCACTAGGTTATGATATACACTGATATTATGTTGGCTGGATTTAGGTTGCTAATATTTACATCTATATTTTTGAGTGAGATAGACATAGTTTGGGTATCAGAGTTATTACTCTATTATTTGGGGAGTAAACCATCTAGGCCTATAGCAGAAAGGAATTAAATACAAAATAAAGATATAGTAGGGAAGATGTGTCTTTAATTTCTGTTTCATTGGTTTCTGCTCTTTATTCTTTCTTTCACTGACTCTTTTTCTAATTTCTTAAGAGTTGAAAGCTTAGATCATTAACTTGGGCATCTTTATTCTTTTTCTAATATATTTATTTAAAAATACAAATTCCTCTTCAGTAGTACATTAGCTACATTTTATATGTTTTGGTATATAATAGTTTAGCTTCCATTCAGTTGTAAATATTGAAAATTTTCCTTGATTTCTTTAAATTGAGTTATTTATAAATGTCTATATATTTTAAATCATGTAAATTAACCATCTTTTTATGTGAGCTTTTTAAAAGTCATATTTTTATAAATAGTTTCTAACAACTGCATTGTAGCCAGAGGAGATGATCTATGTAATTTTTGTTGTCTCTTGACCTTGGTTTTGGCCTAGTATTTAGTCAATTTTTGCAAATGTTTCAATGGTGCTTGAAAACAATATGCATTCTCTAGTCACTGCCTATGTGTTCTATATGTGTTTATTAGATTACACTTATTAAGTACACTGTTTTTGTCAGCTATATTCTTACTAAAATTTTTGCCTGTCTGCTACTAAAATTTTTGCCTGTCTTCTGTTTTAATCACTGACTTGTGCTTAAAAATTCAATTATTTTATTTTCTAGATTAATTTTTATCAGAGTATACAATGCTATATTAGGCTCTACAGTACAGAAAAATGAATCAGCCATACATATACATATATCCTGTCCCTTTGGGAGTTGGTGATGGACAGGGAGGCCTGGAGTGCTCTCATGGGGTTGCAAGGAGTCGGACATGACTGAGCGACTGAACTGAACTGTCCCTTTGGACTTCCTTCCCATTCAGGTCACTTCAGTACATTAACTAGAGTTTCCTGTGCTATATAACATGTTCTCATTAGTTATCTATTTTATACATAGTATCAGTAGTGTATATGTGTCAATTCCAGTCTACCAATTCCTCCTCCTACCTTTCCCTTGGTAGCCATACATTTGGTTTCTCCATCTGACTTTATTTCTACTTTGCAAATGGGATTGATCATTTATACCATTTTTCTAGATTCCATAGATATGTATTAATAAACAATATTTGTTTTTCTCTTTCTGACTTAGACTTCTGTCTTCATGACACTCTCTAGGTCGATCCATGTCTCTACAAATGACCAATTATGTTCCTTTTTATGGCTGAGTCATATTCCATAGTATATATGTACTACATCTTCTTTATCCATTCCTCTGTTGATGGACATTTATGTTGCTTCCATGTCCTAGTAATTGTAAGTAATGTTGCAGTGAACATGAGGGCTCGTGTATCTTCTTGAATTATGGTTTTCTTTGAATATATGCCCAGGAGTGGAATTGCTGGGTCAAATGGTAGATCTATGTTTATTTTTTTGGGAAAACTTCATATTGTTTTCCATAATGGCTGTATCAATTTATATTCCCATGAGCACTTTTCCCCACACCCTCTTTTGCATTTATTGTTTGTAGATTTTTTTATTTTGGCCATTCTGACCAGTGTGAGGTGATATCTCATTGTAGTTTTTATTTGTATTTCTCTGATATTTAGTGATATTGAGAATCTTTTCCTGTGTTTGTTGACCATCTCTGTCTTTGGAGAAATGTATATCTAGATTTCTGCTCATCTTCCATTTGGGTTGTTTCTTTGATATTGAGTTGCATGAACTGCTTGTATGTTTATGAGATTAATCCTTTGTCATCTGTTTTGTTTGCAATTTTTTTTCCCATTCTGAGGGTTGTATTTTCATCTTGTTTATGGTTTCCTTTGCTGTGCAAAAACTTTTAATTAGGTCCCATTCGTTAATTTTTGTTTTTATTACTCTAGAAGATGGGTCAAAAAGATCTTGCTGTGATTTATGTCAAAAAATGTTCTGCCTATGTTTTCCTCTATGGGTTTTACAGCATCTGGCCTTACATTCAGGGCTTTAATCCATCTTGAATTTATTTCTGTGTATGGTCTTAGGGAGGCACTGCATGTGGCTCAGTGATAAAGAATTTGCCTGCCAAGTAGGAGACATGCCTTTGATCTTCGGGCTGGGAAGATCCCCTGGAGAAGGAAATGGCAACCCACTCCAGTATTCTTGCCTGGGAAATCCCATGGACAGAGGAACATGGCACACTGTAGTCCATGGGGTCACAGAGAGTCAGACAGGACTGAGGGACCAAAACAGTAAAGAACATGGTGGTAGAGAATGTTTTGATTTCATTCTTTTACATGTAGCTTTCTAGTTTTCCCAGCACCACTTACTGAAGTCATTGTGTTTTCTCCCTTGTATATTCTTGCCTCCTTTGTCATAGATTAGGTGGCCACAGGTGTGTGAGTTTATCTCTGGGCTTTCTATCATGTTGTATTGATCTATATTTCTATTTCTGTGCCAGTACTATACTCTCTTGATTACTGTAGCTTTGTAGTATAGTCTGAAGTCAGGGAGCCTGATTTCTCCAGCTCCATTTGTCTTAAGACTCGTTTGGCTATTTGGAGACTTCTGTGTTTCCATACAAATTGTAAATTTTTTTGTTTTAGTTCTGTGAAAAATGCCATTGGTTGTTTGATAGGGATTGCATTGAATCTGTAGATAGCTTTGGGTAGTGGTCATTTTCACAATATTCTTCCACTCCAAGAACATGGTACATTTCTCCATCAGTTCATGTCATCTTTGAGTTCTTTCATCAGTGTCTTATGTGTTTTCTATGTACAGGTCTTTTGCCTCCTTCAGTTAAGTTCAGTCACTCAGGCATGTCCGACTCTTTGTGACCCCATGAATCACAGCATGTCAGGCCTCCCTGTCCATCACCAACCCCCAGAGTTCACTCAGACTCATGTCCATCGAGTTGGTGATGCCATCCAGCCATCTCATCCTCTGTCGTCCCCTTCTCCTTCTGCCCCCAATCCCTCCCAGCATCAGAGTCTTTTCCAATGAGTCAACTCTTCACGTGAGGTGGCCAAAGTACTGGAGTTTCAGCTTTAACATATTCCTAGGTATTTTATTCTTTATTCCTAGGTATTTTATTCTTTTGTTGTAATGGTAAATGGGATTATTTCCTGAATTTCTGTTTCTGATCTTTCATTGTTAGTGTATAGGAATGCAAGATATTTCTGTATATTAATTTTGTATCCTGAAACTTTACTAAATTCATTCATTAGCCCTAGTAGTTTGCTGATGGGATCATTAGGATTTCCTATGTATAATATCATGCTATCAGCAAAGATAACTTCTTCTTTCCAATTTGGATTCCTATTATTTATTTTTTCTTTCCTTGTCATGTCAAGAACTTCCAAGACTATGTTGAGTAAAAGTGGTGAGAGTGGAGCTCCTTGCTTGTTGCTGATCTTAGAGTAAATGCTTTCAGCTTTTCACCATTGAGAATTAGGTTGGCTGTGGGTTTGTCATGTACGGCCTTTATTTTGCTAATGTAGCTTCCCGTTAGGCCCACTTTCTGGAGAGCTTTTATCATAAATGTTTGTTGAATTTTGTCAAAAGCTTTTTCTGCTCTATTGAGATGATCATATGGTTTTTATTCTTTAATTTGTTAATATGGTGTTTAATATTGATGGATTTGCATATATTGAGTCCTTGCATCCCTGGGATAAATCCCAATTGATCTCAGTGTATGATCTTTTTTTTTTTAACATATTTTTGGAATTGGCTTGCTAGTATTTTGTTGAATACTTTTGTGTCTATGTTCATCAGTGATATTGGCCAATAATTTTCTTTTTTGTAATTTTGTCTGGTTTTGGTATCAAGGTGGTGGTGGCCACATAGAATGAGTTTGGGAATATTCTACTAAAACCTCATTTTAAAATGATTTATCACTTTTTCTTATAACTGTCAAGTGTTTTTATATATTTTGGGTGTTCTTTGGAAGGAATGATGCTAAAGCTGAAACTCTAGTACTTTGGCCACCTCATGTGAAGAGTTGACTCATTGGAAAAGACTCTGATGCTGGGAGGGATTGGGGGCAGGAGGAGAAGGGGACGACAGAGGATGAGATGGCTGGATGGCATCACCGACTCAATGGACGTGAGTTTGAGTGAACTCCGGGAGTTGGTGATGAACAAGGAGGCCTGGCGTGCTGCAGTTCATGGGGTCACAAAGAGTCAGACATGACTGAGCGACTGAACTGAACATGGCTTTGTTTTAAGTTTCTTCATTTCCAAATAATGTATTAACTAAGGAAGCTGTTTCCTAGCATTTTTTTCTGGAGTGGATTTAATATTTGAGATGTGCCGGAACATGTTCTTCCTCTGACAAATAAACAGGGTGTCATTGTTTTGCATATGCTATATTTGTGATTTTTATAACTCTAAGAATTGCAGCCATTCTCCATCTGGCCAGACAAAGTGAGAATGATCACAGTGTGATGACTGTTCAGAGCTGAATAGGACAATTAAGAAACCTCTTTCTTCAGTGCTTTAAATAATGGCTGTAGATGGTTTCTTGTATGGTTTAGGTGAAATTTCTAGAAAAATAAGATTATCATGTGACATTCTATCATACTCTAACATAATCATACCATCATACTTAAAAGATGATCATGTGACTGTCTATCATACTCTATCATGATAACCATAAAGAACATTGGGGCATGCTTTCCTTCTAACATGTGGGATTCTCTTTAGCAATCAATTCCCACCATGCATACACACAGGAAAGGAGATACCTACTAATCGAGTTCCTTCCTGGTGTTCCAAGTTTAATTTCTTGACTACTATTGTTGCTTACAAGGAAGATTTAAGTAGTCATGACCTGAAAGCCAGTCACAAAACCATGTTCCACACGCCTCATTGTGGCAGTCTTTAGGTACTACACTCACCTCCATCAATTCACTTAAAAATACTTTGCTGAGATGGATTTTAAGATAAAAGGTACAGTTCTGAGTATAACATTCTGCTAGGAAAGTGATATGTTGCTATTAGGTTATGGAATTTCTGAACTTAATGAAGAGAGACAAAGAATGAATCTATTTGGTACCTACCAAGACTACTCTGGCTTCCGCATAAAGAGATGCATGTCATGTACCAGAATCAGAATCAGAATTCAGGAAATCAGTCCTGAATATTCATTGGTAGGACTGATGCTGAAGCTGAAGCTCCAAAACTTTGGCTACCTGATGCGAAGAACCAACTCACTAGAAAAGACCCTGACGCTGGGAAAGATGGAAGGCAGGAGGAGAAGAGGACGACAGAGGATGAGATGGTTGGATGGCATCACCGACTTGATGGACATGAGTTTGAGCAAGCTCTGGGAGTTGGTGATGGACAGGGAGGCCTGGCTGCAGTCCGCGAGGTCACAAAAAGCTAGACACAACTGAGTGACTGAACTGAACATATGCCAGAATTCACCAAATAAACTTTAGTTAAATTCAAAGAAAGATTTTGCAATTATGAAAGTCTTTGTGTGGTAAGAGAAGGTTAGGCTCAAGAGTTCCCCTTTTCATTGTTTTTGGATTTATTTGGTTGGATGTTGCTTTCTTCCAGATGGCAACCTGGAATGTGACACTGTTTTTAGGGTCAGTGGTCCTGGCTTTTAAAAAGGCAGCTTTAAATTTTTTCCATTATTTTTCTTCTAGAATCACTACAGAAGACCTAAAAATACTCAGCCATTAAAAAGAATACATTTGAATCAGTTCTAATGAGGTAGATGAAACTGGAGCCTGCTATACAGAGTGAAGTAAGCCAGAAAGAAAAACACCAATACAGTATACTTACGCATACATATGGAATTTAGAAAGATGGTAATGATAACCCTGTATGAGAGACAGCAAAAGAGATACAGATGTGTAGAACAGTCTTTTGGACTCTGTGGGAGAGGGGGAGGGTGGGATAGCTTGGGGGAATGGTATTGAAACATGTATAATATCAGGTGTGAAACGAATCGCCAGTCCAGGTTTGATGCATGATACAGGGTGCTTGGGGCTGGTGCACCAGGATGACCCAGAGGGATGGTATGGGGAGGGAGGTGGGAGGGGGTTCAAGATGGGAACACATGTATACCCGTGGCAGATTCACGTTGATGTATGGCAAGACCAATACAATATTGTAAAGTAATTAGCCTTCAATTATAATAAATTTATATTAGAAAAAGACCTAAAAATAACAAGCACATATTGAGTAAAGTGCATGCTGGGAGAACTAGCTGTTATAACTGAGGTCAAAGGAACAGCACAGTCACCAGTCAAGCTGAAGAAGGTTCTCACCTAGACTGGAGTAAAACTATTTACGATAGAAAAGAGTTGGAGCACCAAAGTGGGTGCATCTTGACACAAAGGAGTTATTTATGATGCAATAATTGGAGAATGAATTAGAGCAGGAGAGAGTTCCCAGGGAAATTTTTAAAAAGAAAGCTTAATGTATAATGTATTCAATGTCACACTGTGAGAAGCTCCTTAAATACAATATGGTAACTAAGTAATAGCTTGGAAGCAACGTGAACAAAGGCTCTGTGAATGAATGATGGAGAACTGGAAAATCATATGCAAATCTAGTTATTTTTATACTTAATTTATACTGAGAACCTCTCAGAGACTGGCCAGTCTAACAGGGCAGGTGACTATTGAAAAATGTTATCTATTAATCTATATTTTCTATTAAGAGATATAAACATTTGAAACATTTTGCATTACATTAGCTGCATTACTTTTTCCTTAAAACCACTTCACAGTTCTAGAATTTTGGTACTGAGAGAGCCTAATAACAATGGTTGGTTGTATTTCATCAGGGCCAACAGAATAGAGGCCAGGACTGACTTGGTGGCATTGTTAAAATCTACTATGTAAGAATCATTAACCTACAAAAAGAAAGTATAGGCATCTTCACTCTGCGTAGCTCTGATATACACAAATTTCAGTAACCATGGTTTAGTTAAATAATAGCAGTCCTCCAGTACAATTCAAATTTGTTACTAGTGCTAGGTCTTAACTCTATAAACCACTACGTAAATTATAGCTGTGCATCAAGACCTGTGACAAATTGTGCCACGTGTCTTAAAGTCTGTAGGTGTGTGATTGGCCACTGTGCATGTCTTTACTCAGTTCACACACAGACAGCCAAGTGTGTAGCTGTGTTGCTCCCTTATCTTCCGGTGGAAAAACTCATGTGGCATTTTGCAAAAATGGATATGGTAAGGGAGAATTGGCCAACAAGGCTTAAAGTGAAGCAATAATGCAGATAATGCAGAAGGGAAATATGAATCAAATGTGAATGGAGTTATCGTAGAAATAGCTGACCACAGGAATATGGACACTGCCCTAGGTAGCCTGAGGAACTAAGTGAAGACAAACTCACTGACATAAATGAGGGAAATGTTTGTAATGGAAAGGAGGAAGGTGTTCCAGAAAAACGGCGCTGTCAATATTTTACATTAAAGCAACTCTTGCAGATATTTTTCGACATCGAAAGCACAAGGAAAGGAAAAAAATACTGGAACCTGATCAAAACTAAGAAAGGAGTATTACAGTTTGCCAGAGTGTTAAAAAATGATGCTCACCCCATGTTGTAAGTTTTATAATGAGAAGCACTATCCAAACAACCTACGATAAAGATTTTTACAAAGAAATAAGACGTTTAATTATCAGTATCTTTAATGTTTTAAATTACAGTGTAATAAGTGTTAGTTTCACTATTTTTGGTCAATCTCTTACACGCTTACAACAGAGTAAGAAAGTCTTTAATCTTTTGACAAAAATACATAAAGATCATAGAACAAACTTAAATTTCCACGTTAGTTGTCAAGATAGATTTTTATGGCTTCAGTTTGCATGGTCACTTCTACAGTCACACATTTCTGTGCCAGAAAAGTGAAGACTGCCTGTATAAACACTGCCTGTATAAACAGTGCCCCAAACATTCTCAGATGTTGAATAGTGGAGCACGATGGATGCAATGGCTTTCAGTTTAAAGTGAACAAACATTAATATAGAGCATGCTATGTATAAGACATTATGAATTGAATTAAAAGGAAAAAGCTTGGTTGGAGGATGCAGAGGATTAAAGAGAAGACTGGGGAGGGTGAGAAGGATAGGAGAATATAAGGAGTTAAAGGTACTAAAAGACTGGCAGAAAATTTAAAATATTGCAATTAAAAGGGATGGTAGTGGACAAAATCAGAGACTTTTTACAAATGCAGATCTATGAACTGTTTTTTATTATACCATTAAGAACAAAGACTTATTTGCTTACTCAACTGAACTTATTAGAAGTTTGGTATGGAGTTAGTGATCTTCTCAATTACTTGTCTATTCCCCAATCTTTGGTATATTTTATAGAAAAATTCTCTTCCTTAAAAGGTTTATTCTATTTTTAGTGATACATTTCTTAACAAAAACTTTGAGTTTCACATCTACATTTGAGGGTTTATATTGGTTTTTACCTTTATTTTCCAGTAAGACATAATGAGGGGCTTCCTTCTAATGGTAAAGAAAAGTGGAAGTGAAGTCGCTCAGTCGTGTCCGACTCTTTGCGACCCCATGGACTGTAGTCCACCAGGTTCCCTCTGTCCATGGGATTTCCCAGGCAAGAATACTGGAGTGGGTTGCCATTTCCTTCTCCAGGGGATTTTCCTGACCCAGGATTGAACCCGGGTCTCTGGCATTGCGGGCAGACGCTTTACTGTCTGAGCTACCAGGGAATCCCAATGGTAAAGAACCTGCCTGACAATTCAGGAGATATTAGAGATACAGCTTCCATCCCTGTGTTGGGAAGATCCCCTGGAAAAGGCCATGGCTACCCACTCCAGTATTCGTGCCTGGAGAATCCCATGGACAGAGGAGCCTGGCAGGCTACAGTCCATGGGATTGCAAAGAGTCAGACATGACTTAGCAACTCATTAACAACACCACCAACATACTACCTTGAATCACGTGCCAGGTTTTGGCACCAGGATTAGCCATCCTTAGTGCCTATTGTAGATGGCTAGAAGTGTGGAAATGGAGTTGGTTTTCCAGTGTCATCAGGCTGGGCCTGAAAGTGTGAGATTTCACATTGTATAACAGCAGAAGAATACTATGATCCACCTGGGACATTAAGGAACTTTTTTTCTCTCTCTTTCCCTCCCTCCTTTTGGCTACCATTCTGTTAAAGGACCAAATTAGATCCACCTATATATTATGCCTCTTCAAAGTCTGGAAGAACTTTCCATTTCAGAGCATTCTTGTCCCAGTTTTCCCATGGATCATCTTCTCACAAACCCTTGCTTTCTTTATCTTTGGTCTGCCACTGAGTTAAATCAAATTCAATCACTGACTTTAAAATGAAGCAAAAGTGAAAGTCACTCAGTCATGTCCGACTCTTTGTGGCCCCATGCTCTGTATATTAAATGGAATTCTCCAGGCCAGAATACTGAAGTGGGTAGCCCTTCCCTTCTCCAGGGGATCTTCCTAACCCAGGG